>OW203996.1:8670000-9920000 GCA_934047225.1 Ypsolopha sequella | reverse complement strand
TCGAAGTGTCGATATTTGTAAATTGTTGTTGAATGATAATGATGTAAAAATAATAATTGTTGTAATACTCGTGAATTGATGCCTATTATTGGTGTTATAAAAACCAATGTAAGAAATATTTGGGTTTTATGACAACGATTCCTAAATTGAGAAAAAAAACACTGTTTTTACCACATTTAATTATGAATTTCAACGTCTTATACAAACATTTTTCGGAAAATTATTGTTTCAGACTGCATAATTTTCTAAGTAGTAAAACACATTTTTTTTCACATGTCAAAATTTTATTAATACAGATCGACAGAGCGCAGAAAAATGAGTAAGATGGCATTAAAAGTCTATTTTGGCCAAAATGGATTTTACGACATTTGATACTCGAAGTTTCGATATTTTTCTTTTTTTTTTACGTTTTTTTTACAAAGGTATTTACATCTACAGGATATATCTATTTACTCATAGCTTCTTTGAAAGGATGTATGATGTCTCTCTTTATTATTTTTGTAATATAAAATTATGCGTCTCTTATTTTATTTTGCCTGGAGCATATAGTATAAGATTTATTGAGGTATAGACCAAGTATTATACTTAGTCTATGCCTAAGGGTGACCATGGATTTAACAAAAGACACAAACACAAGTTGTCAAAGCGTTGCAAATTTCACTTCAAGATATTACAATGCCTTTTTAATTCAAAAGAGCGCTACTTAAACGAGAATTTTGTGGCCGTTTCTCAACGAAACCTAAAAAACTATTTGGTATCAAACAAATTCTTGGAAAAAGTAACAAACATCATTACCATGGCTCGGTAAAGAGTTATGGTAAACAAGCTATAAATGTCTTGTTTTTGTCATGAAAGTCACCCCTCTAGCCCGCTTGTAAATTCAGGCTAAATATAAAAATCTGAACCCAACTTGTTTATTACTTCCGTTTTATTTAGGTATGAACTCTTTACAACGTTTGTTCAGCTATTGCGGTGAATTTTAAATAAAATCTTTGTGTACAGCTCTGCAAATGTACTTAACATAAACCTTGCAAGTTTAAATTATAATTAAATTACACAAATCCCCTTGTGAATTTCATTATGACTACTAAGATATATATCGTCATGACATGAATCCCCGAGGCGTTTTTAGAGGTATTGTGATTTGCACTTCACAGTTCACACTCGGTACACCCGCGTTTCACCAACGATTATTGCGTCCCAACGTGACCCCATCGCCGTTCTTCGGGCACAAATATACGCTTTTTAGATGCAGCTTTCCTTACGATGTTTTCCTTCACCGTTCAGCAACTGGTAAGTAAGACAAATACTATATACTCGTATAAATTCCGAAATATTCATTAGTGCATGCCCGACCGGGGATCGAGCCTGGATCTCACGATTGAGAGGCCAGAACGTTCTACCCCTGAGCTGCTGGCTGCTAGATAATACTTCTACTTTGTAATGCACTCTTTTGTAATGCACAATTAGACTATTCAAAGCGATGGATTTCGCTACAAAAACATAAAATATTAGTTAATGAGAACTGTGAATCATTTAACTGTAGACATTAGAATGCAACAGGTATTGTAGCGACGACAGCGCCTTCTGTTCACAATGAGCGAAGTGTGAAATCACATAACGCCTTCGTTAGCTTTCAGTATGTGCATTACAAGCTGGTATATCAAATAGTTACAAAAATTCGGTGTACAGGTATTGTGATAAAATTCTTCATGCCAGATACGATCCTCAGTAGCGCAGTCGTAAGCAGGAGGTCGCAGGTTCAAATCGTGGCCCGAGGAACTTTTTCAACATATTTCTGCTTTTATATTAATTTCTGATTGATTTCTGGTTTGTAATGCACTCTAATAATAATTCATTTAGAGCTATTTCAATGAATCTTGGTTCAAAAGAGATTTCTAGAAAGAAAATTATTAGAAAAGATTCGCAGAAAAGCGCGCGAATTCCTCCCGATCCTTTAATCATACAGCCTTGAAATTTATATTAAAAATAAACGAACAATGACCCCGTCTATTCGTCTTAGAATATTTTAGTAATTTTATCTAGAAGCCAAGTTATTAAATAAATACTCCGTTTTTCGTGAGTTTCTTGATGGTCGAAACAGCCACGGCTTAGAGCGCGCTATTTTGAACTAAATGAAAACGTCATAGAGTTCAGTTCTGATTGAAACAAAATGAGGTGCTCAATCTGAAATTATATATTGTATATTATATACCTATATACCCAACGGTTGCCGTTTGGAATTTATAGATTTTATCTGTCTGTTCAAGGTGGTAGAGCTGATGACGGGATCGACTGTGGGGGTACCACCATCTTACTTGTAGACCCCCTCGAAGTAATTCGAGGGAGAGTAAGAGGACTGCTCACAGGCAGAAAACCAAGAGGCCCACCATGCCTGGGACTGATGGATGGCGGTATATCCATCCCTAATAGCCGGGCCTTATATGGAACAGACTGGTGACGGGTAGTGGCGTCACTGGTCCGAGGGTCCCGGCACCGTGTTCACCAACCCGCTGCCCAGCGTGTGTGAGTATGGGCAATTCTTCCAGGATGACCGCCGGGAGTGAAAAAGTCCTGGAAAGGCTTATGTCCAGCAGTGGACGAACTAGGCTGATGGATGGATGGATCTGTCAAATTTACCGAATCGATGCGAATATAATTATAGACTAAGTATTACTTAGTATAGTAATACTTAGTCTATGATATAACTACTGTGTCGTTTGCTACACCGAGTTCATAAAATCAGCTCAGAAAATTTGTTTGTAATAAAAACACAGAAGAAAACATAAAACAGTCACCGTATAGTAATATTCAACCAACCATAATAGAGGAAAAGTTGTAAAATTCCGGAAACAGTTTTATGCCTCCACTGCCTGTAATATTTTTGTAATATTTCGCTCAAGTGTGGGGAGATTGTCATATTTTTATTACGCACGACATAAAAATCAAGATACGAACAGAACCCCTTTCGGAATGCTTTAGGGTCCCGCAGTGGTGATCTGAACAGGGTTATTGATCCCTGTATGCCGTGAAAGATCTGAAGCTGCATTTGAGGACCTTTACAGAGTTTGCAATCATCTTGTAAGAAAAAGAATGTCGGGGTTACATTTGTAATAAAAAGTAGAAAAAAGTCGTGTCTATACATTTAAATGAAAATGGGATAAAAACCACATCCTGAGGGCCTATTATGTATCTCAAGTTGCCATCTGGATTGGGTGTCTATCATCAAAAACATACATAATGGCAATTTTGAAATTTCAGTTTTTAGCTATGTTTTTGATGATAGGCACCTAGTCCAGTTGGCAGTTAAAGATACAGAATAGAGGGGCTGATCCGTTAAGATAAAACGCAACCACATACATATAAAATTTGTAGTTATGGTCTTAGTACAATACTAATTTAACGAGTATTTCACTTCTTCGACCAAAATAAAATGAATGGACGGGCCTTGTCTTTACAGTTTCCTCACTCATAACGAGTCTAAGCAATTGGATATATACTTCAATACCAAATTTTTATTTTTATGTTTATTTTGCTTTTTGCACTTTGTAAATGCACAAGAAGGTATTTTTTCGTCAGTTATTTGGATGGCATGTAATAATAAGCGTACGTGTCACTCTTCTAACAGACAGAGACAGAGATGAAGTGAGAGCCGGCGCTCACTTTACAGACTTCAAAAATCTGTACGCTATGGCCCGTCCATTTATTTTATTTTGGTCGAAGTTTCACTTTACAGTATTCGGCTAAAGATTCGGGTCCATAAATTTAATGAAATGCGTATTGTGTTCAAATGAAGGTATGTATTGATTGTTACGAAATAGTTACAGTTTGTTTGTGTTAGGTGAATACATATGTACTCCAACTGCAATTTGGACCTGTCTTTGAAGGCTTACACCTCCCACACGGGTGGTCCAAAAACTTTAAAAATAATATATCATAAACGTGATGAAGTCAAAAATAAATTTCAATTTGAACATTTTATTTTCTGTTGTTTTTTTGGCAATACAAAATCGAATGTTATCGAAAGTTTAATGATTTAAAATGATTTTTGAAAGAATTCTCTTAATCCTTTCGAATACTTGAAGCTATTTCAATGATTCTTTCACCAAATTATAGATAACTTTTAGATCTACAAAATTATTGTTTTAATTTTTTTTCCCTGATTCACGTTCTAGTGAAAAGTATTATTTTCTCCTATTTTGCGCTATCCGGAAACGCATCGATCGTCTAATGCAATGCGCGCTAATATTAACGTTATTTCAGTATAGTTTTTGTCAATATTTATACCAACACAAGTTGAATCTTTCCCAACCAGCGTTGGGTAGACCTAAGTTTACCACCATTTTTATAGCATAAGCCGTAACATACACAGTTCCGAAAGGAGTGCTCCAAACGAAAAATAGCAGCTAGACACCGCCCTGTCAGAATAGCCCAACATCTAGTAGGTCTAATGAATGTCGCAAGATTTACTATTTACTTCTTTTGTGATTACTATTACTATTTACTTTTGATGAGTTTCAGTATGAAACATTTATCACTATTTTTCAAAAACGTAAAAATATTTGAAAAGAAACACTTGACCATTAAAATTTTCTCACCAACGTATGTACTCGTAGCGCGATTCAACCAACTTTTTAGGGTTCCGTAGTCAACAACAGACAGACAGACGGACATGGCGAAACTAAAAGGAACCCTTATAGTTTCGCCATGTCCGTCTGTCTGTCTGTCTGTCTGTCTGTCCGCGGCTTAGCTTAGAGACTATTAAACTAGAACGCTGTAATTTGGCATGGGTATACGTATTTATCACGCCAATAAAGTGGTATAGTAAAATTTTGAAAAAGATTTTTTTTAGGGTACCTCCCGTACACGTAAAGTGGGGATGATTATTTTTTTCTCGTCTATCCCCTAGTGTCGGGTGTCGTTGGATAGGTAATTTAAAAATATTAGGGGTGTGAGAATATCATTTTTTGATCCAGGGTTTCGTTTGTGAAATATTAAACTTAAAAGTGTTAATTTTTGTTAGAGTCAAGTGTCCCCCCCCCCCTGCCGGCGAAACGGTTGTATTTAAAGACGTAAAAAAAATCACGGCAGTAGTATATATAACGAGATTAAAAAGAAAACTATCACAACTAAGTAGGCTTTTACAAGTTAACGAGTACAAATCGCGCCAAACTTTTTGTCCCCTCTAAACACGGGGCGATTCGCATCAGCAGGAACAAAATGTATGGGCCGTTCTTGGGAAGAGCAACTTCCGAGCGGACTATCAGTTTGGCGCGATCTGTATTATTATAGATAATGGTACGGAACCCTTCGTGCGCGAGTCCGACTCGCACTTGACCGGTTTCTTTTAGGGTTTGAAGTCGGTTTTGTTTTTCGTTGAACAATTTCTAATTATTATCTTTTGCTTGTAATTTAAACAACTCAATGAACAAGAAACACTGCGCAGAAAAGAAAAAATATATTATTAATATTAGCTTAGGCGCAAGCCCCACAGAAGTGACATAGCGGTGGCGCGTGGCAACCAAAGCAACGACAAATGGTGGCCGCGACGCCGTCGCCTGGAAGCGCGGACGCACGCTTCTCTTTCGGCAAAATAACCCTATCCTTTATAACTATTTAAGGGTCATTTTTAGGGGGCTTAAGATTCTTTATTTCTCATAAGAACATTTACATATTCACTTAAAATGAGAACTTAATAATATCTCTAAAGTTAAATAAACTACACGACCAGTAGGTTTAGTGCAAGCTGACATATTATAGTGCTCAAACACAAGAGATATCATCAGATAATCTAAAGTCTAAAACTATTAAAACAAGTAAATAGTTACAAGCTAAACTATGCAACTTGGCCCATCAATTTTATAACAATATCTATTAAACATAGTTAATGTTCTACTTAGTAATTAAGTTTTAGATATATTACCTATATATATATATATATATATAATAATTGTTTTGAAATTGGTAGTGACGTAATTTTTCAATAGTTTTTTAAATTTGGGCAAAGATTTTGATTCTTTTATTGTTTTTGGCAGCTTATTAAACATCTGCGCTCCCTGAAATACTAGACTTTTTTCCCCGTAATCTGTTCGAGTTTTGACTAGGGTTAAGAAATTTGCTCTTCTTGTGTTATACTTATGTTGTTGTTTTTTTAAAGATAAGTTTGAATGAATATTTTCATTTATAATTTTATATATTAATATACAGGTTTGAAATGTAAATATCTGATTAATGAGCATTAAATTAGTTTCTTTATAAATTTATGATGTTTTTTCTAAATAATCATATAAAATAGGATCTTCGCAATTTTATTTATTTGTATTTGTCTAAGATATGTTTTGCATGCCCCCCATATATCTATGAAGTATTCAAGATGGGGTTTGACTAGCGACTTATAAATAGTGTACCTTACTTGTCTAGGTAGACACCCGACTATACTACGCATGGCACCTGTGAGAGAAGTGAGTTTGGTTCTGATTTTATCGGTGTATGTTTCGTTGCTTTGATTATTCGTCTATGCCACGCGCCACTGCCACGTCACTTCCGTGGGGCTTGCGCCTTTGGTGATCAAGGAAGTAGGTTACGAGTAATATCATGGAGGTTCTGACCTTTACGGTACTGATATTCTATTTCACGAAGTCCGTTCCGCTAGGGTTATAGTAGTGCGGCTCAGAATAAGGAATACAAATAGAAGCCTGGCTAAAATAATACGCGGAGAAAGACACCTATCCTTGATTTTCTTACGACATTCTAGTGCGTTAGAGAGAGATGGATATGTATTAGTTTTTTCTTAATTAGGTAGGTTGTCACTAGTTCGTTGCTTTGCTAGTGATGTAACAATGTCGATTTTGACTACGATAAATAAACCAAATCGAAATGAACCACGACCAATCTGTTTACCACACATTATATCGTATCAAAGTGTGAAAAAAAAGAGAATGCAGGAGGCACCGACCTTTCTGGTGACATCCTCTTGCTTTGGAAGGAGGCCAAGAGAATTAATAGCAAAGTGGTCTCTGTCTACCCCAGTGGGACAAATGTTATATTGTGTAAATAAGGAATTAATAAAAGGATATCTTTCGTTTAGCATAATATTTTTTATTAAGTACAAATTACTATATCGTAGGCAGGTAGGTACGTAAGTTAAGTCCAAAATTGTGCTTGTATCTAGTACAAAAAATGCTGTAGCTTTTATCAGAGATACAAACGTAAACTATTTAAGTGGATACTTTTTAAGTCGCCTCTTAACTCAATCAAATAGATGTTCTTTGATGTCGCGTCTTTGTTCAATCAAGGAGGAAGGAATTAATCGCAACAATAGAAATCATAATAATCATAGACTTATAGGATTCGTAATAATAATATTATGTGCGATGACAGCGCAATTACTACAGAGGTAATTTAATTTTTTTATTATTTCTATCAAATAAACATCAACTTATCTTGAATAATAACTAACAAGTAATGAACGATTAAAATACCTAATAACCTGTAATAAGAAATCAAATTATGCGCAGTTCAAGTCAATAAGCATTCCCAAAATTCATTTCACGATAGAACTACCCTGTCAAAGTACTTTTATTGTCAACCACTAAGTACGAAAATGTCTTGATCTGCGGAATTTCTTTGTGAAGTCGATCAAGGAAGTAACGTACAAGTTCTGAACAGGCCTTTCAGAACGATTTACGAACATAGAAGTATGCACTTTTCTACACCACAGACATCCATAGGTACTGGTTCTGTTGCCTAAAATTGAAAAATTATCGAGTTAATATACTATAGTATAGTAAAAGCACGTACCTACTGACAAGATTGATAATGCAATTATACATAATTATTTAAAGGTTACCAATGTGTCTGTATCTGGTAAATATAACGTCGGTAAAGCATCTGCTTTTAATCGTCTTCATTTTAAATTTTCGTTTGGTCCAAAAGAATCCGGCATAAAGTGTTTCGAACAAATATGACCGCTTTTTTAAATTGCCCAATTTGTTCTAATTATTCGTCTAAGCCATTCACTTTTTGATTCTTCCCTTTTTGGAAATCTGTAACAAAAAAATATAGCGATATTTATTCGGCATTATTTTTCTTTTAACTCGCGCTGCAATTAATCTGCGGTAAGTATTATCCTTTATGCACGGCTGCCGCGGGAACCAATGTTCGATAGTTTGCCACACGGACTTTAGTACATCACTATGAAAAAAAACATAACCTCTAATAGTCGGCAGAAAATCTATATAAAACAGGCAAATATCGGTGTAGAATTGAACACGAGTATGATTTACAAGAACTACTATTATTGTTACTGAGTTTTAGGTATGATCCTGGAACTTATTAACATAAAAACTATCAGAACTCACCGATGAAATGATATTGCTTCATTGTTGTTTTCTTTTTTTGCTGTATGCGATTTACAGCCTTCAATCGCACAAGACATTTTATTACAATGTTAAAAAACAATCAACACAAACAATAATAAATCACACTTTCACGAATTTTGAGAGGAAGAGCACCAAAATATTTAATTTCTCTCGGTGAAGCTGTAAACTTTTGCAAAATGCATTAGACATTTCGATGCCACCAAATTAAGATGTGATGCACGCAACGAACGATATTACAACAAAACGATACAATGATGAGACATATTTAATTTGATGGTATTATAATTTTTAAAATACATCCAAATTACATCCATCTGACATTTGTTTGGTTCAATCTAGTGACACACCAGGAAAAAGTATAAAGTAAGTGCGGTCCGGTGTTTCATTCACTCGTACACAGGAGTAATTTACGTTAGATGAGTACAATGGCTAATGCCCAGTTCTTATTTTAGCCAGGTTTCTATTTGTATTCCTTATTCTGAGTAGTGCGGGCACACATACTTTTTCTAGTCTTTTTTGTCTTTGAGAAAAGTGGTAAATAAAGTTAAAGTAGACTTTTGAGATCAAGCGACAAAATAAAAGAAAGAAAAAGTCTACTTAAAGGAAGGTTTTTCATTTTAGTAATATTTTAAGGTGTAGATTTTTTTGAATGTTTTATGATCTTGGTTTGGAAATAACAATTAGCCTTTTGAGGACACAAATAATAATTTCATGTTGGAGAATATAAACCTAAAAGATAAATAAATTCTTTAATCAAATTGTTATTCTATATAAAAAAAATAAGCAACTTTAGCCATAACGCAAAATTCCCATAGCTTAATTTCAAAAAGATCTTTAAATATTTTTTTTCAGAGAATATACGCCATTTTAGAACAGTTTTCATTATTTTGGTATATGAATTAAACATTATTATTTTATGATTGTTTTAAAGAATTGTCTGATATGACGTCACTTGAGAATTTCAGACATTATACTGATTGTGATGTGTGATTGCTTATAAAAAAAGTCATATGTCTCTGTCTACTATCTGTCATTCATCTGTCAAACCAGTCGGAAGCAAGTTTTTATAAATTTATCTTGATAACGAAGGACACATTTCTAAACAGCCATTTCTCAAGTGACGTCACACGAAGGCAAATGGAAGTTGCAGCTTTTTCGTAAAAATTTTCACCATCCTGAGGTTTTTTAGACTACAAGTTCTACAATTCGGCTCATTAAACCAAAATCTCGAAATGGTTTTCGAATTATGGAATTAACACACCTTAACATAATTTGATCTAAGCTTTTTTAGTTGATACGGTAAATCCAAGAAAGTACGTACTCGTTACTTTAATAAATAAAAAGTAAGTGATTAATATTTCATCCATCCATCAGCCTAGTTCTTCCACTGCTGGACATAAGCCTTTCCAGGACTTTGCCACACCCGGCGGTCATCTTGGAAGAATTGCCCATACTCACACACGCTGGGCAGGCGGGTTAGTGAGTGCGGTGCCGGAACCCTCGCACCAGTGACGCCGCTGCCCGTCACCAGTCTTTTCCATATAAGGCCCGGCTATTAGGGATGGATATACCGCCATCCATAGGTCCCAGGCATGGTGAGCCTCCTGGTTTTTTGCCTGTGAGCTGTCCTCTTACTCTCCCCCTAATTACTTCGAGGGGGTCTCCAAGTAAGATGGTGGTACCTCCACAGTCGAGCCCCGCATCAGCTCTACCACCTGGCACGTTGTTGATTAATACTTACGAGGATATATAGGTAATGACGCCTGGTCTGTTCGTCCATGAATGACGCTGAGGAGCCTCAAATAGTAGTTTATGCTACAAGGGCGAAAAGGAATAAATTATGGCTCGTGTTTAAACGTAACCGAGTAATTTATTGCTCTTACGCCCGTGTATCATACTACGTTTTTCAATGCATAGTGTTAGGAAATAAAACAAATATAATCTTTTGAACTTTAAATTGGTTCAAAAGGACTGTATCCAGAGCCGTCAAAGAGTGGAAAAAATGTATAAAATTTATAGTACAGGAAAGGCTGCAGGTTAGCCAACCATTGTAAATAAATAAATAATAATAATAAAGCCCTAGGGCAAAATAATCGACTTTCTCTTCGGTTTTGATGCATAAAAAATGGGCCTTTACGAGCACTTGCATTGAAAAAATTATAAACGAACTGTCGTGCAGTAATTTCTTGCTTCATAATTCATTCACTTGTTCCGGTAGCTAAATTAGATTTCGTAGGATGTAATTGGGGCTAATAAGATAAAGTTGTTTTGTTCTGGGTTTCCACCTTTTTTTACAGATAGAATTAACTATTTAAGTAGGAACGTAGTATTATTACAAAAGGCGATTCATGTAACGTAATTTCAATGGCTTTTGATTCGTTTGTATAAGGTTCGAAAGACACAACAACACAATTTTTTTTAAGAACGGTTTTTGTCTTAAACCATTCCAAGACATGGTAAAAAAAAATATTAAAAAAAAAATATATATTTCATGATACTGCACTCCACGTCAAGGTGACAAATAAAATTCGTACAATTAGTACTCAAAATGTTTAAAAAGTTTGTGACATAACATTTTGAACAATTGACGTGGTAAATTAAGGTGATAATAATTTTATAATAATCAATAAAAAATCTCAAGATGATCGTTATCCTAAAAAACAATAATTTTCACGCCTAATTTCGAAATTAACATAATTTTGTATTATAAATGTTGATATATATAGTGTTTTTTTTTTGTAAATTATACACATTAATTAATATGGGCAAGATACGAGTATATTTGCATTGACAATACATATGACATTATAAATATAAAAGACAATTTTTTTTTTTTTTTTTAAAACACTATATATATCAACATTTATAAAGAAAAGCCGAATGGTAATATTATATTTTATTATTTTATAATTTTGTATTAGTGTTTGTATGGAGGTTTGCGCGTGATGGCGCCTCTTAAGCGATTAAAATGAGAGCGGAAAATCGTTGAAAATATATCATCATTCTGCTCTGCTCGACTTCTGTGAAATGTCTTGGTGTCGAAAACACTACGGAACCCATTAGTATGCGGCTCCCGAACATGAATTAGCAGCGGCAATGTCACTTCAATGAGCCGACTAATTACTGGACCACTTACACAAGTAACTTAACTCTTATGCACCAGTAAATAGAAACCATTGTTGCTGATCTCAAGTACCTGTATATCATGGTTATTTGATCCTTAAATTTTCTCAACGCACGTACAGCCGGAGTCGAAAGTTAAACTTGGGAGTTGGTGGAAAAATTAACCCTAACTTGATTAAGGGGATTTCATTGAAAATTTAAGTTTGACGACATTTTAAACACAGTTTACACTCGGTAACACCTCTGAAACCCCCCGGGGATTGATGTAGTGATATGTCTTCATGTCCGATTTTTGAATGGCGGTGGAGCTGATGCCGGCCTCGACTGTGGAGGTACCACCATCTAACTCGCCAAGCGATGTTATTCAGTGGAGAGAACCGCTCCTTTTTTATATATCTTTGGTTGCCAACTGGACTGGGTGCCTATTATCCAAAACATAGATAAAAACTGAATTTTCAAAATTGCCTTTAGGGGATATTGAACTACGAACTGTGTCGTCACTTCAAGTGCAAACATATCCTTATACAATCGGGATTCGATAGTATATTTATGTTTTTAATGATAGGCACCCAGTCCAGATTGTAACCAAAGATACATCCTCATCTCAGCTCTCAAACAGGCACAACCAGGTGGCACACCATGCCTGGGACCGATTGATGGCGGTAAATTGTCAAATCCGTGAAATTATAATGTCACGACAGTTTTTTGTTAGTATTTTATAATCTAATCTAACTCAGTGATATTATAATTTCACAGCTTTGACAATGTACCTGACATATCAATGTTCAATTGCCGGCCCTTAAGGCGCTTAATATCGCCAAATGGGTACTCTCTAAAGCCTACTCTTCTTTTATTGCCAAACCAAAAATATTGAAAAAATGTATTATGGATTATCAACTCTAGGGCAACATATGCAACATTTTTCTTTTTCGTACCACCAAAACTTCTATATGAAAAATTGTTTTAACTGAATGGTGTTTTTTCGGCTTGAATTCCCTACTGCTCCTAAAGAACTTGGTCGATTTAATTCATTTGTGCTTTGATAAATAGATTAACTTGACACCTATAAACATGACATAGGATTATTCAGTGGAACAATCACGTCCATGTGAAAAGTATTATTTTCTCCTATTTCGCCCTATCAAGGACGCAGCGAGCGTCGTAACAGCCACCACGCATTGTGCGCTGATATGAACGTTATTTCAATGTCGTTTCCGTCGATATTCGTACAGACAAACATCGAGCTGCTAATTTGGCGAGGGTAATCGCCTTAAGGGTCGGTTACACCAAACATGCTCTCGCGTTTGGACAATTTAGCATATTAAAACAAAATATTAAAAAAAAATTAAATTTGTGTAAGTAGTCAAGAAGTTGAACTACATTATAATTTTTCAGATTTGACACAAGTATCAGAATCATCAAGAAAAAAAACGGAAATATCACTAAAATCAAGAAAAACGTAATTTAGCGTTGCAAACAGAAAAAAAAATTGTTTTTGTTACAAACTGAATTTTTTTTTTTGCGTAGAGATATCAAACTACCTAATTCATATATATATATTTTTTTCCTTTCGTTATTTAAAAAGAAATACAAAAACGTTCAAATTCTTTTTTCATAATTTTCTGTACAGGAAAAATGTAGAATGTTCGAGTATTTCTTTTAAAATAACGAAAGGAAATAAATAAAAATAAAAATCTGTAAAGGCTACTTTCTTTTCTTTACTCTATAAAAAATATTTTATTTTGTAGTTACATTAGTAGACTAATCATACTAGTTCCAAAGCCAAATTACGTTTTCCGTGATCTTTCCGATTTTTTTCTCGATGATTGTGAAACTTCTACCAAATTTGAAAATTATAATGTAGTTCAACTTCTTAACTACTTACACAAATTTTATTGGTTAAAAATATTATGTTTTAATAAGCTAAATTGTCCAAACGCAAGAGCATGTTTGGCGCAACGCCGCAACCAACCCTTAAGGCGCTACGGAAAAAAAATCGACACTTTTAGAGCTTGCTTATGTAAAGATAAAATAGTATATTATTTTTGATAAAATAGTATATTATTTTTGGAATCTTTTTCTAGGGATCTGTTAAACAGGAACGCGATTGGAGAAATTTGGCTCAGTTAAAATATTTATTGAAGTGAGGTCTTTTTCGACACCGTTTCTCCTAGTTTGACAATTTGGAATGACATTTATTAGATGGGTTTTAACAGTATCTAGGACCTGGTTAAACGAAATTTTGATAGCAGATTTAGTACATTTTCTTTCAACAACAACAACAACAACAACAATACAACTTTATTTGTACACCATATAAAAAGGAACAGAAATATAAATACTTAATTTTAACTAACGTATTATGTAGCACAAACAGGCGGCCTTATCGCTTAAAGCGATCTCTTCCAGACAACCTTTGGGTGGATGAAACTGTTTAGAATGATTGCTGAAATGGTGGTGTACTATTTTTAATAATAGATATATTTCAATATTAATAGATAAACGTATTAATATATAATGATAAATACATACTAATAAAATATATAACAAACAATAAAAATAATATATATATATGTATATGTCATGAAATAAATTGTCAACTGGAAAAAATAAAAAATAATGATAATGAATATTTCGGTAATCAGAGTGAAAGATAGTGTCCTTTAACTAGTCTCTTGAAGATAGGCAGGGAAGGGGCTCTTCTTATATGTAAAGGAAGATCATTCCACAAACGAACAGCTTGTACCGAGAACGATTTATTGAAGAAAGACGATGAGTGCTCCGGCGTGGCAAGAAGCAGATTCTGAGAAGACCGTAAAATGCGGTCATGGGTATCATGAAGAAAACGAAAGCGAGTTTTAAGGTAAGAAGGAGTTGAAGGATTATTCAACACAGAAAACAAGAGGGACAGGATATGAGCAGGATATTTCGTCAAGTATGTGTCGAACACAATAGACTTTGTAGCACGCGTGAACAAAAACTTGTTCTTCTTCCCATACTAACTAAATAGGTTATGGTATAGAGGCGCTGAACAAAAAAAATAACTCAATAATAATGAATTAACATTATATTATTGCAGTATAGAAATGCAGAAAGAAAAGTAAATCTGGATGTGAGGAGCTCTGAGCCGAGATTAGAACCCGAGACCTCTCGCTTGCCGAGCGATTGCTCTAACCTCTGAGCTATCCAGGTCTCAACACAACTCGTGAATTTACCGATGTGCTTTCCCAAACTGCAATGATATTTATAGATACCCACTTTCACCCGGCATCCAGATTTACTTTTCTTTCTGCGTTTCTATACTGCAATAATATAATGTTAAGTTATATCTCCTTGCGATGGATAAATCGCCAAGTGTTCAAACATAGAAATTTATTTCTGTCATAGTTTCAATAATAATGGTTAAAAAATAATAATGGTTTGCTTCTCTGTTATTTAAATCTAGTTTCAGTTACTTATGTCAGCGTCTCGCTAGATACAGCTGTTGTGTTTACTTAAGGCGATTACCATCGCCAAATTAGCAGCTCGATATTTGTCACTACAAATATCAACGGCAACGACATTGAAATAACGTTCATATCAGCGCGCAATGCATAGTGGCTGTTACGACGCTCGCTGCGTCCTTGAGAGGGCGAAACAGGAGAAAATTATACTTTTCACTTGGACGTGATTACTCGATTGAATAATCTTATGTTATATTTATAGCTATAAAGTTTATCTATTTATCAAAGCATAGATGAATTCAATCGGCCAAGCCACTCAGGAGCAGTAGGGAATTTGAGGTCAAAAAACACCATTCAGTAAAAAAAAAATTCATGTAGAAGTTCTGGTGGTATGAAAAAGAAAACTGTTGCATATGTTGTCTAAGAGTTGATTATTCATAATACATTTTTCATTATTTTTGGTTTGGCCATAAACGAGGAGTAGGCTTTAGAAAGTACCCATTTGGCAATAGTAAGGGCCTTAACAAGTCTAAGTTTGATGTTGTCTGCCGGTATGAAAGTAACAAGTAAACGGTCTGTCATTTCAAATGCAGTATATTTAGTACAGCAACATATAAAAAAATCATAATCATTAAAAGTGTCATTATCACATGCATGAAGTCTCTCTTGCAACTTCACTCTTTTCAGTCACTTTTCACTTCCTCTGGCCCAAATCTATGTGACAAGATTTGAAAATCTATGTAATGATAAGGCTGATTTTTTATATTTTGCTGTACATTCACCAAATATACTGCATTTGTAATGACAGACCGTTTACTCGTTGCATTTATGACGCCAGACGATATCAAACTTAGACTTGACCGGTTCTAGGTAAACGCAACAGCTGTAGCTAGCTAGATGTAGACATAAGTAACTGAAACTAGATTTAAATAACAGAAAAGTAAACCATTTCCATGTCAAAATGAGTTAATTTTTTGCTCAGCGCCTCGACTATAATGTTGTAGGGCAAGTTTAACTTTTCGTTAATTTACAATTTGCTCATTAATAATTCATCGGAAATGTTGTTAATTATTATTAGTAGAATATGCGGATGCATATTTTTAAAAACAAAAGAGTACTAAATTACGCATAGATATATAGATAAATGTAGATTGTTAACATACATAAACAAAACGTATTTTTTGACACGATATTCTTACTTTAATAGTAGTAAAGATTTGTAGCACTGTAAATCAAAAGGAATAATGAAGACCAAGTTTCCTTAGAAACTATGAAGAACCAATAAGCCACAAGCCTCTTATAAACAAGTAGCGTTGAACAACTTGTAATTTTGTACGATCCCGGCAAATAGGCAATTTAAACAGCCTTTCTTAAGAACGCTACAGCAAAATTTTCGCAAAGTGAGCATTTTTAACGCCCTAATTCTCAGAATCGGTAAAAGATTTGTGTGAAAATCTTTTAACCACCATAAGTTACATTATTTTTATTATGAAACTATTACTTAGAATTTTGATTTAACTTAAGGAACTTTTAAGGATCGGGTCTGGCATCACTGCGTCAGACGCGCTCTGCGCTTTTTCAAGGGATAACGTTATCGAAAAAATTTCCCGCGTCTTTTTCGTTGCTCGCTATAATCTGGTCGCGGTAGTAGGCGGAACATACACCGTTTTATATACTACATAGCTTTGAGACTTTTAAACTGTCATTATTTTGTATGTATGTTATGTAACAAGCTGCGGCCCAATTATTGTTTTCTATTGCAGCACCTACACAATGCTACGTCAAACATGTCATTTTTGTAAGCGAAACTTAGTAAAAAACTAACTAAACTTCAGTTTCGAATGTACAAAGAACTACGTGTTACGACAATGATCTTCTTAAGGCGCTTTATGTTGCAAAAGTGCTGCCACTTTAGAAAAAAAAATCATTATCTTCTCAATAGATTAATTCTTGAAAATCTGCTCAAGTAAATGCGTAGATATAGCAATGTTTTTTTTTAAATAGTCATTTAATAGTAAATAGTAAAAATTTTAGCTCATCAAAATCAGCAAATAGCGCCTTAATACAAGTATGTATAAGTGTACTTAGAATTCCTTGAAGGAAATTCTAATTGTTTTGAGGCTCAGCAAGGAAATTAATTATTCAAAGATTGAAACGGATAATTTAAATTTGCAAGGAGAATTTCTTTGAAAATATCACTTATATACTTATTAGATTAATAGACCGGGCGGAAAGATAATTTTTATTATCCCGAGCGCTACTATATTGCTATTGCTAGATATAATTATGTAATACCTATATGTATATGATGTATATGGGCAGGTCACGTGGTGCGAACGACGGACGGACGTTGGAGTGAGAGGGTGCTGCACTGGTACCCTCGCGGCTCGCGCCATCCTCCTGGCAGACCGCGGCGACGCTGGCGAGACGACATCGAGGCGACAGTCGACAAGACCTGGACGAGGCTAGCCGCAGACAGACATACCTGGCGTCAGATGGAGGAGGCCTTTGCCCGTAAATGGGCGACCCAATAAAATATTAAAATTAAAATAAACTGGACACTTGGAGTGAATTAATAAGTTTTAATATATTAAGTGTACATTTCTTTTTATTATTAAAATGTGCTCTGTTTGTATAGTAATTTAAGATTTTAATTTTATTATGAAGTTAGATTAATAGTGTATAGTAAGATAAGTTTTTAACTATTGTATGAATGAATGAATGAATGAATGAATGAATGAATTGACACTTTATTGTACACAAAAGACATATAAAAGAAAACAGAGTATTGAAAACATAATTTTGTACAAAGGCGGACTTATCACTTAAAGCGATTTCTTCCAGCCAACCTTTGGGTGGTGAAGAAATAGTCACTAGAAAAGTAAAAATAGGGGGATAGACGTAATAGATAGAGTAAATTAAATGAAAATCAATAAAGTGTTAATACAAATAACCTAACAAATTAAACTTAATTTTAATAGATATCATAGACTTACATAAACAAATACACAAGAATATATTAATAAATACATCTATAATATATATTTGTATATACATTTAAATATCAATATAATAAGGGTAAATAAGTGATGAGACTACCAACCTAATGAAACTTCATAGTGAGATCTGACTTTCCTCTTAAATATCGCCAAAGAAGACGACATACGAATCTCAGTAGGTAACTCGTTCCAAAGACACACAGCCTTGACCGCAAAAGAATTCCCATATGCAGTAGAAGTGTGCTTAGGGATACTAAGCAGGTGACTTTCCCTGCAGCGTAAGGAATTGACATAATTGAATTTGTCGCGAAGATATTCAGGAGCAGAGGAATCATTTAAAACGGAGAGAGAGACTTAATATGTGAGTATTCCTCCGAAGGTGAATTGGGAGCCACCTTAAACGAGCACGAAATTCTGAGACATGATCATACTTCCGCAATCCGTAGATAAAGCGAATGCACAAATTTTGGAGACGCTCGAGTTTGCTCAGTAGCTCCTGTGTTAGGTCAAGATAGCTTACATCAGCGTAATCAAGAATTGGGAGCAGAAGAGACTGTGCCAGCATAATTTTAGTTTGTAATGGAAGAAAGAACTGCAGTCGTTTGAGCGAGTGGTAAGCCCCAAACATTTTTTTACTAATGGCTCCGATTTGAGGAATCCATGACAATGTGTTATCCATGATGATGCCTAAATTTTTTACTCTGTTAACAAATGGGATAACATTATTGTAATACTCGATATTTGGAGCAACACTCAGATTCAATTTTGCCAACATTCTAGATGTACCGAAGATAATAGCCTGAGATTTGTTTGGATTAAGCACCAAGCCAAAGCATTTAGTCCATTCAGATATGATGTTTAGGTTGCAATTAATTAAATTGATGGCATCGATAATTTCATCGGGTTTAGTTCCAGTATAAAGCTGTAGATCATCTGCATAGAGGTGATAGAGAGAAGAAAGATGACTTGCCAGGATATTTATAAAAAGGGAGAAAAGTAAAAGAGATAGAACGCCGCCTTGTGGGACGCCAGCAAGGACTGGACACCAATCAGAACAACCAGTGTCAGTGCGAACACATTGCTGACGACCTTTAAGGTATGACTCAAACCAAGCTGTTGCTGCCGGAGATACGTTAAGCGAGCGTAGGATACCCAACAAGATGTCAAAGTCAACGGTGTTAAAAGCGTTGCTGAAATCTAGCAACGTTACAACAGTAACCTTGTGGTTATCCATATTCTCTCTAATATCATCTGTGATTTTAGTAAGGGCACTAACAGTACTGTGACCTTTGCGAAAACTGGATTGGAGGGGATTAAGGAGATTATTACAGGAGAGGAAACTACAAAGTTGTTCATGAACTAGTCGTTCAAGAACTTTTGAAAGTAGGGGTAGGATGGATATAGGACGGTACTGGGATAAAGTGGTGGGGTTATTAACCTTAGGGAGAGGAATGACAAAAGCTCTTTTCCAAGAACTGGGGAAAGTGCTGGATGTGAGTGAGGAGTTGAGAATATTGGTGATGTGAGGGAGGATAATATCAAGAATAGGACTTAACATTTTTATACTAATATCATCAGATCCTACTGCTTTACTGGTGATGTATAGTATGCATCGCTTAACGTCACGGCCATTGACATGCTTAAAATCAAAAGAGAAGAAATCTGGGACAGGCTTGTTTGAAAGATATGATAACGTGTTATTTTTAATTGTTGCATCTAGCACGAAAGGTGGAGATGCGAAATGGTTATTTAGAGTAGTTAGATCGATGTCCGTAGAAGTAATATTCTGTGATTTACCAATGCCCAATGATTTAAGAAAATGCCACAGATGTGAACTGTCACTAGAATTTTCAATACTATTGTGAATGTGTCGGCGTTTAGCATCTCTACACACTCTATTACAGCGATTTCGCAGTTCTTTATACATGTCACGATTGTGTTCAGTCGAGTCTTTTTTGTAGCGATATTTCGCATGATCCCTCTTTGCCATGAGATTCTTAATTTCGTCAGTAAGCCATGGAGCTGGAAGTTGCTTCACTCTCACAGGATGATATGGAGCGTGTTTATCAAATAGTTGAGTGAGCAAGTTATTAAACCGCTCCACTTTCATATTAACATCCTGAATCAAATCAAGCTCTTTCCAGTCAATTTGAAGAGCATCCTCGCAAAGTTTCTGCAAATTCATTCTTTTAAAATTACGCTGGAGAATAGTACGCTTTTTGGGTTTAGGGATACGCACCTTGTAAGAGAGGAAGATGAGATCATGATATGAGAAGCAGTCGGCACTGAGTTAACCGTGGTTACTTACAAGGTCAGGAGAGGAGACAATCACGAGGTCTAAGAGAGTTGGAGCAGAATTAGGTGGGTGATGGGTAGCTTGTAGTGGGAGGATGGAGAGATTTATACCAGAAATAATTGAGTGTAGACGTTTAGAACGATGGTCGTTTTTAAGAAGGCAAGTATTGAAATCTCCCATGATAATTGTATTGTCAAAGAGTGGGGTGAGCTCTTCAAGGAGATTTTCGAAAGAATTGAAGTAGTGAACGTGACAGTCAGGACTGTAATAGACGCCAAGCAAAATACGACTAAAATTTAATGTGACCTCGAGAAATAAGTGTTAATTGTAGTTTGGGAAATAAAGGTTATATTATTATATTATTATTATTATTATATGTATATGATAGGAAGAGGATCGAGCTGTGTGGCGGCATACAGTCAACACTAACATCTTCGAGTTCGAGGCTAAACGAAGAGCTACTCTTGACGCCAGACGTGATGAACTCCGATGTAGACCACCAGCTGCCAAACAATACAACTACTACAATGGAAAACTTACATATTATTTTTTTTCAATGCAAGTGCTCGTAAAGGCCCACTTTTTATGCATCAAAACCGAACAGAAAGTCGATTATTTTGCCCTAGGGCTTTATTCTTATTTTTTTTTTTATTTATTTGCAATGGTTGGCTAACCTGCATGTACCATAGATGTTATACTTTTTTTCTACTGTTTAACGGCTCTGGATACAGTCCTTTTGAGCCAAACATTATTTAAAGTTCACAAGATTATATTTGTTTTCATTTCCTCACACTATGCATTGAAAAACGTAGTATGATACACGGGCGTAAAAGCAATAAATTACTCAATTACGTTTAAAACACTCGCTACGCTCGTGTTTTAAATCGTCTTCGTAATTTATTCCTTTTCGCCCTTGTAGCATAAACTACTATTAAATATCCATGTCTATGTTTTTAGGAGACAAAGGAGTTTGGCGATCATAATGTTTTAAGCGTCCAGTAAAGAAAAATAAAATAAATCGCACTTTCGTGTTCAGAATGTAGAGATGTTTACTTTATTTTATAATTGCAATAATAATAACGAAAATATATTAATTTTGTTGGTTTTATACATTTAAAACCATTTAACACTTAAAATTTTATTATATGCTATCCTGCTGTCAGTGTAAGGCGGGCGTCTTCCGACGATCAATCGTTAGCCAACTTCTCGTAAATAAAAAATAAATAAAGCACTAGGGCAAAATAATCGACTTTCTGTTCGGTTTTGATGCATAAAAAGTGGGCCTTTACGAGTACTTGCATTGAAAATCAAAATGTAAGGATATATTTATACCACTGAGCAATACCCACTGGACATGTTTTACCATACAAAACAAAAGGATAGTTTAAGTATTCTTCATTCCATCACTGGATCTTAGGATCACAGTTTTAATTAAATATTACTTTATGTGCAATAGTATAATTTATGCGTTTAGGAGCATAAGGTCAAAAGCGCAAAATGACAAAGGATCGCAAATTATCAAAAGAGCAGAATGTCAAAAGCACACACAGTCAAAAGTGCAGAATGTCAAAGGCGCACAATGACCATTCATTATGAGTAAGGCCAAACATCTTTTGTCTGTTACAAAATAAAAAAACTACTAATAAGAACTTCGACTTCAAACTCAAAATACAACTGTAAATAACAAAATTACTTTCACCCATGCATTTTTACTTTCATTCGATTATTCCCGTCAATCGCCAAGTTAAACTGGGGTAGCAGAGTAATGGAGTCACTCGTGTCTCCTGACATCTGGTACAAGATAACGACGAAGTTGAAGTGTAATTAGTCCCCTGATAGTAGGCTTTCACGGTGTCGACGGTTTGTTTACACTGGTATGTACGCAGTGTAGAGTTTGTTTGTCGTCATTTTGGGCTTAAGAAAAGTTTAACAGTTGTCTTACTGTACCGTAGCTTACAGGAATGAAAGTTTGTTTGTTTAATCTATAACTCGACATAATTATGTAATAAGGTGTTTTAAAAATATATGAAAATGTATAAAAGCGTAATTAAAAAAAAAAACTTTTTTTTTTTCAGTATACTTACGAGCTTTTCTTAGGCTTCCGTACCTCAAGATGACAAAAAGGAACTCTAACAGGACACTTTGTTGTCCGTCTGTCTGTCTGTAGAAATCTACGCTGTAAGAACATCAGGCTTCTAACTTGACACCAAAATAAAATTAATACACTTTACATAATCAATTTCATACAATTTTTTGACACTCGCAAGGGAATCAAAACCTATAGTGCACTTCAAGTTGACTTAGAAACATGAAATTTCGTCTGCAGGTGGTTCTTATAGCACACACAATGGAAAAAGTTCGAATATTTAGAATGTTATAGAGTACCATCTTAATTAGACCTTTTAGATACACAGATTTTAATAGATCGTGTCAGTCAGGTTAAGTTGGAGTTAATTGGAATTATTTCCAAGTGGAATTATTTACCATGTTTTTAGGGTAACGTACCCGTATTGTGTGATTGTACAGAACCCTTTGTGCGTGAATCCGACTCGCACTTGGCCGGTGTTTTTTTTTAGCCACCCAACAATTTTAACGTTAAAAAAGAAACATTTTCAAAATTTTTAAATCATAAATTAGGACATAAACTATAATTTCTTTATGTCATAAAGTTGTTGTTTTCTAGTTAGTATTTGCGTGTGTTGGTTTCGTTTCAGTCGGTTTTGAAATATGAAAACTTAATCGCTTTTGTCGTGAAATTCAAGATTGAATTTATAAAGATTGAATTTATAAAGTGCAATTAAAAATTGTCTTGAGTAAAAAAACACGCCATATCTTTTTCAAATTTTTACCATTTACATTGACGGAACTGAATCCAATGCAAAACTAATTTTTAGCATTGTGGAGTCCCTTAAATTATTTAAATCGTTGAATTTCAATTTGTTGC
Organism: Ypsolopha sequella; assembly: GCA_934047225.1. Classification (NCBI taxonomy): domain Eukaryota; kingdom Metazoa; phylum Arthropoda; class Insecta; order Lepidoptera; family Ypsolophidae; genus Ypsolopha; species Ypsolopha sequella. Next base: position 9,896,814 of record OW203996.1, on the reverse strand, counting down.
TTATGAATTTGGATACAGTTACACGGTAATCGAAACTGGTATTTCGCATGTATAACTTGTTTTTTTTTTTCAAAGCTTTTCTTTCTTTTACTTTTTCACAGTTGTCTGACAGGTATCCTTTTGCGTGTTGCTGGTTGTCGGCCAGTTTTGTGGCATCATCCCCCTCTCAAAAAATATATGTTTTTAGTGGGAGTAGGACGGTGTGCATTTCTGGTTGTCGGTATGCGTGGGCGGATCCTTTTCGGACTAAAATGGTTGTTTAATTTACTGGCGTATGAAAAATGTTTACGTGGTAAAAAATAAAGTTAATTATTTAATTTCGTTAATATTATGCGCAAAGAAAAACAGTTTTATTGTGTTTTATCTAATGTTCTTATTAAAATACATCTTTCCTATAGAAATTGTACTTTTTAGGGTTCCGTACCCAAAGGGAGCCTATTATTAAGACTCCGCTGTCCGTCTGTCCCCAGGCTGTATCTCATGAACCGTGATAGTAAGACAGTTGAAATTTTCACAGATGATGTATTTCTGTTGCCGCTATAACAACAAATACTAATAAACAGAATAAAATAAATATATAAGGGGGCTCCCAAGCAACAGACATGTTTTTTTGCCGTTTTTATAGATAATGGTACGGAACCCTTCGTGCGCGAGTCCAACTCGCACTTGGCCGGTTTTTTTTGTCTGGTATTGCATCAGCAGTACCAAGAGAAAGAGTAAAAATATTACCCTTTAATTAGACGTTAAAACTACAAAAGACTTGTGTCAAGTTGTTCAGGTTGTTTCATGAATCATTTTGAAACAGGAAACTAACGCATTCATTAATCATTTATTCAATTATGTTCCATTATGATTCCAATCAAAAGCTTTTTGATATTTTATATAATAGATCAGACATTATTTGTTAACAATAGATGTAAAATTGTATATTTTCTGTACTCTATTAAATCCAGCCTTTTTAATGAAAATCATAAATTCAATTTCACGTTGTTTACACTGTAAACTTATTTACTTGGGATTTTAAGTAGATTAAAATATCAAAAGTTGTTGTGCATCAGTAAAGCTAATAAGATAATGAAAAAAATATTCTCGTCTTCGTAAACAATTTCTAATTTCTCATCTTTTTTAGGGTTACCAGTTAATTTCCAGTTATTTTAGCTTAGTACTGATATTAAAGGAAACTGTTTATTAACCTAACAAAGTAATAAAACTATATTTTAATTGAATAATATTTATTTCTTAGTAAGTACAAAATTTTGTATTCAAAGCAGATGTTCGAAGTGACGTCCTTGTTGTGCGATACAATGTTTAATGTCAAAATGTTGGATACTTTTCGTTTCATTTTCAAAAAAATATTGATGTCAATTTACTGATTAGGTAACGTACTTTCGATATCAGTTTAAATTTTTTTGATATCTGTAATAGTTACGGAATTATCGCCTGGTCACACTTAACGATTACATCCTGTATATATAATTATTTATATTTGATGGACATGCAACGAAATTGTGGTAATGTAATTTAATGTGTAGAACTGAACAATAAACAGCCCTCCTAGTCGGAGTCCTTATCAAATATCGTCAAAAGGAAAACCAAGTCAATTATCCAAAGAGGCTGAAAATAAACACATAAAACTCAATTTCTTTAAGCAGATTAACATTATATCATTGCAGTATAGAAACGCAGAAATAAAAGTAAATCTGGATGTGAGGAGCTCTGAACCGGGAATCGAACCCGGGACCTCTCGCTTGCCGGGCGATTGCTCTAACCTCTGAGCTATCCAGGTCTCAACACAACTCGTGAATTTACCGATGTGCTTTCCCATACTGCAATGTTATTTATAGATACCCACTTTATAGTGAGCCACTTGGCGCCTAGAGGACGCTAGTGTATTCAAAGCTAGTCAAAGACCATTATGCCCTACCGTCACTTGTTACAGTATCGGGTAGTGAAGAATACACATTTCTCTTATCGAAACTATGACAGAAATAAATTTCTATGTTTGAACACTTGGCGATTTATCCATCGCAAGGAGATATAAATTAACATTATATCATTGCAGTATAGAAACGCAGAAATAAAAGTAAATCTGGATGTGAGGAGCTCTGAACCGGGAATCGAACCCGGGACCTCTCGCTTGCCGGGCGATTGCTCTAACCTCTGAGCTATCCAGGTCTCAACACAACTCGTGAATTTACCGATGTGCTTTCCCATACTGCAATGTTATTTATAGATACCCACTTTATAGTGAGCCACTTGGCGCCTAGAGGACGCTAGTGTATTCAAAGCTAGTCAAAGACCATTATGCCCTACCGTCACTTGTTACAGTATCGGGTAGTGAAGAATACACATTTCTCTTATCGAAACTATGACAGAAATAAATTTCTATTTTTGAACACTTGGCGATTTATCCATCGCAAGGAGATATAAATTAACATTATATCATTGCAGTATAGAAACGCAGAAATAAAAGTAAATCTGGATGTGAGGAGCTCTGAACCGGGAATCGAACCCGGGACCTCTCGCTTGCCATAGAAATTTATTTCTGTCATAGTTTCGATAAGAGAAATGTGTATTCTTCACTACCCGATACTGTAACAAGTGACGGTAGGGCATAATGGTCTTTGACTAGCTTTGAATACACTAGCGTCCTCTAGGCGCCAAGTGGCTCACTATAAAGTGGGTATCTATAAATAACATTGCAGTATGGGAAAGCACATCGGTAAATTCACGAGTTGTGTTGAGACCTGGATAGCTCAGAGGTTAGAGCAATCGCCCGGCAAGCGAGAGGTCCCGGGTTCGATTCCCGGTTCAGAGCTCCTCACATCCAGATTTACTTTTATTTCTGCGTTTCTATACTGCAATGATATAATGTTAATTTATATCTCCTTGCGATGGATAAATCGCCAAGTGTTCAAACATAGAAATTTATTTCTGTCATAGTTTCGATAAGAGAAATGTGTATTCTTCACTACCCGATACTGTAACAAGTGACGGTAGGGCATAATGGTCTTTGACTAGCTTTGAATACACTAGCGTCCTCTAGGCGCCAAGTGGCTCACTATAAAGTGGGTATCTATAAATAACATTGCAGTATGGGAAAGCACATCGGTAAATTCACGAGTTGTGTTGAGACCTGGATAGCTCAGAGGTTAGAGCAATCGCCCGGCAAGCGAGAGGTCCCGGGTTCGATTCCCGGTTCAGAGCTCCTCACATCCAGATTTACTTTTATTTCTGCGTTTCTATACTGCAATGATATAATGTTAATTTATATCTCCTTGCGATGGATAAATCGCCAAGTGTTCAAACATAGAAATTTATTTCTGTCATAGTTTCTTTAAGCAGAGCTTGTTATTTTGTTATCTTGCTAGAAGGACCAATTACGAGACGGTACCAACTGTCCCGTTTACTTGCGAACTCTTTCATCTCCCTTGAAATGATAAATATTGAGTTTATGTTCCTGTTGAAACGAAAAATAAAATAAATATTTTTCCATTCAATTTCAAAAGTGGGTAATATGGATAAGATGAGTACGTGGTTACAAAATGGAAATTAAAGAGGACTGTTTCACTAGGCGAGCACGTTACTATAGTTCACTAGTTTATTGAAACAAAATAATACTTAAATAACATTAAAAACCTGCCTACAAAATAAAACATGCCTAAAACGTTTTTTTATTTTGTTATGTTAACCTATACCTTATAAAAATAAACTAAACTAAATAAAAAATCTTATCTAGATCGCCACTGTCATGTGGAAGGATATCGAGAAGGCTGGCAGCGTTTCCTCTTTGAATGGCCAGACTGATTCTCTGACCAAGATACGCACCAGCCTTCGGGTCCCCACAAGCATCGATCAGCCGTGCAGATAACTCTTTAAAAAATGGGATCCTGATGCTAAGCTCAGCATCAGGATCCCACGGCCCGAGGGCTCGACCCCAAAAGACGCAAATATGCAGTCCGATCTAAGGGACTACTTAAATGTTTGTTCAACTTATTATGGTAGTTATTAAGTATTTTTATATAGAAAATTCATTACTGTCCCAATGCTTGGTTGTCTTAAAAAAAGCTAAAATTGTGTCCTTGGAAAATACGAATGTTATTTTGAAATTACGTTATTTGGCGGGAGACTGATTAACTACAATCCCAGATATATATTTTTAACCTGTCCACAATATTTCAACGATTTTTATTAGGTAGTTATTGTACAAAATAAAATCGAACTCCGTTTGTGTGGAGCACGCTCGCGGTACAGTCCTCTTAAAGCCTCGTCTTCTTACTTTTGTCTGCTTGTGTTAAGAAATAATTAACATAAAATTCAGAGCTCCACCACATTCAGATATACTGTTTTTCTGTGTTTTTAGAGTTCCGTACCCAAAGGGCAAATCGGAGCTCTATATTTATGTCACTCCACTGTCCGTCTGTCTATCCCTATGTCACGGGTCTCTAGCTCTTAGACGGAATGAGATAGAAACCTTAAATTTTTATATGTTCTGTAACATGTTGACCCAAAACCGAATTTTGAATTTATAATGTAAGTAAATTATTATTCAGGGGGGGCTCATACATTAAAACAGAGCTGAAAAGCCTAAACGGAGCTTTTTTTAAACTAGGTTTATTAAAAGTAGAGTATAAATGGTTTTTTTTTTAATCTTAAAAAATAAAGAAATGAAGTGCTATCAAAGTTGCCAGTTTTAGATCATTTTTGTTACAGGGTCTATCTCAAAGGCCAAAGCAGTTAGGAATTTGAAATTTCTCTATATTATGTACCATAATGCTGTTTTAAAACAACAAATATTAAAAACGCCGATTTATAATGTAGTTTTAGGGTTACGTCTCCGAATACTTATTTGGCACTACCCTTGTAGTCTCCACATTACCAAAGATTAACCGGCAGAGAATGCCAATTAGCATCAAGATCACCTTTCTGTATTGTATATTTTTGTGCAATAAAGAATTTATATCCATACCTACTCAACCAACATAATTTTGCAGTTTTTGTCTGACAGAATTAGAGCATTAACTAAAATTAAATAAATATCTAGTTTGAAATAATTGGTCATGTGAATAGAATAGAATAGAATAGAAAAGTTTATTTGTTTGACTTTTGGTCCTTATAAAGTAGGTGTTACAATATGCTTAATTATGTCATTCCTCAAAAAACTGCCAAATTTGGCGTACAAATATTTATCTAAATAAACACAAACCAAGAAACAATTGACCTTAAACCTTAAAATCTGAATTACAAATAAATGTATAAAATAATTCAATTTATAATGTTAAATTATGTGAACTGTCAATTTAAAAAGAATACGAATGTCAATCTATATAAACTAACTTTAAAAATTATTATTATAATTTAAAAAATCATCTATCGAGTAAAAACATTTGTCGACGAGCCACAAGTGAAGTTTGCTCTTGAATTGGTTCAGTGGTAAATCTTTAAAATTGTCCGGTAAAGCATTAAATACTCTATATAAATCTATATCTCTATACTCTATATAAAAGCAGTTTTATAAGTACCTACAATATTTGATCGATGTTATAATATTACATTATAACACCGCAATTCTATGCTGTGATTGGTCTACATACTAATTCCTTGGGCTTTGGTATCTAGACAAGTGTTGTTTTTCTCATTTTTCGTGGAATTGTTTTTGATGGTCGTAGATAAAGTAATGTGTGCAACTGAACATAATTAGGACACTCGTGCAAAAATAACGTTTCGTGAACAAGCAGTCGTGTCCCAATGTCTCATCTTATGTTACAGTTGCACAAACTATTTAGCGACCAAGCCGAAAAATTCCATTAAAAATTCCACCGACAAAGGCATTAAGCATCTCGCGGAGAAATAATGCCGTTTCCCATTAAGGTTAAGTGCTATTTTAGCTTATGTGACTTGACGAAAAGTTCTAAACTTCCCCGATTCTAAACTTTTTTATTGTTTAAGGCGCCTACTGAGGTCAATTAAGTCCAAGGTACTATTATCTTAATGAAACTTTGTTGAAGAAACTTTCACTTTTGAACATTGGCAGGATCGTTGACTTCTTAACTTGTCACTGAATTTGGGAACGATAACGATTTTCAATTCCTAGTAAAGCAGCGATACTTTAGTCGGTAGGATGCCATCTGACTCTTTAAGGCGAATGAATACGCCAACTGCAATTTGGACCTGTCTTTGAATGCCTACTCCTCCCACACGGGTGGTCCAAAAACTTCCATAAAAATATATGATAGGCATTATAGAGTTAAAAATAAATGTTAAGTTTCATAAACTGTTTTTCTATTGTAAGTTTTGACAAAAAAAATCGAAAGTCATCGAAAGTTTCACATGATTAATACAAGAATTCTCTTATTCCTTCCAAACGCCTACAGCGATTTTAATTATTATTTCACCAAATTATAGGAAATTTTTAGATCTAAAAAATTTAGGTTCAAATTTTTTTTCCATTCATGACGTCCATGTGAAAAGTATTATTTTCTCCTATTTTGCGTTAGCCGGAGACGCAGTGGTTGTCGTAACAGCCACTTTTCAAGGCACGCTGAATGTCGTTTCCGTTGATATTTGTACCGACACACATCGAGTTGCTTATTTAGCCTTAAAAACTAGATTCGAATCCTGCTGGTCGAGCCCCAAAGAGGAGAAATGACACTCGTTTTGTTCGAAATAAATTCCGCCAACTTATGTTACGCTTTATCGCGTTTTGGTTGGCTAAGCCAACAATACGCGATGAATTTAGCGATAGTATTTATCCGAGTAGATACTCACCAGTGAGTAAATATTGAGTTTTACCTGTTTACACACAGTACTTATCCAAAAAGCAGGATAAATACTATTCATACATTTGTTAGTTTTGTTTGAAGATTCGTTCTTCAAGCAGATTTTAATGTTTATGTGTGCACATGACCTGACCATGAGAATTGAAGATCAGCAGAATAACAAATTCTGTATATATAATACACGTTTCACAAGTCAAATTTTAATCTTATAAAAATATATGTAATAAAATAATAAATGTACATGAACTACTTAGATTAAATGTTTTTTTAATTTATGTAGCAATATATATACGATTAAAATTATAGGTAAAATATTATTATACAAGGTGAAATCCAATCAACCGCCCGAACCCATACCGGAGACCCGGCCAGGGACCAGGAACAGGTTCAATGATCACCAACCGAGCCCCCAGCACGAATCCAGGCAGCCGACCAAATCCCATCCTATATACTACAAAGTAATAGGTTACATATATAAATACATGCCTACCTCCGCCCATTCGATTAGTCTTGCTAAGAAGAACGGGCAATAAACTTGGCAAGATCATGTCTTTTTTTTTAACATAAACTTATACTATACATCAAATTACTTATATCTACTTTTACCAAGGGATAAGAAAATACAAGACAGCAGGAATTCAGGTTACTGAAAAAAGAAAAACATATATATCTTTGCCTACCTGTCTCATATAGTCTATTTCCTTTTACAGTCTGTAATTAATTAATGTTAACTCTTAAGAGGAATCAAAAGTTAGGAAATTATATTAATTAATTAAATTATTATCTACTATCATCAAAATCAGTATCACTATAACAGCATGCTTCACCATCATCCAAAATAAATATTCATTTACTTTATAATATGCCTTTTTCAGTAGGCCCTGCTTAATATACTGTTTAAACTTATTCTCTGACAAAGTAAGGACCTCCTTTGGAAGTTTATTGTAAAATCTTATACCATGTCCTACGAAAGAGGTACTCACTTTGGCGAGTCCGATTTTTGGAAAAGCCAGTTTATACTTATTTTTGGTTTCCTTACAATGTTGCTCACCAAGCCTTGGGAGAGACTCAACATTTTTTCTGACATATCTAAGGACTTGGTAAATATATTCACAAGGAACAGTTAATATATTAATTTCTTTGAACTTTTCTCTTAATGAATCCCGGTGCTTCATATTATAAATAGCCCGAATTGCTCTCTTCTGCAAAACAAAGACTGCGTCTGTATCCGCGGCTCTACCCCTTAACAGCATGCGGTATGACAAAATGCTGTGAAAGTAACTAAAATAGACTAGTCTAGCAGTATCTATATCAGTAATTTGCCTTATGCGTCTAACAGCGTATGCGGCCGAACTAAGTCTACCACATAGGGCTTCTATGTGGGGACCCCACTGAAGACGAGAGTCTACCGTAATGCCCAAAAACTTAGTTTCGTTAACTAACTCCAGCTTGGACCCCTGCAAAAGCAAATTACAATCCACTTGAATTACATTTGGTAGCGTGAATTTTATACATTTCGTCTTTTTTGCGTTTAAAACTAAATTATTTACAGTAAACCAATCAAGCACCAGTGATAAAGTTGTATTCGCGTCGTCAAGGATATCTTTACGTCTATTAACTTTAAAAATAAGTGACGTGTCGTCTGCGAATAGTACTATCTTAGTTAAGTCTTTAATTAAATAGGGAAGGTCATTTATGTAAATTAAAAACAGCAAGGGCCCCAATATGGAACCCTGCGGGACACCCATTTTAACTAATGCTCCACATGATTTTACCCCATTAATGTCTACCTTTTGAATACGATCACTAAGATACGACTTCATTAACGCCAAAGATTTGCCCCTCACTCCGTAGTGATCTAATTTACATAAGAGTGTTTCATGATTAACGCAATCGAAGGCTTTCGAGAGGTCACAAAATACACCAAATGCATCCTGCTTTTCTTCCCAAGCATCAAAAATGTGCTTAACTAAAGCAACTCCTGCATCTGTTGTTGAATTTATTTATTTATTATAATTTATTTATTATAAGCACAGTTTTTATTATTTAAATGCGGATGTTCCATTTATTCCTCCATCTACCCTATTGTGACGTCAGTGCGACAAGATTACGGAGTCCAACCATAATACTGAGGGGTGAATGGACCGCTTTACGCCAGGGCCACAGCATCAGGTTTCTGGCGGCGCTTCTTGCTGCGCTTCCAGGCAGTTTTTGCGACGGGCTTTGCCCTGTCACGACACCTGTTGGTGCCTTCATGTATAGCGCGCTCGCTCGCTCAAAGCGCTCGACACTAGGTTCGTCCTGCGCGCTCGATAATTGTTTCAACCGCCCGCCTCCCCGCACACCGCCGTCGGAAGAGCGCAAGTCACTCGAAGCCGGACAAGACGCGCAAGCAGCGACCCGTGGCCGGCTCTATACAACTTCATACATTTGTTCTCTCCGCCGGCGCCGTCGCAAGAAGAACCGCTTGGCACGCCTTTCGAAGCCTGAAGCTATGGCCGAGGGGTTACATCGGCTCGCTAAATACAGTGTAGTGACATACACGGAAACATCCCTGAAACCCATGTTGTGACTATATACAAGGTGGCTCAAAAGTAATGTCATACTTTGAATTGGCTGCCATTTTTGCAGGCACCAAATGTCACTATGCAAAATTCAAAATTCAAAAAGTTTATTTTGCAAAGTAGGTATATATAATACACGTTTCACAAGTCAAATTTTAATCTTATAAAATATATGTAATAAAATAATAAATGTACATGAACTACTTATATGAATGTTTATTTAATTTATGTAGCAATATATATACGATTAAAATTATAGGTAAAATATTATTATACAAGGTGAAATCCAATCAACCGCCCGAACCCATACCGGAGACCCGGCCAGGGACCAGGAACAAGGTTCAATGATCACTAACCGATGCTTTGACATTTATGATGTAGATATAAAGAGAATTAGTTGCCAATAAGCCATGGAGCGATATAAACCTCAAGAAAGTATAATCATTGTTGCTGCTTATTTGACAAATCCCGTTTTGGAGATATGAACTGTCCGTCCAGATCGCCAGATCTAACAGCACCAAACTTCTTTCTTTGGGGCATTTTAAAATTTCGCGTTTACCAAAACAAACCACGAACCCTGCAAATCTTGAAAGATAACATTGAAGAAGAAATCGCCAATTTGGAGCCAAATGTTTTGCGAGCAACATTTTAAAATGCCGTAAAACGATCGCAATAATGCATCAACTCCGAGTTGGCCATTTGAGCAATATAATTTTTTCCAATTATTGTCATCAATTCTTCACTTTCAAATAATGCTCTTTTTTTTCATTTATAACTTAACGGCAGCCAATTCAAATTATAACATTACTTTTGCGCCACCTTGTATTTATATCTAGGAAATTGCAATAAAATAAAGGAAGTAATTAGAAAAATTCATCGCACAGCCTTAACCACTAGAAGAATGGCGTATGTGTAAACAGCTGCTTACCGACAACTGGCTCAGTTCAGACGTTAACACGTTAACAGCCAACTTTTAATTACCAAACTTAAATCCACAACTCCGAGAGACACTCGGAAAGCACCATTGCAGAATATTACGGCTGAAAATAAGCCGGGCCAAGTTTTATCAAGGAAATGAAATTGAGGAAAGTGTGTGGGACTCTTGTGTGGGTTCTATGAATATTAAATGTTTTTAGATCTGAAAATGTTCATTTTCTTAACCTCTCGGCTCGATTTAGTTCCAATTGGAACGGGTAGGGTAAGTTGCTATAAATAGAATATTTATGAGTAGTTATTATAGTTTATATATAGTAATGTTGGGTTTTGTGGAAAGCTAGAAAGACAACCAACAGTAAAAAAAATGAAAAAAAGTTATGGGTAGTATTTGTTGACCCTATTTTTACGCCTAAATTAATAATTTTTTTGAATTTATTGTTTTAGTCATATATGTGTATTTTTAACTATCTTTTTCTTCATATTTTCCTACAATATTATTATATTTGATACACAAATATATATTTATATACAAAACTTTTTTCTGTATACTTTCACCCGCACATAAAAAAATAACTCTTTCTTTATTTTTTATTATAAAGGAAACATAATCTAGTTTTAGAAAAAGAAAATCGCATTATATTCTGACAATTACTTCCAGAAATATAGTCAAATATTGAATTGGCGGGAAAACAAAAACCACAATTTAAGGTACTTAACTTACTACTAAAACAAAAGTGGTTAAAGATATTGATACCTCATACTGGAATTTATTTAAATATCGAATGTAAATTAAATAGCATTTAAGATACTGGCGAAATTATCTCATTGTATTGTCAGACTTGGATGAGGCATAGATAAAATTTTGTTTCAACAAATTTAATCATCTTGTTTGGACATCGTTGACAGACAGGGTAGCCAACATAACGGTTCAAAAACTATTTGATGAAACGCACCCTATGAGCCAGCCCTTGGGTCCTTTGAGTTAGACGCATCAAAATAGTTAAATATTCGTGAGTATACATTCTTAAATTAACTGACGAATGATTGAAAAATGCGTTTCGTACACGTATTCTATAGGATTCCGTGGCATTTATAAAAAATGGCTAAGTGTGAGTTGGACCCGCACACGAATCTGTTACACCACACAATACGGGTCACCCTAAAAATATTATGGTAAATAACAACAATATTGATGCAACAGCATAGCAAAATATCATCAAGGCAACAAAAACAAGGCACTAAAATAGTAGCGCCTGAAAAACAATTCGGCATCCTCTGTACCTTTGGCACCGTCGGTACCCTTATTTTTATTATTTCGTTATTTTACTTTAGACTATGAATAACAATCTGAACAAATTTGAAACTTGTATGTATTATCTCATAATGAAATTTAAATACAGGTGTTTGAGCAGAAGCCGGGCTCGACTGTGGAGGTACCACCATCTTACTTGGAGACCCCGTCGAAGTAATTCGGGGGAGAGTAAGAGGACAGCTCACAGGCAAAAAACCAGGAAGCCCACCATGCCTGGGATCGATGGATGGTGGTATATCCATCCCTAATAGCTGGGCCTTATATGGAACAGACTGGTGATGGGCAGTGACGTCACTGGTGCGAGGGTTCCGGCACCACGCTCACCAACCCGCCTGCCCAGCGTGTGTTAGTGTATAATTCTTCCAGGATGACCGCCGGAAGTGGCAAAGTCCTGAAAAGGCTTATGTCCAGCAGTGGACGAACTAGGCTGATGGATGGATGATGTATTATCGTCTTTAAGATAGAGCTGAAACAAATAATGATTAAAAAAATATATTTTTCTAGATTTTTTGTATGGGGTCTCCAATTAGATATAATTTTGTTTTTGTATGCCGTGAAATATAACAAAGTAACCCGTATTCTGTGAACATTTTAACTGCCTATACCGACTAATATACAGTGTGGCCCTCGTACAAGTGCACATCCGAAAGTGGGTGAAACTAGATCTAAATATATCGATAAAAACAAAGAATTTTTTTTTTGTTTTTTTTTTTTATCTTGAAAAATTACTCCACCTGGGTATCTTTGTATGGGATGCGAGCGCAGTGCCTTTGGTTAACCGCTCGTAGAAAATATTGCATTTATGATAGAACATTGTATTTTTCTTTGTTAGAAAGATAATGGAATAGGCAATGATAAATAGGAATAAAAGTATACTAAAATGCGGACATTATTTTGAAAAAATTGACTTTTACTGAAAAAAAAAGACGGAAAAATTAAAGAAATAATCTTTTAGGATATTGTTTTTATGGTAATGGTAGTTGATTATGTTTTGTTTTTGATTTGGTATGCAACGTCTATTCTTAAGGGTTATAACAGTTTCATTTCATTGCATTACTCACGATAGATCAAAAGTTATGACATATTTTATACATAGTCTCCATGGTAGGCAAAAAAAAATTAAAACGTAAATTTATAAAACAAAGATTTCTAAAAAAAAAAAAACATTTTTTTGTCGATAAAATAAGGTCTAGTTTCACCCCTTTTGGGATGTGCACTTGTACGAGGGACACACTGTATACGAACAAATGGACAGCGGAATCTTTGTCATAGGGTTCCGTACTAAAGGGGCCTGTTTGGGAAAGGAACTCTAAAAAACAAGTCTAAGGTTATTGAATTGTTATCAAAACAGTGCAATGTGATAAGATAAACAATCATGAAGAAATTGCTATCTTTAGCTGCGAAACCCTAAAGACCTAAAAACGCAATACATAAGATGAAATTTAACCAACTGCCCAAATTCGTACTGGAGATTTGGTTAGTGATAAGGAACGATGTTTAATGACACTTCAAGTGGAATTGAAAAAAAAAAAAATTGAGATAGTCTAGTTTGTATCGTAATTTTTTTTTATTTCGATTAAACGGGTTTTTGAACCTTTTTCCTGATCACTAACCGAGTCTCCAGTATGAATTTGGGTGGTTGATTAAATTTCACCTTGTATATTCAAAATTAAACTTCATTTTATATTTAGTTAGTTATTGCTTGTTAGACCACTTCTGTGCGTTTATTGGTACGAGTACTCGAGCGTCGAGGTCGCGGGTTCAAATTTTGTAGAGGCACATTTTTTTTTCGGTCTGCGTGCTCCATATTTGGGAAATAATCGTCGGTGAAACTGGATTTACGAGTCTAGGCTTGGATGAAACGTGAAATACCTTCGACACACCCTCGGTCGGGGATTCATGTCGTGTCGATGTATATTGTTAAAGAATATATTGTTCATACAATAAACACGCGACTTGGATTTCACCTGACAACAGAACGCTAAAACTCTTCGCAACTACAGCTCTACCAAGTGAAACTTCCGCCAAGTCTTGCGGAGAGCGCAAATTTTATGCACGCTCCGACATAATTTCAATTAGGTTTTTCTAGAAAAACGCCCTCCCGAGAGAACTGCCTCGAGCACTCTTCTCAAACTTCAAACTTTCACTAGGCCGCCTACCGCCCGCCCGCCCGCCTACCGCACCGCCCTACCCCGCTGCATGCTGACGCCTTCGACTTTTTATAGCAGAAAATAGAGGAATAATTTTACTAATGAGTCTAGCATGTAGCCTTGGCTTAGCTTTATTTCAAGCTAGTCTTTTTGTTTCTTTTATAACGTAAACTACAGCTTGGTAGTTCTCAGCCCCATTATAGTTATTTTCGTGGCTCGTAGTTAAAGAAAAACGTAACATACGTTAGACGTTATTAAATATGTAAGCTGGTTACTTTTCAAGGATAGCTTAGTCAAACACTTTGTTTTATTTCGTTTATAAATAACTTTGTCTTTCACGAATTTCAAAGGCGTTTAAACTTATCGTTGTGACATATATTCCTCGAACAGGTGTCAGGAAGGTTTCAGAGTGTCACTGTAATATCTAACACTCGTTCACCAACGGTTTTTACGTCCCAAACCGATAGGGGGTGAGCCATTTCTCAGTATTTAGGCACGCTTTTTAGGGTATATACTTTTATTCATATTATAAAAAACTGTTCTTATTTTAAACGACAGAATTGACTCCTCAAAAAGTATTTTTTCCCAATAATAAAAACAATCTCCGCCAAAAGCTTTATCAGGCGTTGTTGTACTAAAATACCCACACTTTCTTCTATAAAGTAATACCCAAGACGCTCATCTTCCGACAAGGGTGCAGCTGAATGCTGCCAGGCGTGCGGCTCATCCATCAATCATAATTTACTATTGTTATCGCGCGCTGAATAATCGTTCATATCCTGAGCACCATCCGGCCTTCCATCGTTCTACCTTTGAGGTGGAACTATAATTTGATGGAAGAAAACTTTTGTGGAAATTTCTTGTAGAAACTTGTCTGGTTACAAAAAGTTTTTACATTTCCGGCATCTACTCTATACGAGTGACTCTATAGGATGAAATGGACTCTTCTAACGGAAACTGTTCCGTTCTGGGTAAGTGGATACAAGCCCCAAAGATATAATGCGCATACAAATCTATAGCCGAGCGACCTTATTGGTTGTATAGAAAGTGTAAGGAAATACGAACTTTGCCGAACAGTGGCGAAGATTTGTATGCGCAATATTACCTTGGGAGTACTGTACGTTGTATCAGACTTTCATCCACTACCGACTTCCGTAGATTTTGCGGAAGTACCTGGACAGAATCTTTCACTTTCTGAGCGAATGCTCGCCATCTTAAGAATAGATAGCATAATGCGACCAACTCAGTTGTGGGCGTGGCCAAATGGTATGCTATTTCATTTCGCTGTAAGTTGCGAGGACAATACAATCGTGCCGATTTCGTCGCGGACGCAAATTGAAAACTTGTATCAGGAGAAATATGATTTTGCCATTTTTGACTGTGGACGTTTTCAAAAATTAGATAACATTTTAATATTTGACTCGTATTAATTTTTTGACTTTATCTAAAACAATAAAGCACATTCGGCTACACTTTTGGTAAAAAACTGTTCAATTTACGTATGATATTTCTAAAATTTCATGATTTTAGTTCAATTTAAACATAGATCTAGATAATTTTAATGGACTCGGCCTAAAATTTTATAATAACATTATTATAGACACCCCATAATTTGGTGACAGCGTTTGTATGGAGGTTTGCGCGTGATGACACCTCTTAAGGCGATACGTAAAAGTTTTAGCGTCCCTGTTACTCCATATGCGAAAAAATCGTGGAAAAGTAGCAAAAAGTTGGTTTTTTATTAATATATAATTTACTAAGCTATTTTGGCAAAAATATTTTCAAGGAGACTTTACAAATACATAATATCCACATTTTGAATGCAATTTCACAAAAAAATTTGTTAGGATTTCAGAATTACGGGAAAAAATAAAACAATTTAGAGGTCTTTTCGGAATTAAATTCTATCGAGAAAATTTTATTCAATCGCGTTTTTCTTCAGTGAGAATATTAATCAAATACTCAATAAACATTACCCAAAAATGAAATACTTTGATGACGTTATAGTGGAGTAAATGGATTCGAAAAAACCCTATTTTTTTTTTGTATCAAGCTTAGTCTTAGATAAATCTAAAACATATAAGTAAAGAAACTGTTTTATCCATAAGCTACTTTCTAGTTTAGCTTTCTAAAAATATCAGGTGATTTAGTGGTGTGGGTGGTCAGTGAGTGAAGGTGCTGGGTTCGATTACCGGTTTAGATTAATCGTTTCGGTCCAGAATATTTACAACCGCTGTTGTTTGTTTTGTTGCATCGATATTGGTACGGGATATCATATTTCGATCGCATTTTTAGGGTTCCGTAGTACCTAAAAGGTACGTCCGTTCGTATGTCACAGCCTCATAACTTTAGCATCGTTAAATATAAAGACATGAAATTTGGCAAAAAAAATTGCATTATGTTGCTCACATATCAAGGTGTAAAAAAAAAATGAAAAATTTGATATTGTTCAAAATATTTCCAAAAGAAAAGTGAGTAAAAATAAAAAATATTATCCTAAAAACACAATGTGGGTATTATATTGTAGATATTAAAAAGTTTATTGAAAGGATATATACTTTCTCTATATTTACTGGCACTGGTTTCGAGAAATCTTTAAAAAAACCACAAAAATATGTATGTCTCCCCCCCTTATCTCCGAAACTGGTATACCTAAAAATATGAAACAAACGTGAATCACAACTGGCCAATTATAGGAAAACTATAGCAATATAGAAAAAATGGGTACAAATGACAAATATAAAAAAAGAAGTAAAATAAATAAAAAAAATATATTACAAAAATTTAACATGGGTATCAAGCAATGGGTATCAAGGATTTATAAAGCTAATTGTAAAAATATATGGTTGGGCTATATTTAATTGCAACTATTTCGAGAAATTCTTGAAAAACCATAAAAAATGTATGAAAAATATGAAAAAAATCATGGTAATATGTGTTTACGTAAAGATTACGGGAAAAATAAAGCGGTTGAGAAATTCACAAAAATGAATGACAAAATGAAATTTATCATCCACAATACGGAACCTTAGGTACGCGAGTCTGACTCGCACTTGGCCGGTTTTTCAACGTAATTTAGCTCTACAGTCCGTTACGGGGTACTTACTTGTCAGACTTTAATTTGAGACTAGCTTTTGCCCGCGTTGATTAAGTTTTTGTATAGTCGTATCGAATCCCATCCCATCCCACTAATATTCAACGGCGTGAAGGATTAACAGTACATCACTTTTCTATAGGGACTTGAGACCCCATTGCTTTCCAATGAGATCTGATTTATGGGATCAAAAGTAGTTTATGTCCTATTCCAGGTCTAGAACTACATTTGTGCAAAGATTCAGTCTAATCGATTTAGTAGTTTCGGCGTGAAGGAGTAACAAACATCCATCCATCCAAACTGTAGCATTTATTATATTAGTGGGAAAATGGGATGGGATATTTAAAAGCACGTAACATGAGTGAAAAAAGAAAATTGTAGGTATAATAATGTAGCAATTTACCACCGCGCCGATACGAATTTTGCCTCGATCATTAGCGTTGCGTGGCAGCATGTTACTTTTTTTACACGTACAAAAAGCCAACATTCTCTTGTCCCCTCTTTGGTAAGATCAGACAGTAGTGTATTCAGGGTTTCTTAGGTTTATAGGTTAAAAGTTTGTTATTACTTTTTATAAACTACGATGTTAAAATAGAATAACAATTAACGTATTTTTTTTGTTTATTAATGAACTAGCGACCCGCCCCGGCTTTGCACGGGCATGTATTATACATATAAACCTTTCTCTTGAATCATTCTATCTATTAAAATAAACCGCATTAAAATCCATTGCGCAGTTTTAAAGATCTAAGCATACATAGGGACAGACAGTGGGAAGCGACTTTGTTGTATACTATGTAGTGATTCATGTTCTACTTTATGATTTATATTTTAAAATGTAATGCATGCTATATTCATATCATAATGTTAAATCTTTTATCCCAATTTTCTACCCGCATATGTGTACATTCTGCGAGAACGGGGACAAGCTGAAAATCAGCGCTGTGAAGATCATTTAATTTTTTTATTACAGCATGTAGCTAAGCTTATTCCTTTTTGTCGCATTCTTTTGAAAAACAAATTTCTGTGTAATAATAATTATGTTTGGAAGACAAATAAATAATTTTAATTTTAATTTCAAAAATTATTTTAATTTTGAGGTTTTATCACTGTCAATTTCTAACACATTTACTAAGGTAGACGCATTGATTTCATCTTACCACTTCTTTATTTACTTACCAGATATTTTTTTTGCAAACGTATAAAGTACGCATATTTGTGATACGTCAGTCTCTTTTTAAAACTAAAACCTAAAAAATACCACCTGCACTAATGTTTACGCACAACACGGGTGTTTGGCGCGAGCTTGCAGTCCTACACCCTCTTTGTGTCCTAAATCCGTCCCTGTCAGTAATGCAAGCTAAGGAAATTGGATTTTTCTTTATTCTGGAACGCGTGGCTCGATATCGAGTGAATTATGAAAATTGTGCGCTAAATTGTTGATTTATTGCGTGCGATCAGTGTGATTGGGTGCGGGTTCCATTGTCTAATACCGATTATTGGGGTGAGGCTTTCGGCGCCCTTTTACTTTATTTATGGAGCTATTTTGAACATATTTTTGTTTTCACAGCCAATATATTGTGTGAGTGTCATCGTCATATAGTAGAATTCGGTATTTTACTATTTGCCTAGGCATATCTTAATTCTGTTAGAAGGATTGAGGAAAGATTTTCGACTCAATACTTTACAATTTGCCAGATTCTACAAAATGACGACGGCTTATATAAACGAATACCTTGACTGACTGACTGATTGACTCACTGACTGACTAACTGACTGGACTGACTGACTGACTAACTGACTGACGGACTGACTGACTGACTGGACTGACTGACTGACTAACTGACTGACGGACTGACTGACTGAGTGACTTGACAGTCAGTGAGTCATGTTATCCGATTATATATATATATAAATACAATAAGAGATGTACATAGATATTATATAAGGTACTCATTAGGGTCAACATTAGTATTTTAGCTTTTTAAGGGGCTGCATAATCCTAAAATTCAGTCTTGCTCTAACGCTTTTGTTCTTTAATTGTCTATCCTGCTCTAATCACATGCCACGCACGCAACACTTCAGTTATTTTGAAATCACGGCTACATTAGGACATTAACCTTAATTTTTTCATGTAAAAAATATTGCTTTTCTAGTTAGTATCTGCGTGTGTTGGTTTCGTTTCATTCGGTTTTGAAATATGGAAACTGAATCACTTTTTTAACCGACTTCAAAAAGGAGGCGGTTAACAATTCAACTGTATGTTTTTTTTTTTTTCCTTTTTTTTTTTGCTTTGTTACTCCATAACTCCGGGTCTTCAGAGATAGGCAGTGGAACTCCTCAGAAAATGACAGCATACCTCTCGAAATTAAAGTAATCGCTTTGTACCTGGGTGCTGATTACAAGGTATTACTTGAAAATCATCATTCTTTCACCTGGCCTTCGATCCTGGCTTCATCACCATATTCACCATAGAACTCCTCAACGGATCAGAGCACATAACTCGAGATTGCGGCAATCACTGCGTTAGGGTGCTAATTCAAGGGTATTACTTGGAGATTACCAGAATACCCACCTGACCTTCGATCCTGGCTTCATCACCATAGAACTCCTCAACGGATGACAGCACATAACTTTTGATTGCGGCAATCAGTTTGTGTTATGGTGCTCATTGCAGGGCATTGCTTGAAAATTGCCAATGTAATCACCTGACCTTCGATCTTGGCTTTATCACCGTAGAACTCTTTAACGAATGACAGCACATAACTCGAGATTGATAGCAGGAAGCTACTCAAACATAGCTACTTATACTCACTTGAACTTCGTTTCATATTAAAACCACGTTTGCAAGAACTACCCATATTTCACAATTTAACCCAGCAACACTAAAAAATGTGAAATAAAATAAACTTTTAACAAAAAAATAGCAACCGACTTCAATAGTAACAGCAGTCATTCACTAAAAAGTTAATAATAATTATATAAAGACCGCCATGGTACCGAAGCAACACTTTTGCCGACTTCTTTCTTCCTGAAACATTATGTTATCTAGAAGTCGGCGTATTTCCTACGATATAGCAACATAAAAACCAATATAAGAACGCCGACTTCTAGATAACATAACGTTTCAGGAAGAAAGAAGTCGGCAAAAGTGTTGCTTCGGTACCATCGGTCTTTATAGAATTATTATTAACTTTTTAGTGAATGACTGCTGTTACTATTGAAGTCGGTTGCTATTTTTTTGTTAAAAGTTTTTCGTGAACTTCATGCTTTTTTAAAAGTATTATAATTGAAAGAAGATTGAAAGTATGTTTATTTATAAAGTGTAATTAATGATTCTCTTGAGTCAAATAACACGCCATATTTTTTTCACATTTTTACCATCTACATTGACGGAACTGAATCCAATGAAAAACTGATATTAAGCATTGTGGAGCCCCTTAAGAAATGCAACAAAAACAAAGAACCGCAAAGTGTTTATCAAAAGTTTTTAACTGGCGATGGAAACCCGTAATGCAGAATCAAGTAGTTAAAATGTGTCTGAATCAAGCCTGTGGCAGGAGGTATAGTATCTTTGTTGTTCACTGTACGCGGGTCGAAGTGTGTGAATTAATTAATCTGTTCCCTGCCGGAGCTAATGGACTTTTGTTGTGCCTCCGACAGCTTTCCTTAACAAACCTCAGCCTGTTAGGGCTTAAAGCTCGGTAAGTAACTGCTCTCAGCCGGCGAATAAATAACTAATTAAGTAAAACTAATCACAAGAACGGTTCCTTATACCTTAGGGTTAGAACCGTTCTAGAGGGTTTTTGTAAAAATAATTAGAAACCAATTGGTAGAAGAAGAAATAATTACCCATTAAGAAGATGGCATACCCTAGCAAATTTTTTTATTACCCGTCCAACACAATAAGTCCTACGGCAAAGACTTTATTTGCTTGTCATAGAGGCGATTATATGTTGGCTCTTTGGCCTCTTTTTCTTGAACGCGTAATACTAGTGATCACGCAGCGAAACAACAAATTAGTGTGTTTTTAGCTAATACTGAAAAATTTTGTAGGGAAAAAAATATTGAATTTAGGTGATATACCTTCATATTTCCATTACCTATTTTATGAAAAAAAAATCAAGTTGATCTCTTAACCGCGTTCTTGAAGCGAACGGTTGATAACCAAAAAAAGAGAGGGTGCAAAACATTTTTTTTTGACAAAAGTATAAATCTCAGTACATTGTTTATACGTAACATCCCTAGAGAAAAGATTAATAAACCAAATATATTTTTTTCAATACAAGGAGAGTCCGAATTTCTTCAAACGAATCCTAGATAGACTGGAGTTGGTCATGCTCTAGGCTCAGGTACAGGCTTAAGGCGCTACGGAAAAAAAATCGACACTTTGAGAATCTACTTCAGTAAATAATGTATTATTTTGATAAAATAGTATAATATTTTTGGAATCTTATTCTAAGGATCTCTTAAAACAAAAACGTGATTGGAGAAATTCGGCTCGATATAAATATTTATTGAAATCTTTTTCGACGCCAATTCTCCTGGTTTGACAATTTAGAAAGACATATGGACAGCAATTATATTTTATTAGATGGGTTTTAAAGGTATCTAGGACCTGGTTAAATGAAATTTTGATAGCAACTTTAGTACATTTTATATTAATAAAAAACCGACCTTTTGCTATTTTTCCACGAATCCTTCCCTCTCGCACTGAGGGTTTTTTCGCATATGGAGTAACAGGGACGCTAAAACTTTTAAATATCGCCTTAAAATAACTTATGGGTTTCTTTTGCCGAGACTTACTCGTGTTATAAGCAATTACAATTTAAATTAATAATGTTGATGTGATATTTTGCCATATTTTACGTTAGACAAGGAGTGTGAGAAGTAACAGAAGAACCAGTGGGTTTTGTGTTACTACACCATCGCCTGTTGTGTTACGTGGGCTAGCTACAGCGTTTCAAGTAACACAGCGTACTATATGATTAATAGTTGTGGTTATCGGTACTTGGTGAAACTTGGATAACAATATGTTGAATAAGTACACTTGCACTCGTTTTACATTTTAATAATACATGTTGAATAAATACATGTTGAATAGATACACTTGCACTCGTTTTACATTTTAATAACACATGTCGAATAAATACACTTGCACTCGTTTTACATTTTAATTACACATGTTGCATAAATACATGTTGAATAAATACACTTGCACTCGTTTTACATTTTAATTACACATGTTGAATAAATACATGTTGAATAAATACATTTTAACTCGTTTCATACATAAACTGTGAAACGAGTGCAAGTGTATTTATTCAACATGTTGGCACGGCCTACCATTTATTTATCAGACTACTTTACCACATGAGTTATCCACTCTAATCTCCCAGCTACTACCTAATTTTATTACTATTCTGTAACTGTTTATATCAAGCTAGTGATGTTGTTAGAAATTTTTGTCCCTGGTACTCTACCGTGTGAACTTGGCTTTACCCTCGAAGAAAATACGGAGCCCTTACCACCGGTACAATTGGCTTATTTAGTATAATTTTGGATATCTTCTTTTGACACAATAAATTGCAATAAAAATGCAGGTAAGCAAGGTTCCAGGGAAATTTTATCTTATAAAAAAAAATCTTAGTATTTTGTTAATACAAAGTTGTTGTTTAAAAAATGGCTAGAGATATCTTGTGTAATCCATATTAATGATTGAAGACTAGCCTATTGCCCGCGGGTCCGCTTGCGGTGAATAAACTTTGTGCCCTCAGCCATTCTTCTCCCACTTGGTTTACCAAATTCCGCTCCTTTCAGGCAAATGCAGAATACTACAACTCTGAAACTTTTACTAATAAGCATTCTACCTAACAGTGAAAACTTTTACTAATAAGCATTCTACCTAATAGTGAAAACTTTTACTAATAAGCATTCTACCTAACAGTGAAAACTTTTACTAATAAGCATTCTACTTAACTGTGAAAACTTTTACGAATAAGCATTCTACCTAACAGTGAAAACTTTTACTAATAAGCATTCTACCTAAGAGTGAAAACTTTTACTAATAAGCATTCTACCTAACAGTGAAAACTTTTACTAATAAGCATTCTACCTAACAGTGAAAACTTTTACTAATAAGCATTCTACCTAACCATGAAAACTTTTACTAATAAGCATTCTACCTAACTGTGAAAACTTTTACTAATAAGCATTCTACCTAATAGTGAAAACTTTTACTAATAAGCATTCTACCTAACAGTGAAAACTTTTACTAATAAGCATTCTACCTAACTGTGAAAGCTTTTACGAATAAGCATTCTACCTAACAGTGAAAACTTTTACTAATAAGCATTCTACCTAAGAGTGAAAACTTTTACTAATAAGCATTCTACCTAACAGTGAAAACTTTTACTAATAAGCATTCTACCTAACAGTGAAAACCGCATCTAAATTCGATTATTGATTCTAAAATAAAATTATTAGTAAGAATAGATAGGTACAGACAAAAATTATCACTGCTTTTACTTATGGTGTACTAGTATTTTATCATAGAAACCTTCTCTTTAATCCGGCCTAAATCCGTCCATTGGTTATCAAGTAACAACTGAACTTACATACAGACAGACAGACAAACTTTACGATAAAATGATAAAAGTAAACAAAAAACTAGAAGTGGAAGTAAAAACCGGGATTAACGTCAGTCAAACAACGAATAGCTTTAAAAATATCCCATTATATGGAAAATTATTCAAGGATATTCTACATACACGGTCCCACTTTTATCCCTGATGCATAAAAGTATTAACTCTAAAGTGTTCAACAGCTTTTTCTGATCATGCATGTATAAATTAAAACAAAACGTCTATAAATCAGGTCAGTTTTCATTCCCAAGGGAGCTAAAATTCGAATAAAACTCATACAGAGGCAATCAAATGACCTCACACTGGTCATCAGACATCCATATAAATGACTGACATCGTCCGCCATTGTTTTCATTCAATGACTGTGACACTGACATCGATCGCCATTGTTTGATTCACATTAAAGTTGACAACACTTGTACTGAAAATAATATCGTGAACTTGGTTCAGTCAGAATTAAGAGTCAACCTTATAGAGCAAAATAACGAAATAAAATATGAAAATATTTTCCTCGATTTTGGGATGGAATTAATCCCCGAAAAACCGGTATTCGAATGCAAATTTTAAAACTGATCGCTTGAAGTGATAAGCCGGTAAAGAAGCGTTTTATAAATGGCGGCCAAAGCTTGCATTTCTATCAGAATACGATTAGAAATACATACATCGGCCGCTATTTATAAAACGCTTAGAGCGGTTTCGCAACCGGATTGTGAAAAATCCGCCTTTTTCTAAAATCGAAACAGAACATTTAAACTTTGTTATAATTATTATTTGGTTTTTACATATGTATTTTTTTTATAACTTATAAATTCGAATTTATTTATTAACAGGTATGTACATGAATTAAACTTAAATAATATTAAAAATTAAAATCTAAACTAAATAATCTACAAAAGGAAAAATTCTACAAGCTGAACTTATCTAAAACAAAAATATAAGGAGGTGGCACCTACATTATTAACATATCTTAATAGCGAAATAAACCACTAAATTAAATAATAAATTTTGTCTAGATCATCGTTGCCACGGGGCAGGGTACCCAAGACATTTAAACTTTTAAATTCTAATTTACAGAAACTTTGCGATGACAACATGCACAATAATAATAAATCCATTTATTTCAGGCTACAATACAATAACAACCCATAATTTGTTAGTAACAATAATTCTTATTCTAATATTAGTAAATAAATAGATAAATCATATTGGACTGTACCTATGTGAGTGCTCTCCTCCAAGCTGGGACGCTTGCATGCAGCAGGGAGCAGCGACTCAGATAGGGACAGTCGAGCCTGGCCGCAATGGTAGACAGGAGAATGTTAGAGCTGGCCCGCACACGGCGCACCAGCGAGGCGGCACGCTTTCGTATTGTTGTGCAGAAGCAATCTGTGCGCGCTTCCGCAAACATACCTGACGCACTGCAGCGTCGGGACAGCCCCAGCAAACTCCGAAACGCGTTATTATACTGTACCCGGAGGGCACTGTACGATTTTTGCGAATAGAAGGCCCACATACTACATGTATAAAATGAAGTACAGTACGCTTTAAATAGGGTTATTTTAACCTGCTTGGAGCACCGGAAAAATCTGCGAGCAATCATGTTCGCTCTGATCGACAATGCCCTCCGTTCCCTCTCAATGTCATCATTATCTTTGAGGCTGGACGTCAATATGTGGCCTAAGTATTTAAATGTATCCACTCTTTCTAGAGTAGATCCATTAAGCCTGATAGGAGGAATAACCCGACGTTTGGCTCCAGCCCCAAATACCATGAGTTGACTCTTCTTGACATTGTATACGAGTCCGTGAGAGTGGGCGTATTCCTCACAAATACGCAACATTTGTGTGATCCCGCAGGCCGAGGCACTCAGCAGCACCATGTCGTCCGCGTAACTTATGTTGTTGAAGCTGACGACATAGGTATTAAGGTTTTGTTGAACAACTATTGAGTGAATTTTGAATTTAAGTGTTCTGTTTAGATTAATTTAAAAAATGCGGGTATTTCACAATCCGGCTGCGAAGCCGCTCTTAATGGTGCGGCTAATATTAGTATATGATCTATCAAATCAAAATATATCAAAATATATTAGTATTTGATGTCTACAGAAGACGCAACTATTGATTACTAAATTCGAAACTAATGAGAAACATGGCATTGTTTTTTTTTTCTATTGTTTATTTAAACAATTTTTTTGCCAAGTTCTGAATGGTAAATACCAACATGGCCAACTCTTCATTCATAGAATGCATTTTCTAAGCGTGATATGTAACTAAATAAGTTGCAGTAAATAAGTTACTCTTAATTTACAAATGTACGTGATGTAAAGTTATATGAAAAATCTTTGAACCCGAAATTTTCTTTAGATTAATATTATAACAAAGAGTTAATCCTTAGAATAATGATAAAATAGTCGAAAAAGTGATTATTTAACAAGAAACTTAAATAACATTAATAAAACTAAATTATAAATAGACACTAACTACAAAGAATATAAAATTAAAAATAAACTAAATTAAATAAAAAATATTGTTTTGCAAGGCTAATCCGCTGTCCCAGGTAGGCCCCAGCCCGCCGATCACCAGAAGCGACGACCAGGCGCAAGGAAATTTCTTGGAAAAGTCGTCACGCTTTTGGTCCCCATGGCCCAAGAGTTTCTACCCCAAAAGGCGCAAATGTAGCCATCTCCTAAGGCTGCATATGTGCGCCTCTTGGAGGCTTCTGCTGCAGCTGCTGCCGCACCAGCCCTAGTGGCGGTCAAAAAAGTCAATTATGAAAAGTTCAATTTCAATTTAACAAAACAATACCTACAATACGTTAGGTTGCAGAAGGACAAATTCGTCCAACGTAATTTCCTTTATTATCGTATTTTTTCGTTAGTAAGAGGGTTAATGCAATCACTGTAGCCGATTTTGAAGGCTTTAATTTTAGTTTTAGTGTTGTCAAAACTAAATTTTCATTGTTGCAAAATAGTTCATAAGTGTGAAGAACAGAAGCTAAATTGCTTTGGAAAAATTCAAGTCTTGACAGCACTAAAACTAAAGTTAAAGCCTTCAGAATCGGCTTTATTGTGTCTCTTATTAATAATATACTTGTAGCCGATGTAGTACGTACAGGCTGGTCTATACTTGCATCCTACGCATGAATACTGATGAAGACGTGAAGCCCCAGGGGGCGGTACTATTCTTTGACTAAGCCAGAGATATCAAATATATCATACTTTATTGATTTTATGTGCCCACCAGTCTATGTCTGCCTAATGAGGACTTGTTTCGATTAAATGTTGTGTTCTCTTATTACAATGCTGATATTCGTACAATACTTTATTAGGTCTTTACATATGAAATTGCTGTGTTTTAAAGAGAATTAAGCTCTATATATCTCCTAATAATACCTGTAATATAGACTCCGCTCTTCCATGGTGGACAACAATTATTTTGTTATGATTTCTAGCAAGCAAAACTGGTTATACCGATATAGGGTTATTAAGGCGCTACGGAAAAAAAACGATACTTTAAGAACTTGCATATTTACTTTGGTAAATAATGTATTATTTTGATAAAATAGTATATTATTTATGGAATCTTTTTCTAGGGATCTGTTAAAACAGAAATGCGATTGGAGAAATTCGGCTCGATAGAAATATTTATTGAAATTAGGTCTTTTTCGACACCAATTGTCCTGGTTTGACAATTAAGAATGACTGGACTGCAATTATATTTTATTAGATGGGTTTTAATAGTATCTAAGACCTGGTAAAACGAAATTTTGATAACAATTTTAGTAAATTTTATATTAATAAAAAACCGACTTTTTCCTACTTTTTCACGAATCCGCCCCTCTCGGTCTGACGGTTTTTTCGCATATGGAGTAACAGGGACGCTAAAACTTTTACATATCACCTTAAGTCTGAATGGGCCAGATTGAATAAGGCGCGGCACTTTCGAACGCTAACTGAAATCGACTACATTCGCATTGGGGCGGTTGTAAAACATTTCGGTATATATTCGTCAGGTACATTTTTTTCGTAATTTTAGGGTTGACTCCTAAGTAAAAGTTTTTACGAAGAAAAACACACAGATTTTAGGGTTCCGTACCCAAAGCGTCCGTGTGTCTGTTCGGATGTCACGGGTCTCTAGCTCTAAGACGGAATGAGATAGAAACCTGGAATTTTTATATCTTGAGTAAAATATTGATCAAAACCGAATATTGAATTTAAAATGTTATTTAATCATTTTTCAGGAGGGAGCTTAATATATCAAAATGGGGGTGAAAAAATTTAGTATAAAAACATAGAGTATAAACATATTTTCATACTTTTTAATAATAAAAAAAAAATAAAGAAATGGGGATTATCAAAGTTGCCATTTTAGACCATTTTTGTTCCGGAGTCTATCTCAAAGGCCAAAGCAGTTAGGAATTTGAAATTTCTGTATATTATGTACCATATACTGTATTTAAACAACAAATACTAAAAACGCCGATTTATAATGTAGTTTTAGGGTTTATTTATTCTACCATATTATTTTATCTACTATTGTGAATGGAGTTGAATATATGTGGTCTTTTCTATCACAAACAAATTATATTTTTTTGCCTGTTTCAATCCATGTATTGGACGAACTTGACAGAATTTTATTGCTCTCCCTAATTAGTATGTACATTAATTACATAGCAAAATAATCGAGTCATTAGTCTGATTGCCTGACAATTACCAAAGTTGCCAAACTTTTTCGCTCTTATTTCCTAGTGCTTAAGACTCAGAGTTCCAAAGAATCGTTATTCTGATGGACATGCTCTCGGTCGGGTGTGTCCTGTTGTCTGTAACGATTAAAATTGTTTACACAGTTAATGAAAACACCATGACGCGACAGAATGACTGGTGGTGGGCCCATTAGACCTAAAACAAAAAAATTGAAAAGTGTAATTTGCAAATCATTCCCCTATAATTTGGGCCACCTACATTAATAAATTCTAATATTTTATATCCAAAATTTATACAAAATTTGATATGATTCGATATAAGTCACAGATATATGCCCTAGTACGCAAATTTTTCGTGTCCAGATGTCTCCTCGTTTCCTTCCACTTATTTCACCGACCAAAATACGAAAATTAAAAATACGGCACAAGTACTCATCTTTCTCACGCACACTTACAGTATAAATGCAAAAAGAGAGCAGCGCATCAACCTGTATCAACCGAATTCATACTGGAGACTCGGTCAGTGGACAATATATAATGAATCAGGCGAAATTCGAAAAAATGTGTTTTTTTGCTCCTTATTGCCTCCGTATACTCGTACTAGGAATTGAACTAGCCCAGTTCGTTTGAAAACAAAAAGTTTTTTCTTTTGATTTTTTCAAATAATAGGATCATTGTACCTTGTTCCCGATCACTAACCAAGTCTCCAGTTTGAATTCGGACGGTTGATTAAATTTCACCTTGTATACTTCGAAGTTCGAAATTCGAATACGGAGTTACTGTTAGTTCGGAGGTAGTGTTGTAGCGAATCATATCCCAGAAATCCTTCAGCACAGAAGTGAGTCGGTACGTTAGGCGACTAGCCATATATAACCTTCGTGGTTATTTTTTCATGACAACCAAGAAATCATTCGCTACAGTAGCTACAGTTCGCTTTCGAACTAATGTACATCGAATAAGTAGGTTTAAGATTCTTTATTTCTCATAAGAACATTTACATATTCACTTAAAATGAGAACTTAATAATATCTAACTAAAGTTAAACATATTACACGACCAGTGGGTCCAGTGAAAGCTGACATATTGTAGTGCTCAAACACAACAGTTATTACATCAGATATGTATACTAAAGTCTAAAACCATTAAAACAAGTAAAAAGTTACAAGCTAACAATTCTACTTGACCCATCAATATTATAACAATACCTATTAAGCATAATTAATGTTCTACTGAGTTTTAGATAAAACTAAGTTTTAGATAATTGTTAATATTCTAAATAAATGTAAAGCTTGTGAACACTAGCGGCGACCGGCGAGCTGGCTCTTATCTAGGCCAGCGTAAGTCTTGCCATACAGAGAGGTAATGTGGCAAGTATTTTGGGCACTCTCCCGCAGGGCAGTGATCTAGAGGCAATTTTATTTTTGTAATTATTTATTTAGGATTATTTTTCATTTTAATTAAATTTCGATTTCAGTAAATAATTCAAAATTGTACTCTAAATAATGTATGGAGTATCCAAAGCGATGGATTTCGCTATAAATCATAAACATATTTTTATTCAAAAATTTAATAAATGTTTTAATATTGCCAGTGACGTAAGTAGGTCTAACGTAAAGACCAAAAGGGATCAAAAATTCTGAATACTGGAATACGAGTTCGCTATGTATAAAATGATAAATATTTCAGGGTATACGGTCGACGGTGGCCCGGCCAAGGGTGTGGTCTGGGCTCGGTTTTTTCAGGGAATATTTTCAGTAATTAAATTCCTGTGTAAATCAAGTTAATGTGTTTTTTATCTTTTTTAAATGGACGTGTATTTTGGGAATAAAGTAGAATAATGAGTGTATTTGTTTTTTACCTGAATAAATAAGACTAATTGCAATGTTTTGTTTACGAAATGCTCAGAAAAAAGAAAATAATGAAAGCCGGTCAAGTTCGAGTAGCACTCGCACTCTGAGGGTTCCGTACCATTTAAATAAATTAATAGACTTAAATAGTTGAAACAATGATTTTAATAATTTCATTACCTACAAAATGTATGAAAAAAAACCTAAACAATTAAGTTGGTGAAGTAATTGGTTGCGGAAACCTATAACTAGATTATAAATCGGCGTTTTCAGTATTTATTGTTTAAATAAAGTATACAGTACATTATATATACAATTTCAAATTCCTAACTAGTTTAGTTTTCGAGACAGATCCCGTAGTAAAATTTTTATTTCTTTATTTTAGAAGATCAAAAGAATAAAATATATATTTGTACTTTAACTAAATGAGCTCCAACATGGGAGAAAAAAATATTTGAGAAATATAATAATGAAAAATAATTTAATTAAATATAAAATATATCGTCACGACATGAATCCCCAAGGGGGTGTCAGAGGTGTCAGAAGTGTGAACTGTGAAATGCAAGTCACATTCCATACTCGGTACATCTGCGTTTCACCGACGATTATTACGTCCCAACGTGATGGGTGGTGAGCCCTATCGCCGTACTTTGGGCACAAATACATGCTTTTTCGGGCGTGCAGGTTTCCTAACGATGTTTTCCTTCACCGTTCAGTGAGTGGTAAGTAAGAACAAATACTATGCACATAAATTCCGAAAAGCTCATTGGTGCATGCCCGAACGGGAATCGAACCTGAATCTCAAGATTGAGAGGCCATGTTCTACCCCTGAACTACCGCCGCTTTTAATATAATTAATTAATTATCTTAACTGAATATTTAATTAAATATTTTATTTTGGGTCAAAATTCTACACAAAATATAAGATCTGTAACATATTCTGTCTACGAGCTAGATACTTTGTGACATATGGACGGATAGACAAACGGACAGACAGACAGACAGACAGCAAAGTGTTTTGCTCTTATGGAGCCCTAAAAATGCTATATTTTTAGAACTCGAAAATTAAAAATTCCTTTTTGATTTATATGAAACCTGCATTTTATAAATTTCTTTAGTAGATTTATTAATATTAAAACAATAAATAGTACATTAAAGTGGTCATTTTACGCACGGTGTGCTATAAAATATATTTTTGCTCAATATATTTCAGTACCTCGTCATCAGTCGAACCGTAGGCCGAAATAAATCGAGCAAAAATATATTTTTAATCAACGATAGAAATAAATAAAGCATAAAAAAGCACAATATACTGGGGTGTTAAGATGAAGTTGCGACAGTACTCGTCCATACAAACAACTTGTACTACGGAGCCAATCCTCAAATCACAAAAAAAATCAGCTGATCCATAAAAAAGTTACAAAGCTACCCGACCAAAATGTATAAGGTTAAATAATATTAGTTGGCGAAACTCAAAACATAGGTTTTGTATGAGAGCTAAGCGAAATTCTTAAAATTTGTTTTCACCTTTCCATACTGGACCAGTCAGCTGATCAGGGCAATTTGTATGTGAGGAAGAGAAAAAAAGTTGCGAATTTCGCTTAGCTCCCATACAAACAATTGTTCATATAGACTAGTACTACATATGTTTTGAGTTTCGCCAACTAATGTTATTTAACCTTATATGAGACAGTTTTCTTTTTCGATCCCTCAATTTTTTTACGAAATAGTTCGTTTAGACAAGTACTATTGCCTGTTTCCGGCTTCCGTAACTTCATCTTAACACTCTGTATATTTATTAGCATTTTATAAATAAATGTGATTTGAAAAAAGAAGTGTTATTTCCAAAAGACTTATATTATAATTTACATAATCATTACATAATATACTCGAAAAGAGGTGCTTAGTGTTTCGGTTGTCCTGCAACGAATCATGGTCTAAATACTCTAAAACGTTCAAATTAAAAATTCAGAATTATTATCAACTAAGATTACTAAGTTATGCGCCAACAAGTTCAAGGCGGAGTGTAACTAATATCTCAATTTATGCGTCCAGCAGAGCCCAAGTCGGGGGTCAGCTAACAAAGGCTACTTTATCATTCACAGACATGAGCTTTAGTAACTAGGCTATAGTCCGCCATACGATACTCTGGAGACTTGCTAACTACATCATACTCATGCTAGCTTAGCTGAGTACCTTTCATTATCTTTTACTCTATAAATTGTCAATTATCTCGAATGTATGAAAACAAATCAATTTAGATAGAAACACAAAATTAAGTAGAAGCAAGATATATTTGTGTGTGTGTGTTTCTTTTAAATTAAACTGTTTAATAACTGAAAATAAAAAAAAACTGAAAGCTTATTGAAAAGTCAGTGAAAGCACTTTGTACATTATAGTTTCACTTTATTTATGTTTCCTCCCAACCGGTTTCGGATTTTACTCCATTTTTAAGGGAAGATGTTAATTAAAATATTTCACTGACTCCAGGCACTAGCCCTGAGCAACGTTAACAATGATAATGTGTTCATGTTTCACCAAGTGCCGACAATCGCAAGTATAAATTTACTGAAAGATTACTTTTTAATATGTTGGAGAGGTAAAAAATATGAAAAATTGTATATTTCGATATCTAGGCTTCACCCGCTTGGGTACTGTTTTTGTGCACATCCTAGGAAGCTGGATAATTTATGTAAACCTAGGTCACATACAACATACCTTTTTGCAAAAGTTTCATGACAATTTATCGATCAGTTGCAGGGTAATAAGATAACAAACAAACCAACTTGATGGAGATAACAAATTAAAGAAGAAGTACTGAATCGGAAGCATAACCTTTTGATTTTCTTCTGATTTTATAGTTATTCCAACAATGTACATTTTATACCACAGTCAACAATTTCTAGAAACGGAAACACTCCAGTTATGCCACTCATCATAAAAAGTTAGGGCCAGAATTATACACCAAACTTTTTACACACCGCCGTATAAACAGGAATATGTGCAACTCTGTACTGCTGTTTTCCACATTTGAAATTTTGTGACGTAAAATCCTACAACTGTGCAGGTTGAGTTGTGATGTGACTTCCTCTAACGGGAAACTAAGTTATATTTGACGTTAATTTGAACCCTAACCCAAGGCTCCATGGGATGTTTTCAACTGTCTTAGAAGTATAAAGAAGTTGGGCCTGGTGATGTCTGCGTAAAGAAGTAGCAAGTGAGACGCCGACAAAACTTTAGAAAACAAACAGGCGAATGCTTCACGGTTATGAGCTTGAGTGAAACCAAATGAACTACATTGTTCGCACTTTGGGTGATGTTTTTGATCTTTTGAAAGATTTCAAATCTAACTAAATGAAATTTAACTAATAATAGGTTTTTACTTTTGAAATTGCCGAAATTTTCTTACAGATTCAATTTCATGAGTTCAAAATTCCTGTAATTCAAAGCTATTTCAATTATTTGTTTTTTGTTTAAAAGTTGATTTCAAGGTTTTATATCTATGTATTAAATTTTGTTTTTATTCTCAGTTTGATTACAAAAATTTAATTTTCAAAAACAGTTCGTCTTGAATGGCATCGGTTTCCAAGATAAGATTCGTCATATTTTTATACGGCTGACACTTTTCAAAAATTAAATTGTCTCATTCATACACATAAGAAGATACATAGTTTGGATTTGTCATTCCTAAAATGAATGCAAAAATGTTAGTACTGAAAATTGAGTTTCCTTCAAATTTTCTATATAAAACGGCAATTTCATATGTAAAGACCTAATATATAGATGTAAATGTTTTGAATGCCCTGTTCGTATACACTTATTATGCCCATTACGAGCCAATGTATCCTTTACATCGTATCTTTTTTTTGCCGTGATAGAGCAGAGGAATTTAATGATATTATTTAAACTATTTCATATGTAATTGTTATTAATATAATTTTATTTCAATTAAATACACTACAACAGCATTTAATGTTTTTTTTTTTAATAATCTGGGCCGTCATTTGAGTATCTTGATCGGACTCGAAATATATATTGAGATTACTTTATATTTTTATTATCCTATCTATCAGTTTATGTATAATATAAAAAAAAACAAAGTTTAATATTATCATTATTATATAAAAAAGTGGGGGTAGAAAATTATAAATAATTGTTTTACTGCCGCCGACTTGACAAGGAAATTTTGTTGCTGCCCTGTATCTCACCAGTTAACTAGTGATCACGACAGCCTACAGAGGCTTCAAAACGTCAAGCTCACAGACGTTTAGGTGTGTTGTATTTTTGCAGGATTAAGACCCGAATCATACCTCTATACTAGTTAATAAAACTTAAACCAAAATAAACATCGTACAAAATATGATTAAATACCCTCTGATTCCAAAATAATATATAAAAACACCAAAATCGCGGTTTTTTTCACTGAGCAGGTTGTACTAACTTATTGCATTTAAATTAAATTTTTCTAATCGCTCAATGTATGGGGGGGATTTAATTGTTTAAAGCTGTGTGAACACCCCCTAAACATTGTTTAAAAGGATGAAAAAATATTTTAATAATTTAAAGCTACAGAAAACACATTGTAATGGGAAATTCGAAAATTTTGAAAATTTTGGCCTCCCTAAGGTTCAGTTTTATCAGCCCAGTATCTTCCAACAGAAATACAAGTATATTATAATTATGTTTCTATATTTTGTTTTTCGTTTAGGGATCGTAATATATATATATATATATAAATATATTATTTAAGATATATCTTTTGTAGCACACGTATTATGATTACTTATTTTAATAAAATTTTCCTTTCCCGCTTAGGTTTGCTGGAAGAAATCTCTTTTTAGAGATAAGCTCGCCTGTGTACATATATTTTAATGTATTATATGTCTTAACCGCTTTTCTGTGTATATTTACGAATAAAGAATAAGGTATAACTAGAAATATTGGAATAAACTCTGTCGAAACAAAGCCAGATGCAAAATTTAATTATCATTACATTCAGTCCTTAGCTTTTTCCCACATTTTCGTAATGAGAATAGTCTATAACCGATGGAAACCATCGGACAAAAATAGAGGTAACAACACTAGTACTAGAGTTACAAATTAATCTTTTTATAGCACACTGTGCGTAAAATGACCGCTTTACGCACGCGCAGCGTTTTCCGCACTTGTGCTATTAAAAATTATACGAAACTCGTGCGAGAAACTTTTTCTCGACTCGTGTGATTGCAGCACTCGCCTTCGGCTGGTGCCGCAAACTCACACTCGTCAGAAAACGTTTCATCGCTCTCGTATCGTAATGTACTAATAGCACACTGTGCGTAAAATGACCGCTTTACGCACGCTGCGCTTGCGTAAAGTCGGCATTTTCCGCACTTGTGCTATAAAAAAATATACGAAACTCGTGCGAGAAACTTTTTCACTCGTCAGAAAACGTTTCATCGCTCTCGTATCGTAATGTACTAATATATAGTGGTACCAAAGTTCATACAAACCTAGGTTCAGGTTCATGTTGTAAATAACGTTAAGCTTTTTGTGTGTGCTTGCTTCATATATTATTAGTATGCATTTGAAAATAAAGACAAATCATAGCTTTTTAGGAATGCGATGGGTTTCGTTCTCAAACACAACTTATGATTGTTTATTTTTTATTTTTGTATGAAAATGTATATGTGTTTTATTGCATTGGGCGACCATAGTTTAATATCAATTAGGCTTGTCGAACAAAGTTGTGTTATTTCATGTATTACGTTATAAATGATACTGCACAGCAACTATAAACAAGCTTTAAACAAGATGTGCGGTTGGAAACGAGTCTTCCCGCATCCACCTCAATATCTCGAGAATAATCAAAATACTGCTTTTTTGTTGGACATTTATCCTAAAATGTGACATTTGACAGTTCGAAAGCCATACAAAAATGGCGGTTGATATCCCTGTTGCATCCATCTCAATATCTCGAGAATAATCAAAATACTGTTTTTTTTTAATACTGCTTTTTGTTGGACCTTTTGAACCATCCTAAAATAGTGACATTTGACAGTTCGAAAGCCGTACAAAATGGCGGTTGATATCCCTCTATATAGATATAGGTGTTATAATTGCTAACTCTACGCAGGCAAGCAACAGCGGTGGCGCAACCTTCCTAATGAAGATAACCTCAATCAAGATGTTAATAAATTTTCTCTTTCTTTGCTTCGTTTCGCGATAAGTAAGGGAAAAAGTCCGTCAATTACAGTTACAGTGTTTCCGCAGTTGTCTGTTTTTACTTGTGTTTATGGTGTTATTCTGTAATTTTTAGGGTTCCGTACCCAAAGGGTAACCAACGGAACCCTATTACTAAGACTCCGCTGTCCGTCTGTCACCAGGCTGTACATTTTAAAGTCTTTCTTTGTTTAAATATTTATTTATAATTCTGTCACAACTATGGATGAAAGAGCGAATTTCTCCTATTACAGGTGAAGACTTAAAAGGAGAATTCGACAGCAAAAACTGTTAAAATATGTTATAAATAAATGATTTTGATTTTTGATCTCATGAACCGTGATATTTAGACAATTGAAATTTTCAAAGATAATGTATTTCTGTTGCAGATAACAAAAAATACTAAAAAACAGAATAAAATAAATATTTAAGGGGGCTCCCATACAACAGACATGTTTTTTTTGCCGTTTTTATAGATAATGGTTCGGAACCCTTCGTGCGCGAATCCGACTCGCACTTGGCCAGTTTTTTATTGTGCTCACTATCAGCTCACTCGTGTATAGTCACTTATTTCAACACAAAGGTACTCTACAATTTTCTCTTTAAACCTTTAGTTAATTAAATACTGATGCATAATTTTGTTCATGGATCCTTTTTGTCTGTATACAACGTGTAACAGAAAGGTGTAACCATATTTGAAGAGCTTATTCAGTCAATGGTATAGAACAACTTTTACTATGGAACAAACCCTGTATGTCGAAAAAGAAATTCAACTGTTTCATAGAAAAATGCAATGCCGCTCGACCGAAATGTATGGAAGGGGAGATTGTTTTTTTGAGATTTCAGGGTTGGCTTCATAGTAAAAGTTGTTCTATACCATTGACTGAATAAGCTCTTCAAATATGGTTACACCTTTCTGTTACACTTCGTATAGAATTCAACAGTATGTACTTTGTACTTTGTAGTTGTTTGGAATACCTATCTAAAAACTTAAATTTGTAGAAAGCAGTTTAAAGAGTCCATTGAAAACCAGTGAACTCATCGCCGAAAACAGAATGTTGATGCTTTTGTAAAACAAACTATATGGCCAACGGAAACAAAAGAAACGTGGGTACGTCAGCGAATTCAAATGAGGTTCGCATTTTGTTTTCATGTTTAATATATTTCATTTTGTTTTTGGAATAATGCCCGAAGAAGAGTTGGCATTTTATAAACAATGCATTTGATGCAACGATGGAAGGAAATTTAGTTGTTTTCAGAATAACATTGTAATAACGATTGGATAAAAAGGTTTTCTAGAGGAGGAGAATTTATTTTGTCCTTTATATAGGACAACAATTTATTAAATAATTGTACTGTGTCACTATACTGTTTCAACTTACTGATTCAGCAGGCTAGTCGGTCACCTTAGATATCTGACGAATATCTTCGTTTCGATATCTTTATCCATCAGAGATATCCCAAGCATACGATGACACTATAATCGTGTACAATCTAAACTTAACAGACCTAAATACCTCCACTTATTTTAATAAAATAATATTTCATTTTCTGCACCCTCATTTCCGCCATCTCATAACTCGGCACTTTGTAAAAAGTATGTAAACAAGCAATAAAATTGTTCGAGCAAAATACGAGTTATAATAGACCGCGAAAATGTATTACCCCAAAGCGTGTTTTTGAGCCGCTGCTATACTGAAATATTAATAATATGCCAAAATGCGGGTGCTCTCCGATGTGGGAAGGCTTATAGATAACGAGGCGTCCCTCTGAAGGATTAAAAATATATACATATGTAGGCGCCTTTTGATTACATTGTTACGTTTTATTACATGATTTTATTGTTCGTCTATGATTTTATTATCTATTTAGTGTTGCGTATTGTCAGTAAGGTTTAACTTTTGATTCCCTTCAGCGTGTCTCTGTGGAGGATTTTGTTTTACTTGCTAAACCATTCACTTGTCCCTCAAGTGGGATCGTTCGTCAACTCGTCCCAGAGCTAGCTCGTCCCGGTAGGACGGTTGACGATTTCCAAAATAAATAGTTTTCCGTTCCCAACTCGTCCCATTACATTTTTAACAATTTATAATACAATTTATAATACAATTTATTATACAATTTATGAGCGTAATGTTAGGGAGAAAAGTGTTTATTTTTTTTTATTTGTCAGATATAGAAATCTAGCAACTAAAAAGGATGGCATAATTTTCTTTGTCTTTAATTTATTTTACCTCCAAAAGTTTTGTTTGCGACATTTTTTAACAACATAAATTTGAAGAAGAATCATAGTTGGACGAGTCAAGAAAGAAAAAAATATTTATTTTGAAATTCGTCAACTCGTCTCAATATGGGCCAAGATGACTGTGGGACGAGTTGACGAACGACCCCTTCAAAGTCCCCAGACCTTAATTAGATTAGATATACACGGTGAATTTGTGAACATCGTCCAAATTCATACTTGAGCCTTGGTAAGTGATCAGCATCATGAATCAATATCGATTTTTGTAAAATTCATAGAATGAAATTTCGACTCCCCATAGTGATTCACTCAGGACTGGGAGTGAATTACTATGGGAAGTCGAAATTTCATTATACGAATTCCACAAAAATTGTTATCGAATCATGATGCTGATCACTTATCAAGCCTCTAGTTTGAATTTGGACGATGATCAAAAAGTCACCTTGTATATAAGGTGCCCTTCAACACGACGTATAATCGATTTATAGTAACGATTTTTAGGATTCCGTACCCAAAGCACAGTACAATACTGTGCCCAAAGGGTAACCAACGGGTAAGACTCCGCTGTCCGTCTGTCACCAGGCTGTATCTCATGAACCGTCATAGTTAGACAATTGAAATTTTCACAGATGATGTATATCTGTTGCCGCTATAACAAAAAATACTAAAAAATATAATAAAATAAATATTCAAGGGGGCTCCCATACAACAGACATGTTTTTTTTGCCGTTTTTATAGATAAGGAACCCTTCGTGCGTGAGTCCGACTCGCACTTGACCGGTTTTTTTATTTTCCAACTAACAGCGAGCCCAAATAGGTCTTCAACCTAACTTTAAAGCCTGTACGTAGCACTTACTGAGCATTTCTCAGCTTTAGATTTTTCCTAAACTGTCAATATGTAACGCCATTTGTAACCAAAATCATAATAACGTATTTTTCAAATCAAACAGAAGTTCTAAACCCTTTTTCGGTTATATTACTAGAATAAGGCGTTCAAGCAAAACGCAAATAACAGAGTGTGAAAGCGAGATTAATAGCAAAATAAACAGAGTAAAAGATTTCAGTCTGTTTACTTTAGCAATGTAATCTGGTATGCAATTTCCGAGAAATAGATGTTTGTTACTCGTCGTCGCTGAATTTTGACAATGGTTTTGTGGACCCCTTTTGGGGTGCAATGATATTATGTTTTGATCTACGAATTTGCTTGAAACTGGTTTTAGCTGTAATCATTTCAAAATTGGCTTGTAATTCGCTAGAGTGTAATATATTTAAACATGCCAACATTGAGTCTTTCGATTTGTCACTGCTTAAATGAGTTGTAACTTTTTTTTAATATCAATCCCATCCTTATATTATAATTATATATAATATATATAATAATATATATATTATAATTATATATAATATATATAATAATATATAATATATACAATTATAATATTATAATTATGTTATATATCCATATATTGGCATCGTCGTCAGTCGAATATCATATAATATAATATATTCGACTGACGACGATCCCAAGTGGGTCGAAATATATATCGAAAGTTTTGTTTTTTATTTAATTTATAATACAATATTCATTAAAGTCTATATATTTATTATCATCCTTACTTTAAACTATAGCATGCACTAACGTGAATGTTTGATGGTTTGTTACTTAATATCTCGAAAAATACTTTATAAATTGACATGAAAATTCGAAAATTTTGTAGTTTAGGTCTCAGATTAACATAAAGGCAATTTTTTTTCTGAGATTCAGCTATTTTTTGGGAGTAAATTGATATAAACATTTGTAACCGCCGCCGTTAAGGGTCACGTGGTCATAAAACTTAAACATGGGCCCAGTGTGGTGCTTCTATTTTGTAAATACTTTCCACGGATGTTGTATTGGGTCCATACTACAACTATAATTCCATAAAAATGGGCAAATACGAACACCACGTGAGCAAAGTTTGTTAGTTGCACCAAATTTGTAAATTTAATGGAGAAGGTTGTAAAAATATACTACTATACACCATGTAAGCGAGTATACCCACTTATTATCGCACAGTTAGTAATAATGAAAAAATAATAAAATGTATTTATTCATCACCAATTGACAAAGTCAGTGTACAAATATCCTAAACTAAAAGTTTTCTAACAATACAGTAGCAGGGATACACTGATTTGCAAATTGTCTAATATTAGAGACAGTAAAATGTTGCGTTGGCAACTGTTTTAGTTTGAACTGTATTACAGTCACCAGCGCCTTCCTGTAGATGTAACAAGATTATAGGTCATACATAACCGTGTTTGAGCAGGTAGTAAATTGATTAACAATTTAATTAGACACAGTGTTGATTAGACAAGCAGAAGACAATGTACAACAAATACAATGTTTAAAGACTTACAGGGATATATTAAAGACTTAAAGAACTACATCACTATTATATAGCTAAATACAGGTTGAGAAATGGAGATTGAGTGTTTGGGGTTGAAGGTATGTGAAAAGAGGTGTGAGAGAGGGTGTGTGCGTGTTTGAAGTGTATGTATTAAAGTTCATAGTTCCCTATATAAGCGAAAATTTAGTGGAAGATAGATTTTGTTACCTCACTCAGCCTTTGGCTCTGCTGTAGAATTATTAGACCTTAGACATTCACCCGAAGTTTCAGTTCAATTATTTAATGTCTAGAGGATTAGATCATGGGCTGTCTATAGTTCTATAGCAATGTCTATAGCTTCGGCAAATACACTTAACCAGGAAATAAGAAGAGACCAAGAAAATAATTTCAGTAAAAAATTGGTCTCACCAAAGGCAATCTTGGTTAGATGATTAGATCGCACTAGAATATAGTCGGCCGGAAAGGCTAGGAGATAATATCAGAAACCAAGAAATTTGTTTTTGTTAGAAACGTGGCTTTGCCTTTTGCCCTACCGAAAACTTTGTAAATTTTAAAATTTTCTTTAGTCATATGAAATAATTTTGATGAGAACCAGAAACACTTGAAAAATTTATAAATTTATTGATCCTTAAAACAATGACATATTCGATGGGACTTGAAAAAACGGTGCTGCAATATTTTTTTACAGCTTATCAAGTAATGTTTTTTTTTCATTCTTTACAGTCTAAATGTACATCAAAGAGCTTTCAAATTTAAGTTACATACATCGTTTTTGCAGCCTTTGTTCTACGGTGGATAGAACGCAATATATAGACTGAAACCGAAGCCTGACTATAAGGTTTTTCATATCTCGATAGAACGGCAAAAAGCAAATAATATTTTCCCTCACATAAATGTTCTGGTGTCCAGTGTAAAGAAACGCTATAACTATCACAGCGGGCGACCACACGCTCGATTTACTTTGCCGATGAAAACAGCTTCATGGAATTCGTTCTATGAATTCAGCTAATTTAGTTCTTATAACTATCCAGTAAGAATTACGACAGGGATAAAACTTACGAGTTGGAACCTACTAAATAAACTTTATTGCCGCCTCGCAGTCAAAGCGGTATTTACTTTCTGACCAGAATAAGGATTTGCTATACATTATTTTGAAACATTTATTGGACCAAAAATGTATGTGAAGTTCTTTTGTCAACTTAAATTTGAAATGTATGTACAAAAATTACGGCTTTATCTACAACGTGTAACAGAAAGGTGTAATCATATTTGAAGAGCTTATTCAGTCAATGGTACAGAACAACTTTTACTATAGAACAAACCCTGTATCTCGAAAAAAAAATTCAATGTTTCATAGAAAAATGCAATGCCGCTCGGCTGAAATGTATGGAAGGACAGATTTTTTTTTGAGATTTCGAGGTTGGCTCCATAGTAAAAGTTGTTCTATACCATTGACTGAATAAGCTCTTCAAATATGGTTACACCTTTCTGTTACACGTTGTATAAAAATCCAGGAAACCAACAATACATACACCTTGGATAGTAAAACAAAACATAATTTAATGTATTTATAGGTAGATAGATAGATAGATATAAATAACATTTATTTCCAAAAGACACGATAGAAACATATATAAGAAAACAAAGTAGCGATACAAAACAAAACTTAAATCTCAATAAACTAACTTCCAAATCTAACACAAATAAACAAAAACACAAAGAAACGTTAATTTATTCTGGTGGTACGTGTTTCGCGGGAAGGAGAAAGCCGCAAACCAAAATTCGCAACGCTGTTATTCTGCCGTCGCCTACAAAGGGGCGCACGAATTCTACCGAGAGTGGGTAATTATAATTAATTACAAATTATTTATTTAATGTTGTGTGTATCCAAGTGTAATGATTATAACTGAGTAGTAAGTATAATAGGTGTATGTGTTTGTATAAATAAAATAAAGTAATATCCTGACTGACTGACCTATTAACGCCCGGGCCTTCAGCTGACTGAACCTATGAACATGAAATTTGGACTGTGGGTTTCTTCAAGGTACATCTAGTCAACCATGGTAATAACCGTGTACGTCGTTTTGTCTGTCCGAATATTAGCGCACCGTATACCGAAAGTTTTTCCTTAAAAAAATTACTTAAGGTGGGCCATCTCGCTTAGCCGCCATATAAATGCTTTAGGTGTTTGAGCCATTCTGATGGCTTTGATCTCAATGAAACTTTGCGCACATCTTTATTATGTTTCTCTTCCTCCCACACCGCACTCCAACTTATCTCTCATCAAGAGGGGCAGGATAGCGAAATATTCAAAAAGTACCAAAGTTGTGAAATGGTTTCAGGTAGAAACTGTTTTCTATTAAACAGTAACTGTTTGGTTAGAGAAAAGTATATAAAATCAGTCTTTTTTACATGAACAATATCTGCATGTCTCTCTTTTTTTATTTCCAGTATAGACAAAATTTATACAACTTGTCAAACTTTACGTAAATCGAGACAATATTCACAATATCCTGACAGCTATTATGATAGTTTTTCATAAAATTTTGCTTTTTGGGCTGTGTAGAGACGTAGTTAGATAAGGCTAGACAAAACTTATTAAAAAATTTAAAGAAAATAAGCTGTTGATTTCACATTCAATTTTTACCTTTTGTACGAATCTCAAGAAAAATCTAGGCGTAAAAGGGCCTCTTAATATAAAATAATTTGGGCAAGTGCAAGTAGGACTCGAGCACATAGGGTTCCGTACCACCACACAATACGGGTATATAACCCTAAAAATATTATGCAAAATAACAACAATAAGATGCCATAGCAATATTGAGGCAACAAAAACAAATCGTAAAATGGTAGTGCCTGGCAAATAATGGGCGGCTCCCGCTGAGTACGGAAGCCTAATATCTTAAAAGGGTATGCGAATTTTATTTTTGTCACTGTCACTCCAAGAGAAAAATCGTGCAGTGCGAGATTCAGGGCGAAAGTGAAAAATGTTAGTTTTATAATTTTTATAAGAAAACTAAAATGGCTAGCAAAATTTCAAATATCAAATCTCTGGATATTGTTGAAACGCACCTAATAAAATATGTTAGAGTTCTGTACATGGTTCCTATTCGTCAAACGAGGAGAAAAAATGTGTTTGAAGACCTCATTTCAACAATTATTTCTATCAAGGAAAGTTTATCCAAACATGTTTTCGAATTTCAAATCTCTAGATTATATAGTCAAGATGCATAAACCAGAAATTGATTATAATCTTCCGTGTATTTCATGAAATACACAGAAAAAAAACACCCGTATTTTTTTCGCATATCGCTTTAAGAGTATGCCTAGCAACTTTTTTATTACCTGTCCAGCACAATGAGTCCAGTGGCAAAGACTTTATTTGCTTTTGATAGAGGCGATTATATGTTGGCTCCTTGGCCTCTTTTTCTTGGACGCTTAATACTTATTCATAATCACGCAGCGAAACAACAAATTGGTGTGTATTTAGCTAATACTGAAATATTTTGCAGGGAAAAAATATTTAATTTCAGTAGATTGACTTGACTTAATATTTCTATTACCTAATTTATTATGTCAGCTATGCCATACGATAAAAAAGGAGTCGAACTTATCTGTATTTAATTCAACTATTCGGAAGATGTTGGGACATTTGAAAGAAAAGTTGAGGGGAAAAGAAAGAGAGAAAAGGCTCGGAGAACATTCATGGATCACGTGAAAGGGAAAATAAATGTCGTATCGTATCAAGAAGTTAGAGAAAAGGCGGAG
The DNA here is from genome assembly GCA_934047225.1 of Ypsolopha sequella. Classification (NCBI taxonomy): domain Eukaryota; kingdom Metazoa; phylum Arthropoda; class Insecta; order Lepidoptera; family Ypsolophidae; genus Ypsolopha; species Ypsolopha sequella. The sequence continues at coordinate 9,852,192 of OW203996.1, read as the reverse complement.
TGCAGAAGTGAATGGAGAGGACTCCACTGACAAGAGCACAGCTCTTAAATGAAAATTAAAATGGCGGGTCCTAGGAGACTTCTAATGGTGAACGATCTATATCTTACTAATAAGACGTTAGACACTGCAAACATCCAGTTTTTTTACTACATACAAAATTTTGTAAATAAAAAAGTTGGTAAAATCAAAGCACTATGATTTGATGCAATCGAAACTGATTTACCTGTTTATATTCATAGAAAATAACCGTTCCTTGAATTTCCTTACCATTACTTCAAACTCATTTTACTTGATAAAGTTCTTTGGGACCGCTACTTCAGCAACCTTTGTCTCGGTCGTATATCAGATGGGTGACCGTAAAACACAATTTAGCAAAGCAACAATAATTATTCTGAAACCCCTACAAAAAACGATAAAGTAAGCTATTATTCGCAAGATACTTCGATAAACGCTGCAAAGCGATTAATAATACCTTAAAAGCTCGCTACTTGAAAAATTGGAGTCTGACAAAATCTTACAATGCTAATATAAAGGGACGCGAAAAAGAAAAACTACGCCCATTTTACTAAATTTTTTCATTTTTTTTATAAAATAAATACCATTTCTCCAAGTATTTTCACCGCAAGTGCGTCATACATCAGAACTACTGAAGACACCCACTTTGGATAATGGAAAGTACCATTATAAATTCCCGGCGCTAAGAGCATGTCACGCAGGCTACTTGATATTTTTCTTTGAAGAATAAAACAATGGCTTTTCGCTCTAAGTCGATAATGGATTTATTACTTGATATGATGACTAAAGAGAACGATAGAAAAAATCAAACTCCTTAAGAGGCTATGCGAATTTTATTTTTGTCACTGTCACTCCAAGCGAAAAATCGCGCAATGCGAGAGGGGCGGATTCAGGGCAAAAGGGAAAAAAGTTGGTTTTATATTTTTATAAAAAAAACTAAAATAGCTAGCAATATTTAAAATATGAAATCTCTACATATTGTTCAAACACACCTAATAAAATATGTTTGAGTTCTGTATATGGTTCCTTTTCGTCAAACGACGAGAAAAAGTGTGTTTGAAGACCTCATTTCAACAATTATTTCAATCGAGGAAAATTTATCCAAACATGTTTTCCAATTTCAAAACCCTAGATTATATAGTCAAAATGCATATACCAGAAACTGATTATAATTTTCCGTGTATTTCATGAAATACACAGAAAAGAAACACCCGTATTTTCTTCGCATATCGCCTTAAATACATACTTAAGGTGGGCCATCCCGCTCAGCTGCCATATATTAAATGGTTTAGGTGTTTGTGACGTCCGGCTTTGATCTCAATGAAACTTTGCACACATCTTTATGTACGTTTTCCTTCCCCCCACACTTCGAACCATCTCTCATCAAGAGGTGCAAGATGGCAAGATATTTAAAAAGCGCCGAATTTGTGAAATGGTTTCTGGTAAAAACTGTTTAATTCCATGAAACAGTAACAGTTTATTTATAGAAAAGTATATGAACTTAGTCTTTCTTACATGAGCGACGTCTATATTTCTCTCTTTTTCATTTCCAGTATAGATACAATTTTATACAACTTGCTAAACTTTGCGTAAAAACGAGGCAATATTCACGATATCCTGACAGCTATAATGATGGTGTTTCATGAAATTTTGCTTTTTGGGCTAAATACAGACGTAGTTAGATGTCGCTAGATAATAAGCAGTTGACTTCACATGCAGTTTTTATCTTTTGTATGAAACATAAGAAAAATCCAGGCGAAAAGGGGCCTCTTAAGGCGATTACCATCGCCAAATTAGCAGCTCGATATTTGTCACTAGAAATATCAACGGAAACGACATTGAAATAACGTTCATATCAGCGCGCAATGCATAGTGGCTGTTACGACGCTCGCTGCGTCCTTGATAGAGCGAAATAGGGGAAAATTATACTTTTCACTTGGACGTGATTACTCGATTGAATAATCTTATGTTATGTTTATAGCTATAAAGTTTATCTATTTATCAAAGCATAGATGAATTCAATTGGCCAAGCAACTCAGGAGCAGTAGGAAATTTGTGGTCAAAAAACACCATTCAGTAAAAAAAATAATTCATGTAGAAGTTTTGGTGGTATGAAAAAGAAAACTGTTGCATATGTTGTCTAAGAGTTGATTATTCATAATACATTTTTTCATTATTTTTGGTTTGGCCATAAACGAGAAGTAGGCTTTAGAAAGTACCCATTTGGAAATAGTAAGGCCCTTAAGACTCTATAATATCTAATTCGCATGATCCTCTCTTATATCAACAACTCACCAATCAATCTGAAATAAATATACGAGCTGAAGATACTGCACCGATACTACACCCGGAATGTAGCAAAAATTGGTTCCATTAAATTTCATTGATAGAAAAAAACTTACAAACTTAATAACTTAATAAAATAACTAAATAACTTTGCATAATAACTGATCTTAATATAAAGCAAAAAAAGAACATGTAGGATTAAAATAAAAACAAAACACAAACACTTAAAAATCAACATTAACATGTTTTATTTGATGCGTAATGATGTGCTTAATGTAAAGTAAAAGTTTAAAAAATAAAATGGCACATTGAAACAACGTTAAATATGGTTTTCACTTGAGATGGGGCAGGATGAAGAAATCTAACATAGTAAAAGCAAGAAAGTTGAAATGGAACAGTACTCCGTCATCGATGTTGGAGATTACAAGAAACTGCTTTCATAGTTTTTAGTTTTAGAATAGTTTCTTTTATTTATCCGAGATTCGAATAAGCTTATTTAGAAAACCAAAAAGATCCTGCATCATGGTGTTTTTAATCAGATTTTAATCCTGCAAATCCGTCTGATCAATGGCCCAATTAGAAAACAAATTTCTTTTTTCTTCAAAATTTAAAAGCTTTTTTATAAATTTTGGGAATGCCGTTTTTGTTTACTTTAAAATCGATGACGAGAGTCCTTTGATACAATTTCTCTATCAGTACAGGCGTACAGTGGGTAACCTTATGTATGGAGTAACAAGATGTGACCAATTTGTAAATATGTAGAAAAAAAACTTTATCAAAATAAACAAAGCTGAGCGCAACGTGGAGCATTTTGTACAGTAAGACAAAAAAAACTGATAAAAAAATCACGTCTTTAAGTTACAAGTCGAGCCCTACTACGTTTTGTTAAGCGTATCAAAAGGTGCTTAAAAATAAGGTTTGCTCGTACTAACGTGAGTCAGCCTGATTTTATCGAGGATCGATTTATTTGAAAAATTCGATTCAGCATCATTTTCAGCAAGCTGTGACCAATTTGTAATTGTGTAGACAAAAACTACATGAAAATAAACAAGGTTGGCTCAGCGCAACCTGGAGCATTTTGTACAGTCAGCGAAAATAAAATGCTCCAGATTGCGCCCAGCCAACCAGTCAGTTTTTTTTTCTACACAACCACAGATTGTTCACATCTTGTTACTCGATACGTAGGATTACCGACTGTACGCTCTTAGTCTCTATTTGTTATATTTTAGATTTTCCCCATCCGCCCTCATTAAAGTGAATACTTTTGTGTGATATTATAAAATGTATTCGAATTTTATTATTTTGAAAACTTGTCTATAGAAAAGTGTCTTTAAGATTGCAACGTAACAATTAAAGTTTATAATGTAACAATTTTTTCTAGTAATTTTCGGTTTCTCGTAAACAAGTTCTTAAAGTTAAACGTCAGTCGCTTAGCGCAAAGTGCATAACTTTTCTTGTTTAGAAGTTAAACAATGAAAAACCTTTGGTGTGTGGCAATTGACACCAATAATTCAGTTTTAGTGAGGTTTATAACGCATGAGTTTGAAATTTAATGCAAAATTAGTCATGTGATCTGTCCAAACAATGTTAAAACAGCATTTTAAGTTGGTTTTGAACAGATCATGTTTAAATGTGTATACTATTTCAATATCTTGCTTTATAAACCTCATTAATACTGAATTGTTGGCGTCAATTGCCACATACCAAAATGCTTTTTCACTGCTCATACTCGTAAAGTTCTTGTTTATGCTTGTTATAAGCGGACTAAAACTACGTTTTATGCTCTAGTGCATAAAAGTGTTTACTTCATCTAAGTACGTACATACAGCCAGTACAACATCATAGACAAACTTTTTAAAACTCAATAATGTTGGAAGAAATTAAAAAAAAAAATACTTTGGTGGGAAAGAGCTGTTGTTTTTCCTCAATATTACCAACTAAATGTTAAATATGTCATATGCTAGCAATATCATTGTTTCATTTCCTCGCAATCGAAGTGAAAAGCAGAGTGTAGAGCTCTGGCATAAAACCCATTTTATCCGTCTCAGATAAAATGGATTGTTTTATGTCCTTGTTGTACAATCTACGATTAATTTTTTCATTTTTTAACAAGAAAAACAAGTTTAAGTTATGCACTTTGCGCTAAGCGACTGACGTTTAACCTGCTCTAACCCCTTGTTAGTTAAGGCGCTACGGAAAAAAAAACGACACTTCAAGAACTTGCATATCTACTTCATTAAATAATGTATTATTTTAATAAAATAGTACATTCTTTTTGGAATCTTTCCCTAGGGATCTGTTAGAACAGAAACGCGATTGGAGAAATTTGGCTCGATAGAAACATTTATTGAAATGAGGTCTTTTTCGACACCAATTCTCTTGGTTTGACAATTTAGAATGATATATGGTCTGCAATTATATTTTATTCGATGGGTTTTAACGGTATCTAGAACCTGGTTAAACGAAATTTTGATAGCAACTTTAGTACATTTTATATTAATAAAAAACCGACTTTTTGCTACTTTTCCACGAATCCGTTCCTCTCGAACTGAGGGTTTTTTCACATATGGAGTAACAGGGACGCTAAAACTTTAACATGGGTATCGCCGTAACAATAAAATCTACATAAAATATTGTTCTCAAATAACTAGCGTACAGTGGAGATCACATAAAGCTTTGGTATTTGTTCATATCTAATATAGTTCACTATAGGGGCTCATGCAGTACTGTTAATGTATAGCTTAATGTGATCTCCACTGTACCTACAATGTTTTATTAAAAAGATACACTGAAAATGTTAACCGAAACATGATTCAATTTGTCACATTTATTTATTCATCATAATGTCCTCGCAAAACCGCAGTGAATCGAAACTGATCAATAAAATATTTAATTCAGAACGGACGGAACCATCCTTGGTGGCGCGTCCGCCGCAACACTAAAGTGGTACGTGGTCGCAGGGACCCGTCAAAGCGAGGAACTAACAGGTGAATTCAATCACGGACCTCTGAGGTCTTGGACCCGTATTACCAGTATTCTGGACGATAAGCAATCATTTTGTAAAATATTTTTTTTCAAGTTGCGGCTGTGCACTTAATGGGAAATATAAAAACACTGTCTAGTAAATGTCTTAAGATGCTACGTAAAAGTTTTAGCGTCCCTGTTACACCATATCGTCGCTACTTTTATACAAACTCTTATCTCACTTTTTTGTGAAAATGGGTTTCCAAGGTAAAAAAAAACAGAAAATTTAGCTTAACAAGTGATAAAACACGTAACTCAATAAACCATAAACAACAAAACTAGTAATAAGTACAAAAACTTGTATCTCCTAAATTTAAACTTTTGTGATTCGATTATCTCGTAACTCTAGATACCAGATTTTATGGAAGTGTGGTTAAACCTCAATCATAGACAAAATCACTTATATCATTAGTGTCAAGTCAATGCAAAAAGCCGCGTAGTTATGCAAAATATGTTAAACTAATAAATTAAGGCGCTACGTAAAAGTTTTAGCGTCCCTGTTACTCCATATGCGAAAAAACCCTCAGTACGAGTGGGACGGATTCGTGGAATAGTAGCAAAAAGTCAGATTCTTATTAATATAAAATGTACTAAGCTATTTTGGCAAAAAGATTTTCAAGGAGACTTTACAAATACATAATATCCACATATCGAATGCAATTTCACAATGAAATTAGTTAAGATTTCAGAATTACAGGGAAAAATAAAACAATTTAGAGGTCTTTTCGGAATTAAATTCTATCGAGAAAATTTTATTCAATCGCGTTTTCCTACAGTGAGAATCGTAATCAAATACTTAATAAACATTTACCCAAAACTTAAATACGTACATGACGTTATAGTGGAGTAAATGGATTCCAAAAAACCCATTTTTTTCTAAACTTTATCAAATATTCTCTTATTTTTCCTCGGGTCCCACAGTTAGTGTAAAGTAAGTACAAGAGTTATATTATCCAATTCAATCCCAATTTTATGGCGTTTAGTAACGTCCCAAAACTTGTCTCGCGGGGGCCGTAGAACAATTTTATACAAAATTGATCTTGTGAAGATGATAACAATTAGTCGAAATAAAATTTTATTCAAAATTAAACCATTAAATCAAATTATATATAACTAAAGTCACATATTCTAAAAATAAATACTTATTGGTTGATATTCTACAAGCACTAACCTGTGTTGGGTTCCGGGAGGTGTCCTGCGAGATATCTGGCACTTCAGCACAGGTTAGGGAACACAATTATATATATTTTTTTATTATTTTCTCCGGAGCGTGCGGATATCGATCACATTGATTTTAGCGGAAGTGGTTGGGAGGGGATAGGAAAGTGGTCGATGCTTGCGTCTACCAATCAAACCTGATCTCGGCGTAAGACATATGTCTTTGGCGCGCAGATTTGAAAACCATTTTGCTTCTTATACCTAACACTTATTACATATAACATTAAAGTAATATACAATTTTACCATATACAATTAAAGGGTAAAAAGCAAATAATAATATTTTCGAGCAAACCAAAAGCAACTATTTACATATTTTTTTTGTATAAATGTTTACTAAGTGTAATAAATAAATTGTATTATGTATTGAAACAAAATAAAACTTAAATAACATTGAAAACCTACCTATAAAATAAAAGTTACCTAAAACAAAAAACGCAAAACTAACCTAAAAAACTTATAATAACAACAAACTATACAAGATTAAGAAATCTAATCTAGATCACTACTGCCACGTGGAAGGGATTCTCTGGCCAAGATACGCGCCAGTTTTCGGGTCTCCACAAGCATCGATCAGCCATGCAGATAGCTCTTTAAAAAGGAACTTAGCATCTGGACCCCACGGCCCTAGGGTCTCGACCCCAAAAGGCGCAAATATGCAGTCAAATGAACAAATAACGGTAAATAGAATCGAAGCGAAAAAAATTGGAAATCTTCACGTGAATACTTGCTTTTCCAACTGAGCTATCCAAGTATAACAACATACATTTCTACCTAAAATTTTTTTTAAATGTATTGTAAGGGCCAAACTAAGTGATCCGCAGAGTTCAAAGCCGTCTCGTGCTCCCAGTAGAGAATATAGCGGGGCGGTCAACGCCACTTCGAACTTGTACCCCAAATAATGGCAGCCAGACCGCCAGTTATGAAATTGTTTCACTCAATATTCTGTTCCAAAAGCACCATCCGGTAAAGTTCCACTGACTCACTTTTCGCTCTCATTGAGCGACGATGAGCCAGTTGCAGAAAGGGTTTTAAATTTAATGAACTTTTAAAATTGATGCCATCCCTTACATTACTTTTGACAAAGAAAGTGACAGCATTCCTTTTAAAGTTTCATTAAACTTAAAAACCCTTACTGCAACTGGCCGTAAGTATGCCCTTTACATTGCTCGTCTTCGCTCAATAAGAGCGAAAAGTAAGTCAGTGGAACTTTACTCGATGTTGCTTTTGGAACAGAATATTGAGTGAAACAATTTCATAACTGGCGGACTTAAATAACAAATTATTGTAGTTTCTTGTTGACATAACACGTTATAGTAGTCTATGCTACAAGGGCGAAAAGGAATAAATTATGAGGACGATTCAAAACACGAGCGTAGTAAGTGTTTTAAACGTAACCGAGTAATTTATTGCTCTTACGCCCGTGTATCATACTACGTTTTTCAATGCATAGTGCGAGGAAATAAAACAAATATAATATTGTGACTTTAAATTATGATTGGCTCAAAAGGACTGTATCCAGAGCCGTTAAACAGTGGAAAAAAAGTATAACATTTATGGTACACAGGAAAGGCTGCAGGTTAGCCAACCATTGTAAATAAATAATAATAATAAAAATAAAGCCCTAGGGCAAAATAATCGACTTTCTGTTCGGTTTTGATGCATAAAAAAGTGGGCCTTTACGAGCACTTGCATTGAAAAGTATTTTTTGCTACGCCGCCGCGCTGCAGCTTACGTGCGGTTACATATTAGTTGGCGGTTTATTTTTAGTTGAAATTTCAACTTAAATTTTGTTTATCTTCTCTTGTAGCGGAATCTATCTTGGATGTCTGAACATTCAGCGACGGCTGTGCATCTTCTTCTATGTTAACGCCTTCTATTTTAGTTTGCTTGCCAGATCTAGAGGAAAATTTACTTGCCACTATACCTATTTAGTTGAGATTTGACTTGGTTTTTATATTTTAGAATATAATAGAATAATTATTTAATAAAGCATCAAAGGCCCACTTTTTTAGTAAAACTGTGTTCGTAAGAAAATTGTGCAATAAAAATTTAATTATAAAATATGCATTTAATAACTTGGGACTGACGCTGGACTGACGATCTGACGGACGTTGCAGGTGGCGGCTGGTTGAGGATGACTGAGGACCGCCAAGAGTGGCGTAATATTGGGAAGGCCTATGTCCAGCAGTGGACGAATACGGGCTGATGGATGGATAATTTGGGAAGGTGGTGTAGTCATTTTGTGGCCACTTTTTCAATTTCCTCGGTCATAAACTTCAATATAATAAATTTGAAAATGATAATGTGATGCTTGTCGTCGAACTTTTACCGATATCCACACAACGTTTTGTCAGTTTTTTAATGTCTCTGAAAAGCAAGCAACTCGGAAATTGTTTTTGTTGGGTCACGTTTTTCTAATATTTTGAGACCTTCATTTTAAAATTACTAGTCTACAATACCATAAAATTAAAATTAAATTTAGCCAAGTGTAAGTCGGACTCGCGCACAAAGGGTTCCGTACCACCATAAAATATGGATACGGAACCCTAAATATATAATGTTAAAAAAAAACAAGAATATAGATGCCATAGCAACATCAAGGCGACAAAATTTTCAGTACCCTCTGAGTACGGCACCCTAATTTTTATTGTTTTATGTTGTTATATTTATTGTTTAATGTTGGTATATTTATATTGGGAGTTTTTTTTTAGAAAATTAGATGAACCTAATATATAAATAACATGTAACCTTTATTCTTCCTGCGTTTTTTTTACAAAATAAACTATTCTTATTTTTAAAATTTAAATATCTTACAATCTGACCAAATTTGAAACTTGTTTGTATAATTATTATTACCTCTTTAAGGTTAAACTTCAGTCGCTCGGTACAAAGTGCACAATTTAATTTCGAAGTTAAAAGTGAAAAAGATATTGGTCCGTGGCAATTCACGCCAATAGTTCAGTATAAGGTTTATGAATCATCCATCATCCATCAGCCTAGTTCGTCCACTGCTCGACATAAGCCTTTCCAGGACTTTGCCACTTCCGACGGTCATCCCGGAAGAATTGCCATACTCACACACGCTGGGCAGGCGGGTTGGTGAGCGTGGTGCCGGAACCCTCGCATCAGTGACGACGCCACCGCCCGTCACCAGTCTGTTCCATATAAGGCCCGGCTAATAGGGATGGATATACCGCCATCCATCGGTCCCAGGCATGGTGGGCCTCCTGGTTTTTTGCCTGTGTGCTGTCCTCTTACTCTCCCCCGAATCACTTCGAAGGTTTATGAAATTGAAATTGAATATACAATATATTTTTTTATTATTTGCCGTGATAGATAGTATTCTGTGAAAGCTGGACAGATGCACAGATGGATGAAAAGACAGACAGCAGAGGCTACTAGGGTCCCAGTTGGCATCCTTTGGGTACGGAACCCTAAAAATTCATGCAAACAAAAGCACACTATAGCGTTCTCAGAAGACGTCACTCGTCAAATAAAGCTGGAGACCGCACTATTTCGGTCAAGGAGGGTAAATAATAAATTCGACCGCAGAAGGGTTGGCCCTCCATGATGGATGTTGAGTTTCCGGCTAACAACCTATTGAAAATATAAGCATACAATGGGAAATGGGCCTTAGAAACATGGAAATATGTAGCGTATTTTCTTGCTATTTTGTAGTGGCATTTTTAGTGTTATAAGTAGGTTTTGTATAAGTAAAATATATTTTCTTACAAAAGAATAAAATTACTTACTATATAAGGTCTTTCAATTTAAATTGAAAGTAATTTAGGAGGTGATTCAGTATCGTTAATACCCCACATTCCACTGCAAAGCACTTTTTTTTGAGCGAACTTTTTTTTCACTTTTCAGTACAAAGTGGTCCGATCAGCTGTTTCTCTCTGTTTGTATGGACAAGTGAAGAAAAAGTTCGCGCAAAAAAAAGTACATTGCAGTGGAATGTGATGTATTAACGATACTGAATCACCTCCTAAATTACTTTAAATTTAAATTGAAAGACCTTATATAATTAGTTTATTGGATTTCCAAAAGACTATATTTGTTAAACAACAAAGAAAAAATAGAAATAAACGGTAAATTTATTATCTAATGTTTTAACTGGAATACTTAGTACCTATTCTTACTTTTTAGTTTGTGTTAATAAATTGAAACCTTAATTAAATGAAACAGATTTTATCTCAAAGAGCAATAAGAATCTTGCGAAATAAATGATTTAAACAGAATTAAAAATAATCAAAGTAAAGCGACCTTAACCCTCGTATTGTTGTAAAGGCACCCAATTGTTCCCGTGCCTTTGGTACCGTATCGCCAGTGTATCCAAATCCAATCTTTTTGGGGCTATAAAGCAATAAGACAAAGGGATAAACCGATTTCACTTTGTCGGCACTTTCAACATACCCGGCCAGTGTGGCTATTGGGGAATTACGAATTTCCGCTGCTTGTCTAGTAAAGACAGGCTAAACTGGCTAGCATTACTGTGTAATTCCTTCCAAAAAATGGACGCGAATGCTCAAACTATATACAACGTGTAACAGAAAGGTGTAACCATATTTGAAGAGCTTATTCAGTCAATGGTATAGAACAACTGTTACTATGGAAAAAACCTGTGTCTCGAAATGTATGGAGGGGCAGATTTTTTTTTTGAGATTTCAGGTTTGGCTCCATAGTAAAAGTTGTTCTATAACATTGACTGAATAAGCTCTTCAAATATGGTTACACCTTTCTGTTACACGTTGTAGATGTTTGATCTTTGTATTTAGCACCAACCTGCATGTTGGACATATGTTATTAACAGAAAAAAAAACAAGCTTTATCAATTTGTTAACCTTCAAGCGGTCGCGCGGCGTCGAATCGACCACCATGAACAAATACTCCTCCATAAGATCGTACTTTGCTACTCGTAGTGCTTAACAGTTTTAGTATCTTGTGATATGTTCATCACGCACACAAATAAACTGTTTCTTCCATTCCCCACATGCCCCAAGCCGTACAGATGGCTTTTGTTTCAGTTGCGCGGGACCATACTGCATGTCTTTGCAGTTAATGTAACAACGTCGAGGAAAATGACGATTAGTTCTAAAATTTATATTTAAGTCCTAGGAAGAAAAAATATAAAAATAAATGAATAATTCGTTAGTTTGTTTTACATATTGCTTAAAAATAAAAAATTACTATACTAATTTTTGTTTTATTATACTTGAAAATTAAGTAGGTCGAAACGACTACGCGCGATCGCTGCCGTTACAAACGAAAAAGGTTAAAAGGACAATTATTAATTAATTAATTAATTAATTTAGCATGCTACTATAAATAATTAATAAATTCTAAGCTACTCGTTCTTAATTCATAGGTATCGTTTATTATTAATTTTATGGTCTTATGTTAGAATATTATAGGCATTCAATAGGTAATATTCAAAAGATATTATTGCTTTAGGGAATTGTTTTGTTTATCTGAAAAAAGTTATTGATCTGTTGATGGATCCTTCAACGGTGAGTAGCACCATGTCAGTGAAATAGTTTTATAATTTATCGAGTTTTTAGTTTGAGTTACATATAATTTCTCGACCAATAATCCCATGCATGATTTAAATTCATTAAAAATTCAACTATTTGGAAATAATTTTTATTTATATTGTTTTGGCGACCGATGCCAGATGCATTAAGTAAACTCCCAGGAAAAGCACAAAGACTGGCAACCCCACCCACAGTCCTCGCAACTCGTTGATAAGTTAAATGAAAAGCAAGTTTTGATTGTTTTAGAGCGCCCCGTAGTTTCGAACAACCGATGAATTTAAAAAAAGCTTTCAGTCGCCGTTCGTTTGCTTACTATTTTTCAGGAAAACAAAAAAGTGGGTATATATATAGGTATAGGTAGTTTGACGAGGAGCTATTTTCAATGCTTGGGCAAATTTTACGTTTGTAATATGACTTTGTTAATTGATTTACAAATTTAACGTTAATTTTCTTCACCTTCTCTTTTCCTGCAAGTAAGCGATTGGAAATCAGAAAATATTCTATGAAAGCATGTGAAAAAATAGGAAAAATAACAAGAACAGAACAGGAAAGCAGACGAACATAGGTTATTGTGCACCGCGGGGTTTGAACCCACGACCTCTGAGCGCTTTACGATTCAGGCACAGAGGCCGTATAAATAAATCCGTACCCCTATTATAAATGCGAAAGTGCGTTTGTTAGTTTGTTGGTTGTTGATTTGTTGTTTTGTCTCAGCTACGGAGTAACGGATCGACGTGATTTTTTGCATAGATAGATAGATAGATATTATTTATTTATCAAAAGACAATTACATGATATTAATACAGTTTTTAAGCCAAACTGCTCAGCAGTTTGTCGGCTATAGCTCTCGGTGTCCACATGTCTTTTTTACAAAGGCTTTTAAATATAAACTTATTTTAAATACAGGATTTATTTAAGACAATAAGTTATACATTTTTTTCATAATTTATATAAAGCTGAGAAAACACTTTTTTTTAATATTTTTTATATTTATTTTTACTTATTTTGCCATTTAAAGTTTCGTCTACCTCTACCGGTATTGTGTTAAATATATTCAGTATTAAATATATATAGTTAGATAGAGATAGTTTATGGGCCGGAGAGTGACATAGGCTACTTTTTATGCCGGAAAAATGGAAACGAAATCAGTGCGGGTGGAGCCGAGGGCAAAAGCTAGTTTTATTTATCTATTAATATTTTAATTACGTACATTACATCAAATGACCGATAACCATAAAAATATCGATGACATATTACAATCAAATATGATGAGAGAACTTGTTTATGGTTTAGATATTGTAACAAGTCATTGATAAATGTTGTATAATAAAACTGCCCGAATCTAAGAGCTTCTGAAAACTTTTTATCACAACTTCAAGAACTAAGTCTTGGCTCCTTTGGAACAGATCCAACATATCTTGACACAAAAAGTTGTGAGAATTCTTGGGCGAAGACAAGGCCAGAATATTTTAAGCGAACTTTTCTTTAAGCTTGCATCGAATATTTCATTTTTAAATGTTTCCTGGCGTTAAAATATTCAAAACTGACGACGAATACTTAGTTTAAAAAAAAATTGTGAATGACGAGTACTGTAACTTGTTTATTTATTTATTTATCACACCTTTGCACATATAAAAAGTATTAAACTAAGAAAAAATAAATTAAAGAATATTTTTCCTCCCATTAATTAAGGTACATATTATGTAGATATATTTATCTCTCTGAATTAGTATATATAATATATATAATATTAATAATATTGTAAATTATGTATTAGTATGTATATTAACATGTAGATAATAAGGTAACATAAGAAATTCGGTTATTTATTACGTATATATATATATGTATATATTTTTTTTACGCCACGTAAGCCTTATCCTCTATTTAACATTATTTTCCGCCCAAAGGTTGTCTGGAAGAAATCGCTTAAGCGATAAGACCACCTATTGTACCCTTTCTTTTGAAAATATTTTATAAATTCTTGTTTTGGTGCACAATAAAGAGTATTTATGTTATGTTATGTTAATTGAGAAAAACAAAAGATCGTTGTAAAGACACAACAGTCAAGCTGTGGTAATCTCGCATGCATCGTAAATAAATACATTCTTACTTGAATTGAAAAGCTGGGAATACAATCAAGAGCTAAGCGCACCCTTAAGTGAAACAACCACATCTAACAAGAGCAGCAAATACAAAACTCAAACAAAACTCGATTGCTCACAACTCAATTTAGATTCGATTCGATTCGATTTGTGCCAATTAAAAGTGTCGCTGTAGTAATCGTTTCGATTTAAAGAGATTGTCAAAGTTTTTTGTTTGCATAAAGTTTGTTTTTGATTTATATCACGGAATATACCAGGTGTAAATATCGACATTCATCCTATTACATTGTGATTCAAAATTGTTACTGAAAAATATGTTCGAAAACTTGATGAAAAGTTAACTAATAAATTTTGATTGTTTTGAGCATCATTATTGCATATATGCAAAAAGCATATGATTCATGTTCAAAACATCATTAAATATGAAGGTAAAGTATAGTAATTTATAGGTTATTAAAAAAATGGTGGTCGAGTTTTAGACAGTGATGTGAACCGTTTTAAATCTACATTGTTGCTAAAGGCTGTGTAATGATTTACTTGTGACTCGTTAATTGGCGAAAATCAGGAAAGAGTGACATATGTGAACTTAATATAGAAGTAGGCTGTCATCTACGTGTTTGAATTAACAGATGAAATAACGTGAATTAACAGCTTTTATGCGGACGCTTTAGGGATCCTTAATAAGACCAATGAAACCACTAAATAACTACTATAGTTACATTGTTGAATGCGCAGCAAAGCAAGTGAATATTACATACAGCCGTCAGAAAAAACTAAACGTAACCACTAGTAAAGAAATACTATTATTACACCCTTTCAACATTATTTTCTGTACACAAGGTTCACGTGAGTTATCTTAAAGAGCTACGCAGTGTTCTGGTGAGCTTTTTTAACAGCCGCTATGGAGGTTCAAACCAAAGCAGTATAAAAGCAGATTAGCGGAAAAAAGTTCAGCACCGTGCAGAAAAATGCACCACAATTAATCTATTGAACAGCTTTTGACTTAATAATAGTTCACAAATACCGTCTTAAAAAGTCAGTGTAATCAAAGTTCACATACCATTTTCCAAAGCACTTGGCATATTTTTCCCTACTAAATTGCCCTTTTTCAGCAAAGAGTATTAGAAACTGCTGAAAGCTTAACAGAGACGTAAAAATATACCAAATAAACCCTAATAGCGTTAGGTGGTGGTGTTTTTCTAGCATAGTGTAGCTCTTATTCAGAATAAGCTGTTTAAAATGGTACAGTACAGGAAGGCAATAATAAATGAAGCTGTATGATCACGAGTGGACTGTTTACATACGCGCAGAGTTCTAAATAAGACCACGACTTAGTAATCATACTGCATTCTATGCTGCTTGGGCTGCTGTCAGTGTAAGGTGGGCGATCAAACTGAACGTAGCCTATTGACGGTTATTGGTTTTACATAACTAACGCCCAAGTTTGAGAAAAAAAAAAACATGGCGGTTACCATTTACCTACTAAAAACAGTCTCGTTTATTTTTGAGAAAAGCACTATACATGCTTCGACCGTAAATAGCCCTCCTGGATTCGTATATAAAAGTCTTCGTCCTGCGGGGTGGGACTTTTAACTTACTGGTCCAGGAGAGCTCAATTACTTACTGACTGCTAAGCTAGTCTAAGCGTCTAAGTTTACTTTAGTATGTATATTGACTGAACAAACAAGCAATACACAACAAATGACAGTTAAAGTGCTCGTTTCACCGACCTGAAATGGTCTCTTTTCACCCAGACGGATGTTCGAGCAGTGAAATATATCCCTGTTTATGTGCTCTCTTTTACCTACCTTCAATTGGTATAAAATGCTGTGCAAATACTTAGCTCAACTTACCAGTGCTATATGAAACACATATGCAGAAATAGAAATAACATAACTACGTAATATTATCGAATTAATGAATATGCTTACTTTACATAATAAAACTTCAGCTTGATATATTTATGAGTGGAGCGCGACAGCACTCTCCCGCTCAAGCCTTGTGCTATTTCGAAATGTCCTTAAATAAAACAGTGTTCTTCATTAAATGTCAAATTTTCTAGCATGTCACTGTCAATGAACTTCCAGTTCTTTGGTCAAAGTATACCAAAACAGTTTTTACTACTTACTACGCCTGTGTTAAGTTGATGATCGTACAAAAGGGTATACCGAAGCGATCAAATTGTTATAATATAAGCATTGTTAAAATTGTTATAAAATAAAATAGCATGATTTTTGATCGTCTAACAACATAAATTATAAAAGTTTGCAAAAGTGATCCGTCTTTTTTTTCTTTGAGTTATTTATATCTTAGATCTATTAGAAAACGTATGTTTAACTCTTTGAGTTATTTACATCGTTTACCACGTAGGTGCCGACTATTAGAAAATATTTTTTTTAACTCTTTCTATTAAAACAAAAAAAAACCGACTCGTTAATTAATAGTTGCCGCAAACCTAAATAATAGTCTATTGGACACGTTACTCTCTAAATAACAAAAATTTTGGTGTATTGTATTAAACATAAATATAAACAAATAAATAGTTTAATGCGCTATAAATAAAATAATTTTTAAGAACTAAAAAACAGTGAAACAGTGAAACAAAAAATTAAGAAAGTAATTACTTTTGTGTCGATGTAAGCTATGTCCGTTAAAACTTTGAATTTATAAACAGTGCCAGTTCTTGGTACTAAGTAATATTAGAAATTCGAGACCAGGGGCTCTACCGCGTAATTCTCATTTGTATCAACTTCAAGCAAATGCATGCGAAATTCAACGCGTGCAAAAGAGATGGCATATTAGGCGGGCGTCGTCGCACGCACGTCAAATTTCAATCTCAAGTTGATGTTGATGAAAATGAGAATTACGCGGTAGACCCGCTGGGGGTCAGCATAGCAGACCATATCGAACTTTAACCGGTCGATACAATATGTCTTATCCCTTTCAAGTAGGGTTCCCAATCCTCCCGGAATGCCCCGGAGACTCCGGGAATATTGTTCAACGTCCCGAGCTCTCCGGATTTTCTAAAATTAAATAACTGTTATTAACGAAATAGACGAATTATGCGAAAGAATTTTTGATTTTTCTTGTAAATCTTTATAGACAAATATTAAAAGTATCTACAAAACCAAGCAGCATAAAAAAAAAGTACCAAATATTACAGAATTTTACATTTTTAAAGTAATATTAGTAATATATGTATTATAAAAATTCAATTGCCCACCGATTTGCTTAAATCTCCCAGGTTGGTTTTTTTGAGAGTTGGCAACCCTACTCTCGAGGTAGATCAACAGAGTAAGAGAGAGCCCTGTATCACAAAATAAATACTACCAGAAGACCGACTCCATACAACGAGCAAAAATAGCCGCACACATGCATAGACGCGTACGTATGATGATCTCGGCAGAATGAGGGCTACCATCGACGTCAGGTGGCGCCACTGAGACAACAGGTATAGAAAAACGTCAAATGTCCGCGAAACGGCGAAAGCTATGGCTTTTTATTAGTTATTTGTGTATTAGTCGAGATAAATTCATAGTTTCAGGTTTATTATTCAAGGTACGGTGCAATGAAAGTAAATGAATTAAGATTAGAGCTAAAGAAAAGAGGGGCTAAAACAAAACTTAAGTCCTCCTTTCGTTTTCGAACATAACGGAACTACACATCATTGCGGCATTGTTTATTCGCATTTAAGAAAGTTTTTTTTTTAAATATTATATGGATAAGCAAAACAAAAAATCGAACTTCTATGTAAATCTAACCTAACAAACCTTTGACATATACCTTCCGTGCCAGTGGCGCCAATTTGTGGCCTTTATAAAAGTAGACCCCACTTCGTATTGGCATCCGACCGACTTCATCCGAGATCGTCGTACGTAAGCGTCTATGTGTGCGTGCGCCTAATTTCGCTAGTTATGCGAAGTAAACCTTCTGTAAGTGGTTATTTTGTGACTGTATCATGCGCTAGCTAGCTCGATATAGTTTGCTATGCTAGAATAGCTGGTATTGGCTCACAACTGATACAACAATTTGACACTCATGCAACTTAGTTTGCAGTTTCGTACCCAGTTTATTGAGCTTCAGTGAGGTGACATGAGACGAGCTCTAACAAGTTACAACTGCTGTTTAAACTTAAAATTAAGTTTTCACTATTTGACGTTTTATAAGACAGTAAATTGCTTTTGTGTGTTGTTATTTGTTTGTTACCAATTATATTAGGTGGAGTTGATAAGCTGGCATTACGGCAAGCGAATGCTGACTTCAAGGCATACGACGCTTTTGCTATTGCGAATTTGCGTAGCGTGAGTTAGAGTGAGAGAGAATGATCCAGATGGCTAGTTAGGTGCATTGCTACGCACTGCCGTAGTATTTAGTATACAGGCTGTTGATTATAGTTTATGGTCTGCAACTTCAATTTAATATACACGATATTGATGCTTCAAAAATGTTACTCATGTTATACGACAAAAATAAATGTTTTTTTTATTTTTTCGAACTTAATCACCTTATATCGAGGATGCGAATGTAAGGACGATGCACCGTCACAGCTACTAGCACTACGTGCTCTCTCGCCATTTAAGCCATACATAAAAGAATTAAAAAATAATAAAAATACATTTATTCATTAAAATTTCAACATTAACGGTATAAACGTCAAGGCCCCGTGGTAGTTACAGGAACTGAAGTACAGGAACCCCGCTTGTTGTCTAGGAGTTACATTAACATTCTTAAATAAACAAGAGAATATTTGTGTATTACATTGTAGCTATACAAAGCATATCTCAATTTCTGATGAATTGTTTGATTCGTTGTCTGTTTTTGGAATAAGCACTGTGCATAGGGTTACCACTTCAAAATTTGAAAAATCCTGATAACAAGCCGAACATTTCAATAAAAGTCCGGAGTTTTAGTCACAAAAGGAGATAATAATTCCTAAGCGCAGCGCACTTCTTACAGGGATAGATAAAAAATGACCTACAGGGATTTTCAAATAATTTCATTCCAAAATTAAACAATCGTTCAATATATTTCAATCTAAGTAAAAAATCCGGAAAAATTAGAAAGCCAGACAAAGTCCGGACGGAAGGCCTAAAGTCTGGACATGTACGGACAAATCTGGACGGATGGTAACCGTAATTGGACAACACTGTGACGGAAGTTGCGGACCAAATCAGCACCCTGTATGTTCAACACACAGTTACATTACTCCCAAAGTAAAAATGCGCATACAAATCTATAGCCGAGCTACCGGACTTACCACGTATAGAAAGATAATTGATTGTATAGAAAGTGTAAGGAAAAACGAACTTTGCCGAAGATTTGTATGCGTATTATTACTTTGGGAGTACTGTATGCGCTATGGCAAAACTTTTTTACGATTATCATCTTTAAGCGGGCGTAATAAGAACTGCTGTGAAGTGTTGGAGACTATGTACATTGTCACGACATGAATCCCCGAGGGAGTGTCAGAGGCGTTTCCAAGTGAAATGCTTGTGAGCGTTCACACTCATACACCCACTTTTTACTGACGATTATTACATCCCAGTTGAATTATATTGCAACAACTTAACATGCCTTACGAATTACGCAAACCGAAACATAAAGGTGCCCCTGTCGCTGGCCTCTTTTATGTCTTCTACGTATATTGTTTTTCAATGCATGTGCTCATAAAGGCCCACTTTTTATGCATCAAAACCGAACAGAAAGTCGATTATTTTGCCCTAGGGCTTTTATTATTATTTTTTTTTATTTGTTTGCAATGGTTGGCTAACCTGCAGCCTTTCCTGTCTACCATAGATGTTATACTTTTTTTCCACTGTTTAACGGCTCTGGATACAATTCTTTTGAGCCAATCATAATTGAAAGTTCACAAGATTATATTTGTTGTATTTCCTCACACTATGCATTGAAAAACGTAGTATGATACACGGGCGTAAAAGCAATAAATTACTCGGTTACGTTTAAAACACTCGCTACGCTCGTGTTTTAAATCGTCCTCGTAATTTATTCCTTTTCGCCCTAGTAGCATAAACTACTATTAATCGCATCACTTCACTATCACTATTACTATCACTACATATTATAAAACAAAGTCGCTTCCCGCTGTCAGTCTGTCCTTATGTATGCTTAGATCTTTAAAACTACACAACGGATTTTGATGCGTTTTTTTAAATAGATAGAGTAATTTAAGAGAAAGGTTTGTATGTTTAAAACATGCATAATATATTAGAGAAACACTGATAATTTTAGAGGTTTCCAAAGTTGTGTCGTAAATGAACACATTTTTTTGCGTTTATATTGCAAACGCTGGCTGAACCCTACAAGATAGATCAAAATAATGTACTACAGTATTGTATACTTTAAAAAGGTCTATAAAAAAATCTGGTATATGTCTAACCCACAATAACCAATTTTTTTCCTTTACTTTTTATGACGAAGAGATTTTAAGCAATACAGCATTAATCCTTATCCAATTAAGTACCTTAAATACATTGTGCATTATATAAAGACATTCTTTAGTATATTTAGTATCAGCAATGCATCCGTGCGAAGCCAGGGCGGGTCGCTAGTGATTTCATAAAACGTTCTAATCAAAATCGGTAAAGCAAAAAACGTTTTTTTTTTTTATTCTGACAAACCAATAACAACTGTCACGAAACTTCGACCAATTTTTGTCTAACTTTAGAAGGTAAACAAAAAGTTAGACAACCACTTCCCTGAACAATGTGACAGAAAGCGAAAGATAATAAAGAAAATATGTTTGTCTTACAAAATTCTACGAACACAACGAGGTATTTCGATAAGTAAGATCTTCTAATAATATGTTAGGTCTTTACATATGAAATTGCCGTTTTCTGTAGAGAATTTGAAGGAAACTCAATTTTCAGTACTAATATGTATGAATTTTTTTTGGAATAACAAATTCAAATTTTGTGATTTCTGTTGTGTATAAATGAAACAACATTAAGCTTACAGCAACATTAATGTAATTTTTGAAAAGTGTTAGCTGTAAAAAATTATTACGAATATTATCATGGAGATAAATGAATTTAGGACAAACTGTTTTTGAAGATTTACTGTGTTACTACAAAACGGTATTTAACTTTAGACAGTGTTTAAATCTTTGTTGTTACCTTTTCTTTCATATCGTAGAAAAGTGACAGCAACAAATTTAAACACTGTCTAAAGTTAAACACCGTTTTGTAGTCACACCGTTAATTTTTAAAATCAAACTGAAAATAAAAACAAAATTTTAAACGTAGATATAAAACCTTTAAATCAAATTTCAAACAAGTAACAAATCATTGAAATAACAATTGAATTACAGGAATTATGAACTCATGAATCTGTAAGAAAATTTCAGCAATTTCATAGGTAAAGACCGTACACTCGAACTAAAACTTAAAATGCAACGGGCTAATGATCGGTTATAATAAACAAAATACTACGGCGTAACATATCTGTAGCACATTGTAACATAGTAGCAAATATTGTAACATAGTAGCAAATATTACGTTAAATCAACGATGCAGTACTTTGATTATGGCACCGATGTTGAAAATAGTTAAAAAAATACAAAAACATTTCTGGCTTAATAAGGGTTCAAAAGATAAATAATAAGTAAGATTGTAAATAAAATTGACGAGCTCATGGGTGTTAAAAATCAATTTTTAATTTAATAATTTTTAATTAGGTATTTCGCAATTCATTATTATTACGAAAAAAAAATTAAACCAAAATTTGTTCAAATTTCTCAAAATTTCAGGCAGCATTCGATATTAAGGTTAAATGTCAGTAGCTTAGCGCAAAGTGCATAACTTAACTTTGTTTTTCTAGTTTAGAAATTTAAAATAAAAAAGCTTTTTGATCTGTATCATTTTTGACGCCAATAGTTCAGTATTAGTGATGTTTATAAAGCAAGAGTTTGAAATTTTATTTACAAGAAGTCATGATCATCTCAAAACCAACTTCAAATGCTGTTTTATCTTTGTTTGGACCAGATCATGACTAAAAAAATAACAAAACTAATAAAACGTTCTTTTAATATTCCATAGGCTAGTAATTTGTTTTCCATTGCGCTGTTGCGTTTTTTTTAGAGAAGACGTGATCCATTTATAAGAAAAACTTATAGGAGAAAACAGCTTTAAGGTAGGTAAAAAACAATTGGCGGCCTTATCGCTTAAAGCGATTACTTCCAGACAACCTCTTGTTGGAAATGATGTCAAGAAGAGAGATCGTGAAGGCAGTGTACATAAAAGATATAAGGCTGTGTACAATACAATACTATTATAGAATTAACTAATATGATATTATACAAGGTGTAACAGAAAGTTGTAACCATATTTGAAGAGCTTATTCAGTCAATGGTTTAGAACAACTTTTACTATGGAACAAATTCTATTACTCGCTTCATAGGAAAATGCAATGCCGCTCGGCCGAAATGTAAGGAAGGGCAGATTTTTTTTTTGAAATTTCATGGTTGACTCCATACTAAAAGTTGTTCTATACCATTGTCTGAATAAGCTCTTCAAATATGGTTACACCTTTCTGTTACACGTTGTATACAAGTATACATGGTTACACCTTTCTGTTACACGTTGTATATATAAATATCTTTATGCATATTATGAATACAAAAATAACGTAGAAAGCCAAGCCAAGGTTGTTAATGTTCAGTGTGATCAAAATATGTGGTTTATTTTAAAAATACCTGTCAATTTACACCCTGCTCCTGTTTCCAACGATATATGTTTCACGTGTTCTCTGTGACACCTTCCGACAAGAACTTAGCGCCGGAAACAACGCAGTTCTCATGTGTACCGAGGTCTCAGTGTGAGTAGAAGCGAGTAGAAAAGCAGGAAGAGCATTGCATCAATTTTAGCCTTACCTATATCCACTTCGACCGTTTTCGGTTCCTAATAAAGTATTCTTATTAATTCCTTATGTAGTTGTTTATGCTACAAGGGCGAAAAGGAATAAATCAGGAAGATGATTTAAAACACGAGCGTAGCGAGTGTTTTAAACGTAACCGAGTAATTTATTGCTCTTACGTCCGTATATCATGCTACGTTTTTCAATGCATAGTGTGAGGAAATAAAACAAATATAATCTTGTGATCTTTAAATTATGATTGGGTCAGAAAGACTGTACCCAGAGCCGTTATACAGTGGCAAAAAAAGTATAACATTTATAGTACACAAAAAAGGTTGCAGGTTTGCCAAATTCTCGTAAATAAATTAAAACAATAATAATAATAAAGCCCTAGGGCAAAATAATTGACTTTCTGTTCGGTTTTCATGCATAAAAAGTGAGCCTTTACGACCACTTGCATTGAAAAAATTTTTACTGAATTTTACAAAGTCAAGGGTCTTTTGACCAAAGGAAAAAATAATATTGCAGTATTTATGTTTTCTCCTTCGTGCATAAAAATATACTTTTCATCACACCTATTCGAAAAACGACAATTGGCTTTATTAGTGATGGCGGGAGCAAAAGTAAATTTTATTAATTTTCCTTGTAACACAAATAACTATTTAACACGTTTGCGTCCCCTAACACTTAGATTTTGGATTCACACTACAGCGGTTTACAAAGCAGAAAAACTATGGAGTCGTAGCATTTGCTACGCCATAGCAGCTAAAGCGTAGCTTAAAGTGACAGTAAAGTGCTAGCAAGCAGGTTTTTGTACAGTCTATGACAGAGCAAAGCATTCTATCTATATAAAAGTTTCACACACAAAATCATCAATACGCCGCAAAATTACAGCCATGCCAATAAAATAAATACTGGCAGATGTACTATATTAGCATTCTAAAAAAAAAGATTTCATTGAATTTGAAAAGAAAGGTTATAAACCAAGAAGAACATTTTCCAAACCCGCTTCGCTTACGTGCAAACTCAATCCTTTGTTCCAACTCTTCCAAGTTACCGCAACTACCATTTCTAGAGGAAGCCAAACATGCTACGAACTAACTTCTGAAACTTGTGAGAAGTCCGACGTGAATTTTGATTTCATGACGCTGTCTAGGCGGTCTCTAACTTGTTTTTACTTGGCAAAACATGGTATTTTCTTGATGATTTGGTTTAATTGGTAAAAGGTTGCGAATGTGTATGTCGTGGCCATATCGTAGAATTGACCATTTTATGATCTGGTTGGCCATATCGTATTTCTGTTAAAACTGGGAGGGTCGCCTCACTCCGCTCCGCTTCGTTCGGCTCTCCAAATGTATTTCCATGTAAACCTTACTCGCTCCTACTCGCTCCGCTTCGCTTCGCTCATCGTCGCACCTATTTTTTATTTTTGGTGAAAGATTTTTGAATTCATACTGTACGATCTGCCCAATTAGATCATGAAATGGTCAATTCTACGATATGGTCACGACATCTACACAATGTTAAAATGTTGTTGAGGAACTCGAAAATGGCGACAGTACCCGACAATACGAGCAACTTCTCGTGGAAAAATCGAGATATAAGTGGTTTCGTACAATTTGGTACAATTAGGTACGTAACTTTTCTATGAAAATGCTATTTTTTTTTCGCGATTTGCGGATTTGTTCCATTGTAAAAGTTGTTCGTATCGACGAGTACTATCGCCAGTTTCCGGTTTCCACACCATTATCTTTACACCCAGTTTATAAATGAAGGTAAGCCAAACTTTTTCATATATTGTATTTTCCCGTATTGTACTTAGTTAAAATGTTTTTAATTTACATTAAAACTGACTTATAATAACAAAATGTACCCATATTACATAATTAAATATTACACCACATTCGGACCGCACACGGTTCCGTTTAAACCATAGATTGAGAATATGAGTAAATAATTTTATAACTTGAAGAAGTAGTTTTCGTTCAGTCGGCTCGGTACATTTTGAAACAAAAGTTAAATTGCAATTAAAAAAAGTAAATTAACGCCCGCCCGGCTCACTTTGCCGGTTTAGTCTGCTTTGCGGCCTTGTCTCTAAAAAATAACTTCCCGTGTTACTTTCTTTGCAAATAAAGTCAACATTTCCGACGAAATATAATTCGCTCCGGAAACTATTCCATCTTTTCCCGATTCTTCACGAAAGTTTCTTAGTCATCGTTTCCTCTAACTGCTTTTGGTTTACAAACTTGGTCCCCAAAACGGCGACTGCGCTGCTGATAAAAACCTCAAACTCTTTCCTGAAATGTCAACATTATGATAAGGAAATAAAAGTTATTTTTACTTGGGGACATCAGAGATAACTTCGTACTAAATAAAGTCGTGGTTTCCGCACATATCGGATATGCGAACGGCGTCATAGTTTGCAACTAAGTTTTGTGTCATGCTAAATTTATTTTTAAAATTATCACCCGCTTCCTGTTCGAAATTTGAATTTCGCACGGATTTTAAAGGAGTTTTTGAACTAAAAAGATTGTAGTTTCAAAAAAAATTAATACGGTACGCATAATGTGCAAAGGTTTAATGGTTTATTAATATAAGGAAAAGCTATTAGTCCTTAGGTTCAGAGAGTATCTATACAAGGATCTCTCTAGAAATATCTCATATTGCTTTTGTTAATCTATTCTGTCAAAGTTCTAATCAGTAGGATTTGAGTATATGAGGGTTAAAAGTATATAATATGAATACATTTAAGAACTATTGTATTATGTTCAAGAAGGATTTGGAATATTCAGTTTGAAACTGCTTGAAAAATTTGAACTGTAAAAGCGTATACTAATATAATAAAAATTAATAAATGTGTAAGAATATAAATGATATTCCTAACAAAGTCAATGTAGTTAATACTTGCGATTGTCGACTCTTGGTGAAACATCATCATGCATGAAAACTATTTATTATTATTTTACTATTTATATTATAAATATTATATATACTATTTAAAAAAAAATGTTTTTTAAAATAAATTGTGAAACAGTACAAGTGTTTGTTTTCATCCAAAAGCCAATGTATTTTGGACTCTTTAGAAAAACACGTTTTAAGGATGATCGTCATGACGTGACCAACTCAGTTTAGGTGTGGCCAAATGTTATGCTGTTTTATTTCGCTATAGGATGAACGCTCCATGGCGAGGACAATATAATCATGCAGATTTCGTCGCGGACGTAAATTTGAAAACTTGTTTCAGGAGAAACCTCATTTCGGCAAGACTGTGGGCGTTTTTAAACATATTTTTGGGTATTATTAATCCAAATAACATTTTCGGTGTTTGACAAGTATTCATTTTTTTTATTACTTTTGGTCACACTTTCACACACTTTTGGTTTGTTGTTAAGATATTATTCAAATTTCACGGTTTTTAGTTCGACTTAAACATAGATAATTGACTCAGCCTAAAATATTATAATAACATTTCATAGACACCCCACAATGTGGTGACAGTGTTTATATGGAGGTTTACGCGTTATCAAGTAGTTAGACTTGTTGGACAAACTGGATAAGTTGCTGGCCCGCGGCATTCAGAGATGCAGGTTCGAGCCCCGTCTGAGATTAATTTTTCCCAGAGAATTTGTTTTAATTGAGCGTTTTATCTAGTAATGGACTTGAAAAATATTTAGAGTTTCCAAAGCGATAGATTTTGCAATAAATCATATACCTATGTTATACTTGTCCCCTGTTGCATAACACAAAAAAACTGCGTTCTCTTTTTGCTACGACGTAGCAAGTGCTACGATCCCATATTTTTCCCGCTATGTAGACTGGCTACGCTGTAGTCTTTACAACACGAACGTGTTAAATCTAATAATAAAACATGACGTTATGAAAATGTATTTCTCTATGTTTATCGAAACATTTGTTTTTATAATTTATTGTGTCTATTTTATTATAAAACAATAAAAAGACGAAAATTATCGTGAATAAATCAAATCAATGCACACTATTCAAAAAGTTCCCGGCTCCATTACTTAATTATTCCAAAAGCAATTAAAGGATACCGATACAAAAAAAAATATTACTATTAGAAATACGTTTCAAAAATAGTGGAATACCACCTGACAAAATGGCGCATCCGTTTGTCGAACAAACACTTGTCACTCATACATAAATGTTAATTGTATAAGTGATTGGCCAACTTTATGACGGAAGGCTTTTACGCTAAATTGGAAACAACTCATGGTTTATTCACAACAAAAGTTTCAAGTGCACGGTTTTTAAACAGGTGACCGTTCCTCAAATAGTAAGGGATCATAGAGATTTAATTTATTTTTGGGCAGTTTTGTAGCCTATTAACCCCTTAATATATGTTTAAGTATCTATGTTTAAGTTTTCATCCTTAATATATAGTATACCGTCAAAATCGACACTTTTTGAAGTTATTTATCTTCTATTTAAAAGAAGTCTCAAGTTAAATAAGTAAGTATATGATTTATGTATAGGACCTTTTTCTAGAGTTTGGACTATCAGAAACGCGATTGGAGAAATTTCACTCGATAGAAATAATTATTGAAATGAGATCTAACTTTACACTTTTTTTGATATTCTGACAAATTGGTATAGCATACAGACTTCACAAATATTTATTCAGATGGGTTTTAACAATGCCTAAATTACTGGTTATGGAAATTTTCATAGCTATTTTAGTTATTTTCTATTAATTTAAAATATAAATAAACGTTATTAATTGACTAGTTTGTCTTTAAATGTAGTTTGTATATATATACATATATACATATATACACTAAATAAATTAAAATGTAAGTTACTGTGAGATATATTTCGGGCCCTATCCTGGGTCCAGCATCAGTCACTGCATGCCGGACCCAGGATAGGGCCCGAAATATATCTCACAGTAACTAACATTTTATTTTATTTAGTGTATATGTATATAAACTACATATGAATTTAAAAGCGACTTTTTGACAATTTTTCCCGATTCCGTTCCTCTCGCACTGCGGGTCTTTCCGCCTGGAGTAACGGGGACCTTTGAACGGACGATATATCACCTTAAGGGAGAACGATTCGTATCCTCTACGAAACGCACAACTTAAGATGGTTCTTCTTACTTTTGAATTACAGATAAACGAGATTTATAGCATTTCGCGAACATAGTTTAATGTCAGTTATGCTTTTCCGGCAAAATTTTGTTATTTTTTGAATTACGTTGTAAATGTATGGGCGCACATACTTAAAAGCGTGTTTTAAGTTTGCTTGCTCCATATTGGTACATGCTCTAAGGCTTTGTACGTAATTTTTTTCACAAACTCAATATATCCGGAAAAAAAAGATCTTTTTTGTTGGGTTGTAAAAGAAGGCAAAATTATTTTTGTTGAAAATGCATTGGATATAAGTCTCTATTATCTAGGAAACAGAATTTAGACTTTCTATTTTTAACGTAAAGATTAGTTTGTAAGTCCATGGGTTAACTCGTGTAGAGCTCTAAAATGCTGCAGTAAAACATTGCTATCGCGCGGCTTAGTTGTTGAATAGAAAATTTATCGTCCACGAACAATGGTACGGTTAATCCAATTTAGCTACTGTTCTTTTGAATCAAATGCATGTGAGATACAATAAATTACATTTTGTTTGTATCCCCTTGACAATACCGCTTAGCTCCATTAAAGAATTGTAGTTATCCAACAATGGTTTTGATTAAAGTCTCAACTTGAGTTAAGTTTATGATTTCTTTTTAGATATCAAGGTTGATGCGACGGATCGCGTTCTCAAACGCAAAACTTATAATTGTTTTTCTTATTTTTGACTTAAAATTATTGAATAACTGTGATTTATGGCATCTGGCGACCATATTTTTATGATTAATTAGGCTATTCTAGCAAAGTTGTGTTATTTTGTGCTTTACAAATGAAATTAATTTGGCTTCTGATCCTAAAACTGAAGAACTATTTTGCAATGAAGAGAATTTAGTTTTGACAGCACTTAAACTGAATATTTTGGATGTGGGTTGTTTGTATTGTATTAAAGCCAAAACTACCATTTCTACATGTGTACAATACTCTCAAAGTAATAATGCGCATACAAATCTATAACCGAGTGACCGGACGTACCGTGACCTTAGTGATTGTATAGAAAGTGTAAGGAAATACGAACTTTGCCGAACAGTGGCGAATATTTGTATGCGCATTATTACTTTGGGAATACTTATGTTCCGTTTTTACTCGAGGTTTGAATGAGGTTTTCTTTATTATCATCGTAGTGACCTTGGTCAACATATAAACTACTAGCTTTTGCCCGTGGCTTCGCCCGCATTGATTAAGTTTTTGTATAGTCGTTGTTCTGAATTCAAACACTGACACTGATGATTAATAAAGGGTTGGTCTATGGTAAACCAAAAGATGGTGTCTGTCTTATTTTATTTACTGGAAAATAATTAAATATGAAACGAAAGAGACTCCAAAAACCGTAAATAAGTCTAAAATTTAACAACTGGCGACCGTGACTATTAAAAACGTAACTATCTGCAACCTTCAAGTACTAAGCGTTGTCCTCTAAAAACGTAAAAATGGACTCCGCTTTGAAAGAACGTAAGGTAACAAGAAGATTATTTACCCAGACGGCCAACAAACTAGAGAGTATTTTAAAAACAGAAATGGCTGAAGAAATTGATTTGAAGCATGAGTATAAAAAGTTTAAAGAGCAAGCTTCAAAATTAGAAAATTTGGACGCCATTATAAAAAATTGTATCTTGGAAAGCAAAGACTTCCAAGAAAAAACGTTCGAAGATGAGATGCTTACCGCAGAAGAATATAGAAGTAAGTGGCTGTATCTAGAAACGAAATACGAATTAGTCATAGAAAAAAGATCATCAAACGGTCAGGCAAAAAGAAGGAACTTTGTTCTACCAAAATTAGAGTTCCGTAAGTTTGATGGTTCAGTCAAAAAATGGCTTAGTTTTTGGGGCCAGTTCAAAAAAATACATGAAGACCCCAACATTGATGAAGATGACAAGATTCAGTATTTACTACAATGTATGGAGCACAACACGGAAGTTTATACCCTAGTGGAAAGCTATCCACAAGATGGTGCGTCCTACAAAAGCTGTATTGAAGAATTGAAACAGAGGTATGCTCGAGAGGAATTATTGATAGAGGTGTACGTGAGGGAGCTCTTGACCTTGGTGCTCGAGAATAAACATGATCTCGTAGAACTATATGACAAACTAAATGTCAATCTCCGGGCTCTCGAATCGTTGGGTGTAAAAAAGTACGAGGCCTTCATTTTGCCATTAGTGGAGTCAGCCCTTCCTACGGAAATGTTGCAAATATGGGAAAGGGAAAAAGCCAAAGCTAAGAAAGAGGGACCTGAACAAATGCTGCCAAAATTAATGCACTTCTTAAAAACAGAAGTTGAGAGTTCACAGCGCATTCAAATAGCCCAAAACACTTTCAATAAGCAAAAGCAAGACATAAAAGAGCCTTCATCGTCTTGTTTATTTGCCGCAATCGACAAACAACAAAAGATTAAGCTTTGCATATGGTGTGACAAGGACAACCATAGTAGTGTAGAATGCTACAAAATCTCAAAAATGTCTATGGAAGAGCGAATAGAACATCTGAAAAAGAAAAAAGCATGTTTAATCTGCTTAAAAGAAGGTCACTATGCAAAGGTTTGCAAAGCATTCATAAAGTGTCACATATGTGGCATACGTCACAGCGTAGCATTGTGCCCAGGAAAAATTGAAGACAAGAAAAAACAACCTGAGGCTCAAAAGAAGAACAAAGAAACAGGAATATCAACTACTAATCTCTCATCGCAAAATGGACACACACTGCTACAGACGGTTGTTATTAATATAAAGAACGGAGACCAGACTCTACCTATTCGAGCCATTTTTGACAATGGTTCACAACGAAGTTATATACGCGATGGAGTTGTGGAAAAGTTACAACTGAAGAGCGTAGGCAAGGAGACACTTAGTCACTGTTTATTTGGTAATGTATCCACACAATCTAAGACATATAGCGTATACAATGTTCAGTTAGAAAGTTTAGACAAGCAATTCCAAATAGAAATAGAGTCCTTAAGTCAGCCTGTGATTTGTGGTTATGTTCCTAAAGCAAACTTAAATGATAAGAATATTATAAAAATGCTAAAAAACCATAATATTACATTGAGTGATACAAACAAATATGATGATGAGATTGATTTGTTGATAGGTGCAGATTTTTCTGGTTTATTGTTAACTAGTAGTATTATAAACTTGGAAAATGGTATGGTTGCTATAAAAACAAGGTTAGGGTGGACACTACAAGGTAAACAAAAATGTGTTTCATCTGACAATGTTGTAACCTCCATGTTTTGTGTATCCGATACCAGTTTGACAGATTTTTGGTCGTTGGAGACACTTGGCATTCGCGACCCAGTGGAAATGAAAACCAAGGCGGAGCATGAAGCAGAAGTGATGGCATGTTTCAAGCAATCAATACAGACACAAGAAGATGGCAGATACGAGGTCCAGTTACCATTTAAGGTGGGTCATGAAGATTTACTATCAAATTTTGATAGAGCTAAAAAGAGACTCGAGTCAACTACTAAGAAACTTGTATCATGCGACAAGTTCCATGAGTACAACGCAGTTTTTCAAGAATGGCTAAAATTGGGCATCATAGAAATAATACCTCCAAGTCAAGAGCATGACACTAATGTAGGACACTTTTTACCACATAAAGCTGTTATAAAAGAATCAAGTCTTACTAGTCGTATTCGACCTGTGTTTGATGCTTCATGCCCAGACAAAAACGGAAGGAATTTGAATTCGTGTCTAGAAAAGGGGGTCAATTATATTGATCATATACATAAGTTACTGTTAGGGTTCAGAAAAGGAGTCATTGGTGTAACATCGGACATTGCAAAGGCTTTTCTTCAAATTGGCCTACCATCAGAGGATAGAAACTATTTGAAATTCCTGTGGTGGCAAGATGAGTCTCTAAAACAGGTAGTACATTATAGGCATTGCAGAGTAGTCTTCGGTTTAACATCCAGTCCTTTCTTGCTATCAGCAACACTAATGTACCACCTAGATCAAGTAAAAGGTGAGTACTTTGAGACAGCACAGCTGTTGAAAAAATCGTTTTATGTGGATAATTGCCTGACCAGCTTGGACACTGAGAATGAAGCACGCAAATTTATAGAGGAGTCCAGAGAGATAATGAATAAAGCAAAATTTGACTTACGTATGTGGGTGACCTCTCCATTGCAGATCAATGAGGTAGGAAAAGAGATTATTTCTGTACTAGGTCTCAAGTGGAATACTGTCACAGATGAACTTTCATGCAATATCGAATCAATCCCCCCCCTTTCAGCGTTATGCAAAATAACTAAAAGGTTAGTACTTTCCATAACTCAAAGAATATTTGATCCAATCGGAATCACATGTCCAGTCACTCTGCCTCCTAGGATATTATTACAAGAAATGTGGCGCCGTGAGTTGGCGTGGGATGAGCCGTTACCACAGGATCTAGACAAAGATTTCAAGAAATGGTATAAAAATATTGAGTATCTTAAAGAATGTAAAATACCACGAAGAATGACAGCTGATAAATTAAAAGAAAGTAAACTAAGTTTACATGACGTGTTTTCAGATGCCAGTAAGTTAGGCATAGCAGCATGTGTATTTTTACGTGCTGAAAAGGACGGTAACGTTTCAGTTCAACTATTAGCTGCAAAATCGCGAGTGGCACCATCTAAGAACGTCTCCATTCCGCGTTTAGAGTTAATGGCTGCAGTAATAGGCATTAGACTACTAGTAGAAATAAGAAACTGCATACTATTACAAAGATGTGAAGAATATTATTGGACTGATTCTAGCGTTACCCTATATTGGATTTGCAAAGACTTAAACTGGAATGTATTTGTAGGTAACCGTGTTAAGGAAATTAGAGAAAATACTAAGAAAGAAAATTGGTGTCATATTTCAGGATCGCTCAACTGGGCGGACTTGGCTTCGAGAGGCTGTGATGCAAAACAACTGCTTGAACAATGCTGGACCGAAGGTCCACCGTTCCTCCTACGTGAGCAAGAGGAATGGCCGAAATCGTTCGTAACAGTTGGCGTAGACGAGGCTGAAAAGGAATTGAAAAAGACACCTAAGTCCACGTGTTGTAATGTGTCCACAGATGAAAATTTGCTAAAAAGACTTCAGTATTTCTCTAAATACACGAAAATTGTTCGCACGGTTGCCTGGATGCTCAGATTCAAAAATTGTGTCCTGAAAAAGACTCCAGTCATACACAAAGATTTAACAAATGAAGAATTTTTACAAGCGGAAAAAAGAATCATAAGGTTAGTCCAGCAAGAAAATAACACTTTTATAGAGCATGGTTCGAAGGGGATGCATGTTTTCTATGATGACGATAACCTATTGAGGATGAAAACAAAGCTCCTATTGTCAGATATGGCTGAGAATACAAAGTTTCCAATCCTGGTTCCGGGCAAGTGTGAGATTATACAGAAATTGCTAAGACAAAGGCATGTTCAGCTACAACATGCAGG
Source organism: Ypsolopha sequella (assembly GCA_934047225.1). Taxonomy (NCBI): domain Eukaryota; kingdom Metazoa; phylum Arthropoda; class Insecta; order Lepidoptera; family Ypsolophidae; genus Ypsolopha; species Ypsolopha sequella. The sequence continues at coordinate 9,818,574 of OW203996.1, read as the reverse complement.
TATGAATATTTTAATCACAGACATAAGAAAAACATTTTGGGTCATCGGCATCAGACGATTGGCCAGGTCGGTGATTAGTAACTGCATGATTTGTAAAAGATATACTGCCAAGAAAATGCAAACACTAACAGCACCACTCCCTGTAGAGCGCATCAAAGGCTCCGCACCATTCGAGAACACGGGTGTAGACCTGGTGGGACCGCTATACTTACGTAATGGTGAAAAATGTTGGATAGTTTTGTACACCTGTGCAGTTTATCGGGCTGTACACCTGGAGCTGACGTCTTCGTTATCAACCGAAGCCTTCATAAGAACGTTTAGGAGGTTTATTGCAAGGCGAGGGCGCGTCAAGAATATGATTTCCGACAATGGTACGAATTTTGTTGGTACTAAGAACCTATTAGAATCTATAGACTGGAGTGAAGTACAGAAAGCAACCAGCATGGAAAGAATAAAATGGAAACTAAACGCTCCCACTGGAGCGTGGTGGGGAGGTTTTTTTGAGCGCTTAATAAGATCTATGAAAGACCTATTGAGAAGAATACTAGGCAAGGCCAGCGTGACGTATGACGAATTACAAACCATAATATGCGACTGTGAATCGGTGATGAATCATCGTCCACTTACCTATATTCAGGACGAAAAGCAGAGTCGCTGGAACCGCTTTCACCTGCATGTTTCTTACAACCATTACCGTCCTCTGAAACAGCTGATCTTGATGTCTTGGACTCAAAAAGTCTGAATGTTCGGCTGAGATACTTACAAAAACTTCGAGATAACTTTCGGCAACGATTTAGGGCAGAATACTTAACAGAACTCATACATAGAGGCGGACAAAAAGATAAACAAGAAGAAGTGAGAGTAGGGCAAATTGTTTTGGTAGAAACAGAAGAGAAAAGGGTGAAGTGGCCATTAGGCATCATAACAAAAATATTCACAGGAAAAGACGGGCTCAATAGAACGGCAGAGGTGAAGACTGCCACAAGTATTAAGGTAAGACCCATACAAAGACTATATTTTCTAGAATTAACAGCACAAAGTGATTTAGATGGATTTCCTACCGTAAAACCAAATAAAAATCCAATAGATTCACAAAACTACATGGATGAAAATGACGGTACAGGCAGTGATAAAGTTACTCGCTGCGGGAGACAGGTAAAATTACCTAGTAGATATTATCTATAAATTGTCAGATGATCACTGTTATTGCAACATGAATGATGATCTCTTTAAGATAATTTGTTCCTTTTGACCAACCATTTTCTACATGTTAATTTTATGTTTTTCTGTGTCAGGAGGGTCCTCAGTAGTAGAAAGGGATACCTTGAAAACCTATTTTTATCGTTGCTGAAAAATTTGCCTAAAAGGAGGTCATAATGTAGACATTATAATTGTATTATTAATTAAATAATTATTCTTAGTTAAAAGTAATTAGTAGACGTTATAATTATACGAGTTCTATTAATTAATACTACAGTAATTATTTATGTTATTATTTTAGTTCACAGACACTAAGTGTTTTAGTTCAATACCTGTTAAGGCGAAGTAAGTTTCCTCTTTTTTTTTGTTTTTCTGTGTTAAGAGGATGTTCTGAATTCAAACACTGACACTGATGATTGATAAAGGGTTGGTCTATGGTAAACCAAAAGATGGTGTCTGTCTTATTTTATTTACTGGAAAATAATTAAATATGAAACGAAAGAGACTCCAAAAACCGTAAATAAGTCTAAAATTTAACAACCGTATCGAATCCCATCGCATCCCATCCCATCCCATCTCCCTAATGCCACTATCCCATTCCATCCCATCCTCACTATGGGATCATTCCAATGGGATCTGATTTATGGGATAAAAAGTAGCCTTTGTCCTATTCTAGGTCTAGAACTACATTTGTGCAAAGTTTCAGCCTAATTGTTTCGCGTGAAGGAGTAACAAACATCCATCCATCCATCCATCCAAACTTTCACATTTATAATATTAGTGGGATAGGATGAATTGACTGCGGCCTAAAAGTTTTAAACCATAAACTGTGTTAAATAACGCGCAAGCTGAAAACGGGGCAGGGATTAAATAAACGCGGGCGGAGCTGCGGTCGAAAGTTTTCTATATTTTGATTAAGGCTGCAGCATCACCCGCGTAGATTTTATTTTTGAATAACCCCTAGGGAACTACATGAATCCCAAAACAGGACAAAATTGCTCAAGCGTGTTAGTCCACGGCACAATCTATCCCGCCATAAAGTTTCATCATTTCAGTTTGGTTGCAGGGTTACGTTAACAGCTAACTAGCAAACGAAACAATCTCCAAAATCGTAATGTAAGTGGGATTATTTCAAAATTTTCCAACTATCTGAGGTTATCATTAAATTATGCCGGAGTCGGCACACTAAAAGTAAAGTAAAAATTTCTTTACTATATGAAGCGTATAACAGATTATTCTTATATAGACTAAAACAACATTAATACAGAGGTAAGTCTTGACCAATAAGGATAGCCGTTGGCATCTATGTTAGTGTGTAGCACTGTACAATAGATACCGGCGCCTTCCGACATTCACATATATCTTAGAACATATTTTTTATTGAGTATTAGCTCATAAGAGAAAACAATTTGGAAATCTTAGGAACCATACTAGTTGAATGCATTGCCTTCTGCCAATATTCGGGACGCTGTTCGAAAGGACAACCATCAGCCTGGCTGTCGGTTTGAGAGTTGGAGCAAAAATAAATGAGCAACATCGCTGCCGTGTTGTAAGCACAGCTTTGACCAGCTTGACCAACACGGCTTATCCGTATGGCTGCGCCATGCCGCTTTAAATGACGTCATCCGCTGGGTGCCAGCAATATTGGAGCGGAATGGTCTGGCACGTGACGACGGCAAGCAGCCCGACGGAATGATGCTCATTCCATGGAAAAATGAGCGATCCTAGTGTGGGATGCCACATGCGTCGATACGATGGCATTGTTCCACATACAGGCGACTACCACTAAGGCCGATGTGGCGGCTGCAATGTCAGAAATAAGTACGCAGCTCTCAGCGTGGGTTCCTAGGCCATTTGGCGTAGAGGCCCTCGGGCCGTGGCAGCTTGACGCGCGGGGACTTTATTATAAAGAAATTTCGTCGCGCCTGTTCGACTCTTCGGGTGACTGGAGGGCTGGGGCCTACTTATGCTAAAGAATAAGTCTAGCCATCCAGCGTAGCCACGCCGCTGCCAGCCTTTTGGGCACCCTTCCCAACGACGGCGGTAATTTGGCCCGCATTTTTAGTTTAGATTAGATTATTAAGTGTAGATTAGTATTTATTTTTGTACTTTTTATTATAATTATAAGTTGTTGCTTAAGTTTGTTGTTAAATAAATAAAATATATTAAAAATGTATCTAAGGCAGTTATTGAGTTAACTTACAGTACCGAATTGAAATTTTTGCTGTGTCAGTAATTGTCTACCTCGATATTTACTTGTAAATAATTTCCGATCTTTTTGATGTAAAAGTTACGATCTTCCGAATTTCGATTACAGGAAATTTGGTATTGTTTCTGAAATGTTTCGAAGTATCAAAAGGTAGAAGATTGATTCTTAGAAAAGGAGGGGGGATCTTTGTTTGATCGCCTTTCTTTGTTAATGGATGGTAAAATATTAATTGTTGCCTTTTTAATATATTACTCATCACATTCAGAATTAACTCTTTAATGTTTTTATACAGGAAACATTTCAGGGCGTTTTTATAGAATAGTTTAAATGAAATCTTTTCACAAAAAGACCAAAAAAAGCGTTCGTCCAGTCCAATCAATATGTCGGGGCACGCTCAACAATTTGATAAGGATTAAAATAGCACAGTGTGCACTCAGGGAATTAAAACGTATTTTTGGGGCCTCCGAAACAGAAAACAAGCCCACAAACTTATTTGTGCATAAATTTATTAGACGTCACAATCGTTTACATTTTAAAATAAAGCACATTTTTGTTTGTGAAGGCTGTTTTTTTAGTTTTGCTGAACGTAGATAAAGGCTGGTGATTGAAATCACGATCACGTACTGTTGACATTTTCGATATATGGTTTTTGAAAATATTGAATTTTATTTCGGTTTTGATTGAAAAATTACTGGTACACCCAAATAAATTCATACTGCGCTGTGCAACTCGGTGAGATTACCTTCTTTAGCTTTTTACGATTATACTTAGCAAACTTGTTTAGTATATATAATGTTAAACAATAAAAAATATATATTCTTTTATTATGTTAGCATTATGTAAGTTTAGTTCAAATAGTTCTCAGATAATTTGTTAGCATTTACAATACCCTTTTTTATATTTGTTTTTTTAATATATTTTATTTCATCCCAGGTTGACTGGGAGATATTCCTATAAGCAATACGTGCCGCCTTTGTACAAAATGTCTGTTCTTTATGTAAAAATGTGTTAAAATATTTAAATAAATGTACAAAAGAGAGTAATAATAAAAAATCTTTGCTCTTTCCACTACTAAGAAATACAGGTACGAGGGGCATGCCAAAAGAAATTAGACACTCAAAAATTATAACATTTATTCTTTATTACAAGTATCGATCTTTTCGAAGTATTCACCCTGAGCACGTATACACTTTTCCATACGTCTGAACTAATTGGAAAATACCATAGACCACTCTTCTTTAGACACCTCAGAAATCTCGAAAATATAGGCAGCCAGTGCATCTTCTTTGCTTTCAAACTTCTTCCCCTTTATTTTTTCTTTGATTTTTGGAAACAGGTAAAATCACAAGGTGCTAGGTCAGGGGAATATGGTGAGTGAGGGAGGATTGACGCATTTTTTGAGTCGAAAAAGTCAAGTGTTTTGGCAGACGTGTGCAACGCTGCATTGTCGTGGTGCCTGAGAAGGCGTCGGATTCCTGACTTCGGTCGCTTGTCACACCAAGCTGATATTACTGTTGGAGCACAAACTGTCACATACCATTCGGAGTTCATCGTTCTTTGATTCTCTAGCACTACAGTAGCAATATGATCCGTTTTGCTGAAAAACGAGGCGACCATTTGTTTCTGTGTGCTTCGTGCACGGCGACATTTCGTTGGAGTTGGCTCATCTTCAAAGCACCATACAGTCGAATTTCACTTTGTTTCGGGATCATAGTTATAAAGCCATGTTTCATCACCAGTCAGTATATCATACACATTTTTTTTCTCGCCACCGTCGAATTTATCTATCATGAATAGGCACCAATCCAACCAACGGTCTTTCTGCTCATCGGTAAGTTTGTGCGGCATCCATCTCAAACAACATTTACGGAGACCACCTTGGTCGTGAATTATGGTTTGCATTGCTGCTGATCCAATTCCCTGTTCTCGCTCCAGCTCTACGTACATAATTCGTTGGTTTTCGCGAATAAGTTTTTCGACTGCACGAACGTTTTCTTCTGTGACCGCGGTTGGCAGCCGACCTGTCTTCGCTTCATCTTTAAGACATCGCCGTCCTCTTTTAAATTCAGCAAACCAATTAAATACTGTTGTTTGTGAGCAACCAGACTCACCAAAAGTAGTAGCCAAAAGTTCAAAACATTCTTGAGGCTTAAAACTTTTTTATAGTCATAATAAATCATAGCGCGACAATCACTTCGACTGAGCTCCATTGCTGCAAGCGAATTCCCGCCAGATTCTCGGAAAAATGATACTCATCCAAATAAAAAAAAAGAAATGATGTGCGTTCTATTTTCAGATATATCAACAAACAACCAGCCTACAAGATGATGTATAACTTGCCAGTGTCAATCAAAGGAGTAAAGAGTATCTAACTTCTTTTGGCATGCCCCTCGTATCTTTATATGAAACCACATAATCTGTACTGAACAAAATTTCCAACGAAATTACTGAAAATATACATTCTACTATTATTTTATAAAACGCGGTTAAAGTCTACATGAATAAACTACTTAAGTACTACATCATTAGCACAAGAGCTTTTCAAATAAGGCAACCACACTCCCGCTTCAGTCTGAAGCTCTTTAGTTCCAGCAGTAGGTAGTGATAAGGCAACAGAGTGGTCTATCGCAGGTCGGAAACGGGTCGCCAATGTGATGGTATTAGCAAACCAGATTGTTCCGAGCCAAGTTCTGGAACGCTCTGAGCAAATTCAATAGCCGTCTAATTTTCCAGCGCTCGGCTTCACGCGCGATGGATGACAAAGCAAAGCGTGTGTGGTGCAGGGTTGCCAAAATATTTTTGTTAAGGCTCTTTTACATTTTGCGAAATTACGTTTTGCATACTAATTTTACATTTGCATACTAATATTAAGACTCTGTTAATGCGAAGTACCAAACAAAATAAGTATAGATAGACTGTAATAAGAAATATTTCTCGTATGCATATATTTGATTGTTTTCCTTTCGTTATGTAGTTTTGTTTTCTTTCGGTTTGCTGGAAGAAATCTCTTAAATACATAATATACTTTATACTAACTTTATACTAATTTTGATTATTACCTATGTTGTTTAATAATATATTTTGTAAGTGTAATAAAGAATGAGAATTAGAATATTTTTTGCTTTGAGTTATTCCTGCGGGAATGCTGTGCGATGTTATGTGACGTCACCTTTTATACAATAATACCTAGATTCACTGTCAGCGGTTTAAAAGTAGCCTAAAGGTTGAATGTTTAATATATTCTGAGTGGGAATTCATTCATTTCAGTTTTAATCTTAATTTATTGTGATAAAGTTGAAATACTGAACTCGTTTTCTGGTTTTGATTGCGTAAAGCTAACTGTAGACAAGATTTTCATATATCTTTCATATATTTATTTTGTATATATCAATGAATATTGCGTAGATACACCTCCTGTACATTGCGTAAATAGTATGATAAGAAGCACGGTTCGGCTAGGTATTGTAGCTAATATAAAGCGATACAAAGTTGTGCACGGCATGGAATGGCCAAAAATAAACCAATAGGATCACTTTGAACTGCGTGGGGTTGAAAATATTGTCGCCTTTTTGAAATAATTCTCTTATTTTGTTTAATTGTTGTTATTATGTCAACCCTAGGTAGGTTAATATCTATTCTTGATGGACCATGTGTATGTTTTGTTTAGGGTTTCTGGTAGGTTGTGATAGAATATTATGTCGCTGAATATCTCAATTTTACTACGATAATTTTAGCCAACTTAATAATTTTTTTAGCTAATTTAATTTTTAATTTTATTAATTATTTAAATTGTATTATTTAAATTGTAAATTATTATTTAAATTGTAAATTAAAGTGTAAAATAAAGTGTAAATTTTCTGAGATTCAATTATTCATAGTACATTGTCAGAGATAGAATCCGGCTTACGCTTATATACTTAATCATTTTTATATACGCGGTATTTAGGGTGTTTGACAAACAAAAAGTGGTTATTTTGCTAAAAACTTTTTTCGAAAGAGCCAATCAGTAAATTGCAAAAAATATAATCAGCTGTTGCAAAGAAAAGTAAGTGCCTACTCTAACAAAATGTATGAAAAAGCTTATTACTTTCTCGCGATTTTAAGTTTATATAGAAAACTACATGCTTATTTAAGCCAATTCTGAAGGCTTTTATTTAATTTTAGTCCTGTGAACACTTGAAATTTTTCAAAACAATTTAGTTTCTGTAAGAGGATATACCGTGGCGAAATCAGTGTTTGATGGGCGTGGTTTCACGCTCGCCGCGAGCAGAGAATATAAAGTATTACAGCGAGTCAGCGCGACAAACCGCAGCTGCAGGAGTATTGCCGTTGCAATATTCCACAATTTCCACATAACATACTAAATAACTAATCAATTCAAAAATAAATATTATATTATTAAATACAAATAAATTTAATTATCATACAGATACAGTTATCGAGTTTTCACTGTATTTTGAAATTTTAGAACAGAAGCAGTGGAGTCGCTATTATGGTTTTATTTTCAAAAATATTGACCACAAAAAATAAGTTTTCGTAATGATAAGCTAATCGTTGGTATAGGAGCCCAGAGAATTTTTTACACGTCATTTTCAGGATAAATTGTAAAAAGAAAAGGACAATGGTTCTTTTAAAATATTTTAATCAGAAGAATTCAAAATCAACCACGTGGTTTACAATCTCCTCATTATTTTCTACTAATACGGCCTTTGGTCGCGAGTTTGTCTCTGGATAATTATTTTTTGGAGGGGCTTTCGGACACATGTTTTCTTTATCCTGTTCTTTCACATATTCTGGATCACGAATTTGTAAATTTAGTCTGTGTCTGGGATCAACCAGTTCTGGTAAAAGACAATCATTGAAAAACGAAAGTAAATGTGGCTCCATTCTTTCATGCCAAAATAATAATTGGTCATGCTTTAGTATAATTTCGGTTTTTATCTGATTATTTCCGTACCATACGGCCAATGCACATTTTCCTTTTTGACAAATATATAATTGGCCTTGAGCTTGAATAAACCAATCAGATTTTTGGTTTACTTGTATCTGTTCAGTTTTCTTATTTTTACGCCAAGAATGCATCTTTATGAATTCATTTGAATACATTCTGTAACAAAAGTGAATATTGTAAACAAAAAGCTAAAAATATATTTACTTTTAAATATTTTGTCTTTATTTATTCATAAACTCACGAAACTCACAATCTTCGATGCCTATTTCGTATGGATGTTCTTGTTCATCATCATGAGTATGATCTTCTTAATGTCTGCGCTTCTTAGTCACATCCTTAGGTCTAGAATAAAAAGACAATATTATACGAATGTGACAGTGGAATACACGTAAGCAGACACAACCGGTATTTGCCGTATGGGCAGAGTTTGCTGGGTAGCTGGGCTGCAGAGTTTATTCAAACAAAAGATTATCACATTTCACACAATTCACAGTTACATTTTCAACATTGTTGATAAAAGACTAAAAAATGACATAAACATATATATATATATATATATTATTTCATTACCCCAATTCCAAGGTTTAAAATTATATTGAAAAGAGGCAAATTTGGGATAGTACCCCCTTAATAGAAATATATTAGTACTTAGTATTAAAATTATTTATAAACAGAATATTTTACTTTTTTACTTTGATATTATATTACTTGGACATTTTGATACATGTGATGCTAGATTATTATTGTTTAGATAAAATTTTTTGACATCTGTATTGAATTTATTCACTTTTTAAATTATTTATCCTCTTTTACTTTTCATTGTTTTAGATTGCAATTGTTTGTGTTAACTACATTGAGAAGTATAACTGGCGGTTATAAATAAATATAGGCTCGTCTCTTACAAGAGTATACGAACAAAGGTACCTTGATTTTTTTTTCCAGAATAGCTCTTGTTATTGTTATTAATCTCACGAAATTTCAGTTACCGGAAATCGATAGTTTCCTCAAAAAAAATGTTCAAGTTTCGTAAAATAACCTCAAAAATTGTCAATTGCAATTTTAATTGATTTTATGACTTGATATTTTTTTTTTGGTTGTGTTCCGAAACTGCTGTGAGTTATGCATTAAAATTGACGTAATTTAATTTTTTTGTTGTTATAGTATAAAACCAATGCAGGCATTTTTTTTCTTTGTGATTTCATTCAAAGTTTATAAAGTTTATGCATGTCTTTTATTTAGCTTACCTAATAGGTTGCCTTTTTGTTGTATTTATGCTGATTAGTGATTTAATAGAAAAAATAGGTTGAATCTGTTGCAAAACCGAATCAGAGCACCTGACTCTATGCAAAAAATAGGTTGAATCTGTTCCAAAACAGAATCAGAGCACCCTGAATCTATACAGTCTTGTGGGTACTACCCCTAGAGTGTATATAAAAAGCCATAGGCGTGGAGGAAGGGCAGCCCTCGCCTGCCGTGACAAAGCATAGGCACCCGTGCGAGCCGCAGAAGCTGAGGCTGGTCGCCGAAGGCGACCAACAAGCCGAAGCTCCGAAGGTGAGCATGGGTGACTGTGCTTTGTTACGCAAGGGCGAAGGGGCTGCACTTTCCGCAACGCCCAAGCAATTGCAAAAGTAATTTTGGGTCTTTAAAGTTAAAGAGACAAAAAAGTGAGGTTTTGTTTTGATTTATTTTTTTTAAACTATTTTCATTTCCCCCCCCCCCCCCTCCCACTATACGTACACTTAATATTCGAGTTATTTTATTCTACCTAAAATAACATAGAAATTTTTAATTTTGAAAAAAAAATTAAAAAAAATCTATTGATTTCCGGTACCCCTCCTTCGGGGGAGGAATTATACCCCCCCCCCCTCCCCCTCTAAACATATACATAGATAAATATACTTATATAAGAGTCCTTCCTAAACATATCTTATGTCTGATGTCTTATACCATCACCGGGTCCCTGAAAAACATAACCCTCCCTCGGGCGGGCGGTCGGATAAATGACGAATTCAAGTAAACAAATAAACTTTTTGTTTGAAACAAATTTTTGGTTACAAAATGCTCACCTTTCTTGATTTTGCTCGAAGTCGGTAGATGCATAATATGCCAGACAAGCCATTTTTGTCTGGAGATAGTAGTAGTAACTCCTGTCCTATAATTTTACAAGAATAATCTGTCCCTGAGTCTGATATTAATACATCATCAACTGATAAAGATCGATTAGACCTATAAAAATATAAAGAAAATGTGACAATGATAATGGTGAAAAAATAGATTTGGTATAATGAAATATATATGATGCATCATTTAAAAAAATTTAAATATTGGACATATTTCAATTTTTTATACTAGGTACGTAATATATATTTGTAGCTATTTTATCCAAATTTGTTTTGAGAAGAAAGAAAAAATAACAAATTACTACACTTAAATATTTCTAACATCATATTTTACTTAAAATTATAATATTCATAACATTTTGAAACCCTTACCCTCTTTTTGGAATCGACTGGGTGTTTAAAATTCTCTGCTCGTTTAAATTAAATATCATCAATGACGACTCCATAACTTTGCTTTGTTCTGTTGCTCCCGAACCACTTGCACTGTCATTGAACGTCTGTGCTGATGGGTTTATATAATCTATCTTATTTTCATGGTTATGTAAACATCTTTTAGCCCTGAAAAATATCATATAATATATAAGTAAAGCGTTTTACAGATACTACACTAGATTCCAGAAAAGTCCGTCCTTGCAAGTTGACATGTAACAAATAAAAATCATATGTAGGTACTTACATGATTTTTGCGACCATGTCGTGACCTCTAGCTTGCATGTACTTCTTATATTTTTTTTACGTATGATTGTTCTGTTTTTATTTATTCCCCATTTTGGGGAATGGGAATGGGTATTGTTTTACGATTACGATTTATATCAGTAAACAACAATCAGTTTTAACCCTAAAACGAATCTTAACGAGATAAAAACTATAATGCAATAATGAATATTAACTTAGCAATAGATTATGATTGATAACAAACTTAAAATTTGTGGAAACGGGGAAAAACAAAGAGGATCAAACGCAGCACAGGTCCTTCTCACGGTAGAGCTCAGCGAGCACTGAAGAAAGTGAACGAGTGTGACAGCGCTATAGCCCGAACGTACAGAGCAGCAGTAGCACACGCGATAACAATAGTGCGCGCAAATCTCGACCTTACCGTCACTTGACGCGCAATTCATGTAAAAAATCGTAAAAAAATAACTAGAGTACCCAACTGAAAAATGATAACAGGTAATTTAAAATAAAACGTTTCACATTCAGAGAAAAATCGTGGTTAGGATACGTTGAACCATTGAGGAGTAAAATTAAAAAAAGGGAAATATAAGACGTTACTTTGGAATTATTTTCTATCGAGAAAATTTTATCCAATTGCGTTTTCCATAACACATAATTTGAAGAATATGCCCAAGATTAATATAGTCTGAAACCAGATCTTTATATATTGTAGTTGTGTCATAAAATGAAATGAAAAACCCACTCCGATGTCGGTATATCCCCTTATTTTTCAATGAAGGAAATTTAGTTTTGACAGAACTAAAACTAAAATTAAAGCGTTCAGAATCTGCTTTATTACCTATATAGAAAAGTTCACTAGTTTTTGCTTCCAAAACCACTTTTTATAGTACGCTAATAAATAAAAAAAAAAAATTGGAATATTTACTGTCTGAGTTTTAATAAAATATATAAAAGCTGAAACGATTTTTTTTTTATAAAGTTTTATTTGTTGTATAAGAAGTTACATAATGACATTGAGCAAATTGCAAGTATTTTTCCATTTTTTTCAAACAAATGAATACTTACTGAAATAAAGATTGTTAACCTTTATTAACCTTTTTCGTTACGAAAGAAAATTACATCAGTTTTTCATCTCGTTCAGTCTTTGACATCGCCCTCCTAATTAATTTGTTTTTATTACTTTGACGTTGTGTTGTGTCGTGAATTACTTTTATTATGTTGAAAATAGGTACCAATGCGAGTAAATTGCTTTCTTTTGAAACAAAAACTAATATTCTGTAACTCAGATTTCGTCAACGACTATGTATATTTAAACATAACACACCCTTTGGTGTGTGTAAGCTTATTTGAAGACTAAAAGTTCACGTACATTTAATCCATCATTCCGAGACCGATTGAAACGACGGATATTTACAGTTGATCGGCCGATGTAATCATACGAATAATTAAAAGAACCTGAATCGGATGTCGTAAGAAGATGACGGTAAAATGTTGATGGATTTGCGCTGTCAACATTTTTATTTGGGCTTCTGTAACAGACTAACAATTTATTTTTTCAGGCCTCTTTCTCCTTGACAATTCCTTTCAATTTAACTAGTAGCAAAATTTAGCCGTGGCTTTGTCTGTCACCAACATCATGATAAAACCATACCGCCAAGCGACTTGCAACTTGTCATTATTTAGACCACGAATGACTGTGCTGAGCTACAGCTTGATGTTGACGCGGTGCTTCAATGGATCATCGATAATAAACTTATATTTTAATAACAGTAAGTGTGAAGTGAGTAGTGGGGCACTGCACCAGATCCCATTCTCCTGTGCAGAACCAGTACACGCTCGGAGACGCGCCACGAGCCGGTGACGCGGGTCACGGAGGTGCGCAACCTCGACGTCCTGTGCGACTTGCAGCTCACATTCCTCTCTCACGTGCAGAAGGTGGTGGCCACTGCGTACCAGTGGCTACTTATGACGCAATAGCGAACTATTATCTACAAAGCTACACATACCTTATACGTTGCTCTAGTCTGCAGCATACTTGAAACGAATGCAGTTGTTTGGAATCCACACGAGAAAAAATACAATTTCTTGCTGGAACAAATCCAAAAAGAGCTTCTTAGAAGCCTCTACAAAAACAAAAATATTGTTTTACTGCCCTCTTTTATACCCTACATGAAAGGCCGGTTAGGTTACGACTCTCTTGAATTAAGAAGATCGTTAAACCTTATTCAATTTACAGTTAATCTGATTCGACATAAAATCAATTGCCTCGAGTTTCTAAATAAAGTAGTCAGGTTATTTGTACTCGACGCCTACGCACGAGCGCGCAACCAAAAACTTCTCGCGGTGTCAGTCTTCCATACTGCTTCACATGGTGAGGCGCCAGCGCACGCGGCACTGGTACCGGTGAAAAAAAGGTTTAAAGAACATGTAAAAAAGCACTAGTGCGTTAATGTAAAGCAAAAAGCACGCGTGTTTATATAATAAGCAGCATTATGATCCTAAAATCGGTGAAGTAAAAGCGTCGTTACGAGCAAGAGTGTTGAAAAATATATTAAAACTCGATATATTTCAGCCTACGGTGTGGGGCCGTCATCAGTCAAATAGAAGAAAGTATTTGAGAAAAGGTTAAGTAGTTATATAAATCTTTGAAGGCTTTATCCGAAGGCTAGCATTTTTAGCCCTTAAAAAAATACAAAAAATACAAAAATGTTTATGTACGCCAACATTATTTCAAGTTACAATATTGTTGTTGGGACTTCCTTTTAAGTATAAAAATACCTGTAGCAGGAAGCCCCGCTCTTCCATAACTTAAGTTATAATGAAATATACAATAACTATAATTTATATAATTTTTAATACAATAACTTTATATAATTTTCTTATAACTTATTTAATTTTAAGTTTTTAGAACATGAAAATAAGTATCGAGATTAACTATTTGTATAGTGTGAGAGAGTAGAACCCTTGCTGCTTTTGTGTGATGTTTTAGTACGATTTCATTTCATTTGCTTTCTTGAGTAACTAAAGCCACCGATTAATTAGTAGCCGTAGTAGACTAGAAAAGAAGATTTAGGATATTTTAGGATGAAATCTCTTCCACATTTTGTGTCTTTCCTAATTCGTGAAATGTATTGTATTATGTATCTACCTATATATTAATTTGAGACGTAATATAATTTTAGTTGAAAAGTGGGTGTACCAAGTAAAGACAGTGACTTGCATTTCACTGTTCACACTTGGGACACCTTTGACACCACTGACACATATATTTTGTGACATTAATGTATCCAGCCAAATTCATTCTGGAGGCTCGGTGAGTGATCAGTATTACGGATCAATAACACTTTTTGCTAATTTCGCAACATAAAATGTTGGCCTCCCATCAAATTAATTTGGTATATGAATTTCACTAAAAGAATCATTGAACCGTGATATTAAGTACTCACTGAGTCAGCATTATGTTTTATTAATATCTTTTTGGTATTTGATATATTAGTATGGATACTGGTTTATTATCTTATTCACATATTGAGATACTTACACACTTAAGTTATAAAATAATAATTAAACCAAGTTGAAAATTAATAACTTAATTTAGTTTCTGAGCAAATATTCGCATGTCCTATACATTAATTATTACGATATGTCTATGTAGCGACACGTCTAGGTTTACGTAGCAGAAAAACCGTAGCGTCGTCGTAGCGCTTACTGCGCCGTAGCAAATGGAGGCGATGAACATGAATATTAAATTACAAGTTCAGCTGATTAATTAACACGTCAGAATATCTTTAAGACATGAATTCCCGGGAGGATGGCAGTACTCTCCAATACACAATTACTACATTAGAGAATACTGAATAATAAAATAATGTAAATCGTCACTTAGTATACTTAGAATAGAATAGAATAGAATATGATTTTATTCATCTAAAAATTACACAATAACAGAATAGGATTACCTTGACGCCTACAAGGGTGTATGTACCGGTGCTATAGGCGCCAAGCTCTTCCCTTACAGAGTATAACATTAAAAATTAGAAGTAATATAAAATAAACGAGAATACAAAAAAAAAAAAACAACAGAGCATGCAGCTTACTTATAATAAAAACAAAAAATACAAAAAATCAAGGGCATATGAGAGGGTGGGTCTGTGTGAAGAGTGTGGATGAGAATGAGAGTGTGTGTGTAGGAAGAGGGTGTATGTTAGTGTATGTGTTTCCCCAGCCCTACGACCAAGGTCTTGGGATCCGTATATTTACTACTAGGGAGGGAGTGTGTGTGACTTGTATTTATTACATTATAAATAAATAAATACATGTAGAAACCCTTGGATCATGGGGACCAGAAGTGCGACGACTTTTCCAAGAATTATGCTCGCGCCTGGTCGACGCTTCTGGTGATCGGTGAGTTGGGGCCTACCTCGGATAGCGGATTAGCCTCGCAATTCAACAGGGTAATGCCACCAGCCTGCTGTGGACCCTCCCGTGCGGCAGCGATCTAAATTAAAAATTTTTTTTTCTTTATATAGTGTATATTTTGAGTATTATTTTTAATTTTGTATTATTAATGCTTGCTAATAATAAAAACCTAAACATAATGAAATAAAAATTATTCCTAAAACAAAAGTTTCACGTAAAATAAACAGTAGAGATTTCAGTAAAAGACTGGTAATACAGCTAATAGCGAAGTAAAATATTCCTTCAACAAGCTCTAAAAGCAACAATAAAGAAGAAAAGCGCAGCCAAAATGCAAATGGCGTCGTCCAAGACATTACACGATGTCTCATGAATAAGAATTAGCTGCCGAGATATCTGCAGATACAAGATACGAGTTACAAGTTCTATTTAAGTATTTTTAGCAAAGCTAAAAACTGCGATTAAGTAACCAGAGGCTATTAAGACGATTAATGTCTCAAAAATATGTACTTGTTTTATAAATTAGAAACTTACGGATAGAATGAATAATTGAATTAATAATAAATAAATTGAATGAAATGAATAATTAAAGAGCCTCCCCGAGTCAGGCCGGCTCACCCTGTATAGGTAGACAAGACCCATGTTATAGACAGCTCCTATCACTTTAACTGATGGTGGGCCTAAGGCCAGGCTTGTCACCACCCTTATGATGAAGTCATGCCACCGAGCAACTCGTTATGATCCAGCGTGACGTCATGGGAAGCTGTACTGGAGCGTGTATTAGGTACTTTCTGGGTGAAAATTGAGCTTTGAGCATGAAGAGAGTAGGTGAAGGTATTCAGAAAAATCTGTCCTGCACCACGTATTCATTTTACATTTGTCTATCCTTCTCAGTGGAGTTGAGCTGCTCAGAAAACTTGCGATTTTGAGGTGTTTATATTTATTATTTTGGAATTAGAGGGATGAGTTAAATTTTCAATATGAGGGCCGTTTTATGAGTGTATCATATTTTTTATCACGTTAATTTTATTGTCCTTAACCTAACGTAACTCAATTGAAATTATATATTTAGGTGATAGTTTCGACCTATCTTTGCAATTTTATTATATGCAGAAAAATGCAAGTCGTGTATCAACCGGCCGAAATCTTTGGATGAAAAAGTGAAATATGAAATATATTTTAATATATTTGTACGCGTGGCTCTATGTGTGGGTGAGCTCGTGTTGCTCCGGTTTATACTACTCTTATCTTTGTGTTGCTTGTCAGAATGACTACATACAAAAAAAAACTGCAAATTCATGTCTTGGGCAGAGCGTAAAGTATAAAATCGAAAATTCAAGTCAAAAATGGATGTGACAGCAGGCGGAGCCAGGACAAGCTTGTTGAGTTTAGATTAAATAAATTTGGACAGCTGAGCAAAACGGAGCGAAGCGAAGCAATCCCTCTAGTTTTTACAGAAATCTGGTATGTTGGATTTACAAGCTCATGCACGGCTAGAGCCACGCGCACAAATGAATTGAAAGATGTAGACAGTCAATGAATTTTAGTATACGACGAAGCTCTAAATACTAAAGCAATGTTTAAACTACCACACTGTTTACTGCGTATATTATTCTAGTTCATAAAAAATAAACAATTATAAATAAAACGACTATTAAAAATTAGTCTTAAGAAACATTAATAAAGTTCTCACTCCAACTTTTTCATTTCTACTTTAAGTTTATTTGAATTTATTTAGAAACTCTTTAAGTTATTCTTTTCAGTTCTTGAGTGAAGTATTTGTAGTATTTAAGAACACAAAATTTTATGATGTTGCTGAATTTATACGATGGCCATTTTCATTAACTCGCACATTGCAACAATTGGTTATTTTGTTTGAAAAACCAACAAGGTTTTGCCAAATTTCCACAAGCGTTCGAGATAATAAATTTTTACAAAAATCACACAAGTAAAAGCATTTAATTTTCTTCGTTGCTATTAAATCACACTGTGAATGCAATTTCACTGTTCTGACAAAGAACAATTACTCAAAGAAAATATTGCACCTCCTCAGTTTACTTTCACACCAACAGTTATTCAAGAACAATGACAAACAATCCCAGACGATCAATTTATAACAAAGAATTCTTTACTGGAACTATTCCCTGAAAGTCTTTCGAGATGTTTGCTTTTGGAAATCCCCTTTTCTCTGACAATATGAGTATCTGGCTTGTTCATTCGCATTTACCTGTATTAAGCGGTTTCTTATCTTTGCATAACCTAAATAATGAAAAAAAATTACCACATCGTCCTTACGACGTGAATCCCCGCAAAGGAGTCAGGGGTATTTCCGTGTGTAGGCTGTGAAGGAGAAGCCGCAGTCCACACTCGTGCTTCCAAGGTTCACCAACAATCTGTGATGCGTTGTAAGCATCAAAATATGGACTCACAGCTTAAGGTGATTGCAACGGGTCTCGTTCCGATATTTTTTCTTATTTTTCAATAAAAATTAATAAATAAGTGTGATTTATGATAATAAGTGTCAATACTTTATTGTCAATTAAGCTTTTTCTAACAAAATTATGTTATTTTATGACAACGTAATGCATAAAAGAACACCACTTTGCTAAGAAAGCCCAATCAACTATTGTTGCACAGTGACATAAATCACATTTATTTAATACTATTTATTCAAAAATACGAAAAAAGTTGTGCGTTTGGGGACGAGACCCGTCGCAACCACCTTAATTAACGTGTTTTCCGAAGAACGCTATCTAAATACATATTATATTACATGTCCCTACAGGATTTGAACCAGTGACCCCCGAATTAGTTTTTGAGATGTTCGAACCACAAGACTGCCGAAGCAATCACCTTATCTAAATACAATTACCCATATAATACTGATAACGGTAACAGTAAAAAATGCAGAAGTAAAATACTCTTAAGAGGGCCCTTGACGCATGGTTTTTTCTTAAGATTTTAACAAAAGTTAAAAACTGAATATCTTACTACGTCTCTATACAGCCCAAAAAGCAAAATTTGGTGAAACTTCACTATAATAGCTGTCAGGATATCGTCAATATTGCCGCGTTTTTACGCAAATTTTAGCAAGTTGTATAATTTGTATCTATTTTGGAAATAAAAAAAAGAGAAATACAAACGTTGTTCATGTAAAGAAGACCGAGTTTATACAATTTTCTATAAATAAATAGTTACCGTTTCATGGAAAACAGTTTTTGCCTGAAACCATTTCACAAATTCGGCGCTTTTTGAATATCTTGCCATCTTGCACCTTTTGATGAGAGATTGGTCGGAGTGTGGAGGGAAGGGAAACATATATAAAGATGTACGCAAAGTTTCATTGAGGTCAAAGCCTCAGGACATCACAAACACCTACAGCATTTATATGGCAGCTGAGCGGGATGGCCTATCTTAAAGTTACAGTTAGTCTTCTAAGTGCATTTTCTTGTAGCTGTAATGATACCCGATAGCTGCCCTTTGTAGCCTATATTTTTCCAAAGGCACATAAAAATGGTTGGACTAAAAAACCTGCAACGCTTAGATCTGGCCCTCCAAAACATGTGTCAACAGCTATTACGCGTGGGTTCCAAAAAATCGGTTGGAAACGGGAACCTGACAAGATAGTACACGGCCAACCAATTTTTTTAAGCTCTATTAAATGGTTTATATCGCAACAGTCTACTTTCATTCTGTTATTCAAAGAGATATTTATGAATTCTAAAGCAAGCACTTTTTTTCTTTATGATGCAAAATGTGCCAAGTTTCACCGTGTTCAATCAAGTGATTTTGAAGCTAAAAGGTCGGCTATCCCTACAAAGTAAATGGATTCTGCTATATTGTTATATATTCATTAACTTATCAAAAATATTGATATTACAAACATTACAAACTTATTAAATTCACTAAACAATTAAAAAATTGATAATATTTAATAATAATAATGTACATAAAATATTTACAGAAACATAAAATCAACAAAAGTAACCAAGATGGTCTAAGGCTTAGAATCTAAGGACATCGTCATTGAGGCTTCACTCTCACAGAATTTCAATCATTCCCGCATATATCAATCAAGGTTGATCCTCGAGGGCAAGATTCCCGGAAAGAGAGCACCATTGCAGGACGTCAACGTCACAAATGAATAGATGACATCAAAAAGTGGACTGGACTAAAAAGCTTTAGAAACTTGAAGGATACAGCAATGGATCGCAAGCAATGTAGTCTACTGACCTACAAACTTAATTTTGAAGATGGCAACCAATGATATATTGTTAGATAGCTTTGCTTGTAGCAGCCGCCCGGCCTATTAGGTACGGATATAAAAGAGTGTTTTGGAAAAACATTTAATTTTGTTATTAAAAAGTTATAAAATATTTGAAAATTTATTGGCTATTCTTCATTGAAATGTTACTGACGTTGGTGGTTTTTCCGTAAGCACTCTGTTTTTATATCTACATTTTCAAAAGTATTTGGTTGTTTTTGCTGATTCTAATATTACCAGATTTTGTTACACAATAGAAAATCCATACAGTGAAAAAACAAAAATTCTAAAAAATTGGACATTGGTTGTTTTTCCAAAATTAAATGTAATTTAAATTGCAAATAATTTTGAAAAATGCGTTGGGACGAAAAGTAGTGTATATCACTCGGCCGCAAAATAATTTTCCTCGAGTGACGTACTCGTGTATTGAAGCTCAAGCTGCGCTCAAGATTTTACTTTAGAATCCCGCTCTGGATTTAAAATAGCGCTCTAGCTGTAAAAACATTATTTTGCTCCGATTTTTGCAACTTATATGCACAATTTTTGTATATTTACACCACTTCCGGACTTAACATCCTCTGACACGTTGGTGTACAAGAATTGACTTACGAACTCATTATTCAAAAAATGTTGCTATTGTCACAAACATCAGTGGTCACAAATTACTTTTTATGCATAATATATCATTTGAATAGCAGAAACCAAGAAAAACTTTTGAGTGACCTCAAAACTTCCTTATTTGTAAAGTCCAAAACCTTACCGAACTCTTCTAGATGTACCTATATTTTGGTCTTCAGGAGTTGCTGCAATAAACAAAAGACCTTATTCTGGCTGCTTAAGAACTAAAACTTCCCATTTCAGCTCTACTGCGAAGTTTGTTGTATTTTGTTTCCCCCGGCCAAATTCGAGTGTTAAATCTCAATTTGAACACTTGGAGGGTTTTAGATGGAGTAAAGGACTTGGACGAACTAAAGGGTCCACTTCAACCGGAGTACAGACTTAATTACAACAGTTTTGAGTGATAAAGTAAGCGCTTTTTCGGACGTGTTGTAAGTTACGTAACGTTCTGTGAGAGCATCGCAGAACATCGTTTTTTGAATTGTCACTGTGTATAGATTAAATTAATTTATGGTTTAAAAAAAAACTAAAAAGCACGCCTTCTGGTGTAATATTAGGTAATTAGGTAATTAATATTAGCCAGTTGCCTAGTTGGATAATTTTCAGTCTAGGGATTAAACTTTTGAAAATGATGCTTTCTGGAATGAGTTTTGAATATTTCTCTAATGTAGCTTGAGTTGTATATCTAAAGTAAATACGTACAGCAAGAAAACATATTTTGTTAAAATCTGCGTCAGTAACGTGCATAGAACTTTTTTTCGGAAAAGCAACTAGAAGGTCAAGATTGACAAAAACAATAATGAAAAAATTTTATGAACACTTTGAAAAAAGAATAGTTGGTATGAAAATGTTTGCTCTAGGGTAGGCAGTGCCTACCTGGCGTCATACAAAATTTGTTTTTTTAAAGTGTTATTTAAATTTTTAAATAAATATTTTTTTAATCAAATTTAAATTTTTTTTATTTTCAAACTTGACCTTTTTATTGCTTTTCCGGAAAAAAGTTCTATGCACGCTACTGCTGCGTAGAAAAAAATAAACCTAAATAATTTATTGTAATTTTAATCAATTTTAATCTTGAAATCAGACTCGTTCTGAATCATTTCACGCGCAATTTGGTGCACACCATTTTCAACTTTATTTAAGTCATTCTCCGGGTTATAATAGCAAAACCGCTGTGCGCCGAAGGAAGGTCTCCTCGTAAACTAAATCAATAATCTTTATATGTAAAATAAACTTACAATAATTTCTCAATTTGTATTATCATTTACAATTCTATGGTTTAACTGAAAAGCTATTCATATTTACATTCACAAATAGTATATGACATCAATTCAAAATTTTAAATTGTCGACGAAAGTTCTATTAACTGTGCACATGTTAATGCCCTCAAGAATTAGGCTCGGCCTAGTCTGAGGACCGCGAGTAATGTTTATTAGTAAGGTATATTTTAGTGTTAGATATTGTTTTGGAAAATTATGTTAAGCTATAAATAACATGTACCTAAACTATATTCTTCCTGTGTTTTAGAGAAAAATAAACTCTATTCTATTCTATTAATACTATTTTAAAATTAATCCCTTATTTAACCGCATATCGATAACCTTTCAAGTAAAAATATCACCTGACGTATTGCTATAAGCGCTTGGCAGACTCTATAATTAACGTTCAATAACCGGGAAAAGTTTTATTAACCCTTTTATAGCTGTTTACAAAATTGCACTTGTTCATTTTATGATAAGAAATACAATTTCTAAAATAAAGATTCAACTGATGACGGTACCATATATCGGAAATAAATGTTTAATTTAAACACAATAAGTTATTAATTACATTACAAATAAAAATAAACCTAAAATTAAAACTTAATCATTTACTAACTTTGAACTAACATTATTAAATAAAGCTTATAAAGGCAACATATAACATTGTTTATAATTTTATTTTTATATGTTATTTGTTAATTTCAGAGTTTGAATTCATCTCTCTCTTTAGGACATTTAAGAAATCTCTTGAATGATCACAATAAAACAACAATAGTAGCAACAAAAGTACTGTTTTCATTCAACTGCCACATAATTAGGGCTATTAGAATACGAGTTTTGACATTATAGTTCACATGAGTATCTTATTAGCTAAATATTGTTTTACGATCCGGTTGACCCGATTGTAATTTCGGGAATAAGACTGTGTGTTTATTATTTACCAAACTTTTGAAATCTCTGTTATTTATTTACAGCCAAATCTTTACTATAAATGTTAGGGTTGTTACGTAGAGAGGGGTTTAAGAGCGGTATCGCAGCCGGATTGTGAAATACCCGCCTTTTAATAATTAATCGAAACAGAACGCTTAAATTCAAAATTCACTTAATAGTTATTCAACAAAACCTTTTTACTTATGTATTGTGTATGTTGCTATCGCAAAGTTTCCATTGGTTTCCGTAAATTAGAATTACAAAAAATTAGAATTGAAAATATTTTGAAGTTCAAATTTACAGAAACCAGTTGAAACTTTGCGAATGCAGAATACACAATACATAGGTGATAAGTTTTTGTTGAATAACTACTGAGTGAATTTTGAATTTAATCGTTCTGTTTCGATTAATTAGAAAAAGGCGGGTATTTCACAATCCGGCTGTGAAACCGCTCTTAAGGCCCTGTTATAGCAGACATTGAGCACCTCATTTTGGAGCAAATAAAATTGAACTCTGAGGTTTCATTATTGTTTAAAATAGCGCGCTTTGAGCAATGGCGCTTACAACAGCCGGAAACATCAAGCGCTCTCAAAAACACGCTTTTCACCCGTATAAAATTTAGTATTTACGATTCAATAAGAGTTAAACCGACAATCGACGTGGTTTAAAATTATAAATTTTATAAAATATTTTTCACGTGATTTGTAATTTTCAATAAAGAGATACCCTGTTTTGAAAGTAAATGTTGACTAGTGTAGAGGTAAGTTTGTAAAGATTATTAATGCATCGAAGTATCTTTAATTTTTTGTTTTGGGTTCCTACAGTCGCTGCATAACGGTTTTGAAAATGTCATGCTATTTTTTTCAAGCATAAATATATCACCATTTTGTAGATATACTGGTTTTATAAAGGCCGTTTTACCGAGATTATGAATTAACAGCGCCTTAAGTCCTTATAATACGGAGTGCCAAATGACAAAGGTTACTTCTATAAACATTTATTTTTGCTCTGCTTGTGTTTGGTAACAGAGGGTTAATTTGTAAGTTATAATTTTCAGAAATTGAATTCTGGGTAATGGCGCCAATCTGCATAATTATAGAATTAATGAGAGCTATCGCGATTAAACTTAATTTGATCCACGCGTTGAATTAACTTTTAAATTCCAGATTAATTTGTGTAGATAGCAGTGTTAAAACGTAATTCCTGAGGCTTCGGCGTCTAACATGCAAAATTATTCAAGTCAAGTATACCATAGGCTATAATCATGTTTTATCCTCAAGTTTCATTCAATTCGATAATAATAGTGCCTCTTTCTGTTGGCAGAAATCCTTAGCCAAGAACTCTCTAAACATAAATTTTCCCTTTTGTTACTTTTAGTATTTTGCGATTTTAACTGGGAAATAAGAACGGATCTCAATTACATACATATACATATGTACTCACGCCTTTCTCCTAGAGGGGTAGACAGACACCACTAATTTATATCCACCCATCCTCTAAACATAAATTTTCACTTTTGTTACATTCAGCATTTTGCGATTTTAACTGGGAAATAAGAACGGATCTCAATTACATACAAATACATATGTACTCACGCCTTTCTCCTAGAGGGGTAGACAGACACCACTAATTTATATCCACCCATCCTCTAAACATAAATTTTCACTTTTGTTACATTCAGCATTTTGCGATTTTAACTGGGAAATAAGAACGGATCTCAATTACATACATATACAATTATACATATGTAGTCACACCTTTCTCCCAGAGGGGTGGCAGACATCACTAATTTCAATCCTGGCACCTCTTTCGCCTCTTCCACATCCATAAATTTAGGAGTAAAAGCTCTTTCAACTCCGGGTGCTTTTTGACTTTGTCCTTTTCCAGTATGTCAGCTTGTATTCCTCCTACGGCAGCCCGGTCATACTTTACCTTCCACTAACGCACCAAATATATTCATTTCGTCATTCTGCTTTTATTCATCTTCTCTATATGCCCAAACCACAGTAGCACTCCTTTTTCTATTCTAGTCACTACAGATTCTCTAAAGCTGCAACAATCCCTCACATCGATATTTTCCATTAAATGTCAAACCACACATAAGGATCGCTTTTCAATTGCATTCATTCTACCTCAGTACTTATCTTGCCATAAGCACTGAGGCAATTGTAGGAGCCAATACTCCATTATGCACCGTCAATCATGCCTTTGCAGTCACACTTTACTTATACTATATTTCCCAAGCAATCATTCCTTTTTCAATCTCACCGTCACGTTTCCGCACTTATCACGGATAAAAAGACAACCTATGGGATAATAATTCATGAAGTAATCCATATAAACAAATTCGTCCACCTGTTTTACTCCCCGTCTTCAATCTTAATCTTGCATTCAGTCATCGCTTCGTTCCTCTCTAATACCATCAAATTATTAATAATGTTGTTAGCTCAGACCAAATCATTTGACCTGAGGTTGTTAGTAGGTTTAACCGAACGAAGCTCAATTCTCTTGATAAACAATAATAACATACAATATACATAGTTCGTGCCACTTTTCATCATCAATATCCACTCAACGCATGATTGAAAATATACAAAAGGGAGAACTGACGGGAAACCAAAACACTTTTGTTTATTTTCAGTACATCCAGAAACCAAGCTGAATCAGTCTTTATTTCAAAAGAATAAGATTTATCATATCATGAATTGAATGAATACCTTCTCGTATCACATTTCATTCGGATGTCCAATTAAATAGCAGATTTAAGTAAAATATGCTTTGTTTTTTAGTAGGGACGGTAACTGAATTCTATTTCTCAACAATTAAAGTCCAATTTTGATTATTTGGATTTGGAGCACAATAATTAACAACGGGCGGCTGCTCTGTTGAGTCAATCGAATTTTCTGGAAATGTTTAATGAAGGAGACCATTTCCAACGGTTTGTTTTATATGTGAGTAGATTAAGATTGTACATGAGCCTAGAGCATGAACAACGCCAGACTTTCGAGGAGACGGACTCTCCTTGTATTGAAAACAATATATTTGATTTATTGATCTTTAATCTAGAGATTCTACTTATAAACAATGTATTAAAATTCATGCTTTTGCAAAAAAAAAAAAAAGGTTTCCACCCTCTTTTTTGGTTTTCAAACGTTCGTTCAAGAACGCGGTTAAGATATCAACTTGATTTTTTTTCTTCATAAAATAGGAAATAGAAATATGAAGGTATTCTACTTAAATTGAATATTTTTTTCCCTACTAAAAACACACCAATTTGTTGTTTCGCTGCGTGATCATTAGTATTTTATTGGTAGATGCGTAGGCCATCCTCTTCAAGATATAAAATCACGTTTGAGTGTCATACATTACAGCGACAAACGAAAATACATTGGAACGATCATGCGACAAAACTGAAAGCTGATTCAGATCGACTCCACTGTATTTCGATTAAGAGGCTATGCGAGTTTTATTTTTGTCACTGTTACTCCAAGTGAAAACACGCTCAGTAAGAGGGGCGGATCCAGGGCGAAAGCGAAAAATGTTAGTTTTATAAAAAAACTAAACTAGCTAGCAAAATTTCAAACATCAAATCTAGATATTGTTGAAACACACATAATAAAATATGTTTGAGTTCTGTATATGGCGTTCCTATTCGTCAAACGAGGAGAAAAAATGTGTTTGAAGACCTCATTTAAACAATTATTTCTATCGAGGAAAATGTATCCAAACATGTTTTCCAATTTCAAAACCCTAGATTATGTAGTCAAAATGCATATACCAAAAATGGATTAAAATTTTCCGTGTATTTCATGAAATACACAAAAAAGAAGCACCTCTATTTACATATCCGATTGTACGATATTTGTTCGACAACACGCTTGTGCGACATTATCTTGAAACTGTTAAGAGCATAATATCTGAACAGCGAAAATTGTTAAAAACTGAAAACTTTCTTGACATGAGGTTTTAGAGGTATCACTTTCAAAAACGTTTTTTCAAGGACCCATCCATCCATCCATCAGCCTAGTTCGTCAACTGCTGGACATAAGCCTTTCCAGGACTTTGCCACTCCCAGCGGTCATCCTGGAAGAATTGCCCATACTCACACACGCTGGGCAGGTGGGTTGGTGAGCGCTGTGCCGGAACCAGTCTGTTCCATATAGGGCCCGACTATTAGGGATGGATATACCGCCATCCATCGGTCTCAGGCATGGTGGGCCTCCTGGTTTTTTGCCTGTGAGCTGTCCTCTTACTCTCCCCCGAATTACTTCGAGGGAGTCTCCAAGTAAGATGGTGGTACCTCTACAGTCGAGCCCGGCATCAGCTTTACCACCTGATGCACAGGTCTGCATGCACAAGTCAAATTATTGCGTCTACAAGTTTCATTGCATGTTTTGTTGCAAAAATGTGAATGTATTTCAAAAAGTTCAACTATAGAAAAATTTAGATTCAAAATATTTTAATAAAGATAGGAAAAAATCTTTATTATCAACAATAAAGAATGTTTTCTGTAGGACCCATATGGTAAAAAATGTTTCTATAAGTTGGACCTCTCTTTAAAGTCTGCCTAATTTTCATTATTTTTATCAATTGGGTGAGTAAATTTATAAGTTAAGATGTTTGTTTTTGTTCCTCTGATCTTGTGATAAGTTTCATTTTTATTTATAAAATTTCGTCACAAATTCAAAATACAGCAGAAGAATATTATCAGCCAACCCGTGTTTACTTAAAAACCTTTTTCCTTGTTCTTCTCCCGCCTAAAAGTTGTTTTTCTGTCGTCCCAATATTATTAAAAGTATACCAATAAAAGTTGTTCATGCATCAACGATGCTAACTTTTAATCTTTTAAAAACGTGTCTATCAAAATTGAAATTACAAATGTGTATGTGTGTCTGCGTTTGTTCAGAGCATTCTAATAAATCATTTGGACCGTAGACAGAGTGAAACATCCAGGGAGCAGGCAATAAAAATACAAAAATACAACCATTTCATACTCAGATTTATCACAAATACTGACTCCGTATTACCGACTGTATTACAATGCAAATTTGAGCATCCTTATACCAGTGTTAAATTGAGCTTACATAATTGACAGCCATCTATCTCCATGACATGTTATTGCTGATAAGTGATATGATAACTCATATAGCGAAACGATTTAAAACTATATGAAAAAAACCGGCCAAGTGTTAGTCGGACTTGCACGAAGAAAAAACATGTCTGTTGTATGGGAGCCCCCTTAAATATTTATTTCATTCTGTTTTTTTAGTATTTGTTGTTATAGCGGCAACAGAAATACATCATCTGTGAAAATTTCAACTGTGTAACTATCACGGTCAGTGGCGTGCATATAATTTTTTTTCGGAAAAGCAATCAGAATGTCAAGTTTAAAAATAAAAAAAATATGATTTTTTTTTAAAAAAACTTTAAGAAAGATTTGTTGAAAACTTTTTTCTTGTCCAAACAAAGTTAAAACAGCATTTTTAGTTGGTTTTGAGAAATGAATGTAATTTGAAACTCTTGCTTTATAAACCTCACTAATACTCAACTACTGGCGTCAAATGCCACAGACCAAAATGCTTTTTCAATTTTAAATTTCTAAACAAAAAAAAACAAAGTTAATCATGCACTTTGCGCTAAGCTACAATCAAAACTAGTTCACCACGTGTTTAGGCACAAATATAAACCCATTACTTAAAGTGCGTCGAGAATAGAGATGGGCGCGGGAAATTCCCGGATTAATTCCCGTTTGGGAAAATTCCCGGTATTTATCGGGAAAAATTCCCAATCAGTGGGTTTTTTCATTTTTCTTAACAAATACTATGAAACTTAAAATGAATCTTACTGCAGATGATAGAGGAAGTCACACCCAACATTTTATTTCCTTTCACTTAACTGCGAAAATATGCGCTTTGGAAACTACAGGCACTTGAAAATATTTCATTAAAAGGTTAAGTAACCGAACTTTTTTTTTTTATGATAGACTGCTGACGCTATTACAAACACCTTTTACTGATCATTTTTTTTCTGAAAAATGCATTACTTTCTAAAAAAAAATATTAAATTATTTTTTGTATGGAGGAAACAATGATACTGTCAATTAAAGAAGAACTTTCTGTCATTTAGCTATACGGCAAATCTACTTATTTGCCATGGTGGATAGCTTTTATTTCAAATTAAATTAAATCCAAATGTCACAATGAAAACACCCGAATATTTTTCCCGCAATCGGGAATTTTCCCGGGTGGAAACCCATCCCTAGTCGAGAAGCACGCAGCAGACCGAACACAGAGTAATACCCCTATGGGATTTGAAGCCGTCATCTCAGGGTTAGTGGTCGTGGTCGAGACGTTGTTACAGCATTGCAATAAGCGAGTGTTGGTCCCCGGTTTCATTCCACCGTTTTCAGTTGACATGTATAAACGTCGCCCCTAACAATGACTGATGGGAAAAGGTGTAAGAGAGAAAAATATGATTTTAAGTATGCATTTCAGTGCCTGAAAAGTAACAGGATTTTAAGTATTCCGTATTTGTATTTTAGTAATAAATTTGGGAGGAAAAAATTATGCAATCACGTTGGGTTCTGTTTGATTGAAGCTATGATTTTTGTAAACTAATTTTTTTCATTTCTTTTCATATGATCTCCGTTTTTTGAAAAATATGTAACGTATAAAAAGGAAGCTGATAAAATAACACCTCTAATATTGGAGAAACAAATACTCGCATAAAATTTAAAACACATATCCAGAATTTGGGATCAACTGTTCAATAAAATCTTACAAATATAAAATGTATGAGCGACAGTTATTTTTCATGGTTTCAGATCTTTCAGAACCCTTTCAGTACTTTATAAAATAGAGCCGAAAGGGGGATATTATTTTCTTAATTTTTCTATGGTAATTTAATTCTTAAAAGTATATTTACAGGTGAAATTGCCAAAATTTTCTCACAGATTAATGAGTTCATAATTCCTGTAATTAAATAGTTATTTCAATTACTTGCTTTTTGTTTGAAAGTAATTTCAAAGATTAAATTTTATTTTTTTTCCAGTTTGATTGTAAACATTAAACCTTCAAAAACAGTTCGTCCTAAATGCCATCCATTTCTATGATAAGATTCGTATTAATTTTTACAGATGACACTTTCCAACAATAAAATTAATGTTGCTGTTAGCTTAATGTTGTCTTATTCATATACAAAAGAAATTACATAATTTGGATTTGTCATTCCTAAAAAAATGCAAAAACGTTAGGTACTGAAAATTGAGTTCCCTTCAAAGTCCCTTAGAAAACAGCAATTTCATATGTAAAGACCTAAAATTACATCCCAACGAGTGATGAACCCTATCGCCGTACTTCGGGCTCAAATACACGCTATTTAGGGCATGCAGGTCTCCTTATGATGTTTTCCTTCATCGTTCAGCGAGTGGTAAGTGGGAATAAATACTATGCACATAAATTACGAAAAACTCATGAGTGCATGCCCAACCGGGGTTCGAACCTGGATCTCGAGATTGAGAGGCCAGCTTTCTACCCCTGAGCTACCGCCGCTTTATAGTATATTAATATAGGGATATCCATCAGCCTCATTCGTCCACTGCTTGACATAAGCCTTTCCAGGACTTTGCCACTCCCGGCGGTCATCCTGTAAGAATTACCCATACTCACACACGCTGGGCAGGCGGGTTGGTGAGTGCGGTACCAGAACCCTCGTACCAGTGACGCCACTGCCCGTCACCAGTCTGTTCCATATAAGGCCCGGCTATTAGGGATGGATATACCACCATTCATCGGTCCCGGGCATGGTGGGCCTCCTGGTTTTTTGCCTGTGAGCTGTCCTCTTACTCTCCCCCGAATTACTTCGAGGGGGTCACCAAGTAAGAAGGTGGTACCTCCACAGTCGAGCCCGGCATCAGCTCGACCACCTGTTTACATATAAGGATATATATGATAACTATGATTTACAATATAAGGATATACAACGTGTAACAGAAAGGTGTAACCATATTTGAAGAGCTTATTCAGTCAATGATATACACCAACTTTTACTATGGACCAAAATATATGGAAGGATAGATTTTTTTTTACATTTCAGGTTTGGCTCCATAGTAAAAGTTGTTCTATATCATTGACTGAACAAGCTCTTCAAATATGGTTACACCTTTCTGTTACACGTTGTATAAGATTACTATGATATATTTCACTTTCCTTATTAAATCTATCATGGTCGGACAAAACGCACAGTACTGATTGTTCTTAAATAGTTCTGTGGTTCTTAGCTTTTCTCTTACTAGTTGTAAGGTACACAACAAAAAACTCTCAAACAAATTTATTTCAAACACAAGTACCTACTAAATCGAAAAGAAAAAAGCCCATGATAAACGTTCTTCAAATAGGCATAAAATAAGTATCCACTGATTTCAAGTAATTTCATTTGAACCGAAAATACTCTCCCAAAACGTCGTCGCATAAAAAAGTAATTCTTTTCTCATCAAAGATCCCCTCATATATCTTCGGATCCCTAATTTGCAAATCGTTAGCCTTCGGGCGTAATGAAAACATCCTACGTTCTACCGAATTGGTACTAAGAATTCCAATATACTTTTCGATCGATTTCGAGCTGATTTTTTCTTGCACCGATTGTTTTAGGGTTCAGTGATAGGTAAATAAATGCAAAAATATTCCAATATATCCATTAATGGGGCCGCCCCTTTAATATCATAAAAAGTCATGCTTATAAAAATTAAGAAAAGCATTACAGGAAAAATAAAATGATCTTGTTTTTTTTTATAAACTTGAAATTTTAAGAAAATCTTAAATGAAGAAAATCGAGACAGTTATGATGATGATGTCCTCCTCATCGTAGTCCGACGACAGCGACCTCATGCTTTGTTGGACTTCTACGGCGATGAGCGCGGATATGACTCGCGAAACCCAGCTTGGTTTTAAAAGTCCGATTACAGCGACCGCAGTGTAGTTCACCGCGACAGTTGTACGTGTAGGTGTAGGTACATGTGGGCTTCGGACGAGTCTTGCACTGCTGCAGGTTGGAGTCAAGGGTCTCGAGTCTGGTTTCCTCGAACTCCTTTACACGATCATGGATGACCGAGCGCCACCCATTGCGCTCGCGAGCAGCTTCCTCCCAACTGCCAGGCGGAATGCCACAGGCGGTTAGATGCCTTATCAGGACATCTTTGTAACGAAGATGCTGTCCACCGGCTTTTCGCGCTCCGTATGACAGCTGAGAGTAAAAGACTTCTTTGTGCAGTCTCGCATCTTCCATGCGTGACACATGACCGCACCACCTAAACTGAGTTTTCATCAGCATTGCTTCCATGCCGTGCATTTGTGTCCACCTCAGAACTTGAAACACGGTCCATAATGTTAATGGCGCTGGCTGTAATACTTTTTCTTGCACCGACTGTTTTAGGGTTCAGTAATAAGCAAATAAAATAAATACAAAACATCCCCCTATATCCAAAATTGATGGAGCGAACATCATTAAAAGTCATGCTAATAAAAGTTAAGGAAGAATTACAGGATAAATAAAATGACCTTGATTATTTTTTTTAAAACTCAAAATTTTACGAAAATATGAACTTATCTTCGTATGAGGGCGAAAAACCTAATTATAGCGTAAACGCAGTCCTATTTCGCGATCTTACGGAATTATTTTCTGTTTTAATTAAGGGGGGGTCATGTAAATTTATTTACATGTTAAGGTTAAACGTAAGTCGGTTAGCGCAAAGTGCATAACTTTACTTTGTTTTTAAGAAATAAAAAATTAAAAAGCATTTTGGTATGTGGCAATTGACGCCAATAATTCATTATTAGTGAGGTTTACAAAGCAAAAGTTTGAAATTGTATACCTACACAATTAGTCGTGATCTTTTCAAACAACTTAA
Source organism: Ypsolopha sequella (assembly GCA_934047225.1). Taxonomy (NCBI): domain Eukaryota; kingdom Metazoa; phylum Arthropoda; class Insecta; order Lepidoptera; family Ypsolophidae; genus Ypsolopha; species Ypsolopha sequella. The sequence goes on along the minus strand of OW203996.1, from coordinate 9,786,022 downwards.
AATGCTGTTTTAAATTTAGATGGACAAGGACAAGATCATGACTAATTGTGCATTAAATTTCAAACTCATGCTTTATAAACCTCACTTATACTAAACTATTGGCGTCATCGAAATAATAAGGGATTTCGATGATTGGCGTCAATTGCCTTAATTATGATTAACCTTAACCTTACACGCTTCTCCTCGCTTCGCTAGTTGTTGAACTTATTTTTGACGTTTTGTTGAACGACTTTTGTATTTCTTTGAATTTAGATTATTCATAAAATTACTGCATTTCCGCGAAAAAGCGAAATAATTTCTTATGATCGCGCAATCGGCAATCTTTACGCCAAAACAACGAAAAATCAGTTAACGTTTTCATACGGCGACATATTATATTTTTTATAGTATGGAACCCTTATTGCGTAAGTTTCACTCATAATCCACAGGAGGTTTATGATTCTCACAAAAAAAAACTTTTTGTTTTGCCAAAAAGGTTGTTATTTTTTGCCACAAAGGCTGTTATTTTTTGTCTATTTTTTTTAAATAAATCTTTAAGTGGTAGGAAGCACAGCCGACACGTCCAGTAGCAGTACGCGTATACCTCTTCTGAAGCACTTTTTCGCATAAGGACTGAGAAAAAGGAAAAAAAATATTTCAGCCATAAAAAATAAGATATGTCAACCAAAATACAGGGTGGAAAGTGATGGGGATATTATACTTACAGCTACAAAAAAAAGCTTCAGGAGACTAGCCCTAACGTAGTATTTTACTTCTGTTTTCAAAGATGTCTTTCTTGGACAAGACATCTTTGATGGATCATATCAGAAATGAGGTGATTCGTCAAAGAACCAAAGTCATCGACATAGCCTCTTAGATAAGCAAGCTGAAGTGGCAGTGGGCTGGCCACATCAGCCGAAGAACCAATAACCGATGGGGGAGAAAGGTTCTCGAGTGGAGACCACGAACCGGCAGACGCAGTATAGGACGCCCGCCAGCTCGCTGGACTGACGATCTAAAAAAGATTGCCGGTAGTGGCTGGATGAGGATAGCCGAGGATAGAAAAATGGGGCGTGCCCTTGGAGAGGCCTATGGCCACTACTAATCTGTGCTATGGCTAGCAGTGGACCGATATTGGCTGATGGATTAGATTGGATTGCATTTCAAAGATGTTGTAAATAATGTACATTGTACAGTCATCGAGAAAAAGGGCAATTTTCACAAACATTTTTCTTCTTATTCATGCATTGCATTGCATTCCACGCGGGTGCAAAGACACGATATAATTATTTATTTATATATCTATTGACCCATTTCGCAAATTTTTATAGAAATAAGAAATTTTTATTATTAAGAACTTTTATTAAATTTGGCAATCAGAACATATAATAAGTCTTTATTTATGAAATTGCTGAAAATTTCCTACAGATTCATGAGTTAATAATTCCTGTAATTCAATTGCTATTTCCATTATTTGTTTTTTGTTTGAAATTCGATTTCAAGGTTTTACATCTACGTTTTAAATTTATTTTTGTCAGCTTGATAACCAAAATTAAATCTTCAACTAATTGCCATCCATTTCCATGATAAGATTCTTAATATTTTTTTTACAGCTGACAATTTTCAAAAATTAAATTAGTGTTTCTGTTACCTTAATGTTGTCTCATTCATACACAAAAGAAATTACATAATTTAGATTAGTCATTCCTAAAAAAAATACAAAAATGTTATTACTGAAAATTGAGTTTCCTTCAAATTATCTATAGAAAACGGCAATTTCATATGCAAAGACCAATTATTTTGCTCCATGTCAATTTAAAAACTGCAGTAGTGATCACAACACATATATATTTTTAAAAATACTGTTTTTTTCTAAAAAAACCTTGTTTATGCTTTTAATAAGTAATTCGCATCTAAATACTCTAGGCAGACAGACATCTTATGAATCATTCAGCTGAAGAAAAATTATATTTTGTAGTATCTATGTTAATACCTATACTGTACAATATAATTAAATTTATACCTTTTCAATCACCATAAATTCCGCATAACGATTACCTTCTGAATAAGCCATTAATTTAATATTAATTCTCACAAAGTCAAGTGGTTATTACGCACAAATTGCTTGCAATTACTTAAATGAGATGCCAATCAAGCGCTAGTGAAGTTAGTAATATTCTCCTTCCAGTTAGCAGGCAGGATAGGCGTGTGATCTCGGCATAGATAAACTATCCCCAAAGAGGTGCAATGACACTGGGTTTGTTTGAATGAGCGTTTTTTCATATGTCAAATTTAGTGTTAAATAAGATTCCTAGATGGCAGTGTCGTATTCTTTTGCAACAGAATCAAGACAAAATTTGCACCGATTCCAAACAAACGAAAAACCACTTTGACGTTGATTGCTACAAAACGCATTTTATCTATGGTGACATGGACAGCGCCATCTGGAGGAAAGCTAAGAACTAAGGAAAAAAAAACAACGAGAAAAACTCTCATTAAATTCCGCCAACATTCAATGCGCTTTCACGCGGTCTGATTAGCTAAGCCGTGGAGAATCCACGGTAAGTGGGAGTAAGATGCATATATTCAACTCTATGCAAAAAACACTAATTAGTTGGCAGCTACAGAATCAGTCACCACGGCTGTAATTTTCAGTTTGTCCCCTGAGTCATCATTGAGTCATCCTTCGCGTAACTGACATTATATTTTTGTGTATTTATTTATGTATATACACTAATACGTATATTATATGTTAGTATATTTTTGTATTTATGAGTAGATTTGTATATAGGTATACACTTAATTTTATATAGATATTATATGTTAAATTATTATGCGGATATTATTAAAAGTTATTTATAAATCAATAAATTAATTAACTTATTTGGCACTAACTTTGTAATCTCAACATCACCAATGATTAACTGGTAAAGAATGCTAATTAACATTAAGTTCGCCTTTGTGCATTGTATATTTTTTGCACTCAAAATCGGAATGGGAAGGCACGGCATTTCTCTTCTCGGAGCTAATTGTTCGATGGATCTCAGGTTAGTGAACGTGGAGACATGGGTATTAAATATTCAATTGATGCTTGGTATTGGGGAATGTCATGTGGGATGAAAATGTCAGTGTGGATGTTACAATTTGTAGCTTAGCTTGGTTATTATACGGTTACGGAACGTAATTGTTTATATTTAAATTTTACAGTAATACCGGATTGTTATACATGTTAATTACTGATTACTCTTTATAAAATAAAACTTAAGAAAATATGACAAGTTATCACTAGCTATAAACAGATATAAGGAAAGCTTAATTAAGATACTTCATTGAAAAAGCTATGCCTCAGATCTGCAACTATACCGTAAATTAAATTAATCATTAAAAGACTGCAATTCCCATAGCTTAATTCCGAAAAGATTTTTTTTTTCTTATGTGGTTATAAGCCATTTCAGATCTTAGTTTTCATTATTATGGTACACCTATAAAATTGTATCATTATGATTTTTTAAAGAATTTCCAGATATGGCGTCACTTGGGGCATTTTAGATATTATACTGATTGTGATATGTGATTGCTTATAAAAAAGTGGTCTGTCTCAGTCTGTCTTCTCATCTGTCATCCATCTATCAAATCAGTCAGAAGCAAATTATTATAAATTTATTTTGATAGCAAAGGACATATTTCTAAACAGCTTCTGAAGGGAAATGGAATTTGCAGCTCTTTCGTAATTTTTTTGGTCAAACTTATTGAAGTTCTAGTTTACAGAAACCAATAGATACTTTGCGATCGCAACTGACGTATACACAATACATAGGTAATAAGGTTTTGTTGAATAACTATTGAGTGAATTTTGAATTTGAGTATTCTGTTTAATTTAATTAGAAAAAATCGGGTTTTTACAACCCGGTTGCGAAACCGCTCTTATGTATTTCCTGTATGTACCAACATTAATTAAGCGCAATCCAAAGCTTAGGATACATACTCTAATAGTATTTTTTGCAACTGTGACATAATGTACAATTGTGCAACAGCACATTAGAATGTACATGCCTGAGACCAATCAGAAGCGAGAACGTGTAAAAGGGTCGTGGCTTAAGAAGTTAAGATATAATGCTATCGCTTGTTATTATTTCTCTAGCGGTGTTATAATAAATTTAGCCAAACACAGTGCAGAATTGCGATGTTATTATTTAATATAATAACATCGGTCAAATAATGTAGGTATTTATAAAACCACTTTTGTTGTTGTAATTGCCTAATTGCAGTATGAGAGTAGTTAAATATTATAAAGAGCATTACACAATAGTAAAATAAATTCGAAACGAACTCGTTGAGACTTTATCCTAGACGCGGCTCTATGTTTGCCTATATGTATGTATATCATTTTCAAAATTGGAAATAAAATGATTGTGCCCTTATTTCTCATTATTTTTACCACGAATACACACAAATCACATCCCGAGGATGCCTCGTTTAGAGGCGAAACACGTGTCGATAAGTTTTCTTGCTTGTTATTTAAGATTGCTTTATTTTGTGCTCGTGCTGCTTGCTTTGCTTGTGCATGTTTTATGCGGGAGGGCGGGCGGTGCTTGAGTCTGCATTTTGAATAGCATGGTAAGAGTGTTTAGCGGAATATTGCAAATTATTAATATATCCACAAATTTATGATGGACTTCCGCAAAGTAACGCCTTTTTCAATAAATTTTACACACAAATCATCAAGGTATTTTTTACAGTATCTGAAGCTTACTTTTTACATTATTAGTATTTAATTACAAAACTATACTAATATATTAAACTATATACAAAACAAATACACAAACCTATACTAACTATAACCAAAAAATACATTTATGTATTATCAGTACATACATGTATTTTTGACGTTTTATTTCTTGTTTAAAATTTAAAATTGTAAAGCACATCTGCTTCTGTAACTTTCTTGTACTTTCTGTCGGATTGACTAGGAGAAAATGCTTCTAGCATTAAGTCCACCTGTTGCACGTTAAACTGTGTTTTGTGCAATAAAGAATTTAGAAGAAAAAGAAGGATAAATTTAAAAGGTTAATTATTGTCACTAGAGAGCCTTTTCAGAAAACATCTGCTCTGTATATGGACATTTTCTACATGTATTTTATGAACTTTATGTAAGTAACTTAGAATCAGGCAGGTATCTTTCCGCTGCAAGGGGAACTCCTTTCTCCTTTATCCAAGATTTGATCAGGTTCCCTCATTGTTGGTTTATCAATAGGCCTCGTTAAGTACCTCAAATGGCTTCAAGATTGCCTGGCTCCTTTGTTAGCAAACGAGCTACTCATCGATCTTCCTAACAATAGGTCAATTTCAATGTGGTTGCACTAGTTGCGGAGGCTTATTTTAAAACAAAGATGGCGAATTGGAGTAAAGGATTGTATCATCAAGATATTTTGTACAGTGTCTGATTTATTTAGGATATTAAATTGTTCGAACTTATTGACCATTAATCTGGAGATTGCGGTTTAGATTGCGTTTAGGTCTTCAGAAGGCTCGTTAAGGGTCCGTATAAGGTCAGATGAACTTGGTTAATCGGTTTAATAAAAGTAATATAGATAGTAGACTATAGGGCTGATCTAAACATTTAAGCAAAAAGGTTTGCTCACCTTTAAATTTTATGTTTTTGGAGTGTTAAAGGGCTTTCCTTAAATTATACAGACTTAAAATATGTATTAAAAATAAGTAAAAATTTTATAACATTTTAATAGTTTCATCTAGGCGAGTTATTAAGGCCCTTACTATTGCCAAATGGGTACTTTCTAAAGCCTACTCCTCGTTTATGGCCAAACCAAAAATAATGAAAAAATGTATTATGAATAATCAACTCTTAGACAACATATGCAACAGTTTTCTTTTTCATACCACCAAAACTTCTACATGAATTTTTTTTTTACTGAATGGTGTTTTTTGACCTCAAATTCCCTACTGCTCCCGAGTGGCTTGGCCGATTGAATTCATCTATGCTTTGATAAATAGATAAACTTTATATCTATAAACATAACATAAGATTATTCAATCGAGTAATCACGTCCAAGTGAAAAGTATAATTTTCTCCTATTTCGCTCTATCAAGGACGCAGCGAGCGTCGTAACAGCCACTTTGCATTGCGCGCTGATATGAACGTTATTTCAATGTCGTTTCCGTTGATATTTGTAGTGACAAATATCGAGCTGCTAATTTGGCGATGGTAATCGCCTTAAATTAAAACGCAGTTTTTCGTGAGCGTGTGCTTCTTGTTGGTCGAAACAGCCACGCTATTTTAAACTAAAAGGAAACGTTAAGTTCACTTCTGATCGATGCAAAATGAGGTGCCCAATCTGACTTTATATGCAGCCTTAAGCTTTTAGTTCATATCTGTGCCCGAAGTATAGCGTTAATGCTCACCTATAGCATCACGCTGGGATGTAATAATCGTCGGTGAAACGTTGGTGTATGAATGTGGATTCTGACATGCATTTCACAGTGCGGAAACACCTTTGCCACCCCTTTGGAGATTCATATTGTGACGATATACTATATATAAGTTACAAATTGATTAATTTTAAGAATGGCAAATCTGATATCGAGGCTTTGACAGATCTTAAAAAGTACGAGTCAAATTTCACTCACAAAGCATTTTCCAGAAAATTTTTCAAGAGTTTCATCGAAACATAATATGTTTCCATGAAACTCTTGAAGCATTCCTCATATCAGTCTCACTATAACATTATAATAAGCTGTCAGCTGGTAATATTGATAGCCTTCAATACCGTACAGTGGCGTTCTTACGTGGCTTCAGATACTATTAAGCCAACTCAGGAGGACGTGTATCATAGATTTTTTATTCAGTTAGAAGAAATTTTGTAAAGAAAGGTAGACGGAGCCAAGTTGCCGATAGTTCATTTCTCTAGTAAAAATTGTGTGACACTGCGCGGAGTGGAAGGCAGAGGTACGGGGAAGGTTGGCTCCGCCGTTCCACCAATCACAGAGCACACAGAACACATGCCACCAATCGCTATCTCGCCCTTTTGTGACATTAGGACACCATTGATCGTAACATGGCTCCATTCATACACCAACTCCTCTTCTTAGTTGCTCCGTGGAAAGGTACGTCATATATACACATAGAGGAATCTCCTCTATGTATACCATAGAGGAAAACCATCTCCTGTATGTATACACAACAAGGGCTACATCGATATAGTTGTGTAGTCTGTTTAAAAATACGCTTCTAAAGAACACACAAAAAAATCCATAGTTCACACAAAAAAATAAGTTTTTCTGTTTTTCCCAGGGTTTTAGATTTGTTCTCTAACTACGTGCAAAATTAAAGTTCAATCGTTTACATATAAGACTCAAGAAAAGGAATTTGGAATTAACAATACTTAATTTCTGCAAAAATTTTATCTATCTATCTATCTTCTATCTATCTATATATATAAAAAGAGAAGTCCTGACTGACTGACTGATTCATTCACTGACTCATTCACTGACTCATCAACGCACAGCCCAAACCCTTCGACCTAGAAAGCTGAAATTTTGCACAAAGCTTCCCTTTGTAATGTAAACAAGGAATAAGAAAGGGTTTTTCGAAATTCTACCCCTAAGAGGGTGAAACGGGGGTCCAAAGTTTGTATGGGGAAACAAGATTAGTTAGACTATTTTATTCGAGACTTCACAGGGGTACTCCTATTCATAAATGAGTAAACACGTGTTTCAGGTTTTTTTCAGAATTCAACCCCTAAAAGGGGGAAATGGGGTGACAAAGTCTGAAAATCAACATGGGTATCGTTTGTATGGTTTATCGGGTCGCTGATTACGAAAACAACAACGATTTCTAAATCCAACGTAGTGAACGTGAAATAACATCATTTCCTGTTGGGGTGCGATGGGGTTGAAATTTTTAAATGTGTAAATATCAATATGGGTGTCGTTTTTATGGTTTTCTTGGACATTAATTACGAAAATTGCATCGATTTTGACATTTAATATAGTGGACATGAAAATGTATGTGTGCCAGAGCAAATCGGCTGTTGTTGACGGACAGACAGACTGCCACACAAGTGATCCTATTAGGGTTCCATTTTTTCCTTTTGAGGTCAATCTATATATCTATCTAATATCTATGTGTCTATCTATCTATCTATCTATCTGTCTATATCTATCTATATTCCAGCAAAATATCTTTGGAACGGAAGATGTTATATCCCTAGGGATATACTTGGACCACGGTGTGCCAAAAAAGTTTTTCTTTTTTAATGTCAAAACTTTGACGGCCTGTATCTCCCAAACGGCTGGAGTTAGGCCCATGTTGATGGGTGTCTAACTGCCGAAAGTGTCAAAACTTTACAGACCCTTATCTCCCAAACGGCTGATGCTAGACCCATGTTCATGGTACTCTAAGAAAAGGGCTCGGTGAGATCTAGACGACGGTAAAAAAAAACGAAAAGAAGTTCAAGTTAAAGACTCTGTTAAATCTATCAAATATATTTGTAAGTACGTGAACAAGGGTAGTGATCAAGCGGCCTTTACTCTGGAGAATGAGAAAGATGAGGTAAAAATCTACGAAAGCGGCCGGTACATAAGCAGTTCCGAAGCAGTTTGGAGGATTTTGAGCTTTCCTATTCATGAAAGGTTCCCCCCTGTTTTACACCTCGCTGTTCATCTTGAAAACGGTCAGCGTGTATACTTCACCTCCAATAACCTGTCAGAAAAAATAAACAGCCCACCTCAGACAACGTAACTAGCTTTTTTTGAAATCTGCAAAACGGATAATTTTGCTAAAACGCTCCTGTACTCTGAAGTCCCTTCTTACTTAGTCTGGAACAACAAAAAAATTTCTAGGAGAAAAAGGGGGAAAGTTGTAGAGGGCTGGCCAGGTGTAAAAAAAGAGCATGCTCTGGGTAGGGTGTATACGATTCATCCAAATAACACTGAGTGCTACCACCTACGCATGCTGCTCCATGAGGTTAGATGGCCGACATCCTTTGAGGACTTGAAGACTGTGAATGGTTTCCTCCATCCAACTTTTCAGTCTGTGTGCAAGATCCTTGGATTGCTGGAAGACGACAAGCATTGGGACAAAACTTTGGAGGAAGCTGCATTGTGCCATTTTTCCTTAAAGCTACGAGAACTATTTACAATAATGATAGTTTTCTGTCAACTCTCTGACCCTTTAAGCTTTTGGGAGAAACACAAAGACAGTCTCTCGGACGACATCAAACGACAACTTGAGAGAGAGTTGCAAGATAGTGCGCAGCTGCTCATAGACGAAGTGTACAACAGATGTTTGATGTTGATCGAGGATGGAGTGTTAGCTCAAGCAGGACAAAACTTAGCACAATACGGATTGCCTAAGCCAAAACGATCTGCAGCAACATTGGGTAATCGAGAATATCTGAGGGAGACTAATTATGACCCCTGTGCCCTAGGAAAGGTGGTATCATATAATGAGGAGTTACTGACAGATGAACAGCTTTACGTTTATCAGCAGATCCTTGGCAGTGTTGAGGAACGAATTGGGCAAATCTTTTTCCTGGATGCTCCTGGTGGCACTGGAAAAACCTTCCTTATCAATTTGCTATTGGCTAAGGTAAGGAGTAATCGTGGCATTGCCATAGCTGTCGCATCGTCAGGAATCGCAGCAACACTGTTGAAGGGAGGCAAGACTGCTCACGCTGCCTTCAAGCTACCGCTATATCTCATTCATGTCGAAACTCCACTCTGCAACATTTCAAAACAGAGTAATGCGGCCCAAGTGCTGCGTGATTGTAAACTTATAGTTTGGGATGAGAGCACAATGGCGCATAAAGGGGGTTTTGAAGCACTAAACAGAACTCTAAAAGACATCAGAGAAAACAACGACATGATGGGTGAAGTCACCGTGTTGTTAGCTAGAGATTTCCGTCAGACTCTGCCGGTAGTGCCGAGGGGAACTCGAGCTGACGAAGTTAAGGCTTGCATAAAGGCGTCAAATCTGTGGCGCTTAATAAAAAAACTCCACCTTGCAAAAAACATGCGGGTGCACTTGAAAGGCGATATTTGCGATGGAAAATTCGCCGATCTCCTCCTTAAAATAGGAAATGGGGAATATCCAGAAACTAAGGGGAAGATTAAAATTTCATCAGATCTTGCCACAGTTGTGTCGACCGTTGACGACCTAATAGCCCGAATATATCCGGATGTCCACAACCTACACAGCAAATCCGTGGAGTGGCTGTGCGAACGTGCGATTCTCACGCCTAAGAACGATCAGGCTTCCGTCATTAACAACACTTTGTTGAAGTCGTTCGAAGGTACAGATTACCAATACAAGTCTGTAGATACTGTAGTGCATACAGATGTTGCTATACACTATCCTGTGGAGTTCCTAAATGCACTCAATCCACCTGGTTTGCCGTCTCACACACTAATCCTAAAAGTGGGTGCTCCAGTAATGCAACTGCGAAATCTCAATCCACCTAAGTTGTGCAATGGGACCAGGTTGCGTGTGAAAGCCTTACATAAAAATGTGGTAGAAGCCATTATATTTACTGGGTGTGCTCGAGGTGAATCTGTGTACATACCACGGATACCTCTTATACCGTCGGAGTACCCATTCGAGTTTAAAAGGCTGCAGTTCCCCCTTAAGGTCTGTTTCGCAATGACCATTAATAAGTCTCAGGGTCAGTCACTGAAAACAGCAGGAATTGATCTCAGGGGGGACTGCTTTTCGCACGGCCAATTTTACGTAGCCTGCTCGAGAGTGAGCTCACCTAGCAGCCTGGTCGTGTTAACAGTTGAGGGCAGAACTTCTAATGTAGTATATAAAGAGGTACTTTAAATATGAATAAAAAAAAACTAATAGGTAATAGGCCCCGTCAAAGAGACTTTACCTGGAGATCAAAGAATTGCACCAAAAACACTCCAAACCAGATTTAAATATGTTGTGTAAAAAGTACTACACAAAAACTAAATCAAGGCGGGCGAAGCCGCGGGCAAAAGCTAGTCTACAATAAATTGCGTCACAGACAAATTCCCTTTAAAAGACTTGTTTCATACTTTTAAGCAGTAGTTGGGTAGTTTTAAAACTTTATTTTGTTTTATTTTGAATGCATGGTCAAATTATTCATTTTCATACATTTAGTTGCAAAATTCGAAATCTTATAAAAATGTACAAAGGTCTTTAATGAAATATAATTATATAATTCTAACCCAAAATTCATATCTTTGCTATTTTTGTTTGCCCCTGACCTCATAAAAATCACCAGCTTTTCTGGCATGCAATGGCAATACAAAGCAGCAGCTTTCAGCTGTCTAGACGGAATCTGACACTGCATCATATGAAAGGATGAAAGTGAATTGAGATTGTAGACTGTCGAAATTGAATTGGTTGAAATACTCTAGCTTTAGAGGTAAGTAATTTTTGCCTGAAGACCTCATTTTGGACTTATCACTCTTCCAATTGAGCGCGGAACGCGACAATTGGATGTCACTTTCTTAGATTAGAAAAAGCAAAAGAGCTGATGAAATACTTTTCTTAAATACTGAAATTGTTAGATATTATCATTCTTTTAAATAGCTTATAATAATATATAAACAAAAACCTATTAATCAGTTTCGAAATATAATTCAACCATATTTAGATACGTTTTTTTGACAACCATTAAAGTTGCAGCATACTTTAAATGTAGTTAAACAATAAACAACAGAATTCCTGTTTGTTTAATAGTTTTGATAATAATTATTTTCCTTTATAAGTTTATCACTTTGGTAATACTTTTTTCGTCCATTTGTCTATCAAGCATAGAGGGAGTTGTGTGTTTGTTTGTATGTGTAGATGAAACTTATACATCTATAAAAAAAAAAAAAAGCACTTATATATTTTTTAATTGTGATTTATAGCCCCACTTACAAATATAACTACTCGTATACGCTTTATGTTGTTGCGCAGGATCATTTACAAAGTATAATGCATATCAACATGATGAATAAATACACTTGCTTTCGTTTCACAGTTTATTAGCTTATCCAACCCGACTCGTTTTGGTTTTACACCATCATCAAGGGTTTAGTCAGATTGATTGGATGTTATTCCGTGCAATCCGGTCGGGTTAAATAAGCTAATAACCTGTGAAACGAATGCAAGTGTATTTATTCATCATATTGTTATCCAAGTTTCACCAAGTGCCAACAATCACAAGTATTGCTAGAAAACTTTGCTAGAAAAGTCTGACATTAAATCTGATACTACCAGAAGGCCGACTCGACGACGGATCAAAAACACACACATGCACACATGCATAGACGCGTACGTATGATCATCTCGGCAGACTTTCGTATCGGCATTCACCCGAGTATCTCCGAGATCGTCGTACGTACGCGTCTATGTGTGCGTGCGCCTGTTTTTGCTAGTAATGCAGAGTAAACATTCTGTAAGTGGTTATTTTGTGATTAAACTATGGTCACCTAATGCCGTAACTGACATTTATTTACTTTATTCAAATAGAAGAAAAACAATCATAATTTGTGCGTTTAGGAACGACACCGTGCGTATTTGCCTTAATGCTTCAGGGGTTTCGTTTTTTTTTGCCCAAACTCTTAGCAAATTAGCATAGTTTGGTGATTTATTAAAATTGTGCATTATCAAGCAGCGGGCCTATTATGTACATCTAGTTGCCAACTGGACTGGGTGCCTATCATCAAAAACATAGATATACTATCGAATTCCGATTGTCCAAGGAATGGAGTGACAACACAGTTCGTAAATAGTTCAATACCCACCAAAGGCAAATTTTGAAAGTTCAGTTTTTATCTATTATTTTAATGATAGGCACCCGGTCCAGTTGGCAACCAAAGATACAGAATAGGGGGGCAGGTATCGGATATAAATAGAAAAAATTAAAACAATACAAAGAAGGCTATCGTAAAAATGTAACTGAAAACTCAACTCGTATAAGAACATAAGTAACCAACACGATATTTCCATTACGCCCCGTGTGAAAAGTGGAACGTATTAATAAAAAACACTTTTTAGAGGCTCATAAAATATCGCCTCTCTTTACGTGATCACAATATCTAATTCTCTTGAAATAAATCTATACGGTGTACGCCGTACACATAATGTATAGTATTTCTCTGTCAGTTGAAGCCACGATCTAGACTGCGATGATAACAGAATAGCAAAATTAGTTCTGACTGACTTGACGGCTCCATATCGAAAGTGTAAATACATGGTGACATTAATTATTTATGAAGCCAAATTTATACTGGAGGCTAAGTAAGTGATCAGTATAACGATCAATTAAACATTTTGAAAAATAATATATTTTAACTTTCCGTTGTATTAGCTCGAGCTGGGTTTGCGTTTGTGGGGAACAAAAAAAACGAGTTTCCCAAAAATACCGCCTACTTACCGAGTCTGCAGTAAAATTTTTGGCTGCATAAAATAATTTCAACTTATATATCTAAAATTAATGTTTTTAACATTAAGAGCGGTTTCGCAGCCGGATTGTAAAAAACCCGCTTTTTTCTAATTAATCGAAACCGAATACTTAAATTCAAAATTCACTCAATAGTTATTCAACAAAACCTTATTACCTATGTGTTGTGTATGTTGCCATCGCAGAGTTTCCATTGATTTTTGTAAATAAGAATTTGAAAAATAATGAATTTAAATATTTTTATTTCGATTAATTTTAGAAAGAGGCGGCATTTTCACAATCCGGCTGCGAAACTGTTCTTAACAAGTAATACTATCCGACATAAAATACAGTTAAATACAGTACTAATTTTATAGATATCTTTTCAACGGAGGTTTTCAAAACCAGAGTGGTAGCTCAGTCAGTAGAACGCTGGGCTCTCAATCTTTAGACCCAGGTACGAATCCTGCCGGTTGAGCTTACAACAATGAATTCAGTATGTGCTAGGTATTTTGACAGGTACCATTTGCTGACGATGAAGAAAAACACCATGAAAAGAGGATGTCACGAGTGACTGTTCTAGTGGCAATTCACACTGGCTACCACCTCTGACACTATCTTAGGAAAATAATGTCCTGAAAATACGGTATGCTCATGTGATTCCTTAAGTTTTCATCGCTGACTACTTTCGCATTTTTGTGTAACTAGCTTTTGCCCGCACCTTCGTTGTTTCAGTTTTTGTGAGGCCCTATCAAAACAGTCAAAATTTTCGGGCCGTACATTTTATAGTAATGAATGAATGAATACACACTTTATTGTACACGGTCAAATAAAAAATTGAGTACAGAGTTTTGAACACACAATGTTGTACAAGGGCGGACTTATCACTTAAAGCGATTTCTTCCAGCCAACCTTTGGGTGGTGAAGAAAGTATTATTTAACGTAATGTGGAGGGGGATACCAATTTACAAAATACATAAATAAAAGAAGTACGCATTTGTTTGACTTTGGTTTAGAATGTTTCTGGTTTTCATGATTTCCTATTTGATCTTCAGGTCGCTTGTATTGGGAATTGATCTATGGGATAAAAATAAGCCTTTGTCCTATATCAGGTATAGTACTGCACTTAAGCAAAGTTTCAGTCAGTAGTAAACAATGACTTTTCTATGGAAACTTGACACCCCACTGCTATACCACGAGAACTAATTTATGGATTAAAAAAATTTCTAGGTCTAGAACTGTATTTGTGCCCAATCGAGAGGTCCAGATTTACTTTTCTTTCTGCTTTTCTATACTGCAATGATATAATGTTAATTTATATCTCCTTGAGATGGATAAATCGCCAAGTGTTCAAACATAGAAATTTATTTATGTCATAGTTTCGACACACCCCCGACACTTCATAGTCCTCGCTCAAGTTATTTACCTACACTCTTACGCGCGCATCTGGCTTGTCCGCACACGCTTGTGTGTGTGCGTGAGCTAGTCTAGGGCTGGCAGCAAGCGTGTGAGCGTCGTCGATCGAGAGCCACAACATTTATAGTCAGCAACTTATATGATTCTCTTCCTAAATTTAAGCGTGGTCAATCCCTAGGTCCAAGTTCTGGTTCCCTATGGATAAATTTGTATTAAAAATGTATATATCGTCACGACCTGATTGCGCGACAGGGTGTCAGAGGTTAGAGAAATTATTTTTTGATCTCTTATTAGATCCGCAGGTTAAGTGTCCAGAGCAGGCTTAGTAAATATGCTAGATCTGTAGAAAAAATCAAAGGATACCTACTCTGAAAAGCCATTAAAAGTATCAAATTATCCCATGGGGGCTGATTAATGAGATAAAATTTTGCCCATATCCAATTCCAGATTCGGAACTACATTTTTGTAAAGTTTTATCCCAATCAGTTGAGCAGGTACGGCGTGAAGGAGTAAAACAACATAATGAATAAAAAATCACTTGTACTATCCCACAAATTTATTTAATACTTCTTGACCGGTTTCGCCTTTATGGCATTATCAAAGGAATAAATATAAGATTTTAATTACACAAAAATATGTTTGAAAACGTCCACAATCTTGCCAAAATCATGTTTCTCCTTGTTATTCTCAAGTACGGAATGTGTAGGTCCGTGGTTGTTCTATCCTTTTTCTTAACGGCTCTGATTCCTCGCTAAATTTCTCGCCAGTAAAACAACACTTTTCTATTAAAACTTGACACAAAATTGCTATCCCATGGGAATTGATTTATGGGATATAAAGTATACTTTATCCTATTCCAGGTCTAGAACAACATTTGAGCAAAGTTTCAGCCCAATCGGTTTGGTAGTTACGGCGTGAAGGAGTAACAAATATACATCCATACATCCATCCAAACATTCGCATTTATAGTCTTAATAATATTAAAATATTAATATTATATTATTACTATTGAGATGGGATAATAGTGGGATGGGATAGTGGGAAGTGGGATGACATTCTTTACCTATTAACCACCAAATAAAAACCCACCATCTTTCAGTTCAAAAGCCGTAAATCGAACACCTGGCCAGAAGCTTTTTAGGGTTCCGTAGTCAACAACAAGGAACCCTTATAGTTTCGCCATGTCCGTCTGTCTGTCTGTCTGTCTGTCCGCGGCTTAGCTTAAAGACTATTAGTACTAGAAAGCTGTAATATGGCATGGTTATATATATTTATCACGCCGATAAAGTGGTATAGTAAAATTTTTAAAAAGATTTTTTTTAGGGTACCTCCCTTACACGTAAAGTGAGGATGATTATTTTTTTTCTCGTCTATTCCCTAGTGTGGGGTGTCATTGGATAGATAATTTAAAAATATTAGGGGTGTGAGAAGATCATTTTTCGATTCAGGGTTCCGTTTGCGAAATATTAAACTTAAAAGTGTTAATTTTTGTCAGAGTCAAGTGTCCCCCCCCGCCCTGTCGGCAAAACGGTTGTATTTGGAGACGTAAAAAAAATCACGGCAGTAGTATATATAACGAAATTAAAAAGAAAACTATCACAGCTAAGTAGGCTTTACAAGTTAACGAGTACAGATCGCGCCAAACTTTTTGTCCCTTCTAAACACGGGGCGATTCGCATCAGCAGGAAAAAAATGTATGGGCCGTTCTTGGGAAGAGCAAATTCCGAGCGGACTAGAAGTTTGGCGCGATCTGTATTATTATAGATAATGGTACGGAACCCTTCGTGCGCGAGTCCGACTCGCACTTGACCGGTTTTTTAGCTTTACAGTGATTTCTCTCCATTCCTGATTAATTTATACCGTAAAAACTAAGTCTACATATTGAATTTTTCTTGCCGAATATCAGGCAAATAACCTAGTCTAATGACCGTTTGTATCTCAAGCGCCCAATAGAGATCGAAACTTACGGCTCCAGGACTCCTCGTAAAGCTTGAGACGGGCCGCTCCGTCGTATTTCGTGAAAAGGTCGCCGTACTTCTTGCTGATCGATGTCTTACGGCTAGTGCCGTTGTTGCTCCCTGTACTACTGCTCAGAGCTGGTCTATTTGTAGAGAAAATTTGAAAATAAATATCGTCATGACATCTCGAGGGGGTATCGAAGGTATCAGAGGGGGCATCTTTCGTCACTAACGACTTTTACGTCCCAACCTGAAATGGAGAGCCTTACTGCTGTAGTTTGGGCACATACTCGTATATACCCACTTTTTAGGACATGCAGGTTTTCCTTCACCGTAAAAAAACCTAAACACTTGGAAACGCCTCTGACACCCCTCAGGGATTCATGTCGTAACGATGTTTCTTTTGTATTTGTGAATCCGGTACGAAAAATGGTAAACTAGCTTTTGCTCGCGGCTTCGCCCGCGCTCATTGTTTTTTGCATTTTTCCGGGATGTAAAGAAGCCTATGTCACTCTCCGGCCCATAAACTATCTTAATGCAAAAAATCACGTCGATCCGCTGCTCCGTTGCTGCAAGAAAGAATAACAAACCAACAAACACACTTTAGCATTTAAGGATTTTTCAGAATACTCAAATAATGATGCACCTTAGTTTGAAAATATGAGGCCTAGACAAAATAAATATACCTATTTTATTTATCGCTAGCAGCCTTAAACTTGAAGCTCTCTGTTGGTTGTATCCTAATACACAAAGTTGTGCGGAATCGAAAACATCAATTCATGAGCTAGTTTTATATTTATATTATTTATTGGACATTTTCCTCTATTGGTCAAAAGTGGGGGATGACAAATTGTCTTTGTTTTCTGGTAAAGCTATAAATATCCGAAGAGAGAAAAGTATATTTTGTAATCGTATTTTGTATACCTTGCAAAAAAAGTTTTGTTTCTCTACAAACCCTATACCAATTTTATGTATTTTTTTCTGCGAAATTTAAATTTATATAACCTAATTCATACTGGAGACTCGGTAAGTGGTCAGAATCAAGGTTCAATGACGGTCTCAGAAAAACGCAAAATAAAATTTAGGCTCCCTATACATATTGCCTTGGGGTTGTTCATAAACAAGTATAAGGGCACAAATAAATATATTTCAGATTTTGTAAAAAGGTATCTTACCGCTTACCGAGTATCCAGTATGAATTTGGCTATATCATGCAAAGGTAATTCTTATTCTCAGTACACTTTTACGTTTAGAGAACTATCGCAAACAATGATGTGGTTTTCATGTTAAATGACCTGTGAACAAACAGATAGATACCCTCGGAACCTTTTCAAACTACCCTCAAATGCTCTATGCATGGAAAAGCAAAAGTCAATACGTATATTAATGTGAGGGTGAGTGAGGGTGTGTGTATGTTTATGTGTGTGTATGTCCATCGAAAAAATAGATGAGTCACGATGAAATATATTTTGTTTGTGTAACACAAATCACATGTGGAGTCATTGGTTAGGTTTCTGCTTTTAGGGTTCTGTTGCTAATAGATACGTTTACACGGCGAATGATAAAAACATAGAAGACTCATTTTTAACAAAGTATCATTCAAAAATGGCACCAGAGACTGAAAAGGGCAAAAGGCCTTTGTTCGTACTGTTGTCATGCGATACTAGGTCAGCCGTGATTGGCCGACTCAAAGACATTAAGAACGCTATTGGAGCCGTCGACATACAAGATTGTGTTCAACACACTTTATCGTGGGGTCATTTTTAAGATCTATTCAGACTTCTATGTTTTTTCGTTCACGTTTCGTTTTTCGCGTTTATAGGGAAGCTTAAGTTGCTACGGAAAAAAATCGACACTTTTAGAACTTGCATATCTACTTTAGTAAATAATGTATTATTTTGATAAAATAGTATATTATTTTTGGAATCTTTTTTTAAAAACGCGATTGCAGAAATTCGGCTCGATATAAATATTTATTGAAATGAGGTCTTTTTCGACACCAATTCTCCTGGTTTGTCAATTTGGAATAACATATGGACTGCAATTATATTTTATTAGATGGGTTTTAACGGTATCTAGGACATGATTAAACGAAATTTTGATAGCAACTTTAGTCCATTTTATATCAATAAAA
This sequence comes from Ypsolopha sequella, assembly GCA_934047225.1. Lineage (NCBI taxonomy): Eukaryota > Metazoa > Arthropoda > Insecta > Lepidoptera > Ypsolophidae > Ypsolopha > Ypsolopha sequella. The sequence goes on along the minus strand of OW203996.1, from coordinate 9,767,120 downwards.
AATCGACATTTTGCAATTTTTTCACGAATCCATCCCTCTCGCACTGAGGGGTTTTTCGTAGATGGAGTAACAGGGGCGCTAAAACTTTTACATATCGCCTTAACCAACTCTGTGGTCTAGTGGTTCGAGTGCTCGATCCAGAGGCCACGGGTCCAAATCCCCTGGGGTCACATTTATGCTAGGTCTGTGTGACACGGAAGGCATGTTAAGCTGTCGGTCAAATTTCTGCCCATCACGCTGGATCGTAATGATGGTCGTCGGAGAAACGTGGGGGTACTATGACTTGCATTTCACAGTACACTATACCTTTGACAACCCTCGGAGATTTATATTGTGACGATAGAAAAGCTTCGGTGTCCTGTGTGGAGTGATTCAAAAACTACTAGACAGATTGGATATGGTTCTGAATTTTTTACGGGAAAATACTCATTAACGATACCCGTTTATATACATGTCGGTGGGGTAACCACCATTCTTCTTTTCTGCTAATGATTTGTCCACTTGATACGACATAACATTAACTTTCTCCTTTACTTGAGTAAAGTAGGTGCCTCTAGATCTTGCTCTTCCTTTTTTCCTTTCGATCTTTCCTTCTTTGATATTTTTCAAGAAACTGTCATGTTGAGTCAAGTGTCCTGCCATCTTTCCTATTCAGTTTTCAATGGTTTTTTAATCAACATCTTTATCCCTCTTCAATTCTCAGCACTTCCTCATTAGTCTTTCTCTCCGTCCAGCCTTCCGTCTTCCAGCACTACATTTCAAACACTTCCAACCTCTGTCTGTTTGCGTTAGGGCGTTTTATACTACAAAAGTGTTGCCACATTAGAAAAAAAAATCACGCCTTACCTGTAATAGTTATTTAGCATAGTATGTAGTTTGCTACTTGCACACTGTAGATAAACCATACAATTGGCGGATCGCCCACGGTGCGAGGGCAGCGTCGGGCGGCGCGGAGGCACAGAATAGATATTACCAGAAGGCCGACTCGATGACGAAGCGAAAACAGACGCACACATGCATAGACGCGTACGTATGATGATCTCGGCAGAATTTCGTATTATTGTACGAATCGTCGTACGTATGCGTCTATGTTTGCGTGCGCCTGTTTTCGCTAGTTATGCGGAGTGAATCTTCTGTAAGTGGTTATTTTGTGGCTGGGTGTTGTGAGCACGGGACAGAGTTTATTTATTTATTTATTTATTAGGAGCACCAATGTTACATACACAAAAAAGTATAATACTATTAAATATGTAGGGTTAGCATCCGTGTGTTGTTACGTTACAGGTGCACACGTTTTACAAATAACAGAGAGCTTTATCAAAAGTTAAATGTAACAACTACAATATACATGATAATACTTTGAACAGTGCAGATGAATAATCTAAAGCTACTATGTATAAATATATATATATAAATAAAAGTATTTATAGAGTAAAACTAAAACTAACGCTAACAGAATATTAAATTATGACTTTAAACAGACTTTACTTTAAAGAGTTAGTAAGTTGTTAGTGGTAAGCTAGGAATAAATCTACCAATAGGATCACTCTAAGCTACGCAGGTTATATGAAAGTAAAGCATTTTTATTGGTGTATTTTTTCTAGCACACCTCTAAGTGTCCTCGCACAGATTTGTCTCACCATAACATATGTTCTATTTAACCATTTACAGAACTATAATAAACAAAACATAATTTATTAGTCAACCATTCACCTCTCCACTCCCGTTCAAAATAAAATATTTACTTTTACGACGTGATAACTGCATTACAGAGTTGAAATACACAGTAATGGTGAAAGAGAATATTGTACTGAATTTTATTGAATATTCGAATCAATAATGTGGCAGGCGACACTTTAGCTCGATACATTATTTACGTACGAAGTTGCGTCTGGATGAATCTGTTAGACTAGCATGTACCAAATAAATATATGGTCTTTCAATTTAAATAGAAAGTAATTTAGGAGGTGATTCAGTATCGTTAATACATCACATTCTACTGCAAAGCACTTTTTTTTGCGCTAACATTTTCTTCACTTGTCCATACAAACTGAGTCAGCTGATCGGACCACTTTGTACTGAGACGTAAAAAAAAAGTTCGCACAAAAAAAGTGCTTTGCAGTGGAATGTAATTTATTAACGATACTGAATCACCTCCTAAATTACTTTTCATTTAAATTGAAAGACCTTACATACATATGTATATATCGTACTACCTTTTGCCCGCACTTCGCCTGCGCCGATATAGTTTAGATATTTTTGGGATAAAGAGTAACCTATGTACTCTCCGGCCCATAAACAAAAAATCACGTCGATCCTTTGCTCCGTTGTTGCGTGAAAGAAGGACAAACCAACAAACAAACTTTCACATTTATAATAGGGGTACGGATTATGGATGGCTTTGAGTGGTTTTATACACTGGCCTGCAAAACTAAGTACTACACTTTTTAAATTTGATTTTTTTCTAAACTATAGAAGTTAGAGATTTAAAATAAAAAAACGTTTTATAGCAAATTTTATCAGCTTTCTTTGAAACTATAGGGAACTATAAGAACAACTTCACAATCTGATTATTTTAAATCTCTAACTTCTATAGTTTAGAAAAAATTCAAATTTAAAAAGTGTAGTACTTAGTTTTGCAGGCCAGTGTAGTTCCATGCAGTAAATCTTTATTAATACTAAAATTTAATTTTAAGTTCTGGAACCATATTTTGGGCCACATACCACCTGTTTTGGCCTCATTGGCCGATGTAATGGTCACTCTTCGATGATATGGGCCACGGCCTGCACTGGGGCTCCACAGTCACATTCTGGTGTTTTTAATGGATTACTCCAGTCCTGATTCGGTTCAAGGTAGTCTAGATCTTGTGTCTTTCCCTAACTCTAGCTAAATCCATCGTTTTGATGCTCTGAATATTATTAGAGTGTATTACCTACAAGAAAGAATACCCATTTGCCTTACGATTTGTTTCTAAATTGATATTTTCTATCTTGTAATGCACTATAATATCATTAAAATCTGTAAAAACTTCCAATAATGCAAAATAATGTATTTTGATATTATTAACCAATAATAGATTTTTAACTTATTATCCCTTCCCACTATCCCACTATTCCCATTTCCCACTAATATTATAAATGCAAAAGAGGGTGTTTGTGTGTGTGTGTGAGAAGGTGAGAGAGGGTGTGTGTGTAAGTAAGTATGTTTGTTACTTCTTCACGCTGAAACAGTTGGATGGATTTGGATGAAATTTGGAGTGGAGATAGCTTATAACCTGACTGAATTAACATATGGGCTACATTTAATGCCAAAAAAAAACACTGGTCCCGTGGGAAAAAGTGACGTAAAACCGAATATCATGCGGGCGGAGCCACGAACAAAAGCTAGTAACTAAATATTAGGTATATTTTGATGCATACATCTTTACTACGGCGTAGTTCAACATTAAAACGTAAAAATGACGCATACATCTTTACTACGGCGTAGTTAGAGATCAAAACGTAAAAATGACGCATACATCTTTACTACGGCGTAGTTAGAGATCAAAACGTAAAAATGACGCATACATCTTTACTACGGCGTAGTTCAACATTAAAACGTAAAAATGACGCATACATCTTTACTACGGCGTAGTTAGAGATCAAAACGTAAAAATGACGCATACATCTTTACTACGGCGTAGTTAGAGATCAAAACGTAAAAATGACGCATACATCTTTACTACGGCGTAGTTAGAGATCAAAACGTAAAAATTACGCATACATATTTACTACGGCGTAGTTCAACATTAAAACGTAAAAATGACGCATACATCTTTACTACGGCGTAGTTAAACATTAAAACGTTAAAATGACGCATACACCTTTACTACGGCGTAGTTAAACATCAAAACGAAAAAATTATAAATGTCATTGAGGATTTCTAAACGACCTAGAAAGAGTAGAGAAAGCTGTGACATATTTCTACGGTCCATGCTAAGAAGTGCCATGGCAGGTAAGAGTTATTTACACATGTACCCTATTTATAGCTGTCTAGTCTAATCTGTCAAGTGTTATGTATGTTTACGTATATATTGTTTATATAATTTGTAGATGGTAGTACATACTAAATCTATGTTGTAGACGGATTGTTTGTATATAATGTTACTAACATGGTTTGTTTGTTTATCAGATCGAAATTTTCGTTTGAAGCTTTCACAATATTTCATACTGAAATTTTAGGAAATTGGAGGATTATTTTAAGGTATGAAATGTTATGAATTGCTAGTATCGACAGACATAAAAATAAAAAGTGCACAACAAATAGAAGAAAATCCATGATAAATTGAACTATCGGGATCAGAAAGTAATATTTATTGATCAGATCAATAGAACAAATGGAAACGATTCGTTTTTGTTTTACAGGGAGTTTTCAGAATACCGTGAAACTTAACAGATAAAAACAAATATCCGTTGTAATTTAAAAACAGCTGCCCTAATTCCCCGCAACATCCAATTTTTACTAAAGAAACTGCAATTAGCCGTATCTCGTTTGCAACAATTTAAGAATAAAGGGGATGATTTTGCAAGTTCTGGTGGCTAATTAATTACTCAACTACCCTCCCTTCTAGGCACCTGAGCCATCTAAAAAGCGCTTTTATCGTCTATGCAATAAGAGTAAGTCGTACCATGGTGATTCATATCGTGGGTGACATAAGATGGATGAGGCGAAAACTCACAACAAAGTGTCCAAGGGACAACGGCCGACACAAATTAATCATCACCCAGGGTTAACGGTACGGGTTTTGGGCAACTTTATGAGTCGATGACAAGATTTATCAAATCATGGTAGAGAGATGTGGCTGTGCAATAGATGCGGCTTGTGTGGAAGAGAGCAGCCTCATCGCTCTGCAGGGTGCGGGCCAGCCCCAACTCTATCTTGAAGTTACGACTCGCCCATCATACGTCACCTGGCTAAGGTGTTGGTCACGTACCGATACCTATAATATAATGCAACATTGTTTTTTAAGATAGGATTACTAACTTAGAATAAAAAACATGCCTAAAAAAGAACTTAGCTGTCTAAAAAATATCTAAATAAACTTAAACAAAAATTACGATGGCAATGGCCTGATGGGATGACATTAATCCCATGGAAGAACGGCAGGGCATTGGTGTGGGACGCAACGTGTGTCGATACTTTAGCGCCGTCCCACACCGGTGTGACTGCTGTCAGAGCGGGTGCAGCCGCGGCATCGGCAGAAGTAAACAAGAGGCGTGGGTATGCAGGCCTCAGTTTGGACTGCATATTTGCGCCTTTTGGCGTTGAGACCCTCGGGCCGTGGGGTCCAGAAGCAAAAATCCTTTTCAAGGAATTAACTACGCAGCTGGTCGACGTCTGTGGGGACCCGAGGGCTGGCGCATATCTTGGCCAGCGAATAAGTCTGGCCATAAAATGTAGAAAACGCAGCCAGCCTTCTAGGTACCCTTCCACATGACGACGGCGATCTGGCTAATATTTTCTATTTAGTTTAATTTTAATAAACTTGTAATTTAATAAATATTATAAATATATGCAATACAACAAAAATTACTTGCTTATAATTCCAATACAAATAAAATTTATTTCAAGTAAAGTTAAAATAACTAACATTTTATTCGATTACCAAAATTTAAGTTCGATCCAGCATGAGTTTGTTTAGCAACGTTGAAGTAAAATTAAAAACAAATCGAAGAAAGTTGCGCTCAAAAAGAGCAATCTCTTCGAATCTCGACTTCGTTATTTACTCATTAAAACTTGGGTTTGAAGCCGTACTGTATCATAGGACTAGTGTAAACAGAATTACAGTGAACTTGTCAAATTTATATTACGGCCATATTATTATTGCCATATATGGTCATATATTATATTACTAACCTTTTATTAAAATGGCTGAAGTTCCAACCTCGAAGATCATTTATATCACACATAATGATAACTATGTCCCTAAAGGAACTGCCCGTCTTCAGAGAACCGTAAATATATCCATAAACCTCAGCACCCAATTTGATCTCAATCCTTTTTTCGGCGAAGTTGACTATCTTGCACTGCCTTTGTCCTGAACTCGGCCCCTTTTTCACATTTATGTATTTGGTGGGATTTCATTTTACGAAATTCACAAAAATCGTTATTAGTCCATGATACTGATCGCTTATCAAGGCTCCATAATGAATTTGGACGATGTTCACAAATTTACCTTGTATAGCTGACCAGTGGGTCTACCGCGTAATTCTCATTTTCATCAACATCAACTTGAGATTGAAATTTGACGTGCGTGCGACGACACCCGCCTAACATGCCATCTCTTTTGCACGCGTTGAATTTCGCATGCATTTGCTTGAAGTTGATACAAATGAGAATTACGCGGTAGAGCCCCAGATTTGTTAACTAAAAAATTAGGTATCAAAAAAATCTTAAATTTTATGCTTTCAAATATTATATTGACACGCTAGCTTTAACAAACGTTGATATATTAGATATATTAAGTGCAGTATGGAACCCTCAGCCTGATAGCGGCGTGATATAGGAAAACTGAGATCAGATCTGGGTTCATCATCCAATCACTAAAACAGTCAACACTTGTACGCTATCTTTTCACCGACGAATGTTACGTTCATAGGGGTGTGACTCTTATTGCCGTATTTCGGGCACTCCTTTGCTGGTAAATCGGTCGGGCTGTGGATTCTGTGGAATGATCTTCCCATAGCCATCAAGCGTGCTCCCTCGTTACGTTTGTTCAAAATGTTAGTAAAGGTTCATTTTCTTTCTTTCTAATCTTTTCAATATTTCATCTACCTCGCTCGTACATGGAATATTGAACCTTATAACTGTTTTATCCTGTAACTTTCCTTGGGTTAGTTAACCCGAAGGTTAAGGAATTTTTCTCGATCATGCTGCAAGTGGGCCTAAGTATATTTTTTTCTTTTCAAATGGTGCACAATAAACAGTATTTGTCTTGTCTTGTCTTTTTTTACAGTACCCGGCAGAAAACAATGCACATCGGTTATCTTCGGCTTTGTGGAGTGTCGTCTCTGTCATCGGACTGTTAGTGCTTTGTGCGACAGATATTTAACTACGATACGATGTGCGTTATTTACTGCCATGACCTGTTACTAGGTATTTTAAGAAAGGGACTAGGAAGCCTTATAAAAATGTAAAAGAGATTCGATATCGAGAACCACAATTTACGAGAAAGTTGGTATTCTTAATGGAAGAGAGTGGGTCGAAGAAAGGAAAGAGGTACTTGTGGTTCCATATTGGATGTGTTCTACATACAACTCTAGAGCTGAAGAAAAATAAACATGCACAATACGCTAACATACAAGGTGACTTTTTGACTATCGTCCAAATTCATATTGGTGGCTTGGTAAGTGATCGGTATTATGGATCAATAACAATTTTGGTGAAATTCGTAAAATGAAATTTCGACTCACTCGGTACTGGAACTGAATTTCTATGGGAAGCCGAAATTTCATTTTACGAATTTCCCAAAAATTGTTACTGATTCAAGATACTGATCACTTATCAAGCCTCCAGTATGAATTTACACGATGATCAAAAAGTCACCTTGTATAGTTTGGGGTTCAGAGTCAACCTTTACTTATAGACACTTGTATTGGCTTTGTATTTTTGCAAATAAATGATTCGGATTTCTGATTACTGAGCATTATTATTTTGTTAACTTTTTTCGTACAATAAAGACTTTTGTATTTTTTTGTATTGTATTTTGTACATTACCTAGAAGTATTTCTTCTCTACCATTCTTAACCGACGACTAAAGAAAAACGGAGGGTTCTCAAGTCGACGCGTATATTTTTTTTATGTATGACCACACTTACTTTTTATAGAGTAGTCCGATTTTGATTATTCTTTTTTTATTGAATAGGGTATATTTTGAGGTAGGTACAACATAAATTTGAAAAAATAAATCTAACTCTAAGGGTATGGAATAGGGGATGCACTCAGGATATTGTGAATATTGCCTCGTTTTTACGCAAATTTTAGCAAGTTGTATAATTTTTATCTATACTGAAAATAAAAAAAGAGAGAAATGCAGACGTCGTTCATGTAAAGAAAACTAAGTTTATACACTTTTCCATAAATAAACAAGTTTCAAGGAAAACAATTTTTACCTGAAACCATTTCACAAATTCGGCGCTTTTTAAGTATCTCGCCATCTTGCACCTCTTGAAGAAAGATGGGTCGGAGTGCGGTGTGGGGAGAAGGTAAACATTTATTAAGATGTGTGCAAAGTTTCATTGAGATCAAAGCCATCAGGACGCCACAAACACCTAAAGCATTTATATGGCAGCTGAGCGGGATGGCCCATCTTAACTACAACAATTAAGAAATGTTATGTTTCTTACGAAAATTTAACCAACTAAAAACAAAAGCGGAAAAAATATTTTAGTCTTAATAACTAAACTCCTAAATGTAAAGGTAAGTAGTTTTGAACCGGCACCAAACAAAAAATCAACGAAGATCATTAAATTACTTTTATACTACACCTGCTCGGAAAGTACCTTCTTAATTTTTTGAAAACGATGCAGAAAATACGTCATTACTGTCATACAAATATGCGGGCGGAAAAAGTGTATGAAAATCCATTGTTAACGTGCTTGAGCGGGCAGAAAAAGTATATGCAAATCCATTGTTAACGTGCTTTTTTTTTTAAATAACGTAAAGAATGAGCAAGTGGCCAAGTGGCCAGTATTATTTTGCGAACTCGTACATAAAACTCGAAAAATGCTACTGGCCACTTGCTTTTCCTGTAAATAATAAAAAATAAGAAGGAAATAAAAAGTGAGAATCGCACGCGAGTCAGTCGGTTTCTTTTATTGTATCTTTATTAAAAGTAAAATTATACTATTTCCTCGCAGGTGTAGTATAAAGCACTATGTATCACTCGGGAGAAAGTGCGATTCCCAACCCGTGTGTATTGAGGCCCTTGGCTTCGCCTCGGGCCTCAAACTACACCCTCGTTGGTAATCTTCCCCTTTTCTTCCCTCGGTGAACAATGTACTATTATCTACCCTCATATCGTAGAATCCTGATTTTGAACTCAAAAATAGTGCATAATGAATTTTTTTTTTACAAACGTCTGTTATACAGCAAAAAATATCTAAAAGAACAATTTTTTCTCTCAAAATAATGCTTTTAAATAACTTTTTCTGCTATAAAAGAACTGTTACACGAAATTGGAAGGCAAAGGGAGCCATGTCTGAGGTTATATTGGGAATGGTTTGAATTGATGTACATTTGTGACCAAACCCAAATGATTTTAAATCATTGTAGAATTCGTGACCGCACCCTTGTGTCACATGCGCGGTGAACTGCAGGTTAGATTTTGTGCGTTATTTATTGATTTAATATTTATTGCTTTTTTGTTTGTTTAAAGTTTTATTCTGGGCAAAAATATCTGACAATTGTGTTGATTCGGTGTAACACGTTTTAACTTATTTGAGAGGACTAAACTTAATTTCAGCATTCTGTCTTTTTCTTTCTTTATCAAAAAGACAAAGACAGGACGCTTACAATAAGGTTAGTCTTGTCAAGTAAGTTAAAACGTATTAAACCGAATCGACACAAGTATATACTGAGAAACAAAAATTACGAACAATCAAAACGAACCAGCAAAATCAAAAAAAAAAAACTTACGACATTATTACCAAGATCTTATGGATTGGAAAATAGGTAGATAACTTATTGCATGAGTGTAGATAAAGTACTGTATGAATCTACACATAACTAGGTATTAAAACATTCGTGTATACTATTAATAGTTCTGTGGTGTAAACACTCGTGTTTTAATAACCTCTTTATGTACCACTTTCATAAACTACTACATATAAATAAATAAATATCGTCTCAAAACTAAGTTACATTATTTTTCGCTATTCAGTTTCTGTTTTCGTCGGTTACATTTTTTGTAAAACAGTTTTATATACGTCAATAGACAATATATTATGACTTTCTGCAAGCAGACGCTCACTCTGCCAACTTTAATAAACGCGTGGCCCACAACATTCATGACTTGAATCCACTATATCTCTTTATTATACTACGCTTGGAATCTGAAATAAAATAAACTCTTCAATGATATCCCAGCGAGAAATATTTACCTTTAAAACTTTTGGCAATTACTCGAAAAAAGGTAAAAAGTCAAAGTTGTTCACGGATGTTCATTTCTAAGCAATTTTGTTGAATCGATTGTAATTTTAGTATTCGTATTGGAACTCCCATAACTTTCTTTAATGATTAACGCTTAAATACCCATATTATTATATTTCTTCTATAAAAACCGGTCAAGTAAAACGGTTCCGTAAATACCGTTTGAAACACAAATTATTACATGAGCAGTTATAAGGACCAACTTAACTCGATACTTTCGATCCATTAAACTCTTTCATGTATCTTATTAATTTTTTGGTATATGATAAGTTCTTGGAAAAGTAAATAAATGTTTAAATAATATTTATATAAAATAATAATAATTGTGTTTTTGCCTATACATATAGTTTGAAACAATGTCCTTGTATATTTGAATTGTGTTGAAACTGTTTTCTATTCTATTCTATTAAATATTTATAATTTAACATTTATATAATTAAGCATTAAGACCATCTTGCTAATGAAATTTCAAGTTTTTAAGTCATCTGGTAATGCCCTATATGTTTCCATAGTACCTATATATATGAAATTGATAACGTATAAAGGGCAATTAACTATTTTTCGTATAGAGTTAGAAGCCTCATTTTTAACAGTGCACCATGGGGCGTAGACTTCTGTAAGAGGTATCAGTTTAAACTTGATATCTCTAACGGGGCCCGAGAAAAAGATCTTGACAGACGGAGAAAAGTGATTGTTGACGTAAAATCAACATGTTTTGTTGTAACTTATTAATGTTAATTCATTTTTAAATTCAGCGCCAATTGTCTATGCAAATCAGTGACCAATCAGCTGTAATTGTCATATGCTACGTTGATTGGCTAATTAGTTTAGTTTTTTTCTATGCCGTTGTTCCGGCGAGGGCGCATTGTTGTATTCGACGACATCTTTGCTTGGCTGGCTGGCCTTTGGCTGGTGTGCCGCTCTAATATTCAATTTTATGTAAAATAAATATGTAAAAGTGTCATGTGATCATTAAATTCAGTAAAAACAACTCAGTGTTATTAATCAACGCCACCAAGTCTTCAAATCATCAGGAAAGATCTGTTGCATCAGAATACGGTGCTTCGAACCCGCCGCCAGCAGCAGTATTTCCACCAGTGATCATATTAAAGTTCTTAATTTTTAGGTACAGAACCCAAAACTGACGGTCTCAGTTGTCAAGCTATATGTGGTTTGAACGTGTCGACAACTGATCCCCAGCTCGCGCAGCCTCTTTTTTGGGCATATTTTTGTTCAGTCTACGCTTGCTTCGAACGGTACGATAAGCTGTAAGCCCATAGCCCTATGTAAGACATACGTGTTTTTTTAGCCTTTGTTCACAGAACCTGACTTGCACCACAAATAACTACTTACAGAAGGTTTACTCCGCATAAAACTAATAATCTAAAACTGTAAGTTAAACTGTTATGCCCCTACGGCACACTTATTTCACAGTATAAGAAATGTACTGTGCTTATTTGTAAGCTAAAACTGTAATTAAAACTGTTTAGTTAAGCTTTTGTGCCCCTACGGCTCACTTCTATTTAATTTTGTCATCCATTAGGTGAAGATTTTTTATCGGCATTTAGTTATTTATTCATAATTTTTACTGTACCTATTTGTCTGTTAATCTTCCTATGAGTAAATAAATAAATAAATAACTAGCAAAAACAGGCGCACGCACACATATACGGGTACGTACGACGATCTTGGATGAAGTCGGTCGAATGCCAATTCAAAATTCTGCCGAGATCGTCATACGTACGCGTCTATGCATGTGTGTTTTCGCTCCGTCGTCGAGTTGGCCTTCTGGTAGTATCTATTTTGTGCTTGCACTTTGCATTTTACAGTCCGCTCAGAAACACCTATTGTAAGTAACAACGCGTCGTCTGTTTTATTTAGGAAAACGTGCTAAATTTACGAATGAACTAAGGCTTAAGGCGATATGCAAAAAAATACGAGTGTTTCTTTTCTGTGTATTTCATGAAATACACGAAAAATTTTAATAAATTTCTGGTATATACATTTTGACTATATAATCTAGGGTTTTGAAATTGGAAAACTTGTTTGGATACATTTTCCTCAATAGAAATAATTGTTGAAATGAGGTCTTCTTACACACTTTTTCTCCTCGTTTGACGAACAGGAAGCATATACAAAACTCAGACATATTTTATTAGGTGTGTTTCAACAATATCTAAAGATTTTATATTTGAAATTTTGCTAGCTATTTTAGTTTTTTTCATAAAAATATAAAACCAACTTTTTTCCCTTTTGCCCTGAATCCGCCCCTCTCGCACTGCGCGATTTTTCGCTTGGAGTGACAGTGACAAAAATAAAATTCGCATAGCCTCTTAAATATTTAATCATATCCCAGTTAGACCATTCCTAACAATAGCCCACCAAATCCAATAACCCAGAGATCAGACAAAGGCCACATCCGGTGATGTGACGTCACGTCCGGATTCTTCAGGAATTTAATATTTCCCGCCATTCGAACCTGACGTGACACCTCTTAGACGAGACGAGCTCAAAATGGCTCTAAATTCTATTTAAGAACCATTCACGTGAAAATTGTGCCAAGAACCAGCTTTTGTAGGATAAGGAAAACTCTGTCATGTCTTAGTAGAATAGCCTAGGGAAAACATATATAATATATACTCGCGCACAAAGGGTTTCGTACCCCCACGCAATACGGGTATTATAAAACCTGAAAATTATTATGATAAAACTGGTAAAGAATTCTACTTGCAGTAATGAACTGCCAACTTAACTTGACACTTACGATCTATTCAACTCTTTGTATCTAGAGGCTCCTAGAGCGTCTAATTAAGTTGGTTATTAATTACTTCCTGAGTAATTAAGTATAGGTAATTTTCAGATATTTTCCTTTACATTTCCTATAAGTCTATGGAAAAAGGCCTATAGATTTTCCTAGTGAGCAAATTTGTATGAAATTATATTAAATTAAATTAATTAATTAATATGTAGCCCTGAGTACGGACTATATGTTTGCGCCCTTCGGCGTTGAGACACTCGGACCGTGGGGACCGAGTGCACATTCTTTATATAAAGATTTATCAAAACGCCTGGTCGATGCCTCCGGGGACCCTCGGGCTGGGGCTTACCTCGGCCAGAGAATCAGTCTGGCCATACAACGAGGTAACGCTGCCAGCCTGCTGGGTACTCTCCCGCACGACGGCAGCGACCTTGATACAATTTTTTATTTAGTTTAATTTTAAATATTATTTAGTTTTAATTTTATAATTTTTTCTTGTTATGTATTTGATTTGTTGTGTAATAAATAAATTCCAGTGAAAAAAAAAAAAAAAAAATTAATTAAAATTAATAAATTATATATTATAACAATAATTGCCCACTAAGAGTTCTTAAATAATAACGTCGGCATGTTATGTTATGTTATGTTATGTCAGCAAATTTTTTCTACTTATCTCAAAACTACCTTCTGTTGACTATGATCTCTCTTCCCGCTTACCCTTCATATACTTTGTGCAACAGCTGTAACATTGGAACACCGAGAGTTCTGATTACGAAACAAGTTTCGTAATAGGCTGCACTAGTGCCCCCATGTTATCACTGGCCAATTTGTTATAATACCACATAGATAACCAATCAGTGACAGTTTCATATTTAGGCTAGGCAAAAAGTATCTCTGCCATGCAGCCTCGAATGTTCTCGCAGAACACCTTCGATTTAGTTTAGTGTATAAATTACCGAGAATTGAGGTGAAAAGCTATGATCCTTACCTAAGCTTAAAGCACCAAATAAATAAATAAAAAACTGGCCCAGTGCGTGTTGGGCCACGCGCAGTGTAGGGTTCTTTGTCACAGTATGCGGACTGCGGATGATTTACACAACTATCATGATCATCCTAAGTAATTTTCAAAGGAATTTGTACGAAATTTTCATTTTAATTTGATCGACTAATACTCATTTATTTCCTTTTTGAGTGAGTGTGTGACGTCACGAAACCATTTTGCATATAGAAAAATAAAATATTATTTTCAAAATGAATATATTTTTTAAATTAAGAATATTACAATAATGATATAAAAATACTCATATATTTTTTAATTAGCGACTATTAAAATATTTGGTTTTAGGGAATTCGGAGAATAACGTATGGAAGTTTAAAAGCCTTAGAAAGAATAGTGGCAGACGATTAGCCTTCCCTGGCTGTAAGAGGTATCAACATAAGTCCTTGTCAGTTTCAAGTCACCTCCATTAAACTATTCTCCACCAGCCATTATTCTTAAAGGAATTGGAGAGAACTACTTGACAACGATGGATGTAGTTTTGTCCAGACATACTATTTAAAAGAATAAAGACTACGCAAGAAAAAAAAACAACTTCTCAGGCAATGAACTAAAACAGATATTTTTAGAGTATTGCACAAAATATAATTTATAGCACACTTGTGCTATAAAAAATTATACGAAACTCGTGCGAGAAACTTTTTCTCGACTCGTGTGATTGCAGCACTCGCCTTTGGCTCGTGCCGCAAACTCACACTCGTCAGAAAACGTTTCATCGCTCTCGTATCGTAATGTACTATTTTTTACAAAGGCAAGCTTTATAGCTAATAATTAATATTATCACTAGCTAAACTTTGGCAATGGCGATATTGTTGAGAGTAGTGCTGTAATATTTAAACGGGTTAAGGTTAAGAGGATGGCTTACCCTAGCAAATTTTATTATTACCCATCCAATGGCAAAGACATTATTTGCTTTGATAGAGGCGATTATATGTGGGCTCTTTGGCCTCTTTTCCTTGGACGCGTAATACTAATGATCACGCAGCGAAACAACAAATTGGTGTGTTTTTAGCTTACACTGAAATATTTTGTAAGAAAAAATAATCAGATTTAAGTAGAATCCCTTCATAATTGTATTACCTATTTTATGAAGAAAAAAAAGACAAGTTGATCTCTTAGCCGCGTTATTGAAACGAACGTTTGAAAACCAAAAAAAAGAGGGTGGAAAACATTTTATTTTTCAACAAATGTATAAGTCACAAATGGTCATATAACATTGTTTTAAAGTAGAATCCCTATGCTCTATTTCACCAGAAGAAATAATGTTTGTAAACAACTTTCTAAACTAAAAGTGATGAAAAATAATGTTCAAAGGCATTTTTCTATCTATAAATACATACATTTTAGTTTTAACTCATAAAACTAAACTCACGTGCAATAATATGTTTAATTGTACGTTACAAATTGCAGTTGAAAATATATTTCATCACTATTCGGTTAGAAAGTTGTTTACAAACATTATTTCTTCTGGTGAAATAGAGTATAGATAAAAGATCAAGACATCAAATATATTTTTTTCAGTTCAAGGAGAATCCGAATTTAAAATTCGAAATCCTCGAAAGCCTGGCGTTGTATTTTTATATAAAGTCTT
Organism: Ypsolopha sequella; assembly: GCA_934047225.1. NCBI lineage: Eukaryota > Metazoa > Arthropoda > Insecta > Lepidoptera > Ypsolophidae > Ypsolopha > Ypsolopha sequella. Next base: position 9,751,525 of record OW203996.1, on the reverse strand, counting down.
ACTCCAGTTGCATGAAGCACAACGCGAAGATTAATTTAAGGGGCTATTTCAATAAAATTTACACATTTTGAAGTTGTTTGCCTGCTTATCAGAAAAAGCGAATATACTTTAATAAATTATTAATATTTATGTTACAGGTAAAAGCCGTTTTCAGTTAAAACCCGTTGTAACTAGTAAAAAGTAGATCTAACTGACAGCATTTGTTACAACTAGTTTTGACTAGTTAAAACTAGAATTTAATTATATAGAAAGTTTGATTCAAGGTAAAACTAGTTTTAACTAGGAAAAACTAGGTCTAACTAAATGATACAGTTAAAACATAGTAATTCTATTAGAAGTATTGAGGGTCGCCTCACTCCGCTTCGTTTCGCTCGACTCCAAATTTGTACTTACATGTAAACTAACACGCTCCTTTTAGCTTCGCTCGTCGTCGCACATATTTGTCACGTTTTGGTGAAAGGTATATTTAGTTAAACTAGTTAGGTATTTCTAATTAAAACTACTTTTTGTTGTTTATGTGCTAATCCTAGCTTGCAAATTTCCGCTTTCTAGGACTTCAGTGGTTTTGATGATCATGAGTGAGTCAATCAATGAATCAGTCAGTCAGTGACTAAATCAACTAATTTAAGGTATTAATAAAATCCAAAGTATAAAAGCTAGACAAATGAAATTTACTACATCAGCTTATGATGAGAATTTGGGCTATCTAGTATTATACAGCTATTATCGAAGTTTGACTATACGAAGAATTACTTCGAGAAAGGGTACGTAGACGTAGTGCCCTGCTTTCTTCGGCTCGTCTTGGCGGGGGCACTGCCGTGTCTCCAAATGCTATCACTCTCTTTTTTAGTTCAAGGTCGACCTTTACTAATCTTGCTTTCTTGGAGGTAAGTTTGTGAAAAATAATTTCAGGATAAAATCATCCATCCATCCATCAGCTTAGTTCGTCCACTGCTGGACATAAGCCTTTCCAGGACTTTGCCACTCCCGGCGGGCATCCTGGAAGAATTGCCCATAGTCACACACGCTGGGCAGGTGGGTTGGTGAGTGCGGTGCCGGAACCCTCGAACCAGTGACGCCGCTGCCCATCACCTGTCTGTTCCATATAAGGCCCGGCTATTAGGGATGGATGTACCGCCATCCATCGGTCCCAGGCATGGTGGTCCTCCTGGATTTTTGCCTGTGAGCTGTCCTTATACTCTCCCCCGAATTACTTCGAGGGGGTCTCCAAGTAAGACGGTGGTACCTCCACAGTCGAGCCCGGCATCAGCTCTACCACCTGTTAAGAAAAGTCAAAGATTTTATCTGACATAATTCCAGAACATTTACGTAAGCAAATCCGTTTAAAAGATATCTTTTTTTATTAACCTAACGAGATTCGTTTCAATTAAAAAAAAGACTCTTTATTTGCAAAAGAAAGCTACCTAAGGGGCTCATAATCTTTTGGGACTAAACCCTCCAAATCTCTCTTTTGTAAATAAAGACAAATCTCATAAAATTAATAAAGGCTCTTGAGTAAATCAACAAATAACATCACCAAGCGGTTTTGAGGAGAATACAAACGTTACCTTGTGCACGTTCGAGTCAAACTGGTGTTTCTATTTGATGTGGTTTATGCCGTTAAGGCGCTATATGTTGCGAAAGTGCCAAAAGCGGCTGTTTTGAGCAAAAGTAAAAATTTTAGCTCATCAAAGACGTTGTCTATAAAAACTATGCTATTTAAAAATAGTTCATTGCTATATCTACGCATTTACTTGAGCAGATTTTTAATAATTATTCTAGTAAGTGCCTTAAGCATTATACAAGGTGCCATTAATATTCATACTGGATACTTGGTTTCACGGATCAATAACACTTTGATAATTTCGCATAATAAAATATTGGTGGTGATCCGTTGCAACACAACTCAACTTGTTTGACAGGACTAACCTTATTTTGAGCTTCCTCGCTTTGTCTTTTCGATACAGAAAGAAAAAGACGGTGCGCATAAAATTAAGTTTAGTCCTATCAAATAAGTTGTGTTGCGCCGAATCGACACAATTGACCACCCGTAGTAGGTAATTGACTCGGAAATTTCACAAAAACAGTTATTGAACCTTTATATTGATACTAAACACTTAACGAGTCTTCAGTATAAAGGCTAATATTCATTATCATTATTTTTTTTTCCAGTTTACAATTTATTTCATGACATAAACATATATATATTTTTTTTTTTGTTATATTTTATTAATATATATTAAAACGTTTATCTATTAATATTAAAATATATCTATTATAAAAAAATAGTACACCATTTCATCAATCATTCTACACAGTTTCATCCACCCAAAGGTTGTCTGGAAGAGATCGCTGTTTGTGCTACATAATAAGTTAGTTAAAAATTGAGTATTCATATTTCTGTTCCTTTTTATGGTGTACAAATTAAAGTTTTATTGTTGTTTTTGTTGTTGTTGTTGGCTGTAGTATAACCTTTCATATTGAGTTATGTAACATGTGGGTGTACGAATGTGGACTGAGACTGCACTTCTCAGCCCATACACGGAAATACCTGCGACACCGCCGCTAGGATTCATGTCGTGATGTATATTACAAACAATCGAAATATAAACTTGAAAGAATTTATGAAGCATAGAAAAAGAAAGTAGATAAATTAATGAATGAACACCTCAATAATACGACTATACTAAAACCAATGAGGTTGTATTAACAGGATTTTTAGTCGCCAAAAAGACAAAAACTACACACTGTTCCACAGGTCTTCCTTCTCTTGTCAGCTTAGGACTTACAAAAATATTCACAATGAAAAAGGCCTCACCATTTTGTGTCACCATCTGCAATGTAAACAACAACTACGCATTCCTTTGTTTTTTTATTATTTTAACAGCTCCTTGATAATACCGTAAGGCGAAACCGGTTGGACTAATAAAACAGTGATATTGTGAAACAGTTCAAGTGTTTTTATCAAAATTAAAAAAGGCCTTATTGCGTCATCGTTCCAAACTGCGCTCCAAACCCGGAGTCTGCAGCCTCACATCTTAAATCCTTTAACGAGAAATCACAGTCACGAAAATCCGTTTTTCGCGATTCCCGACCCCTATTTCCGTAAACGGGGACCAGCAGGGTTCCCTGAGGCACGCTCTATATTAAAGGAGGGGTCCGAACTCCGAACACTTATTAAAAGTGAGAGTGCACTGCTCAACGGGGGTACCCAAATTCCCTGGGGCTAGAAATGTCCCCGCGTATTGGTACCAGCTGTGTTCGCTGGCAGGTTTCTGATATTGCTGCAATCGATACAAAGATAAAGTGTATTGTTTTGTTAAAGGAAAGGTTGCTTTTTTCTTTATGCTACATTGGATTTGTAGGGTATAAAGATTGACACTTAACTCTGACTACAAAAATAATATTGGTTTTTACAGCACGTAGTTCGGAAATAAATAAATAAAACCACTTGAAAATTAATCATTTATTCAAAACCGGTTGGGTGTATAAACTATTATATTAAATGTATGAAATAGTGTACAAGTAAGTTTTATAAAAGATACTTGACTCTGGTTGTTTTGCACAATCCTATATTTTGCTATATTTTTATTTAATTCAAGTGTATTTTTTTAATTAAATTTAAGTTAATCCAACCCTTACCCAACCCCTGCATATTTCCCCACATTATTATTTATGACATAAAACTATTACCTATACACATAAATTATTTAATTACTTAAACTGACCTGTAATAAGTGTATCTGTTAAACCTACATTACATAAATAAATATATGTTATATTTCATTTCATTTCATTCTTCGAAGAAGCGAATATTTGTTCTTTCTGTAGCTACATCATGCACAAAGAAATTTTTGTGGTTTTCGAGACAAAAACTGTTGATAGAACTTGTCTACATCAATAATTTTTACAAACGGGGTCATCGCAGAAATTGCGAAAAAAAACAGACGTTTTACAAAAGGGCAATTAATTACTCGTATTCGACTATAATGTAATATTTTTATAATTAATAATGTAAAGTAAAATGGAAGACTGCACTGGCAAAAGTAATTTTTTTTTTATATAGGTAGGTCTTATATGAAATTAATTTCAATTTTATGCTGTCAACAGACAATCACTTTCAATATTATTTTTATAATTTTTTTTTTTCGACGTAACAAAAAATAAAGCATTTGACATCTATGTTCATGTCTATGTCAATTAAAAGGAAGAGCCCTCAACTTTATCTCAGGAAGAACCCTTCAGATGACCCTAAAAGGTAAAGTACCTAAAAATACAGTGTAAATACAAAGACATGGCCAAATAGCCTTATATATAATGAAAAGAAAAGTAGGTAAAGCCTGACCAGGAAAATAAAAAACCTGCTCTAGGGGCACCACATTTGCTTTTATGATTGCAACACTCATGTTTACACACACATATTAAAAACAAAATCACACTTTGACAGCACACACGCACACACACGAAAAAATAACAGCACACTTTGACAGCAATCGAAATAATGACGTTTCAAAGTTGAGGTTGCCAGTAGAAGAAATAAGTTCTATTGGTTTTCCGCAATATGGCGAGGTTTTTTATTTTCCTGGTCAGGCTTTACATAAAATATTGAACAGACAGATAAAACCTAAAATAATGGCCTTTTTTGTATACAACGGATAAGGCGGTACGGCTTAGCCTTTCTTGATGGGATAAAAAAAATTAAATATGGCTGGTATCGGTTTTTAATAAGCATACCTTGGCATAAACTTCCCATACCCAATTGGGTATGGGACAGATTATTACACTTATGATATTTTATTATTTACATCCATTGACGTATCTAGGTCAATGTTTACATCATTCATTACATGGTAATTTTGCCAACGAGAACTCAAAAAAATATGTCATTTTGTAATCGAACCCGCTTTTCCTGCGAAGGCAAGTGAGATACAAAGTAATTTCCGATAACACGGGCACAATATAAAACAAATTTCCTAAGAAATAACGGGACGAGGGACATTAATATCAGTTAGTTTTATGGGTTCATAAATTTTATGACCTTTTTACGAGTTCAGAGTTTCATGTCGTCGCTTCACAATACCTTATTAATTTCTTAGGTCCTGCGAGTTTATTGGAATAGCGCTGTGGGTGGTCCGGAAAACGAGAGTGATGTTTTCAAAGGTACAAAACGTTTTAAAGGAACAAGGCAGTTGTTTTTCGAAGCAAACCAATTCAATTATTTCTCTGTTTAAAATTAATTGATTGTCTCTAAGTCTGAAAATTTACTCACCCCTGTCTCCCAGAGGGGTTGGCAGAAAATACAGATTACCGTACGCTACGATCCCACATACCTATCTCTTTCGCCTTTTCCACATCCATCGATCATACAAGCTCTTAAATTCCGGCTACTTTTGACTTTGCCTTTAAATTTTTCAGTGTGTCGCCAATTTGGTCGACATTCGTCCTTCTAGGGCGACCCGGTCAAGCATTATCTTCCACTTCCGCACCAAAAATTTCTTTCGACACTTTCTTTCATTCAAAGGGAAGGGGTCCAAAGGGAATAATTGCTATTATAATAATAATAAAAAAAAATATTCACAGAAAAAAACATTACATTTCTGATTGTTTCCGCCAAACTTTAAAAAAGTTTATTGGCAGATGTTACTCTCTTCACTTAACTACTAGCCGACTAATAGAAAAAAGAAAATTTATTTATAATTAAAGTTATACAGATTTTCAATTTTCAATTTTAGTTGTGTAGTCATCCAAAAGATGACTATAAACATATTTTTTGTAAGTACGCTTAGATACATTTTTTTCATTGCTTCTTATGGTTATAGGCATTTCATTCAAAATATTAGGTAATGAAAACTTTCTTGTTCACTCACCATAATATTTATTTATTTTTGGGGTACAAACCCTTTTGTTTGTGATTTTTCTGGTTATAATTTTACGTGATATGGATGTTTTAAATTTATTACAATTCAAGTTTGCCAAAACAATCTCTCATATTCTTTTTTAAAGTTATTTTTTGTATTTTTATCACCAAGGGTTTTCATTATTCTCCTTTGTAAAATTTTGATCTAATCTAGATATGACCGGAACAGCTTGTAAGATATTATTGCATCAACAAGTGCGTAACACACTGTATAAAGTGTAGCCCTGTTTACGAAATTGCTTGACTTGCTTGATTATAATCCTATAAAAAGGTATGTGTGTCCGTGTTATACAGGTTATATTCCGGGTGTTAGTGGACAGCGATTTTTAATTGTTACCACATATACAACTGATCATACTGAACAACTTTTCAAAAGAAACATACCCCTGCAAACCTTCGGGGAATAAGATACTTTATTTTAAGCTGAGGCTGAGGGTATTCAGAGAAATCTTTCCTGCTCCATCTCTTAGATTCTATCCTACTCAGTGGAAGTGGGCCACTTAGAAAACTCGTAATTTCGAGGTGATTTTCTTTATTATTTTGGAATAAGAGCGATGGGTTAATAATATTATATTTTTCTAGCTCTACCGTTAACATACACATATCTATCGATCTTACCAAATGTTTTGGTCGTAGCAGGGTATGGTGCATTTGAAATCAACCATACTTATTACGTAGCCAACGGAGACTTTAAAAAGATCGTCAACCGAGTCTCCAGTTGTATAAAAATAATTTTAGCGATACTACTTTCTAGAAAATACCTTTGAATTTTGTTTAAGTGCACAAAATTTGCCTTGAAAATCCATTTGCACTAGTTATCGAATCTTGATAAACCATTTTCAGCTTTTGCCAAGAATAAAGATTTTCTTCTTCATAAATTGACATTTAGACGGACAAATGTCGCTGGAGTACAATTTAGCGCTTATTTTAACTGTCCTAAATAAGTTATTTGGATAAAAGCATTAGCAACCGTTATCTTATTGTCCATAAACTGGAGTATAAACTTTATTTTGTACATATTTATAAATATATATATTTCGTGGGCGGATCGTAAGGTATGAAATCGAAAATCTTCAACCAAAATTCAAAAATAGGTGCGACGTCGAGCGGAGCGAAGCAGAGTGAGGAGGGGCGTTTTAGGTTTACATATAAATAAAGGAGATGGTCAGAATCGGCCTTAACTGCGTACACGAAATAAATTTATACTATAATTTCTGTTAGATTTATTCGTAGCTAGTTTCACTTTCATAATAACACGGACACACATATTAAAATAATATAAGTACTTAATGTCGCAGCCAGTCATGAGAGCGAACACCGAACGAAACGAAAGGGCGCCATCTACCAAATAGTCCACAAACTACGCTTCCAGCGTGCTTTGATAGAGTCATGCGTGACGCAATCGGCAGTCACAGCTTTTTATTTCACGATTCATGCTTTTCTTCTGGATTCTGATAGAGATTACATTACGACTGACATTTGAGCATGACCCTTTTAAATATATCAGAATCATCGTGAAACATTGTTACAACTATGAACGTTCCAAACGCGCTTAAGTTTATTTTCGCAATGCCATATGGAAATAACCTCCAAATAAAAACGATTTATCATAAAAAGTTATTATAAGATGGTGTCCGTTTTAAATGGATAGTCAAACCGTGTTATTCTGAATTTGTTCTTTATCATTGACCACAATATACTCGTATTTGTGTACACTCTTAAGGCATATTGCTTATGGGGAACTGGCCGTCTCCTTTAGGGAGCTGATTGAAGCGGAGCGGAGCAAGGCGATCCCCCAAGTTTTATAGAAATATGATATGCCTCGATGCCCAATTATACGATCTGCCGACAACTTATATACGCGTAGTCAGTATACCTAAGCGATCTCATTTTAATGAAAAAATGTCTGATCAGCTCATAAAGATAGTCGGTACAGAAGAATTGAATAATAGTTATTTAAGATACACATGCGGAAAGTAAGGTTTTATACGAATAAGTGCCAAATTGAAAACACGAGCGCAGCGAGTGTTTTCATTGGCACGCATTCGGATAAAAACCTTTTACGCCCAAGTATCTTACAACATTTTTCAATGCATTTTGCGAGGAAATACGACAAAAGAATAAGTATAATAAAGAAAATTTATCATCATTCAATTATTGCTAGAGCGCGCATACTTATAAATAATTGTTTTTTTTTGGACAGCAAAACCTCCTTGCATCTTTGTAATTTTTTAAATTTTATGACTTGCACCATGCACCATGCACCACAGAGTCAAAAACTTAAAAAAATTACTTTATTTCACGCGTGAAATAAAGGATTTCAGTACTGTTTTATTTCACGCGTGAAATAAAGAGTCGGTTTCCGCATAAATTTGTTACACAAAAAAGAAAACTTTACGAGCAACTGCATTGAAAAATATTTTTTTATTTAAATTTGATTATTGAAGGACTCATAATAAGTCACACATACTCATGAGATAGTAATTAAAGCTTTGGAAAGTAATTTAAAAGTATTGCTGCCGTTTGTACTAGTCTACCGACTACATGCGCGCGAAAAAAATATTTAAAAGGCGGGCTTGTTCTAACGAAACCGGGAAGTGACCGAAAACCACTTTTAACGTACACTATTTAGGGTCTATTTCATTTAGTACAAACTAAGATGCTTGTGATAACATTTTTGAAAATTACATTATTTCGCAAGATTTTCGTGCTTTTATGAAAAACTAAGGCTTATAAAAGAAAAGTACTCAATTATCCATTTAAAACAACAGGACAGAAAAGTTATACAGATCCCTAAAAAAAAAAGAAAAAATAAACGGTAGGTGTCGCCCAAATTTCTGAGATCTCTGCTACGAAAGCTTATTTTTAAGGGGTAATTTGCAGTTTATTTTTTCTGATACTAAATAACTTTTACTTATTGTAATTTAAGCTTTTTAAGTGTCCTTATCGTAGAATTAACCATTTCGTGATGGTCGTATACTATGAAATCTGTTAAAATTCGCCTCGCTCCACTTCGATCGGCACCTGAATTAATAATCACTAGCAACCTACTACACTTATCCTCTTCATGCGTTGTTTGTTGAAAAACCATCGTAAATTTCTTATATCATTCTTGATGTGGCCAACTTTACGTTATTTTACTCAGAGACATAGGATTGGCTGCGCTTAAAAGACGTAAATAGCGTGTAAAAGAGATGTCCTACCTTTATGAACACCTTGCAAGAGAGAAAGAGATGCACAACAAAGAACCGCTGTGTCAATTTTTTTTCGAGTAAGTGCCCATAGCGTCCCACTTGCTTGGGTGTGATTGCGGATTTTATAATAATATTTAAATAATACGTATTTAGTTTATCTTGTGCGGTGAGTAATTGTGATGTGACAAGGAGAAATAACCCAAATAATTGCAAATTTTACAGGTAAATATTATTTTGTGATTAGAATGTTTAGTTATATGCAGGATTGTCCAAAATATTAAATGAAATAGTAAATTTAATAGTGATTTCATTGTAATTTTTTGGTATAATTTTCTGTACCACATTGTTTAGCTTGTACATTCTAAATCTATGATTTTACTGGCGAAACAGTCCCCTTTTCTTCGTATGACACCTAATATTGACAGTGACGTCTTGTGTGTTACAAGTACACGGAAATCCAACTTGGGCACCCTTCTATTGCCAGTCTTCATCAAATGAGAAAGAGAACATTTCTCTTACAAAAAAATTCAGAGTAACGCTTAGAATTGCTATGGCATAATTTTATGGGGAAACAGTACAGAATCCCCATCACTACTTATACTACAAAAAAAAAACCAATTCGCATATTAGTAAATATTAAACAAATCGACAGCTGTAAACCATACTTCCAGAAACATCAAATTCTTACCCTTCCCTGCATCTATATTTTAGAAATTTGTAAATTTGTCAGATACAATTCCGAATTATTTGTCACCAGAAAAGAACTACCTTCAACCCGTTCCTTGCGTCATAAAAATGTACTTGTATTACCGAGCTCAAATCTTTCTTTACATTCATCTAGTCCACATGTAATGTCAATAAAAATATACAATAAGCTACCGAAGACTTTAAGAGAAGAGTCAAATAATGAAACTTTTTTTTAACTACTCAAAACATAATTAATAAAAAAGTGCTGTTATAGTGTAAATGAATACTTAAATGATAATTTAAAATAGAGTCTATTACAAATTATTTAAAAAGGATAGGTTATTTTATTTGGTTACTTGCATAAATATAATAATATAATTTCGCCGAAATAGTATATATATACGTATGTCTTCCTCTCTCCTAACTTGCTGTGCCCAACAGGGTCCATAATTTGTGGCTATGATGTGTTTTATAATTATTATAAGTAACATTTTGTGGAACGCAAATAAATATTGAGTATTGAGAATTGTTCATTCAGTGTGACAGTTCAAAATTCAAAATTCAAAAAGTTTATTTTGCAAAGTAGGTATATATAATATACGTTTCACAAGTCAAATTATAATCTTATAAAAATAAATGTAATAAAATAATAAATGTACATGAACTAGATTAAATGTTTATTTAATTTATGTAGCAATATTTATACGATTAAAATTATAGGTAAAATATTATTATACACGGTGAAATCCAATCAACCGCCCGAACCCATACCGGAGACCCGGCCAGGGACCAGGAACAAGGTTCAATGATCACCAACCGAGCCCAAAGCACGAATCCAGGCGGCCGACCAAATCCCATCCTATATACGAGTACTACATAGTAATAGGTTACATATATAAATACATACATTAGAACTAGACTTAATCCAAGTGTTTTGTGTTTTTGAAGCGAATGCTTCTTTGTTCGTGCCCTTTCGTGCCTCATATTGATAGGGGGTCCAATTCAGAACTTGTACCTCACTTCCAAGATCAACTTCAGGAAAAATAACCACAGATTTTCCACAGCATTTTCGTATTTAGTGCATGTCAATAAGAGTATTTGAACAGGGAACTTCTTTTGTGAAAAAAAGTTTAGGATAACCTTTTATTTTGACGAAGGATTAATTAATTTCTTATTACAGATTAGTACGTTTTTTAATAGTTCATTATTTTTATTATTTATCATTCATGATTATTTAGTTATACAACCTGTAACAGAAAGGTGTAACCATATTTGAAGAGCTTATTCAGTCAATGGTATAGAACATCTTTTACTATGGAACTAACCCCGTATATCGAAAAAAATATTACTTGCTTCATAAGAAAATGCAATGCCGCTCGGCCGAAATGTATGGAAAATTGTTCTGTACCATTGAATGAATAAGCTCTTCAAATATGGTTACACCTTTCTGTTACACGTTGTATAATGTTTTTTGTTATTCAATTATTTAACCATCATTGTATTATTCGAAAACAAATAACGTCAACTTGAGGTTCAGATGTAATAAATCGGTAATTGTTTCTACCTTCAGTCATTCTTTTGAAAAAAGGTACCGTAAGAAAAAAAATTGTGGAACTCTACGGCAAGATATTTTAGGTACTGTGTTTTTAATTAATTCATATCTACTAACGAGTTAAAAAGAAGCAATAAATGGCTTAGCCGTAATAAGTAAAAGTAGGTTTTAGAAACAAACCAAGGTATTATTATATTTTTTAATTCTTAGCATGTGCCAAATTTAAAAGGGAAAAACCCGAAAAGCTTTTAGATCAATCCTTACTTTGACTAACATAGATCTGGGTCCATTTCACACTTTTAGCGAGAAATCAAAAATTGTTAATACATTATAAACATATAAACATGATGTATATAAGGTGGTAGAGCTGATGCCCGGCTCAACTGTGGAGGTACCACCATCTTACTTGGAGACCCCTCGAAGTAATTCGTAGGAGAGTAAGAGGACAGCTTACAGGCAAAAACACAGGAGGCCCACCATGCCTGGGACCGATGGATGACGGTATATCCATCCCTAATAGCCGGGCCTTATATGGAACAGACTGGTGACGGGCAGCGGCGTGACTGGTTCGAGGGTTCCGGCACCGCGCTCACCAACCCACCTGCCCAGTGTGTGTGAGTATTGGCAATTCTTCCAGGATGACCGCCGGGAGTGGCAAAGTCCTAGAAAGGCTTATGTCCAGCAGTGGACGAACTAGGCTGATGGATGGATGGATGATAACATACACCAATCTTTTTTATTGACAGTTAATGGACCACATTTCCAAATACCACTTTGTATTTTTTGTAGTGATCAATCTGCCACACCTTGTTTACGGAAAACTATTCACATTGTCAACTTTAAGGACCTCATTGCTAAAATAAGCATTCAAAAAATTTCCAAAAAAAATTGCCGTAACATCTGACATTTAAATTTGTTGACACATAACGAACCAGAAAATGTATTTTTGTAACACAATTTGTGAAAAAAAAAACGTAAATTTTCCCTATCAATGTTGCCAGTTTACCACGATTTTCTTATTGAATAAAGCAAAGGTAATCAATCACATTCAAAATTTCATGTTCGAATAACCTATAATCTTTAACTAATCGAATTCAGTAATTTTAATGATAATCATTTCATTAGACCGAAATAAAAAATAAACATTACTCCAACTTCCAAGAAAATTGCGATCCAGTAGGGCACGCCATACAAAAAGCGTGATTTTGTGAAATGCCTTAACAAGTCATACCTAATATATACCTCTATTCGGGCTTTGACAGTAACATGTACAAATATGGTACGTTTACGTTTTGAGCAGAACAGCTGGAATGAAAATATTTTGATTTTTATTTAGTACATATATTTTCTAATTAAGCATACGGGCTCTCAAGGAACGAATTTACAGAGTCTGTTATTATATTTTTATATTAAAAGTTAATACTTGCGATTGTCGGCACTTTGTGAAACTTGAAACACATCTTGAATTCACCCTAGAGTGGTTGCGTGGATTACATATCAAGTACAAGATGCAAGAGTACAAGACCTTAAAACAGATCAAATCTGTTAAAGTGATCCTTTCGACGCTCAGTGTAGTTGAAGACAGATACATTGCGCATGCGCATAGTGTTGCGCGGACATCGGTTGCGTGCGGTTGAGTCACAAGAGCTGTGTAGCTATCATAATAAACCACACAGTTCCTTATAACTATAAGTAAGTCAGACAGTGTGATTGTTAAAACCAAATAAGAGGTAATTTTTGTTTTAATTTTTTTTCGTAAACTAGTGGAGGTATATATTTTGTTTGTTACGACTTTTTTTAAGAAAAAGCTTCAATTTAAACACTTAAGACTGAATAATAAATAATAAAAAAGATACAACTTGTTTTTTGTTACTTATAAATTGGCCAACATATGTAATCCACGCGACCACAAACGCTTTTATATACAGCGCGACTACTGTAGGGTTAAAAACACTTGAACTTATAGTTTCACTTTATTTATGTTAACTCCCAACCGGTTTCGGATTCTACTCCATTTTCAAGGGAAGATGTTAATTAAAATATTTCTCTGACTCGAGGCACTAGCTCTGAGCAACGTAAACAATTATTATATTATAATATATGTTATTATATTACTTAGCAGTATTTATGAAAATTCAAAAACCAAATCAGTAACCCCTCTCGGAGCACCGTTTCTGAACGTAACGATTGTTTGATCACCATTAAAAGTTTCAGAACGATCCCATTGTTTATTGTAGACTGAAAACGTACACAGGAATGAGAATTGCAATGGAGTAAGCAAAATTGTCTTTCCACCATCCACTTGGTACTTTCCTTTTTTTTCAATGCAAGTGCTCTTAAAGGCTCACTTTTTATGCATCAAAACCGAACAGAAAGTCGATTATTTTGCCCTAGGGCTTTATTATTATTATTTTTTTAATTTGCTTACAATGGTTGGCTAACCTGCAGCTTTTCCTGTGAACCATAAATGTTACACTTTTTTTTTTACTGTTTAACGGCTCTGGATACAGTCTTTTTGATTCAATAATAATTTAAAGTTCACAAGATTATATTTGTTTTATTTTCTCACACTATGCATTGATAAACGTATTATGATACACGAGCGTAACAGCAATAAATTATTCGTGTTTTAAATCGTCCTCGTAATTTATTCCTTTTTGCCTGCCCTAGTAGCATAAACTACTATTAAATAAATAATTGACCAATTTACAAAAAAGTATACTGTTCCAAAAACAGTTTAATTTCGAGCCTATGGTTTGATATATTTTTTGAAAAATAATAAAATATGGAAATTATTTATCTTATCCCACATTGCAATAAGGTAATTACAACATAAAAAGCGGTTGTATAAGTACCTACCTATATTGACCTATGTCGTAATTTTACATAATAGCACCGCAATTCTGCGCTGTGATTGGCTAAATTTATTATGACAGTCTAGAGAACCAATCACAAACAATAACGGTCTGTCTTAATTTTTTAACTCACGCTTTTTACTCTTCTCGCTTCTGATTGGTCTCAGGCATCTACTCGTACATACTAATTCCATCATGACGAGTATCACGACAGTATCATGACAAGTGTTTTTTTTTCACATTTTTCGTGACATTTTTTTTGACTGTCGTAGATATAGTAATGTGTGCAACTGAACATAGACATTGGGACATTCGTGCATAACTATTACGAAACTCACTTCGTTCGTATCACAAACAAGCACTCGTGTCCCAATATCTCACGGTATGTCACAGTTGCACAAAATAGTATTATGGCAAGCAAAAAATTATTGAATCAGAATGATTTATAATGTGAACATAGCTTTACAGGCTAAAGGAACGGTGTGGATATCTGTTTGTCAGTGTGCGCGGGCGGATCCTTTTCGGACTAAAATAGTCTTTTAATTTATTGACGTCAGAATGTCGTCAAAATGTTTACGTGGTAGGTATTCTTAGTTCTGAAAATAAAGTTTATTTAATTTCATTTTGTGAAAATAAACTTGTGTATTAATATTATTTTCAATGCAAGTGCTCGTAAAAGCCCACTTTTTATGTATCAAAACCGAACAGAAAGTCGATTATTTTGCCCTAGGGCTTTATTATTATTTTTTATTTTTATTTATTTGCAATGGTTGGCTAACCTGCAGCCTTTCCTGTGTGCCATAGATGTTATACTTTTTTTTCCACTGTTTAACGGCTCTGGATACAATCCTTTTGAGCCAATCATAATTGAAAGTTCACAAGATTATATTTGTTTTCATTTACTTACACTATGCATTGAAAAACGTAGTATGATACACGGGCGTAAAAGCAATAACATACTCGGTTATCGTCCTCGTAATTTATTCTTTTTCGCCCTTGTAGCATAAACTACTATTATTATTTGGTTGAACAAAATACCTTTTCAATTAGACGCCCTAAATAAATCGGCTTCGGCATCCAGTTCGTCCTAAAATCACTGAAGTAATCGGCTTAATTCAAAATTAGACGAAAGCTTTCACCGTGAACAAAAGCCATATTGTTTGGCCTTTCGTTTTTAAGGTTCCGTAGTATCTAAAAGGTACAAAAGGAACCTTTATGGTTAGACTCCGTAGTCTATCCGTCCGTATCCAACTTGAAATTTGGCACAAAAACAGCATTAATTCGTTCACGTAACAGAGTGTAAAAATAAATTTGAAATTGTTCAAAGCATTTCCAAAACAAAAGAGAGAAAAATAAAAATATTACCCTAATTATCCTAATATGGATATCAAATTGTAAATATTAAATAGGTGATTGTCAAAATATGTTCTTTTATTTGATTTCGAGAAATCATCGAAAAACCACAAAAACATTCATGTCCCCCCCCCCTTTTGAAAACTGCTGGGCCGCAAATTTTGAAAAAGATCATGTTAAGGCCCTTAGTATTGCCAAATGGGTACTTTCTAAAGCCTACTCCTCGTTTATGGCCAAACCAAAAATAATGAAAAAATGTATTATGAATAATCAACTCTTAGACAACATATGCAACAGTTTTCTTTTTCATACCACCAAAACTTCTACATGAATTTTTTTTTACTGAATGGTGTTTTTTGACCTCAAATTCCCTACTGCTCCTGAGTGGCTTGGCCGATTGAATTTATCTATGCTTTGATAAATAGATAAACTTTATAGCTATAAACATAACATAAGATTATTCAATCGAGTAATCACGTCCAAGTGAAAAGTATAATTTTCCCCTATTTCGCTCTTTCAAGGACGCAGCGAGCGTCGTAACAGCCACTACGCATTGCGCGCTGATATGAACGTTATTTCAATGTCGTTTCCGTTGATATTTGTAATGACAAATATCGAGCTGCTAATTTGGCGATGGTAATCGCCTTAATATGTGTTTACGTAAAGATTACAGGAAAAATAGAGCGGTTGAGCTATACGCTATACGAAAAAAAATTATATAATTAAATTTTTCATCCACGATACGGAACCTTAGTAACGCGAGTCTGACTCACACTTTACATATTTTTGTTTCAGTGAAATCGATTACAAAGCTTTGGCCTTCGGTATAGGTATCAGAATATTCGGAATATCTAAATGTTTAAATCAATTTTTTTTATCTTAACTCTTAATCTTACATCTTACTCAAAAATATCCAATAGATTATATTTATAAGGTTTGCTCCGTCTAGTTTTACCCAATCAATAAAATTTACGGGGGTAGAAGGAACGAATTATTTTTTATAAAATTGGTTTTGACCATGAAACTCGTAGCCATATCCTTTATTACATTGAATGGATGAACGCTGTATAAATTTTTTCATAAAGTTATTGACAGACACATACACACACACACACCCTCACACACCACACACACACACATTACATATACTCCCTAGTATTAAATATATGGATCCCAAGACCTTGACTGTAGGGCTTAGGAAACACACATCCTATCATACACCCCTCTTCCTACACACACACTCTCATTCTCATCCTCAATCGTCACACAGACCCATTCTCTCACATGCTCTTGATATATTTATTTATTATAAGTTAAGCGGCATGCTATTTTTGTTTACTTTTTGTATTCTCTTTTTATTTTTTTAATGTAAAGGAAGAGCTTGGCGCTTATAGCACAGGTACATACACCCTTGTAGGCGTCAAGGCAATCCTATTATATTGTTGTGCAATTTTTAAATAAATAATAGTACATTGTTCACCGAGGGAAGAAAGGGGAAGATTACCAATGAGGGTGTAGTTTGAGGCCCGAGGCGAAGCCAAGGGCCTCAATACACACGAGTTGGGAATCGCACTTTCTCCCGAGTGATACATAGTGCTTTATACTACACCTGCGAGGAAATAGTATAATTTTACTTTTAATCAAGATACAATAAAAGAAACCGACTGACTCGCGTGCGATTGTCACTTTTTATTTCCTTCTTATTTTTTATTATGTGCAGGAAAAGCAAGTGGCCAGTATCATTTTTCGAGTTTTATGTACGAGTTCGCAAAATAATACTGGCCACTTGGCCACTTGCTCATTCTTTATGTTATTTAAAAAAAAAACAGCACGTTAACAATGGATTTGCATATACTTTTTCTGCCCGCTCAAGCACGTTAACAATGAATTTTCATACACTTTTGCCGCCCGCATATTTGTATGACAGTAATGACGTATTTTCTGCATCGTTTTCAACAAAGAAAGAAGGTACTTTCCGAGCAGGTGTAGTATAAAAGCATATTCTATACTAAAAACATATTCTATTCTATCTTGCAGTTTCTTAACATTACATTAGCCAGTCACTACTTACTACATTCTGCGATTTAACAACTGGAATTTTATAAGTACTATAAAATATAAAACAAATTATATACACACCAGAAAACTGCTTCAACCTTCATCAATATCATAGACTTCAGAAGGAAACGTCTGCCTTACAATTAAGTGAATCTTCCGAACATAATTATAAGGATAGGTTCATATAATGACCGTTGCGGCCCGCCTTCCGATTCTCGTCACGCCCGTTCCGTGTCCCGTCACGTAATGGAGAAGAATCCCTTGCCTTCTACACACCTTGGGCAGTAGAGACTCACTAAGCATAAGGGCGAGCGATTGGACTTCTGCTAAAGCTGTGCAAAAGTGTTTGTCACGGTGCAATCATGTACCATGTTACGAGTATTTGCTGCCGGTACCACGTGGTACGTACAGCCAAGAACAAAAATATATACCTATATGTTACAGCCAAAGTAATTAATCTTGATATTATTTATACTCTCCAGCCATTATATATATTGTCTACCTAATTTAGACAAAGTGATTATTGGAGCATAAGTAATCAAATAATTTAGCTATTATACATAATATCTAGTAAGACGTGGATAAAGTAATACAAGAACTTGTAATAAATATTCAATTTCATGGGTATCTCGTACAACAGATGAGTGTAAGACTAAATGTTTATTAAACAAATTTTATCCTGAACAATAATCCTACCGATTCGTATAATAAAATAGCGAGGGTTTATTTTTTTAATTTTTAGTTGTTTCAGTTACCAGGTGAGACAAGCAAATTTTAGAAGATCTTTGAATGCAGTTTTGTTTCTTTTAAAAAATAAAGGAATGTTTCCTTTCAGTAAAATGAGCTAACTAAAGGATTTAAGGTAGTTCTCCTCCGGGGCCCTTGAATTTTTTCCACCCTGTATACTGTACAAGGAATATTAAAATTACAAACATATTGTACCTCTGGTAAAATATCTATAACCATTAATTAATAAGTTTTAAATTTAACACCGGGTTGTTTAAATCGGATTGAAAACAAAAATTCTAAACAAAGTATTTTTGTTTTGAAAACTTATAAATTGTATTAGGTATTTGCAAGTTTAATTGCCAGCGTTTTCCTTTTGAAAGATACGATGGTCACAAAATGATGACAGTGTGAATTTAAAAAATATATAATATATTTAATAAGGTGAAAATTTTTAAGTCTCCAATCCTAACGTCAAATATATTGCGCAATACACAATTTTCACAAAGTTCACCAGTCTTTGCAATTTTCTTATTTTTTATGACAGGCCAAGTATCTTGATTTAACTTCAAAACAGTTGAATAATATTGTGCTTCTCCAAAATTTGGCCATTAGGTTTATTTTCGGTCTTCGCAAATTCGATCTCATATATGAATTTAGGTCACAGTTGGAGTGGCTGCCAGTATTTAAGTATTGTATGATATTGAATTGTAATTGTCTTTTATGTACACTGCCTTCACGTTATCTCTTCTTGACATCATTTCCATCCAAAAGTTGTCTGAAAGAAATCGCTTTTAGTGATAAAGCAGCCAATTTTTTGTTAACTTCCTCATTTATTCCTGATTTATCCTGCAAGTAACTTTTCTTTTCAAATGGTGCACAATAAAGAGTACTAATTTGTCTAGTTTCTTTGCAAAACACCCTTTTTTATCCAAGTCGATGCTAGTGTCCATCCTGTATATTGAATAACGGCTCAGCTTAGACGTGTAATGTTCGTCAAATTACAATAAGTAACGGGAGAAATATTTTAAGGCGATATGTAAATATTTTAGCGTATCTGTTACTCCATACGCGAAAAAAGGCCTCAGTGCGAGAGGAACGGTTTCGAGGAAAAGTAGCAAAAAGTCGGTTTTTATTAATATATAATGTACTCAAGTTGCTATCAAATAGATAGACACTTCTTGAACTGTCTTACTTGCTTGTCTTGTCTAACTTAAAGATACTTCTTGAACTTGTCTTAGATACTGTCGAAACCCATCTAATAATATATAATCGCGGTCCATTATATCATTCTAAATTGTCAAACCAGAAGAAATGGTGACGAAAAAGACCTCATTTCAATAAATATTTTTATCGAACCGAATTCCTCAAATCGCGTTTCTGTTTAACAGATCCCTAGGAAAAGATTCCAAAAATAATAAACTATTTTATCAAAATAATACCTTTTTTACTGAAGTAGATATGCAAGCTTTAAAAGTGTAGTTTTTTTTTCGTAGCGCCTTAAATTGCAATCGTAGAAAAGTCTGTTATTTTTAAGGGGAACGAGAATACAAACAGAAATAAAATGTCAGCTTTCGGATGATTTTGTTGCAATAATTAGGTTACGTATAGCCATAAAAAAAATACATGTTTTTGGTTGAACTTTAAGGTATTCATTTTCCACAAACCACGTTAATCGATTCATATTTGTACTGTCAATGAATTTTTTTGTAACCCTCTATTGCACACTTCTTATCGATTTTGTTTCAGGTATCGCTTTCGCGATTTTGTTGGTTTTTTTTTAATAAAATTAGTGTGAATGATATCTATTCATTTTCCAAATACCACGTTATTCGGGTCAAAAAAAGCACCCCCTTTTTCCAAAAATACGTAAATCCACTGATGCAGTCAGCGGCAGCAAGATATTGTCAGTCTACGCCTAGCGTTGGCGCCCGTAAGACGTGGAACCTGTGCCCTTTTTTGCAAGCTATAAATATCTCCCAAAACTACTTCAAAACACATTGAAATTAATTTTATAAAGTAATATTTCGAGGAGCATCATATTCCTGCCGTTAAAAACTCAACAAAATATGCGTATGAGTGATTTAGCTACATCGTGCCATAGTCATAACAACAAAACTGAATGAATTTGGAATGAATTCATACTTTTATGCGGGAAAATAATATATGTTACTCTAAAAGAATAATTTTATGATCGTTATTGAAACCCAAATTAATTTACTTATACTTACTGAGATCTGTAACAAAGGTCAATGACCTTTTCGTGAAATTACCCTCTAGTATTGGCTCACTATTTCAGGTCCAATAAGTGAAGTTTTTTGCAAATTATATAGGTACACTTACTTGGGATAAATCGCCAAGCATTTAAAATATAGAAATTTATTTTGAAATATTTACAGTGCATGGCAAAATTATTAGATCGTAGATAATCCTGTCGGTACATGTTCAGGTTCTGTTACGCAAAATGAAAACAATGAAACTCTTTTAGGATTAATTTGTTATTCCTATGTTTGTCTGTCTGTCCGTTTGTCTAGACAATTTTTTCTGGGTAAAATTAATAAATACCAATATAAACGGCCCTCTATAGAGCTGTAAAAACATACTTTTGACGTTTTTATTTATATTACGTTTTAGGTTTTTACGTTTTTTTTTTTACGTTTTTCATACAAATTTTCTCACTATGAAAATGTAGGGATGAACACTTGAGATAATATTTTGCATTTAAAAGTCAACACAGAAAGGAATTGTTGAACAAATAATGTAAAAAATATGAAAACCATGTTGTTCTATTCTAAAGGGATTAATTATCTACTGTTCAATGTGGCGATAGCTTTGTTTATTTTTTTCCTTGAATTATTTTTTACTAAGGTAACAAATAGTTTAATACAAGGTTTTCCTTAAGAGGTCCCTTTACCCCTGTATTTTTCTTAAAATTCATACAATAGGTATAAACCGAATGTGAAGTCTACAGCTTATTTTCTTCATATCTTTTTTCATGAGTATATTCTAGTGACATCTAACTACGTTTCTATAAAGCCCAAAAAGCAAAATTTGATAAAACAACATCATAATAGCTGTCAGGATATCGTCAATATTGCCTCGTTTTTACACAAAGTTTAACAAGTTCGTATATTTTTATCTATACTGGAAATAAAAAAGAGAGAAATACAGGCGTCGTTCATGCTAAGATGACTAAGTTTACACACTTTGCTAAGTATAAACAATTGCCGTTTCATGGAAAACTGTTTTGACCTGAAACCATTTCACAAATTCAATTAACTTATTTTGAA
This sequence comes from Ypsolopha sequella, assembly GCA_934047225.1. Lineage (NCBI taxonomy): Eukaryota > Metazoa > Arthropoda > Insecta > Lepidoptera > Ypsolophidae > Ypsolopha > Ypsolopha sequella. Next base: position 9,729,893 of record OW203996.1, on the reverse strand, counting down.
TATCTTGTCATCTTGCATTTCTTGATGAGAAATACAATTTCAATAAGTAAAAATACAACTTTTAGTTAAGAAAACCTATAGTTAAAAGTCTGCTGTATGCATTAACATATTTTTAATTATATTACAATAGTAATAAAATAATTGTCGTCGTGATACCAGCCGTAAATTTCTAAAATAATCTGATATCACGCTTATGGAAAACCCAATTATTTTGAAGATACCATAATATCATTAAAATATGTTTATGCATTTAGCAAACTTTTAACAATAAATTGTCTTAGCTAAAAGTTGTACTTTACCGTTATAATTATTTCTTAATATTTTGTTACAAATTCGGAGAAATAGCCCTTAAGGAAAACCTTGTATGAAAATATTGGTTATCTTTGTGACAAAGAAAAAAAAAATAATAAACAAAGCTATCGCCACATTGAACAAACAGTAAATTATTAATCCCTTTAGAATAGAAAGATATGGTTTTATATTTTTTACATTATTTGTTCTACAGTTCCTTTCTGTGCTTTCTTTCAAATGCATAATATTATCTGAAGTGTTGATCTCTATATTTTCATAAGGAGAAAATTTGTATGAAAAAGTTAAACAAAAGGCCATAAAAACGTTATAATATGTATATTTTACAGGGCTGTAAATATTAGCATTTATTGATTTTACCCAGAAAAATTGCCTAGACAAACGGACAAACAGACAAACATAGGGACAACAAATTAATCCTAAAAGAGTTTTGTTTTTTCATTTTGCGTAAAGGGACCTGAACATTTCAAACTATGATACAAATAAATTTCTATATTTTAAACACTTGGCGATTTATCCCAAGGGTAAACAGGTGTCCCAAAAGTCAACGCTTTCCCTTGGAAGGCTGGTAGGCCAGCTCATGACTGACCAGAATATCAAATTATGACCTCAGCAAAAAGTAGATAGTCTTCGAGTTGATGGTACTTTTATAAATTCGAATAGATTTTTGAGAGTCAAAGCTAACCAGTTCTAAATTCTAAGAATAAAATTTTTGTTGCGCAACTCTGAATAGTCATGCTATTGATAAAGTCAAAAATAAACCTTGAAATGCTGTTACATCAGGAAGAAAAATAAAAACCCAATTTATGAGCAATTTTTTGTAATTAGGTTAGTTCGATATCACACCCTGAAAAAAAATGTCCTATGTTAGTTTTGCAAATTGTCTTAAATAACGGCTCATCAAATATTGTTTTTCAAATGATCTGGCAATTTCTGTGTATTACTTTTGAAAAAAAAGTTATTGCTATTTTACTACCAAAGGAGCTGCGTATTTTTTTTAATAATTAGAATTTAGAATGAAAGAGTGGCGGGCTGTAAAAATATTTGACGTTCATTAGAAATGCCATTTAACACGCGTTAGAGTGAGATAAATAGTTACGCTATTTAAAATGAGTTGGAATGAGATAGTAACGCAGTTAAACGTGGTTGAATGAGAGAGGCATAATTGATATAGGCTACAGTGAGATAGATAGTGACGTGGTGCATTCCTTCTGAGAATATTTCTTAGTTTCCACTTTTTGTAATAACAACTTAAGTAAAAATTTTTTGTAAAGAAATTTTTGGTCCAATTTATTTTCCCGCAAGTGTAAAACCAGCTCAACGGGCGAAAAATATTTAAAGAATGGGTAATGGTGACAATTAACCGTCACAATATTATTATGTATCTCTAAAGGAGTGTCTGAAATGTTCCGAGGGTCAACTGATAAATCAAACAGTCAAAAAACCACTTTTAGCCGACCATAATAAATTTACGTCCCGACGTGATAGCAAGTAGGATCAATGCCGTGTGACGATGATCGAAATACACTAATAAATTAGATAAAATAAAATACGTATTACTTTTGACCCTGCCTCGTCCACTCTATTCGTATTTTTGCTATGGTGACGCGAGCTTAGAGACCGGGACGAATTTCCCCCCGCGCGCTATCATAAAATAGAATAAGCCACGCCCGGAACTGGTTTTTGTTTTGGCTATGTCATACTCTTAAGCGTTCAGCACGTGTCACCGTATACCTATATGTTGTCAGTTTGGACGAAGTTGTTAGTTCTTGTTACCGAGGCGTAGATGCTATATTTGTTTATTAAAGGACAAATCGTGCAAATAGGTACACCGTGCCGTGTGGCCATCAGCACAAAATAACCACTTACAGAAGGATCACTCCGCATAACTAGCGAAAACAGGCGCACGCACACATAGACGCGTACTACGACGATCTCGGAGATATACGGGTGAATGATACGAAATTCTGCCGAGATCATCATACGTACGCTTCTATGCATGTGTGCGTCTGTTTTCGCTCCGTCGTCGAATCGGCCTTCTGGTAGTATCTATTTTGTGCCGTCAGTACGTCATATATGTACATGGACGTGTTTCATCGGTGTAGATGTAAATGCCGTCATCATTTTGTAAAATCCGGCAAATTGTAAAGTATGAAATCGAAAATCTTTCACCAAAAGGTCAAAAATAGGTATGATGACGGGCGGAGCGAGGGGGAGCGTGTTAGGTTTACATGCATGAAAATACGTTTTGGGAGCCGAGCAAAGCAGAGTGGAGCGAGGCAACCCTCAGTAGTTCTAACAAAATTACGATGTGTTTAGGCAAATTGTAAAATGCCCAATTCTATAATATGACGACGACATATTTAAATATGCGACCGGAAAATAACAAGAATCGTAAGTTGATCAATTCACCAGGTAGTTTATAATTTCACGGCAGGTTTTTTCACGGTCATTTATAAACTAACCTAACCTAACCTAGTGAATTGATCAACTTACGATTCTTATTATTTTTCGGTGACATATACATATACAGTTGTGGTCATATAATTAGGAACGACTGGTAAGAAAGTCGATTTTTGACAATCAAGTAGCTGTTACTTTTGTATTAACTTACTGATAATAAATTTAAACCACACAAAATAAGAGTTACATTAATAGGCTTTAATATATTATACCCAATTTGCAAAACAATTGCACTGCTATCAAAAGTTCAATTCATCTTCAATTGCTATTGTATTTTAAATGTACTGGCCGCTTGACAAATAATTAGGAACGGAAAAAAATTATTCTTAACTAGCTGACCCGGTGAACTTCGTATCACTTACCTCTTAATATAAACCATATTAATTTAAACCATATGTATGTATTTCAGAGCCGGCAGCTTTATAAAGGCATCATCAGATAGTCTAAGTATCGGCTCCATAGTGGGCGGAAAGAGTGGGCAAATCACGCACACATGTTCAGCTTAATGTTCATAATTATTTTGCATGAGACATTATATTAGATTAGATTATATAGACACTTATATTAACAAATAAGGTACGTACCAGCCTATTTTTTTTGTCTGTGTCGACTACGCCACATTACTAAACGTAATAGTAACCTGCCAACACTGACTGTCCGTGTCACTGTCAACGAACTTTCCAAGAAAATATAATTGATATTTCAAAACTATTTTTGCGGAGTTTATATTATCGGAAGCCAGATAAAATGGCATTGAATTGAATTGAAAACTATTTTTCAGAAGTTATAGTTAACTTTTAACAATGCATTTTCCCTTTTGTAAAAAGTGGATAGAACGGCAGAACAACAGAAGTACCTGTCCTAGTTGCACAAAAATATTGTAAAGATGCGACGAATGTTTCACAATAACCGTTGATACCTTCAAGTTTTGTATAATTTGCGGTCACAATTTGAGCCGAATAATACGAATTAATAGGGCTAAGGAACAAAAAAATCGAGTGAAACAACAACTGTTATTAAAACCGAAGTTTGTCTCAACAATGCCATCATCATAATCTGTGTCATCATCTGAAGGAATAACATTTTCAGAACTTAATTTAACTGCCGATGAACTAAAGGATTTGGATGAGATTTAAGTAAGTCATGAGCACAACATCGGCAATATTCTGGTTCTATCAGATTTGTCCGAGTTACCGAGGCCTTCCGCCACGCCGTCAAGTCCTGGCGAGGCAAGTCAAGACATCTTTAGCAAGCCTGGTTCGCATTTGCTGTTAGATTAATTGATATGTTGCCGATTCAGGTGTCAGTCGCGGAAATTTTAGAAAATATGATTCCTACCGTAAAGGTTGATTTATATAGTCTTTAATAAAAATATTTGAATTATATCAAATTGAATATTATTTCAGACATATATGTATTAGTAACAACAAATATACCCAAATGCACGACACCGTGGTGGCGCGGCCTTCAGACTCTTCAGATCGAAGCTGCTGTTGGCAAAGACAATATAACCACTTCGGCTGTTGGTTTAGACGGATGTACGTCAATCGTTCAGTCTCAATTTTGACATAAATGTCAACTGCAAACTGATGAAAAAGCCGTTGACACATCAAAATATGATTTACTCCACCTTCACGGATTCTGTTTGAATAAAAATTCATAGCACTGACTTTTTTGTTGGTTTCAGCACCTGTAATCAATTAATCAACCATCCCAAAAACTAATGAGTCTAATGGATCAGGTGGTGGGACTAACTGTGGCAATTTTACTTTACCACCAGCACAACATAATCCTGCAAATTCACCGCTGTATTTTAAAGCTTTACAATGTTGACAAATGATTGACATTTCTCCAATTGTTACAGATTTGTCGGCACTATAATCTATTTCTTAATCGTAGGAGAATGCTCCTCGTACCAGGTTCACAGGAACATTGCGTCTGCGGAATCGATCAATTTCATTTTCCCGTGCTCGCTCTGTTGTGATCGATGTGCCCGAACTCGGTCCATTCTATACCTAGTATCCACTTCATTGTAATTCACTCTAGAATGCAAATGTGCCATACCAATACGACTGTTATCATTATCAGTCTCTCGCTGGTCATCAGTGCGATTAGCGCGTGAGGTAGCTCGTCGCACATTCGATCGACTTCGACGACCTATGTTAGGTCGTTTTCTCCCCGGCATTGTAAGCAGTATCAGAATGACAAATCAAGTTTTGAATCTTTTTTCAGGTGTTAAAAACATAATGTGTGCGGGTAATAGATAAATTGAATGCAATTCCGTGCATTCTGAAACTTGACTGCTGTTAAAGTAAAATAACTGACACAATCCAATGTGATCTTTTAAAATAATCGTTAAAACATTTTGACGGATTTTTTTGAGGGTTTGACAATTTTATAATTGCTAAAAACTAAGAAAAAAGGAAGCAGTTTGATCACAGAAAACTGTGACGTCATAATGTAAAACCTCATACAAATTTCATAGTATCGGGGCGTTATGACATTTGATAAAGAGTCGCTGATTTGATTTTTAGGGAAGTACCCAATTTCAGATCGTATAGCGAACTTTACTGTTTCAAAGTATATTTCTGAACGCACCCAACACAACAACCAAGTGTCATTAAAGTGTCATTATTTTACATGTTTTAAATCTAATAACACGATAATCAGACTATTGTGGATATATGTTGTCGATTCCAAACCCTTATTTAATCTAGATCTACATGTTTTTATTCCTAAAATACCGAACCGACGCGACGGGGCGAACATCAAATGTTTGACAGGTAAGAACAGTTTGTATGGGAAAATAAAATTGTCGTTTTTAGTATTTTCCTCGCAATTTTTCCACATTTTCTCATCGCTTAAACCTTCCCTGGACTTCCACGAATATTTCAGGACTATAATTAACTAAATCGGTCCAGCCGTTCTCGAGTTTTAGCGAGACTAACGAACAGCAATTCATTTTTATTTATATAGATAGATAGATTTGAATTTCGAAAACGAATATCGCATTTTTTTGTTTCCCGCGTATTCTATGGTTACATCGCTTTATATTGACTAAGTTGAAAGTGCATAATTATTCCGAAATCATGGGCAAAAAAGAGAGTTGTGATCCATCGACCCGGAAAATTATTATGGCTCTATATGAACGCAATTGGTCGTATAAAAAGATCATCATATCATAAAAAGAATCATTTGAAGTGCTCTAAAACTAAAGTGTTTAATGCTGTGAATCACGTCAAAAAGTTTAATACTACGAATAATGTACCTCGAAAGCCTAAATCTAGAAAAACAACATCACGTGAAGATGCTTTGATTGTTCGTGCAGCAAAGGCTGATCCTTTCAAGAGTTCTGAAAATATAAAGAGGGAAATTTTTGGCGACGGAGGAGTATCTACACGTACAGTACGAAGACGCTTAACTGATGCAAAGTTATTTGGAAGAATCGCCCGGAGTGTACCGCTTCTCACGAAGGTGCACCGAAAAGCTAGGTTAGAGTTCGCGAAAAAATATGGCAACTGGACAGCAAGTCAATGGAAAAACGTGTTATTTTCTGATGAAACGAAAATAAATAGACTAGGGTCTGATGGTAAACAGTATGTGCGTAGACCACCTAAGCAAGCGTTGAATCCTAAGTTCACGAAAAAAGTGGTAAAGCATGGGGGAGGAAACATAAAAGTTTGGGGATGTTTCTCAGGTCATGGTGTTGGGCCAGTTAAAAAGATTGAAGGTATACTAGACCAATTTAAATACAAGCAAATATTGGAGGAGAGTATGCTTCCTTATGCTGAGGAGAGGTTGCCTGTAGTCGGGATATTTCAGCAAGATAATGACCCCAAACACACTGCTCATTCAGTTTAAAGGTTTCTTAGTGATCAAAAAATTACTGTGTTAGATTGGCCTGCCAATAGTCCAGATCTTAATCCGATCGAAAATCTTTGGAGAGAAGTAAAGAAGAGTGTGGCTGCGAAAAGGACGAGCAATTTGAACGATCTATATGATGCCTTTGTCAAATCGTGGAACAATATTTCAGATGAAACCTGTAAAAACTTAATAGATTCCATGCCCCGTCGCTGCAGAGCAGTTATTGTAAGCAAGGGCCACCCTACAAAATACTAATACTGCTTTTTGTAAGCTATGTTAAAAGTTTTATAATAAGTATTGTTTATTTCATTAAAATAGTTTCTGATCCAGTTCAATAAATTAAATTATTTTACCCGTTCCTAATTATTTGTCCATAGCTAGAAAGTTTCAAATAAATAGTTCAAATGGAACTTTAATTAAATTATCAATGAAAGTTCAACAATTTTACATATTATATATGTAGTATAAAAGCCTGCTAACATAGCTATATTATCATGTTGTTTGAAGGTAGTAACAGTAATATAAACTTAAGTTACAGCAACTTTTTTTTCTGAAAGTTACTTCGATATTAGTAAGTAATAATTTATTTTATTTTACATTTAAAATTATATTTATAAACTTAAATAACATATAAATAATGATAATTTTTATTATTATTATTATAATCGATATTAGTCGTTCCTAATTATATGACCACAACTGTATATATATATATATATATAAAACGTTATATTTTTCAGACGTACCTAAATTAGCAATGTAACTTTGCATGTATGTACAAAATGTACATTATTAGAAACTCCACGCCAAATTGCAACAAAATAACTTGCGCCTTTAGGACAGAAAAACAATTTTTTCAGTTTATTACTTTAAAATTGTAAAGTCAATTCAGTATTTCAAACGTCCAATAGGAATGGCCCTAGTCAATTGGTAGAGTGCAAAAATCTTTTTTTTAGCCTAACGCTACTCGGTACCCTATTTCCGGCTGGTCCGGTTAGCGCTACGAGCTCTCATGTTGATCTGTGTTTTATGACTTACATGTGGAAAGTTCATGCGCCCTTTGTAGTTTTGTAGAACTCTCTTGTAAAATTAGAATTGTATAGTAAAATCACACAATTGATAACATCTAGGTCAGCTCACAGTTACTACTTGCTGAACGGTAAAGGAAAACATCGTAAAGAAACCTGCATGCCCCTAAAAAGCGTGTATTTGTGCCGGAAGTATGCCAATAGAGCTCACCACCCATGACGTTTGGACGTAATAATTATCGGTGAAACGCGGGTGTACCGAGCATTACACAGTTCACACTTGGAACACCTCTGACAAAATGGCAAAATGTTGAACATTCTGACAAAATCTATTCTTTAGTTATAAATAAATCTAATGAAGTAATTGGATAAATTACTTTAAAATTAGGGCCAATACGTATGACACATCCTTTCACAAACCAAGCAGGAAATCTATGAATTCGTATTACTTGCTACGTCGTAGCAAAAAGACGCGAACGAGCGATACTGCACACAACAAAATTATTGATATTTATTGATAGAAAAGACCAACTATAGTACTACAGAATATCTAGAAGATTGTTGAATAAAATAATGTCCAGAATGTTTTTTGAGAACTTGAAAACAGGACCGATTTTTATGGTAGATCATTTCATCCGTAATCGACATTTTTACATGAGTGTTTTATTTGCAGTTTGTGTATACCTACCAAAAATTACAATATGATTTATTATTTGAATGACTGTCTTTAATTGTTGTTTATTGTTGTGAATTGTATCTTTTGTGTTCAAATTTCGTTTGGACCCTGTAATTCTAAGTCTTTTTAAATATTTGTATGCCTTTACGGCGGAACAAAGCGCACTACTTTTGTAAAACCATCTGTATTTCTAAGCTATGTTAGGCAAATAAATGCTTTGATTGATTTGATTGATTGATTGATTGATTGACAAAATTAACCATTGCTCTACCTGAAGTTAACGGGATACAGGTCCCACGTAAAATATGTCAGAAAACTAGTTACTAAGCATAAAACAACCTGCACATCTTTTAAGGTGATATACCGTGCTAGCAAAGGTCCCCGTTACTCCAGGCAGAAAGACCCGCAGTGCGAAAGGGACGGAATCGGAGAAAATTGTCAAAAAGTCGGTTTTAAATTAATTCAAAATTAATTAAAATAGCTACAAAAAAATGCATAACCAGTAATTTAGGTGTAGTTAAAACCCATCTAAATAAATATTTTTCAAGTCTGTGTGCTATCCTAATTTGTCAGAATATCAAAAAAAGTGTAAATTTAGACCTGATTTCAATAATTATTTCTATCGAATGAAATTCCTCCTATCGCGTTTCTGATAGACCAAAATCTAGTAAAAGGTCCCAAAATTGTTATACTAATTTATTTTACTTGGAACTTCATTAAAAGAGCAGATAAATAACTTCAAAAAGTGTCAATTTTCACGGTATAGCCCCTTAACACGTTCACTCTTACATAATTTGCTACGGCGTAGCAAGTGCTACGACTCCAAAGCTTGCCAGCCCCTCTATTCTGTATCTTTAGTTGCCAATTGTACTAGGTGCCTATCATCAAAAACATAGCTAAAAACGGAACTTTCAAAATTGCCATTAGTGGGTATTGAACTATTTACGAACTGTCGTCACTTCAAGTGCGAGTAATCCTTAGATAATCGGAATTCGATAGTGTATCTATGTTTTTGATGATATATGCACCCAGTCCAGTTGGCAACTAGAGATACATGATAGGCCCTCTGGTTTAAAAGTGTACAAAGATTGTGATGTTTTATCTATCAGACGACTGTATATCTTAAGGTGTGTACTGAAAATACATAAAACTATCACACCAGATCCTAATATATTAATAAAACGAAATCTATGTACTATGTTACAACACCCAAATGTAAAAATCAAATTTGATAGTATCCAATACAATGTTCAATCTATATTTTTATATAATAATGTCGTACTTGAAATGTAAGAAATCTGTCACTTCCTGAATTAAACTACAGAAAATATATATCTTATACCTAATCTCAGAATACTTAAGCAAATATCTATTTTCAAGTTACCTTAACACATTTGTAATTGTTACTTAAACTAAACATTAATAAAATCAATTAATTTAAACTTATTAATAAACCTAATTTTTACTTTAAACTTAATCTAACTTAGACTTAATCTTAAATTTAAATTTAACATCAACTAACTCAACATTTTTTGCGAGCAAGTTATTGTAATAACATTAAGAAGAGTGGTCTCGTCCTTATACAGGTTTATATAAACTTTACAGTATAAGGCCTACGTACTGTTTACAAAGATTTCAAAAGTAAAGATAAGCCCTTACCGTAGTATGACAGCACCAAAATGTTTTCACCTTTAAATGGGTGACGCTCACACGTTTCAAATCTGTGCTCATCTGAACACAGTAATGCGCTTAATGTTGGACGCCTTAATGAATTTTTAGGAGAAAAGGGCTTTAATACGAGTATACCGTCGTGTGCATTTTTAAAGTGCACTAACATTTCAAGAAATACGACTAAAGCCAAAAGTGTGACATTTCACATTTAAAACACATTCGAAAACAATGCAATAGATTTTAGGTGCCAGGGCTCATCTAAACTTTTGAAATTTTTGACTTTTTACCTAAAACTTGTTTTTATTAATAAACTAATTTGTATTTTTTTGTAGGTTTGTAGATCCCATAGAGAAATTTTCCTCTTTAGTAGATCCGCTACGTCGTAGTCTGGGCTTATAATGCATCTGGGGACGCGAACGTATTTTGTAAGATCTATTAATCAGGTGACCAGCCAGTCTTCCGCCATGTCAGGGAGACCGTTAAGAAGAGATTAGAAAGAGGTTGAAAACTTTTATCTTGTCCGCAAAAACATTGTAGGCAGCACCGGGTTCTGACTGTGACATTCCATTTGTTATCTGTTTTTGACTTCTTTTTAAAGGAGAGGCGATAGAATTATCGTGTGCCTAAAATCTAGTTAGTTATGGTTATTATTATAAATCATTCTTAAGTAATGTAGATATCAAAGTCATTGATATTAATAATTTAATAAAATTGTATTGATAATTTATCTGTCTGTAAAAGGGGAAAATATCTTAGTATATTTCTTAGAGCCCCATTAAAAATATATTCTACTAAGTTCCAGAGCCTCTCCATACGTAACCTTTTACCTAACCTACCGGCCCTCTTCCGCGCTGAAGGATTTCTGTTGGCAAATTTAGTGTGCAAAATAGTATTTTTGAGGAGTAAATAAAAATATCCCTTTTTTAATATTTTTTATTGCAAATAAGAAAAACAATCACGGGTTGTGCGTTTGAGAATGAAACTTGTCGCATCCATCTTAAATGTTTTTTAATGCAAGTGCTCGTAAAGGCCCACTTTTTATGCATCCAAACCGAACATAAAGTCGATTATTTTGCCCTAGGGCTTTATAATTATTATTATTTTTAATTTATTTACAAAAGTTGGCTTACCTGCAGCCTTTCCTGTGTACCGTATGTTATACTTTTTGTTCCACTGTTTAACGGCTCTGGATACAGTCCTTTTGAGCCAATCATAATTTAAAGTTCACAAGATTATATTTGTTTTATTTCCTCACACTATGCATTGAAAAACGTAGTATGATACATGGGCGTAAGAGCAATAAATTACTCGGTTACGTTTAAAACACTCGCTACGCTCGTGTTTTAAATCGTCCTCGTAATTTATTCCTTTTCGCCCTTGTAGCATTAACTACTATTTCGTAGTCGATTTGTGTACAAATTCGATTTAAGTCAAATAGATATTCCGAATAAAAAATAATGCTTATTAGATATCTTATAGGTATATTTACAATTTTTTTTTGTAATATCACAAAAAAATAATTTGTTAAAATAATAATGTCAAAAACAAACAATAGGTAATATATTTTTAGATTACCTCTTAATTACGTTGCAAAATAAATTCTACCTATAAATAAACTGCAGTAAATATACATACTTGTACCCATAAAAAAACTTTTGATCTTTCTACTGTTTGACCTTTACCACTACACACAAACTTTGTCTCTTTGTTAGAGGCATCGCAGTACAAAACTGCACGAAACTGTTTTCGTTCAAGCGGAAAATTGAACTAGTGCCAATTTTATTTTTCAATTCCACTTCCGATAGGTTCTCCTATACATTATGAGGATCCGAACAAGCAATGAATGCCTATTATTGGTTTGAATCAGCTGTTTGCTTAGTTGATTCGTTTCATGCGGGCTGCTGTTTGTTTTGTGCCAATATTGCGGGTTTGGCGGATGCTGCTCGGTTATTACATTGAAATCAAAGTTATTTGAGATTTTATTTATGGACGTGTATACATACGTGTATTATTTGTAGAATTTTGTTTCTTTATTATAAACCCAATTTGGTAAACTTTTTAGCTGATGACATATTAGTTTTTATAAAGGTTGTAGAAAGTAAGATTTGTGGTTGTAAATATACATATCTATCGAATTAGGCTAGCCTGTAAGGATAGATGTTTGTGAATTCCATGTTTTATTGAATAAAATAATACTTAAATAACAATCAAACACTTAAAAATCTACCTACAAAATAAAACTTAACTAAAACAAAACACTTACCTAAAGAAAACCCTTATAAAACCTATACCTTATAAAAATAAACTAAACTAAATAAAAAATCCTATCTAGATCGCCAAAGTCATGTGGAAGGGTACTTAGAAGGCTGGCAGCGTTTCCTCTTTGAATGGCCAGACTGATTCTCTGGCCAAGATACGCGCCAGCGTTCGGGTCCCCACAAGCGTCGACCAGCCGTTTGTGAATAAATAAATAAATAAATAAAATAAATTTCTACAGGTAAATCAGACAAGGTACCCAAAACTGAAGTCTTCGCGTGCCGCTCTGTTTTCGATTGTATTTGGAAAACCTCACTTCTCCAGTAATGCATATGGCTAGTATATTAAGGGGCTCCACAATGCTAAACATCTGTTTTGTATTGGATTCAGTTCCGTCAATGCAGATCGTAAAAATTTCAAAAGAATTGTCATGTTTTTTGACTCAAGAAAATTATTAAATACACTTTATAAATAAACATACTCTCAGTCTTCCATTAATTACATTAATTTAAAAAAACATGAATTTCACGGAAAAAGCGATTCAGTGTCCATGTTTCAAAACCGATTGCAACGAAACCAACATACGCAGATACTAACTAGAAAAAAACATCTTTATTACATAAAGAAATTATGGTGATTGTCCTAATGGAGCCGCGATTTCTAAATAACTGAAGCTTTGCGTGCGCGGTAGATTAGATAGGATAGAGAGTCAAAAAACAAACGCGTTAGAGCAGGACAGAATTTTAGCATTGTGCAGCCCCTTAAGGCGTTTAATATAACCAAATGGGTACTTTCTAAAGCCTACTCCTCGTTTATGGCCAAACCAAAAATATTGAAAAAATTTATTATGGATTACTCGTATCAACTCTAGGACAACATATGCAACATTTTTCTTTTTCGTTCCACCGAACTTCTACATAAGAAATTGTTTTAGCTGAATGGTGTTTTTTGGCTTAAATTCCCTTCTGCTCCTTAGCAGCTTTTTTGATTCAATTCATTTATGCTTTGATAAATAGATAAACTCAATAGCTATGAACATAACATAGGATTATTCAATCGAATAATCACGTCCATATGAATATTGTATTATTTTCTCCTATTTCGCCCTATCAAGGACGCAGTGAGCGTCGTAACAGCCACCACGCATTGTGCGCTGATATGAACGTTATTTCAATGTCATTTCCGTCGATATTCGTACAGACAAACATCGAGCTGGTAATCGCCTTAAGGCTCTACGGAAAAAAAATCGACACTTTAAGAACTTGCATATCTACTTCAGTAAATTATGTATTGTTTTGATAAAATTGTATATTGTTTTTGGAATCTTTTTCTAAGGATCTGTTAAAACAGAAACGCGATTGGAGAAATTCGGCTCGATAGAAATATTTATTGAAATGAGGTCTTTTTCGACACCAATTCTCCTGGTTTGACAATTTAGAATGATATATGGACTGCAATTATATTTTATTAGATGGGTTTTAACGGTATCTAGGCCCTGGTTAAACGAAATTTTGATAGCTACTTTAGTACATTTTTATTAATAAAAAACCGACTTTTTGCTACTTTTCCACGAATCCGTCCCTCTCGCACTGAGAGTTTTTTCGCATATGGAGTAACAGGGACGCTAAAACTTTTACATATCGCCTTAACAGAACGCTCTTATTATTTATCATCTAGTCGACTACGACCACAACTTCAAAATCTATGGCGCAGACACTTCCTTCATCAATCAAGTGGCAGATGACAGGAAACTGTCGGTTTTTGTCGTTCCCCTTGCCACCTTCTATGTAAAGAAGTTAAGGTTTTAGGGCTCCGTAACAAAATTAAAACCATTGTGACAAAGTTTCAGTGTCTTTCCATTCCACAGAATTTAACTCAACTACGTTGGTTGTTGGAACCACTTTCAGTTCCAATATTATTCTTAAGAATGATTTTACGACATATATTTTTTGTCCTAATATATGGTGAACATTTTAGTTATAGAATTAAATGAAACTTGAGGATAATTCATGATGAAAATGTAAGTTATTTATTAGTTGAAAATTTTACTAGAAAATTACTTGCAAATCATCGTGATAAAAACACTTGTACTGTTCCACAATAAAAAAATTATCTTTGTTTTCTTTAACAATGTTTGGGTACATTCAACTGTAGTTTGGAATCACCTTTCAACCATAAAATGCCTGTGTCAGGCAACTCCGCTCTTTCATAACATCGTATCTTATACGAAATTATTAACTAAAATAGAGTGCAAAGCAAAGATCACACGAAAAAATGGAAATATTTAAATTTATAAAAATATCTCCTTGTCGAGGTTTTAAGTGTGAGTGATTGAGTTAATATAGGTATCAAACTGTATATTGTTACATTATGTAATCTATTATGTTATACAATATACTGTTCCATAATATCAATAAAGTGATATTGTGGAAAACTTGTAGTGTTCCATATGTTTGTATCATATTTTTTGATAAATATATATTTGTCTGTTTTTAATAAGATTTTTAATGTAGATTAAAAGTTAATAATAAAGTGGTAAAAATGAGAATTTATATAAAACTAGCTGACCCGGTGAACTTCGTATCACTTACCTCTTAATATAAACCATATTAATTTAAACCATATGTATGTATTTCAGAGCCGGCAGTTTTATAAAGGCATCATCAGATAGTCTAAGTATCGGCTCCATAGTGGGCGGAAAGAGTGGGCAAATCACGCACACATGTTCAGCTTAATGTTCATAATTATTTTGGATGAGACATTATATTCGATTATAGACACTTATATTAACAAATAAGGTACCAGCCTATTTTTTTTGTCTGTATCGATTACGCCACATTACTAAACGTAATAGTAACCTGCGAACACTGACTGTCAGTGTCACTGTCACCGAACTTTCCAATAAAATATAATTGATATTTCAAAACTATTTTTCAGAAGTTATAGTTAACTTTTAACAATGCATTGTCCCTTTTGTAAAAAGTGGATAGAGCGGCAGAACAACAGAAGTACCTGTCCTAGTTGCACAAAAAAATTGTAAAGATGCGACGAATGTTTCACAATAACCGCTGATACCTTCAAGTTTTGTATAAAGTGCGGTCACAATTTGAGCCGAATAATACGAATTAATAGGGCTAAGGAACAAAAAAATCGAGTGAAACAACAACTGTTATTAAAACCGAAGTTCGTCTCAACAATCCCGTCATCATCATCTGTGTCATCATCTGAAGGAATAACATTTTCAGAACTTAATTTAACTGCCGATGAACTAAATTATTTGCATGAGATTTAAGAAAGTTATGAGCACAACATCGGCAATATTCTGGTTCTACCAGATTTGTCCGAGTCACCGAGGCCTTCCGCCACGCCGTCAAGTCCTGGCGAGGCAAGTCAAGACATCTTTAGCAAGCATGGTTCGCATTTGCTGTTAGATTAATTGATATGTTGCCGATTCAGGTGTCAATCGCGGAAATTTTAGAAAATATGGTTCCTACCGTAAAGGTTGATTTATATATCTTTAATAAAAAATATTTGAATTGTATTAAATTGAATATTATTTCAGACATATATGTATTAGTAACAACAAATATACCCAAATGCATGACACCGTGGTGGCGCGGCCTTTAAATGTAAGTGGCCGGCAAAATTGTTATTTTTCCCACATTGTTTGCATTGCCATCGGCATTAATAGCATCGCGAAGATGAATGTACTCTTCAGATCGAAGCTGCTGTTAATTTAGACGGATGTACGTCAATCGTTCAGTCTCAATTTTGACATACATGTCAACTGCAAACTGATGAAAAAGCCGTTGACACATCAAAATGTGATTTACTTCACCTTCACGGATTCTGTTTGAATAAAAATTCATAGCACTGACTTTTTTGTTGGTTTCAGCACGTGTAATCAATTAATCAACCATCCCAAAAACTAATGATTCTAATGGATCAGGTGGTGGGACTAATTGTGGCAATTTTACTTTACCACCAGCACAACATAATCCTGCAAATTCACCGCTGTATTTTAAAGCTTTACAATTTTGACAAATGATTGACATTTCCCCAATAGTTACAGATTTGTCGGCACTATAATCTATTTCTTGATCGTAGGAGAA
The DNA here is from genome assembly GCA_934047225.1 of Ypsolopha sequella. Lineage (NCBI taxonomy): Eukaryota > Metazoa > Arthropoda > Insecta > Lepidoptera > Ypsolophidae > Ypsolopha > Ypsolopha sequella. Next base: position 9,713,514 of record OW203996.1, on the reverse strand, counting down.
TGCTCCTCGTGCCAGGTTCCTGGCAGGTTCACAGGAACATTGCGTCTGCGGAATCGATCAAATTTCATTTTCCCGTGCTCGCTGCTGTTGTGATCGATGTGCCCGAACTCGTTCCATTCTATGCCTATTATCCACTTCATTGTAATTCACTCTAGAATGCAAATCTGCCATACCAATACGACTGTTATCATTATCAGTCTCTCGCTGGTCATCAGTGCGATTAGCGCGTGAGGTAGCTCGTCGCACATTCGATCGACTACGACGACCTATGTAAGGCCGTTTTCTCCTCGGCATTGTAAGCAGTATCAGAATGACAAATCAAGTTTTGAATCTTTTTTCAGGTGTTAATTGGAATCAGGATGTTTTGAGGGTTTGACAATTTTATAATTGCTAAAAACTAAGAAAAAAGGAAGCAGTTTGATCACAGAAAACTGTGACGTCATAATGTAAAACCTCATACAAATTTCATAGTATCGGGGCGTTTTGACATTTGATAAAGAGTCGCTGATTTGATTTTTAGAGAAGTACCCAATTTCAGATCGTATAGCGAACTTTACTGTTTCAAAGTATATTTCTGAACGCACCCAACACAACAACCAAGTGTCATTATAGTGTCAATATTTTACATGTTTTAAATCTAAATACGCGATAATCAGACTATTATGGATATATGTTGTCGATTCCAAACCCTTATTTAATCTAGATCTACATGTTTTTATTCCTAAAATACCCAACCGACGCGACGGGGCGAACATCAAATGTTTGACAGGTAAGAACAGTTTGTATGGGAAAATAAAATTGTCGTTTTTAGTATTTTCCTCGCAATTTTTCCACATTTTCTCATCGCTTAAACCTTCCCTGGACTTCCACGAATATTTTAATACTAAAATTTGCCAAATCGGTTCAGCCGTTCTCGAGTTTTAGCGAGACTAACGAACAGCAATTCATTTTTATTTATATAGATATATTATAATATATCATATTTTTTCTTACTTCTGACTAAAAGTTTGTCCTTTTTTAAAAATTAGACTGTTTTCAATCATGACTGAATTTTCCTAATGAAGAAGTGTCAGGTAAAAAGTACTAGTGACTCCAAAACACAAACGCAGTAACCAAATGGATCTGGCTAATGATGGTGTGACAAATCATCCGAAGCTGCAGCCGTTAATTTATCGTCTGCTACTTGTCTGATACAGCCAGGATTATCTGCCCTGTATATCACGAGATAAGGAGAATTGAAAACGGTTGGAAGTTTTTTACGAGCAAAGGAAGCATAGCGTTACATATAACTAACGCACACACAATAATTTTTTCTTAAGGGGCTCCACGATGCTAAACATAAGTTTTGTATTGGAGTCATTTCCGTCAATGTAGATCGTTAAAATGTGAAAAAATATGGCGTGTTTTTTGACTCAAGACAATTATTAATTACACTTTAAAAATAAACATACTTTCAATTTCTATTAATTTCATTGCTTTTAAAAAAGCATGAATTTCACAAAAAAAAGCGATTAAGTTTCCATGTTTCAAAACCGATTGAATCGAAACCAACACACGCAGATAATAACTAGAAAAAAACATCTTTATTACATAAAGAAATTATGGTTAATGTCCTAATGGAGCCGCAATTTCAAAATAACTGAAGTTTTGCGTGCGCGGCATCTGATTAGAGCAGGATAGAGAGTTAAAAAACAAACGCGTTAGAGCAGGACTGAATTTTAGCATTGTGCAGCCCCTTAACCTGTTAGCTTGCAAGAGGATGAATTCTTCCAACGTAACAATACATTTCTAATATTAGGTACACATTTTTTCCATAGTAAGAGGGACTTAAAAACTTGTAATTTCATTTAAGTTTCCATTGGTTTCTGTAAATTGGAATTTCAAAAATCTTGAATTCAAAAGAAAAATAAAAATATTTACAGAAACTGATGGAAACATTGCGATGGCAGCATACACAATACATAGGTAATAAGGTTTTGTTGAATAACTATGGAGTGAATTTTGAATTTAAGTGTTCTGTTTCGATTAATTAGAAAAAGGCGGGTTTTTCACAATCCAGCTGCGAAACCGCTCTTAAGAGGTTGTGAGGTAGCTACCACAATAATGAGCTGAGAATATATGCAAATTGCCTCGGTGAACTCGATAATATATTGTTTAGACCTTGATGTTAACCCTTGTTGAAAGTTAAACATTAATTTTCCCGTCCTAAAAAGAATACAACAATAATGAAGAACCCGCGTACTATGAATAATGCAAACCGTTTGGCTTTTCATGCTATTCAGATGAGTACTTGTTATTTTTCTTTTGGAAGCTTGCCCTGGACTCGGCTGGACATTGCGTATGCAGAAGATAAAGGCAATAAATTATACTGTAGGTACTGGTGCGTGAGATATCTATGTGTGTCGCAGGCAAATAGTAAAATTCGGCATTTTACAAACGGCGTTGTCAGTTTCTAAACGCTCGCAATTTTGCTATTTGACGCAGCTTCATAATTAAATTCACAATTTTATAATTTGTCTTGGCATAAAGTAATTCTGTTACAACTATAGAGGGTCGCCTTGCTCCGCCCTGCTTCGCTCGGCTTCCAAAATGTATTTACATGTAAACTCTTCGCTCCGCTCGTTGTCGCACCTACTTTTCACTTTTTGATAACAGACTTTCGATTTCGGCTTTTTAGAAAATCACGCAGTAAAATGCCGAATTTTACCATTTGCCTGCCACATGTACGAGTAATACCCGTAAGATGTAAATTCGTTTCGTATTATTTGTTTTGTATGTATTCAGAGAAAAATTGAGAAGTAATTTCTTTTTTGAATAATTATAAATGCATTTTTAGGGTTCAATAAAAATAACTATTACACAGAAGAATTTGCGTCTGTCCTTTTGTCCGTTGCCCGTAGCATAATGACAAACCTACTAGGAACATTGAGCTAATTAGGAAATTAAGTTTACTAGGACCCAACAAATTTGTAAATCTTTCAACGACATAAATATATGTTTATAAAATTAGGGTGAGTGTCCACCACAACAAAAAAAAAAACTGGACGGTAAACTTGGTGACTTTCATCAACTGGACGGTAAACTTGGTGACTTTCATCAGGCTTCTTTGAATGCTGCGGCGAGGCTTGAGAGTTCCCGCTCCCCTTCACTCCGCACCTTCGTCAGAGCTACAACCCGCAACCGCTCGCCGAAGCCTGATGAAGGTCACTCTTAAGGTGCCTCTTGCCAGCGTCATCCGAAAATCTATAAAAATTGTATATTTTTATTGAACTATAAAAAACAACTGAATTGTAGAAAATTATTCTCGTGAATGAAAATGAAATATTTGAACAAATGAAAATATTGTTTAAAGTCAAGCTGTTTTTAGACTAAAATTAAGTAAAAATAGTAATTTCTTTTCTTATGGTTCCTGCATTAAAATACATGGAAAATATTGCTTAGAAAAAATTATTTATGCACATTTTTTCCGTCCATCGCGTCCATGTGAAAAGTATTATTTTCTTCCATTTTGCGCTAACCGGAGACCCTGCGACTTCGTAATGCAGTGCACGCTGATACAAACGTTATTCCAATATACTTTCTGTCGATATTTGTACCGATACAGGTTGACTAAAGGTCGTTGGTGGTTACCTGCTTTTTAATACTTTTAATACTTTAGGTTACAGGTAGTTGCGTCGTATCAGTCATTCGTCCATTAGCGACATCCCTAGATTTTATGGAAGTGTTTGGACAGACCGATTAACACTTTGCCTGATTTCACGCTTCCAATTTCTGGGCGAACGCTTTCGTTCTTGGTCTCATCGAAGCATTCCGTCAAGCCTGATACCAGCCAAGAGAAAGCCCATAGGGATAAATACAACCAGCCAAGTGCGAGTCGGACTCGCGCACGAAGGATGCCGTACCATTATCTATAAAATCGGCAAAAAACATGTCTGTTGTAGTCTGAGCCCCCTTAAATATTTATTTTTGTTCTGTTTTTTTGTATTTTTTCTTATAGCGGCAACAGAAAAACATCATCTGTAAAAATTTCAACTGTCTAACTATCACGGTTCATGAAATACAGCCTGGTGACAGACGGACAGACGGACAGACAGACGGGAAGCGGAGTCTTAGTGATAGGGTCCCGTTGGTTACCCTTTGGGTACGGAACCATAAAAACGTCGAGGTTTACTCGTAAAATTTGAGGGAAAAGTGACTATTTTATCAAGTAAATTATCATAATTTTACATTATTTCACATTATATTATTCACATGAGGTATCAAAAACACGTGTAAAAGTGGAAGACATGCGCTATATTGAATACTATGTACACAAATGTGAATGTTTACGACTGGACTGGTGTAAGCTTTAATGCCTTTTTTCAAACTATGAAGTACCCATTTTGATTTCGTTGTAATTAAAATTCTTTCACAGTACCAAATTAACTTATGTAAAGGTACAAAAAAGGACTTTCAAAAAGAAACTTATCTAACTTATTCAGGTCCATGAAATCTGTCCGACGTTTAAAAAGCGAGGTCACCATTTACCAAAAACTCTTCCTTTTCATCATGGAATGCCAGCGCCAAGAATATTATTTTTACAAAGAGTTCTTATTAAAATTAAGCGTGACTTCTTGCTGAATTACCAAGTTTTTTTGAGCTAAAACTCGACGCTTATTCTGAAGGGGCTTTAATTCATAATTGCCTCTTCATTTAAAGAAACGTGGAATTTTTTAAGTCTATCTATGAATGTTTGCAGTATGCATATTCCAAAATATGCATATATGCGGGTAGAAAATTTTGGTACAAAATATATAATAAGTCAGCATTAGTGAAAATACACATAACTAAGATTAAGTAAAAAATACTGGTTTGATATGAAGGTTTCATTGATACAGTCAAATTTATGACGGTGACCCGGTTATTTGTTACACAAGTCAATTACCCTATTTGCAAAATTCGCAAAGTTTAATTTTGTCTTCCCATCGTACTAACAGCATAGAGGAGCATATAGACAAAGTGTGATTAAATCTTACATCTGATTTCTTACCGAGTCTCCAATATGATTTTTTGTAAAATAGTAAAAGTATTTTAAAAGTCGATAAAAACTTGATGACGTAACTTTTACCTTACAAAAAATTCTCCTCGGTTGGACTACGAAAACCCAATAAAGGTTATTGCATACACAATGAGATTGGAACGTTGGACGGGATTCAAATTAGAGTATTTCGTTAGAAAACCGTAATGATTGAGATAGGCGTTACTTTGCAGAAGTCCATCATGAACTTATGGATTATGTTATTAATTTGCAATATTCCGCTAAACACTCTTATCATGCTAAATGGAGACTCAAGCACCACCCGCTCTGCCGCACAAAACATGCACAAGCAAGTAGTACGAGCATAAAATAAAGCAATCTTAAATAACAAGCAAGAAACTTATCAACACGCATTCTCTGGATGTGTTGCACATCCCTAGTTTAGTAGGCAGAACACAAATACTTCCGAAGCAAACCGGTAGATAAGTCTCTAATAAGTATGCCAGATAAAGCATGTTTTTTTCAGCAGATATTTTCTAAGGCTCTTCATTTATTTTCTGACCCACTACGTATCAAATAGCTTAACCAGTATATGTAGGCTTCTCTGTCAGGGTTTTTCAAACATATAACTGGAGGATACTGTCGTCTAGTTTTGTCTTTGATATTTGTTATCTAGGCATAATGACTGTGTCAAGTCCGTCACTTATTAAATGAAGTTCTATTACGCATTACGAGTTTATATTATTTTCAGCAGATATATACTACTAACGTAGAGAGTAAACAAAAGAAAAACTATATACATAAATTCGAAAAAACGCTCGTCTATTGGATTTGAACTCGGGTACTCAACATTGACAGTCTGATATCCTACCGACTGAGTTACTGCTGCAACCTCGCTAAAAAAGTTTCCGTTATTTCAAAGACCTCAATAATTTATCCATCTATAGATACCTATCTATATCTATATATATATCTCTATCTATATAGTAACTTGGCCAAAGAATCAATCTGGCCATTCGAAGAATAAACGCTGCCAGCTTTCTAGGTAACTTTCTACATGACGGTGGCGATTTAGATAGATATTATTACGTAGTTTTGCTTTTTTTTTATTATGACTAGGTTTCATGAGGGTTTTAGGTCACTTTTGCGTTTTTAGTTTTTATTTTTATAGGTAATTTAAATGTTATTAAAATAGTTAAATAAAGTAAGATGAAAGTATCTACATATATAAATGAATATCCTAACGACAATGCTGAAGCTGTTTGCTGTCCTGGCTGGGCTGACTGACCGGGGGGAAATGCACAATATTCACGATTGCCGAGAATTAGTGCAGGACTCATCGCCCCCGCTACGAATTTAGAATTTACCCTAAAGACTGACTGATCTATCAACGTCTAGACCAAGCGGCTGAATCTACGAACATGAAATTAGGACTATAGGTTCCATGTATGACGTTGACATCCGCTAAGAAGAGATTTTAGGAAATCTCTACGTGATTGGAAAAAGGGGTACCACGCGAGCAGCATGCGGGGCGTGCGCTAGCGCGTTATGAAGTAGCACACAACGCGAGTCCGCGTGCGATAAACTAGCAGCAACCCCGCTCAACCCAGTGAGCCGGAATTCAGATAGTATACAATTTAAATACGAGTCACGTTACAAAAATATGGGCAATTGTAACTGATATCATAGTTTCATGCTCTGGTTGGTATGTTTATTGAGCTAGTATATCGTTGTAAACTTATATTAGGAGAAAAAGTGATCGACGGTTTCAGTACAACAACTTTTTTTTTTTCACTTCTATTTTAAATTGGCGTTATTTTTTTAATTATCATAAGTCATCATATTATTAAACAATTTTTTTTTTTTTTACTTTGTTCTTTGTTATTCCGATAATTTTAACGATATATACCTAAACATCCTTTATAATATTTAGAATTTTCGGAAAATTCTTTTTCTCAAAAATATATTGTAATGTTTTCATTTCATACCGTCAAGACAAGTTATTTTAAGTCTCCAGGTAGTGTCTCAATAAGTGTCCAGAAAATTCGTATGAAAATCCATTACATACCATATGCTTATTTTTTTAAACTATCCGAGACTTTGATGATGTTAGGGATACTTTGTATTTGTCATAGTGATGTCCTTGAGCAAGGGATGTGCTTTGACATTCTTTGACTTTAATATAACATAATGATGTCCCTGACACTAGAGATGGGCTTTTTCATTATTTCACTTTGACATAGTAATGTAATGTGCCATTCGTAGTGATGTGCCTGATACTAAGGATGTACCCAAAACTAGGGATGTGCCTGACGTTGCGGTTGTTCCTGACAGTAGGGATGTCTCTGACACTAAGGATGTCCCGCAAACTAGGGATGCGCCAAAAAAAAATCGCCAAAATACTTTTCGGCAAAATTTTTTTCGGGCATTACTCCGGAAGAGAAGGTGGTAGGCACTTAAGCTAGACCCATGTGGATTTTGGATGGTACGCTAAAAAAACGTTTCGCCGAGGTCTACCCGCCGGAAATGTCAAAACTTTACGGCTGAAGCTAGACCATTCACGGTACTCCGAGAAAAAGGCGCGACGAGACCTATCCAATGAAAAAAAAGTCGAAAAAATATCTCCTGGACAGCTGGTGCTAGAGACTCCAGGTTAAGACTGCAATGAATGGTTTGACAGGGACTACATGACAAAAACAAAAAAAAATACATTTAACAGGTTTTGACAGTTTTTTGACAAACTCGGTATCAAGGGGTATTTGGGATCGTTGATTACGCTCCCGTTATCAAATTTGACACTTTTTGGCAACTGATAGGTTTGTTGACAGTTTTTCACCAAAATTTTGAATGGCCATGTCTCCGGAACAATAAATCTGGAAAATGTCTCGTTTTCTTTTTGAGAAAAGCACTATACATTCTTCAACCATTAAGTAGCCCTCCTGGACTCGTATATAAAAGGCCTCGCCCTGCGGGCTCGGCCTTTTAACTTACTCGTCCAGAAGAGCTCACTTATTGGTGTCTGTAGTAATGTACTTAACGGGCGCCTGATTCGTATAAACTCTTCTAAGTGGTATTTTTATGGCGAAAACTGCTTTTCCGTGAAAAACCGAATTATGGCGTTCACTAAACCCGGACTGAAATTATTTTCTCTTAAAACTATGAGGGTCACCTCGCTCCGCTTCGCCTGGCTCGCCAAATTAATTTACATTTAAAACTAAAACGCTCCTCCTCACTTCGCTTTGCTCGTCGCTCCGCAACAATTTTTGACTTTTTGTTGAAGGACTTCGAAGGAAGGAAGGAATTTCGAAAAAGTTCCTAGCTTTTTTGTGAAAACGACATATAGATAGATACAGCATCATTTAAATTCTAGTAAAATTATTAGCAAAATTATGATTGCTTTCCACAACGTGATCCCCTCACATAAAAGCCTCAGAGGACCCCTGATTGAATGAGTCTTACATCTCAACATCTATTGTTCCTGAAATAAGCTCTTATCACCTGAAACTATGATAAACAAAACTATCTATATTGAAACAGCGAGCCATTATCATCTTTATTATAAAGACAAATTAATCTTTACACGTGATGTCTAGTGAACGAATAAGCTTGTCTGCTCATAACAAGCTTTGAAACGGTTTGCAGCTGTTTTCATTATAGCGGAGCCATGAACACATGAACATGATGAGAGACAACCAAAGCGGTTTAAAGAAAACAACGAAAAAATTCCGTTGACCAACTTTTCGCTCGGTACTATTGCAATACGTCTGGAAAGTGGCCTGCTGATTTTTGTAAGTCTTCTCGTGAATTCCTGCTATTTTTGATCCGCATCATTATAGGTTTGACGTCGGCACATGGTAGAATTGGGCATATCATGATTTGCCTGGGCATATAATATATCTGTTAAAACTTCTATTCCGCTTCGCTCGGCTCCCCAAATTCGTTTACATGTAAAACTAATACGCTCCTCCTTATTTGCAAGGCACAGCAATGGCCATAATTTAAACGAGTGATTAAAATCACAAAAAAAACAACTTCTTACAGATTTTCTGCAATATTAATCAAAGAAAACTACGGTCAATCAATTGTCCAAGAATCCGAAGGACACAAAAAAATATCATTTTCCATCTGATTCTTTAGCTACAAATTCTCATCCAAAATCATATCAGTGATCGCCCGACAGACAAATCTTCGCTGAAGGAGTCTTCTTGAAGAAATTCTGTATACGATGGAAATTTTTTCATTTTGTGATGGCCACTATTTCCGCTTGGCGAACCAGTCCGTGGCTGACTAGGGTACAATGGTCAAGCAGAGTTAGTGGAGGTTGGCAACACTGCTTTCAGGCGTTGCCAACACGACTCTCTTGCATTCTACTGCCTTCTATTATAGTACCGTGCCAACTGCGAATGCGTTCCTGTAACTTTATGATAACGGAAACTCAAAGCTTTCTGAGTAAAACTTAGATGTACAAACTTAGTAGAATAAGCAAGCCAAAAGTGAGTAGAAGTCACGCAATGAGCGTTTTTCTCTTTCTTTTTTTTTCTTAGTTCTTAACTTTCCGCCTGATGTTGGTGTCCATCTCACCATAGATAAAAAATGTTCTGTAGCAATCAATGTCAAAGTGGTTTTTGGTTTGCTTGGAATCTGTGCAAATTTTGTGTTTGATTCTGTTGCTAAAGTACGTGACAGTGCCATCTAGAAATCTTGTTTAACACTAAATTTGACACAAGGAAAAACGCTCATTGAATGTTCTTACTCTGTGTGTTTATCGAAATAGATTTCAATCTTATGAACCGTCTTCGGTCGTTAAATGGTAAAATAACAATTATGCACACACGCATATGTATTTTTTTTATAAAACAAATGAAGAATTAAAAAAAAAGAAATTGTCGCGGCTTGATAAGAACTCGGAAGTATTTTCATTTTGGACATGTTTCTGATATTTTTCCTAAAACTTTCGAACAATATTTCTATTCCGATAACAGACCAATGTTTTTAGGTGGAGGATACACAACAATATTTTCAACATAACAAATTGCAAACTGCACCAACACTCTACTAAAAAAAGGCCATGTCCCCAGCAAACCTATAAAAAACGTGTCAAGTGCCATTTGAACTCATATATCGATGGTTCCGTACACAGATATTCACACACGTGTAAGAAAATAATTTTGGTTTTCATTTAAAAATGTTCAAGTTTCTGTCTTAAACGGGTCCGAGATTTGAGGCTCTAATACTCACACAGATGGACAGACGCAGAGTGGAGTCTCGCTTACGGTTCCTTTTTACCTTTCAGGTACGAAACCCTAAAAATGATTTCATATTGTGGTTGAAACCAATTCAAATTCGATAGACGTGACACAAAACCAATTCGCTGTAGGAAACCGATCACAACTGTCGTCCGCAAACACTGTCTCTATTGTCGATACCGGGCTACACGGTTATTGGCGAAAAATTCATTTCGCCACTAGTACATGCATGAACAAAACGTGCTAGCCTTTAGATAACTTAACTATATACCAAGCTACAAATAACTAACTCCTTTAACTGTACTTCTTTAATACTTTGCTACGATTACATAATCTTAGGTCTTTACATGTGAAATTCTTGTTTTCTATAAATTTTACGGAAACTCAATTTTCAGTACTAACATTTTTGCATTTTTTTTAGAAATGGCAAATCCAAATTATGTAATTTCTTATGTGTATGAATGAGACAACATAAAGCCAATAACATTATTGATTTAATTTTTGAATAGTGTCAGCTGTAAAAAAATATTACGAATCTTGTCATGGAAATGGATGGCATTTAGGGCGAACTGTTTTTGAAGATTGAATTTTTAAAATCAAACTGAAAATAAAAACTAAATTTAATACGTAGATGTAAAACCTAGGAATCAACTTTCAAACAAAAAACAAATAATTGAAATAGCTATTTAATTACAGGAATTATGAACTCATGAATTATGAACCTATTATTTTTTAATAAATGCTTTCGATGTTTTCGAACCTTTACTTAAAGTTAGCCTTTGTACATTATTTTCTACAATATATCTAGCTAGTTAAAAACGCAAAAAAAAAGTCGATGTCATGAATTTTCTACAAACTTCCTCCCTTTCACAAAAAAGAGATTGTGGAAATGACGATGAATGAATGAATGAAATGACACTTTATTGTACACAAAAGACATATGAAATAAAACAGAGTATTGAAAACATAATTTTGTACAAAGGCGGACTTATCACTAAAAGTGATTACTTCCAGCCAAACTTCTTACAGCCGATAATGAATGTAATAAATACAAATAGAGTATATTATAATTATCTACAATTCCCATAGCTAAATTTCTAAAACTTTTTTTTTATTATGTTCATGTCAATTTTAGTTACTTTATAATTTTCATTATTTTGGTATATAAATTAACCATTAATTTTCATGATTTCTTAAAGAATTGTCCGATATGACGTCACTTGAGAATTTTAGACACTATACCGATGGTGATCTGTGAGTGCTTATTAAAAAAAGTGGTCTCTCTCTGTCTGTCTACTCATCTGTCATCCAGCTGTCAAATCAGTCGGAAACAAACCATTATAAATTTATCTTGATAGCAAAGTACACAATTCTAAGCAGCCATTTCTCAAGTGACGTTACACAAAGGCAAATGGAAGTTGCAGCTTTTTCATAAAAATATTCATCATCATGAAGTTTTTTAGACTTCAAGTTCTAAAATACGGCTTATTCAACCTAAATCTTGAAAAGGTTTTCGTATAAACACATTATACATAATTTAATCTAAGCGAATTGTTTTTGTGTATTTTACAGCCACGGACATAATGTTACAAAGGTAAACCTTTTTACTATAATAAAGTTAGGGTAGGTCATGTTGAAAGCAGAAAATCCGGTCCAAAGGCCGGTAAAGCTTCGATTTCTCTACCCATGTCATGCAATATTGGGGGGCAATATTTTGGATGGTCTGTCAACTTGTCAGGTACACAAAACCTGCACGGAAATTGAGTTGTAGGCCTTTCTCTGTGAAATAAACTAAGTAAATATCCTGAACCGAGTTGTGTTGAGACTTGGATAGCTCAGTGGTTAGAGTAATCGCCCAGTAAGCGAGAGGTCCCGGATTCGAATCCCGGTTCAGAGCTCCTCACATGCGGATTTACTTTTCTTTCTGCGTTTCTATACTGCAATAATATAATGTTAATTTATATCTCCTTGGAATGGATAAATCGCCAAGTGTTCAAACATAGAAATTTATTTCTATCATAGTTTAAAAAAAATACTGTTTTATAGAAAAATGCAATGCCGCTCGGCCAAAATGTATGGAAGGACAGTTTTTTTTTTGAGATTTACATTTGGTACCATAGTAAAAGTTGTTTTTTACCATTGACTGAATAAGCTCTTCAAATATGGTTACACCCTTCTGTTACACGTTGTATAACGTTTGACTACAATAACTGTTTTATTTTTATAACTTTAGTGAAGTCCTCATCAATAAATTTTTAAAATTATAACCTGCCAAATTTAAAAATTATAATTTATATATAATCGTCACGACGTGAATTCCCGAGAGGAAGTCAGAGGTGTTCCAAGTGTGAACTGTGAAATATATGCAAGTCACCGTCCACACTCGGTGCACCCACGTTTCACCAACCATTATCACGTCCCAACGCCGTTTATCGCCGTACTTCGGGCACAAATACACGCTTTTTAGGGCATGCAGGTTTCCTTACGATGTTTTCCTTCACCGTTCAGCAAGTGATAAGTATGACAAATACTATGCACATAAATTCCGAAAAACTCATTGGTGCGTGCCCGACCAGAGATTGAACCCGGATATCAACATTAAGAGGCAGAGTTTTACCCCTGAGCTACCGCTGCTTTTTTATTATACAGGTTGGAAAAAATGAAAGGGCCCTGGAGGGGAACTACCTTAAATCCTTTAGTTAGCTCATTTTACTGAAAGGAAACATTCCTTTATTTTTTAAAAGAAACAAAACTGCATTCAAAGATATTCTGAAATTCGCTTGTCTCACCCGGGAATCGAACCAACTAAAAATTAAAAAAAAAAACCACGCTATTTTATCATACGAATCGGTAGGATTATTGTTCAGAATAAAATTTGTCTAATAAACATTTGGTCTTACACTCATCTGTTGTACGAGATACTCATGAAATTAAATATTTATTACATAAAAGTACTTTGACTGGGAGTACTTTCAAAAAATAACTTTAAGGTAAACCTAATTTATTAACCTAATCTGCGCATTTGTTAAAAGTGTTTTTTAACTGTATTTTTATGTATTTCATTGTTTAGTTTTTTAATATTAGTTATTATTCAAGATAAGTTAACGCCTAATTGATCGGAATAATAAAATAAATACATCATGATCGATTGCGCTGCCATAACTAACATATTAATTATGACATCTATGGCTGCCATTAGTTTCTTCCTATCCACTAGAATAATTTACGGTTGCATCTCAGACACGATTCACTGCATTTTTAACCGATTTCAAAAAGGAGGCGGTTCTCAATTCGACTGTATGTTTTTTTTTTTTGGCGTTGTTACTCCATAACTCCGTCATTTCTGAACCGATTTTAACAATTCTTTTATTTGTTTGAAAGAGTGTACTTTCAGGTAGGTCCCATTTTGGGTTTGGTCATGATCTGATAAAGGTCTTCAGAGATAGGCAGTGGAACTCCTCAGAAAATGACAGCATACCTCTCGAAATTGAGGTAATCGCTTTGTACCTGGGTGATGATTACAAGATATTACTTGAAAATCAACCTTCGATCCTGGCTTCATCACCATATTCACTATAGAACTCCTCAACGGATCAGAGCACATAACTCGAGATTGCGGCAATCACTGCGTTAGGGTGCTAATTCAAGGGTATTACTTGGAGATTATCAGAATACCCACCTGACCTTCGATCCTGGCTTCATCACCATAGAACTCCTCAACGGATGACAGCACATAACTTTGGATGGCGGCAATCAGTTTGTGTTAGGGTGCTCATTGCAGGGCATTGCTGTAAAATTGCCCGTGTACCCACCTGACCTTCGATCTTGGCTTCATCACCGTAGAACTCTTCAACGAATGACAGCACATAACTCGAGATTGCGGTAATCATGTTGTGTTAGGGTGCTGATAGCAGGAAGCTACTCAAACATAGCTACTTATACTCACTTGAACTTCGTTTCATATTAACATCGCGTTTGCAATAACTACCCATACTTCACAATTTAACCCAGCAACACTAAAAAATGTGAAATAAAATGAACTTTTAACAAAAAAATAGCAACCGACTTCAATAGTAACAGCAGTCATTCACTAAAAAGTTAATAATAATTCTTTAAAGACCGATGGTACCCAAGCAACACTTTTGCTGACTTCTCTCTTCCTGAAACAATATGTTATCTAGAAGTCGGCGTATTTCCTACGATATAGCAACATAAAAACCAATATAAGAGCGCCAACTTCGAACGAAGTCGGTTGCTATTTTTTTTGTTAAAAGTTTTTACAAACAACGAACGCTTATCTTTCACCCGTAACCAGCTCGTGCGTTACACTCCGTGAAACATGAATAATTTCCTCCATTACCGACAAAACAATAGGCAATCACCACCCCATCAACACACCAGCATACAACCATCCTGTCCTCATAACTCAGCAACGCTTAGTTAGTTAAACGCCTTTATTAAACCATTGCATTTGAATGCCAGGGGCCATTTTACTTGCTATTGGCGTCGCTGGACTTGCGCCAAACATTCAAATTGAAGTAGCGATGCTTGGAACTCAGACCGCATTAGATTGACACAGGAATCCGAATGAATTTTGTAAGACTTGAACATTAAGAGAATATTTGAGTACCTGTAGCATACTGTTTTTCAACAGGCTGTGTTATGGCCAATATGGTCATCCCTTTTTTTAAGCTTTGCTTTTTTGTTTTGTTAGAGCCATCTATTAATTGTGATTAAGTAAAACAATGTTGCTAGGCACTTTTATCTACGTAAAAAAATCACATTTTGTTATGTTATTTAATTTATTATGATTATGTATAGTTTAAATTTACACCTACAAAATAGAGCTGAAATTAATAAACTGGTTATTAGGCGCTGTAAGTTTAATATTAGGTATATTACTTTTGTGGAAATGTGCAAGTATTTTCTTCATAACTTTTAGATAGTATAGAAAGCAAACAAGTTATATGAGAGAATTACCATTAAGTAGATACCTATAATCATTCAATTTGACGATTACTTATATTCTTGCAAGTTATGACTAAATTATCCGTTGTCCTTTAGATGGGCACATTAAGAAACCAGTCAAGGGTGAGTTGAACAGTCAGATTTTGTAGGTACTTTAATCCCTCGCGCGCTACTTTCATAATTTGCGTACACGCTTGGGCATATTTCCATGCCAAAAACGCTCGACAGGATAAAAACCCTACCCTATTCCAATCAGCCCGACGATGTCAAATAGACGAAACTAGTCGCAATAATTAAAGAAATAAAATAGTGGAACTCGTACTAGAAGACTTTGATTAGTGTTAGTAATAAATTAGTTTAAATTTTATTTCTATTATTTTTGTGCAATTATCTACTTCTCTGATTGTTCCGTTATTTTAGGTCTAACAGCTTCGGGGTTAAAAGGAAATTTATAGTTTCTGTGAAAAGTGTGTAGGAAGCAAAAATTGGTTGTATTTCCTTCTAATATCTACGAACAACTTATCTGTTTGTGTACCTTTATACTTGGCCTTCTATACTTAGAATTTCAATGCCCTAATGAGTCCATTTGCGTCTGGACTCTCTCCAAGTTTTTGAATTCAAGATGAACTAGTGATCCGCAACTCCGCAGTGGACACTGGCAGGATCTGAAATAAGTTACAGATCGAACTTGCCAACCTGTGGCACTGGAGCAACTTGCTAAGCTCAGGTTTAGCTGCTGGAATAAATCACCATGGAATTTGCGTCAGCGCTTGCATAAGATATCTCGAGCTATCGAGATGCTTTAGGATTTCGTAGATCTGTTGGTATGGTGCGGCGTAGCATGCGCGACAGGTAAATGTTTGACTGCTTCGTAAACTTACAGGGCTGTATTTAAAATGTTTGACCACTTGATTGCCGGTCAAATTACATCGAGACACCAGAAACGTTAGAAAAATCATCAGTGACATCACAGTAGAGAAAATAAAAAAAGTATGATTAACTTACTCATTTGTCTTCATATGTATATTAATTTATATTACAACAATTCCTTATCCATCACTCTGTTTAGCTGTCATCATTATCAAAATAAAATATTCACCATCGTTCTTACTTATAATTTATAATTATTAATTATTACCTTTTATAGCTATATTATTGTAAATACTAGCCATGTAACTGATGCCGACCACAACTAGTGGTCGAAATATATTTTACTAACCTATGATTATATTTTGTGTTTTCGTATTATTCTAAGGTTTGAAATATGGTGCTATGTACTTTATAATCCTCACTGGCATTAATGTTCTTATCTTCGATTGATACGTTTTTTTATGAGCTGTAAGATTTATTATAAGACCATATCTTAATTGTGACTTTTCATCACGAAGGAGGAATTTGACAGTTCGTGATAGTGGGAAATGCGCTTTTAAGTCAAATGATGCATTAGCCATTTCACATTGTCGCCGAATTTTTGAATGTTTCAATGTTAAATGGCTCATGCACCATTTCTCACTGTCACAAATTGTCACATTCCTCCTTTGTACAAAAAAATATACTGTAGTTTGTTTGTATTATATTTTAATTTATTATATGCTATATTATGCTATGTATATTTGTACCCTTCACAATGTCATGTATGTCATGTATCGGACTAGCTAGTCATGGCATAAGTCTGATCACCCCTGCACTGGTCTGAATGCCAATTACAATAAGATCTGAAAAATCTGCTTTTAGTTTATTAGAATCGTGACCAATAAGTTTTTTTCGCTAACATTAACGGGCTCCACAATGCCAAAATTCAGTCCTGCTCTAACGCTTTTGTTTTTTAACTCTCCATTCTGCTCTAAACAAATGCTGCGCAGGCAAAACTTCTGTTATTATAAAATTGGTGCTACATCAGGATATTAACTATAGTCTCTTTATGTTATAAATATGTTTTTTTTTCAATAAGTAACCACGTGTTTTGGTTTACTTTCAATCGATTTTGAAATATGGGAGCTGTATCAATATTTTCGTGAAATTTATGCTATTTTTTTAGGTAATTAATTATTTAAAAACGGATAGACTTACATGAATTATCTTTCGAATTTTTTAAAAGTAATATACTTAACTATAATTATGTTCATTTATGAAGTGTAAATAAAAATAAAATTGTCTTGAGTCAAAAAACACGCTGAATCCAATTCAAAACTGATATTTATGTGGAGCCCCTCAAATTACTAGCAGAGAAAATTTGACTCCAAACAATTTTGTTCGTGAAAATCATATGAGAAACACAAAATTCCAGTAGCCGAGTCGATCGTCATTATGAAAACATAAAAGCGTCCTAAATTGTTCCGGAAAATATTCCGTCATATAACAGCAAACGGAACTATAAAGTGATAATGAGAGTTGATAATTTGATGTAAATTTCCGTTATTGTCCCGTTGGCTTTGTCCTTTGGTGCATTGCATTGAAAGCGCTTAATTTATGCTGCACCGATTGTCTCCATAAATGTACTGTACCTGCAACTTATGTATGAATATATGAGTATTCATACATAAGTTGCAGGTACAGTATATTTATGGAGAAAACCGTTATAATAATATAATGGGAAATTTTATTGCACTTCAAAAATTAAAATTGCTCAGCAAAAGCGGCGTCACTGGTGAGAGGGTTCTGGCACCGCGCTCACCAACCCGCCTGCCCAGCGTGTGTGAGTATGGGCAATTCTTCTAGGATGCCGCCAGGAGTGGCAAAGTCCTTATGTCCAGCAGTGGACGAACTAGGCTGATGGATGGATGGCACCAAATATCTCCATTCAGAAATTCTTCAGCGCTAAAGGTTAGATTAGTTAGTGGTCGCATTGATATTATATTAGTTTATACAAAGCAAACCAAAATCCGTAGCGTGCCATGCGTGCGTTGCGATATGTACATACCAGTCGACGTGTACCTTAATTATCGTCAAAAGCCGTTGCAAATAACGTGTTAGGTTGCAATCAAATTACATGAAATCATTTATTTTCAGGCATCTATGGGCCATAAATAAATACCTTACAAAATAACATGTGTATTATATATATATATTAACGATGCAGGTTAATAACAAAATTGTATTTTGCACTGGGCTCTGTGTTGTCTGGTAGAATTTGTCCGCCGAAGCGACGGAACACCATAACAATGCGCTGAGTAAATAAATTCGAGAGCCGAGCGAAACAGAGCGAAGTGAGGTTTAATATAATTCATAATGTCTGTAAAAATCCTTTATTTAGTTTTAACAGAATTCATGATAATACGCAAAAATCCTCCACCTCCAGCAACTGTTCCATTAATTCGTGATTCGTAAATCATACGGTGGAGAGCTACTCATATTGCTTCAGTTATTTTTTTTTTATAATGAGAAATGGAGTTCTTGTTTGAAGTATTTTAATTTTTAATTTTATTAAATTTTCAAATCATTTTCAAAGATACTCAGGGTAAGCACACTTTGGTGTGTCCATCTTCTTAGACAACATATTGAATTTTTTTGCAAACCTATTTTGGTAGTCGGCACTATGGTAATAATAATCGGTACACTTTTGGTAATCGGTTAATTAAATTTATTTAGTACAAACTGTTGGGAAATTTTGCTATAGAGCTCACGATATTTCACTGTGATCCAGAATAAGGTGCAACGCGTAAATCTATAAGCTCGTAAAACACTGAATGAAGCGTAGATAAGCCAAAGACAAAGTGATGGCTGTATTTTATTAAACCATTCTATCTTCTTGCTGAAATGTCTGAAATGTGTATACGGTAACTATGAATATACGCAAAATATGATATTATTTGTACAAGATAAAAACGTAAATAATTGATAATTACCAATTATACAAATATTATTTTAAAGCCTTTTTTTTAGCTTTAATATATCAATTAAAAATAAAAACGATTCACATATATATACTGGTTGACGTTTAGCATACCTATAGCTAGGATTCACAACCCTCCAGGAATATTGTTCAACCTCCCGAGCTCCCGGGATACAATAAGTTCTCCGGATTTTTTAATAGTAGTTTATGCTACAAGGGCGCAAAAAATAAATTACGAGGACGATTTAAAACACGAGCGTAGCGAGTGTTTTAAACGTAACCGAGTAATTTATTGCTTTTACGCCCGTGCATCATACTACGTTTTTCAATGCATAGTGTAACTTTAAATTATAATTGGCTCAAAAGGGCTGTATCCAGAGCCGTTAAACAGTGGAAAAAAAAGTATAACATCTATGGTACACAGAAAAGTCTGCAAGTTAGCCAACCATTGTAAAAAAATAAAAAAAAATAATAATAATAAAGCCCTAGGGCAAAATAATCGACTTTTTGTTCGGTTTTTATGCATAAAAAGTGGGCCTTTACGAGCACATGCATTGAAAAAAAATATAATTGTCATTAACGAAATAGATAAATCGCGCAAAATAAATAATTTAATGACAAAATAAATTTTGATTATTCATATCAAATATGGATGATGCTTCTACAAAATAAAACAAATTAAATATAACAAATATTACCGACTTTCACTCAATTGCCCACCGATTTGTTCAAATTTCCCGGGTTCCTCTGAGAGTTGGCAACCCTACCTATAGCCTATATTACAGGCACTATTGCGGCGGCGCAGCGGTTACTTACGTAGCAATTTGAACCGTTCGTCATTTATAATTATGTTGCAGAAGACGGAAACTGGGCGATAATGCCCGTCCGTCCGTCTGAACTCCCGGTTCAGAGCTCCTCACATCCATATTTACTTTTCTTTCTGCGTTTCTATACTGCAATGATATAATGTTAATGAAAATAATCAGTTTCTTCATACATTTTCGTCGACTAGATATTTTACTTTTTTTTGGAACAGCAGATATTTTTTTCGCAATTTGTGAATTTTTTCATAGTTAAGGTTGTTTGTATGACCGATTACTATCGCCAGTTTTTGGCTTACGTAACATTATATGAACACCCTATATATGAAAGTTCCTGCCTAAGTCGGGACTTAGAATATATTAATATATCACTAAAATTAGTGTCGATCGTAATTTGAAGATTCTCGTTACTGTGACAAGGTTCTTTTTGGGTAGTATGCACATTTTTGGGATATATATCGTTCATTTGTAATAACCGATACAAGAAAGCTTTTACATAGAGAGGCTGATCTCCAGGTGTACTATTAGAGATCCATATTTCCGCTGGCCTCTTTTCTCTCATGGACCTGCAATAATTGTTATTAAAATAAATATAATAAATATACATTCGATTAACGTAAAAAAAAGCCACCCGTATTTTCCCAATAATATTTACTAGGAGCTCAAAAAATTTGCAAATTTTCTTCCTAGCTGTGAGATAGTCTGAAAACGAATTTTAATTCCAATAGCTAATTTAATTCCACCCCTCGCCTCACAACTGCACTTTAGGTTTCGGGATTTGCAAGAATAATGCAGTAAATCTCCTAAAATATTCATGAGATGCACCTGCGCCCCTTGATATATGCCCCCTATGTACATAATGTGACTCAAATGTGATTGCTGATGCAGTTGGTCTAACTAATTCAAACTTGGTGCTGGGTTTAGTGTTAGTTCAGACATGGTGGAATAACCTGCTTTTTGCCCTCATTTCTACTCGGTTGTCACGACCTACGTCATCTCGGCAAACTAAAATTTTCTTTGTTTCGTATTCCACTAGCAATCGATTTGACAATGTTTTAAATTTTATTTAAATCTGCTGACAGATTTTTGTCCAAATTGATTGACAGATCACGGTGAAACAAATACTTATTCTTAAGCCTTCTTTCGGCGCACAGTGGCTTTGCTATTATATAACCCGGAAAGTGACTTTATTGACTGACTTAAGTTGAAAATATCGCGCAAAATTATTCAGAATGAAGACTCACTTCAAGATTACAATTAATAATATATGTTAACCGAATGTAAACTTAAACTGTATTTTGTTTTTGTGTAAAATTTATAAAGCCATTGTTTTCCATTTTATACACCAATTTATGTTTAATATAAGTACTAGGCATCCGCTGAAAATCAGTGCCGTGGCCCTGTCATGGCATTAAGCTGAGCGGACACCTTTTTGGTACATTCTGTGTTAGTTTTAAGTTTTAACTATAATTTTATGTAAATATTATGTACCTAACATGATTCTATTCTATTCTATATTCTATTCTATTCTAATAGTTACAATAAACTATTTAGGTTTTTTTTTCTATACAGATTTATTAAACTATGTTTTCAAGCCGCAATAGAGATAAATTTAAAAATCATTCCAAAAAGAATCATTTTCAAAAATTTTATATATCGAGTGAAAATTATCCTATTATAATACTAGATGCCAAGAGTAGTTTAATTTACAAAAAAATATATAGTTAGTGAAGAATTAATTCACAGTTTTAAATTAAAACACGTACTTCTCATATTATAATAATAAATTAAGTTTATTATAATAATTAATAAGTTTATTTGTTAACTTTTTATTTTGAAATCAATAAACTAATAGCGATGAAATCTTTGCAGTTAGATCAATTGTGTTTCGGACTTCCTTTTACCTGAGAAATCAGCTAGTTCCCTAGAGACCAAGCGAAAACTAAATGCACGCGAGCTATGTCGCAGGCAGAATACGAATGTTGAAATAAAGTGACAAATCGAAACGTGACGTAAGTAGTGACAGATTCGCAAGAGCTGGCTTTGTTTTCTTTGGCTATAAGTTCAGTGAATTAATGTAGGGCAGCTCTGCTTGAAATAACTTAACCGGAACTAAGTAATATGCATTGCATTTGAGATAGTAAATTTTTGTTTGGAAAAAAATAAATCTTATTGCATTATGTTTAAAAAACACTTGTTTATACACATATAAAATAAAACTTTATTATGCCTGACCGGTTTTGCTGTTCAGCATTGTTTAAAGGCCTTTTATCTTAGTTATAAAAGTTATTCAAATTGTTCTAGTGCTCGCATCAGGATTAACGTGGCATACACTGATTGGTTTAGCATCTCTAGAGGAGCTAAACAAGGATGTGTATCGTATCGTCACCGCGGCTATTCAATATATTTGTGGACTGTTGTTTATAGTACATTACGATACGAGAGCGATGAAACGTTTTCTGACGAGTGCAAGTGCTGCAATCACACGAGTCGAGAAAAAGTTTCTCGCACGAGTTTCGTATAATTTTTTATAGCACAAGTGCGGAAAATGCCGACTTTAAAGTGGTCATTTTACGCACGGTGTGCTATAAAATAATTAAAAAGAGCTTGAATGTGAACTGAAATAAGGGGAGTTACTTATCAAAAGCCTCTTTTACGCCGATGACCAAGTTCTCCTTGCTTCATCGACAGACGAGCCGCAAGAGCAGTGGCGTGCACAGAACTTTTTGCTGGATGCAAATGCTAATGACTTATGATGTGTAATCTCAAAATCTTATAAGTTACATCAATAAAATTGCCGAAATTTTCTTAGTTTCGCAAGTTCATAATTCCTGTAATTCAATAGCTATTTCCATTATTTGTTTTTGTTTGAAAGTCGATTTCAAAGTCTTACATCTAAGTATTAAATTTTGTTTTTATTGTGAGTTTGATAACCAAAATTAAATGTTCAAAAACAGTTCGTTCTAAATGCCATCCATTTCCATGATAAGATTCAAAATAATTGTTTGAGGCATGACAATATATTTTTTTTGTTGCTGTTAGCTTAATGTTGTCTTATTCATATACAAAAGAAATTATGTAATTTAGATTTGTCATTTCTAAAAAAAAATTTAAAAATATGAGTACTGAAAAATGAGTTTCTTTCAAATTCAAATATGGAAGTTTTTTTTTTTTTTTATTTATTTATCTAATTATCATGTTTCGTACATATTTTTGACTTATGAAAAAGAAAATCACGTAAACCCTTAGTGGGTTTAAATGTGATTATAAAGCTACATTGTTTTAGACAGAATGTTTTTAAAATTATATCAACTTTTTACAACATCAGCTTCACTCCCATTGGACTCTCACTTTCCTTTCCACTGACAAAAATAACTGAAACATCATTGCTTTCAGCGCCCCACATTCAAACAATTTTCAATCTAATAACTGTTTCATTAAGGTTCATTTTAGCGTGACAAAGCAAATTCTGCGTACATGTTTTCTCCCACTAGTGCAAATTCAAAGTAAGTGAACCTACGTCATTAGAAATTCACACTAAGTGCACACAGTATTGTAGGTGAATAGAACTGGGGCACGCAATGTTCTATCTCACTTTCTCTTGAAAAAAGAAAAATTTGTTAAGAGTACGTACAACATACACGATTAACGGGTTCTGTCAATAAGGATTTGATCTTTGTAAGTTTTTGAAACTTTGAATATTAATATTGTTTCAGTCCTAGTGATATTTTCCACCCCAGAACACTATACATCATTCATTTACATGTGTCCCATCCATCCATCCTTTCCAGGACTTTGCCACTCCCGGCGGTCATCCTGGAAGAATTGCCCATACTCACATACGCTGGGCAGGCGGGTTGGTGAGCGCGGTGCCGGAACCCTCGCTCCAGTGACGCCACTGCCCGTCACCAGCCTGTTTCATATAAGGCCCGGCTATTAGGGATGGATATACCGCCATCCATCGGTCCCAGGCATGGTGGGCCTCCTGGCTTTTTGCCTGTGAGCTGTCCTCTTACACTCCTTGGAATTACTTCAGATAAGATAATTTACATGTGTTACCTAATGATATTAGATGAAAGTGTAGATAGTTTATAGGCGATCCGCGAGTGGCACGTTAAAACTTGGCTAATTTGCAAACCTGAACTCAGTATCGGATCGTTATCAGCGCACGATGGACGTCGCACGGGACGACGCACAGCAAAATACAGGTCTTGTCTCTTTTTCACTCTCGATAATTATTACTTCCACGTGTCAATGTGACATTGCAATACGTCGTAATTGACTGAATTAACTTATGTTGTGTGCCGTTTTGGAAGTTCCATTCTTATGTAGTAAATATATACTGGGTGTAATGATGACCTGCTCAGAAAATGAAACCACATGTAGGGAATACCTCTACAAAGCCATAAAAAAAACAATTTCGAGAAAATATTTCTGTTTACAGAAATTTGTTTTCTCGAACAAAATAAATCGTGTTCCAAGTGTGCACCATCCCTTCCAGTATTACTACATGTCAGTAACCTGCACGAAGCGGCAACATCGCATTTTTTAAGCCTGTTAAAAAAACGTGGTTAGTACGTTGCACTTGTGAGCGAAACTAAATTAATTATTAATTTGTAGATGTATTAATACGAATGTCGAAATGAAATTTAGTACAAAGAACCCTCATAACATCCCCTATACGTGGTTTCATTTTCTGAGCAGCGGGCCTATTATGTATCTCAAGTTGCCTTCTTTACTGGGTGCCTATCATCAAAAACATAGATATACCTTCGAATTCCGATTTCCTAACGATATGTTTGCACTTGAAGTGACGACACAGATTGTTAATAGTTCAATACCCACTAAAGGCAATTTTGAAATTTCAGTTTTTATCTATGTTCTTGATGATAGGCACCTAGTACAGTTGGCAACTAAAGATACAGAATAGGGGGGCAGGTCATCATTACACAGTGTATATGTTGCTACATAGAGCATTTATTTTATTTTTATTTTTTTTTTATAATTAAAACGGCGTACAAAAACTTAATTTCGAAATATATTTCGGCCTACTTTGGGGCATTATTATGTCATTTACTATGTATAATTCGACTGATGCCGGCCCCAAAGTGGGCCGAAATATATTTCGAAATTAAGTTTTTGTACGCCGTTTTAATTATACATTCTTAAGGGGAACGAAAATACAAACAGAAATAAAATGTCAGCTTTCGGATGATTTTGTTGCAATAATTAGGTTACGTATAGCCATAAAAAAAATACATGTTTTTGGTTGAACTTTAAGGTATTCATTTTCCACAAACCACGTTAATCGATTCATATTTGTACTGTCAATGAATTTTTTTGTAACCCTCTATTACACACTTCTTATCGATTTTGTTTCAGGTATCGCTTTCGCGATTTGGTTGGCTTTTTTTAAATAAAATTAGTGTGAATGATATCTATTCATTTTCCAAATACCACGTTATTCGGGTCAAAAAAAGCACCCCCTTTTTCCAAAAATACGTAAATCCACTGATGCAGTCAGCGGCAGCAAGATATTGTCAGTCTACGCCTAGCGTTGGCGCCCGTAAGACGTGGAACCTGTGCCCTTTTTTGCAAGCTATAAATATCTCCCAAAACTATTTGAAAACACATTGAAATTAATTTTATAAAGTAATATTTCGAGGAGCATCATATTCCTGCCGTTAAAAACTCAACATAATATGCGTATGAGTGATTTAGCTACATCGTGCCATAGTCATAACAACAAAACCGAATGAATTTGGAATGAATTCATACTTTTATGCGGGAAAATAATATATGTTACTCTAAAAGAATAATTTTGTGATCGTAATTGAAACCCAAATTAATTTACTTATACTTACTGAGATCTTTAACAAAGGTCAATGACCTTTTCGTGAAATTACCCTCTAGTATTGGCTCACCATTTCAGGTCCAATAAGTGAAGTTTTTTGCAAATTATATAAGTACACTTACTTGGGATAAATCGCCAAGCATTTAAAATATAGAAATTTATTTTGAAATATTTACAGTGCATGGCAAAATTATTAGATCGTAGATAATCCTGTCGGTACATGTTCAGGTTCTGTTACGCAAAATGAAAACAATGAAACTCTTTTAGGATTAATTTGTTATCCCTATGTTTGTCTGTCTGTCCGTTTGTCTAGACAATTTTTTCTGGGTAAAATTAATAAATACCAATATAAACGGCCCTCTATAGAGCTGTAAAAACATACTTTTGACGTTTTTATTTATATTACGTTTTAGGTTTTTACATTTTTTTTTTACGTTTTTCATACAAATTTTCTCACTATGAAAATGTAGGGATGAACACTTGAGATAATATTTTGCATTTAAAAGTCAACACAGAAAGGAATTGTTGAACAAATAATGTAAAAAATATGAAAACCATGTTGTTCTATTCTAAAGGGAATAATTATCTACTGTTCAATGTGGCGATAGCTTTGTTTATTTTTTTCCTTGAATTATTTTTTACTAAGATAACAAATAGTTTAATACAAGGTTTTCCTTAAGAGGTCCCTTTACCCCTGTATTTTTCTTAAAATTCATACAATAGGTATAAACCGAATGTGAAGTCTACAGCTTATTTTCTTCATATCTTTTTTCATGAGTATATTCTAGTGACATCTAACTACGTCTCTATACAGCCCAAAAAGCAAAATTTGATAAAACACCATCATAATAGCTCTCAGGATATCGTCAATATTGCCTCATTTTTACGCAAAGTTTAACAAGTTTGTATATTTTTATCTATACTGGAAATAAAAAAGAGAGAAATACAGGCGTCGTTCATGTTAAGATGACTAAGTTTACACACTTTGCTAACTATAAACAATTACCGTTTCATGGAAAACTGTTTTGACCTGAAACCATTTCACAAATTCAATTAACTTATTTTGAATATCTTGTCATCTTGCACTTCTTGATGGGAAATACAATTTCAATAAGTAAAAATACAACTTTTAGTTTAGAAAACTTATAGTTAAAAGTCTGCTGTATGCATTAACATATTTTTAATTATATTACAATAGTAATAAAATAATTGGCTTATCCGTCGTCGTGATACCAGCCGTAAATTTCTTAAATAATCTGATATCACGCTTATGGAAAACCCAATTATTTTGAATATACCATAATATCATTAAAATATGTTTATGCATATAGCAAACTTTTAACAATAAATTGTCTTAGCTAAAAGTTGTACGTTACCGTTATAATTATTTCTTAATATTTTGTTACAAATTCGGAGAAATAGCCCTTAAGGAAAACCTTGTATGAAAATATTTGTTATCTTTGTAACAAAGAAAAAAAAATAAACAAAGCTATCGCCACATTGAACAAATAATAAATTATTAATCCCTTTAGAATAGAAAGATATGGTTTTATATTTTTTACATTATTTGTTCTACAGTTTCTTTTTGTGCTTTCTTTCAAATGCAAAATATTATGTGAAGTGTTGATCACTATATTTTCATAAGGAGAAATTTTTTATGAAAAAGTTAAACAAAAGGCCATAAAAACGTTATAATATGTATATTTTACAGGGCTGTAAATATTAGTATTTATTGATTTTACCCAGAAAAATTGCCTAGACAAACGGACAAACAGACAAACATAGGGACAACAAGTTGATCCTAAAAGAGTTTTGTTTTTCCATTTTGCGTAAATGGACCTGAACATTTCAAACTATGATACAAATAAATTTCTATATTTTAAACACTTGGCGATTTATCCCAAGGGTAAACAGGTGTCCCAAAGTCAACGCTTTCCCTTGGAAGGCTGGTAGGCCAGCTCATGACTGACCAGAATATCAAATTATGACCTCAGCAAAAAGTAGATAGTCTTCGAGTTGATGGTACTTTTATAAATTCGAATAGATTTTTGAGAGTCAAAGCTAACCAGTTCTAAATTCTAAGAATAAAATTTTTGTTGCGCAACTCTGAATAGTCATGCTATTGATAAAGTCAAAAATAAACCTTGAAATGCTGTTACATCAGGAAGAAAATAAAAACCCAATTTATGAGCAATTTTTTGTAATTACGTTAGTTCGATACTACACCCTGAAAAAAAATGTCCTATGTTAGTTTTGCAAATTATCTTATATAACGGCTCATCAAATATTGTTTTTCAAATGATCTGGCAATTTCTGTGTATTACTTTTGAAAAAAAATTTATTGCTATTTTACTACCAAAGGAGATTTTTTTTAAATAATTAGAATTTAGAATGAAAGAGTGGCGGGCAGTAAAAATATTTGACGTTCATTAGAAATGCCATTTAACACGCGTTAGAGTGAGATAAATAGTGACGCTATTTAAAATGAGTTGGAATGAGATAGTAACGCAGTTAAACGTGGTTGAATGAGAGAGGCATAATTGATATAAGCTACAGTGAGATAGATAGTGACGTGGTGCATTCCTTCTGAGAATATTTGTTAGTTTCCACTTTTTGTAATAACAACTTTAGTAAAAAAAAATTGTAAAGAAATTTTTGGTCCAATTTATTTTCCCGCAAGTGTAAAACCAGCTCAACGGGCGAAAAATATTTAAAGAATGGGTAATGGTGACAATTAACCGTCACAATATTATTATGTATCTCTAAAGGAGTGTCTGAAATGTTCCGAGGGTCAGCTGATAAATCAAACACTCAAAAAACCACTTTTAGCCGACCATAATAAATTTACGTCCCGACGTGATAGCAAGTAGGATCAATGCCGTGTGACGATGATCGAAATACACAAATAAATTAGATAAAATAAAATACGTATTACTTTTGACCCTGCCTCGTCTACTCTATTCGTATTTTTGCTATGGTGACGCGAGCTTAGAGACCGGGACGAATTTCCCCCCGCGCGCTATCGTAAAATAGAATAAGCCACGCCCGGAACTGGTTTTTGTTTTGGCTATGTCATACTCTTAAGTAGGTAACATATATACACTTTCTTCTAATATCGTAAGTGTTACCGGCCAAACCCAATTTTCGGATAAATTAGTTTCGCCTGGGCAAACTTTTTTCGGAAGTCCTGCAGCGCAGAAGAGAGCCGGTAGGTAAGGTTAGAAGGGGTTATTTTTTAATGACAACCCAAAACTACTTTAGCCTAGGCCAAATTAGTTTATGCTCGGGTTTGGCCGGTAACATATACAAGGTGACTTTTTGATCATCGTCCAAATTCATACTAGAGGCTTGGTAAGGGATCAGCATTATGAAATGATAACAATTTTTGTGAAATTCGTATAATGAAATTTCGAATTCCCATAGTAATTCACTCCCAGTCTTGAGTGAATCTCTATGGGGACTCGAAATTTCATTTTATGAATTTTACAAAAATTGTTATTGGTTCATGATGCTGATCACTCACCAAGGCTCAAGTATGAATTTGGACGATGTTCACAAATTCACCTTGTATAAGTAATTTAGATCGTTACATAATTAGTAAAAAGATCTGTATATAAACGTTGTTAATTGACAGATTTGTCTTTAAATGTAGTTTTTATATATAAATACTTAATAAAATAACATTAAAGTTAATGTAAGATATATTTCGGGCCCTATCCTGTGTCCAGCATCAGTCACAATCTTCAAAAATATTAATTTTAAACACTTTTTTAATCGAAAAGAGTCTGATTACGCGTTTCCTGCGTTGTATGTATATATCGTCTGTTTCCAAACCTTACCTAAATTTCTTTTTGGTGGATGTCTACTCCAAACAAGGAATTTGGTCTGGACATTGATAGTTTAGTCTGTTAGGTTTTGTATTTTAGAGATAGAAAGATAGATAAAACTCTTACTTATCGAGTCAAAAGTTTCATAGAAAAGAGACATTTAAAAAGTCTTAAATAACAGTAAATTGAGATTTTTAACCACTCCTGAAAATTACCAAACTATTTAAAGCATAAGAAAACAGGAAAATTTCTTCATCAGTTTATAAGCATGTCAGGAGCTGT
This sequence comes from Ypsolopha sequella, assembly GCA_934047225.1. Lineage (NCBI taxonomy): Eukaryota > Metazoa > Arthropoda > Insecta > Lepidoptera > Ypsolophidae > Ypsolopha > Ypsolopha sequella. The sequence goes on along the minus strand of OW203996.1, from coordinate 9,683,667 downwards.
TTTTAATTTCCGCTAGATTCAAGAGTTCTTAGATAACCTTTTTTTAAGTGAGCACTTGATAAATATTTGTGCCATTATGAACCATTCCACCCATCCATCAGCCCAGTTCGTCCACTGCAGGCAGTGGCGTGCACAGAACTTTTTTCCGGAAAAGCAATCAGAAGGTCAAATACAACAATAAAAAAAATATGAAAATTTTTCAATAACACTTTAAAAAAAAAAAGTTTGTATGACGCCAGGGTAGGCACTGCCTTTCCTAGAGTGAACATTTTCATACAAACTTTTTTTTTTCAAAGTGTTATTACATTTTTTCATTTTTTTTTTATTGTCGTACTTGACCTTCTGATTGCTTTTCCGGAAAAAAGTTCTGTGCACGCCACTGACTGCAGGACATAGGCTTTTCCAAGATTTCACCACTTCTAGCGGTGCTCCTGATTGTGCCTCTATGAGAGTTGTCCTCCTATTCTCCCCTGAATAACTTCCGGATGCTTTTGAGTAGGATATGGATACGTACAATCTCCAAAGTCGAGACAGGCATCTTCTACTTTCTTTACTTGGCCACCACTAAATTGAAAATATTATTAGATCATTATGGTGACAAGTTTATACTGGAGGCTTGGTAAGATATCAGTATCACGGACTGATAATACTTTTTGCTCATTTTGCAAAATTAAATTTTGATCTCCCATGGTTGATCTCTCGGGGTTGGGCTCGCGTTTGCAGGGAACTCGAAGAACATAATTGATGAATTTCACAAAAGGGCTCATCGAACTTTAATACAGAGCACTTACCGATTCTTCAGTATGAATTCAGTATGAATAGACTAGAGCAATAATTTAAAAAAATGTTTTTCTCCAGCTTGTAGCTTGTGTAAGTTGTTTAGAGTATAACTTTTCTTTGAAAGGTTGTGGTTGCATTCCTTACAACGGAACTCTGTTAAATGTTGTGGTTGCATTCCTTACAACGGAACTCTGTTAAATGTTGTGGTTGCATTCCTTACAACGGAACTCTGTTAAATGTTGTGGTTGCATTCCTTACAACGGAACTCTGTTAAATGTTGTGGTTGCATTCCTTACAACGGAACTCTGTTAAATGTTGTGGTTGCATTCCTTACAACGGAACTCTGTTAAATGTTGTGGTTGCATTCCTTACAACGGAACTCTGTTAAATGTTGTGGTTGCATTCCTTACAACGGAACTCTGTTAAATGTTGTGGTTGCATTCCTTACAACGGAACTCTGTTAAATGTTGTGGTTGCATTCCTTACAACGGAACTCTGTTAAATGTTGTGGTTGCATTCCTTACAACGGAACTCTGTTAAATGTTGTGGTTGCATTCCTTACAACGGAACTCTGTTAAATGTTGTGGTTGCATTCCTTACAACGGAACTCTGTTAAATTTTGTGGTTGCATTCCTTACAACGGAACTCTGTTAAATGTTGTGGTTGCATTCCTTACAACGGAACTCTGTTAAATCCCGGCATTGCGTGAAGAGCCCTTCTCCTAGTAACGATCCTCTATTAAGAAGCAGGGGTTGAGAGGACCGTTTGAGAGGCAGAATGTTTTTCTTTTTGCAGAACCTTATCTGAAGTATTCACTAAACCTACCCTTAAAACATTAAGTTTGTCCCTTTCTGTTTTGCTACATATGAAGGGGATATAAGCTGTGGTTTTTGGTAAACAAATTGTGTGAAATCGGGTAAAAGTACCCTCAGGTAAGAAAAACGTAACATAAGTCTTGGGTTATTTGTGACAATGATGACCTCCTGTACTTATTTCTTTTTCTTTTAGTAGGAAAGCACAACAGGGTTTCTTTTTTTGACAAATATACGCTAATTTGTATTTCAAAATAATATTCTGGGATTAAATATACATACATGTGTATTTAATTTAGCGAACAGCATATAATGTACGACGGGACCCGGAAAACTGACTGGGTTTAAATTATAAATAACCTCATTTAAGGTTAAACATCAGTCGCTCGGTACAAAGTGCGCAACTTAACTTTGTTTTTCTTGTTAAGATGTATATGGCAATTAACGCCAATAGTTCAGTATAAGTTAGGTTTATCAATCAACAACTTGAAATTTAACGCACAATTGGCCATGATTTTGTCGAAACAAACTTAAACACGACAAAATCGTGACTAATTGTGCATTTTATTACCTAACTAATAGTAAACTATTGACGTGAATTGCCACATACCAATATGTTTTTCACTTTTAACTTTTTAACAAGAAAAACAAAGTTATTTTGTGCACTTTGTACTGAGCGACTGACGTTAAACCTTAACCCGGCTCATTGTGCGCTGAAAGATTTCTGATATTTCCGAATCTCTTAAAACCGGGTTTTATACGACTTTAAAACCTCGCGTTTCTGCGTACACAAAGCATGTATTATTTAAATATATTATTATGATATATATTATGATGTATTTATTATCATAAAAGATATGGTGCCAAAAAATTTCAAGTGCCCTTTTCTTGAAAAAGGTTACATTCATACATATCGAGGTAGTAAATAATATTACAATAAAAACCATTTTGATGATTAGAACGAAATCAATTTAGAATTTCACAGCCCAACGAACTAAAGCCATCAATCAGCTCATGTCACGAGCTGATGGAAGCACTGAAGCATCCGCAATAAAATATTTATGACGTTTTCCTATCTCAATAAACAACATCGCTACCAAACATAGTGGGAAATTGTTTGCCCTTCGTCAAGCAGGGCAGAAGGCGTGTAAATTTGACAACGCCTCAGAACAAACACAGTGAGTTCTGGTGAGATAAGCTGTATTTATCTTCCGGCCTGTGTCTTTAGTATAGTATTAGAAGAGTATAGTATTTTTGTTTGTATCTTACAATCAGCATCTTTGAATCAGCAGAATACCAGCGCTGTGGCTTAGGCTGTCGCATTAAGCTGAGCTGGTCCTCTAAAAAGGCTGCTTTGGATGAATCATATTATGATGCTGTTGTAATGCCGTCTTTTTTGCACGCTTGAAGAAATTTTGTCTCTATCCTACTTTCAAATCATTTCATGATTCACCCAAGTTGCCAATTTTTAGGTTCCTGGAACTCCTTTTTCGAAACCACAGAAAATTGTCTAATTCGTTTAGACGTGTTATTTTTATTATACTGTGGTTTTTTAAATAAAGATCTTTTCTTTCTTTTTTTCTTTTAAATCACTTCATCATGAAGCATACATTGGATCTTGAGCTTTCAAAACTATCTTCTTAGTGATATTATTTGTCAACTTGCATACTAAAAGCACATATCCATTTACTTCGACAAACAAAGTTTTTGTTGTCGGTGTAACAATTTAATCATATGAGTTAATTTTTGAATTTTTCAAAAATATATAAATTACTGTACTATTTACTTATGAAGCGACGGTAGCTCAGGTATAGAGCGCTGGCGTCTCAATCTTGAGATCTATATTCGATTCCCGGTCGGGCATGCACCAATGAGTTTTTCGGAATTTATGAGCATAGTTTGTTCTTACTTATCATTTGTTGAACGGTGAAGAAAAACATCGTAAAGAAACCTGCATGCCCTAAAAAGCGTGTATTTTTGCCCGAAGTACGGCGATAGGGCTTACCACCCATCACGTTGGGACGTAATAATCATCGGTGAAACGCGAGTGTACCGTGGCTTGCATTTCACAGTTCACACTCGGAACACCTCTGGCCTTGGTGATTCATGTCGTGACGATATATATTTACTAATTCCTTTTTTTTTTTTCTTAAAATTCGTAGATTGTTTTTTTTTCTTATGAAATGCGCTTGATCATGCTTATAAGTGAAACCGGTCAGCTATACCTAATAAATTCAAATTAGTTAATCTTAAAAAAATTTAAGATTTCAAATAAGATACAAGCATTGTTTTTCAGGTTGTATTTTGCCTTTGTCAACAGCGGGCAAGGACTGTATAAGATTGACATAAGGCACTTGTTCCGAAAATTAATAATGTTATTTCTCTCATACTGTGTTTAAAATGTATAAAAAAATATATAGTGTTATTTAAACTATAAAGAACAACTTTACTGTAGAAAATTATTATCGCGTATAAGAAAAAGCAAAAAAATATCGTCTAAATTCAAGCTGTTTTAAGACTAAAGAAACTTCCGATAAAGTTCAAGCAATGTCAGTTTTATGCTGTCAATAATTTTTGTTTTTTTTTATATTTACATAGCCAGTGATGTCATTTGCTTCCTTTAGACATAATAACTAAAATATACATTGCACAGCTACGAAAAAAAAAAATTACACTATGTCACTATGTTTTATGTCAAAGTATACAGGTAATGTGTGTAGTCTAATTGTCAAAGAGAAGGAAATGACATTAGACATTGCATTATATAGTTGACAAATTCTTCTGTTTATCAAATTCTACAAATATCTTTAAGTTTAAGTTAGTTTGTTGCAGAAACAATGAAATATTGCCAAAAAATGTATTATTTCGAAATTATTTTCCAATCACCATTGTTCAAAAGTACATAAAAACTTTTTGCTGTTAGCAATATTTGAATTTCGAATCATTATTTTTTATGAAACAGAAGTTTGTTCTACGATATTTTTTTGTTTCATTTTCTTCACTAGCTATTGTTGCTCCAAATATTATAATTTTTATATAATCAAATGTATACCTTTAGTAAAATTGTAGATTCCGTGTAATTCAGTGCTTTTCAGGTTATGTAAAAGACCAAAATCCTATCAAAACAGTCCTTTTTTAAATATCTCATGTCGGAGTTTATTATTTACAAAAGAACCAGCGACGCTCCGACAACCATACCTTAGCATAAACTTCCCATACCAAATTCAAAATACCTAAGTAACTAGATCTTGACGTAAGGAGATCCGAATGTTGTTTTTCGATCGTAAAAATGGTGCTACGAGTAACTCCTTTGAAACCTAGAGCATCAAAGGATAGCTCCCGGACCAAGAACGGAATTTTAAATTCATTTACTTTAATGGAAAAGACGCATTTATCGTGATGGGACTTAAAAGTTTGTTGTTGAAGTTCCTGAAAGAATTCTTCATTTTTTGGGAGTAACTTTTAAGAGTTCTTAGTGGATTACTTTAATCTTAAAAATTTGCTTTGTTTTTTGTGCAGAAAACAACTTTTCATTGCTATAAATTAACTTTTTTACCTTGTGTAATGAATTTGTATGTATTATATAACTTGTTATATGGAAACTGACTATATATTTATATAAGTAATATAGTCGTATGTAAATATTTACTGAAACGACATATTCTTAATTTGTTAGTTCAATTATTCTGGCTTCTAATTTTAGTTAATGTTATGCAAACAACCATCTATTTATTCATCTGGATTTAATGTTTTTTAGGGTTCCATACGCAAAAGGTAACCAACGGGACTCTATTACTAAGACTCCGCTGTCCTTCTGTCTGTACGTCTGTCCGTCTGTCACCAGGCTGTATCTCATGAACCGTGATAGTTAGACAGTTGAAATTTTCACAGATGATGTATTTCTGTTGCCGCTATAACAACAAATACTAAAAAACCGAATAAAATAAATATTTAAGACCACTTCCATACAACAGACGTGTTTTTATGCCGTTTTTATAGATAATGGTACGGAACCCTTCGTGCGTGAGTCCGACCCGCACTTGGCCGGTCTTTTTTAGTACTTTGTTAGACTGCGACAGAGAAGGCACAAAATAAGATCATTATTAGCGATGAAAAGAGATTACTGTCATATTTTAAAACCTCCCCTACCTCATTAATAATTGGGTAAATATGCCTACGTATTTTGAATTTTATAATAAAAGACCGCCATATACAAACATAAGCTGCACATTTTTAAAGATTAGGAGACCCGGACGAAACTTTTTATTGAATTTATTTTTTATTTTGTTGTCGTTTCGCCATAATGATCAATTTGCGCTCAGTAATACAGGTTTCGCCCCTAATCATTTTAATACGGAAAATGATAAGTAAAAATTAATGTTTGGCTGTTCTCCATTATAGTAATAGATATTATTATAATAACATTACTCAAATTATTTAAATAGAAGTAAGATTTCGTAAAAAATTTTAATGTTTGGCTGTTCTCCAAAATAGTAATAGATGTAATAAGATTACTTCAATAAAAAAATACAAATAAGATACATATATTTTGAGTTTCTTGGGGAGTGACAAAAGTTGCATTAAAAAAATCCGTGTGTAAATGGACTACGTGCAAAAGTCAAAAATAGGTGCAATGACAGCGGAGCGAGGAGGTGCGTGTTAGGTTTACATGTAAATAAATTTGGGGAGCGAAGCGAGGCTCACCCCCCTAATTTTAACCGAAATATGATGATGATGATGCTTCGCTCCTCAAATTTATTTACATGTAAACTTAACACACTACTACTCGCTCCGCTCGTTATCGCACCTATTTTTGATTTTTGGTGAAAGATTTTCGTTTTTGTACTTTACGATCTGCCCACGACAGTTACATTAAAAGCAACTAGAGTATTTAATGTCTATGCTACTTTGTTTGCTTGTATGTATGTTTTGATGTACCTATGTAACGTATCGGCACCGTTGTCCGACTAGGCTCCTGTATGCGACCGCCCAGTATTTTTGAAATTTGTAACAATATCCCGCGTCAAATAAGTGAACAATTGCTCGTCTCTTATAGGCCAATTCTTAAATTACCGATGAATCATGATTGGTTTTAATTTCCGCTACGTTCAATTTTGTTATTAATTTTGTTGTCACTGTGCATCGGTTTAGTTCGAAGTCGAGCTTTGCGGAACGTAAAAAGTTTGTGGAGGTTGTTTTTCATTTTTTGTTCGATTCTGCATATTTTGGTAAAACTGACATATTTTTTTATGTAATTTAGGGTTCCGTTCATATATAAATGCAAGATTTTTCAGGATTGATAAAATATTAATAGTCTTATCATCTTTTCTATTTCGGTCGGAATCAGGAGATCCGGTAAAACGATTGTTTCCAGATACCGTACAGTGGACGGTATCAGGGGTTTTATAGACTTTTAGACTTTTGTTAATTTTCATTATAAATTGTGGATAAAAACTATAATTTGAATATACACATATTTTTGTGACATATACATTTGCTTAATATCCTGATTCCGTCCTAAGTTTAGACTTTTAGATTGATTCTTAATTTACTTTAAACATTCCGTTCTTTCTCAAATTTATTGGGATATTAAATGTACGTTAATGTTTTTAAAAAGTTATTTTATATTAAAAATTGACATCTGAGATATTATTATAAAATTTTTAATGACTAAATATGTCTTTAAATTTCTATAAAGCTCACTCTTTTTTTTCATCACATTGGATAAATAATTAAAACACATAATTATTGTAATTGGACGGTAATGAGTGGTGATAAATCCAGTTTTGCTTGTTACCGACCACAATAAATATACCATAAACCGGAGTCTGGTCATCCGTTTGTGTATCAAGACAAAATTTTAAAGTACATGCAAAAAATGTACGGTGCTCAAAAAGAGTGTGTTTGTATAGAAAAATACAAATAATGAGCAACAAGAAACACCTGTCATGAATTTATTTTAGTATGGCCTCAGGAACAAGTGTCACAAAAAAAATGAAACTGGAATTGAAATAAAACAACACATTACACAACAAGAACCAAACTGCTATAAAAATAGCAGTTTATACAAACAATTGTGGAATCTTTTCAGTTTCAGTTTAAAGGAACATCGAAAAACCTCACCAAACGAAAGAAAAGAATGTCAAGTTAAATATTTAATTAATTATTCAGTACTTTTAAAGCTCGACCACAATTATAAAGTTGGCAGAATAGTTCCTAAAAATGAAACAATTTATTCCATGTATTCTGTAACATTATAGAAACAAGATAGATAAACCTAAACCTAAGAAAAAAATTGCCGGAGAAATTGAAAAAAAAAATTTGTAAAGCAAGTTAAACTTATTGAAAATGAAGACGATGTTTTCAAACTTTTTATTAGCAAGGACTGTAATTATTTTAATTTCTAAATTTTATAAATAAAGTACAAGCTCTTAACCTTTTCTTTATCTTTGAATTCTTAGAAGTTACGAATTTCATTCATTAATTACTCAAAAAGAAAAAAAATCACCATTATATCTAATCACAGTTTAAAAATAAAGAAAAAATTGAAAAAATAAGTAAAATAACATAAAAACTTGATTGAATAGTTATAGACGAAAAGAGAAATATCATACGACATATATAGGCGTTTGAAGTTAAAAAACTGCTGGCATCTATTGACATAAAAATATAAAAAAGTATATTTTAAATCATGGTTTTTAAAATCCTGATGACGACCTCACTGAGGGGTCAAATATAGCACCTATAACTATTTAATGAAGTGTTTATATCTATGTAAAATACAACATACAAATAATAAAAAAGCCGTTAAACGGTATTATACAAACAATATTTTATTAACATATTGAAATAAGATAAAATACATTTGGCCAAACATATGAAGTTTATATTGATAGCGACGAACATGAAAAAATGTAAAATATATACTATTAATAAAAGTTCATTAAAGCCTAAATTAACAAAAATTATTAATTGAAAAAAACCATCTATACATTTTGATATCTCCAGTAACTTTTGACCCTATTTTTATGAGATAATGGCATTTTTGGCAATTTTTTGAATGGTGGTCGGAAACGGGTTACTTGCTGGACGATATCAGGAAAACTTCAACTAAGCGGTCGGTAACTGGAGCTTTTAAGAAGGACAGGCAAACATATTAATAATATTTTTTTTTGTATACTCTGACAACATAAATATTGATATTTATACTTTATAATGAAAGTCTCAACAATAAGGTTTAAAGTAAGCTATATTATATAGTTTATAAATCAGTTTACGTTTATCTTTGGACGGTTTATTTGAAAAAAGGGCGTGAGTGATCGGACTTGGGCGCATTTACGTTATTAGTATGTAGATTATTTTATTTAAATATAAGGCTTGGAGGTTATTTCTTTTTTTGCACAAATACGCAAATTTCTTTAAGAAATAGGTCCGCCCTTGCCTTCTGTGTTATCATGTACTCTGAGTTTTTATTTTCTGTGCAATGAAGTGTTAATTGATTGATTGATTGATTGATCAATGTAATGTTCATACTGATACTGAACAAAGTATCCAAAGAAACATGAACGCGTCAATAAAAAAAAATGTCTTACAAAATTTACAGTTGGTATAAGAGATATATTTTTTTTTATTTGGTCGGGTATATTTCTTAAAAAAAGGACATAGTTTAGTACAACCAGTTAAATATGCGGGTTTCATAAGATGCCAGTAAATTATAGCCGGGTATTTATTACGATTTACATAGGCAGATCGTAAATCTGTTAAAACTACAGAGGTCGCTTAACTCCGCTTCGGTGCGTTTGGCCCCCCAATTGTATTTACATGTAAACCTAACACGCTCCTTCTCGCTTCGCTCGTCGTCGCACGTATTTAAACTTTTTGGTGAATGACCTTCAATTCTGTACGCTCTGCTGACGCGACAACAAATAAATACACCCGAATGTCATACGATTGTACAAATCGTTGTGGGCTGGAGAGAGTACATAATAATTCCAAACTGAAATGGGAATGAAAAAGATGAGAAGGGTTCAAAAGCAATTAGTTTCGCGTCACTCTATTCCGTGTTTAATTATTGTTCACATTTATTTACACATTAGGGTAATGGCAAAAACGACCCTCTTTCGGGATAAATTGTCTGCGCGAGGTCCGTCCGATCCCGGACTCGGGTCTTAGGGACCCCACAGTCATTTGTTCCATGTATCGTTACTTTTGTTCGCACTTTTGGACAAAGAACATCACACACTATTGTTATGAACCATGCTTAAATGGACGAAGTACCTTAAGGGGTAACAGAGAATTTTGGGGCAAAATGCAATCTTTAAGCGTGTTTACAGTTGTAATATCATGCAACCAAATAACATAATTTTCTTGTAAAAATTTAATTCGCATACGGTAATTTGCACGAATTGCCATAAAGCGCATTTATTGCATGCTTTTTATTCAAAGTTTAGGAAAACAACATTTTAACCTGTTAAAGCTTTATTTCCAGTATTTTTTAAATCAATATTGTCATCAGAAAAGAGATTGCGTTCGCAAAAACACACCTCATCCATCAATATATAATTAAAAAGTCCCACAACATCCGTGAACCCTTTCACGTCGTAGAAACTGGAACATTTTAATGAAATAAAAAACAAACGTCACAATCTGCGGGCTACAACCACGTGACGAACGTGATTTTCGTACCGTTGGCCGAGTGTGGAATCTTGATTTTTGATTATCTTGTAATTAATGAAAATTACATTGTACAGTACCCGGCAGAAAATAATGCATAATGCACAATGCTATATTCGGCTTCGTAGAGCATTGTCTCTATCACCGGACTGTTTAGTGCTTCATACGACAGAGATGACACTACTACACGATATGCATTATTTCCTGCCGCGATCTGTACGTAAAGTTTCTTCATACGACTTAAACCATCATCTTCATCACTTCTAGGCATGTAGTATTTTTTTTTATCATTACCACTCGAAAAGAGGTTATTGGTTCACCGATAACAGTGAACAAAACGCTCTTTCTCTCTATAAATGAAAAAAAAGAACAATTTCTAATTTGTGTGTACAGTTTCTCGTAAAGGCAAAAGTATCTGTGACCACACAGCCAAGTCTTATGTATTTTTTTCCGTCTAGATTCAAAGGCACCAACGGCCAAGTCTGATTTTCTCACGATTTTTTTTATTTCATAATCTATACTAAATTTATCATTTCTTGTTTTCTTCTCACGTCCGTTTTCTGGATCTTATTGTTCAGGGCTTATTTAGTGTAATTAAATGGTTGTATATCAGTTTACGTCACTCAACATAAAATCGGGCCTTTAGGCTTAAATAAATAGCTTTATTGTTTAAACCAAAAACTCACACAGGGCAAAAGCATCTGTATTAGACCTGAAAGACCTGTTTTACTGGGTAATCCACTCTACCACCAAGACAATTAGATAATATTTTGAACTTAGTAAAAAAACGAACTCAAAAGTAATACAGCTTTTTTTCAAAATAATAAGTAAACATTTACAATATTCATCTCGATAAAAACACTTGTACTGTTTAAAAATATCACTTTTTATTACTACAACCGGTTTCGCCTTACGGCATTATCAAGGAACACTGTTAAATATAATAAATAATAAAGAAATGTGTAGTGGTTGTTTACATTGCAGATGGTGAACAATTACCATCACCAGTAATATTCACTCGCTATGCTCGTGTTTTAAATCGTCCTCGTAATTAATTCCTTTTCGCCCTAGTAGCATAAACTACTATTATTGCGCAGAATAAAATCATCGTACAAAGGCGAGCTTAATACTAACTAGTATTTTCTACCAACTAACCTTTCGCAATGACGAAATTGTTGAGGGTAGTGCCATACTATTTAAAAGGGGTTATCATGAAAATAGTTATTAAATAATAAATAACTAGACTACATCCTAATAAACATTTAAAGCAAAGTAGTTATATCGGTGTTGTCTGCATTATTTCGTTTATGATTTTGGTTGACGTAACATTTTATTCGGTTTTAGTTAAGATTCCTTTATATAAGTTTTTATAAAACTTCACTATCCATTTTTTTGTGTTGCTGTGATGTCTTTTAAGGCGATACCAAAAAGAAAATGGGGTTTTTTCGAATCCATTTACTCCACTATAACGTGATCTACGTATTTCATTTTTGGGTAAATGTTTATTGAGTATGTGATTAAGATTCTCACTGAAGGAAAACGCGATTGGATGAAATTTTCTCGATAGAATTTAATTCCGAAAAGACCTTTAAATTGTTTTATTTTTTCCTGTTATTCTGAAATCCTAACTAATTTATTGTGAAATTGCATTTTGCAAACCGACCTTTAGCTTCGTTTCTACGAATCCGTCCCACTTGCACTGAGGGTTTTTTCGCATATGGAGTAACAGGGACGCTAAAACTTTTAAGTAGCGCCTTTGGTGTAGAAGGGTACAAAATTGTATTGAAAAGTCACTACCTGCTGACGGTCTATATTTTTGAACAAACATTATTGTGATTCCCTATGTTGTTCCTGAATTCGGGTATCCCGTGTGGCAAAAGTGATAATTAATTATTGTGATGCGCAGTCCCAACTCAACCCTGCTCGTTTGTTCATTTCAACAGTTTTTTTTTTGGTGTGAAGTTTCGAATTTTAATTTCACATCGTTAAAATGTTCGTTTCGTTTATTTGCTGCCGTGATTTCTGTTTTATGGTAAGGTTTTTACGTTACAACATCATTTCTGTATTTTGTTTTGCTTTTTAAACCGTGATCTTTACTCTCTTCAAAATGGCCGCAAAACGAGCCTATTCAAACTTATTGCGTTTAATAAGACTTCCTAAACTAAACTTTACATCAGAACTCCCATAATAACAGACCCAAACTACAATATCATAGACTTGAAACTCCTCAACGTTATTATGGGCCTTAATCGATACAAAGTTTACTTGGCCCAAGGATGCTTTGAGAGTTGGCTAAATTTAATCAAACCACCAGATATTGGCGTGAGGCTACGTATTAATCACTTGGCAATAATACACTATCAAGCAGTAACTCATGTACATTCATTTTTATTGCTCCCGATGCTCAGCAATGTCCACGATCTATGTAGCACGTGAATAGTAAAATTTGGCATCTTACAAACGGCATCGTCAGTTTCTAAAGGAACGCTATTTTACTGTTCGTCGAATCTTCGTCATAAAGAAGAATTCGGCATTTAATAATTTGCCTTGGCATATAGTAATTCTCTTAGAACTGTTGAGGATCGGCATGCTCCGCTCCGCTTTGCTCGGTTCCTAATATATACTTACATGTAAACCTTACACGCTCCTCCACGCTTCGCTTCGCTGGCAAAACAGCGAGTGTTTAGAAAATTCGCCACTTTTATATTTGCCTGCCACATTCATACGACGAAGTAAGTAAGTTGAAGCGGCAGTGGACTGGCCATATTTGTCGCCGACGTGATAATCGTTGGGGCCATAAGGCATTGGAATGGAGACCACTTACAGCAAAGCGCAGCGTAGGCCACCCTCGTGCCCGCTGGACTGACGATCTGAAGGACGTTGCGGGTGGCGGCTGGATGAGGACGACTGAGGACTGCCAAGAGTGGCGTAATACTGGGGAGGCCTATGTCCAGCCATTCTCTGGTCCAGCAGTGGATAAATACGAGCTGATGGATGTATGGATGGATTAATACGACGCCGTAGCAAGTCTACAAATTGAATTTATCAGCTACGGCGTAGCGCAATATATCAAGCATGATAAAGACTCACACACAGTAGGTAAATGCTACGTGGATAGTCAGAAATTTGTACGATTTAAATGCGTCATCATCATTGATATCGATTTACATGTCCAATCATTGTTGAAGAGATTTTATATCAGAGAAGTTCGTTTAATGTTTTTTGTTTACCAATATAAGTTAGGAAACTTAACTTTATCAGTGTTACTTTTCAGTTTTTACTAAAAGTCACACTGATTTTATGTTTTGTCTTTTTTGCGAAGTCAAATTATTTATTTAATAGTATTAATAATCTGATCTATACCGTTTCTACATAATAAGCTAAAGGCACCACAAAAATTACGAATTTAAAGCGAGATTCAGCAATTTGAAAAACAAGCTTTTTCATGGAGTACGCTCTTTACGAAGCGTGTAAGTATTCGGAGCCACATGATATAGTTTTAACACATAAACAATTTTTAATAATAGGTCTTTACCTTTGAAACTGCCAAAATTTTCGTACATATTCATGAGTTCATAATTCTTGTAATTCAATAGCTATTTTAATTATTTGTTTATTGTTTGAAAGTTGTTTCTAAGGTTTCATTAACATAACATTAACTTACATGATAAATTTTGTTTTTATTTTCAGTTTGATTATAAAAATTAAATCTACAAAAACAGTTCGTCCTAAATGCCATCCATTTCCATAATAATATTCGTAATAATTTTTCACAGCTGATACTTTTTACAATTTTTATTAATGTTGCTCAAATCTTAATGTTGTCTCATTCATACAAATAAGAAATGACATAATTTGGATTTCTCTTTCCTAAAAAAATGCAAAAATGTTAGTATGAAAATTGAGTTTCCTTCAAATTCTCTATAGAAAACAGCAATTTCATATGTAAAGACAGAAGAAGAAAAAAAAAACATTTTATTAAAACCAACCATATTGTAATAGATGTTCTACTGCTTCAGCCAGTGTACCATCACTTCACCGCGGGATAGTTAAACTCTAGCATAACGTAATGATCTCGCTTTGACGTTTAGAATGCTTAAATTAATTTGCATGTGTTGACGTAATTGGTTTAGTTAAAGCGGCGTGAAGGGGCTGCTTCACTGTTTGATTTATATACCTAAGTTATGTGTGAAATTGCCGAACACTTTCCAAGGGGTTGCAGTAGAACTTATTTGAGTAAATTGTTTAGAAGACTTGGTACCAAGAAACTTTCCGGGGTGACTTTTATTGATAGCGCCAAATTAGAACTAAATTTGTTCGACTATTTTTGTTATATTGATGTTGATTCGGCGCAACACAACTTAACTAATTTGACCTTATTTTGTGCGTTGTGCCTTTGTCTTTTTGATACAGAAAGACAAAGACAGAACGCTCAAATTAAGTTAAGTCCTGTCAAATAAGTTAAGTCGTGTTGCGCCGAATCAAAACAATTATTAAAATTTCATTTTGCTGATCGAATCGGGGTTGAGATTGAACACCCTGGAAGACGAAAAACAACATTTTTGGAGTTTTTCAAAAAGGGTGATTGAACCTAAGTTCTGGTCATTTACTGACTCTGCAGTAAAAATCATGGCTGTACAAATCAAAGCCACCGCCCCGTTTATCGGACTTTGTGGTCTAGTAGTTTTAAAGTCTCTAACACAGATCCAGAGGTCATGGGTTCAAATCCCGTAGGGGCATATTTGTCTTCGGTCTAAGTGCTTCGGAAGGTACCTTAAGCTGTTCTTTACCACCATCTATCAAGCTGGGACGTAATAATCGTCCATGAAACGTGGGTGTACGAGTTTGTGCTGTGACTAACATTTCGCAGTTCATACTCGGAAATAACTATGACAGCTCCTCAGAGATTTATGTTGTAACGATTTATTTCTATGTAATTACAATTATTATGCTTTACCAGGAAATTCTGACACCACATCAGCGAATCAATTTAATAAATGCCACAACAAATTAAATTGAAATATAATAATGAAATTTCCGATACCAAAATAAATATGATATTTTGCCGCATCGAAAGTCACATCCTTATTAATTTCATTTGTCAATTAATTTACGCACAGAATTTATTAAATTGATTGCTTTGTTATAGATGCTATATTTTTAAAAGTGACTTTTGTATATGTAGCCGAATTCATACTAGAGACTTGCTAAGTGGCTAGGACTAAGTTTCACTGACTTTGGAGATGGTGATGGGTAGCGGAGATATTCAGTCCTCGTGAGGGTGTCGCACGCGCCGGAGCACCTCGCGAAGCCTGATGAAGGTCACTCTTAAATTAACCGAAACGTCGAGTTTTTCTCGCATAAATCATAGTAAGTCTTAGCTGTTGTTATCTATTTCGTTATGATGGGCACTCACCCTAATTTTAGTAAAAATTTTACTTCTAATAAAAAAATAAAAACGAATTTATTATACCCCAAGCCAGAAATCGAGAGTATCGTTTGACGTTTACTGTGATACCAGATGACGACGAAAAATAAATAGAGATGTCCTAAAGGTATTAATTAAATTCATTCACTTAGTGAACGAATGAATTATTTTTGTTTCATAAAATAATTAATTAACTTAGCGAATGAATCGATTGACATATTATTGGTTTTTGTTGTTTCTACATTTAATAACAATATGATAAATAAAACAATCGAGCTTTTAAGTGTCTAAATTTATTAATCTGAAAAATCTGTGTCACTGTCAGTGCTGGTTTGCTCATTAACATTGATTATAAAACTATCCACAACGCCATCAATTAGGTGGTCGAGACGGCACATTTTGTCCTCTTCTTTAATAACATGAGTCACGCAGTCACTCCATTTTTGGAGTGTTACTTTTTTATCCCTTCTCCTAACAGGCCTTTTCCTTCCGCCATTTTAAACGTTTTGTTATTCATGGCAACATGACCTTTTACCTGCGCCCATACCAGCTCAATGGGATTGAGTTCGCAATGGTACGGAGGCAGGCGTAAGATTGTGACTCCGTGCTCCGCTGCCATCTCGTCCACAACATACTTGTTGACACATTGGTCTTTGTTCTGCCGTACGATATCTTATAGAGTGGCTTTTGTATTTGTAGCATCGAATGCTATATTTTTGCTTGTTAGCCACTACTGTATTCTTCCTTTAGTCCAAGACATCGCAGGCAGCAACTCCACTTTTGGCATCAAGGAGGTAAAGGTAGGAGATAAGTATGTGAGGTAGGATGAGGTAAATCTCTGCTCTGTGTAGTGTAATGAGTCGAATACAAGTAGGTTGCGTTTATGCTGGCAATGTATGATGTCTACTGTAGTGTAGATGTCCGTCTACTTTGTATTAATTTAAAAATAGGTTTAAAATATGGAATTCCATGACAGCAAACCTTAGTCATTAAGTAGGAGTGAAACAAATAAGTTAAAAAGAAATATTAAAGAAATCAAAAATATAAATCTTATTAAAAGTTATAGGTTTTAATTTAAACAAAAGGTACAGAGCCGCTACCAACGGTCCTGTTACAGTAGTTCGTTGGAGGCAACTCGTATTAAAACTCTTGCCACCCACTCAGAGGGAGAAAAAGCGATTTTTTGCATTACGTATGTGCAAAAAAACCGCCTTTTCTCCTTGAAATCGTTAATGGTGAAATGATCAGAACAGAAGCATGAATGTTTTCGCAGATGTCGCCCAATTTTTAGTTTAATATCTACCCTAGTTGCTTTAATCCACTTGTTTCTCAAAGTCTAAAGTGTGATATACTTTATCATTGCAACCTACATCGGCACACGTACGCATTTTGTGTTCTAAATACTACCCAGAAAGAAATACTACTTTCACAAAACTTAAACTTAATGTGCGGGAAAAAGTACCAAACACCATAGTCTGACTCAACTCTAGTTTGTTTATGGTCTCTGCATAAACTTGACACTTCGTTTTCTGAAAACTTCTACTAGCGCTAACTAAACTAGCGCCTTCTTGTTCATTTTGATGAAACTCAACTGACAGCTGTCAAGGAAAACGGCTCGTTGGAGCTCTCTCAATGTTTGATTTTTTTCTAAAAACAAATATCAAACCCTTTCATTTGATATCCATATTGAGGAAGTAGTCAAAAAATATTTAATCCGCCATTTTGTAGGGCCGGCCATCTTGGATTTACAATGACAACGAATGTATTAAATTATATTATCATCAGAACTAAAGGTGCGTACCAAATTTCAACAGGAAGGGGGTCAAATTTCAATTACTAGATTTGACCCAAATAAATAGGGCAAGCTAAATAAAACCATTTCAAGGAGGACGTATGCTAAGCATGTTGATTAATCATAAATATTATATTAGTCAACATATTATATTTCTGGAATCACGTCGTTATTAGTAAAATTTGTCTCTTGACTTAATGAATTTAGTCATTTTTCTATACTATTGAACGAATTGAACGAATTAATTTATCGAACCCATCACTTTATGCAAACACTAGTGAAATAAATCTGGCCACATTATTCAGGGAAATGACAGTAGTGTCTGTCAAACGATACTCTCGATTTGTGGCTTGGGGTATAGTAGTCAGCAGAACCATGACGATAAAGACGTATGTTCAAAAAAAAATGTGTGTTGAATATTTATTGGATGTCGAAATAAACAAATAAATTTTATCTTAAAATTTACAAATAAAAATATAGTCACGACATTACTACCTGTTTGAACGTGACGGTAAAAAATGTCGTGCCGTACCCATTGGTAACACTCAGTCAGACCACCACGTCTCGTCAACGCCATCTGTTGAGTAATTTGGAACCAAGGTATTTTTTTAAAAGAGCTGTCGGAAAATCCCTCATTAACACAGATTAAGTCTCCACAATGGACTTGGAATCTGATCGAAAAAACAAAGCTAAGTCCTAATAAAGTAAACGATAATAATCAATCACAGAAACAAAATAATATATAGTCATAGATTTTTATCCCAACCGTGAAGCTGAAATGAACCGTATTTAGACCACCCGGCGATCTGGTCAGGAAATAGCTATTATCTTTGTTACTGAAGAGAAAATGTAGATGTCTTTTTTTTTGATTAATCATAACAGATAAAACTTGTTAATACTTTTTTCTTCTTTAAGTATGTAATATAATGTAATGTTTGTGTATACTTTCTCTTATTTAGTGAGAATCTCTGACAAAAATATATCTACCTATTACCTATGTATGAAAAAAGTAATAAACTAAATGAGTTGGGTTGCTGGCTTTATATTTGTCCGTAACAACACAAATTGTCTGATGTGTATATTTTTTTTCAACGGACGTAGGTTTTAATGCCTTTTATTTTAAAATGGCCGCCAATTTTTGAAAAATACGTTGAAAACTATCATCCAAAGTATTTTTTCCGGATATTTCAACCATGGCGAGTTTAATGAAACAAATCTCAACTCAGTTTTATCCATATTTTGGCCAGGAGTTTCAATTTATTTCAAAATAACAATAATTTGGCTCCTGGGCTCGGGTCGGATCGAGTTGAGGATGGTTTCATTCGACTCGCCATTGTCAAAATATACGAAAAACATAACTTGGACGAAACGGGCGAAAAAAACTTTAAAAAAAAAATTCGATAAGTCGGACCATTTTTCACTAACCAAAAGTGCAGCGTATAATTGTGTACACGTACTAAGATCGCATTGCAGGTCGTAACTCGGATCCATTTTACAGATTCAAATAGATTGATGTAAATAAAAAAACCGGCCAAGTGCGTTTAGGGCCACGCGCAGTGTAGGGTTCTTCTTCTTCTTCTTCTCCAAGTACATTTTATAAGTTTGTCGACTAATACAGATCGCGCCAAAGTTCTAGTACTCTCGGAAGTTGCTCTTCCCAAGAACGGCCCATACATTTTGTTCCTGCTGATGCGAATCGCTCCGTGTTTAGAGGAGACTAAAAGTTTGGCGCGATCTGTACTCGTTAACTTGTAAAGCCTTCTTAGCTGTGATAATTTTCGTTTTAATTTCGTTATGTATACTACTGCCGTAATTTTTTTCACGTCTCCAAATACAACCGTTTCGCTGGCAGGGGGGGGAGGACACTTGACTCTAACAAAAATTAACACTTTTAAGCTTAATATTTTGCAAACGGAACCCGGGATCGAAAAATGCTCTTCTCACACCCCCAATATTTTTAAATGACCTATCCAACGACACCCCACAGTAGGGTATAGATGAGAAAAATAAAATCATCTCCACTTTACGTGCCCTACAAAAAAAAGAACTTTTTAAAAATTTTACTGTACCACTTTTTCGGCGTGATAAATATATATAACCATGCCATATTACAGTTTTCTAGTACTAATAGTCTCTAAGCTAAGCCGCGGACAGACAGACAGACGGACATGGCAAAACTATAAGGGTTCCTTGTTGTTGACTACGGAACCCTAAAAATGTCAGATGGAGACCGTCAAATTATCGATCAGTTATGACGTTCGTGGTTTACTATAATGCGAAGAGACACTACAATAACTTATTTTGCTCACTGTTTTTTTTTCTACGTGTTATCATAGTCATCAACTATTTTCTTATTTTAGTAAAAAAAGACGTTGTATACAAAAATCAAAAGATATTTATTCGGTACAATAATTTTTTTTTTCCCGAAAACATTCAATCAAAATGGAATGACCTACATAAAATAAAAAGGGCTATTAGTAAAGAGAAACCCATTTAAATCTAAAATGTAAACCCTAAAGTGCTTGGTAACTCTGAATACGGAACCTGGAGGCTCCGTTTAGCACACCGGAGCTCTCAAACACATTACTCGTCCAGGCGAAGTTAAATTTAGTCTGGCTTAAAGGTAGAAAACAATTGAAAAGCTCTCCAAAAAATTTAGGTGGCGTGTTTTGTGAAACTTTTACGAAAATGTGTCGCGAAGTTTAATTGGATTTAACGTTGAGCTAGTGTGACCTATATGAAATATTTGAATTTCAAATTCGTCAGAAAAATATTTTGCTAATAAAATACTGATAAAAGTGGAATCTAGTTTTCTGATAGTTTCAAATTCAATATAATTCTAAATTATGCATTTTTTCCACAAAAAAGTTTAGTAAGCTATTGAGCTTACGAATCCGAAACGAAGATATCCGTCAGAAATCGAAGGTGACCGACATAGTCTACCGAATCAGTAAGTTGAAGTGGCAGTGGACCGGCCATATTTGTCGCAGACGTGATAACCGTTGGAGCCGTAAGGCATTGGAATGGAGACCACGTACAGCAAAGCGCAGCGTAGGCCACCCTCGTGCCCGCTGGACTAACGATCTGAAGGACGTTGCGGGTGGCGGCTGGATGAGGATGACTGAGGACCGCCAAGAGTGGCGTAATATGGGAGAGGCCTATGTCCAGCAGTGGACGAATACGGGCTGATGGATGGATGGAAGCTTTATACGTTTATATTAAGACAAAATTTGGGTCTTACTGTATTGAAATATTTTTGGTTAAATTATAACTCAGAAAAGTATTCCTTAAAACAGAGAGTCATACATTTTTAATGGCTATATTACTGATAAATAAAAATGTCGTAAACATAATTTAGTAAAAAAAAAGTTAAATCCAAAAAGTTTTTCTATAAATAAAAAGAATTAAAAAAAATCATGAACAAAGGACGATAAGTTCTGTAGTAAATGGAATTAGAATTGCCTCCTAGCGCCGCGCCGTTACTTTTGCTAACTTTTTCACTATGGATTCAGACTCACTCGACTTGTAAAGATGGTCCATCTCTAAGATCTATCCTTTTAATAATCTAAAGGAATTTTTATTTTTTAGTTACTTTACAAACGTAACTTTTTGATAAATTACGATTGATAATTACCTCTATATTAAAATAAGTATGTTCGCTGAGTATAAAAATACTGTCAAGCCGATTTTTAAGGTTAACTAAGCTAAACTGACTGCGCCAAAATATAATTTCTTTACCGAAATAGATTTTAGTACGCCCACATACGTAAACAAATAAGTGAACTGCTCTATGAACGCCCAGACCAAAGGGCTAGACCTGGAACGTGCAATTTTGACTGTGGGTTCCTTGTATGACGTATGTAGATAACGACTAAGAAGGAATCCAGATAAGCTGGATGCATGCAAGCGAGGTAACGATGTCATAAAGACCATTCTACATTGACAAAAAAAAAATGTTAGTACAGTACTCCCAAGGTAATAATGCGCATACAAATCTTCGCCACTGTTCGGAAAAGTTCGTATTTCCTTACACTTTCTACGAGTATACAACCAATAAGGTCACGTAGTAAGTCCGGTCGCTCAGTTATAGATTTTTATGCGCATTTTTATCTTTGGAGTACTGGTCCTCTGAAAATTCCGTTTTGCATGAATCACATTATGATTCTGTTCTAATGCCGTCTCTTTTGCACGCGTGAAAAAACTCTGAGTCTACCCTACTTTCAAATCATTTTATGATGCACCCAAGTCGGCCTTTTTAGATCCCCAGTACTGTTTTAGTATTAAGTAGTTTTATTAGTATAGATAACGTCAAAATCTACTAATTTATCAAAGTACTTAGAAATGAAGTTCAAATGTGCAATAAATAGTAATGATGAAAATAACGGCTAGGCATACTGCTAAATTCTTTTGGTTCGAAACTAGTCCTCATCTTTCAGAAACTTTCCCATGGCATGAAATTTAATATCACCCAAAAGTTGTTATCTGGCAGAAAATTTAAAGGCGAGGTGTAAGTTTAATTAATAAGTTAATTTAAGACTTGTTGTCTGTCCGCCTGTCACAGGGGTCTACAGCTTCAGCCATATATAGACAGCCAGTTGAAATTTTCACAGAATACGCTTTACTCTGGCCTCTATTATGGCAAATAATAAATAAAATCCAAGGTCCCCATACAAAAAAAACTTCGAAAAGTAGCATTTTTTAACGTTATCATTTCGTTATCAAATATAGCGGTTTAGATATATATATATATATATATATATATATATATATATGGCTCCGTACTCAGGGAGCTGCGAATTGTTAGCCAGGTGCTACCAGTTAAGCGTCTTGTTTTTGTCACCTTAATGTTGCTATGGATGGCATTTAGAACGAACTGTTTAAAAAGATAAAATTTTTATTAAAACTGAAAATAAAAACATACATCTTATTATATTGTGTAATTATAAATAAAAAGCTTTTTAGAAATGACAAATCCAAATTATGTAATATCTTATGTGTATGAATGAGACAACATGAAGCCAATAATATCATTGATTTAATTTTTGAATAGTGTCAGCTGTAAAAAAATTATAACGAATCTTATCATGGAAATGGATGACATTTAGAACGAACTGTTTAACAAGATTAAATTTTTATTAAAACTGAAAATAAAAACTAAATTTAATACGTAGATATAAAACCTTGAAATCAACTTTCAAAAAAAAAACAAATTATTGAAATAGCTATTGAATTACAGGAATTATGAAATCATGAATCTGTAAGAAAGTTTCCGCAATTTCATATGTAAAGACCTACTATATTAATACGTATTCATAGTTTAAAACTAACCTGAAACAACTTTTTAATATAAACAAGTGAAAAATGTTAGAGGAATGGCAACCTGTATCTACAATCGATAAAAGTTTGCTCAGACCCACTTTTCACTCCTTAATTAAAAAATAAACAATTGTTATTGTAATAAGGGTGAAAAGTAGGTAAGTGATATTTTCCCTGATAGTACTACTGAAGCTATTTATGGCTGTGTAGACATCTATTATAAGCACAATAGTCCACCTGACAACAGCGGAGGCAGTATTAATCATAAACTAAACATTACGTTTACACAGCAATCCGTATCATACATTAAGTTATTCTATAGGTATATAACTAATAATTAATTGTAATAACCTAACTAGAGCGCCCGCTGCAAAATGATCCAAAACAAACTTTAAACGTATCCAAACAAAGGGGCTCGCTGAAAATCAGCGCTGTAGGAACTCTCGACAAGTTTCCAACAGCAAATGCTAAGCGGGCCACCTTTTGCCAAACAAAAGCTGTTAAATGTATGCTAGCTTAAGGATGTATGGTTAACCATGTAACACTTTATTTATAAGTTATTTTTTAAGTTATTTATTTTGTAAGTTACTTGCCTTCTTGGTTAATTTGTTAGAATTTAAGTTAGTATATAATATCTTGTTTTATTTTTTATTTTTTACTGTATTTTTCTTTCTTTCTTTCTTAATCTATAAGCACAGTTCGTGGTTTCGTAAATTAGATGATAATACGAAGAATAATTTACAAAACACTAATTGCATTGGATATAAAAACATAAAATGGGTAAGCGACAAATTCATCAATGGTTCCACTGCACGACGACGCGACTGTATAACGAGAACCTATCTCTAGAAAACATTAATCAATGTATTTTCACCATAACTTTTAAGTCAAAAATAAATACTTGTGTTAAAAATATGCTCTAAAAATATTTTAATATGTTAAAATCTTTTTGTTATAAATTAAAAAGGATTCTTTTAGAAACCTGAAAACATTTTTCTTATTTCGTTTTTTCTGTTTTTTTTTTATTTTATTAACAAGACTCAATGGTATTCTTTAAACGCAAGAGCATCACAGAATGGACCACAAAAAGTCAAAAGCGTTACAACATGGACGGTTCCCTTTGCACCCAATCGGGGGTAGCATTTTCAATCATCCTAATGTTTTGAAGGATGCAGGTAGACGAAGAGCTAGGGAAGGTTTTAGAAATGTTTGTTCGCGAAAATAGAAATGTTAGTCTACATTCGGGAACACCTTTGACACCCCTCGGGGTTCAATGTCGTGACGGTGCTCTTTTGTAACGAAGTTCTTTATCGCACGTAACTAGGCCCCAAAAAGTACAAGATTTCAAGACGACACTTTTGCGTTACAGCCATGCATACCTGTAGTTATATGTGTGTTTACTAGCGTAGGTATGTCTATTTAAGAGGCAATGCGAATTTTATTTTTGTCACTGGCTCTCCAAGCGAAAACATGCTCAGTGCGAGAGGGGCAGATTCAGGGCGAAAGCGAAAAATTTTAGTTTTATAATTTTTATAATAAAACTAAAATAGCTAGCAAAAATTCAAATATCAAATCTATAGATATTGTTGAAACACACCTAATGAAATATGTTTGAGTTCTGTATATGGTTCCTATTCGTCAAACGAGGAGAAAAAGTGTGTTTGAAGACCTTATTTCAACAATTATTTCTATGGAGGAAAATTTATCAAAACATGTTTTCCAATTTCCAAACCCTAGGTTGTATAGTCAAAATGCACATACCAGAAATTTATTAAAATTTTGTGTGTATTTCATGAAATACACAAAAAAGAAGCACCTCTATTTTTTTACGTATCGCCTTAAAGGTATAAACGTTATTTTTTAAAACATTAATTCTATTAGAGGATAAAAATAAGTTTCATTTAAATCATTTGGTATTTTTATAGGCACCCATGGCTAATCTTTCTTTTATGACGCTCCCTGCCTCTTAGCCCACATCCTATGTGCTCAAGGGTCGCTCAGACAGACGGCCATTTGGGCGTTGCTGAAAAGCCGGAAAAGCAACAATCCATCACGAAGAGTTACGACGTCCTTCCAGCGAAATACGAGCGAGGGAGACCACGCAACGCTGGGCTCCTCTTGTGCCCTTTTTGTGTTGTGATACCTTTTACTCCTTTTCTGTCTTATTCTGTTCAAAAGATTTTTGTATCATCGTCTGTTTCATAAAATCTACGAGGTATTTTAACTGCGATATGATATAATATAGTAATATATAATATACACATCGTGACCAAACCCTCCAATAAAGATTAAAAAAAAACAACGACTAGAGAGGCCTTTCCATATAAATAAGTAATCAACAGAATCTAAAACGAGCTGTCAAAATAAATTGCTCAGTGAATTTAAAGTATCTTTATATCATTCACGCTTCTTGTTCACAACTAGATACGTTGACTATAACGGATATTAATACTTATGTTAGTACTGAGTCTCTATGCTCCCGAATTTGCCACGAAACTAGAATTGCAAATCGAAAAATTAATGCTGATATAAATGATTGAAGACTGGCTCAAAAGTACGTGATCCCGGAGCCAAAAAATAATAATTAAATGAAAAACACAAGCAGTCACGAAGACTGCCGATAGACGTAAAAACTTTACTGTCAAAATTGCATATCGGTGACGCCAACCCATAAGATTTTCTCCTAACAAAAATTGCTCAACGCGTCTAAAGAAGTATGCACTTCAATAAAATCAGTCCATTATTTAGTTAGATTTTGGCGATAAATACTTAAGAAAATTAGGAAGACTTGAAAACCCTACAAAGAAAGAACGCACTATAAACTCTTATGGCCTAAAGCTATTGTATTTGTGGTTGAAGTCACGGGCCCGAAAACTTGTCAGATAAATTAACACGCGAAACACCGTGAGGGGTCGTTCGTAAATTACGTAACGCAATTTTGGGGGAGGGAGGGTCCAACCAGGCGTTACGGGCCGGATACGTTGGGGGAGAGGGGGACAAGGTTTGCGATTTTCAAATAGCCAAAGGTGAATGGCATGAATTGCAATAATCTTTCATTTCCGAATATGCCCAATACGTTTTACAAACCACCTGGGTACGTAACGTAAAGGAAGGGGGAGGTCTCCGGCTAAGCGTGACGGTCCTGTTACGTGGGGGGAGAATTATGCGTTACGTAATCTGTGAACCAGTACTAAGGGATATATCCAGAGGATAATATTTTTTCAATGCATGTGCTCGTAAAGGCTCACTTTTTATGCATCAAAACCGAACAGAAAGTCGATTATTTTGCCTTAGGGCTTTATTATTATTATTTTTTTTAATTTGTTTGCAATGGTTGGCTAACCTGCAGCCTTTCCTGTGTACCATAGATGTGATACTTTTTTTTTCCACTGTTTAACGGCTCTGGATACAATCCTTTTGAGCCAATCATAATTTAAAGTTCACAAGATTATATTTGTTTTCATTTCCTCACACTATGCATTGAAAAACGTAGTATGATACACGGGCGTAAAAGCAATAAATTACTCGGTTACGTTTAAAACACTCGCTACGCTCGTGTTTTAAATCGTCCTCGTAATTTATTCCTTTGCGCCCTTGTAGCATAAACTACTATTAAATACTGTAGCAGCGGTAGCTCAAAGGTAAAACGCTAGCCTCTCAATCTTGAGATTCAGGTTCGATCCCCGGTCGGGCATGCACCAATGAGTTTTTCAGAATTTATGTGCATAGTATTTGTTCTTAGTTAGTTTCCTGAAGGAAAACATCGTAAGGAAACTTGCCCTTGCTTGCCCTAAAAAGCATGCATTTGTGCCGGAAGTACGGCAATAAGGTTCAACACTCATCACGTTGCGACGTAATAATCGTCGGAGAAACGCGGGTGTACTGATTGTGGACTATGACTTGCATTTGTCAGTTCACACTCGGAACACCTCTGACAAACCCTCGGGGATTCATGTCGTGAGGATGTATTATGTAACAATACTCCAGATCTCTTTAAAATAATTCAAATCAAATAAAAGGGTGTAAAGTGAAGCATTCTGCATTTTACCCTGTTTACTCTGTTGGTAAGAAAGAAACAAGTCGCGGGTCGCGAGTAGGTGAGCGCAAAGTGGGACAAAAGTTCATTGTCTTTCACTGCACGTACGTTACTCCGAAAAAACACCCTGTAAATTTTGAATTTGGATAACGAAATTGGCTCGAAGTTTTATATTTGAATAAAGAAGTTCATTTCTATGGTATCTACATAAAATCAAAATTCTGTAACATAATATTACGGTATGGGCGGAGATTCCAATATCTGTCTTTCTTTTGATTATAAAAAACAGTTTGAGCACTTTTCTTTGCACCGTTACTTCTGTGACTAAATTTAATTTAATTGAATTTTTATTTTAAATTCGGAGTTTAAATTACCTAACAATAAAATATGTACGGTGGAGATTACATCAACCTATACACGCTGGACTTAGTACCAATCTTCACTTTGTGGGGCTAATTTAGTACTGCAAATGTATAGGTTGATGTGATCTCCACTGTACATTCAAAAAAATAAATCCTTTAATATATTTAAAAACAAAGAGGTACATAATTAATTACTTAAAAACGGTTAGACTTAAATGAAATAAGTACATGTTTAAGAGCGGTTTAGCAGCCGAATTGTGAAAAACCTGCCTTTTTATTATTAATCTAAACAGAACACTTATATTAAAAATTTACTCAAAAGTTCCTTAACAAAACCTTATTACCTGTGTTTTCTGTCATCGCAAAGTTTCCATTGGTTTCTGTAAATTAGAATTTTAAAGTTTGAGATTTTAAATTTAAATTCACAGAAACCAGTGGAAGCTTTGCTAAGGCAGCATACACAATACATGGTTAATAAGATTTTGTTAAATATCTATTGAGTAAATTATAAGGTGTTATGTTTTGATTAATCAGAAAAGGCACACTGCATCTCATAACTTGAATGGGTATGTTCTTTAATTAAAATCTATTGTATTTAGGTACATTGTATTCGTATGTTCCTCGATCCATCCATCCATCCATCCATCAGCCTAGTTCGTCCACTGCTGGACATAAGCCTTTTCAAAACTTTGCCACTCCCGGTGGTCAACCTAGAAGAATTGCCCATACTCAAACACGCTGCGCAGGCGGGTTGGTGAGCGCGGTGCCGGAACCCTCGCACCAGTGACGCCGCTGCCCGTCACCAGTCTGTTCCATATAAGGCCCGGCTATTAGGGATGGATATACCGCCATCCATCGGTCCCAGGCATGGTGGGCCTCCTGGTTTTCTGCTCTTACTCTCCCCCGAATTACTTCGCGGGGGTCTCCAAGCAAAATAGTGGTACCTCCACTGTCGAGCCCGGCATCAGCTCTACCATCTGTTAGATCCATGTTCCTTGATGCAAATTAACTACTAGGCCGTTAGCATAGGTTCTACCTGCACTTACATTACAAAGCTTTTAATTTGGATAAAACCTTAACGTAATTTTTGAGAGCTACCTATAAAATTAAAACAACGTCAGCAACGTTGACGGAAAGTTTAAAATAAAGTTAAAACGACAAAGTTTGGTCAAACCCATAAAGCTCAAAGCGGAAATTGTTTCCGCGCAAAACATTACGGCAATACTCCATTATGACATTAACAAGGTTATTCTCTGGAAAAATATTTAAATCAAAGCATATTGTCCCAGCTCGGAGGTCCTTAACTTATCAAAATTCAATTCACGAAAAACAAAAGATAACTTTTTACTTTTTTTAATAAAATTAAACGGGTTCAAAGGAAGAAATTGCGACTAAAATTCCGTATTCTTCTAACAATTTTAAGATTCTCTTTTGTTCCGTTCTATCTGTTGTTACTTTTAGGTTTTTTATTATTTTATTTGCCCAAAGGCATTATTTAAGTCACGTTTATGAATTTTATTCTTTTTTCTTTTCAAACAATAAAACAACGTATCAAAAGAAAGTTTTGATTCTTTTTTAGCTGTTAAGAAGAATCCGCAAGCGAACTAATTCATTTTTAGGGTTCTGTACCCAAAGGGCAAAACAGAGCCCTATTAATGTCACTCCACTGTCCATCTGTCCGTATATCACGGGTCTCTAGCTCTTAGATGGAATGAGGTAGAGACCTGAAGTGTTGATATGTTGTGTAAAATTTTGACCCAAAACCGAAAATTTAATTAAAAATTAAATTAAATTATTTGTCAGGGGGCCTCATATACGAGAATGGAGTGGAAAAACAAATTAAAAATATGGCCTGTCACAACATTAAAGGTTTGTACGAGGGGAGGCTGAAAAGTATTCTACCTAACTATGAAAGAAAAGACGTAACTGGATAGTTTATTTTTATTTTTCTATATAGTCCCCTGCTAATAAAATGCACTTATTACATTTTTCAAATATTGAATTTAAGTCATTAAAAAAAAAAGATTTTCGGTTTGTCGTCAAAATAGTCAGAAACCGCTGCCTTCGTTTCGTCATCGGTCATAAACCTTCGTCCCCTGAGGTCTTTCTTGAGAAGTCTAAACAGAAAATAGTCACAGGGGGCTAGATCTGGACTATAAGGGGGGTGGTCAATGGTTTCGAAGCCATTGTCTTTAATTGCTAGCTTTGTTGTGCGTGCGGTATGCCCTGGTGCGTTATCGTACAAAATCAGAATTCCTTTTCTTAGTTTACCTTGCCGTTTTTCTTTTATTGTCTCTCTTAGTTGATATAATAAGTTTGAGTAATAATCAGCATTCATTGTAGTTTTCTTCGGTAAATAATCTATGAGCAAAATCCCTTCTGTGTCCCAAAAGATTGTAGCCATAAGTTTACCGGCCGATGGACAGACCTTGAATTTCCGAGGTGGCTTCTCATCCTTAAATTTCCACTGTAACGACTCTTGCTTACTTTCCGGGTCCCATTATCGAATCCAAGTCTCATCACATGTTACAATTCTAGAAATTATTTCTTCCTCTTTCCCTCGACTCATGTCCAAAAACTCTTCGCAACATTTGACACACCTCTCCATGTCAAATGCAGTCAACATTTTAGGGACCCAACGTGCACTAACCTTGGACATGTTCAAATGCTCATGAATTATTTCATTGACTTGCTTTTTACTGACGCCCACATCTCTAGCTATCTCCCACTGCTTCACTCTAATATAATTTTTTTCACCCTGGCTACATTTTCATCGGTGACGGCCGAAACTGGTCTTCCGCTACGAGGATCATCTTCGAAGCTCTCACGACCTAATTTAAACTGCCTTGATCAAAACTTTATAACAAATTCGGAAGAACACGAACTGCCAAACACACGTAACATACGCTGTCTGATCTCCGAAGGTGTATTCCCTTCTTTAGTCAAAAACTTAATCACCGCACGCTGCTCGATTTTATCCATTTTCACTTTTTCTACCGACATGTTCGAAACAATTGTAGGAGACAAATAAACGTTGTAACGATCTCAGCCTTTCTCAATCTTATAAAAGTTTATAACCAAGACCAGCTCGGACAGTCAGGAGTAATTTTGTTGTATTGGCCATAATCATCTAGGAAGGAATATCCCGGTGTTGTTGTACCGTAGCAATCCAAGGTTGTATTCATTTGCTGAAAAGAATTGGTGTGACGTTGTCCAAGAAACAGAGAAACTTTTAAGGGTGGTTTAGTCCTGAAAAGAACTGTTTGTTTTGAGGGTTGCGACTACCGCAAGCAAATTAGCCCCTCCCCGCCAATTCCAGTAGTCGTCACCTTATGTCTGGTTTGCGACTTCCTCCCTCAGTGTGAGAGCCGAGTACAATAATCTTCCAAAACCAAAATGATATCTCCCATACTTTCTGAAACTACTTTGAAGACTTTATTAATGTAATATCTACATTGAGTTTATCTGCCTTGGCATACTCAATACCTTGACAAGGTAAAATCACAAAAATTGTAGAATGAGTAGATTATATTTAAATGAAAGATCAATGTCGTTTTCACTTAAATATATTAAAAATTAAGCCTGGCCAATCCCTCAACTACATATTCTACGATGAGGTGATCATAGTAACAGAGTACCTGAATCTGCCCCAGGCTACAGGAACCTTCGCAAAATATGAAACATTCAAATAACCGAACGAATCAGCATTTGAATGCATTGGAAAATAAACAAGCTTGACTCCTTAAGTACTTGTTCATTTCATGTAACTATTCAATTTAGAATGATACCCATATTGAGTTAATCTGCTTTAGTATACTAAGTATTTCGACAAAATAAACATAGGGATTGTTAAATTAAGTACGATATGTTCAAATGAAAGATCAATAACATCTTCATTTAAACATATTGAGAACAGGCCTGACCAGTCCTCCAATTATGTTACATTTTACGGCGAAGTGGTTTATACGGGTATTAACCATCTTCAACAAGTGCTGAGACTTTCCGAAAAATATAACCACCAAATAACCGATTGGATCAGTCATTTAAATGCATTGGAAAACAAGCAAGCTCGACCCATTAAGTACTTGTACATTTTAGATATTTATTCAATTTAATATGAAACCCCTTTTGGGTGTATCTACCTTAGTATACTAAGTATTTCGACAAAATAAACATAAGGATTGTTAAATTAAGTACGATATGTTCAAATGAAAGATGAATAACATCTTCATTTAAACATATTGAGAACAGGCCTGACCAGTCCTCCAATTATGTTACATTTTACGGCGAAGTGGTTTATACGGGGTATTAACCATCCTCAACAAGTGCTGAGACTTTCCGCAAAATATAACCACCAAATAACCGATTGGATCTGTCATTTAAATGCATTGGAAAACAAGCAAGCTCGACTCATTAAGTACTTGTACATTTTAGATATTTATTCAATTTAATATGAAACCCCTTTTGGGTGTATCTACCTTAGTATACTAAGTATTTCGACAAATTCTAAATCACTAAGTTCTGTTAAATAAGTCTGAAATATTTCAATGATGAATCGCCATCGTCCCCATTTAAATATAATTGAAAAACAAGCCAGGCCAATCTTCCTAATTATTATTTAAGATTAACTGCTTTCGATACCGGAGTACTCAAAGCATTCAATTGCCTGAGCGATGGAGTGCTTTTGTCAGTTTTTACTGTAATGAAAATAAAAAGGCTTGTCTCCTTCAACACCTGTACGTTTCTACATAACAATCCAATTTAGAATTAATACCAACCATCCTGGTTTAAAGAATTATATTTTAAATAAATAAAAGTAATTATATATTTATATATATGTGTAGATCTATTTGATTAATTTAGTTGCTTGTCTGGTTTCGTCCTTGTTCATTTATGCAATTATAAATAATTTACGCTTAAATAAAATAAATTACATGGAAATGTTAATTATTATAGTTTAGTTTAGATGTATTCACTCCAGTACCCTCAATCTCAACCTTAATGTTACTCAAGTTAATTGCTTTGTTTAATATATAAAAAAAGCCAAAGAATAAATTAAAAATTCCTATAAAACATATTAATATATGTATAATATTAAAAGTACTTTCAGAATCAGATCCTGATTAACGATAAAAGAAATAAAACTCGATTGGACCAAAAATCCAGGTTTATTCTCCGCAGAGTCTCACATTTTTGTTTTCATAAAATTTTCACGAAATCAAATCGCCTAATAATATTTATTCTAGCAATGAATTCACTGCAATATTTATTTACTGGAATTTAGATGAGTACTTGAATCTAGTAACTCATTCAAAATAATGAAATATGTTCCCTGTAATATAAAACATACAGGAATAGAATTAACACAATTTAGTTTAGTATAAATTATAAATAAATTTCCCCAAGCAGTATAATTAAAATAACTTAAGACTTGAATGATATTCTTTCAATTATAATTCTGGTTTATTGGCTACATTTATCATTCAAATCTAATTGTATTTTTACTCTAATGGTTCTTATATTATTTAATCTCATTTTTATTAATAATAGTACAACGATATTAATATAGAACCATGTGAGTATTAAAATGCTTATAATAACATAATTTCAGGATCTGGGCGTGTCTAGAGTCTCCCGCTGCTGAAATTAGGATTCATGCAGGAAATGAAAATTTTATTAGTACCTATTTACATACTTACATACATATTACCGTGTTTTATAACTATATGGTATGGAATAATCGAAATTCCATTTTTGGTAGCAAGTTGCATGTAATTTCTGTAAGGATAATCGAAACCCTTATTTTCTGTATAACCAATTTACTAACTCAAACTGTCATTTGGCGGAATAATCGAAATTCCACATTTTATCCAAGAGATAATTGCTATTATCGACAGCGACGGCGTGGTCATCACATAACCTTGATTTCTACTAATAACAATAAATATGAACATTACCTTTTGTAATTGCGGGAAACTCTAGACATAATCTCGATGACTTATTATAATTTTCCCAATTTCCCAATTTCTACAAATTTACGAAAATTTAAATAAAATTTTAATTATTTATTTTTTTATTTTTAAAATATTGTTATATTAACGCGTCATTATTTCCACTTTTCTTTGGCTTTGTCCATCATATATCTCCGGCGGAAGCATGAAAGCAGTATTTTTTCTTGTGGATGCAAAGGTATGAGCAAGCAATTAAATTTCAAAATGGAGCGTTCCGGCACACGGTTTACCAAAGAAAAACAATTGATTAATTTCAGAAATAATGAATTTGATTGAGATATAAGTCACAACAGCTGAATTCTCTAATAATTCCCTATCAATAGATATATAATGGTTTGTGTACGACGGTGTATTGTGATTGTTTTATAGTTTTCGAGATTCAGTCTGTCCTGCCTTAATTCTCAATGTCAATTTACGAATAATTACTTTTACTAATTGTTTAACAATTTCAATGTTAATTTACTGTTCGCGAACTGTACTGTAACATTTATTAAAATTTTAATTCAAAATTAAACAAGCCACCATCTAAAGAAAATTGCCAACCCCACATTGTGCAAAATTCTAGGCTCTAGAAAAAATTCTACCGAATTTTCTCTACAGTCGGCTCGTGGAAAATAGACTTGTTCTACAGTCTATAATAATTTACTTAAATTTATTTGAAGTCTAACACAAGTACAGTTATCTAATTTTCCTAGACCCCCTTGTAATTCTATTGCAATACTATACTTCTAAATAAAATTACTTAGTATTTTAATTGTAAAATTTCAGTAAAAGTTTTCACAAATAAACCTTCAATCTTGCCCTTCCTACCACTTATAAAATACACGAAGAACCCCTACATGGGTTCTCAAACTATAAGAATGAAGTTTTACTGTGAAATTGTGTTATGTTTACTTATTCTAAAATATTTAGTAGACTTCCATCTACTAGCTATAGTAGTCGAAAAATATATAATTGCTTATTATCTACCTATCAATAATTTTTAGTTGACTTATGATTTATTCTCACGTCAAAAGACAAATAAATCATTAGTTCTTTAATGCAGTTTAATTTCCCTATGATTTACTTAAATTTTCTATTTATTGAGTAAATAAACCATCACCAGTGTGTATATCTGTATATTCAATAAAATTTAAGTATTGCAATAGAATCACATATTTAATTCCTGTAAAAGAACACACAAACAATCTCTTCATAAATAACTCTGATGAAATCTTTCCAAATATAATGTTATTTAGTTTAACAGTAATATTTTATCCAGATTTCATCAAAAGAAAAATCATTCAATTTATTGGAATCAAATTCACTCAATACTACAGTTTAATTAGATCATTAAAAGTGCTTTCCCTAACCCAACTCAGCAATCCTCTAAATATCAGCTATTATTGTATGTTTTGAATTTATAAACAAAACATATCTTATTTATCCGACCAACTATGAACCTAAAGCTTCTGCCGAGACTTATTTGTAGAATTATACTAGGTTATGACTCAATTTAATACCCAGAATAATTTAATTACTAACTAAATATATAAACACAAAAAAAAACAATATCAACTTAAAACGTCCGGTGACGTGCCCCTCAAAGCCTGTGACCAAACGCATTTTAAAGCAAACATATACCTAAATTTTACTACTTTATTTACCTAATGTATTTTAATGTTCATAATTACATACTAACATTAACGCGCTCCTATTGACAATTCATTTTAAATTGTAAAAATCGAAATACGTTCAAAACTGGTGAATCTATGTCCATAAATTAACTAAAATTGAATGCTCAGCCCACCTATGTATAACGAATTGAATTCCGTTATAGGTATCTATAAAATAATCTACGCTCGGATGATTTACGCTTATTTCTTATGATAATTTAGCGATACACTATAATTATATGGATATATTAATTATCTATCTAACAAATTAATCTCCCCCCCCCTAACCGAAAAGCACGGAAAATTAGATAAATAAAGCTAATATT
This sequence comes from Ypsolopha sequella, assembly GCA_934047225.1. NCBI lineage: Eukaryota > Metazoa > Arthropoda > Insecta > Lepidoptera > Ypsolophidae > Ypsolopha > Ypsolopha sequella. The sequence continues at coordinate 9,648,476 of OW203996.1, read as the reverse complement.
CATGGGATTCCAAATTGAACGATTCCGAAATTAAAACCACTTATCTGTATCCTCTGTGCTTCGGTAGATCTCCATAGCCCGGCAAATGAACTGCACTCTCTGTCCTTTGAACACAATTTATAGTTTTGTCCTTTAAAGTTCGCACTTTCACTCTCGCGAACCGTATTTTGTGCCACATAAAATCAACACACGTCACTATTTTGACTCATTACGTTTCCGTGAAAATTGAGGACCGACCGCGTGTCGTCTCGACTCAATTCTCCGAATTTACGTAGTTCGTTCTGCGCGCGTATTGTCCCGACTCAATTCCTTGAAAGCGGGTCTCTCGCGCTGTGCCCGGTCCCAAACTGCCCTTTCGTCAGAATTCTACCCGTCGCTTGCGCCTGCGACCCCCCTGTGTTCCTTCCCCTCTCCTCACCCCACTCTCAAGTTGTAAGCCGTCTAACTGTTATTTGAAATTGTAACTCAGCTTATTCAAAAAACAATGTATCTGAAGATGGGCGAGGAAAAATAAAAAAAATTATATAGATAAATATTTGAATGAAGGTCTAAGACGTTACAACGTGATGCAATAAACAAATGAATGTAATACATTTTGAAAATAGAATAACAAACTAATATAAATCCATACCAGCCAGCATTATTTTTGTATATATTTCTGACCAAGGAGATTACATGTCAGCCGCCCTACGTAAAACAAATATTTATGAAAAATTTCGTGGCCCTATTCTTAAAAAAGAAGACCAAAAAGCTGTTTTTCCTTAGTTTCGAGACCCAATTTTGTGATTTTTTCTATTGAGGAAAGTCATCGTAATTGCATTTTTGACCCGTCAGAACACTAAAGCATATCCTTGAAAAATACATGTATATTTTTTTAATTTTTAAGGAACTAAATTAATACTCATAAACTGCATTTTGCTTTATACGGTAAATAATTCGCCTAGGGCGCCAAGTTGGCACGGGCCGGCGCTGACAGCCTATAATATATAGTTAGATAAGTATAGCAAAACAAGGCAGGCAATTGTGTCAATTCGGTGTAACACGTTTTAACTTATTTGATAGAACTAAACTTCATTTACGTGTTCTGTCTTTTTCTTTCTGTATTGAAAAGACAAAGACAGGACGCTTAAAATAAGGTTAGTCCTGTCCTCAGAACAATAATAGACAATAAATGTTTATTTTACATCATCAAAAGTCGTGTTACACCGAATCGACACAAACATATTATTATGATTACCGATCGTATATAACCGTTAACGTTGTTTACATAATGAAGTTGCTTACAATGAAATACAACAAAATAAGTAGGCTTAAAGTTGTTCCCCTTTGTAGAAGTTTCTTCTCATACGGAAGTCACAAACTTAGTGCAACTATTCCGTCCTGCATTGTCCGCCGTCGTTGCTGCATCGTTACTTAATTGCAGGGAAATATCACAAACGTGAATAACTTTTGTGCCAAGGAAATGGCTTTTGTCAAAAACTTATGAAAAATGCTATTATGTAGTTTGAGTTGACTTCTGGTAATCAAGAACAAAAAATAGATGTAGAATGCGTTGGTATGATGCTGATTAGCTAAGACACTATTTTCACTAACATAAATCCACGTAGCTAAGCTAAGACAGCAATGGGAAGAATAAAACAAGTGAAGACCAACATACTCGCACCGATCTATCTAGCCTTTTGTAGGAATATAATGAATACAATCGGAATAGGGTAGGTGGTAGAGCTGATGCCGGGCTCAACTGTGGAGGTACCACCATCTTACTTGGAGACTCCCTCGAATTAGAATTCGGGGAAGAGTAAGAGGACAGCTCACAAGCAAAAAACCAGGAGGCCCACCATGCCTGGGACCGATGGATGGCGGTATATCCATCCCTAATAGCCGGGCCTTATATGGAAGCGTGTGTGAGTATGGGCAATTCTTCCAGGATGACCGTCAGGAGTGGCAAAGTCCTGGAAAGGTTTATGTCCAGCAGTGGACGAATTAGGCTGATGGATGGATGGATGGATGGAAATTAACAAAGGAACTCTAAGAGAAAAAAATATACATAAATTTAAATTAAAACTAACACAAAAGTATCATTATGAAAACATTTAGGACTTTTTTTAAAAACATTTTAATAATGAAGATTTTAAAAGAGCCAGCGAAAGATGAAATATATCAAGATAAAGAAAACCTATATTATAACAAAAACAAGCACGAACCAAAAATCTATTTTTTACATAATTTGTACCCGCATGTGGTATACTAAATAAAGACTTATTCCTAAAGTTCGACATTTAAATCCAATATTATTCAAAAGGTAAGGGGAATCCAAAATATTATTGACTATTTTAAAAATAAATAATAAATCACGGCAGATACGCCTATCCTCCAAAGCAGCTATCGTATCTGGTTGAAATCGGATCCGCGAGCTACTACTTTGACGATAATTTAGATATCTCAAAAATTTATTCTGGATTCTTTCTATGGAGTTCACATGTGTTGCTTAAATTGGGTTTCAGATAATAGAAGCGTACTCTAGGTGGGATCTTACAATTGCATTATAAAGAATTTTAAGAGTACTTGCACTTTTAAAATCCTTGCTCTGTCTCAAGACGAAACCCAGCATCCGATAAGATTTCGTGACAATTTTCTCGATATGATTCCGGAATGAAAGCTCGCCATCTAAGAGAACCCCTAGGTCCTTCACCTCGGTCACTCTCGTAAGTGTTTTATAAGATAAGTTTTAATTATACGTAAAACTATTTTATTATAATTGTACGTGAAACTATGACAGAAATAAATGTCTATGTTTGAACACTTGGCGATGGATAAATCGCCAAGTGTTCAAACATAGAAATTTATTTCTGTCATAGTCTCGATAAGAGAAATGTGTATTCTTCACTACCCGATACTGTAACAGGTGACGGTAGGGCATAATGGTCTTTGACTAGCTTTGAATACACTAGCGTCCTCTAGGCGCCAAGTGGCTCACTATAAAGTGGGTATCTATAAATAACATTGCAGTATGGGAAAGCACATCGGTAAATTCACGAGTTGTGTTGAGACCTGTGGGTCTACCGCGTAATTCTCATTTTCATCAACATCAACTTGAGATTGAAATTTGCCGTGCGTGCGACGACGCCCGCCTAACATGCCATCTCTTTTGCACGCGTTGAATTTCGCATGCATTTGCTTGAAGTTGATACAAATGAGAATTACGCGGTAGAGCCCCTGGATAGCTCAGAGGCTAGAGCAATCGCCCGGCAAGCGAGAGGTCCCGGGTTCGATTCCCGCTTCAGAGCTCCTCACATCCAGATTTACTTTTATTTCTGCGTTTCTGTACTGCAATGATATAATGTTAATTTAAAACTATTTTATTTACCTAATATCCCGCTTTTTCCCTTATCTTATGGCAACAACAGAAATACGTCGACGCTTGAAAGTGTCGGCGACAGTCTGCACAGAGTACTACAGAGTATAGAGCGTTCGCAATTAGTTGCCGCTTTGTGTAATAATTATGTCGCAGGAATTCGGGCACTCACTCTTGAGTCAAGTTTGCACCTCTTACACCGTGTTTGTTGAGGATTTTAGGTGGAGATGGTGAGATTATTTCCAGACGTTAAATAAGACTTTGGTTTACAAAGGAAAAGAAAGCTCTATGAATGAATTTTTAAAACTGATCCACCCACAGTTATGTGCAAACTAAGAGTTACGAATACCGGTCGGCCACAGCTTCAGGCTTCGAGAGGCGCGCCAAGCGGTTCTTCTTGCGACGGCGCCGGCGGAGAGAACAAATGTATGAAATTGTATATAGCCGGCAACGGGTCACCGCTCACGCGTCTTGTCCGGCTTTGAGTGACTTGCGCTCTCGGGATGGCGGTGTGAGGGGAGGCGGGCGGTTGAAACAGTGATCGAGCGCACAGGACGAACCTAGTGTCGAGCGCTTTGTGCGAGCGAGCGCGCTATACATCCGATGCGGTGGAAGGCACCTACGGGTGTCGTGGCAGGGCAAAGCCCGTCACAAAAACCGCCTGGAAGCTCAGCAAGAAGCACCGCTAGAAGCCTGAAGCTGTGGCCCGGGCGTTAGTGTGCAGTGTAAAAATATAGATGGTATTAAATTATTAAGTGCGAAAAAACAATTCAACTCAATATAATACAGGGAAATTAAACTAAATAAAAAAAAAAGCAGCGGGTTGTGTCAGAGATACAACCGTTCGAGTACATTAAATACGAAAATGCCTTGATGTATGGGACGTCTTTAGTAAAGTTTGTTCCGGAAGTGACGTACAAGTTCTGAACAGCGTCCCATAGACGAGATACGATCATATACTGGAATACCCTAAAAAAATAAGAAAATAAAGTTTGGCTTAAGGCGATTACCATCGCCAAATTAGCAGCTCGATATTTGTCACTACATATATCAACGGAAACGACATTGAAATAACGTTCATATCAGCGCGCAATGCATAGTGGCTGTTACGACGCTCGCTGCGTCCTTGAGAGGGTGATATAGGAGAAAATTATACTTTTCACTTGGATGTGATTACTCGATTGAATAATCTTACGTTATGTTTATAGCTATAAAGTTTATCTATTTATCAAAGCATAGATGAATTGAATCGGCCAAGCCACTCAGGAGCAGTAGGGAATTTGAGGTCAAAAAACACCATTCACTAAAAGAAAAAATTCATGTGGAAGTTTTGGTGGTATGAAAAAGAAAAATGTTGCATATGTTGTCTAAGAGTTGATTATTCATAATACATTTTTTCATTATTTTTGGTTTGGCCATAAACGAGGAGTAGGCTTTAGAAAGTACCCATTTGGCAATAGTAAGGCCCTTAAATGACAGTCATTGATGTAAATTATTGTTCTGAGATGACAGTGGGCGAATTCGGTCCAAGCGTACTTATTTTAAATGAAAGGGCATAATGTAGTCCTCAAGTAAACAGAACCCCATCAAAATATATCCGAGAGATTTTGAAATATACTAATTGTGTTGTACAACCTCCCTTACTCCAGTTCTAGTAATTAATACGAGGCCCCGTGTAAATGTAAAAATCTTAACGAATGTACTTTATTTTATTTTTATTTCTTTATTTTGATGGGGTTCTGCTTGTTTAAGGATTAAATTATGTCCTTTTACTTTACATACATCATAAATTTGGCAGCGCTTGTACCAACTCCCATACAAGTTTGCCCACTGTCATATAATAAAATAATACGCTTCCATGAATAAATAAATAAATAAGGAATGAAAAATTTATGTGACGCAATAAATACAACAAAGCTGATATACAAATAAACTACAGATACATTAAAATAAATACAATTACATTCTTTTCTGATATCTATTGATTAACTATTGATGTAGCGATAGTGAAAACTCAACAGATAAAAACTTGAAAAGACAATAATTCAAAATAACAAAATTTCATTTCATTTATTCATTTTATTTATTTATTGCATTTAATCACATGCATATAATAAATATCTTAAATAAGCATTTTAAAGATTATACTCAATGTGAGTTTACGTTAGGGTGTAGCAAATTTTTAACAAAATTAAATTATTAACAAAGAGCCATGGATAATATAGTTATAAACTCCTATTTCATAAATAAAGATCCGCAATCAGCTACATGGTTTTACACGAAAACTGAAAGATAAACTGCTAGTAAATAGACTCTATCTTAAGAGCGGTATCACAGCCAGATTGTGAAATACCCGCCTATTTCTAATTGATCAAAACAGAACGCTTGAATGAGCGTTTTTCTGGTTGTTTTTTTTTCTTAGTTCTTAGCTTTCCTCCAGATGGCGCTGTCCATGTCACCATAGATAAAATGTGTTTGTAGCAATCAATGTCAAAGTGGTTTTTCGTTTGTTTGGAATCTGTGCAATTTTTTTCTTTGATTCTGTTGCTAAAGAATACGACAGTGCCATCTAGGAATCTTATATAACACTAAATTTGACATAAGGAAAAACGCTTATTCAAAATTCACTAAATAGTTTTTCAACAAAACCTTATTGCTTTCTGTAAATTAGAATTTCAAAATTGTTTCGATTCAAAATTTTTTAAATTCAAATTTACGGAAACCAATGTAAACTTTGCGAAAGCAACATCAACAATACATAGATAATAAGGTTTTGTTGAATAACTTTTGAGTGAATTTTGAATTTAAGTGTCCTATTTCGATAAATTAGAAAAAGGCGGGTATTTCACAATCCGGCTGCGAAACCGCTCTTAATTTGAAACTCCGCAAATAATTTCGCGGGCGCATTGCTCACATGTCTGCCCGAAATAAAGTTTCGCCTCAACCTCGCTGCTTTTACTCAGTCGATAACAGGCTTAATAAATACAGTGCAGACCACTAGTGGGGTATACAGGAGGTACTGTTACTTTATCCATACATACATGTTTCCAAGTGGAAAGCCGTGCAGTGAGAGATTGACGGATTCATGCCAAAACAGACAAATGTATCTTCTTTATTTATACAAAAAAAAAAACTTAAATAGCTAGCAAAATTTCCAATAACAAAATTAAAACAGTGCTTTAGTTTATAATGTGATATTGGTGGAATATAATGTGTTAGTCACACACATTATCAGAAGCCAAAAACAAAAAAAACATAATTATAGATATTATTTAAAACTATCTAATTAAATATCATTGATGTCTGTATGTCACTCCTATTTGTCAAGCTTTGAGAAACTGTGTCAATGAAGACCTATTTCAATTATTATTTCTATTGAGTGAAAGTTTTCAATCGCGTTTCTGTATTACAGAAATCTAGAAAAAGAGCCCAAAAACAAGTAGCTTAATATTGGAAGTTGGTCAAAACGACTCCAGAAAGTGCCAGTATTCCAATATCTAGCCTTAGATATTATATGGACCCGTGTTTCGAAATGACGTCATGAGAAGCCAGAATAACAATCACCAGACTCTTTATGAACAGTTGTTAAACGCATCGCTTGTTTTCATACTCCAATTTTCTGGGCGAGCGCGTTTCATCTCAAGTCTTATTGATGTAAGCCAACTGCGAATAAAAAAAAACTTGCATAATATACCGGTGGTTTAGTCTAGGCAAATACCCATCTGCTAAGATTTTGACATATTTTTTTTGCTTCTACTACTTTTAATCTGAAAATCAGCGCTGTAACGTTTCTAACTTATAGTGAATGCTGAGATTGGTCCATTTTGTTAACTAATTAAAATTTATTTTTATGTCTTGATTGTGTGGCAAATAAATATATTTCTATTTCTATTATTACACAAATAACAAAAATAAAAATGAACATTTATCTTCAAATAACATATCCTTTTTGTTTAGCCTCTTCTTTTCGATTTTGGTGAGGGGTATTTTTTATTTTCGTAGTAAAAATTCTGGTCCTTTTTAACTTTATAGTTTAAATAAAAAATACTATAGCAATATTCTTCTCAGGATTTATCAATACGTTTCAATATTTATTTTTACCACAATTATTAGTGTCTCTTCCATTGTGTAGAGTTACGATATGTAGTTAGAACACAGAACAACGATAAAATATTAATGCATTGTTTAAACAATAGAAACGCGTGAAATGCTTACCTAATTATAAATTTATACGCTCTAGCTAAAACTAAACAATTACTTATAGTCAATAGTTTTCTTCTTCATAATTTAATACTTTATTTTTATACCCTGACGTATAAAATTAAATGTGCAAACTTTCAAGATTTTCGTTTCTCCACCAATCAAACAAACATCTTTTATTTACAGTCACGTCACTGAATCATTCAAACTGTAACATTTTCCTTTAATTTAAAATATGTGGCAAATATGACAGTGAAGAATTTTCAAACATTTTTATAGGTTTCGCGTACTGAGTGTTCAAACATGACAGTCACCGTAATAATTGAAAACAGGGACATGTTTGATGTCTGTTTTAGTTAAGTAAATTACAAAATTAAGTCATGAAAATGAAAACAACCGTTCTTCATAAATAATTCTTTCATTTGATATCAAATAATTTTTAATTTTGTAGGCGCGTTTAAACTAAAAATAATATTGAATCTTACCAAAAAACTGATTTTCTTAAGACTGGAGCCGAGTGACTGTTTCGTCTCTATTGTAGAGAACTGCAGTTAACAGATAAGAGTGTGATGCATTAACGGGCGCGGCTGTTGTTCTGTGTGCGGAACACAGAGTAAACATCGTGTTATCTGCAAGTTTTGGAACACGCCCCTTTTGGCTGATGTAGGAACAGTAATGCAAGGTGGGCTGCCTTCGTGACGCCATGGAAGCATTTTTTTCCGTAGCAAATAAATGAGTTAACGAAAGATTTCAACACACATTTTCTTTTTAAAACATTTTATATTATCAAGTCTCAGTGATCTCATGTTAAACAAAGTATAAATGTTTAAATATACATTTTTTAATGCATTAATGAATAACTCATTAATATTACATAAAATTACATGAGCGTAAAATATATTTATATATATATACATATAATATATCGTCACGACATGAATTCCAGAGGGGGTGTCCGAGAGGTGTTCCGAGTGTGAACTGTAAAATGCAAGTCACAGACCACAATCAGTACACCCGCGTTTCACCGACTACTATTACGTCCAACATGAGCTCTGGCGAGGCCTATCGCACAAATACATGCTTTTTAGGGCATGCAGGTTTCCTTACGATGTTTTCCTTTACCGTTTAGCAAGTGGTAACTAAGAAAAAATACTATGCATGAGGATAAAACTATATAGGCACTTACCTATTATATTAATTATACTGGGTGTAATGATGACCTGCTCAGAAAATTAAACCACATGTAGGGAATACCTCTACAAAGCCATAAAAAAAACATTTTCGAGAAAATATTTCTGTTTACAGAAATTTGTTTTCTCGAACAAAATAAATCGTGTTCCAAGTGTGCACTTTCCCTTCCAGTAACCTGCACGAAGCGGCAACAGCGCATTTTTTAAGCCTGTTAAAAAACCGTGGTTAGTACGTTGCACTTGTGAGCGAAACTAAATTAATTATTAATTTGTAGATGTATTACTAGGAATGTCGAAATGAAATTTAGTACAAAGAACCCTCATAACATCCCCTACACGTGGTTTCATTTTCTGAGCAGGTCATCATTACACGGTGTATATTGTGATTATAAACTTTTGTTAGGTATTTATTCAAATAATTGAAAAAAATAAACACTGGCAAATGAATAGTGTAAGCAAATATCTCGAAAAGTTTGATACTTTCATGGGTACTATCGAACAAAAATCCATATGGAACTTATTTGTTTTGACCTGCTGAATATTTAAAGACTGTGCAAAAAATCGCAACCAAAAGGTAACTCATCATTACAAAGGACACTGTTTTTATAGAGAAAAATTGATAACGTAGAATCCGTAAAATATGTGGTGTCTTTTTTCCTTATATCATCAAAACATTAAATGTGTCAAATTATACAGGCGGGGAGCTATGGAGGCCATACCCCCCCCCCCCCCCCCCCCCCCCCCAAAACACCCAGGAACTCCATACATTCGACTATTTGAATCGACTTTTCGTTTCAAGTTGGGTGCACTTTGATACAGCATAGGTATATATAGGTTTGCCAAAAGCACCTTATTCATATTCATATTCATATTCTTTATTGTACACAAAAGAAACATATAATTTTTACAAAGTTCTTAGATATATCATGTACATAGGCGAGCTTATCTCTAAAAAGAGATTTCTTCCAGGAAACCCGGATTGACATACATACAGTAGACCTTAAGGTTTAATGCACGTAGAAACTTCCGTTGTTCTTACTTTATATTAACCTTGTCAGAATCCCCCCCCCAAAATCAAATCCTGGATCCGCCCTTGGAGTAGATGCTTATTTCCGGATATCGTTCGTTATGTTCCTGTTAAATGGATATCTATTCTTGGACACATTTCTTGTCGCTTGGGCAGACACTTTACCTTACCATTATTTTCATATTTTATTTCAGAGAAACATTTTCCTGAAATAGAGGGAAACGAATGTCTTCTTTATTTTACACCCATTTTTCTTTGAACATAGTTAGTTACTTTTAAATTCATCATGCATTTTTATTCATGAAAATGTTATAAATATTAGGTCTTTACATATGAACTTGCCGAAATTTCCTTACAGATTCATGAGTTCATTCATAGTTCCTGTAGTTCAAGAGCTTATTTCTGTTATTTGATTTTTGTTTGAAATTTGATTTCAAGGTTTTACATCTACGTATTAAATTTTGTTTTTATTTTCAGTTTGATTGTAAAAATTAAATCATCAAAAACAGTTCGTCCTAAATGCCATCCATTTCCATGGTAAGATGCGTAATAATATTTTGCAGCTGACACTTTTCAAAAATTTAACCAATTTCGCTGTTAGCTTAATGTTGTCTCATTCATACACAAAAGAAATTACATAAGTAATTTGGAATTGTCATTCCTAAAATAATTCAAAAATGTTAGTACTGAAAATTGAGTTTCCTTCAAATTCTCTTTAGAAAACGGCAATTTCATAGGTACAGACCTATTATCATGTGGAATCAAAAGATACATCAAGACTTTCAAAACAAACGTGTTTTCCAAGTCTGTGTACCAATGGTTTTCCTCAGTTAGAACTAAAACACGAATACTTATTCATTTAAGGTCTCAAGTGAAGCAAACTTGCAAAATTATGAAAATGTCTCCATGTTTCCTCCCACTTATTTCACCGACGTAAACACAAAAACCATAAGTACGGCACACGCACACTAATGGAACATATGCCAAGGAGGGCGGCGCGTCAGCCTGCAGCCACGGAAAACACATTTCTATTGACATAGGGTGTCGCATGATGGCTATTTTTTGGCCTCATGCATTCACAAGCGCCAACCCCCTTACCATAGTTATCTCCTCAATTCAGATATCTATGGTCATCATTACACTCCTCACAGATTTTTCATATGTCATTTACAACCTTCTTACAACATTTCTGCTCAATCTGCCCAGTTGTTATGCCGCAGACTGTCTAGAGATTAGATTAGATTAGATGCAGATTAGAGTTACAATTAACTCTAATTGTAATAAACTTTCTTTTTACTTGCCTTATTTACAGATAGATATTTAAAAATTAATTAATTTACAGGTGGTAGAGCTGATGCCGGGCTCGACTGTGGAGGTACCACCATCTTACTTGGAGACCCCCTCGAAGTAATTCGAGGGAGAGTAAGAGGACAGCTCACAGGGAAAAAAACCAGGAGGCCCACCATGCCTGGGACCGATGGATGGCGGTATATCCATCCAAAACATCGTTGTGAGGGTTTTTATTTGAACAGGAACCTAAAAATGCGCACTTTATTCACGCATTTCCCATATTTAGGTCAATCACACGCTGAATACAGTCTCATTAAAAACGCAGTCCCACTCATTAAAAACCGACATCAGAGCTGCGAACCAGGAAACGTACACAAAGTGACAGAACAGCCTCAGGCTAACCCGTTTAACCTTCAAAGAGGACCGCATTACCAGTAGCAAAGTTATCTGTGACATTTATCATTTACAAAGAGAGGTTTTAGACCCTTTGAGGTCCTGTCGGCTATGGTGAGGATAAGAGTGTGAAAAGTGGAGGAAACTGGGTGTCGCCGTGACATAATCACTTACTTCCGAGCTGGTGGCTTCAAAAAGGGAAGGAATCGTATATTCTAAGCTATGGTATACCTTGCTGTACGATTATCACTTTAGCACAGACGTAATATAAACTAAGTGACGATTTCGAGACTGTTTTTATATTTTTTGACATGAGTGTTCATTGTAGTTGAGAATTTTAGTAAATAAATCATATTCATATTCTTTATTGTACATAAAAGAAAGATATTATTTTTACATTGTACTTAGATATATCATGCACATAGGCGAGCTTATCTCTAAAAAGATATTTCTTCCAGTAAACCCGCATTGATAAAGAGAAGTCATAATAAAAAGTAGACATACATACGTGTACACTAAAATATGTTAATATACTTACATCCTTTGGTTTTAAATAACTATAATATACCTACATAAATAATAATAAAGTAACTATTTAAACAATAAACACATTTACTTATATACATAATATTTGCAATAAATAAAATAAAAATATATAATAATAGTTAAAATAAATATTGTGCTATGTTCAGATACTCATGGAGTTTAAAGGTAGTACTCTTTTAAGGGAAGAGCGCAAGACTCCGCGGCCATACAAAACGATTTAGCTTCTCATTTGTACGCTAATGCATTAAATCAAATAAAACTTTGAGTAACTTCATCTTTTTCACAACCTACAAGTCCGATTTAACTTTAAATTTCAGATGATCAACACGCTTAGGAAATATAAGCACTTGGAAATCTATTTTTTAAGCTCCAAAATGTTACATTTTCATGTTCGATTTTCTTAAGCATTTCTCAAGTAAAAACAATTTATATTGAATTTCGGACCCGTGGTAGTTCATAAATATTTGGAAAATGCAGTTATTTCGTATGTAGAAAGTATAGGATTTCAGTAAATAGCTATGGGCTGGCATTCGAAATCGCGGGCGCAAATTATATAAATCTAGAATTTCATTCTGTCGCATCAGGGGTGGCGGAGGCGTGCGGGGGGAGAAGACGGGACGAGCGATGGGTCACTCGTTTCACTCACCTTACTTGTTAAAACGGTGCATTATCAAAGAGTTTTGTACCAGTGTATGGTAATGGAGAAGTTATTGAGTATGGTGGACAGATTTTTCATGCAAAAATGGGTGAGTACTATTTGTACTTTTTACCTTATAAATACAATGTATTTCGTTTATAAATTAGGTCATGCATCTTGGTTTTGGCCATTAATTTGATTAGTCTGCAACTCCTTATAACGTAAATGCGCCCAAGTCCGACCACTCACGCCCTTTGTTCAAATAAACCGTCCAAACATAAACGTAAACTGGTTTATAAACTATATATATAGCTTACTTTAAACCTTATTGTTGAGACTTTCATTATAAAGTATAATTATCAATATTTATGTTGTCAGAGTATACAAAAAAAAAAATTATTAATATGTTTGCCTGTCCTTCTTAAAAGCTCCAGTTACCGACCGCTTAGTTGAAGTTTTCCTGATACCATCCAGCAAGTAACCCGTTTCCGACCACCATTCAAAAAATTGCCAAAAATGCCATTATCTCATAAAAATGTGGTCAAAAGTTACTGGAGATATCAAAATGTATAGATGGTTTTTTTCAATTAATCATTTTTGTTAATTTAGGCTTTAATTAACTTTTATTAATAGTATAATTAATTAATATATTTTAAATTTTTTCATGTTCGTCGCTATCATATCAATATAAACTTCATATGTTTGGCCAAATGTATTTTATCTTATTTCAATATGTTAATAAAATATTGTTTGTATAATACCGTTTAACGGCTTTTTTATTATTTGTATGTTGTATTTAACATAGATATAAACACTTCATTAAATAGTTATAGGTGCTATATTTGACCCCTCAGTGGGGTCGTCATCAGGATTTTAAAAAACATGATTTAAAATATACTTTTTTATATTTTTATGTCAATAGATGCCAGCAGTTTTCTAACTTCAAACGCCTATATATGTCGTATGATATTTTTCTTTTCGTCTATAACTATTCAATCAAGTTTTTATGTTATTTTACTTATTTTTTCGATATTTTCTTTATTTTTAAACTGTGATTAGATATAATGGTGATTTTTTTTCTTTTTGAGTAATTAATGAATGAAATTCGTAACTTCTAAGAATTCAAAGATAAAGAAAAGGTTAAGAGCTTGTACTTTATTTATAAAATTTAGAAATTAAAATAATTACAGTCCTTGCTAATAAGAAGTTTGAAAACATCGTCTTAATTTTCAATAAGTTTAACTTGCTTTACAAATTTTTTTTTTCAGTTTCTGTGGCAATTTTTTACTTAGGTTTAGGTTTATCTATCTTGTTTTTATAATGTTACAGAATACATGGAATAAATTGTTTCATTTTTAGGAACTATTCTGCCAACTTTATAATTGTGGTCGAGCTTTAAAATTACTGAATAATTAATTCCATATTTGACTTGACATTCTTTTCGTTCGTTTGGTGAGGTTTTTCGATTTTCCTTTAAACTGAAACTGAAAAGATTCCACAATTGTTTGTATAAACTGCTATTTTCATAGCAGTTTGGTTCTTGTTGTGTAATGTGTTGTTTTATTTTAATTCCAGTTTAATTTTTTTTTGTGACACTTGTTCCTGAGGCCATACTAAAATAAATTCATTACAGGTGTTACTTGTTGCTCATTATTTGTATTTTTCTATACAAACACACTCTTTTTGAGCACCGTACATTTTTTGCAAGTACTTTAAAATTTTGTCTTGATACACAAACGGATGACCAGACTCCGGTTTATGGTATATTTATTGTGGTCGGTAACAAGCAAAACTGAATTTATCACCACTCATTACCGTCCAATTAGAATAATTATGTGTTTTAATTATTTATCCAATGTGATGAAAAAAAAGAGTGAGCTTTATAGAAATTTAAAGACATATATAGTCATTAAAAATTTTATAATAATATCTCAGATGTCAATTTTTAATATAAAATAACTTTTTAAAACCATTAACGTACATTTAATATCCCAATAAATTTGAGAAAGAACGGAATGTTTTGAGTAAATTATGACTCAATCTAAAAGTCTAAACTTAGGACGGAATCAGGATATTAAGCAAATGTATTTGTCACAAAAATATGTGTATATTCAAATTATAGTTTTTATCCACAATTTATAATGAAAATTAACAAAAGTCTGAAAGTCTATAAAACACCTGATACCGTCCACTGTACGGTATCTGGAAACAATCGTTTTACCGGATCTCCTGATTCCGACCGAAATAGAAAAGATGATAAGACTATTAATATTTTATCAATCCTGAAACATCTTGCATTTATATATGAACGGAACCCTAAATTACATAAAAAAATATGTCAGTTTTACCAAAATATGCAGAATCGAAGAAAAAATGAAAAACAACCTCCACAAACTTTTTACGTTCCGCAAAGCTCGACTTCGAACTAAACCGATGCACAGTGACAACAAAATTAATAACAAAATTAAACGTAGCGGAAATTAGAACCAATCATGATTCATCGGTAATTTAAGAATTGGCCTATAAGAGACGAGCAATTGTTCACTTATTAGACGCGGGATATTGTTACAAATTTCAAAAATACTGGGCGGTCGCATACAGGAGCCTAGTCGGACAACGGTGCCGATACGTTAACTATTATCCTGCCATTGCCATCCAACACGCAATGAGAGGCCACGCCAAATTTTCACTGTGGCGGCGCGGCGCTACGGCTTTTATCAAAGAAAACGCCGCTGCGCCGCGGCTTCAGTCACGTGTTGAGTAGTGGGTGGCGCTCCCGCACTTTAGTACATTTGTTTTGGATATAAACAACTATAACTTCATATATTTGTTCTCTCCACACATCGCAAAAAGATCCTCATGATGACAGACAGCAAGAAAATAACAGACAGATAGGCAGCAAAGTGATCCTATAAGGGTTCCGTCTTTTTCATTCTGAGGCACGGAACCCTAAAAAGTATTTCATTTTAGCCTCTATTACAAAAACTGTTCATAACGACGATTAATACGTATGTCTGTTTTAGGTTTGCAAAAATAATTTGATCCTATACAGGAGTAAAAATAATTATGCAGTCCCTTTTTATTCTGAGAGATTAATCTATGAAACTAATAGATCACATAAAAAAGTGAACTGCGGAAATAAAGGTTATATTCAGATAACTACTACTGGGGCTAAATTTAATAACTATCTATTAAGGATGATCGGCAAAGTTCAAAAGCAGACTTTCGTTTATCTGCAAAGTTATTTCATATTTATATATTATATCGTTTATCTGATAAGTTTATCTGTTTATTTATTAACTTTTTTTTAAAAAAAGTTACAAAAATTATAATCAGAAGTATAGGATTATTAAATATAATAATAAACGAAAAATTTAAATATTAAATTTACATAAGGACACATTATAATTTGACCCTATACAGGAGTTAAAATATTTATGCTGCCGCTCCTGAGAGATTTTTTCTGTTTAATCAAAAGATCATATACAAAACAGTAAACTAAGAAAACATAAGTAACATTCGGATAAATAATACTGGTACTTAATTTTATTACTATGAATTTCAGATGATTATATCGACGAGGTAAAAAAAGGAAAAGTACGTTAAAAGTACAGCGAAACGAAAAAAATATGTAAAAAAGGGTTATATACTTAACAAGTTAGTATAAATATGTATTGTGTATTGTAATAAGATAGGGTTTTTAAAAAAAACCTCCAAAGTTGTGAGCCTTTCGTCCTTCCGATCAAGCTTTTGATGCGAAAACCTAAACATTTTTAACGCTCATCACATTAAATTTCAGGCGTATATCAAAAGAAAACAGAACACTCAGTAGTCAACCAAAGCACTGTAAGGCCGATGTTGAAACCTTAAGGTCAAAATTATACAGGTAAATATTTATTAGGAGAATACACAGATTAAATCGAGCCACCCATGACTTTGAAAAGTATACCGGTCTAAAGGTAGATCAAAGTGGTCATTTGTCGATCCTATGGATGGTTTTCTGGCAGCTAGTCCGGATGGACTCATAGGAAATGAAGGACTTGTAGAAATAAAATGCCCATTTGTAGCCTCGGAAATGAGTCCTGCAGATGCAATTCAAAAGGGATTGATCACATTTTGTAAGGTGATGACTCAAGGCATATAACTGAAAACAGAGCATAACTATTATTATCAGGTCCAAGGTCATCTTCATGTGTCACAATGGGCTTATTGCTATTTTATTGTTTGGAGTTCACATGGGTTGCTTTACCAAAGAATCAAAAGAAATGATACATTTTATCACGAAAAAATGCAAACACCTCTAAGAAACTTTAACATGCACTGGAGTATCTAGAAATATGCCTGCAAGAGAATGTGTTATTATTAGGTAATTTAAAATGGAAATTATTAAAAAATCATCATAACATCACATTTTTCATTTATAATGTTATCCTCCTAAATTATTATAGGCACTTGTTAGAATTTACAAAAAATGGTCACTAAAAATACTGTATATACCATAATTACGTTTCCTTAACTAAATATCCGGCCGGTTCCGCATAAAAAAATGTCAAGGGATTACATAAAATAGTAAAAAAAAAATATTCAACATTCCGATGTTATTATGTGCAATAACATCTGGATAATAAATAATTTTTATTCTATTTGTCTTTGAGCGAATCTAGCTTTTTAGAGTATTTTTGAAAATTATTCTAACGAAACCTATGTAGATTACAACGTAATTAATAAACTGAAAAATTACAACATCAATCAGCTCATTGTTACCTATTACATTTATTGATAAAAATAATATTTTATTAACTCTATGAGGTCTTGATGATTGTTACATTTAAAAAAAAAACAGCCAAGTGCGAGTCAGGGTTTCGTTTTATGGATGATAAATTTAATTTTGTCATTTTTTTCGGAAATTTCTCAACCGCTTTATTTTTCATGTAATCTTTACGTAAACACATATTACCATGATTTTTTCCATAAATGTTTTTCAATTTATTTCACTTTTCCTTCAGTCAAAACAAAACATATTTTGGGAAGCACATAATTAAGTTTACGGCCTGTATAGTTATCTAAAGAAGAGCACAAAATAAAGCGTAAAAAAAAAACAGCCAAGTGCGAGTCAGGGTTTCGTGTTATGGATAATAAATTTAATTTTGTCATTTTTTTCGGAAATTTCTCAACCGCTTTATTTTTCATGTAATCTTTACGTAAACACATATTACCATGATTTTTTCCATAAATGTTTTTCAATTTATTTCACTTTTCCTTCAGTCAAAACAAAACATATTTTGGGAAGGACATAATTAAGTTTACGGCCTGTATATTTATCTAGAGAAGAAGAGCACAAAATAAAGCGTAAAAATTGTTCGTTAGACGAGTATTACCACCAGTTTCCGTTTCCAAAACCAATTGAATTTCACAGTAAATATCCATTTAGTTACTCATATAACACAGTAATCGTCCAAAATATTTTACATACTATTATATTGTGTTCGTTAGATAAACAGGAACAGGAGATCATGCATTTTTTATTTTGCATGTTGTTTCTTTTGAATTAAATAACCAAAGGCACTAAAAACGAAAGTACGAAAGGATGTCCTGCGGGTCTACCGCGTAATTCTCATTTTCATCACCATCAACTTGAGATTGAAAGGAGAATGACCAAAACCAGGCTGTAGATGCGTCACCACCATTCATGTACGAACAATATTGGTCTTAATTATAAATCAATTAATTTTTTTTGTAGCACTATAGGAATGGGGGTTTAAAAATAAAACTTAATTGGTAATGCAGTTGATTATTTTGTACTTCTATCCGACCACAAAGCAACTGACAACTTATAGGGAGGTTGAATATGAATAAAGACTCGATACTTATGTTTCGATACGAAGTATTTCTAGCATTGAATCATTCGAGCGATGCTTACTCGTTATCGAATGAAACTGTACTTTGTATCGAATTGAATCCGAGTGGCAGCGAGTAATCGCAAATGTACTGAAAAATGACGTATGATGCTCGTACTCGTTGGCTGGCTTGCATAATAATGTAATATTATAGTAAGAATACACACGATCGTAAAAAAATCAAGCAATTGTTATGTTACCGAAATACCATTAATCGATTTGGTTAATCAAAGGAATAGAAAATCACCATCGTGTTTATCACGTCACTTCTTGGTCACGTCAATCTTGTGTGGCGATGTGCAATGACAAGATATTTTATAAATTAATTAATAATTATTGAAATATCGAATCAAGTCAACTATTGACTCGTTGACCGACTGAATAATCGAGACATTTTTAGATTGTTCCGAGTCCCCTTTCCTAGTAATAGGTATCGTAACGTAACGTAAGTTTTGATCAAAACTTACGTTTGTGTAGGTACAGGAATCTTTCATTCCTTTTGTCTTTTACAATGCAATGCGTGATAATTTAGTCGACTGTTCATCGACTTAGAATTCATCAATTCATTCATCGAATCATTGAGATATTAGAGTAATCGAAACAATCGACTCAAATCTCTCGCATCGTTAATGTCAGATATTTAATCTATGGCAACCAAATGTCAACAGCACTTTTTTCTGTTTTCTCTGTACCTTACCCGTTTTTTGCGTTTTCGTAATCGGCAGAAAAAAAAATTTATTTATAAAAATTTTATTCTTAGGACTCTTTTACTTCCTTTTTGTGAAAGTAGGTAACAAAGCTAAGTAATATGACGAAGGAATGTTTTTATTGTTTTTGCCTTTGTTTTCATAACCTATCTATATTTAAAATTAAGATTATTCAAATTTCCCTTCAATTAGTCTAACGATTTTCTGTTTATAATAATCCTAGTATATTTCCTGTCTTTTGGTGACAGTTTAGTCGAGACGCAAGTTCAGCCTAACTTCCATAGAATTTTGGTCATTCTCCTTTGACGTGCGTGCGACGACGCCCGCCTAACATGCCATCTCTTTTGCACGCGTTCAATTTCGCATGCATTTGCTTGAAGTTGATACAAATGAGAATTACGCGGTAGAGCCCCTGATCTGGATCTAACAGTAAGCTGTGAGTACAAAATGAACAAGTCGGAGCAGGGAGCGGGGCGCGGGGGGAGGGCGCGCTCGTGCCGGCCGCGAATGACCGAAATAGCTACAACAATTGTGAGAATCCAAATCTCGCGCGCGTAAGTTTTACCATCTAGCCTTAATCTGTTTTCAAAAGTACCGAGGGTAGGACAGTCTCTGAAGTTATGGGGAAGCGAATTCTATAATCTTCATAATCACCATAGTTTAATTATTAAGATAAGTTATATATAAGTTAAATAAACTAAAAGCCTAGTATTAAGCTAAAGTTCCGTCCTGCACAAACGCTTTTGTTTTTGATTTGTCTATCCTGCTCTAATCAACTGCTGCGCACGCAAAACTACAGTTATTTTGAATTTGCGACTACATTAGGACTTGTAATTAAAAATATTTTCTGTTACAACATTAAAGGTTTGTAAAATAAATATATATGAAAAATTTCGTGGCGCTATCCCCAAAAAAGCAGACCAACAAGCTGTTTTTCCTTAGTTTCGAGAGCCATTTTGGTGATTTTTTTCTATCGAAGAAATTTATCGTAATTGCGTTTTTACCCGTCAGAACCATCGAAATTTCGATGTTCAGAACACTAAAGCATACTTAATCATTTTTATGCATTTTGCTTTATACTGCGCCTTGAAAAATACAAAATGCCTTGATATTTCATCTAAAATTAATGGATGATCTATAAAGGATAAATTAAAAAATAACTAGTGAAAGGTACTATTGAAAGTATAATATGTGTACATACCAACGATGGGCTAATTTGCAAACCTGAACATAATTCCACTTGCAATTATGGAATTCCAACTTAACTTGACACTTACGATCTATTAATTTTTTTTTATCTAAAGGGTATAATTAAGTTGGAAAGAGTTACTTCCTAAATAATAAAATATTTGTAATTTTTAGATTTTTTTCTATATGTGTGGTGTAAGACCTACTCGTAAACGAAATTTCAAGTTTCTAAGCTGGAAATGTCCTATAGGTTTGATTCCCGTGTGAGTGTCAAAAATTTGTATGAAATTAGTTGGAAGCTTGATTTTTTTACAGCAGAACTTGATATCTCATACGGGCGCTAAGGGTTTTGACAGACTGATAGATGGAGGGACTGACAGACAGACAGACAGACAAAAAGACAGACGGAAAACAAAGTGATCCTATAAGGGTTAAATTTTTCCTTTTGAGGTACGGAACCCTAAAAATACTTATCTACATCATTAACAACTCTCTCCATAATTAATTCGTAATCCCAAAATATTCAGCAAAACTCCCATTTCAACATTGCCAAGTATCTTCAGTAACAAACAATACAACCACGTGGAGCCGAATTCCCCGTGACGTCACGTCGCGCTCTCAACCGTCAACTGCGACTTCTCCTTCATTTTCGGTTGTCTGAGGCAGCCGCGCTCTGGCGGTTAATTACGTTATCTCTGTGATTTAATAGGGTTATGTAGGTAGACATGCATCGAAGTTTATTATACAAGGTGACTTTTTGGTCATTGACTAAATTCATACTGGAGGCTTGATAAGTGATCAGTATCTTGGATCAATAACAATTTTTGTGAAATTTGTAAAATGAAATTTCGGCTTCCCATAGAAATTCACTTCCAGTTCCGAGTGAATCACTATGGGGAGTCGAAATTTCATTTTACGTATTTTACAAAAAAATTTATTGATCCATGATACTGATCACTTACCAAGCCATCAGTATGAATTTGGACGATGATCAAAAAGTCACCTTGTATATGCTTCATTATTTTATTCAAAATATAAACATTCCAACTGGGGCAGTTGAGGGGGTATATCGTCAAAATCGACACTTTTTGAAGTTATTTATCTGCTGTTCAAAAGAAGTCCCAAGTTAAATAAATTAGTATAACAATGTTGGGACTTTTTGTAGATTTTGGATTATCAGAAACGTGATTAGAGCAATTTCACTCGATAGAAATAATTACTGAAATGAGGTCTAAATTTATACTTTTTTTAATATTCTGACAAATTGGGATAGCATACAGACTTCAAAAATATTTATTTATATGAGTTTTAACAATACCCAAATTACTGGTTATGGAAATTTTGTTAGCTATTTTATTTAAAACCGACTTTTTGACAATTTTCCCCGATTCCTTCCCTCTCGCACTGCGGGTCATTCCGCCTGGAGTAACGGGGACCTTTGCAACGATGATATATCACCTTAAGGCGATTACCCTCGGCAAATTAGCAGATCGATGTTTGTCTGTACGAATATCGACGGAAACGACATTGAAATAACGTTCATATCAGCGCACAATGCGTGGTGGCTGTTACGACGCTCGCTGCGTCCTTGATAGGGCGAAATAGGAGAAAAAAATACTTTTCACATGGACGTGATTGTTCCACTGAATAATCCTATGTTATGTTTATAGGTATCAAGTAAATCTATTTATCAAAGCACAAATTAATTAAATCGATCAAGCTGCTTAGGAGCAGTAGGGAATTCAAGCCGAAAAAACACCATTCAGTTAAAACAATTTTTCATATAGAAGTTTTGGTGGTACGAAAAAGAAAAATGTTGCATATGTTGTCCTAGAGTTGATAATCCATAATACATTTTTTCAATATTTTTGGTTTGGCAATAAAAGAAAAGTAGGCTTTAGAGAGTATCCATTTGGCGATATTAAGTGCCTTAAGGGGTGCATGAATAAAACCTCCCCGAGTGCCATAAATCGAGATACTGCCCCACCACCGATTACTTTAAACATAAAATTATGTTTTGTGCGAGTGGCACAAATGTTGAACTGGTGGGAGGCTTCTGCCGTGGCTTGTCACTACTATCAGGACAAAACCATGAAAGTGAAGAATAAAAACAAACATTTTAAACAAATATATCCAAAATCGAAGGTGTTTTGGTGGGTTTTGATGTTTTCCGCGTCATGGACTACTATATCCATTCATGTTTCAACGTTAACATGTTTTTGGCATCTAAATTAAGAATTACATCTTCAGTGATGTAACAACTGAAAACTACAATAAGATGACAATTTTCAAATAAGGCGATGGTTGTATTCATTTCGTAATCATCCATCATCATCCATCAGCCTAGTTCGTGCACTGCTGGACATAATAAGTCTTTCCAAGACTTTGCCACTACCGGCGGTCATCCTGGAAGAATTGCCCATACTCACACACGCTGGGCAGGCGGGTTGGTGAGCGCGGTGCTGGAACCCGGGACCAGTGACACCACTGCCCGTCACCAGTCTGTTTCATATAAGGCCTGGCTATTAGGGATGGATATACCGCCATCCATCGGTCCCAGGCATGGTGGGCCTCCTGGTTTTTTGCCTGTGAGCTGTCCCTTTACTCTCCCCCGAATAACTTCGAGGGGGTCTCCAACTAAGATGGTGGTACTACCACAGTCGAGCCCGGTATCAGCTCTGCCATCATTTCGTAAAGTTCTGATAATTAAGAGGATGGCATACCCTATTTTTATTACCCGTCCAGCACAATAAGTTTAATGGCAAAGACTTTATTTGCTTTTCATAGAGGCGATTATATGTTGGCTCTTTGGCCTCTTTTTCTTGGACGCGTAATACTAGTGATCACGCAGCGAAACAACAAATTGGTGTGATTTTAGCTGATACTGAAATATTTTGTAGAGAAATTAATATTGAATTGAGGTGATACCTTCATATTTCTATTACCTATTTTATGAAAAAAAAATCAAGTTGATCTCTTAACCGCGTTCTTGAAGCAAACGTTTGAAAACCAAAAAATAGAGGTAGCAAAAAAATTTTTTTTGACAAAAGTATAAATCTTAGTACATTTTTTATACGTAAGATCCCTAGAGAAAAGATTAATAAACCAATAGTACATTGTTCACCGAGGGAAGAAAGGGGAAGATTACCAACGAGGGTGTAGTTTGAGGCCCGAGGCGAAGCCAAGGGCCTCAATTCACACGGGTTGGGAATCGCACTTTCTCCCGAGTGATACATAGTGCTTTATACTACACCTGCGAGGAAATAGTATAATTTTACTTTTAATCAAGATACAATAAAAGAAACCGACTGACTCGCGTGCGATTGTCACTTTTTATTTCCTTCTTATTTTTATTATGTACAGGAAAAGCAAGCGGCCAGTATCATTTTTCGAGTTTTATGTACGAGTTCGCAAAATAATACTGGCCACTTGGCCACTTGCTCATTCTTTATGTTATTTAAAAAAAAAACAGCACGTTAACAATGGATTTGCATATACTTTTTCTGCCCGCTCAAGCACGTTAACAATGAATTTTCATACACTTTTTCCGCCTGCATATTTGTATGACAGTAATGACGTATTTTTTGCATCGTTTTTAAAAAAGTAAGAAGGTACTTTCCGAGCAGGTGTAGTATAAATATATTTTTTTCAATACAAGGAGTGTCCTAATTTCTTCAAACGAATCCTAGATAGCCTGGAGTTGATCATGCTCTAGGCTCAGGTACAGTCTTAATAAGTAATCTGTTTAATTGTTCTCACGCTGTAGATAATTTTTAATCATGATGTAATAATATTAACTATAAATTTACCTTTTGTTAAGGCGATTACCATCGCCAAATTAGCAGCTCGATATTTGTAACTACGAATATCAACGGAAACGACATTGAAATAACGTTCATATCAGCGCGCAATGCATAGTGGCTGTTACGACGCTCGCTGCGTCCTTGATAGGGCGAAATAGGAGAAAATTATACTTTTCACTTGGACGCGATTACTCGATTGAATAATCTTATGTTATGTTTATAGCTATTAAGTTTATCTATTTATCAAAGCATAGATGAATTCAATCGGCCAAGCCACTCAGGAGCAGTAGGGAATTTGAGGTCAAAAAACACCATTCAGTAAAAAAAAAAACATGTAGAAGTTTTGGTGGTATGAAAAAGAAAAATGTCGCATATGTTGTCTAAGAGTTGATTATTCATAATACATTTTTTCATTATTTTTGGTTTGGCCATAAACGAGGAGTAGGCTTTAGAAAGTACCCATTTGGCAATAGTACGGCCCTTAATATAACGTTTCTACCTCAGAGTATATCTCTTGTGGCACTTGACCCGACCGCTTCCAATGAACAACCCTCGACGACACACAGCTCCGAACGACACATAGAGCTCTAAACGACCTCTTTGTCTAACTAAAACCAATGATCTCTGGAACGATTATGTGTTACAAGAAACTTATCTAAGTATAAATTAATATTTACTTATTATGAATAATGAGACAAAGTGTGTCCATATAGTTTTAAGTATTGTCTTTGTTCTTTTCAACAATATTAAAAATCTTTTGAAAATCTGACGTTTTAATGGTTGGTGGACTAAATTAAGACTCAGTGGTTTCGCAGCCGGATTGTGAAAAACCCACCTTTTTCTAATAAATCGAAACAGAACACTTAATTTTAAAATTCAGTCAATTGTTATACAACAAAACCTTATTACCTATGTATTGTGTATGCTGCCATCGCAAAGTATCCAAAGTGTAAATTAGAATTTCAAAATTTGTGGAATAACTATTGAGTGAATTTCGATTAATTAGCAAAAGCATTTTTTAAGATATCAAGAACTAAAAATAGAGAAATATTTGTTATTTTTTTTTCAATTTTACTGCATATACAGAAATTTCCGTTGGCCACATTTATTGTAAATATGTCCGTTCGTTCAGAATGGTACACTACAGCCTCCTTCTGTCGTTACATCCTCATACAGTCGAGGGAAGACTGGAATAAATACTTCCAGGGATGGTTTAGGCGGATAGAACATCGCATAGAGAACATTGGAGAGTATTTTGAAGAACATATAATATAAATTGTAAGAATATATTGTTTATCTTTCGCGTGTCTCAAAACTTATATAGTGACCTACATAAGCCATATGTTGGCAATCCCAAGAAACTTCTGATTATTTTAAATTGTAGCAACTAAAACTATCTTAATTGCCTGAATGTTCTTATTGATGAAATATGTATATATGTGTGAATAAGATAAACAATTTAATTTAATTACTTTTAATTTAAAAAGCACTCTTTTTATTCCGAGTGTAGTGACAAGGTCCTCTAAAAAGGCCATTTTGCATGAATCACATCATGATTCTGTTCTAATGCCGTCTTTTTTGCACGCGTGAAAATGCTCTGACTTTATCCTACTTTCAAATCATTTTATGATTCACCCAAGTCGGCCTTTTTAGATCCCCAAATCCCACAACAAATACTTACTCTACAGCACACCATGTTTAATAGAAAATCCAAAGTTTTGTTGAGAAGTACTTGAAGCTTTTCGTGTGTTTTTCGGTGGAATAAAGTGTTTTATACTTGTATTTCAGTATACATATAAATAAAATACTTAGTTACATTTAACAATTTTCTTATGAAACATTTTCTAGAGGCAACAAAAAATTACAACGTAAATAAGTAAATAATTGTGTTAAGTGACAAAATCACGAAACCATAAAAAATCACAACATCCATCCCAATAATCATTTCAGGAACCACCGGTATACATTGACCGTGCAATGGACAATAAACACACCTCTGACATTAGCGACCAAAACCAGTCCGAGGGGTAACAAGGGTCATAATAAATTGGTGATTTGGATCCTACGCACGCATCGTCACCCAACGCCATTAAAGAGAGCACTCGGTGGAAGGATTTAATTGATTTATTTATATCCCATATCCAATTAGGTTTGGCGTGAAAAAATCATTACCGCCGGAAATTTGCTGGGGATTTTCATATTTGGAATTTTGCTTTTTAAATTTTTACCCCTGCATGTTGATTAGATTATTTCATCCTCTACATTAACATACAGAGTCCTTGTAGCAAATTGTTTGTAATTTTTTGTAATCTTAGAGAAAGTTGTTAGGAAATAATATGCAATAACTTGAATCTTCTAATTTCTATGTAAAGATGATCACACGTGTGTGTTCAAGCCGTATGTGATAATAATTTTGTATGTCAGCTCACGCAAGTTTTGATCATTCCGGACCCGTGGCACCCCTGGATGACACCCCTGGGGGTGTCATGGGAACTTGGATTCAGACACGTGGCACCCCCAAGTCAACTAGCGCAGTGCTTTTCAATGTATATACTTAGTATTAAACTTATATTATAGAATTTTTATTATAGTTAATATTATACAATCTTCTAATTATAGAATAATATTATCAAAACTCGCGTGATCTGACGTACATAATTATTTATACATACGTCTTAAACACTCACGTGTGATTACCTTTACATAGAAATAAAAAGATTCAAGTTATTGCATATTATTTCCTACCTAATTTCTCTAAGATTACAAAAAAATTCAAATAAGGAAATGTATTTCTTTTACCAAATTTAAGACATGTTTAACAAAGGCAAAGTCATGAATTACTCATGATCTTTTTAAAACCAACTTAAAATGCTGTTTTAACTTTGGTTGGACAAGATCATGACTAATTTTGCATTAAACTTCAAACTCATGCTTTGTAAACCTCACTAATACTGAACTATTAGCGTCAACTTCCACAGACCGAAATGCTTTTCAATTTTTTATTTCTTAACGAGAAAAACAAAGATAAGTTATGCACTTTGCGCTAAGTGACTGACGTTTAACCTAATCGGTATCGGCTACAAGAATATACTATACTATGTCGAACTATTAAAAGTC
Organism: Ypsolopha sequella; assembly: GCA_934047225.1. Classification (NCBI taxonomy): domain Eukaryota; kingdom Metazoa; phylum Arthropoda; class Insecta; order Lepidoptera; family Ypsolophidae; genus Ypsolopha; species Ypsolopha sequella. The sequence goes on along the minus strand of OW203996.1, from coordinate 9,621,126 downwards.
GCATAAGCTAACATTCAAAGTGATTTAATGTACCTACAAGCTAAAGTATGTTTAAACCTTGAAAAAATTCTGACAATATGTTTCATTTAATAGCTTTCTTTTTAAAAGAGATAAAATAAATTGTTTAAGACTTTATTTCAATGGTGATTTTCATCAATTCAGATTTTTCAACCCTAAATTTGTCAATACTTTTATATTTGAGAAAAACTACAACGCTTTCGTCTCTGTTTTAAAAAAATGACGACATTACAAACATTTTAGAGTAAAGCACTATACAAGCCTTGGTCCGCAATTACTGCGTTTCTGGCCTCGAGCTTAATATAAATTCCGGTTCAGAGCTCCTCACATCCAGATTTACTTTTCTTTCTGCGTTTCTATACTGTAATGATATAATGTTTTTGTGTATATTTGTTCTAATTATCATCTCCTATTACAGGTTACTAAACTTAAAAGGGGAGACCCAACAGTGGCGTGGACAGAACTTTTTGCTGGAAAAGCAAGCAATTGGTCAAGAAAAACAATAAAAAAAATATGAAAAAATTTAAATATCACTTTGAAAAAAAAAAAGTTTTCACTCTAGGGTAGACATTGTCTACCCTGGCGTCATACAAATTTTTTTTCTAACGTGATATTTAAATTTTTTCATATTTTTTTTATTGTTTGTTCTTGACCAATTGTTTGCTTTTCCAGCAAAAAGTTCTGTGCACCCCACTGAGTCCCAAACCATGTAAAGTGTGAATTGTAAACAATAAACGAGTTTTGAATTTTGAATGTTAATTCAAATGTACATTATACATTAGGGCAATCGCAACAAAGGATAGAATTTCAAGTTATGCATTTTCGGCCATCATGAGCACTGCCAGCAACGCAGTCATTACATACCACGGCAATAATTAAACTGTAAAAAACCGGTCTCTCGCGCTTATGCAAAACTATTCTTTGTTGCGATTGTATGTACATTTCAACATCCTTCAATTTCATGCTGAAAATTGATAAATTAAAACGCGGTTGATAAAATATTTCAATATCATCGGTCGGTTTAGTTCCAAAAAACCTTTCACCACCGTATTTTAAGAATCTTCAGCAAAAAAATCGGAAAGCTCAGGCCTTATTGTCGAACTTCAACAACTTTCGCATCGCTTTCAAAGGTACGCGTGATTGTCTAGAAATAATGTGTCACTTCATTTCTAGCCATTCACGATACTCTTAAAAGAAACAGCGATAGGTGTTGAAGCCAGACAATAAAACCCCTGGTCTACTATTAGCTTAAGCTGGTTTGATGCCAACCTAAATATTTTTTTATAAATTAGTAGGTGGCAAAACCAACCACGTACCTAGGCACGTAGTATATAACCGCAAACCACCCGTTATACATAATTATAGTTAATTATCTAAAAGTGGTTGTACACAAATAGTACATATTGGTAGCTTAGTTTAAATGAATGGGCGTTGCCTTGCTGTAGGTATATTACATACTTATTTATACATACATATACTCGAGCATGTCTCCTATACGATAGGCAGAGACTAAAGATTTCCATGTGCTACGATCCTGACACACCTCTGTCGCTTCTTCTACATTCATCAATCTAATCATATACTTAAACTATGTATTATATTCTGGGTATTTTCCAATTTGCCCTTTTACATATTAAGGCGATACGTAAAAGTTTTAGCGTCCCTGTTACTCCATATGTGAAAAAACCCTCAAGTAGCAAAAAGTCGGTCTTTTATTAATGTAAAATGTAGTAAGCTATTTTGTCAAAAATATTTTCAAGGAGACTTTACAAATACGTAATATCCACATTTTGAATGCAATTTCATAATGAAATTTCGGAATTAAATTCTATCGAGAAAATTTCATCCGATCGCGTTTTCCTCCAGTGAGAATATTAATCAAATACTCAATAAACATTTACCCAAAAATTAAAAACATTGATTCTGTTATAGTGGAGTAAATGGATTCGAAAAACCCCATTTTTTTGTTATCGCCTTAATCATGTCATTTATAATATTAAATAAGATTAAGGTGTTTAAAAAAAAGAAATTATTTGTCACAAAACTTAGTGCTTGCAATAAGTTACAAAAATAAAATTGCGTAATCACAGCATTTGCTGTAAGTTGAAGTTTTCAGATCACCCCGCTCCGATGGTGAACTGTGAAATGCAAGTCACAGTCCACACTCGATACACCCGCATTTCACCGACGATTATAACGTCCCAACGTGATGCGTGGTGAGCCCTACCGCCGTACTTCGGGCACAAATACATGCTTTTTAGAGCATGCAGGTTTCCTTACGATGTTTTCCTTCACCGTTCAGCAATTGGTAAGTAAGAACAAATACTATGCACATAAATTCTGAAAAACTCATTGGTGCATGCCCGACCTAGGATCGAACTTGGATCTCAAGATTGAGAGACCAGAGTTCTACCCCTGAGCTATACCGCATTAACATGGCGTGTTTATTCTGTTGTCTATTACCGTAGCACCCTCCGTGCGTGACTGTACATTTAGCTAAGGAATTAATTTGACAGCTATAAATAATAAATTTATTGACATTCAGGCAAGCATATTATATTATATATTTGGTAAGCATATAGTCACGACATGAATCCCCGAGGGTGTCATAGGTGTTCCGAGTGTGAACTGTGAAATGCAAGTCACAGTCCACACTCGGTACACTCGCGTTTAATTCGTCGGTAAATTTCACAAAATTGTAGTTTGGACGTGCTTTCCTACATCTTGACACGGAATAGTGAAACTTTAAAAAAAAAATTGTAAAAATTAATTACAAAGGAATATTAATTGGTGATGAATAAACACACTTGCACTCGTTTCACAGTTTATTAGCTTATTTAACTCGACCGGTTTCAGTTTTACACCATCATCAAGGGTTTAGTGCAATAAATGATCATCAGTCTAAGTAAACCCTTGATGATGGTGTAAAACCGAAACCGGTCGGGTTAAATAAGCTAATAAACTGTGAAACAAGTGCAAGTGTATTTATTCATCATGTTGTTATCAAAGTTTCACCAAGTGCCGACAATCGCAAGTATTAATCATTTGTATATGTTTTTTTTTTGTCTTTTTGTCACGTAAATAAAAGTTTTTTTATTTTTTTTACAATATAATTGGTGTTTTGTTTTATCTACACCAGCCCCCGTAGCACAATAACGTGCGACTTCGTTTGTCACGCGTTTAATCGTGATTGGTCGATGTGCGCGATAAAACGCTTCATAAACGAAGTCGCGCGTCATCGTGCTACGGGCGCACGAAGTGTTTGTGAGTTTGTAAGTGTGGGTGTAGGAGGTAAGCTCCGGGACTACGGATCCGATTTGGCAAATATTTCACTAAAAGAAAACTACATTATTCCTGAGTGCTATAAGCTACAGTGTATGCTCTGGAAACAGGTAGTTCCCTAGGGACATTTAGCCAATAATTACATTCACGCGGTTAATCACTGGACATAATTCTATAGGGACATATTCATTAATAACTACGAAACCGAATTTGAAAATTATTTCACTGTTATCAAATAATAGTTAGACTATTTACTTGGAAAAAGTCTATAGTATGTTCCCTGGGGACGGGCAGTTGGACATGGCAATCAATTAAATTCGCGCGGGTAATCTCTGGTAATACTGAACCGATTTTAAAAATTGTTCCACTGTTGTAATGGATAGACTAGACCCTTAACTTGGACGTTGGCTATAGTTTTTTCCCTGGAGACAGGAAATTCCCTAGGGACACAGTTAAAGCAAAAGCAAAACTAACTATCAAAATAACAAACAACATATAAACAACATAAAATAATAAAATTCTGCTGTTTACAGGTACAATTAAGTAACTTTCATCACAAAATTACTTTTTATGTTCCATTTAAGCTAAAGACTGAAAGAGTAATAAGCTCTAGATGAAATTTTGCAGCTTTATTAGGTAGTTGATTAAATTTCAAGTCTCAAAGGTCTTATTTGTTTTAGTGTTGCATTTAATTAAATATGCCATGCACTGTTCGCTTTTATTTACATTGTAGTAAGAGCGAAAAGTGGGCTTCTGGATTTTGTTCGATATAGTGCGGTCGGCTTCAAACCACTTGAGGAAAATTAAGAGACCAGTCAAAAACATACTGCAGTCCCCAATTCCTCAAGGTTCTTTGGTTATTCCATACTATGATAATTTTCTAATATAGGTTTAAGAGAACATTAATTAATATAATATAAATATAAGAAGAAATTTAGAAAGAGAAATTTATGGTGCCCAAGTGGAAGGTAAAACTGGACCGGTGCCCTAGAACATGTTACATACCCACCAAATTGGCGACATACTGAAGAAGGCCAAAGTCAAAAGTATCCAAAAAAGAACAGCTTGTTGACTAGATTGATGGATCTGGAAGACGCGAAAGAGGCGTGTCAGGATCGTAGCAGATGGAAATCTGTAGTCTCTGTCTCTAGGAGACAGGCGTGAGTATATTATGTATGTAAAAGAAAAACAATGTGCATTTTGAATCCATCAGTTGCAATCACGTTATTACAACTATCCATCCATCAGCCTAGTTCGTCCACTGCTGGACATAAGCCTTTCCAGGACTTTGCCACTCCCGGCGGTCATCCTGGAAGAATTGCCCATACTCACACACGCTGGGCAGGCGGGTTGGTGAGTGCGGTGCCGGAACCCTCGCACCAGTGACGCCGCTGCCCGTCACCAGTCTGTTCCATATAAGGCCCGGCTATTAGGGATGGATATACCGCTATCCATCGGTCCCAGGCATGATGGGCCTCCTGGATTTTTTGCCTGTGAGCTGTCCTCTTACTCTCCCCCGAATAACGATGGTGGTACCTTCACAGTTAAGCCCGGCATCAGCTCTATCACCTGATAGAGCGATTTAAAGATGGGATGAGAGAGAGATGAGAGATGAGATCGATGCGATGAGAGATTTAAAGATAATTTTTATAATTTGAAGTGTCACATTTCAAAGATATAAGCAACCAAAGTTTTACCTTAAGCAATAATGGGAGCGAAATTCTGTACTCTGCACAATGCATGGTGCTATAGAGTCGAGCCATGCTCTAAAAAGGTTTTATTTCTGGTGATACTAGTACAAATTTAGTTCCTTATATCTTCAAGTCGTGAAACTTTTCAAGCCTTTGTCAAAGAATGTGTTTTCTTTTGTATCGACGTTAACAATAGAGTATTATAAAAAAAAAAAGAAACTGCAATTTTTAAAAATAAAATGGCGGTATTTCAGTAGAGGCCAAAATCTTTGAACCCCCTTGAATAAAGAATACTTTTTAAAAAGAATCGTACTTTTTATTTACTATTCTTGAAAAAATATATTCTTTTTTTCTTCTAAAAAAGGTTGGCAACCCTATGTGTAAGTGGGATACCAAATTTATTGAATATAATAAACAAAAACAACCAAGTTAAATTCAAATTCAAATAGTTTATTTTGCAAAGTAGGTATGTATAATACACTTTTTACACGTCAAAGTTAATCCAATAAAAACATATGTAATAAAATAAATAATAAATGTAAATGGACTAGATTAAAGGTGTATTTAATTTATGTAGCAATATATATATACGATTGAAATTATAGGTAAATCCCGAACCCATACCGGAGACCCGGCCAGGGACCAGGAACAAGGTTCAATGATCACCAACCGAGCCCCCAGCACGAACCCAGGTGGCCGACCAAATCACATCCTATGGTTACATATATACATGAATACCTCCGCCCATTCGATTAGTCTTGGTAAGAAGAACAGGCAAGAAACTTAGCAAGATCATGACATGTCTTTACCTAACTATTTACACGTATATTTTGATACGATTAAATTTAATATGTTTCCATTCTGTGTGTAAGTTTGTATTTTAAGTTTTTCAGGAATGTACGGTTGAGGAAACTGAAAGTGATGTCTTGTGTAACCTGAAAGGCCCTTTTGCGGTCCAAACCCGAGAAGCCACAACACAAACTAAAATTAAACCGGTCATGTCTTCAAAACAGTTGTGTTTGTACTTAGGACTGGAAAATGGACCTCACTTAAGCTGCGAACTAGTTTAAGGTGATATATCGTCCGTGCAAAGGTCCCCGTTACTCCAAGCGGAAGACACGCATTGCGAGAGGGACGGAATTGGGGAAAATTGACAAAAAGTCGTTTTTAAATTAATACAAAATTAACTAAAATAGCTTTGGAAATTTCCATAACCAGTTATTAAGGTATTGTTAAAACCTATCTTAATAAATATTTTTGAAGTCTGTATGCTATCCCGATTTATCAGAATATTTAGACCTCATTTCATTAATTATTTCTATCAAGTAAAATTCCTCCATACGCGTTTCTGGTAGTCCAGAATCTAGAAAAAGGTCCCAAAATTGTTATACTAATTTGTTTAACTTAGGACTTGGTTTGAACAGCAGATATTTAACTTCAAAAGGTGTAGATTTTGACGATATAGCCCGTTACTCTCTTTAGGTACGTATTATTATATACATCTCGACTGTGGACGTATGTTCCACCATCTTACTCCCAAATCCCCCCGAAGCTATTCGGGGGAGAATAAGAGAACAGACCTCAAGCAGACAAAACCAGATAGCCCATCTTGTCTGGGACAGATTGATGGTGGTATGACCATCCCGAATTTCTGGCCGTTGTATATAACAGACTAGTGAAAATAAAATAAAGTTTGTTATAACATCCATCACGGCAAATAAAAATTAATAAAAAAAATTTTTTTTGGCGGGGCCTAAGGATAAAAGTACCTTTTTTTAACGTGTTTATTTTAGCTCTCTCTTAAATACGTTAATACAGACAAGTTTCAAACTTGGTCACATTGTAGGTTTTACATACTCTAAAGTACAACAACAAGTATAATACAGTTAGGGTTCCGTAGCCAGAGGGTGCCGCATTGTTTGTCAGGCGCTACAATTTTATCAACCAGCAGGTTTCGAACTCTCAAGTTTGAAAACTACCGATTGAGCTACGACTGCCTATTTTACACACCTATCTATCAATCTATCAATACATGTAATAAAAAAGTAGAAATTAACATTATATCATTGTAGTATAGAACCCAGTGTCTGTACATTGAACAAAAGTAATAAAAATAGAAAGGGAGTGACTAAAAAAGAGCAATAGAACACAAATCAGCTATTTTTAGAATACTTTTCAGTCTGTCTGTCTGTCTGTTTGTCCGTGCACATCTCCGAAACCACTGGACTGATTTGGATGCGTTTTTTTTTTTCATTATCATCGTTAATAAAATTAATGAAATAAAAAAAGGTTAGTATTACATAAATACGTTACTATTTATGCAATACTAACCTTTGCCCGTTTGCCTTTGTCTCTGTATTTTTCTTTACGTGTACAAAGTAAAGAAAATAACCAAACTTTTGCACTTTTTCAATGTTTTTCGTTGTTATTTTCATCATATTGTTCTTAAATAAAAAACTATCGTGTATAAATGCTCCAGTCGTCTATGAACTTTATTGTAGGAAATGAATCATATTAGCAAATTACTTATTTATTTAAAAAAATTGGGAAATAGAGGAAAAAATTACTCGACAACAGCTAACTTTACGAATTTATTCTATCGAGCCAACTTTATCAAAAAATCTATCGTGTATACTGTCTAGTATATATACCCAATAATACGAGTACCAATATATTTCCCTAGATTTTAATTTAATTGTTTACTACTTCAAACAAATTTTAGTATACGCGGGCAAAAGGTTAGTATTGCATAAATACGTTAAAACCGAGGCTTACTTACACGAGGCAGTATAACTTCGGTGAGACGTCTTCTTCCCAACCCATTCTTTGAATACGAGCTATATTTGTGTAATGAACCTCCTTTTAATCTGTTTATAATTTGTCATGGTTTGATTAAGTATTTTTTAGTCTAACACTATCTGCGGAAACGTTAAATGACTAGCTAGAGTTGATTTAAGTTTTTACTATTGTTATTAAAATAGACACTAGTTTTCCAAAACAAGTAATAAATAAATAAAAATATAAATTACCACTGCCTATTACACAATATCACACAGTTATACGAAAAAGGCCAGGTATAAGTATCCATTAAATAAGGTCTATCAATCACATAGTTAACCTATAGCCCTTCTTATTAAAAGTTTCTGACCCTTAATTGTAAATCGAAAAGCCGAAATCCCTATTATCGTTAGGTATGCGAGGGTCTGTGTAAAGGGCGATTTCCACTGCATAATATGCTCGTAGGTGGTATCTACACATCAGTGGTGTGCATAGAACTTTTTACCGGAAAAGCAATCAGAAAGTCAAGTTTGACAATAAAAAAAATATGAAAAAATTTTATCTACCCTCGAGTGAACATTTTTTTTTTTCGAAAGTGTTATTTAAATTTTTAAATTTTTTTTAATTGTCAAACTTGACCTTCTGGTTGTTTTTCCGGAAAAAAGTTATACGAGTATGCACGCCACTGCTACACATCCAGTTGCATTAGGTTTTCTATAAAAAATAAAAAGAATAATAGTTTCACTGTAATTTTTGTGGTATTGGGAACGAAATGGTATTTATTTATATTCTGGAAAGTTATAAACACCAAACACGTTGAGTCCCGTAATGAAAGGGTAGTATTTACACGAGTGAATATAAATTAAAATTTAAGGTGTCAAAAATACTGAATATAGGGAACTAAAATACTAAGTGGGCGAAGGACTTTGGGCGATATTTAAATGTTGAAAACTCGAATATAAATTTGAGTCGAGTTGAATAATTCTAGGCCAACAATTTTCTACTAATGATAATTTAATTTTAAGTTATTGAACTAGGGACGTCGCCTTGCTCCGCTCCGCTTTGCTCGGCTCCTCATTATCTTACATGTAAACCTAACACGCTCCTCCTCGCTTCACTCGTCGTTGCAACTATTTTTACACTTTTGGTGAAATATTTTTGATTTCATACTTTAAATTCGCCCACTCAGTATTTTAGTCGCACGCTTTGGTATTTATTCCGGACACTTGAAGTCGCTAATTATATTTTTATTCGCCCGATTAAAAATTTCCCATCAGGAAATGGCCCAATTAAAAAACCTGCGGTTTATGGAATATAATAATTTTGGTCGAATAGAAATGACTTTGAACAGCTGTTTCTTTATGATTGAAAGTTTGCCTTAATACTTCGTTAAAAAGATAACGATCAGTTTGCGTCATCAAAAAAACACTAAATTTATATGATGCGAGTACATATTATGTAGTAAACATTATTAAGAGTACGGGACTCACCGTGTTTGGTTTTTATATTCCGCATCATCAGTCATCCCGCGACCATGGCAGATGAAACTCTGCCGAAAATTCGGGAAAATATAAAAACCAAACACGGTGAGTCCCGGACTCCTAATACTCGTAATGTTAATAATGACCATGTAAATTTAAGTGCATTAAGTGCAGATGAATTAAAAAGCAGTTTTGGGGTAATTTTTCTCTTCGTAGTTCCTTTTTCATTTTAATCCTTTAGTAGGGTAAAGGGAGGTATTTTGGTGACACAGTAGTTTGGTGATATATTTTTTAAACCAGTCACCCTTAAGATCGGTTTCGCAGCCGGATTGTGAAAAACCCGCCTTTTTCTAATTAATCGAAACAGAACACTTTAATTCAAAATTCACTCAATAGTTATTCAACAAAACCTTATTACCTATGTATTGTGTATGTTACCATCGCAAATTTTTCATTGGTTTCTGTACATCAAATTGAAAAAATTTTGAATTTTAAACGTACGAAGTCTACTAACTTATTAAAAATAAATGGTGCGAGATCAATTCGCACTTTACCGTTTCTCTTTCACCGTTTTTAAATTTCTCTTAATAATTTTAGTTTTAGTTTATTAAAAGTTAATAATAAAAAGGTAAAAATGAGAATTTTACTCAAGATATATTTCGGGCCCCTTAATAATTGGTTTTATGCAATCGTCGGTGGAAAGCAGCCCTTAAACTCCCGCGAAGCCTCGAGGAAAGGGAACTAAGACCCATTTATGTTCATGGCTATTATCCCTTCGGAACATATTGCCATTATTGGACCGCTCTTTAATGGGGAATCACCTTTACAGTGGTCGCTGGGACCACTTCATAGCCTAGGTACATTTTGAAACATAAATTAATTAAAAACATTACATTTTATTTTTATTATGTATTGATTCTTAGGTTAGTTTTGCGTTTTTGTCTTATGTAAGTTTTATTTTCAAAAACCTTTATGTATGTAAAAAAAAAATTAGAAAGATTATTATAATTTTTCTTTTAACTTAAATTTGGAAAACAGTAAATTGAAAACAAAATAAATCTTTTATTTCAATTAACAGAATACGCAATAAATTATACTAAATCATCACGGATCAGCTTACTTTTGAGTTACCGTGATTATACTGGTGTTAATTTGATAACCTTTTTCCTTCAAACAGGGTGTTCTATCCATTAAATATGAACAAGTTTTACTATGGGGACAAATCTGATATCGCGAAAATAAAATATTACTAGTTTAGTAATTTTATTTATGATTTCGAAAAAAAGGATCATTCAACCTCTTTCCCGATCACTTACTGAGTCTCCAGTATGAATTCGGGCGGTTCATTAAATTTCGCCTTGTATACAGGTTAGTGCGTGGAGACGGGGCAGTATGGGGAAAATCTAAACTATAAGAGATAGAGTTTGGATATATATTTATGGCTAAGGTTTCAAAAAGTATGCACTTTTATTTTCTCCAAAATCGATGACGAGAGTCCTTTGAGTAAATTTCCTTATCTCTTATAGTTTAGATTTCCCCCATACTATAGTTTAAATTTCCCTCATCTAAACGAGCTACCCTGTATATTGTAGCATTCGCTACAGGTATTCAACCTTTTTCATATATTTTTAGTATTTCTTTATCGTTGAATGCTTAACTGAATTTTCAAATTCGAAAATTTGGAATATCTTGTCAGATTTTTTTGTTATTTTTCTCATATCAAAGAGTATCGTGAGACAAGGAAAAGGAAATTTGCCACAAGAAATTTAAAATATCAAATTTTAAAACTATATCTTATCTATAACTTATCCACGAAACAGAGCACATTTGCTCTAAAGATTGTGAAAGCCAGTTTTTTTCTGCATTTCCTGCGACCCATCGGGTTTTTTAAGGGTTTTTCCCCATTTCTTCTTCAATTCCTCCTGCCATCTCGTACGGTTGTACCTATTGAGGCCGGATATACGGACCACGTACCCTGGTGGGGTAAGCCTCCGGTATTAAAACAGAAGTCGGCTTGGCTTGATCGACTACTCCCAGGAAGACTGGAAACACCTAAGTCACGAAGACACCCTTACCAGGTTTTTGTATCCGTAGCCTAACATCCAGTAGTCTGGATATCCAGCATCAATTATTTTCTTCCTTAGTGTAAAGCTAGATAACGATTGCTCTTAACACCTTGATATTACGTTTTCTTCCGGATTAGAAGTTATTAAAACTTCCGTGAAATCATAGTTTCTGGGATCCTATAAACTAGTTTCGATATCCAAATTTAAATCCATTATTTTGTGAACAAATGCGTCGTTTAAGCTAAAGGAAAACAAAATCCTAAATAAGAAGAATTAGGCATAATTTTTGTGTTGATTTTATAGATTCCTTAGTACCCAATACTCTACAGATATTATCGTGTTTTATACCATATTTTTTACTTCTGTTTTGTTATTTTTAGTTCATTTAAAGTTAAATTATACAGTTTCTTTATCCAGATTTACCTCTTTTTTTGGCTGTCACCAGGCTTGCCTGGTGGCAGTCCAAATTTAGGCCGAACCGACCAAATTACGTTCGTCATTATGAAGTAGCTAAAACCGATATTTTAAAAAGAAACGCTACAGTAGCCGTCAATAGAAATTGTGAACTATGTAAACAAAGCGCCATGTTGTCTTTGTCTATGAATAGGTGAACTATCTAGAGATGGGTAAGTATGTGATTAAAGTATGTTAGGTGCTTAATTAGTTTTCTTTATTTGATTCATCGCTAAAATATTCTGATGAATCGCTAGTCAAATCGCCCACGTTAATTACAAATGGTTCCGTCACAGCGTTGTTGGCCGTATCTTTTATCTCATCCAGTTCTTTCATTTTTTCTTCTACTTTTAGGACATGAGGTACACATTTTAGAGCATCGCTGGAAGATCACACAGCTCTCGATAGAATCACACACACGTTTATGTCAAAGATTATGAAGTAACGCTGTTAAAAAAAAATGACGGAATAAAATAACATCACGAATAATATAGGTTTATATTCAAATAGATTCGTACATCACCAATTTTCAAAGACAATACAGATTCGATGAGAAAAAAATATGACAGCAATCTCGACGCAGTACAGAATTGACTATTGATTCTATGATTTTCCGTAATTAACTGGTGATTATTGAATATTTCATGATGAAATACAGTGAATGACTGGTAAGACTCGATGCTTCATGATTTGGAATAATGTTCAATGAGACTCCGTGACAGAACCTTGAGAAAAATTGAGAAAACTGTTTGTTTACATAGTCCACAATTTCTATTGACGGCGACTATACAATATGTAAGAACCACCTAAGGTAAGTACATACACTGACATATGAAAAGTTTTGCTTTGGAATTCGGAGTGTTGGTTTAGGAAATACGGGGTCCCATACACACAAAATATACTTTCATACAAACGTAGTTATTTTTTGTTTGGTTTTTTTAGGAACAGGTAGTGGATATACGTACATACATACATGTAATGACGCCTTTCTCCCAGAGGGATAGGCAGAGAATACAGATTTCCATCTGCTACGATCCAGATACACCCTTTCGCCTCTTCCACATCCATCAATCTAGTCATACAAGCTCTTCTATTCCGGATAATTTTGATATGGCCCTTTTTTATCTGTCGCCAATTTGGTCAATAGTGGCTAAAAGAATGTAGAATAACCCCAAAGTCCAATTCTGATAACTTATTGCTACTAATATCGAAAAAAGGATAGGTCAGGTGTCCGTGTTTCACAAAATTATTGATATTGGGGTAGTGTCATGTTACGAACACATTTTTGGAAACCGTTCAAATATTTTATGGCCTAAGATGTTTTAAAGCGAAATCCTTCGCTTTGGATTTGCTTTTCGTAAAAGAAAGATGTCACACAGCTACGAATCTGGCCCGAGGATATTCATTTTTTTCAAAATATTTGTGTTTATTTATTTTATTATTCACACAAAAATCCACAGCACATAACAAAAAATTAATATCAGAGTTATTACTTGAAATATTGTTTCTTATTTATCTGAGGTGCGATTGTGTAAGGAAATAGTAATGAAATCGTCTATCGCTATTGCTTTAAAAAGTAACGTGATTGGCTAGAAATTACGTGACTCATCACTTCTAGCCAATCACGCGTACTTTTGAAAGCAATAGCGATAGATGTTGAAGTTAGACAATAAGACATCTGAGGTGCGATTGTGTAAGAAAATAGTCATGAAATTGTATTTATTTGATAGCTTAAAACGTGTCATTTCACTTGTGAAACGGCCAATTCGAATTGTCTATGGTGTTCATAGATGCTTTACGATTTGTATCGTTATTTTAGACAATGAGTAGTCTGTAATGCACTCTAATAATACTAAATATACGGCCTGTTTAAAAACGACACTAATATTGATTTTGATAATTAACATTGTTCCAATTAGGTGTCTAAGTAGTACATTTTTAACCGGACACGTCTCCTGCAATATATTTTATATTGTAACTGATTCATTAGTTATAATGCACAAAACTTCTTGAATTTTTGTAACATTCCTATTATTACCGAAGGCGATAGCATTATTAATCACGTTTAGTATGATATCGTGTCAGATGATATCACAAGACATGCTTTGATTGGCAATAACTTAGTAATTTTTTGACAAATCGAAAAATGATTTTACTTCTGTTTTGAGTTTTTTAAACTCTTCCTGTAGAAGACGAGTTCATTATTACAAAACTTTAGATCTAGGCTCAATAAATTATATTAAAAACAGAATTTTACCCCAACTATTGCAGTTTTATTTATCATCACGGAGCAGCTTTCATTTGAACGAACGTACCTAATTATATTTGTAATTTGTATTTGAGCTAGCCTAATTATATTTGTATTTTGTATTTGAGCTAACCTAATTATATGCGTATTTTGTATTTGAGCTAACCTAATTATATTTGTATATAGTATTTGAGCTAACGTAATTATATTTGTATTTATTTATTTAAGGCAAAATGCAATAATTGCATCATGCAAATTAAGTAAGTTTACTTAACACCAGTTATTTAAAAGAATGTTAAAAGGTTGTCAAAATGTTATGAAATGGTTGTTAAAAGTTGTCAAAATGTTATGAAATGGTTGTTAAAAGTTGTCAAAAGCTTAGTTCGTTGAGATGGGTCAGTAAGAGGAAAATCCAACGTATCTAGCACATCTGGGACATGTTTATAGACACAAAAAATACTATTTAATTAAATTTTATTTAATACAATTTAGTGAAATAATAATAGAAGGAAAAATAGAGGGGAAACGGGGAAGAGGCAGAAGAAGGACGAAGTTGGATTGACAACCTAAAGACCTGGACTAATATTAAGGAAGCGATGATCTGCAGACTCATTAATATTCCGTATAAGGTCACATGCATGACTATTTCATATGTAACTTGGTCAAATAATGTAATTATAATATACAAAAAATAATATAATTATTTGTGTTTTTCTTTTAGTAATATTTTATGAAACATGGTGGTATTTTTGTTTACTATTAAAGTTATTCTCATTGTGTACCTATATGACTATTTGTTTCAAATAAAAAAATAAATATTATATACAACGTGTAACAGAAAGGTGTAACCATATTTAAAGAGCGTATTCAGTTAATGGTATAGAGAATAACTTTTACTACGGAACTAACCCTGAAATCTCAAAAAAAAAATCTGCCCATCCATACATTTCGGCCGAGCGGAATTGCATTTTTCTATGAAACAGTAAAAAATTTTTTTCGAGTACAGTTTTTCTTCAATAGTAAAAGTTGTTCTATACCATTGACTGAATAAGCTCTTCAAATATGGTTACACCTTTCTGTTACACGTTGTACACATAAATAGATAGCAAACTATAGCGCTAATCTAAAAAATTTAGAAAAAGCGCAAAAGCTTTTAGTTCGTTCAATAGAAAAAAAGGTACATATAAATTTCATGTTTTTCAAGTGATAAAAGGCCTTTCTTAAATTATACAGCCTTGAAATTTGTATTAAAATTAGTGACCTTTAACCCCGTCTAAACATCTAGAAGCCGAGTTATGAAATAAAAACGCAGTTTTTCGTGAGTGCGTGTTTCATGGTGGTCGTAACAGGCACAGCTGAGGGCGCACTATTTTAAACTAAATGAAAACGTCATAGAGTTCACTTCTGATTGATGCAAAATGAAGTGTTCAATCTGATCTTATATATATTTAGAGAGATGGTAGTGGGCGCCCGTCAGGGCACGGTACAAAAAGAAGAAAAATTATTGCAAAAATAACTTGAATACGAAAGTAACACATGAGGAGGTCGAGTGATTGAAATTTTCAAATCCTAAAAGTAATCATATTTATTTCGTAAAAGTTCTTCTACTGCCATGCAAGTTAATTGTCATACTTTTTTTGCTATTACCAATGTTATCAAAAACATTTTTTTTATTCCATATACAATGAAATTGATTCACTTATCCATCAGTTAATAAAGTTTTCAAAAACCTATGAAGACATTTCAACATAATGATTTAGAAAAAAAAACTGCTTACAGGGTGCTCATTTACAAGCGAACCCTAAAAACCAATGAACCGAACAAAGAAAGAAAGTTAATTTAGATAATTAATTTCCGTCTTTGATCTCCTCCCCGGGGATACATCAACTTACGAATCAGAGGATTTCATTGAAAAAACGAAAAAAATATTAAATTTTTGGTTTTCTTTTTAAGTCAGAATAAAAAAATGAAACTCTTCTAGGATAACTTTGATGTTTTTCTGTCCGTTTCTGTGGCAAATTTCTTATGATTAAGCATCTATCTCAATAAAACGAGGCTTTTAAATTAAAAACTGAAATACTCGGAAATATCTGAAAAACTCATGAAGTCATATAACTATGCAAGTTTAGATCTGTGTCAAATAGCCCCGATCTTGGGGCTTTTTGAGAGATCATTATTTTAAAAATAAAATGCAGTAAATAATTATTCAAAACCCAAGAGACTTTATTTGGCACATGGGTTAAAACACAAGCTATCGAATTCAATATAAACATCTTGAGATAGACTACAAAATAAACTTTTAACAAAAAAATAGTAACCGACTTCAATAGTCACAGCAGTCATTCACTAAAAAGTTAATAATAATTCTATAAAGACCGATGGTACCGAAGCAACACTTTTGCTGACTTCTTTCTTCCTGAAACAATATGTTATCTAGAAGTCGGCGTTCTTATATTGGTTTTTATGTTGCTATATCGTAGGAAATACGCCGACTTCTAGATAACATAATGTTTCAGGAAGAAAGAAGTCGACAAAAGTGTTGCTTCGGTACCATCGGTCTTTATAGAATTATTATTAACTTTTTAGTGAATGACTGCTGTTACTATTGAAGTCGGTTGCTATTTTTTTGTTAAAAGTTTATTTTATTTCACATTTTTTTGTGTTGCTGGATTAAATTGTGAGGTATGGGTTGTTCTCGCAAACGTGGTGTTAATATGAAACGAAGTTCAAGTGAGTATAAGTAGACATGTTTGAGTAGCTTCCGTATATCATCACAACATCATTACCGCAATCTCGAGTTATGTGCTGTCATCCCTTGAAGAGTTCTACGGTGATGAAGCCAAGATCGAAGGTCAGGTGAGTACACTGGCAATTTTCAGCAATGCCCTACAATGAGCACCCTAACACAAACTGGTTGCTGCAATCCAAAGTTATGTGCTGTCATCCGTTGAGGAGTTCTATGGTGATGAAGCCAGGATCGAAGGTCAGGTGGATATTTTGATAATCTTGAATCAGCACCCTAACGCAGTGATTACCGCAATCTCAACTTATGTGCTCTGATCCGTTGAAGAGTTCTATGGTGAATATAGTGATGAAGCCAGGATCGAAGGTCAGGTGGAACAATGTCGATTTTCAAGTAATACTTCGTAATCAGCACCTAGGTTCAAAGCGATTACCTTAATTTCGAGGGGTATGCTGTCATTTTCTGAGGAGTTTCACTGCCTACCTCTGAAGACCTTCATCAGATCATGACCAAACCCAAATGGAACTTACCTGGAAGTACACTCTTCCAAACAAAAAAAAAATTATCCAAATCAGTTCAGAAATGACGGAGTTATGGAGTAACAACGCCCAAAAAAAAAAAAACATGCAGTTGAATTGAGAACCTCCTCCTTTTATGAAGTCGGTTAATAATGAGAAAGACCATTTTCAATAAGAAAATCGTCTCAATTAGCCCCATTTTACGGTAGATACTTTCCGTTGTCCTATTATCTTGAAAGTAACCAAGTTGAGGAAGGCCATAGCACAAGTAATGGTTAACATTTCAATATCACACAAATTATTAACCTAATAATTAATGTTACCTGCAATGGTATTTGCTATTCTATATTTCAAATTATCGGACAAAAAAACTGAATATACGGAACGTTTTTTACTTATTTATTACATACACAAACATATCCCAAAAATTCACTGTCTATTTTAGTTTCAACAAAACTGAAAACGATAATTATCACGAATAAAGTTTCTTACTCCTACAACGGACAAACAAAGCTGGGATAATACAATTATGCTCTACAGAAAAGTATCGAAGCTAAGCTAAGAGAAATCATAATCTGATTGAACTCATCCATTTTCTTTGACAAAAACCTACTCTTTTTCAATTATATTAAAAGGTGCCAGAGCTATCTCAAAGGGAAATTTAAAAAGAAAGGAACAGAGGTGTAATATTGAATTTTTCGCACTTACATTACATTTAACTTCTAGGATCGGATGGAACCCGCTCGTGCATGCCTAGCTAAGAAAATAACTCAAAATAAGTTATATTTTGATGCTTTCAAATCAAACGAAAAACAATAATATATAATCTATATAATTGTACATAATCCAGGGTTAGGATTATCAGATCGATATATACCTAATGTTGGAAAAACTAAGAAAGTTTTGTAGGTGTGGAGTCGGCTTCTTATAATATTATTTTGATACTAAAAATCCCAGAATGACGGAATTATTTCAAACGTTACTATAATCTAGTACTTATATGTTACCGGCAATCTAAATAAATAAAAAACTGAAATTAAAAAAATAGGAATTTAATACAATTACTAGGAAATTTATAAAACACCAAGCTCATTTAGGCCGAACAGAGAAAAAGGCAAAACAGGAGGCCCATCAAAAATACAATAAAATAAACAAATAGATAAATCAGCTTTGCATTTTATAAATTTCCTAGGAATTGTATACAATTTCTAAATAATATAAATTTACGGTAACATCTATTATGCATTAGGTAATAATGCCGTAATTTCCGTAATTTTCACTATCA
This sequence comes from Ypsolopha sequella, assembly GCA_934047225.1. Lineage (NCBI taxonomy): Eukaryota > Metazoa > Arthropoda > Insecta > Lepidoptera > Ypsolophidae > Ypsolopha > Ypsolopha sequella. The sequence continues at coordinate 9,602,563 of OW203996.1, read as the reverse complement.
AAATTAATAATATTTTAAGAATCTCACTCCACACCTACAAACTTTTTCAAGGATTTTTCCAACTTTAGGTATATATCGACCGATTATCCTATCCTTGATAAAACAAGTTCTTTTTTGCTTTTCCCAAACATTGCAGGCGATTTTGTATTTTGCAATACTTTGATTGGTTTTGTTGTGACTTATTTGCACGGTTGTACAGAAGAGGTATGTATTTGAGTCGGATACCTTTGTTTAAAATCAGAAATACGATTTTCATTAGCCGTAATTTCCTAAAAGATATTTAAAATACCGAAGAATACCGAAAATGATGCATAATTAACTCTTCATACAAAAATACAAATATCCGCTTTTTCTTTGTACTACAATAAAAGAAGTGAAAACTTTTCACTGTTGGGCAAGCGCAACACGTCAAGCATGAAGGTAACGAGAACCCATAAGATTTGCCCTTTTCCCCTACCAAAAATGGCTCAACGCGCCTTAAGAAGATTTCACCAAAAAAAAAAAACAACAGAAACAAAAACAATCATTAAATTTTTGATAGGCCAAACAATTTATAGACAGCTATATTTTATCCTTTGTTATTTACATTATTTTATACTTAAGGGTGGGTATTAGCTACGATTCTACTTAAGCCTAATGAACAAGTTCATTAATTTTACCTCGAGTTTGTATTGTCACAGTCATTTCTAGAGGGTGGTGACCCTTAACAAATTTGTTTCGTAGATTAGCAAAAGAGCCACGAACTGGATCAAATTTCTTCATTACGTTTTTCCTTTCCACCCTCTTTTATTGTTAGAAGAGTAATTTATTTTCGGTTTTTATTTCGGGCCCTTTAAATAAGGCATTTTATTGCGGAATCGGGAATGATGGGCCTTTTTTTCATGCCCATCGACATTTCTTTGTTCATATTGCAAGTGCATTACCATTTTTTAGGGTTCCGTAGTATCTAAAAGGTACAAAAGGAACCTTTATGGTGAGACTTCGTTGTCCGTCCGTCCATATGTCACAGCCTCATAACTTTAGCATCGTTAAAGATAAAGACATGAAATTGGGCACAAAAATAACATTAAATTGTTAAGTGTAAAAAAATATGACAAGTTTTGAAATTGATCAAAATATTTCCAAAACAAAAGTGTGAAAATTAAAAAATACTATCCTAATAATGCAATATGGGTATCAAATTGTAGATTTTAAAAAGTTGATTGTTAAGATATAGTTTTGCTATATTTACTGGCGCTGGTTACGAGAAATCTATAAAAAACCACAAAAAATATGTACGTGACATATGCCCCCCCCCCCCCTTATCTCCGAAACAGGTAGACCGAAAAATATGAAAAATTATAGATCATAGTTGGCCAATTATAGAAAAACTTAAGCAATTTAAAAGAAGTTGAGCACAAATGAGGAATTTAAAAAAAGAGGTAAAATAAAAAATATATATATATTATAAAAATACAGTATGCGTATAATAAAAAACTTATTGTAAAAAAAACTATAAAAAAAAATGTCCTCCCTCTTTATCTTCAAAACTGGTAGGCCGACAAATATGAAAAAAATCATAGTATGATTCACATGTGTTTACGTAAAGATTACAAGAAAAGCAAAGCGGTTGAGAAATTTGCGAAAAAAAATTACAAAGTTAAATTTATCATCCACTATACTGAACCCTAGGTACGTCTAGTCTGACTCGCACTTGGCCGGTTTCTTCTTCTCATTAAATTTAATTATACATAAAATTTATCTTAATTTTATATGAAAGGTTTAAGGAAGCTTATTATAAACTTCTTGGGTATAAAGTTTGTTAAGTGTTCACAAAAAGTCCATTGTCTACTTAAACTGTAATATGGAAAAACTGAAGAATTGTTGAAAATTTTCTTAATAGGATGTGCCGCAAATTGGTCATAAAAGGACAACAAACTACACATCTTTCTTCACAAACAAACTCTTACTCACACTCATACTCACACTAACACTACATATTCCACTACACATCCATACTCTCATACACACAACCGACATTTTAAATTAGCCCTTTTAAGTTAGTTTTAATTTTATTTCTTTTGCATGCATGTTAAATGTATATATAGATGTAAACATTATATTTCACAGCACACATTTTTTATAAATCAAAATAAACATCTCCTATCGAAGTCTGTATCTCGTCGAGGGGATATGACACTGTGACCCTAAGATTCAGGATTACCTAAACTATTCAATTCAATTCAATTCAAATTTATTTGCACCATAATGTTTGAAAGGTCTTAAATAACATTTGTAGTATCAATTATGGACCCTGTCGGGCACAGCAAAGTAACTTAAAGCTAGTAACATAATTATTTTTATTCTAAATAGGTAATTATCTATATAAGTATATATATGGGATATAAAGGAACATATCAATGTTATATTTAAGTAAGTAAGTATCATAAACAAGGCTTTATTGTGCTTAAAATCTACGTAAATACAATTTGTTTCTTTTATATCTATAAATCTTAATATTCTAGTTATTTAAGTATTCTTCAATTGTGTAGGGACATTTTTGTATTAAATATGTTTTTAGTTTGTTATTATAAGTTGTAAGTTTTGGTTCATTTTTTATATAATTTGGTAGTTTGTTAAATAGTCTTTGTAGTGCTCTATGGCCTTAAGCCATAGAGACATTCTTCATAACTTCACTTTGACTTTGACTTGGATTTTGGAAAATAAACAATAATGCTAAAAGGTATTTTATCTTCGTAATTAACTGTTTCCACACTGGTGACCCTTGAAGAACCGCATTATCAACATCAATCACAGGTATCAAATCTTGGGGAAATATTTGACGATTTTTAAACACAAATAGCCAGGTATCGTGTATATATATTGCAGGAAGTGTCATAAGTTTATATTTTATGAAATATGGCTTACAACTTTGTGTATTGTTGATTTGTGCAAGTATTCGGACACATTTTTTCTGGGTAATGAATAGGTCGTTTGCGTTCACACTGTTACCCCAAATCATTACTCCATATCGTAGCCAGGAATATGCGTAAGCGTAATAGGCTGACAATGCAGTTTCTGTATTTGTACTATGTTTTAGTTCGAATAAGGCATATGTAAATTTCGATAGTTTTGCTTTAATGTGTTTTATATGGTTTTTCCAATTTAGGTTAGTATCGATTTGCATACCTAGTAGGTTGAAATTGCTTACTTGTTCTATTTTGTGATTTTTAAATTGTACGTTGATATTGAATGGTTGTTTGTTGTATGGTCTGAATTCTATTATTTTAGTTTTCTTAAAATTTATTTCTAAGTTATGATCCTGAAGCCAGCTTGCCACTCGTGTGATAGTATCAGCCATTACATCAGCTGGGTCTGATTCTTTGTCCAACTGTAGCAATACCGAGACATCATCCGCGAATAGTATTGACTGAGTTATGTCTCTGTTCAGTACTTTCGGCAGGTCATTTATATATATAAGAAAGAGAACACATCCTAGTACACTTCCTTGTGGTATCGAATTTTTTTGTTGTTTTTCGCTAGATCGTACGACTCCTGTCATATTTGTTTTATTGTTTAGGTGTTCTATTTGTACTAGGGAACAAGATAACACCCTGGGTACTTAAGAAAATGAATAAGACATAGAATAAAATATATAAGTCTTGTACCATTATTTCGATGCTTGTACCTAATTTTAAGAATATTTTTGTAACGAAAATAAAGAATAATTATATATTATATTATTTATATAAAGCACCCATATAAAAAATTATCTTAACGACTTCTACTGAATGAATAACTATCCCAAATATCTCCAACTTACGGTACCTAAATGTTTTCCTTTTCTATTAAAGATAAGGTAGTATTTAAAATATAAAAATAAGACTCATTGACGTTATGACAGGATTCCCTTACTTTTATATAATCCTAATATTTAAAAAAAAAATTTAAATGTCTTTTATTTTGTTATTGTTTGCCTATTTAATTCCTCTTAATTTTATACATCTAAAAGTTAAAATGGTGCCGAGAAAACAGAATGGAATAGGGAAAAGGAATTAAGTTGGGCTTTAGGTGTGTGACTTAATATTTAGGGATGTTATTTGTGACGTAGATTTCGGATTCAATTCGGATAATTCTCACTTTTAAAAACGTAATGAAAATCAGTTTTGATATTTAAAAAAAAAAAAAAACTTATAATAGTAAAGAAGTTATAGGTAAAGATTGGTGAGGATTATGGTGTGAAGATCTTGCTATAATCTATAATCTTCACCACTTATGCGAGTAAACCGCGCTTAGTACCGACTTGGTTTAAATTCCAAAGAATAGTCAAAATAGACAGACGGTATTCGCCGAATTGACCTTATCATAAACTTCTATCTAATTATATTATATTAATAATCACATAATATCACATAATATATCTCATATACAGTACGACGTTTTGTACTTATATGAAAGTTAAATATAATTTAATTTATTTATAAATTGAACTTTCTTACAGCTATATTTACAGGTATGGACCTAAGACAATAAAGAAATCTATTATAATAATCTTATATAATATTAACATCTTACAATACTTCATCTAATAAAAAACAATTCTTAATATTCTCAATAGATAACTACTTATTTCATAATTAACACTGCCAGCCTCCCTAAATGTTTATTCGCCATATGAAATGAGTAATTGAGTATTAATGACGTTATCCTTATTTATTTTATAACTTCTAAATAAGAAAAACAAAGTTAAGTTATGCACTCTGCGCTAAGCGCAAAATTTCAACTTTTTTTCGAAAAATCGGATATTCGAAGTATCCATCCGTTACGTTCCTAACTGTTAAATTAACATTTATTCCCTGCTGCCCAGATCCGGAAAGCTCGCGTATGATTTATAATTGTGCCCCTGGTTTAAGGTTTATCGCGGGTTTAGTTAGAGAAGCGGTTCCGAAACTCCCTTTGAAACTTTTTGTCATTTTTTATGAAGTCTGTCACCTTTTCTTAGACATTTAAAAACAGATATATATTTGCTTTGATAAGATTGTTTTTTGTAAAATATTATTGTTATAATATAATAAAGCGTTCGCATTAGAATGAGACTTAGTCGCACTTATACTCCTGCTCTTCTATAATATATCTTTGGTTGCCAACTGGACTGAGTGCCTATCATCAAAAACATAGATAAAAACTGAACTTTCAATATTGACTTTAGTGGGTATTGAACAATTTACGAACTGTGTCGTCACTTCAAGTGCGAACATATCCTTAGACAATCGGAATTCAATAGTTTATCAAGATTCATAATAGGCTCGCTGTTCAATGTTTAAATTCAAATTAAGAGATTCACCTCTCTGTGAAGGTGGTCTCAAAGACAGCTCTTTGAACTATACATTCAATTGACCCCTAAATGTTAACAGTCCTCCTATCAATCCCAGTCTAATTTAATATAATGCCTTCCTTCCCCTTAAAATGTCATGTTTAGTATCTAATCCTACTAAAAAAAAAACTGTAACCTATAAAAATTTATTCAATCAAATAACATGGAATTATAATGAATTGTACCGTTATGCGTGATAAATAAACAGCGTCTGAATATCTATGTCAGAATCTGACTTGACACTGCCAGAATCTGGCTCTTAAAATAGTAGCCATCGCCACAAGACACAAAAAAAAAGTTTGAACAATAGACAAATAATAAGCTATGGTCAATTGCAAATAAATTTCGGTTCGAAAGGAGTCTTCGTCTGTTGAGTAACTATTTATTCATATTTATTAGAGCGCATTACAAACTAAACTTAACAAACCAGAAAAAAAAAGACTGAAATAATATCGTCAGGTGTGACTAGCTTTCATAAAGGATCAGTCGCAAAACCATAAAAAGAATTAATAGACATGTCGAAATAGATATTACAGCTAAGACCACAGAGTACATTATTATATACAGAAAGCTAAGACTCACTTTGATTTATGCGAAAAAGAACTTGACGTTTCGGTCAACTTAAGGGACAGGTAGCCACCAAAGACCTTGAGTCGACTTGTGTTGGTTAAAATAACGACAGAAACTACATTGAAATAAGGTTCATATTAGCGTGCACTGCATTACGACGTCGCTGGGTCTCGGTATACGGCAAAATAGGAGAAAATACTACTTTTTACATGGACGCGATGGACCTATCACCTCTTATTTATAAGCAAGTGCTCTGCCAACTGAGTTATCGAGGTTTCCATCCTAGACCGTTGTATTTTACCACCATACCTATGTACTACAGCTGTACACCAAATTTTTTAAACAACTTAATACTGGCTTGTAATGCACATATTTAACGCCCACGAGGGCATTCGTAGAGCAATTCCCTTAGATAAAATTATTTTAAGGTGTGTTAATAATTCGAAAACCATTTCGAGATTTAGTTTAATAAGGCGTATTTTAGAAATCGTGATCTAAAAAACCTCAAGATGGTGGATATTTTTACGAAAAAGCTGCAACTTCCATTTGCCTTCGTGTGACGTCACTTGAGAAATGGCTGTTTAAAAATGTGTCCTTTGCTATCAAGATAAATTTACAATAATTTGCTTCCGAGTAACATGACAGCTAGAGACAGACAGAGACAGACTACTTTTTTTATAAGCAATCACACATCACAATCAGTGTAATGTCTAAAATTCTCAAGTGACGTCATATCGGACACTTATTTAAAAAATCATAAAAAAATAATGATTAATTTATATACCAAAATAATGAAAACTATGTCCTAAAATGACGTAAATTCTTCGAAAAAAATATTGGAAAAAAAAGGTTTTAAAAATTAAGCCACGGGAATTGTCTTGTAATATAAGCAAGGGGTCGCAAGTTCAAACCCAAACACTTACTTTTCTATCTTATTTAGAGTATGTAAAGCGTTCAATTGGATGTCGCTGTAAGCCATGTAATCTTATGATTGTAAATTTCTTCGATAACTAAATAAAATAGGCGAAGTAAATTCCCTGGAGGTCGTTAACCCTTAGTCACCCAGGCAATCACAGCCCTCTGTCGCTTTAACTCATCGGGCCAAGAATTAATGGACTATATCATTAGCCGTAAGAGCCTATTTAGTTAATGCGACTTCATAAACGTCCCCAGTCAACTTTCTGAGTTTTATGAAGCTGGAGCCATTTTAAATATTCATGAAAACTGTTATTTTTGTTTGTGAAAATATTGGATGGGTAAAGTTTGTAAATAATACATTCTTATACATTAATACATAATAAGGCAACGGTAGTAAAAATGTATGACTTGGCCGTTTCGCAGCTGTCAGCGTCGCACAGGCACTCCCATGGATTTATGTTAAGAAATCAAGTCACTGATGGTCTTTATATATATGGTAAGGCTTAGGCTTGTATAGTTAGGGGCTCTCCTCTACATGAGATCTTATAAGTTTTTAACAGTGAAAGCGTTATAAGTCTTGGCAACCTACTTTATTTACATGAAATGTTTGTTGGTGGGATTTCATTTCTTTTGTAAGGAAATTTTATATACAAATCCAGACCCCCCCCCCCTCCCCTTATGGAGGGTTAAAATTAAAGATTATTGAAAAAATTTCAATGTTGTAGCCTAAGTCTAAATCTTTATGTAATTTTTTCCTAGCCTGCATACTCAGCTTTCTATAACTTTTGGATGTTTTGAATAGAAATATTGTTATAGAAGTATGAGGGGTTGAAGGATGAAAATTACAGATTTCTTTTTTTGCTCTTGTTTGTGTACTAATTCTAGCCTGCTAACTGAATTTCAGTTTTATTAGACTTCAGGAAGCACCCTAGAGGTTTTGATGATCATGAATGAGTGAGAAAATCGACGTACTTAGGTATTTATATTAGGAGGATAAAATGTATTTAGTAGACTAAAGAAATACGCAAATTTTCATCTGTTTAGCTTCTTTAGACTAAAGAAATACATTTTATCCTGATAATTTGGGCTCTCTAGTATTATCCAAAACGAAATTTGGGGGTTCTAAAATACGACGAAACGTTTCAAGAAAAGGTACGTAGTGTCCTGCTTGCTTCCTTTGGCTCGTCTTGGCGGGGGCACTACCGTCCCGCATATAATATACACCGGCTCTTGATAGCCGCTACCAAAGCACAAAATAACCACTTACAGAAGGTTTACTCCGCATAACTAGCGAAAACAGGCGCACGCATACATAGACGCGTACGTACGACGATCTCGGAGATACTCGGGTGAATGCCAATACGAATTTCTGCCGAGATTATCATACGTACGCGTCTATGCATGTGTGCGTCTGTTTTCGCTCCGTCATCGAGTCGGCCTTCTGGTAGTATCTATTTTGGGACCAAAGTCACTCTCCTGAGCTCGAGCGCTATACTCCCACTATTTTATAAAAGTTCGTTTACTCAAATAGTTTGCATGCTTTAATATGCCGCGCCGACACACAGAGGCTGCCGAGACAGGCGTCGGCTACTTTAAAGATACCACGTATGGTGTACGAACGCCAGCATGACATGCTACCTATTGGCAGTACGTACTCCGGCGTCATAGCCGTTATAATCAAATAGAGGCTTTAGCTGCAGGTGACTACTATACCATATACCCGTACAGCTGTACACCCGCTCACACGATTTGTATCTGATAGAATTCATTATAGTATAATTTATGTAGTATAGGTATTTATTTAATGAAACAAAATAAAACTTAAATAACATTAAAACATATCTTGAGTTAAAAGCACTTTTACAGTAGTTTCACTTAATTTTTTCACTTTTAATTTAAATGAAGTAAAACTACTGTACAAGTAGTAGATGCTAGTGATTGTTGGCACTTGGTGGAATTTTTAAAACACATATACAGTAAACTTTATTAAGGGTCCCCTTCTGTTTGTTGTTTCATTTATTGCATGTCATTTTTAGACATGGTTGTAGCATAATTTTTTTGTAAATTTGATTTGTAAAAGGTCCTAGAAAATGCTTTACAGCGAAACCGGTCGGGCATAATAAAGTTACTTTAAGTTTAATACTGTATATGTAAATAAGTACAAGTGTTTTTTAAACAATACTGTACAAGTGCTTTTAACTCAAGATGTGTTTCAAGTTTCACCAAGTGCCGACAATCGCAAGTTTAAATTTTAATAAAACATATGCCTATAACATAAAACTAACCTAATCTATACTAAAAATAAATAAGTACATTATTTTATTATGTTTAAATAATGTACTTTTTTATTTTCACATAGTTTCCATAATAGTGTGCGGGTTTACAGCAAACTATTTGACCAAAAAAACTAAAGACGGGTCTAAATATAAGTGCTAAGGGCTTTTATATCCAAGCAGCGTTTGTAACAGTCTACAACTACAATCACCATTCACCGCTCCAGAAATATGGTGATAAATTTGTGCAAACCCTCCCAAATATATATGTCACAGCCAAAAGTCATAACTGGTAAAAACTACTTTTGACTGCGAGAATGAGTCAGTCAAAACTAGTTTTGAATAAGGACGTAGTGTTGACTGATATTCGCAGGCAAAATTGGTTTTTCGGATGTCCTTCAGTGCAGAAGAGAGCCGGTAGGTTAGGTTAGAAGGTTACCTGCGTTCCGCGACTGCCATACCTGACCTTCGTGGTTATTTTTTTATGACAACCCAGAAATACTTTTTAATCAAAATTACTTCAGACCAACTTATTCAAAACTAGTTTTTACTGATTTTCGCAGTCAAAACTACTTTTGACCGGCTATGAGTTTTGACTGCAAAATATACACAAAGGCCCTTGAGGACTTAAACGACTTGTATTTTTATGAATACCCTAAAAGGTTATATCTATAAATATAAATTAAAAGGTTATACCTATTTTGCCAAAAGCCCAAATAGTGGTCTTTGCGATAAATTATCTAAAATTGACAATGTTTTTGTAGTTTCCTACGACAATAGCTGGAAGCAAGGTCTTTAAATATACATATATATGTACCTACCTACTTAGAACTGATGTAACCATGTAAACGTTTTACTTGGCCACAATTTGTTAATTTGCTTGACCTAAATAAACAGGAATTTAGAGCACAGTGAAACCACCTTTTTCACAACGGTAAATCTGTACATTGGATATTTAAAAAAAAAAATAAAAACTGCTAACTCAATGTTTGCTCTCATTACCTTTTTATTATCTTTATATTTTATGATGAAAAGTAAGCCTACGGATTTTCATTTCGGATACTGATATAAGTCGTTTTGGCTACGGTTATAGCAGTGCGTTTGCACGCATTTTTTTTTTGGGTTCCTTAGTAAGGTCCTAAAAGGTACAAAAGAAAGAAAGAAAGAAAGAAAATATATTTTTTTGTCAATAAACAACCAATAACACAAAAACTTAACAAAAACGACGCAGCTCTGCAAAATGCTGTGAGTGCGTACATCTATCTGCACAGCGCTGATTTTCAGCTGTCCCTGTTCTGACTAAATATTACATGTAGAATAAAAAGGAACCTTTATGGTGAGACTCCGTTGTCAGTCCGTCCGTCCGTCCGTTTGTATGTGGCGTGCACAGAACTTTGTGCTGGAAAAGCAAACAATTGGTCAAGAACAACAATAAAAAAAAATGAAAAAATTTATATATCACTTTGAAAAAAAAAAGTTTGTATAGGAAATTTTCACTCTAGGGTAGACATTGTCTACCCTGGCGTCATACATTTTTTTTTTCACATTGATATTTAAATTTTTTTATATTTTTTTTATTGTTGTTCTTGACCAATTGTTTGCTTTTCCAGCAAAAAGTTCTGTGCACGCCACCTTTAGCACAGTTAAAGGTAAAGACATGAAATTTGGCACAAAAATGCAATCTGCCCACATATCATGGTTTAAATAAAAATATGAAAAATTTAAAATTTTTCAAAATATTTCTAAAACAAGGCTCATAACTTTAGCACAGTTAAAGGTAAATACATGAAATTTGGCACAAAAATGCAATCTGCCCACATATCATGGTTTAAAAAAATATATGAAAAATTTAAAATTGTTCAAAATATTTCTAAAACAAAAGTGAGAAAAATAAAAAATATTATCCTTAAAATACAATATGGATTCAAATTTTAGATACAAAAAAATTTATTGAATAAATATATACTTTTACTTTATTTACTGGCACTGGTTTCGAGAAATCTTATGTCCACCCAAATATCCAAAACTGGTAGACCGAAAAATATGAAAAATCTTTATTTAATATCTACCATGTGATATCCATATTGTATTTTTAGAATAAAATTTTTATTTTCTCACTTTGGGAATATTTTGAACGATTTCAAATTTTTCATATCTTTTTTAAACCGTGATATGTGGACGAATTAAATCTTTTATTGTGTGAAATTTCAAATTTTTAGCTCAGGGGTAGAACACTGGCCTCTCAATCTTGAAATCCACGTTAGATTCCCGGTCAGGCATTACCAATGAGTTTTTCGGAATTTACATTGCAATGCGCGCCCTAAAAAATCACGTTGGGAAGTAATAATCGTCGGTCAAACGCGGGCATACCGAATGTGGACTGTGACTTGCATTTCAAGATGAGATTTTTGGAGATTTTTGTCGTGACGATATATTATATAATTATTATATTTATCTTTAACGGTGCTAAAGTTATGAGGCTGTGACATACGGATGGACGGACAACGGAGTCTCAACATAAATGTTTTCTTTGTACCTTTTAGGTACGACGGAACCCAAAAAACTTTTGCACGTATGAAAGTTGTTCAATATTAGTAGTTTTAATAAATGACAGCTGTTAAAAAATTAATATTGTATTGAAAATAAACTAACAGATAATTATGAATAATAAAATCACAAGTGGAAAAACCTTTCCAGAATCCTGCGATATACCTTTTCATATAACCAGTGCAACGAAGGACGGAAATTAAAATTTAATTTGCCAGCTCCAAGTTATTTAAGACAACAAAAGGGGGCAAAACGTCCTCATGGATAAGTGACTTGAATTTCAATTAAGGGAAAAGTTGATTGTTCTAAGTTCTAAGTTAAAACACGACTTTCGTTGACTCATTAAGGGTTAACGCTTGTTAGGAACGGTTTTTAGCAGATATTGAAAATTGTGGGTTTAAGTTTTAATATATAATGAATTCTGAGTAATATTGCGGGATCCAGATGCATATTATTTTCGTCTATGCTACGGCAGCCTAATTCATTTTTCATTTCTAGTCCTTGTTTGAATGTGTGTGTTTTTCAATATGTTACACGAGCAAGACGCTGTGATCGTCTGCGCCTCGTACAATGTAAAACCTCACTTTTTCACAACAGTATATTTGCTATGGCACCTTCTATATACAATAAAATACCTAAATTTATTCGGGATTTCAATAATATTAATGATTTTATAAAACAACTCAAGACTTTTTTAATAGACAAAGCGTACTATTCAGTTAATGAATTTTTGAATGATAAAACTATGACAGGTTAATATTTTTATTATTTTGAATCAGGACATATTATTTGTAAACAAGTTTATGTAACTTAACATTATTATATTTTAAGTGTAATGTAATAAATGACATGCCTACTTATAATTATTTCTTAGGTAAGGTTAGTTTGAGATTTATATACAAAATACTGACATTTTTAAAAATATTTGTAATTTTAGCATTTGTGTGTTGTTTGTTTCAATTTTATTTCGTATTTTGTTTATTGATTTATATTTGTATGTCAAATGACAGATTATAAAGAACTATATAATATGTTTGAACACCATTTGTAAAGTTATAATCACAAATAAATTAAATTTGAATTTGTCTAGACTTTACTAGTAAACTTTGTTTTTTAAGGCAACAATTATTTTAATTTTAACGTGCCTTTTACTTTCAAACATTGATTACCACCCTAGTTTCTCATTAACATCCACTTAGTGCCAGAAAATTAGGTCATTGTATGCCGGGAAGCTCGTTTCGTTCACCTTTCATGTTTCCCCAAGCAATTTCCTCTAATAAGAAGTGTTCCAGTCATGGGTTGCCAACTTCAACTATATAATATTGTATCGGAACTTACAAGCTTCGCAAAAAGAGTTTGGAAAAAATGAGGGCGCTATACAGGTAGCGACATGGTTTATGAGGTCTGACCTTGACTGCGCTAGTAATTTTTTCTCTATCGCACTTGGTAATTTTGTACGCAAATGAACACATGCGCTAGTCCCCCACCACTTTCGCCGAGCAATCAAAAATCGTACCACGACTTGTACCACAAATGTGTCACTATTATACTACGACCAAAACTGTATACTAGGACCAAAATATTTATTGCCTTTCCCCGCGTTAAACTCTTTTTTGCCAAGCTGTAGTAAATAAATTTTAACTCTGTTACTTATTTTATACCTAAATGGTGCTAGATGGTGTATCACATGACAAGTTGCCGATGGATTTATTTTATTTAGCTTTTTGCAGAATTATGGTGTGTGTGCACTTCTTGTCTTAAGACTAAGTTCAATAATTTCATAGTAAAAGTAAAGAAAGAAAAGAGCTTTATTTCAAACACCACAGAAAACAAAACAAAAAAAAGAAAACAAATTACAAATAAAATAGCCATATTCTGTGGTTATGAAAAAGGAGTCCAGCTCAGCTTAGTGCCACAGTCGAAGCTGCAGCGCTGACATTCTGCTGGATCCTACTAAAATTTAAATTAAAAGTAAAGCTTTAATTGAATATGCAGAACTATGGAAACGATATCAACAAGCATTCTTTCTTATTTTCTACTCGCAAATTTATAAAATAATTTGCTAAAATTTCCATGATTTATAAAAGAAAAAAAAAGAGATTCTCGCAATTTCAAATTTGATTTGAAAGCCATTTTGCACTGTTAGTGAGTAGGATCTTTAACACGTTCCCTGCCCTGTGAATCAAATAATATACGTATTTGCCCCAGTTTTATACGTCCATGGTTCTCTGGTCATCGTCCATCTGGTTCTGGCAGAATAACCAGCGTTGCAGATCCGTCTGCAAAACTATGCTGAGTCAGAACCTTTTTGCCGTCACGATCTCACGCCACTCGTGTGCACAGTAGATTAGGTACATGTACTGTTTTTGTTCTGTTTTAATGTGTGATAATGTTAAGTGTTATATACTTATGTAAAATTATTTTGTTTTAATTTTTGATTGAAATTTTCTTCATGTCTTATGTCTTCTTTTTCTGTGTTGCGTGTGATTGTGACTGTAAATAAACGATTTTTTATTCTATTCTATTCTATTTATGATCACAATCGTACGCCAATTCGTAGGTCTTTTTTTCTCGGACGCGTTTTAGCTATTCGCAATTTTTATATGGGGACGACCTACTCTATAGTTAAGAATACCAAAACAAACTTTGTATGGGGACTGTATGTTTATGTATGGGGACAGGGAACCTTTTAAGGAAGATTCTAATTTTTAAGCCTGCTAGGATTCTAATGGTATATTTTATATAATTGAGCTAAGCCTAAGCAATAACTAAGTGAAACAAGTCGAAAAAATCGATTGAAAAATCGAATCAAAAAATTGACTTAAAACATTTGATTGCCGGTAATTTTCTCAAGCTGGCAACCAAGTCCCGGACTCGCGTCAGAACAAAAGGTGGTCGAGTAACGCGAACAAGCAGGAAATAGGCTCGTTAACTTTTCAATTTTCCAACATAAGCCTCGAGCTCGCGGTATGATGCGACGCAACGCAACATAACTTAGTCGTGCTATACATGTAGCCCGCTGCTAGTTAATTTTATGCTACGAGAAATAATTTACTTGGAAAAGATTTATAACTTGGTTTGAGTAAGGGGATTAACGGTTTGATACTTGCTGGAATTTTGCACTTTGCAGTGGAAGAATTTAAAGTTGCTAACAATTTTATGCAAATGTGTTCTGCAATGAACGTAGTGGAAACGCGTTCCTTACGGAGATATGTGTGATTAACCATTGAATGATAGAGTGAAAATATTGACAAACGGGATCAGTCCGGCCTGAAAGATGTAGTAACTAGAATAGAAAATGATGGCTTCTTTGGTTTGGACATGTAGGAAGGATGAATGAAAGTAGAGTGACTAAATAAATTTATAGTGCGTAAGTGGAAGGAGAAGCTCGATCAGGCCGCCCTAAAAGGACTTATGCTGACCAAATTGGCAACATACCTGTCAAAAGTACCTGGATCAGTATCGTAGAGGATAGACACTGTAGCCTCTGCCTACCCCATCAGCGTAAGGGAAAATAAACCAAAAAACTGTCTTCCCCCCGTTATTTCTAAAAAAACAGCCAAAAAATCGGAAATTACTTCAAAATATATAGAGGTATTATATTATGTCGTATATCATGGCACAAACAGCTTTTTCGTGAAAAAGCGACCACACAATTTTATTTTATAATAGACGTCAAGAAGGTACTGGGTACAAATAGAGATGGGCAGTGTCACTGGCAGTGATAATAATCATGTTAATATCATTTTGATAAAAAGCTATTAAAATCATTAAATAACCATTAATAGCCAATTATGGATGATAACCCGGCTATTATTGTTTTATAAAAGACTGTCTTACGGACGGACGGACGGACAATAGAGTCTTGCCATAAAGGTTCCTTTTGTACCTTTCGGGTACTACGGGATCCTAAAAACGTATAATAAACGTAATAGTATTAGTTATCTGATTGACCACGGTCAAAACTGTGCTCCATTATAAATAATATCACTCGATAAAACTTAAAACGACCGATTCTCTACGTACAACAGACTACACTGAGGCAAACGTGACGTAATGAGTTAACTGACCTGACGGAACCGAGGTTTGAAGTTTATAGTGCGGTGCGATGTTTTCATTAGTTTTCATATTGTAATAACTCTGGAAATACGTAATGCCTTCTTCAGTAGTACGTGTGTTTATTATCAAGATGTTATAAACAGAAATAACGTACAATTAGACGAGGATTTCAGAAACCAATTGCATCACTTTGCAATCTTTTGTAATAAATAACTACGAAGAAGCAATTTTTCGGTTAGGTTGCAGTTTATGTTGAAAGATCGTTAACTTTTCAATTTGCCGACATCGCTGCGATGGTTTTATGATGCCGTAACACATGCTGGTTAATGTTGCAGTTAATGTAGTTTTAATTTGAAAATATTCCAAACATTTTCAAGGAAAAATAACAAATATGTTTCTGTCATCATAATTTTAGTTGCTAAAATGTTTGCGTCAATTAACCTCATAGATAAATTAACCTTCTAGGTTTTAAAAGTGTTATCTGTGAGTAGGTATCCATCTTTTTGCTAAATATAAGTCAGGAATAGTTTCCCTGGGAGAAGTAATTTGGCCGCCGAGATGTGCGAGATGAACTCGCGCACAAAGGGTTTCGTACCACCATACATTTCATGTGCGGAACCCTAAAATATTTTGGCGAGTAACAAAAATATGATCTGATACGTGACGACGGCAAACACTCAAGCGTTGCAGGTATAAAGCTCTGGGTGAGGGTTATACATTTATGCCATTTGGCGTAGAGACCCTTGGGCCGTCGGGCCGTCGGGGCCGGACGCGCAGCGACTTTTAAAGAAATCTATTCGCGCCTTGTCAACGCTTCGGCTGAACGAAGGCCTGGGACCTATTTTGGCCAAAGAATAAGCCTGGCCATGTAGCGTGGCAACGTCGCTAGCCACCCCCGCAGGGCACCCTTTCCGGCGACCGCGACGATTTGGCCAGCATTTTTTATCTAATGTAAATATTTTAGTTCAGTTTAGATGTCTTTTTTTTATGTTATTTAAGTTAATTTTATATGCTCGAGCGGTGTTGGCATGAATCTGTCCCCAAAAAACCATGGGGACAGATTCATTTTTCATTTATGTATGCAAATTTTAAAACTGATTGCTCGAGGAGATATAGCAATATCAAGGCAATAAAAATAAGGTGCTAAGTACGGGACCCTAATTTTTATTATTTGGTGCTTTACTTTAGAGTATACAATCTGACTAAATTTAAAACTTGTGAATATAACTATATATTTTCGAGATATGATTAATTATATTTTACTTTAGTTTTTGAAATTAACACGGCCCTGACGAAAATTTTTGCAAATGTAAAAATAAAAATATTAAAAGCATTATGTTTTCAAGAAAGGAAATTATGTCCTTTTATTTAACATATATCTTAATCTTGGTGGCGCTTGGACGAATTTCAATACAAGTTTGCCCACTGTCATTTGACACAGATCCTACTCATTCGGTGTACGAGGCGGTACTGAGTAGAGATGTCAATAATGGTTCAATTTGTTTATTGGTTGATAGTTAATTGATAAAAGAAATTATAATTTTATTGGTCTAAAATATTCGTTAATATTTTTTTGAATGCGACCAATGAATAAAAATATTAACGAATATTTTCAACAAATAAACAAATACTCTATTATTTTTTCACTCCCACACACCTATCGAAATGGTTATAGTAGGTTATTACGCAAAATAAATTCACATTTAACGGAAAACAAAGCGTCTTTGTTTTTCAAGTAACGCAACAAAACTAACCTATTAATCAACCAATTACCAATCGAAATATGTGTTAAAAATATTACATATAAATATCTGCCGGAGAAGTTGATACGATATTTTTATTCGATTATTTTAATTTTGTTTATTGACTGTCATGGCTAATTTTCAATGTTCGTTAAATTTAATGGTTAATGGTTATATTCATCATCTCTAGTACTGAGGGAGGATTCGTTCATACGCGGATGGGTGCTGTTTACGTATATCGAGGCACAGTGTCATATAGAAGATAATGGCATAGTAAAATGATAATAATGCTTTTGCTTAGAACTAAAGGATGTAAGTCTAAAAACTAATATATTTTTCAATGCAAGTGCTCGTAAAGGCCCACTTTTTATGCATCAAAACCGAACAGAAAGTCGATTATTTTGCCCTAGGGCTTTATTATTATTATTTTTTTATTTATTTACTATGGTTGGCTAACCTGCAGCCTTTCCTGTGTACCATAAATGTTATACTTTTTTTTCCACTGTTTAACCGCTCTGGATACAGTCCTTTTGAGCCAATCATAATTTAAAGTTCACAAGATTGTATTTGTTTTATTTTCTCACACTTTGCATTGAAAAACGTAGTATGATACGAAGGCGTAAGAGCAATAAATTACTCGGTTACGTTTAAAACACTCGCTACGCTCGTGTTTTAAATCTTCCTCGTGATTTATTCCTTTTCGCCTTTGTAGCATAATTAAACTACTATAATTAAAGCAATAATATTGGATGAAAGTGTTTTGTCTTTTTATGCATGATAGGAAACAAGATTCTCGTATTGAACGTGAAATATGAGACATAAAGATCAAGTGAAAGACTTTTTTCAAAAATAAAATCTATCGAGCGAAAGTTCTCCAAACGCTATTTACAGACGAAATATAAATGTGTGAAGAAACATATATCTAAGTTTTACGTTGATTAGGTATGTGGTAAACTCGTATGATCTTTCAAAAACTCTTGTAATATTAAAGTCGAGTTAGAACATGCTGCAAGTAGGCCAGTGTGGCGTCGCGTCGTCGTCGGCTCCCATGTCGTCCACTGATACTGTCAGTCGGATAATCGCGGCTGGCCAGGTGCATGCAGTAATCATGAGCCTTTTGTCCAGTATAGAGTATCTCTCTTACCATTTTCAAATGACAATTTGTTAGAAAGGCATTTTCTGTGTATTTTTCATTTCATATATCGAGTGTTAAGTACAAAATACAGCTATCTACAAAAAGTAAATTTTGCAGGAGAGGAAAAAGCTATAAGTGTTTTTAATTGGATAAAATCAAATGAGCTATAATAGTAATATTATTCAAAAATATATAGCAATTTCAATGGTATTAAATATTTAAGATGCCAACTTATGAAACGATTCTTGCTAAATCGGTTCCCACTAAAACCTCATAATCAACAAAATGTAAGATAGCAGTATTTGGTACTTAGCCGCCGATATGTTTTATGCATTTAGCTGCCCTGAAAACGAATACGGTTCCCATTTTCAGATACGGAGCGTGTGCGACACTAATTCTTATAGAGGTTAGTGGTGTGCGGCCATACTTATCTACGACATCAACGACAATGTTGTCTTTGATGTCATAGATAAAAAAGGTTCCGTCTTCGACGTGAAAAATTATATACGTAATTGTCAAGATAAAGTCATGGAGCATAAAAATAAAATAATTCAACTTAATAAACTTATATAAAACGGTATTACAGTATTTATACTATCAACTAATAGGTAATATCAAATGTACAATGTATATGTGTACTAATAACTAAGTACGAAATGCAATCGGATTCGTTCGCAAGATCAAGATCTCCTTTGAACAGTTCAAAACAAAGATGATTTCATCAATAAAATCATGTAATTAAACTGGAAAAGAACACAACACTCACACATATATCAAAATAACGTACCAAAAAAGCAATCATAGGGGTTTCTTAATGCATTATCACCGCTGATTTATCAAACCACTCCAGTTTATCTATCGGCTCAAATTTATCTATTAACTGCAGCCCCCACTGTTCCAAGAAGACCCGTAACTCCATCAGCCCGAACGTATCCATCTGCTACAATGTTTCGATCAGCTGCAGCACCAACTGCTCCAAGAAGACCCGTAATTCCATCAGCCCGAACGTATCCATCTGCTCCAATGTATCCATCAGCTCGACCGTATCCTTCTGCTCCAATGTATCCATCAACTCGAATGTATCCTAATGCTCGAATGTATCCTAATGCTCGAATGTATCCTGGTGGAATGTATCCATTTTCTCCAGGGTATGGACCAATGTATCCAACAGCTCCAATAAAAAAAAAGGGTCAATTGACATATTCAACATTTAAGAATACTCCATTAGACAGAGAATATATTCCTGATGCATATGAAAAGCGCGTGCCATGTGATGCTTCCGCCTTGACATTGAAACTGAGAGAAATTACTTCGCAACCTTGGATTAAACGAAACATGAAGTACTTATGTAATGGGATTAAAATTCTGTTTTATTCTGCCCTAATATTGTCGATCATGGCACCTCTTATTTTTCTTAGTACTACAACTTGAAAAGCCAAGTTAATAAAAATATATCAGTAGGACTGAGCAGTATTATGCCAACAAATGGTATGGCCGTGATCCGCGTGTTCTTCGAAAGAGGAAACAGCAGGTTGTTGTTTTCGAAAGGTGTGGAGAAAGCTACTCAAATGCTTAATAAAGATAGCGGCTTTTAGTATCAGAATTTGTTCATGATCTCAACGAATACTTGCTCGATTTCGCAAATAGGGTGCCATCATCAAGATTATGAAAAATTCAAAGTAATATTTAAGCTCATCTTATAAAATTTATACTACCAATAAACATCTGTTCCTGAAAAGACTTTGCTGATTTTGACTTACTTAGTATAATTTTGCAAAATTAAAGAAAATCGACACTTTTAGAACTTGCATATCTACGTAGTAAAGTAAAGAAGATATTATTTTGATAAAATAGAATATTCTTTTTGGAAACTTTTTCTAGGGTTCTGTTGAACAGAATCGCGATTGAAGAAATTCGGCTGGATAAAAATATTTATTGAAATAAGGTCATTTTCGACTCCAATTCTCCTGGTTTGACATTTTGGAATGACATATGGACTGCAATTATATTTTATTAGATGGGTTTTAACAATATCTAGGACCGGATTAAACGAAATTTTGATAGCAACTTTAGTACATTTTATATCGATAAAAAACCGACTTTTTGCTACTTTTCCTCGAATCCGTCTCTCTCGCACTGAGGGTTTTTTCGCTTATAGAGTAACAGAGACGCTAAAACTTTTGCATATCGCCTTATTAGACTACGAGCGTACAGTGGGTAACCCTATGTATTGAGTAACAAAATGTGACCAATTCGTAGATGTGTGGAAAAAAAACTATCAAAATAAACAGGGTTGGCTCGGTGCAACCAGGAGCATTTTGCACGCCGATAGGTAACAAGTAGGGCCCTAATGTTCGATAGAGCGTAACAAAAGGTGCTTTAAAAATAAGGTTTGCGCGTCCTATGTTGGTAATAACCTGTGTCAGCCTGATTTTATCAAAGATCGATTTATTTTAAATATTCGATTCAGCATCGTTTCCAGCAAGATGTGACCAAAAACAAAATGCTCCAGATTGCGCTCAGACATTTATTTTGAAGTAGTTTTTTTTCTACACAACTACAAATTGGTCCCATCTTGTTACTCGATACATAGTGTTACCGACTGTACGCTCTTAGTCTATATAAATATAACACGATTAAAATCAGTTAACGATTCGGCTTTTCTCGGATATCATCGCCTATATCCCGAGACGGAAATGACACAAAATATATTACCGCGATTTCTTTTAGGTAGCATTCAATTTGAAGTATCATAAACGCAATATATAGCACCTGCCAAGATGACATTACTAACCGGTAGACCTAAGAAATTTATTATGCAGAAGTGACATGAATTTGAACATTCATTATTTACTAAAGCTATACTTGTATACAATATATAAAAAAATACATATATAAGTCAATATTTTGAGATGGCTCGCCGGGCCTCGCCCGCCCCATCTGCCTCTACACACACGCATATAGCTATATATATATGTATTGGCGCCTATACATACATACACATCCACACCCGTGCAGGTTCTAACCATGAAAGTCTAGACTCGGACTTGACTATTGAATTACTTTTCCCATTGTGTCTGAACTGATACCATGTTATTGATATCGGATATATATTAATCGATTAAGTTAATATACTATTATTTACTTGATTCAAGATATCTAAGCCATAAAAGGAAAGGTTAAGAAGAGATAAACACAGGCATATGCTTTAAAGACTCTACAAATTTAATAAATCTTTTATCGTTGATCTCGAAATGGCCCAAAATGAATTTAATAAAGGGGAAAGACAACGACTACAAAAAACCCCTTTGGCCTTATTATCTATAGTTTATCTAGTACTAAAGAATTACATTTTTAAGACAACTATACATTTATTTCTTTAAACGATTTCATGATTCAGATTCGAACTGAATCATTCTTTGTATAACAATATATGTATTAAACAAGCCTACTTGTTTACATCACCAGTGAGACAATATTTACGCTACCAACACACAACAATACATTTATATCTTTAAACGATTTCATGATTCAGAGTCGAACTGAATTATTCTTTGTATAACAATATATGTATTAAACAAGCCTACTTGTTAACATCACCAGTGAGACAATATTTACGCTACCAACACACAACCATACATCTATTTCTTTAAACGATTTCAAGATTCAGAGTCGAACTGAACTCTCTTTGTATAACAATATTACTTTTTTACATCACCAGTATAGAACATATCGCATAACTGGGACATGATCACTGTGTCTTTCTTTATAAATAAATAATCCGTCGGTTCGACGTCAGATTGGCACAGGTCTATTAAACTGAGCTCTCTCCCTTGTATAACAAATATGTATAAAAAATCCTCACTTGTTTATATCATCAGAGACAATATGAACGTAAATATCTACTAACGAGTCGCCTCTGTCAGCTTTGTCTCAAAAGAATTTTTAGAGCAATAAAGAACACATAAATAATTTGTCAGAGCATGCAATTTTTATGTTGCTTAAATGTCCGATTATATTAGACATGTATCGGAATCTCTGTACATTTCGTTAAATGTTAAATAACATTGCGTTCTCTAACAAATACAAGGTTTATATCGGTAAATATACAATATTGTGGAATATAGTTTCAACCCCTCGCTTTTAACTACTTTGCTCGAAAATGGAGCCAATATTCCATAGATAACGTTATGTTACCACTTAACTTGAATTTTAATAGTTAGAAAAATTCAATCACAATATCGATATTTAACCGAAGGTTTTATGTATGTACTTAGCTTTTTATTTCGTGACCCCCGCGTCGATCTCGTCACAACATTTACTTGCTTTAGCTTTAGCTTGTCAACAATTTTGATTTAAAATTTCACAATAAACAAAATTAGACAAACAATTATATTTGTTTATCTCTTGGACAAATCAGTGTCCTCTCCTTTACGTGTCAAAACCTCGACTCCCCCTCTCTCCTTTTCTCATTTTACAACAAAGCTTCCCAAATATATCTTAACAACTAATTAATCTGCTTTCACTCTTATCACTGCACTTATAATGTCTAATTTCACTTAAGCACAGCTCCGCTATTATCGACTTCGACGCACGCCCATGCCTATGACGTCACGTTCTCTTGATTTGTGATTGGCTGGTCAAACGATGACGCAATCGTCACCATTTTTCGCACGCTTTCTCCCGATCCAGGACTTCCCACCAAACAGCTAGGCCTTCTCCAACTGTAGTCAGCACAAATCTAGGTTTCAAACCCAAACCCTTGCCTTTGCGCAATAATCCGCCTCGATCTCTCCTTTGGCTGTAATTAGAAGATAAATTCCCAGTACAGTATCATTTGTCCTTGAACAAATTTATCCTTAGAATTTGAGTTGTTAAAGCTCAAATTCACACAATAATCAAAAAACGTTGTCTACTACTCTTCGCCCATTTCCGTGATCCACATCTGTGTTGCATATCTCATTTAAACGCTGCCTATGCGTATGTGAACAAAAAATAATTATTGACAACCGACCCACCCGTAGTGCGGGCACTAATTTATGACTTCGTTCTTAGGAATAGCAAATTTATCCTTTAATTTTTTCCTTTAAAATACTTATTTCGCTTTCATGGTGCTTTATGAATGTGTGTGTGCAAAGAATTTGCATGCCATCACAATTTTACTGTTTGATGTAAGTAACAGTACGATATTACGTCGGATTAATAATTAATCACCATATTGAAAATTTTCAAAACCGACTTCAACCGAGTTTTGTTGATATTTCATAAATTGCTTGACCGATTTTGATAAAATTTACATAGGACCATCTCGGAAGTGTACCCTATCAAATACAAAAAGAATTTTGTAAATCGGTTCACGTGTCTTCTAGAAATCTTATAACATACATACAAAAAAACATTCACGTCGAATTGAGAACCTCCTCCTTTTTTGAAGTCGGTTAAAAATAAGGAACACAGTTTTCCAGTACAAATTGGTTTTATAATTATAATACAATATTTACATCACGAAAACAATAAAATTCTTTCCAAAACACGAAGTACGCTGTTTTTTTAGAGATCTTATGTTATTCCCTACACGTACACAGACATTATCATATCGTTCTTGTATTGTAGTCATATAATTAAAAGTCATATCTGTAATGATAACTCTATGTGAGAGATGAGGGATTCACGACAATTACCGAGGTTGGCCAAATCGTTAACTGATTTTAATCGTACTGTACTTACTTATTGTTTATGTTGACAATATGGCAGCTGTTTTACCGATACAAATTCGGCATTTTCAGGGACTTAAGGCGCTCTTATCCCAGAAGAGTGACTCTCTGTTTTTTTCTTTACGTGTAAGAAGTAAAGAAAATAACCACACTTTTGTACTTTTTCGTTGTTTTTATCGGTTTTTAAATTGTTTAAAAATAAGGGATATGTTTATTAAAACCCACTTACGTGGTGGACCAAGAAAATTTAAAGAGCAATATTGCCAGATATGTTTCGTTAATAAAAGAGTGGAATTATGGAAATGGCATGATTTGAAAGGTCTTATTACATGCTGTGTTCGTGAATTATTTCTATCGAGCAAAGTTTATCTGATCGTGTAACACATGCGTGGAAGACCTAGATAAAGGTTCGAAATATATTGCGTATTTTTTTTTTTGGAAGTTTTAAACGATATTTGAAAGTTCTATTTGACTTTGAAATTACTGATTTTGGGATAAGAGCGCCTTAACTCAAGATTCAAATTTCTTAACAAGAAAAACTAAGCACTAAGCTACTGACAGTCTAGCTGTAAACTGTGATGTGAACCCATTCCAGAGATTTTCCTCTATGTGTGAACCAAGCCCATTGTCATATTCTGGACATTTTGATATTCCAGTCATTTTGATACTGTAGTAATTTTATATACTTAGACTTTTTGATCTGGACGTATTGTACAATTGGTCATTTTAATACCTTGGTGTTTTTAATACTTTGAACGTAATGTACCTAAAGGATCTATTGAAATAGCCAATAGCAGTGCTTGCTTTAAGGCTTTATGCCTTTATGCCTTTATATTTTCCATCACCATACAGCAAGTGGTAAGTATTAGGTGCTATGCACATATATTTTTAATAAACTCTCTTTTTGGAAGTTTTAGACGATATTTGAAAGTTCTATTTGACTTTGAAATTACTGATTTTGGGATAAGAGCGTCTTAACGACGCGTTCGTTACCGTTGTCAGTCGGCCAGTGGCAGCAGCTGACATTGGCAGCGCCACTAGTAGGACCTCAGAATAAGAATACTAATTCTTATTAGTATTCTTATTCTGAATATTAGTAAGAATACTAATTCTTATTAGTATTCTTATTCTGAATATTAGTAAGAATACTAATTCTTATTAGTATTCTTATTCTGAATATTAGTAAGAATACTAATTCTTATTAGTATTCTTATTCTGAATATTAGTAAGAATACTAATTCTTATTAGTATTCTTATTCTGAATATTAGTAAGAATACTAATTCTTATTCTGAGGCCCTGTATTTATAAGAATTAGTATTCTTATTCCGAGGGTCGAGCGAACAATACACTTTATGAAAGCGACGAATAAAATGAAAAAAAAAAACAGAAGACTCATTTCAAATACAAATACAAAGCACTTTATTCCACCAAAAAACACAAAAAAACTTCAAACAACTTTTCAAACATAAAAAAAGCTTATATCATTACAATTTTAAATCAAGGGTAACCTTAATAATGCCATTGATACCTAACTTTTGTACAAAAAAAAACAACAAAAATAAAGATAACTTTAGAAAAAAACAAATACACCATTGTTTCCGGTGAAAAAGGAATACAGTACAATGTGTGACTTCGAGTCAAGAAAAGAGGGGGAAAGTCGCTGAATTTAAGCTGATCCCTTGTTGAAAAATTTTGAATAAACAAAAGCAAATGATTAATGAATACAGTCATTGAGTCACAGTAACAAAACAAAAACCTATACTTTAACCCCCCTCACCCCCAAATTTTATACAAATGACAATTTCTTAATAAGTAATACATTTGAATACAACTGCAGTCTTTACTTTTAAATGTCATACATTTCTCATATTTCTAACAAAGTGTCATTTGAAAATGGCGCCAGAGACTGAAAAGGGAAAAAAGCTCATGCGACAATAAGTCAGCCATAGACTTTGGATACGCCAGTATCTGGCAAGAATACACTTGCAGCATGTTTGGCGCTGATAATTAGAATAATATTAGTATGATATCTATGATCTTCGGTTTTAACACCTAGAAAATAATGGTCATTTTAAAAGTCTCCACCTTGCCACATCTTCAATTATACTTTTATGGCGGCTGTTAATAAGCACATGTTCTATTTGATTTACTATACGGGTGTTTACATGTTCCTTTGTATATATCTTTGTGTGGATATATATCTCTTAATGACCATTTGTGTAGGTATCGCAAAGCTTATTAGTCTTAGATAGGGTTGCCATCCGTCCGGGTTTTCCCGGATTTATCCTAGTTTTGAGGGCATCAGGAGAGCGTCCGCGCCATGAAACTGTCCCGGTTCCAAACGTGTACCTACTATCCATTCGGTGCGGCGCGGCGGCAGAAGTGAGAAAAGCCTAGAAATTTATGTTTAGTTAATTTTATGAAGTTTTAATGGTGTTACCAAAACGAAGAGAAAACATATTTGGATTATTTTTTAATATGATCTGTTTTTAGTTCTTAAATTATGAGAGAAAAAGACTTAAGAATAGACAGACATGTCCGGATTTTACGCTCGCAAATCCAGAGTTTTCAAGCTTCTTGTCCTATTTTATAGATTTTACTGCTGGCAACCCTGGTCTTAGACCATCATTTGCTTAAGGATGTTTGCTATGTCTTCCAATAGTAGGAAAGAATCCTTCTTCTCCTCTCACTTGAGCGTTATATTCACAAATTTTACGTGATATACGTAAAATACTCATCCTATAATGCTTCAAGTTCGTCGTATAATATATATTTTAATTCGATGTCTTCAGTCGTGTCGGACTCATTTAGCAAAGAGATAATACATAAATCAAACGGGGTCGATCAAATATGGCTTCTAATCGGAGTAGGTATGGTCAGTGGCATGCACACAGGATAGACATCCGGTCAAGTGCGTGTCAGACTCGCGTACCTAGGGTTCCGTATCGTGGATGAATAATTTTACCATAACGTATGTTGCCCACCGTATTTTGATTTACCATAAATCCAGTGCCATTAATGTATTTCATTTCCCATTGGTCAGATTGACATTTTAAAATATGTTTGTGTATTAAAATGCAACTTGAAAAAAATCAATAATCTCACCAAAAAAAAAAATGTGAAAAAAAGGACAAAGTTTGTCGAAGCAGAGTTTTCGGCTGAAAAAATCATTGAGATAAGGAGAACGGGTGTTCTGATTGTTTGGACCGCAAAACGCAGGACACGGAACGCGCTCTCTCTGTGGTTGGCCTCTAGGAATTTCCGTTTTTTTATTAAACCTATGTAAACCTCTTAACCTGTTGAGTGGCATTGAGCCACTAAAACGAAATAATTACTAAATAATTATGCATTAAAAAGTCCGTAAATAAATTATTTATGTCGTTGATTAGTGTTTATTATAATTATTATTTTTATCTGGAAAAACAATTTTATCTTTATTCAGAAAATATATAACTTCATAAGAATCTAATAACAATTTCTACAGATATCCTAAAGTTTATGAAATTCGCAAAAAAATTCACAAAGCCTATAAATCCAAAAGAATTCTACAGGTTAAGAAAGAAAAAAAGAAAATATATTTTTTCTGCCACACAACACAATTAAAAACAATTACTAAGACAAATATTTCTACATAATAAATAATAAGCCTGAATTTTAAAATGATTGCATGGCTCAGACTCAGCATATATTTTGAGCTAGAAACAGCAACACAACGCTGGTTTACTGCCCGTCCCTTTTCATTCGAAGAAATTATGAAAATTGCAAATGCATGAAGAAAAAACTATACATAAACAAAACCCAACTCAAATAAGGGCACTAAAACAAATAATAAAATTAAAAGTGATAGACTAAACCAAACAGAAGAAAACTATACAATAGCCAAATATTTTTATTTTAATTTGGTTAATAAAATAAAACAAACATCATTAAAAACAATAATTGCGTATAATTAAGTTCCACACTGTCATTTATGAAAAAATCTCTAACATATTTTTTGAACTTAGTGGGCGTCGTTATTTTCTTTTAGAAGGCAGGTGGAAGATCGTTCCAGATCTTGGGCGCTGCATACTTAAAAATCTCGTTCATAGCAACAGACGACAACAACGACGCAGCATTCTAAACTGAATTGTAATTTTTATCCTGGACGCAGACGGAAAATTTTCCGAACACCATGGCCGCGGGCTGCAGTGCGGCTGGTCCGTAAACCAAGTGGAGCACTCCTATCTGATCTTTTCCTGATTTTCAAAAAAGGAGTGTATTGTTTTCAGGGTTCATGTATTTTTCTTTATTCAAACATATCTTCTGAACGCTTTTACTGATTTGGATGAATGAAATGTTATTAGAATCTCTATACCATCCATATTTTCACAGGGTATGGCACTGCGTCCGCTCATAAGTTCATTTTGTATCAATGGCAGTCGTGTTTTTTAAAAATTAATATTAAAAAACACGATTGCCATAATTTCTAAATGAACTTATGAGCGGACATACAAAACAACACGTATCCAATGTAGAGCTGTTCACCGACTGCATTGGGTGTCGTTACCAAGTTCATTTTGAAATTATGGCAGCGTGTTTTTTAATATTTTTATTATTTATTTTTATCGAATCGTCCAATTACAACTGAATTTATATTTTTAATGTCATTAATGTTTTATTTTCAGTTTTCATTTTTACTGTAAAAAAATTATTCATAAAATTTTTTGTTAGCTTATTTTAATTAATTATAACTAAGTTTAGTTATTCATTGTTGTTTATGATTTTACCATATACCATATACCTTTACACGTATACATGGGAATAAATCTTAATTAAATAAAGTAAAAAACAAATACACAAATAAAAAATAGGCTGTACAATAGATATACCCACATCTTTTTAAACTTAATAGGTTGTTTTGGATAAAGTGCAGCTTCCAGAAGCTTCTTTCTTGTTTTAAACATAAATACTGAACTGAAAACCAATGATCGTTTCAAATCAGGGTATTTTTTCTTAAATTAATTTTAGTTTTAATATACTTGGCCACTACCAACCATGCCTGATGGAAAGCATCAATGAGGCTTAGGATGAAGACCGTTTTCAGAAAGTGGGAGACTGAAAGCAGACAAGGCGTCATCTGTAACCAGAAAATTATACGGAAGTAAGTAACGGACGAATGACTAATAGTTAAAGTAAAGTAATACAACTGGAAAAAGGAACCCCTTTCTCGTTTCATTTGTGCCAACAGGTACTGCAGCAAACTGGACACCTATATATTGGCCCCTAATCTAAATCTTTATATGTTATTTTTTTCTAATTCTAGGCAAAACTGACAGACTCATCTCTAGCATTATAGTATCACTCTTCAACGGTTCATCCCTGTGGTATCGCCAAACTTGAAATAGTTATAATTAGAGAAGAAAACGATATCGTGATGTAGGATACAAGTGCTGCCATCTGTTGATTGGTCAGACAACCTCGTTTTCCAATTTTTGGCTGGTATAACTGTCCCTCCATGCTAATAGTGCACAACTGCTTGCAACTCTCTCCTGGCCGCCTAGCATAATGTTTAATCGCGCGCCATGCGATTTTGTTGAATCGCAAGCGAGGAGCGTGAAACGATCTTTTCGCGATTAAACATTGTGATTCAACTAGTGGTTTTGTGCGCAATTAAACACTATGCTATGGGCTCAGGACGCGCTAGCCGTATTTTTAGGCTAATTAGTTGTTGTACTGTATCTCAGTTCATGCCACCTTGGGAACAATAGTAAAAAACCTTATCAAAAAATCGTTCATTCGTTTTAATGTGAATTGCAAGAACTGAGATAGAAAAAAAAAAGTTTGCTTTCTAAGGGATCTTCGCGCTTACTTTTTTTTGCTTGCATGGATAAAATACTACATAAGATTTCATTACATTTAAAAAGTATCAATAGCGTGCAATTGGTGAAATTCGTGCACACAATGTGAGGCCGTTTGCTAATAAATTCCACCAATGCCTCACCAAGATTGTGGTTTCAAAATTGGACTGAAGCATTGCTGTTTTAACTTTGTTTGGACAAGATCATGAATATAATTGCGCATTAAATTTCAAACTCATGCTTTATAAACCTCACTAATACTGAACTGGTGTAAACTGCCACATACCGAAATGTTTTTAAATTTTCAACTTTAAAACAAGAAATACAAAGTAAAGTTATGCACTTTGTGCTAAGCGACTGACGTTTAACCTTAAGGCGCTATATGTTGCGAAAGTGCTGCCACTTTAGAAAAAAAAACATTTTTTTGCTTACTAGAATAGTTATTGAAAATCTGCTCCAGTAAATGCTTAGATATAGCAATGAACTATTTTTAATAGCATAGTTTTCATAGACAACGTAATTGATGAGCTAAAATTTTAAGTTTTGCTCAAAACGGCCGCTTTTGGCATAAGTTAACATTTTAGCTCATCAAAGAATTTGTCTATAAAAACTATGCTATTTAAAAAAAGTTCATTGCTATATCTACGCATTTACTTGAGCAGATTTTCAATAACTATTCTATTAAGAAAATAATTTTCTTTTTTTTCTAAGGTGGCAGAACTTTTGCAGCATAAAGCGCCTTAATACCTTTACCTGCTTTTTATGTTTGTTCATGTTTTGAAACTCGTTATAAGCTGCTTTTTAAAAATCCGATAATATTCTTTATTATAATATAACCCTAAGAAACACACAGCCAAAAAGCCAAAAGCTTTTCAGTTTTTTACAATGGTTATAATTGTAGTATGACTACTATATGCCAACCACAAATTAAATGATAGGGATAGAAGCATTAAGAGTGGACAGGGTTCTGCCAACTGGGCAAGTGTCCACCATGTCGAAGATCCAATAGAAATTACTTCTTATTCCCATAACGTAGTGTTCGTTATCCATTGCCTTTCATACTTCCATATTACTATAGACAAAACCATGATAAGCAACACCTAAAGCCAATCCAGAATGTTCTTTATTCCGGGTAGATATGAATGGAATTAGCAAAAGGGCTAGTTCGAAGTATAATTGGGTCACATCACTCGACGCGTCATCTCCACATGACTACCAAGTGGTGCCCTCTCCTGTGTTAAATTAGCAATTTATCATGTTTGATGAAAAAAAGTATCTATGTCTATAGTTTGATGCAATGGTATTGACTTTATATTGGAGTTATTATACACTTGGTTTATCCAAATCAAATATACATAAAAATAGTATAATTAAACTTTACTAGTAGTTCGCTCCGAACTGTGAACTCGCGATTCGATCTTAACCGATTTGGCTGAAATTCAAACTTAAAAATAATTTTTGTTCAATTTACTCGCCTACTAAATTTCATGACGTTCTGATAACCGATACTCGAGTTATCGTCGGACAAACATTCATGCAAAAAATCATTTCGAACCGTTGCGTTGCTCCGTTGCTGCGTGAAAGAAGGACAAACCAACAAACCAACCACTAACAAACTAATAACCATAACATGTAACCATCGCACAAAGTTAAGTAACGATTGCATAAAAATGTTGTGTAACTGGCCAAATGCGAGTCGAACTCGCGCACGAATGGTTCCGTACCATTATCTATAAAAACGCCAAAAAAAACATGTCTGTTGTATGGGAGCCCCCTTAAATATTTATTTTATTCGGTTTTTAGTATTTGTTGTTATAGCGGCTACAGAAATACATCGTCTTTGAAAATTTCAACTGTGTAACTATCACGGTTCATGAAATACAGCCTGGTGACAGACGGACAGACAGACGAACATACAGACGGACAAACAGACGGACTGACTGACGGACAGACAGACGGACAGACAGACGGGCAGACAGACGGACAGACAGACGGTCATCGGAGTCTTAGTAATAGGGTCCCTTTGGGTACGGAACCCTAAAAATTAACACAAATGAGAAATATAAACACAATAGCAAAAAAAAAAATTTTTACAAAATCATGTTGAAGGTATTAAATTAATGGTATCAAATTGTAGGTATTAAAGAGCTGATTGTAAAAATATATAGTTTGGCTATATTTACTTGCATCTGTTTCAAGAAATCATCGAAAATGCAACAAAAAATGTATGTCCCGCCCCTTTACCTCCAAAACTGGTGGACCGAAAAATAAGAAAAAAATCTAGGTAATATGTGCTTACGTAAAGATTACAGGAAAAATATAGCGGTTCAGAAATTCACGAAAACAAATTTCAATTTAATTTTTTTTTTTGCACGATACGGCTAGGTACGCGAGTTTGACTCGCACTTGACCGTTATTTTTATAGTACTCTACTAGTGTCCTATTTTTGGTAATTACCGTTGTGCGTTTATGTACATGTTATCAATGAGCGGTTCCGCAGCCGGATTGTAAAAAACCCGCCTTTTTCAACAAAACCTAACTACGTAATTTACGTAATTACTACGTAATAATTAACTACGTAACAAAGTCGATTCTGAAGTTTTTAATTTCAGTTTTACTGCTGAAATAACAAAATTTTCTTCGATACAAAATAGTCCTTAAGAGTTACGATTAAAAGCTAAATTTCTTTGGAAAATATTAAGCTTTGACAGCACTAAAACTAAAACTAAAGCCTTC
Source organism: Ypsolopha sequella (assembly GCA_934047225.1). Classification (NCBI taxonomy): domain Eukaryota; kingdom Metazoa; phylum Arthropoda; class Insecta; order Lepidoptera; family Ypsolophidae; genus Ypsolopha; species Ypsolopha sequella. The sequence continues at coordinate 9,569,678 of OW203996.1, read as the reverse complement.
AGAATTGGCTTTATTGTATGTTGCCATCGCAAAGTTTTCATTGGTTTCTGTAAATTAGAAGTTGAAAGTTTTGAATTTAAAAATTACGAGTTTGAAAAATTTCGGTATTCTAATTTGCAGAAACCAATAGAAACTTTGCGATGGCGTCATAAGGTACTTAATAAGGTTTTGTTTAATTACAATTGAATGCATTTGGAATTTATGTGTTCTGTTTCGATTAATTAGAAAAAGGTGGGTTTTTCACAAGCCGGTTGCAAAACAGCTCTTAAATACATGCCTTAAGAAGTCCCAGTTGTTCTTTTGCTGCGCAAACTAGATGGCGCTACTTGTATGTTACATCGCGATATCGTTTCGTCTTTGTCAAAATCCTACCCAACTAACAAACACAAGTACAAGACCGGAGAACCTTAAAAGGGGGATAGATTTTTTGCAGGGATTTCTCCATTTAGAGAATCCCAGATCTAATGAGAGGTGAAGTACTCATTGCCAGAACCTGGCTGTCACATAGGTGACTATCCAACTTAGATACGACCGATTACGACCTGAAGTGCGGCGATGATAAAACATAAACAAAAATAACGTAATAATAAAACAAAAAAGCGCCGGCTGACTAAATTCTAACTTCAAAAGTCTGGTTCATGATTTAAAATATACTTTTTTATCACATCTATTCAAAACGAGCAAGTTAAGTTTCTTTGACTTTTGTTCAATTGTTTGTATTTAGTATATAAGTATAGTACGCATTTGTTATAAATTTAGTTTAAGTGCTAGGTAGCCGCTGAAAATCAGCGCCGTGGATCTGTCACGGCAATAAGCTGACCGGCGACCTTTTTGGTACATCCTGTGTTAATTTCAAGTTTAATTATGCAAAGTATTTTTATTTTTTGTAGCAAATAAACATAATTCTATTCTATTCTATTCTGTTATATTATATTCTATTCTATAGAACCAACACACCAACAAACAAACTTTCGCATTTATAACAAGGGTACGGATTATATTACTAGATTCTTATGAATAACAAAACTGTGACAATAATGTGTAATATGTGCGTAAATAAAGTTATATTTCGACAAAATCATAAATTTACGACCTGCCTTGGTTCAAGGTATTCTATTTTTAGGTGCCCTATAATAACATAGTATCCTCGCAAGCCCTAATTCCCGTTCGGACGGTCCACATAATGGGCAAATTTTGCGCAAACTGTACACGACGCCGATTAGATAAATACATAAGATAACTATAAGATAATATGTAAATAAATAGCTATCATGTAAATAAGTAGCTATAGGATAAATAAATATGCGTTAGCTGTATATTGTTTCATTTGGGTCACAAATAAATAAATACTTAGATAGCGGCCCAAACGTTAAACATAACTAAGTATGTACGAGGGGCATGCCAAAAGAAATTAGATACTCAAAAATTATAAAATTTATTCTTTATTATAAGTATCAATCTTTTCGAAGTATTCACCCTGAGCACGTATACACTTTTCTATACGTCTGAACTAATTGGAAAATACCAATGACCACTCTTCTTTAGACACCTCAGAAATCTCTAAAATATAGGCAGCCAGTGCATCTTCTTTGCTTTCAAACTTCTTCCCCTTTAGTTTTTGTTTGATTTTTGGAAACCGGTAAAATCACAAGGTGCTAGGTCAGGGGAATATGGTGAGTGAGGGAGGATTGACGCATTTTTTGAGTCGAAAAAGTCAAGTGTTTTGGCAGACGTGTGCGACGCCGCATTGTCGTGGTGCCTGAGAAGGCGTCGGATTCCTTACTTCGGTCGCTTGTCACACCAAGCTGATATTACAGTTGGAGCACAAACTGTCACACACCATTCGGAGTTCAGCGTTCTTTGATTCTCTAGCACTACAGTAGCAATATGATCCGTTTTGCTGAAAAACGAGGCGACCATTTGTTTCTGTGTGCTTCGTGCACGGCGACATTTCGTTGGAGTTGGCTCATCTTCAAAACACCATACAGTCGAATGTCACTTTGTTTCGGGATCATAGTTATAAAGCCATGTTTCATCACCAGTCAGTATATCATACACATTTTTTTTCTCGCCACCGTCGAATTTATCTATCATGAATAGGCACCAATCCAACCGACAGTCTTTCTGCTCATCGGTAAGTTTGTGCGGCACCCATCTCAAACAACATTTACGGAGAGAAAGGTGGTCGTGAATTATGGTTTGCATTGCTGCTGATCCAATTCCCAGTTCTCGTTCCAGCTCTACATACATAATTCGTTGGTTTTCGCGAATAAGTTTTTCGACTGCACGAACGTTTTCTTCTGTGACCGCGGTTGGCAGCCGACCTGTCTTCGCTTCATCTTTGAGACATCCCCGTCCTCTTTTAAATTCAGCAAACCAATTAAATACTGTTGTTCGTGAGCAACCAGACTCACCAAAAGTAGTAGCCAAAAGTTCAAAACATTCTTGAGGCTTAAAACTTTTTTATAGTCATAATAAATCATAGCGCGACAATCACTTCGACTGAGCTCCATTGCTGCAAGCGAATTCCCGCCAGATTCTCGGAAAAATGATGCTCATCCAAATAAAAAAAAAAGAAATGATGTGCGTTCTATTTTCAGATATATCAACAAACAACCAGCCTATAAGGTGATGTCTAACTTGCCAGTGTCAATCAAAGGAGTAAAGAGTATCTAACTTCTTTTGGCATGCCCCTCGTAACATACAATAATAATATAACAATACAGTCCATTATAAATAAAGGATAGACTATCCCCCACACCGATTGGTCGACAAACAAGAATCGTAGCAACTAGTGCTATTTGACAGCGTAGATATTAGGATATAAATACGCTCATTTCGGCAAAAAATCAGTCCGCTACCGCTCGCCGAACAAGAAGTCATCCGAAGACACCAGAGGCCTCTCTTTCTCTCTGCTTTCTCTCGGCTTTGTAACGAACCGAGCCGACCAAGCAATATCCTATCTTGCTCGCTCAAAAGTCTTGTATCGTCAATCTATCTCATTGGCTGATGGTAATTGTACGAAATACCTGTTCCATTCCTCGAATGAGTCGAGTAAAGGCGTTACGAATCTTTACTAAATTAATCAAAGGCAAAAGGTGGGTTTTTCACAATCCGGTTGCAAAACAGCTCTTAAATACATGCCCTAAGAAGTCCCAGTTGTTCTTTTGCTGCGCAAACTAGATGGCGCTACTTGTATGTTACATCGCGATATCGTTTCGTCTTTGTCAAAATCCTAGCCAACTAACAAACAGTAACAACGTAAGACAAGTATGAATGTAAGTATTTTTGCGAGGATTTCTCCATTTAGAGAATCCCAGATCTAATGAGAGATAAAGTACTCATTGCCAGAACCTGGCTGTCACATAGCTGATTATATTTGACTATCCAACTTAGATACGACCGATTACGACCTGAAGTGCGGCGATGATAAAACATAAACAAAAATAACGCAATAATAAAACAAAAAAGCGCCGGCTGACTAAATTCTAACTTAAAACGTCTGGTTCATGATTTAAAATATACTTTTTTATCACATCTATTCAAAACGAGCAAGTTAAGTTTCTTTGACTTTTGTTCAATTGTTTGTATTTAGTATATAAGTATAGTACGCATTTGTTATAAATTTAGTTTAAGTGCTAGGTAGCCGCTGAAAATCAGCGCCGTGGATCTGTCACGGCATTAAGCTGAGCGGTGACCTTTTTGGTACATCCTGTGTTAATTTTAATTTCAAGTTGAATTATGCAAAGTGTTTTTATTTTTTGTAGCAAATAAACATAATTCTGTTCTATTCTATTCTGTTCTATTCTATTCTGTTATATTATATTCTATTCTATTCTATTATATACAACCAACACACCAACAAACAAAGTTTCGCATTTATAATAAGGGTACGAATTATATTAGTAGATTCTTATGAATAACAAAACTGTGACAATAATGTGTAATATGTGCGTAAATAAAGTTATATTTCGACAAAATCATAAATTTACGACCTACCTTGGTTCAAGGTATTCTATTTTTAGGTGCCCTATAATAACATAGTATCCTCGCAAGCCCTAATTCCCGTTCGGACGGTCCACATAATGGGCAAACTTTGCGCAAACCACACTCTGTTTTGTCCTAAAATACAGCCTAATTCTCAACGTTTGGTCCCGAAATACAGCTTAATTATCTACGGCAGAGAACAGTAATTAACGTACTCTCTGATGACGTGGAAAAGGACGGTCTCATTGCTGTAAAGTAGTTGTTTTACCGACATTTTACTGTTTAAAAGGATGGCATACCCTAGCAACTTTTTTTATTACCCGTCCAGTACAATAAGTCTAATGGCAAAGACTTTATTTGCTTTTCATAGAGGCGATTATATGTTGGCTCTTTGGCCTCTTTTTCTTAGACGCGTAATTCTAGTGATCACAAAGCGAAACAACAAATTGGTGTGTTTTTAGCTGATACTGAAATATTTTGTAGGGAAAAAATTATTGAATTTAGATGATGTACCTTCATATTTCTATTGCCTATTTTCTCAAAAAAAAATCAAGTTTATCTCTTAACCGCGTTCTTGAAGCGAACGTTTGAAAACAAAAGAAAAGAGGTTGCAAAACATTTTTTTTTACAAAAGTATAAATCTTAGTACATTATTTATACGTAAGATCCCTAGAGAAAAGATTAACAAACCCAATATATTTTTTTCAATACAAGGAGACTCCGAATTTCTTCAAACGAATCTTAGATAGCCTGGAGTTGGTCATGCTCTAGGCTCAGGTACAGTCTTACGATGTTTCATTTTATTGTTGCGCCGGCGTTTATTTCGCATAAAATTAATGAAATAAAAAAACTTTCAAAGTTGAAGATGTTGATATATCGTTACGACATGATACCCCGAGGAGATATCAAAGGTGTTAAATGCAAGTCACAGTCCACACTCGGTACACCAACGTGAGCCCTGGTGAGCCGTATCGCCCCTCTTCGTACACAAATACATGCTTTTTAGGGCATGCAGGTTTCCTCAGGATGTTTTCCTTCACCGTACTGCAAGTGGTAACAGAAATACTATGTACTAAAACTAATTCGTACATGCCCGAAAGGGTCTCAAGATTGCGAGGCCAGCATTATATGTATATACCGCCTCCTAAGGTTGCCAACCGTACTTTAAACTTACGTTATTTTGGGTTATCTTACGTTATTTTGGGTCCCTGTACTTTATACTTTTGAAGACCAATAAAGTACGTGAATATACTTTATTTCATTCTTTATGTAAAATTAGGCGTAAACTGAAAACAAAAACACAGCCGTAAAGAGCACAAAAAATACAGTTTCACAAAATGATTTTAGGATGTTAGTATGGAGTCTGGCCTTCCTAATTCTTACCGTCCGCAGCCTTGATATTTGTACAGTATCTCAGTTCACGCCACCTTGGGAACAATAGTAAAAAACCTTATCAAAAAATCGTTCATTCGTTTTAATGTGAATTGCAAGAACAGAGATAGAAAAAAAAAAGTTTGCTTTCTAAGGGATCTTCGCGCTTACTTTTTTTTGCTTTCATGGATAAAATACTGCATAAGATTTCATTACATTTAAAAAGTATCAATAGCGTGCAATTGGTGAAATTCGTGCACACAATGTGAGGCCGTTTGCTAATAAATTCCACCAATGCCTCACCAAGATTGTGGTTTCAAAATTGGACTGAAGCAGAGGCAAATAACGTATGTGGAGCTTGTTTGGGTTTATGATGATACGAGTACACCTATTATTCTTAATGATGAATTATTCAGATTTATCATCATAGAGTACCATGTATCACAAAGGAAAAACCCGCGAATGTCCATCGTGCCCAACGGCTGCCGAGCGGCCATTACACGCGTTATTTGATAAAGCCACGGATAATGAAATTTTGGCGTTAAAATTTTCTGCTTGCAGACCTTAATAAACTCGTATGCACATATGTGTACAAGTTGAGCGCATCCATATAGGAGAATATATTAGTTGAATATTTGGTTATGAAGCCTATACTAAACCCGTTTAGACCAGCTTTTATATAGTTCGGAAGCCACAGTGCAAGGCACTCGGAGAGATCAGACATAGACGCAAGATCATCTAGAGTCGGTTTAAAAGGGTCCAGTCAGTTTATACCAAGGGGAGCAGTTTATGAACTAGTAGCCTAAACATGAAAACATCTCCGTATAGTTGCGTTTCAAACTACATCAAAATCGTATGGAATCTGGGTAACCGCTCCAAGCAGACAGGAGCTGGACTAACAGCTACGTACGGCAAACTAAGTTTAAATTCAAACGCAACTATACGAAGACCTTTTCATGCTTACGCTACAGGTATACCGCGTGAAGTTGTCGGCGATAGGTGTAAAATTAAATAACGAAATGTGTAATATTTACTATTTGGCGTCCCATCTCAATGGGCCTTGGAGGGAAAGTGCTATATAAATATTGTTATTAGTTAATTCGCATTCAAATATTGTTTTTCATTCCCTTTTTTAATAAAAAAATAAAGCTCCTTTATTAAATTATACTGATCGAAAGTGCCAATTATATGGATACATTTTTTACGAACAACATAGTACTTTTAAACTATAGTAAGAGCTGCACGCGTAGCATAGTGTTCAATCGCGCGCGACGCAACTTAGTTGAATCACAAGTGCGAGGAGCGTGACACGACGTTTTTAACCTCAGACCAAAAACTGTACGTCGCGCTCCTTGCACTTGTGATTCAACTAGTGACGTCGCGCGCGATTAAACACAATGCTATTTTACGTGACCTGGCCTCGTAGCACAGTTTTTAATCGGGCGCGATGCCACTTAGTTGAATCACAAGCGCGAGGAGCGCGACACGATGTTTTTGTGATTAAACAGTACGTCACGCTCCTCGTACTTGTGATTCAACTAGTGGCGTCGCGCGCGACTAAACACTATGCTACGCCCGCAGGAATGTTAACATTAAATAGATCTTTTTTTCAACAAAATATGCTTCGTCCGTTTGTCCGTCACAGTACTGTCTGTCACAGGGGTCTACAGCTTCATCCACATTAGGTAGACAGTTGAAAATTGCTTATTACTTTGACTTCTATCACGACAAATGATAAAATATTTAAGAAATTAAAACCTAACATGTTTGTGTCGCGACACAAAAAACCTCGAAAAAATTGCATTTATTGAATGTTCTTTTGTTACGTACTCTATATTAAAACATCAAATAATGAAAATTAGGGTTATGGACTTTTACGTTACTTACTAGCTAATGCTAGCGTATACCCGGGCATTTTTGACAAAATCAAATAGCTTGCATGCATTATTTCACAACCCGAAGTCAGTGCCAACTTTGTCAGATAGTACCATCTGGTACCGATTTTTATATGAGAAATTATTAATCGACCGAATAAAAATATAATTAGCGACTTCAGCACTGGTAGCATAGTATTTAATCGCACGTGACGCCACTAGTTGAATCTCAAGTGCAGGGAGCGTGACGTACTGTTTAATCGCAAAAACATCGTGTCACGGTCCTCGCACTTGTGATTCAACATTATGTTCTGTGGATTCAACTAAGTGGCGTCGCGCGCGCATTAAACACTATGCTACCCACAGAACTATTAATGAGATGCTACCAGTGCAAGTGTCCGGAATAAATACCCAAATAAATACCAAGTAAATACCTGAGTGGGCGAATTTAAAGTATAAAATGGAAAATATTTCACCCTTAATATTTTAGAAGTAAGTCAGTATTTTGAGCACCCTAAATTTGAATTCATATTCGCTCGTTTAAATACTACCCTTTTTATATTACATGTAGAAATCAATTCTACAAAGGCACAAACTCATTCTTCCTACTTAAATGGGACGCGTGGTTATGATAATATTCAATATCGTACGAGAGAAATCACTATTGAATGTCGAAAACAGAGTTGTACGAGCTTATTTGATAAAACATTGAGCTATTGAGAGGAACATTTGTGTTAACAAAGCTTTTTTTAACTGGTGAAATGTGGAGGTAAAAAGTGCGTTTAATTTCAAAAATCATTTCCTTTTGCCAAAACGGTAAAACTTAAATTCTTACCGGAGTAAAGGAATTTTGGAATAATACTTATTTGATGACCGCCTTCGTGGTCTACTAGTTCGAGTACTCGACCACCAATCTGGAGGTCCTGAGTTCAACTACCGTAGGTTCACATTAGTGTTCCGTCTGCGTGCTTTGGAAGCCACGGTCTAAATCTGAAATACGGCGATCTCACCACCACCAATGAGAAATATTTAAAAAAGTAAAATAAATGTCTTTTTCTTATAAAGATACAATATAAACAGGATGGAAAAAATTTAAGTGCCCTGGAGGGGAGCTACCTTAAATCCTTTAGTTAGCTTATTTTACTGAAAGGAAACATTCCTTAATTTTTTAAAAGAAGCAAAACTGCATTCAGAGATCTTCTAAAATTCACTTGTCTCACCCAGGAATCGAACCAACTAACAATTTAAAAAAAAAACCCTCGCTACTTTATTAGATGAATCGGTAGGATTATTGTTCAGGATAAAATTTGTCAAATAAACATTTAGTCTTACACTCATCTGTTGTACGAGATACCCATGAAATTGAATATTTATTACAAGTTCTTTATTAACAATACCTAGTACTTTTCACTTGTAACAAGTAAATGACACGTTATAATTCTCTTATCTCTTTAACATCCAATGACATCGTATGAAGTACAAGCTTGCTAATTTGAAATTCGAACGATAACTTTCAAAATTTTTAAAATCGATAAAAGTATTCGTTCCAATTTCAAATTTTGTTTAGTTTTGCTTTGCTTTAACTTATCAGGATTCTTTTCTCTTCTTAATATCCGTCTTCGTTAAAAAAAATTTTCATGTTTATGTGTTCTTCGTATTGATTTTAAAATAAAATTAATATTAGTTTCCACTTTTTTTTATTTCAAAGACCGAATGTTTATTAGACAAATTTTATTCTGAACAATATTCCTACCGATTCGTATAATACAATAGCGAGGGTGTATTTTTTAATTTTGAGTTGGTTCGATTCCCGGGTGAGACAAGCGAATTTTAGAAGATCTTTGAATGCAGTTTTGTTTCTTTTAAAAAATAAAGGGATGTTTCCTTTCAATAAAATGAGGTAACTTGAGGATTTAAGGTAGTTTCAATCCAGGGACCTGAAATTTTTTCCACCTTGTATATATCATATGTATCATTTTGTAGATATTAAAAAGAATATATATAGTTTGGCTATATTTACTTACATCTTTTTCAAGAAATCCTCAAAAAACCACAAAAATATGTATGTCCCCCCCTTATCTCCAAAACTGGTGGACCGAAAAATAAGAAAAAAATCATGGTAATATTTGCTTGCGTAAAAGTTACAGGAAAAATGTAGCGGGTGAGAAATTAACGAAAACAAAATGATACTATACAGATTCTGTATAACAGAACATAGGCAAGCGAGTTTGACTCGCATTTGACCGGTTTTTTTTGTGTCCCCATAAGGTTGATTTTTATTTTTCCTGATGAAAAACCGTATTTATGATCCTAATTAATAGTCAACCTGACAGTATAAACAACACCTAGTATATAGGTCTACGGGTAGTTCTCAAAATGGATTTATTGGTCTACCCTCGGTAGTTTACTGAGCCTCCGGGCTGAATTAGTTTTAAACAACTTTGACGGATACATATTGGGCAGTATCCTAATGAATATTGACTTTAAAACTTTCAAACAAGATACACGTTATGTTGGGGTATGAAAAGTAAATTAACTTTAACTTAAATCAATCAACAAGCGGCGCGTCAAAGATTTCAAAAGTGAAGATAAGCCCTTACCGTACTATGACAGCACCAAAATGTTTCCACCTTTCAATGAGTGACGCTCGCACGTTTGGAATCAGTGCTCACAGTGACAGTTTTAATAACTTTAGTAGTCTGATCAGTTTACTGACCGTAGGTAGACAGATTGCGCACTCATAAGTGTGCGCGCGTCGGCATTATGTTAACGCTCACATTCAAAAACAATGCAATAGATATTAGGTGCCGGGGCTCATCTAAACTTTTGAAATCTTTGTGGCGCGTTGGTAGCTCAGGCAGTAAAACGCTGGCCTCTTAATATTAAGACCCAGGTTTGACCCCCAGTCGGGTATTAACGAATGAGTTTATTAAAAATATATGTGCATAGCACCTAATACTTACCACTTGCTGTATGGTGAAGGAAAATATAAAGGCATAAAGCCTTAAAGCAAGGGTCGGCAACCTTATGATATAGGAGGGCCACAAATGTTACCGGAGGATCAGCGAGGGCCGCATGTAATAAATAATGCATTAGTCAATTTCGAATCATATTTATTGTAGTTTAAAACACAATTTATTATTAAAATCTAATGTAATTTTTGCAGCTGCATTTGACTTGCATTTTAGACGCGGAAATGCGCAGTATTAGGTCTAAATGTGCATCCATTAACTGAAAACTATGCTTGCTTTTTTGTTAGTACAGAATGGAAAATGTCTGCTCACGCAAATATGTACAACCAAACACAGTTATCATGCAGCGATTGGGAACCTAGAGGGCCGCACCGAAGTGGTTCACGGGCCGCTTGCGGCCCGCGGGCCGCCGGTTGCCGACCCCTGCCTTAAAGCAAGCCCTGAGCATAAAGGCTATGTCAAGAACATATCTGTCAAGATAACATTTGCAGCGTGGCTATTTCAATAGATCCTCTAGGTCTATTACGTTCAAAGTATCAAAAAGACCAAGGTATCAAAATTACCAATTGTACAATACGTCCAGATCAAAAAGTCGAAGTATATAAAATTACTACAATATCAAAATGACTGGAATATCAAAATGTCCAGAATATGACAATGGGCTTGGTTCACACATAGAGGAAAATCTCTGGAATGGAATTTATTGAAAAAGGCGTTACTTTGCGGAAGTCCATCATAAATTTGTGGATATATTAATCATTTGCAATATTCCGCTAAACACTCTTACCATGCTATTCAAAATGCAGACTCAAGCACCGCCCGCCCTCCCGCATAAAACACACACAAGCAAAGCAAGCAGTACGAGCACAGAATAAAGCAATCTTAAATAACAAGCAAGAAAACTTATCGACACGTGTTTCGCCTCTAAACGAGGCATCTTCGGGATGTGTAGTCCGCCCGACCGCTCGACAGCAAAAATGTATTAATATATCCACAAATCTCTGGAATGGGTTCACATCACAGTTTACAGCTAGACTGTCAGTAGCTTAGCGCAAAGTGCTTAACCTAACTTAGTTTTTCTTGTTAAGAAATTTGAATCTTGAGTTAAAAGCACTATTGTACTGTAGTTTCACTTTATTTTGCTTTTAAATCAAGATGTGTTTCAAGTTTCACCAAGTGCCGACAATCTCAAGTAAAAAAGAAATTTAAAATTGAAAAAAAAAAACAATTTTAAATTTCTTCCTCACACTGTCAAGGATAGTCCCTCCATTGGTGTATTCAAAAGGAAAATAAAACAGACTATCTTCGACAACTTATCCTGTAGGTATATGTATATAGGTATATTAGGTATATACATATATTATTTACTGAATACATATTTTTATAATGATTTATGTTAATGCATGTAAATTTCATGTAGTTCATTATATTATTATATTCTTAACTATTAAGTATCTACTATTAATTTAATCTTGTTTCTGTATACGTGTTATCGTGCACAATCTTATTTATGTCAAATATTCCTGTCACCTTTGGTTTGCTGGAAGAAATCTTATTATTGAGATAAGCACGCCATTGTACATAACTTTTATCATGTAAGTTAGAATGAAGTTTTCTGTGTGCAATAAGAATAAATAATTTTGATCCGTGCCATTTGACGCCAGTAAATAGTTCAGTATTAGTGAGGTTTATAAAGCAAGAGTTTGAAATTGTTCACACAATTAGCCATGATCTTCTAAAAACCAACTAAAAATGCTGTTTTAACTTTGTTTGGACAAGATCATGAATATAATTGCGCATTAAATTTCAAACTCATGCTTTATAAACCTCACTAATACTGAACTGGTGTAAACTGCCACATACCAAAATGTCTTTAAATTTTCAACTTTAAAACAAGATATACAAAGTAAAGTTATGCACTTTGTGCTAAGCGACTGACGTTTAACCTTAAGGCGCTATATGTTGAGAAAGTGCTGCCACTTTAGAAAAAAAAACATTTTTTTGCTTACTAGAAAAGTTATTGAAAATCTGCTCCAGTAAATGCTTAGATATAGCAATGAACTATTTTTAATAGCATAGTTTTCATAGACAACGTCATTGATGAGCTAAAATTTTAAGTTTTGCTCAAAACGGCCGCTTTTGGCATAAGTTAACATTTTAGCTCATCAAAAAATTTGTCTATAAAAACTATGCTATTTAAAAAAAGTTCATTGCTATATCTACGCATTTACTTGAGCAGATTTTCAATAACTATTCTAGTACGAAAATAATTTTCTTTTTTTTTCTAAGGTGGCAGAACTTTTGCAGCATAAAGCGCCTTAATACCTTTACCTGCTTTTTATGTTTGTTCATGTTTTGAAACTCGTTTTAAGCTGCTTTTTAAAAATCCTATAATATTCTTTATTATAATATAACCCTAAGAAACACACAGCCAAAAAGCCAAAAGCTTTTCAGTTTTTTTCAATGGTTATAATTGTAGTATGACTACTATATGCCAACCACAAATTAAATGATAGGGATAGAAGCATTAAGAGTGGACAGGGTTCTGCCAACTGGGCAAGTGTCCACCATGTCGAAGATCCAATAGAAATTACTTCTTATTCCCATAACGTAGTGATCGTTATCCATTTGCCTTTCATACTTCCATATTACGATAGACAAAACCATGACAAGCAACACCTATAGCCAATCCAGAATGTTCTTTATTCCGGGTAGATATGAATGGATTTAGCAAAAGGGCTAGTTCGAAGTATAATTGGGTCACATCACTCGACGCGTCATCTCCACATGACTACCAAGTGGTGCCCTCTCCTGTGTTAAATTAGCAATTTATCATGTTTGATGAAAAAAAGTCTCTATGTCTATGGTTTGGTGCAATGGTATTGACTTTATATTGGAGTTATTATACACTTGGTTTATCCAAATCAAATATAAAAATAGTATAATTAAACTTTACTAGTAGTTCGCTCCGAACTGCGAACACGCGATTCCATCTGAACCGATTTGGCTGAAATTCAAACTTAAAAATAATTTTTGTTCAATTTACTCGCCTACTAAATTTCATGACGTTCTGATAACCGATACTCGAGTTATCGTCGGACAAACATTCATGCAAAAAATCATTTCGAACCGTTGCGTTGCTCCGTTGCTGCGTGAAAGAAGGACAAACCAACAAACCAACCACTAACAAACTAACAACCATAACATGTAACCATCGCTCAAAGTTAAGTAACGATTGTAAAAAAATGTTGTGCAACTGGCCAAATGCGAGTCGGACTCGCGCACGAATGGTTCCGTACCATTATCTATAAAAACGGCAAAAAAAACATGTCTGTTGTATGGTAGCCCCCTTTAATATTTATTTTATTCGGTTTTTAGTATTTGTTGTTATAGCGGCAACAGAAATACAACGTCTTTGAAAATTTCAACTGTGTAACTATCACGGTTCATGAAATACAGCCTGGTGACAGACGGACAGACAGACGGACAGACAGACGGACAAACAGACGGACTGACTGACGGACAGACAGACGGACAGACAGACGGGCAGACAGACGGACAGACAGACGGTCAGCGGAGTCTTAGTAATAGGGTCCCTTTGGGTACGGAACCCTAAAAATTAACACAAATGAGAAATATAAACACAATAGCAAAAAAATTATATTTTTACAAAATCATGTTGTAGGTATTAAATTAATGGTATCAAATTGTAGGTATTAAAGAGCTGATTGTAAAAATATATAGTTTGGCTATATTTACTTGCATCTGTTTCAAGAAATCATCGAAAATGCCACAAAAAATGTGTGTCCCGCCCCTTTACCTCCAAAACTGGTGGACCGAAAAATAAGAAAAAAATCTAGGTAATATGTGCTTACGTAAAGATTACAGGAAAAATATAGCGGTTGAGAAATTCACGAAAACAAATTTCAATTTAATTTTTTTTTTGCACGATACGGCTAGGTACGCGAGTTTGACTCGCACTTGACCGTTTTTTTTATAGTACTCTACTAGTGTCCTATTTTTGGTAATTACCGTTGTGCGTTTATGTACATGTTATCAATGAGCGGTTCCGCAGCCGGATTGTAAAAAACCCGCCTTTTTCAACAAAACCTAACTACGTAATTTACGTAATTACTACGCAATAATTAACTACGTAACAAAGTCGATTCTGAAGGTTTTAATTTCAGTTTTAGTGCTGAAATAACAAAATTTTCTTCGATACAAAATAGTCCTTAAGAGTTACGATTAAAAGCTAAATTTCTTTGGAAAATATTAAGCTTTGACAGCACTAAAACTAAAACTAAAGCCTTCAGAATTGGCTTTATTGTATATGTTGCCATCGCAAAGTTTTCATTGGTTTCTGTAAATTAGAAATTGAAAGTTTTGAATTTAAAAAATTACGAGTTTGAAAAATTTCGGTATTCTAATTTGCAGAAACCAATAGAAACTTTGCGATGGCGTCATAAGGTACTTAATAAGGTTTTGTTTAATTACAATTGAATGCATTTGGAATTTATGTGTTCTGTTTCGATTAATTAGAAAAAGGTGGGTTTTTCACAAGCCGGTTGCAAAACAGCTCTTAAATACATGCCCTAAGAAGTCCCAGTTGTTCTTTTGCTGCGCAAACTAGATGGTGCTACTTGTATGTTACATCGCGATATCGTTTCGTCTTTGTCAAAATCCTAGCCAACTAACAAACAAAAGTACAAAACCAGAGAACCTTGACGAAATTTAAATTAAGGAATGGATTTTTTGCAGGGATTTCTCCATTTAGAGAATCCCAGATCTAATGAGAGATGAAGTACTCATTGCCAGAACCTGGCTGTCACATAGGTTTATATTTGACTATCCAACTTAGATACGACCGATTACGACCTGAAGTGCGGCGATTATAAAACATAAACGAAAATAACGCAATAATAAAACAAAAAAGCGCCGGCTGACTAAATTCTAACTTAAGGGGATATACCGACATCGGAGTGGGTTTTTCATTTCATTTTATGACACAACTACAATATATAAAGATCTGGTTTCAGACTATATGAATCTTGGGCATATTCTTCAAATTATGTGCTATGGAAAACGCAATTGGATAAAATTTTCTCGATAGAAAATAATTCCAAAGTAACGTCTTATATTTCCCTTTTTTTCATTTTACTCCTTAATGGTTCAACGTATCCTAACCACGATTTTTCTCTGAATGTGAAACGTTTTATTTTAAATTATCTGCTATCATTTTTCAGTTGGGTACTCTAGTTATTTTTTTACGATTTTTTACATGAATTGCGCGTCAAGTGACGGTAAGGTCGAGATTTGCGCGCACTATTGTTATCGCGTGTGCTACTGCTGCTCTGTACGTTCGGGCTATAGTGCTGTCACACTCGTTCACTTTCTTCAGTGCTCGCTGAGCTCTACCGCGCGAAGGACCTGTGCTGCGTTTGATCCTCTTTGTTTTTCCCCGTTTCCACAAATTTTAAGTTTGTTATCAATCATAATCTATTGCTAAGTTGATATTCATTATTGCATTATAGTTTTTATCTCGTTAAGATTCGTTTTAGGGTTAAAACTGATTGTTGTTTACTGATATAAATCGTAATCGTAAAACAATACCCCAAAATGGGGAATAAATAAAAACAGAACAATCATACGTAAAAAAAATATAAGAAGTACATGCAAGCTAGAGGTCACGACATGGTCGCAAAAATCCTACATATGATTTTTATTTGTTACTTGTCAACTTGCAAGGACGGACTTTTCTGGAATCTAGTGTAGTATCTGTAAAACGCTTTACTTATATATTATGTGATATTTTTCAGGGCTAAAAGATGTTTACATAACCATGAAAATAAGATAGATTATATAAACCCATTAGCACAGACAGTTCAATAACAGTGCAAGTGGTTCGGGAGCAACAGAACAAAGCAAAGTCATGGAGTCGTCATTGATAATTTTTAATTTAAACGAGCAGAGAATTTTAAACATCCAGTCGATTCCAAAAAGAGGGTAAGGGTTTCAAAATGTTATGATTATTATAATTTTAAGTAAAATATGATGTTAGAAATATTTAAGTGTAGTAATTTGTTATTTTTTCTTTCTTCTCAAAACAAATTTGGATAAAATAGCTACAAATATATATTACATACCTAGTATAAAAAATTTAAATATGTCCAATATTTAATTTTTTTTAAATGAAGCATCATATATATTTCATTATACCAAATCTATTTTTTCACCATTATCATTGTCACATTTTCTTTATATTTTTATAGGTCTAATCGATCTTTATCAGTTGATGATGTATTAATATCAGACTCAGGGACAGATTATTCTTGTAAAATTATAGGACAGGAGTTACTACTACTATCTCCAGACAAAAATAGCTCGTCTGGCATAATAATGCATCTACCGACTTCGAGCAAAATCAAGAAAGGTGAGCATTTTGTAACCAAAAATTTGTTTCAAACAAAAAGTTTATTTGTTTACTTGAATTCGTCATTTTATCCGACCGCCCGCCCGAGGGAGGGTTATGTTTTTCAGGGACCCGGTGATGGTATAAGACATGAGACATAAGATATATTTAGGAAGGACTCTTATATAAGTATATGTACCTATGTATATGTTTAGAGGGGGAGGGGGGGGTATAATTCCTCCGCCGAAGAGGGGGGTACCGGAAATCAACAGATTTTTTTTCAAAATAAAAAATTTCTAGGTTATTTTAGGTAGAATAAAATACCTCGAATATACGTATAGTGGGAGGGGGGGAAATGAAAATTGTTTAAAAAAAATAAATCAAAACAAAACCTCACTTTTTTGTCTCTTTAACTTTAAAGACCCAAAATTACTTTTGCAATTGCTTTGGCGTTGCGGAAAGTGCAGCCCCTTCGCCCTTGCGTAACAAAGCATAGGCACCCGTGCGAGCCGTAGAGGCTGAAGCTGGTCGCCGAAGGGCTGCCCTTCCTCCATGCCTACGGCTTTTTATATACACTCTAGGGGTAGTACCCACAAGACTGTATAGATTCAGGGTGCTCTGATTCTGTTTTGGAACAGATTCAACCTATTTTTTGCATGGAGTCAGGTGCTCTGATTCGGTTTTGCAACAGATTCAACCTATTTTTTCTATTAAATCACTAATCAGCATAAATACAACAAAAAGGCAACCTATTATTTTTGGTAAGCTAAATAAAAGACATGCATAAACTTTAAAAACTTTGAATGAAATCACAAAGAAAAAAAATGCCTGCATTGGTTTTATACTATAACAACAAAAAAAATTAAATTACGTCAATTTTAATGCATGACTCACAGCAGTTTCGGAACACAACCAAAAAAAAAAAATATCAAGTCATAAAATCAATTAAAATTGCATCTTTAAACAATTTTTGAGGTTATTTTACGAAACTTGAAAAATTTTTTTGAGGAAACTATCGATTTCCGGTAACTGAAATTTCGTGAGATTAATAACAATAACAAGAGCTATTCTGGAAAAAAAAATGAAGGTAACTTTGTTCGTATACTCTTATAAGAGACGAGCCTATATTTATTTATAACCGCTGGTTACACTTCTCAATGTAGTTAACACAAACAATTGGAATCTAAAACAATAAAAAAGTAAAAGAGGATAAATAATTTAAAAAGTAAATAAATTCAATACAGATGTCAAAAAATTTTATCTAAACAATAATAATCTAGCATCACATTTATCAAAATGTCAAAGTAATATAATATCAAAGTAAAAAAGTAAAATATTCTGTTTATAAATAATTTTAATACTAAGTACTAATATATTTCTATTAAGGGGGTATTATCCCAAATTTGCCTCTTTTCAATATAATTTTAAACCTTGGAATTGGGGTAATGAAATAAAATATATATATATATGTATATATGACATATTTTAGTCTTTAATGTTGAAAATGTAACTGTGAATTGTGTGAAATGTGAAAATCTTTTGTTTGAATAAACTCTGCAGCCCAGCTACCCAGCAAACTCTGCCCATACGGCAAATACAGGTTGTGTCTGCTTACGTGTATTCCACTGTCACATTCGTATAATATTGTCTTTTTATTCTAGACCTAAGGATGTGACTAAGAAGCGCAGACATGAAGAAGATCATACTGATGATGATGAACAAGAACATCCATACGAAATAGGCATCGAAGATTATGTGAGTTTCGTGAGTTTATGAATAAATAAAGACAAAATATTTAAAAGTAAATATATTTTTAGCTTTTTGTTTACAATATTCACTTTTGTTACAGAATGTATTCAAATGAATTCATAAAGATGCATTTTTGGCGTAAAAATAAGAAAACTGGACAGATAGAAGTAAACCAAAAATCTGATTGGTTTATTCAAGCTCAAGGCCAATTATATATTTGTCAAAAAGGAAAATGTGCATTGGCCGTATGGTACGGAAATAATCAGATAAAAACCGAAATTATACTAAAGCATGACCAATTATTATTTTGGCATGAAAAAATGGAGCCACATTTGCTTTCGTTTTTCAATGATTGTCTTTTACCAGAAGTGGTTGATCCCAGACACAGACTAAATTTACAAATTCGTGATCCAGAATATGTGAAAGAACAGGATAAAGAAAACATGTGTCCGAAAGCACCTCCAAGAAATAATTATCCAGAGACAAGCTCGCGACCAAAGGTCGTAGTAGTAGAAAATAATGAGGAGATTGTAAACCACGTGGTTGATTTTGAATTCTTCTGATTAAAATATTTTAAAAGAACCATTGTCCTTTTCTTTTTACAATTTATCCTGAAAATGACGTGTAAAAAATTCTCTGGGCTCCTATACCAACGATTAGCTTATCATCACGAAAGTTATTTTTTTGTGGTCAATATTTTTGAAAATAAAACCATAATAGCGACTCCACTGCTTCTGTTCTAAAATTTCAAAATACAGTGAAAACTTGATAACTGTATCTGTATGATAATTAAATTTATTTCTATTTAATAATATAATATATATTTTTGAATTGATTAGTTATTTAGTATGTTATGTGGAAATTGTGGAATATTGCAACGGCAATACTCCTGCAGCTGCGGTTTGTCGCGCTGACTCGCTGTAATACTTTATATTCTCTACTCGCGGCGAGCGTGAAACCACGCCCATCAAACACTGATTTCGCCACGGTATATCCTCTTAAAAAGTCTGGTTCATGATTTAAAATATACTTTTTTATCACATCTATTCAAAACGAGCAAGTTAAGTTTCTTTAACTTTTGTTCAATTGTTTGTATTTAGTATATAAGTATAGTACGCATTTGTTATAAATTTAGTTTAAGTGCTAGGTAGCCGCTGAAAATCAGCGCCGTGGATCTGTCACGGCATTAAGCTGAGCGGCGACCTTTTTGGTACATTCTGTGTTAATTTTAAGTTTAATTATGCAAAGTATTTTTATTTTTTGTAGCAAATAAACATAATTCTTTTCTATTCTATTCTATTCTGTTATATTGTATTCTATTCTTTTCTATTCTATAGGACCAACACACCAACAAACAAACTTTCGCATTTATAACAAGGGTACGGATTATATTACTAGATTCTTATGAATAACAAAACTGTGACAATAATGTGTAATATGTGCGTAAATAAAGTTATATTTCGACAAAATCATAAATTTACGACCTACCTTGGTTCAAGGTATTCTATTTTTAGGTGCCCTATAATAACATAGTATCCTCGCAAGCCCTAATTCCCGTTCGGACGGTCCACATAATGGGCAAACTTTGCGCAAACCACACTCTGTTTTGTCCTAAAATACAGCCTAATTCTCAACGTTTGGTCCCGAAATACAGCTTAATTATCTACGGCAGAGAACAGTAATTAACGTACTCTCTGATGACGTGGAAAAGGACGGTCTCATTGCTGTAACGTAGTTGTTTTACCGACATTTTACTGTTTAAAAGGATGGCATACCCTAGCAACTTTTTTTATTATCCGTCCAGCACAATAAGTCTAATGGCAAAGACTTTATTTGCTTTTCATAGAGGCGATTATATGTTGGCTTTTTGGCCTCTTTTTCTTGGACGCGTAATACTAGTGATCACAAAGCGAAACAACAAATTGGTGTGTTTTTAGCTGATACTGAAATATTTTGTAGGGAAAAAATTATTGAATTTAGATGATGTACCTTCATATTTCTATTGCCTATTTGCTAAAAAAAAAATCAAGTTTATCTCTTAACCGCGTTCTTGAAGCGAACGTTTGAAAACAAAAAAAAAGAGGTTGCAAAACATTTTTTTTTACAAAAGTATAAATCTTAGTACATTGTTTATACGTAAGATCCCTAGAGAAAAGAATAACAAACCAAATATATTTTTTTCAATACAAGGAGACTCCGAATTTCTTCAAACGAATCTTAGATAGCCTGGAGTTGGTCATGCTCTAGGCTCAGGTACAGTCTTACGATGTTTCATTTTATTGTTGCGCCGGCGTTTATTTCGCATAAAATTAATGAAATAAAAAAACTTTCAAAGTTGAAGATGTTGATATATCGTTACGACATGATACCCCGAGGAGATATCAAAGGTGTTAAATGCAAGTCACAGTCCACACTCGGTACACCAACGTGAGCCCTGGTGAGCCGTATCGCCCCTCTTCGTACACAAATACATGCTTTTTAGGGCATGCAGGTTTCCTCAGGATGTTTTCCTTCACCGTACTGCAAGTGGTAACAGAAATACTATGTACTAAAACTAATTCGTACATGCCCGAAAGGGTCTCAAGATTGCGAGGCCAGCATTATATGTATATACCGCCTCCTAAGGTTGCCAACCGTACTTTAAACTTACGTTATTTTGGGTTATCTTACGTTATTTTGGGTCCCTGTACTTTATACTTTTGAAGACCAATAAAGTACGTGAATATACTTTATTTCATTCTTTATGTAAAATTAGGCGTAAACTGAAAACAAAAACACAGCCGTAAAGAGCACAAAAAATACAGTTTCACAAAATGATTTTAGGATGTTAGTATGGAGTCTGGCCTTCCTAATTCTTACCGTCCGCAGCCTTGATATTTGTACAGTATCTCAGTTCACGCCACCTTGGGAACAATAGTAAAAAACCTTATCAAAAAATCGTTCATTCGTTTTAATGTGAATTGCAAGAACAGAGATAGAAAAAAAAAAGTTTGCTTTCTAAGGGATCTTCGCGCTTACTTTTTTTTGCTTTCATGGATAAAATACTGCATAAGATTTCATTACATTTAAAAAGTATCAATAGCGTGCAATTGGTGAAATTCGTGCACACAATGTGAGGCCGTTTGCTAATAAATTCCACCAATGCCTCACCAAGATTGTGGTTTCAAAATTGGACTGAAGCAGAGGCAAATAACGTATGTGGAGCTTGTTTGGGTTTATGATGATACGAGTACACCTATTATTCTTAATGATGAATTATTCAGATTTATCATCATAGAGTACCATGTATCACAAAGGAAAAACCCGCGAATGTCCATCGTGCCCAACGGCTGCCGAGCGGCCATTACACGCGTTATTTGATAAAGCCACGGATAATGAAATTTTGGCGTTAAAATTTTCTGCTTGCAGACCTTAATAAACTCGTATGCACATATGTGTACAAGTTGAGCGCATCCATATAGGAGAATATATTAGTTGAATATTTGGTTATGAAGCCTATACTAAACCCGTTTAGACCAGCTTTTATATAGTTCGGAAGCCACAGTGCAAGGCACTCGGAGAGATCAGACATAGACGCAAGATCATCTAGAGTCGGTTTAAAAGGGTCCAGTCAGTTTATACCAAGGGGAGCAGTTTATGAACTAGTAGCCTAAACATGAAAACATCTCCGTATAGTTGCGTTTCAAACTACATCAAAATCGTATGGAATCTGGGTAACCGCTCCAAGCAGACAGGAGCTGGACTAACAGCTACGTACGGCAAACTAAGTTTAAATTCAAACGCAACTATACGAAGACCTTTTCATGCTTACGCTACAGGTATACCGCGTGAAGTTGTCGGCGATAGGTGTAAAATTAAATAACGAAATGTGTAATATTTACTATTTGGCGTCCCATCTCAATGGGCCTTGGAGGGAAAGTGCTATATAAATATTGTTATTAGTTAATTCGCATTCAAATATTGTTTTTCATTCCCTTTTTTAATAAAAAAATAAAGCTCCTTTATTAAATTATACTGATCGAAAGTGCCAATTATATGGATACATTTTTTACGAACAACATAGTACTTTTAAACTATAGTAAGAGCTGCACGCGTAGCATAGTGTTCAATCGCGCGCGACGCAACTTAGTTGAATCACAAGTGCGAGGAGCGTGACACGACGTTTTTAACCTCAGACCAAAAACTGTACGTCGCGCTCCTTGCACTTGTGATTCAACTAGTGACGTCGCGCGCGATTAAACACAATGCTATTTTACGTGACCTGGCCTCGTAGCACAGTTTTTAATCGGGCGCGATGCCACTTAGTTGAATCACAAGCGCGAGGAGCGCGACACGATGTTTTTGTGATTAAACAGTACGTCACGCTCCTCGTACTTGTGATTCAACTAGTGGCGTCGCGCGCGACTAAACACTATGCTACGCCCGCAGGAATGTTAACATTAAATAGATCTTTTTTTCAACAAAATATGCTTCGTCCGTTTGTCCGTCACAGTACTGTCTGTCACAGGGGTCTACAGCTTCATCCACATTAGGTAGACAGTTGAAAATTGCTTATTACTTTGACTTCTATCACGACAAATGATAAAATATTTAAGAAATTAAAACCTAACATGTTTGTGTCGCGACACAAAAAACCTCGAAAAAATTGCATTTATTGAATGTTCTTTTGTTACGTACTCTATATTAAAACATCAAATAATGAAAATTAGGGTTATGGACTTTTACGTTACTTACTAGCTAATGCTAGCGTATACCCGGGCATTTTTGACAAAATCAAATAGCTTGCATGCATTATTTCACAACCCGAAGTCAGTGCCAACTTTGTCAGATAGTACCATCTGGTACCGATTTTTATATGAGAAATTATTAATCGACCGAATAAAAATATAATTAGCGACTTCAGCACTGGTAGCATAGTATTTAATCGCACGTGACGCCACTAGTTGAATCTCAAGTGCAGGGAGCGTGACGTACTGTTTAATCGCAAAAACATCGTGTCACGGTCCTCGCACTTGTGATTCAACATTATGTTCTGTGGATTCAACTAAGTGGCGTCGCGCGCGCATTAAACACTATGCTACCCACAGAACTATTAATGAGATGCTACCAGTGCAAGTGTCCGGAATAAATACCCAAATAAATACCAAGTAAATACCTGAGTGGGCGAATTTAAAGTATAAAATGGAAAATATTTCACCCTTAATATTTTAGAAGTAAGTCAGTATTTTGAGCACCCTAAATTTGAATTCATATTCGCTCGTTTAAATACTACCCTTTTTATATTACATGTAGAAATCAATTCTACAAAGGCACAAACTCATTCTTCCTACTTAAATGGGACGCGTGGTTATGATAATATTCAATATCGTACGAGAGAAATCACTATTGAATGTCGAAAACAGAGTTGTACGAGCTTATTTGATAAAACATTGAGCTATTGAGAGGAACATTTGTGTTAACAAAGCTTTTTTTAACTGGTGAAATGTGGAGGTAAAAAGTGCGTTTAATTTCAAAAATCATTTCCTTTTGCCAAAACGGTAAAACTTAAATTCTTACCGGAGTAAAGGAATTTTGGAATAATACTTATTTGATGACCGCCTTCGTGGTCTACTAGTTCGAGTACTCGACCACCAATCTGGAGGTCCTGAGTTCAACTACCGTAGGTTCACATTAGTGTTCCGTCTGCGTGCTTTGGAAGCCACGGTCTAAATCTGAAATACGGCGATCTCACCACCACCAATGAGAAATATTTAAAAAAGTAAAATAAATGTCTTTTTCTTATAAAGATACAATATAAACAGGATGGAAAAAATTTAAGTGCCCTGGAGGGGAGCTACCTTAAATCCTTTAGTTAGCTTATTTTACTGAAAGGAAACATTCCTTAATTTTTTAAAAGAAGCAAAACTGCATTCAGAGATCTTCTAAAATTCACTTGTCTCACCCAGGAATCGAACCAACTAACAATTTAAAAAAAAAACCCTCGCTACTTTATTAGATGAATCGGTAGGATTATTGTTCAGGATAAAATTTGTCAAATAAACATTTAGTCTTACACTCATCTGTTGTACGAGATACCCATGAAATTGAATATTTATTACAAGTTCTTTATTAACAATACCTAGTACTTTTCACTTGTAACAAGTAAATGACACGTTATAATTCTCTTATCTCTTTAACATCCAATGACATCGTATGAAGTACAAGCTTGCTAATTTGAAATTCGAACGATAACTTTCAAAATTTTTAAAATCGATAAAAGTATTCGTTCCAATTTCAAATTTTGTTTAGTTTTGCTTTGCTTTAACTTATCAGGATTCTTTTCTCTTCTTAATATCCGTCTTCGTTAAAAAAAATTTTCATGTTTATGTGTTCTTCGTATTGATTTTAAAATAAAATTAATATTAGTTTCCACTTTTTTTTATTTCAAAGACCGAATGTTTATTAGACAAATTTTATTCTGAACAATATTCCTACCGATTCGTATAATACAATAGCGAGGGTGTATTTTTTAATTTTGAGTTGGTTCGATTCCCGGGTGAGACAAGCGAATTTTAGAAGATCTTTGAATGCAGTTTTGTTTCTTTTAAAAAATAAAGGGATGTTTCCTTTCAATAAAATGAGGTAACTTGAGGATTTAAGGTAGTTTCAATCCAGGGACCTGAAATTTTTTCCACCTTGTATATATCATATGTATCATTTTGTAGATATTAAAAAGAATATATATAGTTTGGCTATATTTACTTACATCTTTTTCAAGAAATCCTCAAAAAACCACAAAAATATGTATGTCCCCCCCTTATCTCCAAAACTGGTGGACCGAAAAATAAGAAAAAAATCATGGTAATATTTGCTTGCGTAAAAGTTACAGGAAAAATGTAGCGGGTGAGAAATTAACGAAAACAAAATGATACTATACAGATTCTGTATAACAGAACATAGGCAAGCGAGTTTGACTCGCATTTGACCGGTTTTTTTTGTGTCCCCATAAGGTTGATTTTTATTTTTCCTGATGAAAAACCGTATTTATGATCCTAATTAATAGTCAACCTGACAGTATAAACAACACCTAGTATATAGGTCTACGGGTAGTTCTCAAAATGGATTTATTGGTCTACCCTCGGTAGTTTACTGAGCCTCCGGGCTGAATTAGTTTTAAACAACTTTGACGGATACATATTGGGCAGTATCCTAATGAATATTGACTTTAAAACTTTCAAACAAGATACACGTTATGTTGGGGTATGAAAAGTAAATTAACTTTAACTTAAATCAATCAACAAGCGGCGCGTCAAAGATTTCAAAAGTGAAGATAAGCCCTTACCGTACTATGACAGCACCAAAATGTTTCCACCTTTCAATGAGTGACGCTCGCACGTTTGGAATCAGTGCTCACAGTGACAGTTTTAATAACTTTAGTAGTCTGATCAGTTTACTGACCGTAGGTAGACAGATTGCGCACTCATAAGTGTGCGCGCGTCGGCATTATGTTAAGGCTCACATTCAAAAACAATGCAATAGATATTAGGTGCCGGGGCTCATCTAAACTTTTGAAATCTTTGTGGCGCGTTGGTAGCTCAGGCAGTAAAACGCTGGCCTCTTAATATTAAGACCCAGGTTTGACCCCCAGTCGGGTATTAACGAATGAGTTTATTAAAAATATATGTGCATAGCACCTAATACTTACCACTTGCTGTATGGTGAAGGAAAATATAAAGGCATAAAGCCTTAAAGCAAGGGTCGGCAACCTTATGATATAGGAGGGCCACAAATGTTACCGGAGGATCAGCGAGGGCCGCATGTAATAAATAATGCATTAGTCAATTTCGAATCATATTTATTGTAGTTTAAAACACAATTTATTATTAAAATCTAATGTAATTTTTGCAGCTGCATTTGACTTGCATTTTAGACGCGGAAATGCGCAGTATTAGGTCTAAATGTGCATCCATTAACTGAAAACTATGCTTGCTTTTTTGTTAGTACAGAATGGAAAATGTCTGCTCACGCAAATATGTACAACCAAACACAGTTATCATGCAGCGATTGGGAACCTAGAGGGCCGCACCGAAGTGGTTCACGGGCCGCTTGCGGCCCGCGGGCCGCCGGTTGCCGACCCCTGCCTTAAAGCAAGCCCTGAGCATAAAGGCTATGTCAAGAACATATCTGTCAAGATAACATTTGCAGCGTGGCTATTTCAATAGATCCTCTAGGTCTATTACGTTCAAAGTATCAAAAAGACCAAGGTATCAAAATGACCAATTGTACAATACGTCCAGATCAAAAAGTCGAAGTATATAAAATTACTACAATATCAAAACGACTGGAATATCAAAATGTCCAGAATATGACAATGGGCTTGGTTCACACATAGAGGAAAATCTCTGGAATGGAATTTATTGAAAAAGGCGTTACTTTGCGGAAGTCCATCATAAATTTGTGGATATATTAATCATTTGCAATATTCCGCTAAACACTCTTTCAATTTTAAATTTCTTCCTCACACTGTCAAGGATAGTCCCTCCATTGGTGTATTCAAAAGGAAAATAAAACAGACTATCTTCGACAACTTATCCTGTAGGTATATGTATATAGGTATATTAGGTATATACATATATTATTTACTGAATACATATTTTTATAATGATTTATGTTAATGCATGTAAATTTCATGTAGTTCATTATATTATTATATTCTTAACTATTAAGTATCTACTATTAATTTAATCTTGTTTCTGTATACGTGTTATCGTGCATAATCTTATTTATGTCAAATATTCCTGTCACCTTTGGTTTGCTGGAAGAAATCTTATTATTGAGATAAGCACGCCATTGTACATAACTTTTATCATGTAAGTTAGAATGAAGTTTTCTGTGTGCAATAAGAATAAATAATTTTGATCCGTGCCATTTGACGCCAGTAAATAGTTCAGTATTAGTGAGGTTTATAAAGCAAGAGTTTGAAATTGTTCACACAATTAGCCATGATCTTCTAAAAACCAACTAAAAATGCTGTTTTAACTTTGTTTGGACAAGATCATGAATATAATTGCGCATTAAATTTCAAACTCATGCTTTATAAACCTCACTAATACTGAACTGGTGTAAACTGCCACATACCAAAATGTCTTTAAATTTTCAACTTTAAAACAAGATATACAAAGTAAAGTTATGCACTTTGTGCTAAGCGACTGACGTTTAACCTTAAGGCGCTATATGTTGCGAAAGTGCTGCCACTTTAGAAAAAAAAACATTTTTTTGCTTACTAGAAAAGTTATTGAAAATCTGCTCCAGTAAATGCTTAGATATAGCAATGAACTATTTTTAATAGCATAGTTTTCATAGACAACGTCATTGATGAGCAAAAATTTTAAGTTTTGCTCAAAACGGCCGCTTTTGGCATAAGTTAACATTTTAGCTCATCAAAAAATTTGTCTATAAAAACTATGCTATTTAAAAAAAGTTCATTGCTATATCTACGCATTTACTTGAGCAGATTTTCAATAACTATTCTAGTACGAAAATAATTTTCTTTTTTTTTCTAAGGTGGCAGAACTTTTGCAGCATAAAGCGCCTTAATACCTTTACCTGCTTTTTATGTTTGTTCATGTTTTGAAACTCGTTATAAGCTGCTTTTTAAAAATCCGATAATATTCTTTATTATAATATAACCCTAAGAAACACACAGCCAAAAAGCCAAAAGCTTTTCAGTTTTTTTCAATGGTTATAATTGTAGTATGACTACTATATGCCAACCACAAATTAAATGATAGGGATAGAAGCATTAAGAGTGGACAGGGTTCTGCCAACTGGGCAAGTGTCCACCATGTCGAAGATCCAATAGAAATTACTTCTTATTCCCATAACGTAGTGATCGTTATCCATTTGCCTTTCATACTTCCATATTACGATAGACAAAACCATGACAAGCAACACCTATAGCCAATCCAGAATGTTCTTTATTCCGGGTAGATATGAATGGAATTAGCAAAAGGGCTAGTTCGAAGTATAATTGGGTCACATCACTCGACGCGTCATCTCCACATGACTACCAAGTGGTGCCCTCTCCTGTGTTAAATTAGCAATTTATCATGTTTGATGAAAAAAAGTCTCTATGTCTATGGTTTGGTGCAATGGTATTGACTTTATATTGGAGTTATTATACACTTGGTTTATCCAAATCAAATATAAAAAAGTATAATTAAACTTTACTAGTAGTTCGCTCCGAACTGCGAACTCGCGATTCGATCTTAACCGATTTGGCTGAAATTCAAACTCAAAAATAATTTTTGTTCAATTTACTCGCTTACTAAATTTTATGACGTTCTGATAACCGATACTCGAGTTATCGTCGGACAAACATTTATTCAAAAAATCATTTCGAACCGTTGCGTTGCTCCGTTGCTGCGTGAAAGAAGGACAAACCAACAAACCAACAACTAACAAACTAATAACCATAACATGTAACCATCGCTCGAAGTTAAGTACCGATTGTATAAAAATGTTGTGTAACTGGCCAAATGCGAGGCGGACTCGCGCACGAATGGATCCGTACCATTATCTATAAAAACGGCAAAAAAAACATGTCTGTTGTATGGGAGCCCCCTTAAATATTTATTTTATTCAGTTTTTAGTATTTGTTGTTATAGCGGCAACAGAAATACAACGTCTTTGAAAATTTCAACTGTGTAACTATCACGGTTCATGAAATACAGCCTGGTGACAGACGGACAGACAGACGGACAGACAGACGGACAAACAGACGGACTGACTGACGGACAGACAGACGGACAGACAGACGGGTAGACAGACGGACAGACAGACGGTCAGCGGAGTCTTAGTAATAGGGTCCCTTTGGGTACGGAACCCTAAAAATTAACACAAATGAGAAATATAAATACAAAAGCAAAAAAAAAAAATTTTTTTACAAAATCAAGTTGTAGGTATTAAATTAATGGTATCAAATTGTAGGTATTAAAGAGCTGATTGTAAAAATATTAGTATGGCTATATTTACTTGCATCTGTTTCAAGAAATCATCGAAAATGCCACAAAAAATGTATGTCCCGCCCCTTTACCTCCAAAACTGGTGAACCGAAAAATAATAAAAAATCTAGGTAATATGTGCTTACGTAAAGATTACAGGAAAAATATAGCGGTTGAGAAATTCACGAAAACAAATTTCAATTTAATTTTTTTTTTTTTGCACGATACGGCTAGGTACGCGAGTTTGACTCGCACTTGACCGTTTTTTTTTAGTACTCTACTAGTGTCCTATTTTTGGTAATTATCGTTGTGCGTTTATGTACATGTTATCAATGAGCGGTTCCGCAGCCGGATTGAAAAAACCCGCCTTTTTCAACAAAACCTAACTACGTAATTTACGTAATTACTACGTAATAATTAACTACGTAACAAAGTCGATTCTGAAGGTTTTAATTTCAGTTTAGTGCTGAAATAACAAAATTTTCTTCGATACAAAATAGTCCTTAAGAGTTACGATTAAAAGCTAAATTTCTTTGGAAAATATTAAGCTTTGACAGCACTAAAACTAAAACTAAAGCCTTCAGAATTGGCTTTATTGTATATGTTGCCATCGCAAAGTTTTCATTGATTTCCGTAAATTAGAAATTGAAAGTTTTGAATTTAAAAAATTACGAGTTTGAAAAATTTCGGTATTCTAATTTGCAGAAACCAATAGAAACTTTGCGATGGCGTCATAAGGTACTTAATAAGGTTTTGTTTAATTACTATTGAATGAATTTGGAATTTATGTGTTCAAAGGTGGGTTTTTCACAAGCCGGTTGCAAAACAACTCTTAAATGCATGCCCTAAGAAGTCCCAGTTGTTCTTTTGCTGCGCAAACTAGATGGCGCTACTTGTATGTTACATCGCGATATCGTTTCGTCTTTGTCAAAATCCTACCCAACTAACAAACACAAGTACAAGACCAGAGAACCTCGAAGAAAGGATAGATTTTTTGCAGGGTTTTCTCCATTTAGAGAATCCCAGATCTAATTAGAGATGAAGTACTCATTGCCAGAACCTGGCTGTCACATAGCTGATTATATTTGACTATCCAACTTAGATACGACCGATTACGACCTGAAGTGCGGCGATGATAAAACATAAACAAAAATAACGTAATAATAAAACAAAAAAGCGCCGGCTGACTAAATTCTAACTTAAAAAGTCTGGTTCATGATTTAAAATATACTTTTTTATCACATCTATTCAAAACGAGCAAGTTAAGTTTCTTTGACTTTTGTTCAATTGTTTGTATTTAGTATATAAGTATAGTACGCATTTGTTATAAATTTAGTTTAAGTGCTAGGTAGCCGCTGAAAATCAGCGCTGTGGATCTGTCACGGCATTAAGCTGACCGGCGACCTTTTTGGTACATCTTGTGTTAATTTCAAGTTTAATTATGCAAAGTATTTTTATTTTTTGTAGCAAATAAATATAATTCTATTCTATTCTATAGAACCAACACACCAACAAACAATTTTTCGCATTTATAACAAGGGTACGGATTATATTACTAGATTCTTATGAATAATAAGACTGTGACAATAATGTGTAATATGTGCGTAAATAAAGTTATATTTCGACAAAATCATAAATTTACGACCTACCTTGGTTCAAGGTATTTTATTTTTAGGTGCCCTATAATAACATAGTATCCTCGCAAGCCCTAATTCCCGTTCGGACGGTCCACATAATGGGAAAATTTTGCGCAAACTGTACACGACGCCGCGCGATTAGATAAATACATAAGATAACTATAAGATAATATGTAAATAAATAGCTATCATGTAAATAAGTAGCTATAGGATAAATAAATATGCGTTAGCTGTTTATTGTTTCATTTGGGTCGCAAAGAAATAAATACTTAGATAGCGGCCCAAACGTTAAACATAACTAAGAATGTAACATACAATAATAATACAGTCCATTATAAATAAAGGATAGACTATCCCCCACACCGATTGGTCGACAAACAAGAATCGTGGCAACTAGTGCTATTATACAGCGTAGATATTAGGATATAAATACGCTCAATTCGGCAAAAAATCAGTGGACTGCTTGTACGCTCGTAGTGCACGGACCTACCAGTATTGCGTGGTTGCCGAATATTCATTTAATATTCTCCGCAAATTAGCGCCCGGGCTTCAGCTGCGCGGAGGGGAATACCTTTTTTAGAGCGCCCGAGACACGGTGCCCTCCCTATACCTCCGAACCTGGCCTTCCACCAGCGGAATCCCCCGGGGAAAGGGGTATGGGGACAGGCGCGAGCTGTGTCTCGTAGGTCGCACGTCGTACTTCCCCCCCGCAGCCGCCGCTCACTTACAATGAGTGGCCAAAACAGCCCTTCTCAGGGTTCGCGTTCGTGTTCTCGAACCCCCGAGGGTTTGAACACCGCCGACGCAGCCACCTCGTCGTCGACGATGAACTCCTTGGAGTCCACACCGACTCCGACTGCCTCGGAAGCCACCTCGACGTCGCATTCCTCGGAATCTTCGAAGATGTCGGCGACCGAAATCGACCCAGCCCAGCTGAGCCTGCCACAAGGGTCGATTACTTCGACACCTACCCGACCGCACTCATCTCATGAGTTTGCCTCCACGAGCACGGAGTACGCCGCACCCTCCGAGCTCGCCCCGATGACCTCTCCAGTTCGTGGCCTGGAACTGGACGAAGCTATCACGTCCCGCCTACGAGAGAGCAACTACCTAACGGAGGGCCTCTTGGCAGTGATGGAGGACTACCTCGCTGCACGCCACCGTGAGCAACTCACATCACTCGGACGCACATCCGACGATGTCGCCCGCCGCACCGCAGCAGCTCTCCAGCTAGCTGCAACCCTGCAGCTGAGCATACTCCCCCTGACAAGAGAGATCACAAAAAAGGCGCTTAATCTAAGTGGCTCGGGAACGGAGAACGCAGAAAAGCGGATCTGCAATGCACCGACTCCGTCTCCACGCTCCTCCTATGCCGCCGCCGTCCAACAGCGACCGCCACCTCAGCTTCCGCCTACGCGCCTCCCAATGACGCAGAGACTGCGCCCTGACCGCCCGCCGTTTGCCTCTACGTCATACGCCCTATTGCGCCGCCCGCCCCTGCACCACGCCCAGCCGCGCCACGAGCAGCCGCATCGCGAACACGCCCGCAACGCGGAACCACACCGCGTGCAACCGCGCCGCGTGCAACCGCGCCCCGTGCAGCCGCCCAACGTGGAACCGCCCAACGTGGAACCGCCGCACGAGCAGCCGCCCCACGTGCAACCACCCCACGTGCAACTGCTCCACGTGCGACTGCACCACAGGCAACTGCATCACGTGCACCGGCTCCGCCCGCCCCAGCGCCGCCCGCCCAGGTACCAGCGCCGCCCGCCTTCGCGCCGCCCGCCCAAGTACCAGCGACGCCCGGCCTGGCGCCACCCACCCTGGTGACAGCGCCGCCCACCCAAGTGCCGCCTGCCCAAACGCCAGCGCCGCCCGCCCAAACACCAGCGCCGCCCGCCCCTGCGCTAGCCGCCCCCCTTCCCGCCTGTGCCCGCACCTGCGCTGCCCACGCAAACGCAGCCCGCGCCTGCACCCCCCAAGAAGCTGCGCTATCCCCCGCTCATCGTGGACGCACTACCAAACTGGCGTCACCACATACAGGAGATAGCAAATCAGCTAGGGAGAACCCCAAGTGCGCGCGCCTTCCAACAAGGAGTGCGCTTCACACCCACGGCTGACGACGAGTACCGCCTCCTTCAACGGTATCTTACCAAGCTTCAGGACGACCATGGAGTAAAATGGTTCTCTTACTCCTTACCCGCCGAACGCAGCCTCAAAGTAGCCATACGTGGACTTCCCGTCAACACCGAGGCGGAGGAGCTCACCGAAGCGCTGCTGGACCTCGGCTTCGAAGTAGAATACTGCAAGCCAATCCGGGCGAGAGCGGGACGCCCCGGGTGCATATTCTACGCTCAAATCAAGAACACCCCAACGCTCACCCCGGCCATATACGAAGTCACCGAACTTATGTATATGCCGGGAGTGAAGATCGAAGCCTGGAGAGGGAAGAAGGGACCTGCGCAGTGCCACAGGTGCCAACAATGCCACTCCTCCCACAATTGCCACCGCACCCTGGCATGCGTGAGATGCGGGGAAGAACACTTCGCCAGGGATTGCCGACGTCCCAAAGAGGAACCCGCGACGTGCGTAAACTGCAAAGGGGCACACGCGGCAAACAGCACGTCCTGCCCTGTCTTCCAAAGGGAGACTAGAAACAAGAAAGCCGGCACCATTGCCCTGACTGACCCGTCAAGAAAGCCCAGAGAGCAACCATCTGCCCAACCCCAGCCTACCGGAGAGAAGGCCTCTTCTTCTCTCATGGCCCAGGCAAATCCACCCACGGCCAGAGCAGACTCCATCAAGCCTCGCCGCAAGAGGGCGGGCAGGAGGAGAAACAACTGGCAGAAGGCACCACCGACCGAATTGGCTGCCCCTACTCCGGCCCCACCACCGGCTGCAGTACCAAACCCTGCCGCACCACCCACCATCATGGACCTTCAAATTCCGGAGGCACTCATGGAGTGGCTGCGCGCGAACTTTCCTAGTGTTCAGGAGCCCCAGCGAAGAGTAGCCCTCCCTTACCCTTCGCAGAGCTCCTAAGAACACTAAGAATAGTTCACTAGAACGCCCAGTCGCTATCTAGGAAGAAGCGACTGCTCCGGGTCTTTCTACAAGACCAAAAAGTCGACGTGATGCTGATCAGCGAAACTCACCTGGCAGAGCGGGAGAAATTCGCCATCCCGAACTACATCACATACAGGAAGGACGGGCGTGCCTACAGAGGCCTGGCAGTCCTAGTCAGGAAGTCCATCGTCCACCAGGCCATCACCTTCAAGGAGTACTACTCCATATACGCCCTTGGAGTTGAACTCCAGGTCGCCGGCGACGTGCTGCGACTCTTCGCTACCTATAAGGCTCCTTCGGAGGCCTTCAACCTCCAAGAACTCAACGAGCTCCTAGACTCGCCGCACCAAACCATCATCGCCGGTGACCTAAACTCCAAGCACCCGGCGTGGAACTCCTCAAAGGTGAACAGCCAGGGACAGAGACTCCTGACTGACTCAGTAGCACGCCACTACGACGTCATCGGACCCGACGAGCCCACCCACTACTGCTCAGCCACAGGAGAGGGCGACGTGCTTGACGTCGTAGTCTACAAAAACCTAAGAGCGCCACCAAGCCAGTAAGTCCTTCCTGACCTGCCCTCGGACCACCGGCCAGTCCTCCTGGTAATCGAGGACCTGCCAACACGAGTTTCGCCACCAGCATCACGTCGGCACTATAACTGGCCGGCCTTCACTTCCGCTCTGCAGGAAGTCGCCACCATCTCCTCCCCCGTCGCCACTCCCGAAGATGTGGAGAGCCAGACTTCAGAGATCACCAGCTGTATCCGGAACGCGCTCAACACCTCCTCGCACACCGTTTCGAGCTCGAGGAGGCTCCAACCCCTTCCTGCTCGAATCCAGGCACTTCTCTGCGAGAAACGCCAGGTCCGGAAGCTGTGGCAGCAAACCCGCTGCCCAACTCTGAAGTCTCGCCTCAACGCCCTGACGGAAAAGGTGAAAGAGGAACTAGACACCCACGCTGAAGAATCTTGGGAGAGGCACATCGAGTCCGTAGACGATCACGTCCCCTCCGTGCATCGTCTATGCCGGCAGTTGTCTACCGCTCCAACCCCTGTCAGACCACTGCTGGGCAGCGACGGCCTCCCAAGGTTCAAAGTCGAAGATAGAGCTGAGATCTTCGCCGAGTGCCTAGAAGCTCAATTCAAGCCCAACCCGACCGCCGATGTGGAGCACACCGGAGCAGTCGAGTCCCACCTGAGAGAGTACTTCGCCTCTCCGATGCTCGCCGATGAGGACCCTGTGGTCTTCTCGCCTGGCCAGGTGCAGCGTCTTCTTCGCCGCAACAAACCCTGAAAGGCCCCGGGCGCAGACACCATCACAAACATGGCGCTCCGACACCTCCTCCCGCGGCTAGTCGCCGCCGTGACGCGCCTGTTTAACGGTATCCTGCGCACGGGTCACTTCCCATCTGCATGGAAGGTTGGACATGTGATCATGCTGCCCAAGCCAGGCAAAGACCCAAGAAGACCAGAGCACACCGGCCCATCACTCTCCTGAGCAACCTCTCAAAGGTGTTTGAGAAGCTCCTGCTCTGGAAGTTGACTCCACAGATCACTCCGCGCCCGGAACAATTTGGCTTCCGAGCATCGCACTCGACAACCCTCCAGCTGACAAGAGTACTGCACCACATGACGGTAGGCCTTAACAAGAAGGAGTACACCGTGGCAGTGCTCTTGGATATGGAAAAGGCCTTCGACAGGGTATGGCATGAGGGGCTGCTATACAAGCTGACGACATCGCCCGCTCCTCGACGACTCATCCGAGTCCTGGTCTCCTTCCTATCCGACCGCCGATTCAGGGTGGTGGTAGAAGACGCCATCTCAGAGGAGCGCCCAGTTCAAGCCGGCGTCCCTCAAGGAAGCTGCCTCTCCCCGGCCTGCTACTCCCGCTTCACCGACGACATCCCTCTCGGAGCGGGTACCCAGCTCGCTCTCTTCGCCGACGACGCCGCGTATTACGTGTCATCAATCAACGCGGCTCACGCGGCGGTGTAGATGCAGCGCACGCTCGACCTGCTCCCAGACTGGCTCTCCAAATGGCGTTTGTCGGTGAACGTCGGGAAGACCCAGGCCCTTGTCACCGGGAGGAAAAAGCTCCCACCACCCCTGAAGATGCAAGGGCAAGAAGTGCCCTGGCAGCCCACGGTGAAGTACCTCGGAGTCACCATCGACCGCGGACTAACGATGAGGAAACACGTGGACAACGTAGTCGCCCAAGTGAAGGTAGCTCGAGCGAAACTCCGCCCGCTACTTTCATCGAGGCTCCCTCTGCGAACGAAGCTCGGGATCTATAAAACCTACCTTAGATCCCGCCTCACATATGCAGCGCCGGCGTGGTACGCCCTCGTACCGGAGTCCCGCAGGAGAAGACTCCGGGCTCAAGAAAACCTGGCTCTCGGTCGCTACTATCGCGAGGGACCTCAAGCTCGAATCCTTGGACGACTTCATCCAACGGTTGGCGGCAGGGATGTTTGACCGCGCGAGGCACGCGCAGTTCGCCCACATCCGTGACCTAGCGCCGTGCCATGCGCGCCCGCCCGACCGCCGCCTCCTCCCGCGTGACCTCATCGAAGACACTGCGGCACAGCCGTAGTGACTCCGAGGACCCCATTCGCCACCACACCATGCCTGCCCGTGACGCGCGTCTCAAGACGCGCCCGCACCACCTCCACCGCACCGCTCCACCTGCGCTGCGCGCGCCCGCGCTCCCCAGCGCCAGCGCTGCGCGCGCTCATGCGGCGCAACCTAAAGACCTGCCCATAGTAATGGGCAGCGAATGACGCCTCAGTCAGGGGGCCACGCCCCGACACTGAGTCCCCACGCCCCCACCCCGGGTGTGTGAGAAGACTACATGATGAAAAAATCAGTCCGCTACCGCTCACCGAACAAGAAGTCATCCGAAGACACCAGAGGCCTCTCTTCACTCCCCTGCAATAGAAGATCCAACCTGGACGGCGGGCTTCGAGGAACGAGACAACAACAAGCGGTGGCGTGGGACTGAGAGGATCTGCGAGCGTCTCTCTCTCTCTCTCTCTCTGCGAGTATCGAGCAGCAACGAGTCGACTGATCGGTGTGGCGTCAAATCATAGTTTCTCTTATTAGCCCCTACCTCGCCTGCTTCCTCTCGCACACACAACTGCCGGACTTTGCTGGAACCGGTGCACGTTTAGTACAGCTGTACTGAACATTGGTCCTTCGAACCGGGATACTTCCGGTTTCGGCAGTTGTGTCGAGAGTGCGATGGTGTCCACCCGATCACAGAGCAAGAGCGACTCTACCAGCACCATGGCAGAAGACGGACAGCGCCAGATGGAGAGCGACACAGGCAGAGACGGCGGGGCTACGAGCAAGATGAACACTGCACCAACCGACGGCTCCGCCTCGACGCACACATGGGACTCCTCAGTCACGCCGGCAAGCGGACAGACAACCGAGTCGTCCACCATCGCATCAACTCCGAGGACAGCGGGCACGCCACCTTTGGTCACTCCACCCTTGGGCCCGCAGCAAGGGGCCGCATCCACAATCGACGCGGTCTCCGTCGACGTCGCCAACTACGACGCCGGCAAGTCACTGGAGCCACGCCACGTCGGGGATGAAGAGGGACGGAGCGAGGGGCTGCCTACGATCCAGAGAGATGGAGCGCAGCCACAGCCGGGCGACAAGCCTGTCTCCCAACACGGCACATCAACTTCGAGAGGGGCTTCGAGCGTGCGCACCGTACGCCCTCGCAGCAGTAAGGCACGCCTACTGAAGTTAGAAGAGGAACTCCTGCTCAAGCAAATAGAGATCGAGCGCTACAAGCTGCAGGCAGGCGCCACCAGCGAGGAAGACGAAGATGAAGAGCGACGCTCTCTCTTCACGACCACATCGGAGCGGCGCGTGGTGGACTGGATAGAGGGGACACGTCGTAAGCCACTAGCACTGGAGGGACCAAGACGCGTAAGTTTACTAACAACTAACATTCAAATGATTGACCACAGTGCCTACGAGTTTCCCCGACCCCAGCCTGCACCACACAACGACGCAGTTGCGTCGCCAGAAGAGGACGTACGCCACGCGCCGCAGCAGCCAAGGATCACTGATTGATATAAACGCTCGTTGCTACCACAAATTGTAGCTTACAAAAAGTAGTATTACTGACTAGTGACGGGCATCAGCGTCACTAGTGCGAGGATTCCATAACCACGCTCAGACACCACTAATTGTATGCTAAAGGGCGATACTTGCAGCTGGAACAGGGGCCCATAGGCTGTCCCAGATTCATAGTATACAAGTATCTTATGATCTATAATATTTAATATAAAATGTCCTACCAGACAGTTGTATGATGACCTCATCAAGTAGTCCTCGCACGAAGACCCTTCGCTGCGGAGACCAAGGCGTGTCGGTGCCGTGACACGTAGATCACCTTCCACGATGAATCTAAACACAAACCTCCTACCCCAGGATGCATCCGAACCCAGAAATAGTAATTAACAAGTCCACTTGTCGGAAGCCGCGTGGACACAGGTTATGTCACACACACACAGGAAATTCACCAAAAAGTGGCCTTCACGCCAAAATAACATCAGCCATTGACTCACTTATGTTCTTTACGGTGTCCGCACCGATTTCCCCTCTATTAAGCCCTTAATAATACATATTAAATCGTCCGCGATCTATACCAAGAAAATTCCACGTCCCTCGTTTTTTGACAGCTCCAAGTCCATAGACAAAATATATAGACCATTGATGGATGCGTTCCGAAATATACATTTTATTCTGAACAGTCCCCCGCTCTGGGCTGAGCAATCAGTCCACTAGCTCATACAACCGGGAGACGGGAGAGAGTTGTCATGGCTCGTCACAAAATCGAACCTTCGACCAACACCTCTGCGACGCGTGGAGTTCCGTCTCCGCCAAAACAACTTTAATATACGGCCCCGGCGCCAAAACAAGGATAGCAAGTTCATATCCTTCCAAAGAATTAAATTTCCTTCCCTAGGATGCTCAGTCCTGTCTAACCACAGAGAGGACGAGAGTTGAGGACCGCTTCCACTTTACAATACACAGTGGCAAGCTCCTCAAAAATTAGGACAGTTTCCCAAATAACGCAGCGGAGGTGGGTCTTCGCCGACTTGACGGCAGCTTCAAAAAAATTCCCTCCCCAGTGAGGGCAATTTGGGGGACTGTACCGCCAAGTTACCCCTTTCCGGGCGAAGATTTAACTTAAACTAGCATAGTTATTTACAAAACAAAAAATTTTCAATATCTTTTAGATAGTTAGCAGTACCTTTGTAGTTTGTGCCATTGTCGGAGTGAATAAGTGAAGGTAAACCCTTACGCGACACGAAACGATCCAACGCGGCGACGAAGGCCTCCGTAGTCAAAGCTGATACCACTGCCAAGTGAACGGCCTTGGTGGCCAAGCACACAAATACACAAGGTATGCTTTCACAACCAAAGCGTTGCGATTGCTAAAAACCCCCGTGCGCTTTACGTATGTGTCAATCCGACACCAACAGATTTACCAAAGGTCCGTCTTGGGTAGAAGCAAAGGATGAAGACTTCCGTATGGCAGGTCAGCTCTCCAAAATCAGCCTCCAAAACACAGAAGTCCTTCATAATCCGTGAAAGGATTCAAACGAGCAACCGCTCACTTCAGCCTGGCGTGATCCTCGCGCAGAACTCGAAGTCTAAACTTGATGAGGTCCGCCTGAAGTACACGTACCGTGTACCAATGCGCTCCAACGCTACTCTGCACTCACGGCTGGGGACAAAATAAATGAATATCATTGACTGGTTGGTATTCCAACATAATACCACCATCATATTGGGATCCTCCAAATCTGCAAACAGTATATGTTCATTTGAAAGCCATTTCCTAAGTTCGAACATAATAATCCAAGTATCGAATCAAATATCGAATATCCAAAATTGTGGATACCTCCACCAATGAAGAAGAACCCAGAGTCTTTTAAAACCAAATAGGATCCATCCTAACAAATCCGCGCCCAGGAAAACATCGACTGGGGCCGGATGACAAAACGTGGGTCTGCCAGATGCAGACCTGACGTGCATGAGATTATGGACGGAGGAAGGTCCAAAGAAGGCTGCCAGCCGACAATATTGTCTATAACCATGGCTGCAGCCGCTGATTCAACTTCAGTCCACCAATACCTAGGAGCGGCACCAACGAAACCTACAGGTTCAAAACCAATCGGTGCGCCACTTGACTTTCCAAGTCGAGGAGGGCCCTTACCCTAACTCAATCCCCCCTGGGGCCCTAGACGCGAGCCATCGCGGTAGGCAACAGAACCGTCCGCGGTTCCGTACTCATGGCTTGAACAAGCTAGTTACAGGCTACCCCACCTGTGGAGTGCAGGACCAGTCCACTGGCAGTAATAAGGCTGGCGCGTGCACATCCCCACCATGGGGGGAGCGTAGCCTCCAACTCTCCCTGAGTACGGCGGGTGGTATTCTAACCGCGGGTATTCCCGGTACGGCGGTGAGTAACCCCGTGACTCCGTCTGAGCACGGTGCTCCATGCCAGCTGGCACCAAATCCGGCGCGGGGAGGGGGGGCCTAGCCCTTGCCAACTCCAATTGGCCCCCGCCCGTAGGGGCCCAATTCACAACATGGCCATATGTGTGATAGCCCGTAGGCAAGCCCCCTACGGGTCCACGCGCAGATACATAACTCACCTCCTGGTGAGGAGGCGCGCCTCGCGCCGCAGACCTCCGTTCCGACGGAGGGGAGCTCTGCCCGACAGCATGCCTTCCCTGGACCGAGGGGGGGGAAGTTCTCCCTGACGCACCCCCGTTGTCCAAGGGGGGGGGGAGTTCTCCCTGAAGCACCCCCGCCCGTAGGGCTCCGTCGCTGCGGGACCGGTGAAGCCGCTTCAGATCTGTTGGCACACAACAATAAATGGTGAGGCCCCTCACAAACACTGCAACGTCGTGGCTCGGGACAATTACGTTCAAAATGATTGCCCAAGCAACCGAAACACAGGCCCTTACGCTTCACTATGCGTCGCCGCTCGGTGACGTGCAGGTTTCGCCACTGCTGACATCTCAGCAGGTCATGCCCCGTATGGCCACACTGTAAACAGGTCGATGACCTCTCGACCACGGCTACCGCCGCTAAACGCGTCATATCGCGTCCCCGCGACTGCTGCGGCTGTCTGGGCTCCCCACATTCAGATGAGCCAGCAGACGAAAATGATTGCGCCCCAGATGGCGCCAAGTCCGCTTGTGATGTTTCTGCTACCCTAGCTTCATATTCAAGAAACGTCATTAAGTCCGTAAATTTAGGCACAGTGCTGCCATCTTTTTCTGCGGACACCCGCTCAAAACGTGACCTCACATCATTAGGCAACCTACCTAAAATAATGTGAACGAGTAAAAACGACCACTCGTCCACCGGTAAACCTAATGTTCTAAGGGCATTACACGCCACAGTGACCGGAGTTAGTAATTGCTGCCTCAGCTGTGCCCAGTCGGTTACCCTAGGTAACGTCAACAATTGAGACGCATGCGCATCCGCCAGTAAGCGCATGTTCTGATACCTATCATTTAATAAGCCCCACGCTATATCATAATGATCATCCTCTACCCTGAGGTGCTGGATGAGCGACCTTGCTTCGCCCTCCAATGTTGACATCAAGTATGCCATCTTTTGCCCCTTTGATAAATCTACCCTAGAATTTATTAATGACGTAAACATATTCCTATATGAAACCCATTCTTCCATTTTCCCATTGAATTTATTTAGTTTTAAATTAGCCAAACTACTAGACACGCCATCTACCGGTTGAGGCGTGACAACTACAGGACCTCCTGAATTTTGCCTCTTTACATCAGCAATATTATTCGACGTTATAACCAGCGTCTTACCAGTGGCGCCATCTATTGGTCTAGGTGTGCTAACAACCGGGCTGCCCGATTGCCGCCTCTTGATCATGGAGGCCGCCTCTGTTATATCATCATAAATTCCTTTTATCTGGGCTAAATCAGTAACATACCTATCCATAGGCCCGTCACTTTCCTGCAGTGCTGCCACAGCCGCCTCTGCATCAGCCAGCCGCTGATGCATCCGCTCGGCTCTCTCCAGGATTGCATTGTCGCGATCCGAACGAGAAAGCAATCCCTGGACGGTTGTAAACCAGCGGAGCTCTTTCGCCAACGCAGCCTTGTGAGACTTGGACATCATGCCGCAATGAACCGGGAAATGTATAAATAAAAACTATTTAGCAAACACCCTGACAAGGCACAAAATACAGAAGCACTGCTCAATAGATACCCTACCTATAAATAGAATTTAATTAGCAAAATTAATTCCCAATTACCAATGTATGTACTGTCCGTCAATACTAAACAAACAAATAGGTTCCTACCTAATTCTATATTACCAAATTTAAATTATATTTGGTGTATACAATACACACAAACCCGAATGCACATTCCACTATGCAACTGTATACATGCTTGTAAGTACAAAAATTCAAGCCAAGATAACCGTATATTAGCTAACAAGTTGATTTCCAATCTATAATATAAACCGTTATATGATATAATGTTATTGGAGTACAAGAACACTTGATATGTACTAAATTAAAAATTATACTGATATTACTGAACCACATCAATGTGGTACCCTCCGGTAATCAATTAACTACTCAAAGCAC
The DNA here is from genome assembly GCA_934047225.1 of Ypsolopha sequella. Classification (NCBI taxonomy): domain Eukaryota; kingdom Metazoa; phylum Arthropoda; class Insecta; order Lepidoptera; family Ypsolophidae; genus Ypsolopha; species Ypsolopha sequella. Next base: position 9,526,962 of record OW203996.1, on the reverse strand, counting down.
TAAACAAATCCAATTTGTAATTGCTACATCAATAACATATCAATAATACAACCATGTAAAAGCCTAGCTATGTTAACAGTTCAATGACCCTGGGGCCGCCCAGTTCCGCTGTTTATATGTATATAATCCAAAGGTTTATTAGGTGGATTAACCACGCTCTGCTACCAAAGATTGATTGATATAAACGCTCGTTGCTACCACAAATTGTAGCTTACAAAAAGTAGTATTACTGACTAGTGACGGGCATCAGCGTCACTAGTGCGAGGATTCCATAACCACGCTCAGACACCACTAATTGTATGCTAAAGGGCGATACTTGCAGCTGGAACAGGGGCCCATAGGCTGTCCCAGATTCATAGTATACAAGTATCTTATGATCTATAATATTTAATATAAAATGTCCTACCAGACAGTTGTATGATGACCTCATCAAGTAGTCCTCGCACGAAGACCCTTCGCTGCGGAGACCAAGGCGTGTCGGTGCCGTGACACGTAGATCACCTTCCACGATGAATCTAAACACAAACCTCCTACCCCAGGATGCATCCGAACCCAGAAATAGTAATTAACAAGTCCACTTGTCGGAAGCCGCGTGGACACAGGTTATGTCACACACACACAGGAAATTCACCAAAAAGTGGCCTTCACGCCAAAATAACATCAGCCATTGACTCACTTATGTTCTTTACGGTGTCCGCACCGATTTCCCCTCTATTAAGCCCTTAATAATACATATTAAATCGTCCGCGATCTATACCAAGAAAATTCCACGTCCCTCGTTTTTTGACAGCTCCAAGTCCATAGACAAAATATATAGACCATTGATGGATGCGTTCCGAAATATACATTTTATTCTGAACAATCACATTACATGAAGAAGCCAGTCAGGCGCGCACGCCGCTGGAACCCGCAAGCCAATCCCGCCCATCGCCGACGCAGCATGGGACCACTGAGGATTGGCGCTACGAAGAGACCCGCCACGAGCCACCGCAGCCGTGGACTACTGGGATCTCTTCTGAAACCCGCTTCGCGCCGTAGCAGCCAAAGACTACTGAGTTCCCGGTCACTAGGGATGGGAATTTTTTTTTTTAAGAATAAGAATAAGAAACATTTATTGCCAAATACACACAAAAAAGAAAAAAATTAGTACAATAAAATATTAAAACATAAAAAGTTAAAAACACAAACAGTTCGTACACAGAATATAAACATTTAAACAAAACATTTATTTGGACAAATGGGAATAACTCAGCATTTGCTGACGCTGTCATACAGTGTGCAGCGCTGGTTTTCAGTTATCCGCAGCTCTTAGGGTAGTGCTCAGAGCAGAAAGTAATAAGGGTAAGTACACAATAAGAGAAGGGCTGTACATAAGTGTGTAAGGTTTATGTTGTGTCTGATGTGTAGTGTGATGATGATGAAATAGTAAATTTATTTTAAATCCAAAATAAATTTACTTTAAGGTTTAATAATGTATCTCTATGTTATCAGTGTGTATTTAATGTTTATCGTACCTTTGTGTTATCAGTGTTTATTTAATGTTATCAAAACCACCCCTGTTGTTTCCCAAATTATTTTTGTAAACGATCTTTTAAGGAACTGTAGGTCTGTTTGTGTGTCTTGTATATTGTTATCTGTTATGTTTGTGACTGTGTGTTTCCTGAATAAAAAAAAAAAATAAAAAAAAAAATATGATGAATGTAATGTAGTGAATGTTGAGTTTTAGATGAGGGCATTTTATCTATAAGGTTTATTATGTTTTTTGGTATAGAGATAAAAGGTTTTAATCAATAATATGTATTGAAAAGAAAATTAACCTTATCAGGATGCTTCAAATTTTCACCTTGTTTTTGCCGCTGCAGGAGTATTGCCTTAAATTTAGCTTTAAAAGTATTAGTACTAATCTTTACTCGTAACGTTTTCTAAAATTTATTGGAAAAATTTTGTTTTAGCCATATTTTTGGAACGGAAGGTGGTACATCCCTAGGGGTCAGACCATAGGGTGCCAAAAAAGTTTTTTTTTTTTTTTTCATGTCAAAACTTTAACGGCCCGTATCTCCGAGACGGCTTGAGTTAGACCCATGTTGATGGGTGTCTAAGAAAAGGTCTCGCCGAGATCTAGCCCCCCTCTCAAACGGCTGGAGCTAGACCCATGTTCATGGTACTATAAGAAAAGGGCTCGACGAGATCTTTCTGAAAATAAAATAAAATAAAAAAAGTCGAAAAAAAATTTTTTTTTACCAAAATTTTGATCGGCCATATCTCCCGAACCGTAAGTCCTAGCGAGTTGCGGTTTCGACTTTAGTGATCGGTTTTCCAAGGGCTACTAGACCGCATAAAAAACTTGACATTTGACAGGTTTTGACATTTTTTTGACATGTCCAAAAAAGTGCTCCGATTCGCTTGAAACTCGGTATCCAGGAGCAAATGGGGTCGCTGATTATGAATCCGTTGTCAAATTTGACACTTTTATGATCGGACATTTCTTCGGATCTAATGGCGAGGCCGAAGGCCGACCTACAAGTGTCTTTCCAGCGAGGCCGAGGTTCGGAGTCTGAACATGTGAGTTTTTCGGCCGAGCACGACACCGCGGCCACCTGAGTCATATCTGATGTCATTCTAGGGAGGCCGAAGGCCGACCCCGGAGGACGATTCCTACGAGGCCAGAGGCGAAGCGCGCTATTACGTTTACGACGATGATAATTTTGAAAACTGATCATGACCGATGACTTTTTTTCCCACCCGATCATGACCGATGACATTTCGTGATACAATTGACTTCTGCCCATTACTTGAATGTCGTCTGATAATTTGTTTCAACTCAATTTCAGCTTCCAAACGTGTTTTCAACTCGAAACCTTGTCCTGTTAACGAAAAAGTTAAAACAATAACGAAGTACAACTACGAACAATTACAACTCACGCGGGCTGCCTGCAGCCCGCGCACCACGCAAAACACTAGTCTTTATTATAATGACCCTAAGAAACACACAGCCAAAAAGCCAAAAGCTTTTCAGTTTTTTTCAATGGTTATAATTGTAGTATGACTACTATATGCCAACCACAAATTAAATGATAGGGATAGAAGCATTAAGAGTGGACAGGGTTCTGCCAACTGGGCAAGTGTCCACCATGTCGAAGATCCAATAGAAATTTCTTCTTATTCCCATAACGTAGTGTTCGTTATCCATTGCCTTTCATACTTCCATATTGCGATAGACAAAACCATGACAAGCAACACCTATAGCCAATCCAGAATGTTCTTTATTCCGGGTAGATATGAATGGAATTAGCAAAAGGGCTAGTTCAAAGTATAATTGGGTCACATCACTCGACGCGTCATCTCCACATGACTACCAAGTGGTGCCCTCTCCTGTGTTAAATTAGCAATTTCTCATGTTTGATGAAAAAAAGTCTCTATGTCTATGGTTTGGTGCAACGGTATTGAATTTATATTGGAGTTATCATACACTTAATAATAATAATAATAATAAGCTTTATTTCCCAAAAACAAAATTACAAAAGAAATAAAATTCATTGCATCCATTAATCTACAATACATAGAACAAATGTTAACAATAATTTTACATAAAATACTTACAATCTAACAGTATTTCATTTTAAAATTTTACCATAATACATATTATATCTGATTGATTATATTTACAATAATTAAGTTAAAACAAAGCATTCATGAATTACAATAAAAGTCAAAATTATAATTGGAATAAGTCAGTATGATTGATTGATTTGATTATTGATTATTAACGTTTAAGTATAAAATTATAATAGATATACAAGAAAAAATAATAAATGTAAATTAAAATGTAAATGATACAATGATAATTACGTGAATGTATATGTCATTGTTTAATTATATAATTGATTTTTATTTTCATTCAGTTTTGTTGGCCTTTTTTGGGCACCCAGGACTGGGTAAAAGCCTCCTCCATAGCAGCCCAGTCTTTCCGGTTTTGGGCCAATCTCGTCCAGGTTGGTCCGGCTATCTCAATAATATCGTTGCACCAGCGCTGCTTTGGTCTTCCTACTGATCTTTGGCCATCTCTTGGAAACCAGTGTAGGACCCGTTCACTCCATCGTCCATCCGTGGCTCTAGCAGTGTGGCCAGCCCACTTCCACTTAAGGCGACAGACCATGCGTGCGGCATCTAGCAATTTTGTAGTGCCTCGTATATCAGTGCACCGAACTCTATCTGTCAGCTTCAGCCCTAGCAATGACCTTTCTGCTGACCTCTGGAAGGTGGAAATTTTTCTTATAACATTTCTTGTTAAGGGCCAACATTGGCATCCATATGTCAGAGATGGAAGAATGGTGTTATCCATCAACTTTTTCTTTAAACGAACCGGCAATTTACTTTTGAATATCTCCTTATGTGACCAATATTTTTTCCAAGCAATAGCTATTCTCCTGTCAATTTCTTTTTCCCACGTGTTTTGGAAGGAAATCATTTGGCCAAGGTAAACATACTCTTGAACGTATTCAATTATTCCAGTTTCTATTTTGATTGGCATTTGCTCTCCGTTCGTCATGAGTTTTGTTTTTGTGGGGTTCATGTTGAGACCCGCTTTCCGGCTTTCAACATCCAAGCTCTGAAGCATCGATTCGACATAAGTGATGTTTTCTGATATGATCACGATATCATCTGCAAATCGTAGGTGAGACAATTTTTCTCCATTTATGTTGATGCCGTACTGTTCCCAGTCTAACTTTCTAAATATTGTTTCAAGAAGAGCGGTAAAGAGCTTTGGCGAAATCGGGTCTCCTTGTTTCACTCCCTGTTTTATTGTAAACGCTTTTCCTACTTTCTCCATCTTTATTTTAGCTGCACATTCTTTGTAAATAGTTTTTAGTATGCTGATATATTTAGAGTGTACTCCCTGTTCAGTGAGACTGTTCCAGAGGTATGAATGGTGCACGGAGTCGAAAGCCTTAGTATAATCTACAAATGCTATATATAAAGTCTTGTTGAATTCCTTATACTTCTCTATAACTTGAGTAATGGTGAACATATGATCTGTTGTCGAGAAACTCTTCCTGAATCCCGCCTGTTCCCGAGGCTGCTGTTCCTCTATGCATTTTGTAATCCTGTGCAGAATGACTGATGAGAAAACTTTGTAGAGCGTAGGCAGGAGGCATATTGGGCGATAGTTATCTATAAGGTGTGGGTCTCCTTTCTTATACAACAGGGTTATTAGTGAGTTGCTCCAGTCGTCAGGAATTTGTTCGTTTTGTAAAATTTCATTAAAGAGTTTCGTTAGGTGTGGCACTAAGGGCTCTATCATCGCGATAATTGTCTCGTTTGTGACACCGTCTTCCCCCGAGCATTTTCCTTTTTTCAGTTTTGCTATGGCGATGCGATTTTAAAATATGATAAACTTATAATCAAAGATAGACCTAGCAATAAAAGAGCATTCTCAGCTAGCCCAACAGGAAACAATAATCAACCACAACCTAGTATTGGTCTGGAACAAATTCCGAAAAAAACCAAACCCTCATTGGGAAGTACGGCGAAATATAACAGCTCGCAAAAACTGAACAGCCCTGTTAACAAAAGCTCATTAGCTTCATTTTTATCAAAAGTGGACAACAAACAAAGCTCTTCAGCACAACAACGAAATAGCAAAGAACAAAACCATCAGAATACGAGCTTATCTAACAATTTAAAAAACTAGCAATTAAAAGGGGCACTCGGACAGCACGAAACAGTTTTGAAATACGATTCAAAGAAAACACCCAATTTTAATGAATCACACGATATAACAAGGAACTATAAAAATATACAGCTTCCAATACGGGTGGTCTCCGCGGAAGCTCACGACCATAACCCTCCATACAAAGACATCAATGAACCATCTGAAAATACATCAAATAATACTTTAAAAATATGTACATATAATATACGGTCTCTTAAATCTTTAAACAGAATTGTGGAACTGGAGTATGCCCTAGAAAACATTAACTGGGATATAATTGGAATTGCCGAGGTAAAAATAGATTCGCAACAAATACTCGAAAAGGAAGACTATATTCTCATGTACAGAGGAGACAAGAAAGGCAGAAATGGCATTGGATTTCTAATAAAATCATACCTAAAATCTTACATTACTGATTTCAAAACATATTCCGATCGAATTGCACGCCTAGACATCGAAATTGGAAATAAATCTATTAATATCATACAAGTATATGCTCCGCATAAGAAAGCACAGGATTATGAAATTGAATCTTTCTATAAACAAATCGAAATAGCTTTATATAAAACCGGAAGGGACACGATAGTAATGGGCGATTTCAATGCTAAAATAGGATGGCCACTGAAAGAAGAAAAAGCTATCTGTGGTCCCCACGGGTACGGAATAAGAAATAGTAGAGGTGAAATACTAATTAATTTTTGCTTCAATAACAAACTTTACATTACAAATACAATATTTAAGAAAAAACAAAAACAGAAATGGACTTGGCATTCACCGGATGGCAAAACTAAAAACGAGATCGACTTTATTCTAGTAAAAGAAAGAAAAAAAGTTGATAACAACGAGGTCTTAAGTACAAATTTTTCTTCTGACCATAGAATGGTAAGAATAACGTACAAAATCGAAAAAGCTATTAAAAGGAGCAGAACAACATTCGGCTACAAACACAAAAACTACACACCTACTGAGGCCATGACTCTAAAGAATACCATAACAGAACATTTACGCAACAATAACGCAAACAATATTAAGGATAATTATATTCAAACCATTAAATCTATTAAGGAAAGTACCAAAAAACTACCACAAAAGACCACAGGTTCCACTAAACAAAATTTTATGACAAATTATATAGAATCCTTGATAAAAGAAAGAAATAATCTCAAAGAAATACCAAACAGAACCACGGAGCAAAGAAAACGCTTAAAAAGCCTACATAAAAAGATAAAGCAAAAAATAAAACAAAATAGAGAAAAACAGCGACTAGCAATCCTTGAAATCGAATTAGAAACGAGGAGCTCAACTAAACAGAGCCTTAAGCAACTCCATGATGGGAAAATATGGGTTTCATCACTAAAAAACAAAAAAGAGAAAAAGCTCTCGAACAGAAACGATATTCTTAATGCTGCAACTGACTTCTACAAGAATCTCTACTCCAAAAAAGACATAGGAACTTCAACATCTTCCAGAAACATAACAACTGAACCAGTACCTTGTTTGCTACAGAGTGAAATAGAGCACGCCATAGCAAAACTGAAAAAAATCATACACTTGGTTTATCCAAATCAAATATAAAAATAGTATAATTAAACTTTACTAGTAGTTCGCTCCGAACTGCGAACTCGCGATTCGATCTTAACCGATTTGACTGAAATTCAAACTTAAAAATAATTTTTGTTCAATTTACTCGCCTACTAAATTTTATGACGTTCTGATAACTGATACTCGAGTTATCGTCGGACAAACATTTATGCAAAAAATCATTTCGAACCGTTGCGTTGCTCCGTTGCTGCGTGAAAGAAGGACAAACCAACAAACCAACAACTAACAAACTAATAACCATAACATGTAACCATCGTTCAAAGTTAAGTAACGATTGTATAAAAATGTTGTGTAACTGGCCAAATGCGAGTCGGACTCGCGCACGAATGGATCCGTACCATTATCTATTATCTATAAAAACGGCAAAAAAAACATGTCTGTTGTATGGGAGCCCCCTTAAATATTTATTTTATTCGGTTTTTAGTATTTATTTGTTGTTATAGCGGCAACAGAAATACAACGTCTTTGAAAATTTCAACTGTGTAACTATCACGGTTCATGAAATACAGCCTGGTGACAGACGGACAGACAGACGGACAGACAGACGGACAAACAGACGGACTGACTGACGGACAGACAGACGGACAGACAGACGGGCAGACAGACGGACAGACAGACGGTCAGCGGAGTCTTAGTAATAGGGTCCCTTTGGGTACGGAACCCTAAAAATTAACACAAATGAGAAATATAAATACAAAAGCAAAAAATTTTTTACAAAATCAAGTTGTAGGTATTAAATTAATGGTATCAAATTGTAGGTATTAAAGAGCTGATTGTAAAAATATATAGTTTGGCTATATTTACTTGCATCTGTTTCAAGAAATCATCGAAAATGCCACAAAAAATGTATGTCCCGCCCCTTTACCTCCAAAACTGGTGAACCGAAAAATAATAAAAAATCTAGGTAATATGTGCTTACGTAAAGATTACAGGAAAAATATAGCGGTTGAGAAATTCACGAAAACAAATTTCAATTTAATTATTTTTTTTTTTGCAAGATACGGCTAGGTACGTGAGTTTGACTCGCACTTGACCGTTTTTTTTTTAGTACTCTACTAGTGTCCTATTTTTGGTAATTACCGTTGTGCGTTTATGTACATGTTACAATGAGCGGTTCCGCAGCCGGATTGTAAAAAACCCGCCTTTTTCAACAAAACCTAACTACGTAATTTACGTAATTACTACGTAATAATTAACTACGTAACAAAGTCGATTCTGAAGGTTTTAATTTCAGTTTTAGTGCTGAAATAACAAAATTTTCTTCGATACAAAATAGTCCTTAAGAGTTACGATTAAAAGCTAAATTTCTTTGGAAAATATTAAGCTTTGACAGCACTAAAACTAAAACTAAAGCCTTCAGAATTGGCTTTATTGTATATGTTGCCATCGCAAAGTTTTCATTGGTTTCTGTAAATTAGAAATTGAAAGTTTTGAGTTAAAAAAATTACGAGTTTGAAAAATTTCGGTATTCTAATTTGCAGAAACCAATAGAAACTTTGCGATGGCGTCATAAGGTACTTAATAAGGTTTTGTTTAATTACAATTGAATGCATTTGGAATTTATGTGTTCTGTTTCGATTAATTAGAAAAAGGTGGGTTTTTCACAAGCCGGTTGCAAAACAGCTCTTAAATACATGCCCTAAGAAGTCCAGTTGTTCTTTTGCTGCGCAAACTAGATGGCGCTACTTGTATGTTACATCGCGATATCGTTTCGTCTTTGTCAAAATCCTAGCCAACTAACAAACAGTAACAACGTAAACTAGGTATGAATTAAAGTATTTTTGCGAGGATTTCTCCATTTAGAGAATCCCAGATCTAATCTGTATATATAAAATTCAAAGTCCTGACTGACTGACTGACTGACTGACTGACTGACTGACTGATATATCAACGCACAGCCTAAACCGCTGGTCCTAGAGACTTGAAATTTTGCATATAGATACCTTATATAGTGTAGGCATCCACTAAGAAAGGATTTTTCAAAATTCACCCCCTAAAGGGGTGAAACGGGGGTCCAAAGTTTGTATCGGGAAACAAGATTAGTTAGACTATTTTATTCGAGACTTCACAAGAGTACTCCTATCTATAAATGAGTAAACATATGTTTCAGGTTTTTTCAGAATTCCACCCCTAAAAGGGGGAAATGGGGTGACAAATTCTGAAAATCAACATGGGTATCGTTTGTATGGTATATCGGGTCGCTGATTACGAAAACAACAACGATTTTAAAATCCAACGTAGTGGACGTAAAAAAGGCATTTCCTGAATTCAACCCCTAAAAAGGGGAAATGGGGTGACAAAGTCTGAAAACCAACATGGGTATCGTTTGTATGGTTTATCGGGTCGCTGATTACGAAAACAACAACGATTTCTAAATCCAACGTAGAGGACGTGAAATACCATCATCCCCTGTTGGGGTGCGATGGGGTTGATATGTTGAAATGTGTAAATATCAATATGGGTGTCGTTTTTATGGTTTTTTGGGACGTTAATTATGAAAATGGCATCGATTTTGAAATTTAATATAGTGGACATGAAAATTCTTGAAAGTATGTGTGCCAGAGCAAATCGGCTGTAACAGACGAACAGACAGACAGCCACACAAGTGATCCTATTAGGATTCCATTTTTTCCTTTTGAGGTATCTATCTATCTATATATCCACAATCTATCTATCTATCTATCTGTCCATCTATCTATCTATCTATCTATCTATCTATCTATATCTTTCAATATCCCAGCAAAATATTTTTGGAATGGAAGGTTGAAAGGGTTGGACCACGGGGTACCAAAAAAAATTCTTTTTTTATGTGAAAACTTTGACGGCCTGTTTCTCCTAAACGGCTAGACTTAGACCCATGTTGATGGGTGTCTAGGAAAAGGTTTCGACGAGATCTACCCGCCGAAAGTGTCAAAACTTTACAAGCCCGTATCTCCCAAACAGCTAATGCTATAGACCCATGTTCATGGTACTCTAAGAAAAGGGCTCGGCAAGATCTAGATGACGTTAAAAAAAAAGTCGAAAAAAAAAATTGCCAAACATTTGATCGGCCATATCTCCCGAACGGCTAATCGTAGGGAGTTCGGGTTTCAACTATTGTAATCGGTCAAGCTGGGGCTACATGACCAAAAAAAATTAAACAGTTTTGACAGTTTTTTGACAGGTCCAAAAAAAGTATTCCGATTTGCATAAAACTCAAGGGGCATTCGGGGTCGCCAATTACGCTGCTGTATTCAAATTTGAAATCTTTTGACAACTGATAGGGATTTTGACACTCTTTCGGAAAAACTTTGATCGGTGAGTCCCCGTGTTTGGCATTCTGGTGAGGCCGAAAAACGAGCATGTGAGGACGGAGAACGCGCCCGCGAGGCCGAAGGCCGAGCAGGGCGCGTTCGTAGTCTGAGCATGCAAGTTTTTCGGCCGAGCACTACACTTTGACTCCCAGAGGGAGTGAGAGCACTTATAATGTTTGTTTCTGAAAAAATGTAATTTGTTTCCTGTAAGCCACGCGGGCGAAGCCGCGGGCAGAAGCTATGAGAGATAAAGTACTCATTGCCAGAACCTGGCTGTCACATAGTTGATTATATTTGACTATCAAACTTAGATACGACCGATTACGACCTGAAGTGCGGCGATGATAAAACATAAACAAAAATAACGCAATAATAAAACAAAAAAGCGCCGGCTGACTAAATTCTAACTTAAAAAGTCTGGTTCATGATTTAAAATATACTTTTTTATCACATCTATTCAAAACGAGCAAGTTAAGTTTCTTTGACTTTTGTTCAATTGTTTGTATTTAGTATATAAGTATAGTACGCATTTGTTATAAATTTAGTTTAAGTGCTAGGTAGCCGCTGAAAATCAGCGCCGTGGATCTGTCACGGCATTAAGCTGAGCGGTGACCTTTTTGGTACATCCTGTGTTAATTTTAATTTTAAGTTTAATTATGCAAAGTGTTTTTATTTTTTGTAGCAAATAAACATAATTCTGTTCTATTCTATTCTGTTATACTATATTCTATTCTATTCTATTCTATACAACCAACACACCAACAAACAAAGTTTCGCATTTATAATAAGGGTACGAATTATATTACTAGATTCTTATGAATAACAAAACTGTGACAATAATGTGTAATATGTGCGTAAATAAAGTTATATTTCTACAAAATCATAAATTTACGACCTACCTTGGTTCAAGGTATTCTATTTTTAGGTGCCCTATAATAACATAGTATCCTCGCAAGCCCTAATTCCCGTTCGGACGGTCCACATAATGGGCAAACTTTGCGCAAACCACACTCTGTTTTGTCCTAAAATACAGCCTAATTCTCAACGTTTGGTCCCGAAATACAGCTTAATTATCTACGGCAGAGAACAGTAATTAACGTACTCTCTGATGACGTGGAAAAGGACGGTCTCATTGCTGTAAAGTAGTTGTTTTACCGACATTTTACTGTTTAAAAGGATGGCATACCCTAGCAACTTTTTTTATTACCCGTCCAGTACAATAAGTCTAATGGCAAAGACTTTATTTGCTTTTCATAGAGGCGATTATATGTTGGCTCTTTGGCCTCTTTTTCTTGGACGCGTAATACTAGTGATCACAAAGCGAAACAACAAATTGGTGTGTTTTTAGCTGATACTGAAATAAAATTTTTCCCTTTTGTAGGGAAAAAAATATTGAATTTAGATGATGTACCTTCATTTTTCTATTATCTATTTTATGAAAAAAAAATCAAGTTGATCTCTTAACCGCGTTCTTGAAGCGAACGTTTGAAAACAAAAAAAAAAGAGGTTGCATAACATTTTTTTTTACAAAAGTATAAATCTTAGTACATTATTTATACGTAAGATCCCTAGAGAAAAGATTAACAAACCAAATATATTTTTTTCAATACAAGGAGAGTCCGAATTTCTTCAAACGAATCTTAGATAGCCTGGAGTTGGTCATGCTCTAGGCTCAGGTACAGTCTTAATACGATGTTTCATTTTATTGTTGCGCCGGCGTTTATTTCGCATAAAATTAATAAAATAAAAAAACTTTCAAAGTCGAAGATGTTGATATATCGTTACGACATGATACCCCGAGGAGATATCCAAGGTGTTAAATGCAAGTCACAGTCCACACTTCGTACACCAACGTGAGCCCTGGTGAGCCGTATCGCCCTTCTTCGTACACAAATACATGCTTTTTAGGGCATGCAGGTTTCCTCAGGATGTTTTCCTTCACCGTACTGCAAGTTGTAATACAAATACTATGCACTAAAACTCATTCGTACATGCCCGAACGGGTCTCAAGATTGCGAGGCCAGCATTCTATGTATATACCGCCTAGGGTTGCCAACTGTACTTTAAAATAAAGTATCTTACGTTATTTTGGGTCCCTATACTTTATACTTTTGAATAGTAATAAAGTACGTAAAAATACTTTATTTCAATCTTTATGTAAAATTAGGCGTAAACTGAAAACAAAAACACAGCCGTAAAGAGCACAAAAAATACAGTTTCACAAAATGATTTTAGGATGTTAGTATGGAGTCTGGCCTTCCTAATTCTTACCGTCCGCAGAATTGATATTTTTTTTAAAAAATATTTTAGCTCCCTCAAGGGACTCCTTAAAATAAAGGATACTTTTTTCTAAAGGACCGTACTTTTTATTTACATTCCCTGATATCAGATATACTTTATTTCTTCTAAAAAAAGTTGGCAACCCTAATACCGCCTGTGTTACGCCGCGCTGCTTTTACGTTGTTTTGAAGACTTTACAATATCAGATGCCGCGCACGCAAGCAAAACTTCGGTTATTTTGAAATCGCAGCCACATTAGGACATTAACTATAATTTCTTTATGTAATAAAGATGGTTTTTTTAGTAAGCATCTGTGTGTGTTGGTTTCGTTTCAATCTGGTTTGAAATATGGAAACTAATTTCCTTTTTTCGTGAAATTCGTGCTTTTTTGAAAGTATTGTAATTAAAAGAAGATTGAAGGTATGTTTATTTATAAAGTGTAATTAATAATTATCTTGAGTCAAAAAAGAAAAGCCATATTTTTTTCCAATTTTTACCATCTAGATTGACGGAACTGAATCCAATGCAAAACTGATGTTTAGCATACTGGAGCCCCTTAACACCGTGTCATAATTGCGGTGAATGTTAGGAGCTCTAAAGAGGCCGAAATATATTTCAATCACATTTTATTCTCAGAGTAATACGGAATGAAAAAATTTAATGTTATAAAACGATATCCGGGTTGTATTATTTTTTTTCAATTTCCCTTCGAAGTGTCGAGTAGGTATTAAAAACAAGGCCAAATGAATTATCATGATGACAAGTGCGTTACTTTGAATCAGGTTCGAATCTTGGCACGAGGAATTCAAGGATTGAATAACCCATAAATTACGGTTCAAACACCGACAGTCATACCGAAAAATAATGTCCACACAAAATTAACCGGTGAAAATTTGGGTTTTCGTACCGAAAATTTACAGCTTAAACCGCTTAAAACCGATTGAGATTTTGTATTAGGGTTCCGTAGTGCCTAAAAGGAACAAAAGGAACCTTTATGGTGAGACTCCGTTGTCCGTCCGTCCGTCGTCGGTCCGTCCGTGTGTCACAGCCTCATTACTTTGGCACCATTAAATATAAAGACATGAAATTTGGCAGAAAAATAGCAATAATTTGTTCACAAATTCATAAAAGAGATATGAAAAATTTGAAAATGTTAAAAATATTTCCAAAACTAAAGTGAGAAAAATAAAAAATATTGTCTTAAAAATACATTTGGGTATCAAACTGTAGATATAAAAATTCTGATTTTAAAACATATACATTTAATTTATTTACTGGCACTGGTTTCGAAAAATCTTTAAAAAATCACAAAAATATGCATGAAAAAATTACAATTATAGATCATAAATGGCCAATCACAGTTAAATCATAGCAATTAAAAAATAGTTGAGCACAAATGAGAATACATATTAAAAAAAGAAGTAAAATAAACACATAATCTTTTTTTTTTATAAAAATACAATATGGGTATCAAATTGTAGGTATTAAAAGTTGATTGTAAAAATATATGGTTAGATTATATTTAATTGCATCTAGTTCGAGAAATACTTGAAAAACCATAAAAAATGTATGTCTCCCCCTCTTAAAATATGAAAAAAATCATGGTAATATGTGTTTACGTAAAGATTACATGAAAAACAAAATTGTTGAAAAATTCACGAAAAAAATTGTCTAAATTAATACTTAATAATAATTAATCCACAATACGGAACCCTAGGTACGCGAGTCTGACTCGTACTTGGCCGGTTTTTTTTTAAATGGCACCCGCATGACGCGCAGGGTACTCTCCTCTCATACCCTCGCTTACCCCTCTAATACCCGCCACGCACTGAATCGTCTTTATATCGGTATCGAAACAGGAAAAGGGTTAAATAATGGTACAGAATTTAGAAAGGTTCCATAAGGGTTATTGCTATTAAGATGATATACCGTGCTAGCAAAGGTCCCCGTTACTCCAGGCAGAAAGACCCACAGTGCGAAAGGGACGGAATCGGGGAAAATTGTCAAAAAGTCGGTTTTAAATTAATGCAAAATTAACTAAAATAGCTACAAAAAATTCCATAACCAGTAATTTAGGTGTAGTTAAAACCCATCTAAATAAATATTTTTCAAGTCTGTATGCTATCCTAGTTTGTCAGAATATCAAAAAAAGTGTAAATTTAGACCTGATTTCAATAATTATTTCTATCGAATGAAATTTCTCCTATCGCGTTTCTGATAGACCAAAATCTAGTAAAAGGTCCCAAAATTGTTATACTAATTTATTTTACTTGGAACTTCATTAAAAGAGCAGATAAATAACTTCAAAATGTGTCAATTTCCACGGTATAGCCCCTTAAGGTGGATGGTCGAAGGCAATCTTCATACAAACGTGTGGGAACCAAAAACGACGACAGTAGTATTATTATTTAATTCTGTTACCCTTTCCCACACGTTCCATCAACTTAACACCCGCAAATAATCAGTTTTTTTACAAACAAACTGTTCTACAATCAAATTTTGCATTTTAAAACTTTCGTAATCCAATGTACGGAAGTTTTAAATTGCAACTTTGTTTAAAAAAAAACAGATTATTTGCGAGTATTAAATTAGTTGAACGTGTAGAAAAAAGTAACAGAACGAAACTATACTACTTTTGTCGTCGTTATTTGTTCCCACAAGCTTTTTATAAAAACTGCCTTTTCGATAATTTTATAGCCGCTTTCAATACTTGCGAAGAATATTTTCAAAATATTTGTATTCTTGAAGTTTGTTTCTAACGGGGATCCACAAGCAAAGCTAATTACAGATGTCGCTAGCATAGGTCCGACCAATAAATACTACAGCCCGGCTATGTCAAACTTTGTTGTTGTGTGTGTTCCGTTTTCCTACTGTTTTTCTCCAATATCTCGCATTTTTTTTTTACTTCTTCTTATGACTCGTATTCCAATATCTCATGTATGTATTATATTATTCATTTTTAATAAGATTTTCGGGAATTAATTAACACTTTTATTAAAGCAACCGGTACACAAAAGCATAATTTTCCAAGAAATTAATCAATAATCACAAGAAACTACGCAAAATGTACTGAAATGACAGATTTTCATGGCCGGATCGACGATGCGCCATCTACAGGGGTAATTCGTTAATAATATCATAATAAAATTAAGGCGCTCTTATCCCAGAAGAGTGACTCTCTGTCTTTTTCTTTACGTGTAAGGAGTAAAGAAAATAACCACACTTTTGTACTTTTTCGTTGTTTTTATCGGTTTTTAAATTGTTTAAAAATAAGGGATATGTTTATTAAAACCCACTTACGTGGTCGACCTAGAAAATTTAAAGAGCAATATTACCATATTATGTTTCGTTAATAAAAGAGTGGATTATGGAAATGGCATGATTTGAAAGGTCTATTACATGCTGTGTTCGTGAATTATTTCTATCGAGCAAAGTTTATCTGATCGTGTAACACATGCGTGGAAGACCTAGATAAAAGTTTGAACTATATTGCGTATTTTTTTTGGAAGTTTTAGACCATATTTGAAAGTTCTATTTGACTTTGAAATTACTGATTTTGGGATAAGAGCGCCTTAAACTTAAAAAATAATCTGTGGGACTCAATCCCACGCGATATTCCATGTGATATAAATCAATGCCTGATTTACTTACCCGAGTAACCCGCAATGCACTGGCATCTTAGTAGAAGTTGGTGATGGATCACCAAAGGAACGTATAGGTACCGTATACGTAGATACCGTATATCATAGGTACCGTATACCTTTACCGAATACGAGATACTCAGAAATCTAAAAGCCAGTCAATGTGTAATTCGGCCATTTTTGAAACTGAAGTGAACAATTTTTGTCTGCTCTTTGGAAGAAATAGATCAATTTAGGTATGTAATTTAATCGTAAATATTGGCGAGAAAAGAAGAGGCCTAATATTGTAGTTAATGATATTAAAAATTATATTACATTATAATACCGCAATTCTGCACTGTGATTGGCTAAATTTATTGTTACACTGCTAGAGAATAAATCACAAGCAATAACGAGTAATATCTTAAGCCGCGCCCTCTTTGCTCGTTCTCGCTTCTGATGTTGTGTGGCGGGTAATCCCGTCAAACACAAGTGGACTTTATTTTCGTGAAATTGTTAGTTGAAAATATTTGTATAATTTCATGTGAAGACGATAATTTTGATGGTCGCAGATAAAGTATTGTGTGCAACTGAAAATAATTTGACATTGGGACACTCGTGCAAAATTATTACGAAACTCACTTCGTTTGTTTTGTAAACAAGCAATTGGGGCCCCTGTGTCTGACATTATGTACCAGTTGCACAAAATACTATTCTAATATTCCACAAATCATTTTACACCTAGACACGTGCTAAACTCCGGCCGTTCATTCGAGAGAATGGTGACGTTTGCAAATGTCAGGGGCTAAAACCTTTTTTTTACTGTTTTGCATTTCAATATTTTATATTTATCATGATGATTTTAGGGTAGATTTTATATCGTTAAAAGGTCCCATTTGTTAATTAAAAGTATTTTTGTCGTATATATTTTCCACTTCCTAGTACAAAACTTAATGAATCAGCTGACTCAATTTCTACGTAAAAGTTAAAAAAAAGCGCAAAAAATATTATTTTTGGCGAAAAGTTGTCTATTAGCGATACTGTGTTCACTTGAATTTAGGAACCTTATATAGAGGTTGTCATTTTATTTATGTAGCGGAAATCATATTGAATTAAGACTCTGTATCTAAGTGATCAATGTTCTGTTACCCTTTTTGTGAAACTCGTTAATTTGTTTTTATCGTTTTCCCGAGTCCAGCTCCGAGTCAGTTACTATAGGAAGTCAACATTTTATTTGGAAAAATTACCAAAAAGAATTACGATCCGTGTTGCTGATTTATTATTATTATTACTTGCCAATATGGTAGTTTGGCTGTATAAAGAAATGTCACCTTTCAAAGAGCTCGTGCTATAACTAAAATTTCTTTCTGCTCATTATTTCTGTCAAATCAGCATTCATAATGCCTGCAGTATGAATCCTCGACTTTTTGAATCGACATTTCAGAAAAAGGTTTATAATATATGCGGTGTAAGGCAGTGTTGTCGTATTATAAAACTGATATACCTTACCAAATAATAAGATCGTATATATATTCTATTCTAGGTTTTTTTTTTATAAAAAATGTTTCAATAATCATGATTTGGATTTATTTCGTCCCATTTATTGTACCGTTGATATTTTTATAACGTGCCTTTATTTATTTTTGTCGTGAAGAAGCTCTTGTTGACTTGTAGTATTTTTTCGAGATATCGCCACACTCCATCTGTCATCATTCTCTCGAATTAACGGCAGCAGTTTAGTAAAATCAGAATTTTAAAGTATTTTCGTAACAGACAGAAAGAAAACACTATGATGATGACCCAACTAGTCTACTCGTCTATCTAAGTCTCTGGACGAAACTCTCTAAACTAGAAATAAATACTGAGACACTTACAACACTGAGAAAACTTATAATGTAATCATACGTCATATCATTGTCATATCATATCATTCTGGCATATCATTGTCACTCGACTGAAAGTGCACCCCGGGCGATTTGTCAAACTTTCTCTGCGGACAGAAATCACCGCGGCGCATTTCGACCAAGATAACATGACCCCTCTATGTAGAGTAAATCGGTTTATTTAATCTTTTTTGTGTTCACATTTGGTGTTTGGTATATAAGAATTATTCGTTCATACAGAAACATATGCCTTATTGTCTAACTTCAACATCTATCGCTATTGCTTTCAAAAGTACGCGTGATTGGCTAGAAGTGATGAGTCACGTAATTTTTAGCCAATCACGTTACCTTTTAAAGCAATAGCGATAGACGATTTCATGACTATTTCCTTACACAAAGATCGGTGGCAGCAATCTTTTTGCAAAAATTGGATACTAGCTTTTACCCGCGCTGATTTAGTTTGCATATTTCCGGGATAAAAGATAGCCTATGTCACTCTCCTGCCTTTAAGCTAATCTTTGCTGTGCAAAAAATCACGTCGATCCTTTGATCTGTTTTTGCGTGAAAAAAGGACAAACCAACATACACTTTCGCATTTATAATAGTATAAATAAAATACAGATACGGATTTTATGTTTAAAAGCGTCTTTGTTATTTTCGCTTAGATTTAATTATCTTATGGTGTATTCGATTTTGGTTTAATAAGCCGAATTTTTTATTGCCTTCGTGTGACTTCACTTGAGAAAAGGCTGTTTAGAAATCTGTCCTTTGCAATCAAGATAAATTTATAATAATTTGCTTCCGACTGATTTCATAGATGGATGATAGATGAGTAGACAGGCAAAGACAGAACACTTTTTTAAAAGCAATCACAATCAGTATGATGTCTAAAATTCTCGAGGTGAAGTCATGTCCGAAAAATCTTAAAAAAATTCTTAAAAAAAATTGTAATTAATTTATGTAGCAAAATATTGAAAAAGATGTCCTGAAAGGGCTTATATTCTCCGAAAATAACATTTAAAAAGAATATTTTATTTAAAATGTTATTATAAGACGGCCTAATTTAAAAAAAAAAAAAAATGTGGTTTTATTAATATGCTGCTACCATGAAATAATAACTTACTGCCTCTGGAAATGAAGCATAGCATTTAAAAAGTGAAAAAAAAAAGCTTTTTTCTACTACCTTTATGAAAAAGTTCCATTTATAACTCGAAATTGTTTTGAAAATCAAACTTTCCGGGCTCCGTTGCGGAATGATTATCAGGTCAGTTTGAAATGTCGTATTGAAATTTCATTTAATGCAAAATTAGGTTCTTTTTGACGTTTGTCTTCATTTCATGCTAAATAAAGATCTTTTTGACGTCCTTAGTTTGTCTTTACAATCGAAATTCCCTGCGTTCCGATTATATTGCGTCTGACACTCTTTTTTCGCAAAACGTTACTGGCCACAAATAAAAGATGCCGGCCGAAGCCTGAAAAAAAAAGGTAAAAACCGGGCCGCGCTTTGCAAAGTCATAAAATACATTAAATTTGAAAGGAAAAATTTAATATTTAAATACATAAACCAGGTAGTAGAAAAAGTATCGTTCGCAACGAGTAAAAATGGGTTTTCTTAACCACGTCGAAACTAGCTTCATTCCTCGGGTAAGAAAATCCGCCATTTTATACTCGTCACGAAATATATAAATATAAATATTAATTATAAAGATAATATCGACCCAGCGCCTACTCGATAAGCAGCAAACAAAAAAAAGTGTCAGAAAGATTACAAAATACATTCATTCTTTAGTTAGGTACCTAAGTCAAAGCCAAAATTTCAGTCTAATGTCAATGAGGGCTACTATCGACGTCAGGTGGCGCCACTGAGGCGACAGGTATAGAGAAACGTCAAATGCCCGCGAAACGGCGAAAGCTATGGCTTTTTATTAGTTATTTGTGTATTAGTCGAGATAAATTCATAGTTTCAGGTTTATTATTCAAGGTACGGTGCAATGAAGAGGGGCTAAAACAAAACTTAAGTCCTCCTTTCGTTTTCGAACATAACGGAACTGCACATCATTGCGGCATTGTTTATTCGCATTTAAGAAAGAAAAAAATAATAATATTATATGGATAAGCAAAACAAAAAATCGAACTTCTATGTAAATCTAACCTAACATACCTTTGACATATACCTTACGTGCCAGTGGCGCCAATTGGTGGCCTTTATAAAAGTAGACCCCATTGGATTCTGAATGATTCACACGCATATGATGAAAATTTAAAATTTCTTACCTTGGCTACAAAACCAATAAAAAAAGGAAATAAATAAACAATAATTAAAAATAATTATATCCCTCGCTTTTAATTAATTTCAATAATAAAACGGTCGCTGATCAGATCATAAAAGTATATAATAACGTACAGAAGCATGCAGTTCAAGCTCCCTATGCGTAAGCGATTTTAACGGCCATGTCACCGCAATAAGAA
Organism: Ypsolopha sequella; assembly: GCA_934047225.1. Lineage (NCBI taxonomy): Eukaryota > Metazoa > Arthropoda > Insecta > Lepidoptera > Ypsolophidae > Ypsolopha > Ypsolopha sequella. The sequence continues at coordinate 9,506,102 of OW203996.1, read as the reverse complement.
ATGCCAATAGGTAGCCCGTCATGCTGACCTATGTACTTATTGTGTTTAATTTTGTGAAATATCACAGTTATTGGAGTCGCCCCAAAAACGCAGCGATAGAAATCATAGGTCATGTTACACTGGTGCCTATATACGACAGATTGAGAGCATCTCATCTCATGTATAATTCACAAACGAGTTCAGATCACGCTGAAACTTCGCTCATAATGCATTTTGTTAACAGAACTGCTCGTCCCATATGAAAGATTGTGCGCATAAATGAATATTTGGAACTTTGGAAACGAATTCAGACGCAGTGAGCTGTTTGTTTGACTAAGTTTTGGTGATAAACGATAAACTGTCTCAGAAAACTGTTGTAAACTAGTTGTTTACAGTAAATAAGCTAGTTTGAAAGTAGCGGAAGCCCAGTCGGTATAGGAAGCGGTAACTCAGTCGGTAGAACGTGGTAACTCAGTCGGTAGGACGCGGTTACTCAGTCGGTAGGACGCGGTAACTCAGTCGGTAAGACGCGGTAACTCAGTTGGTAGGACGCGGTAACTCTGTCGGTAAGACGCGGTAACTCAGTCGGTAGGATGCCGTTACTCAGTTGGTAGGACGCGGTAACTCAGTCGGTAAGACGCGGTAACTCAGTCGGTAGGACGCGGTAACTCAGTCGGTAGGACGCGGTAAACGAGAGGTGCTATCACACGATAGGCTATGCCGACGACCTTGCTATTCTCATCAATGGGAAATTCGAAGGAACACTCTGCGAGTTAATGCAGAGTGCTTTCAAAGTCGTTGAAAAATGGTGCGAAGAGTACCAACTAACAGTGAATCCGAAAAAAACCGAGTAAGTCCTGTTCACCAATAAGAGAAAACTGGCGAACATGAGACTACCGAAACTTTTCGGCACTGAACTAACCATATCAACTGAAGTCAAATATCTAGGAATGATACTTGACAACAAGTTGAATTGGACAAAACACATGAACAACAAACTGAAAAAGGGAATCATAGCACTATGGCAGTGCAAACGCATGATGGGCAAAAAATGGGAACTACGCCCAAACATAATGCTATGGCTATACAAAGCAGTGATAAGACCAATGGTCTCGTACGGTGCCGTCGTCTGGTGGCCTGGTGGCCAGACGCCGGCTATGTACAGAAAGAACTGGAAAAATTTCAAAAGCATGCTTGCATGCTTACCACAAGCTGCATGCGAACCACGGCATCCGCGGCCCTTGAGACCATCTTGGACGTCCTACCGCTACACCTGTTTATACAACAGGAGGCGGCGGTTGCAGCGTTCAGACTCAGGGTGGCTGGACAGTGGAAAAGCGATGACAGGGCACCACACACGCGCATTCTTGAGTTGGCCGTGTCCCACCAACCCATGATGGACGCACCGTGTGACAGAATACCTAAAAAGCATGTCTTTAATAGACAGTACAACGTCCAACTATTTGAGGAAACAGCAGATCACTCTAATATCCATGAGGTAAGGATATATACGGATGGATCCAAAACAAAGGTGGGTACTGGGGCCGGAGCGTACTCAGCTGAACTTAACATTCACAGATCAACAGCCTTGGGTAAGCACAACACGATTTTCCAAGCGGAATGCGTAGGAATTATCCTGGCCACAAGCGCGATGCTCAGAAGGGAAGTTAAAGGCCTTAACATTCGTATACTTTCTGACAGCACGGCGGTAGTACGAGTCCTAAGCAAGACTATTGTTAACTCTGGGCTAATACTACAGTGTCTAAATCAACTGGAAGAGGTAAGTCGACACAATAAAGTCACCCTCCAGTGGATAAAAGGACACAGCGGATCGCTGGGCAATGACGCGGCAGATGAACTGGCAAAGGAAGGTGCAAAAATGGAACCGGTAGGTGCTGAGGCACTGGTTCCCTTGCCCTTTAACCAGATACGAACCTGGCTGCGTGAGAGAACCAGCTCTCAACATGCTGAGCGATGGACAAGTATGACAACTTGTAGACAGACGAAAGTGGTTCTACCAACTGTTCGGTTTTATGCTGATGCACCGAACACGTGATATGCAAGCGGCACGCGACGAGTTAACTAATTCTTAATTTGAACAAAACAGTGCATCAATCGGTGCCGTCGCGACCGGGTGCATTCACATAACATTTCTCAACATTTAAACTAATTAGAATAACATTGCATAAAAGATTAAATAAAACTTCTTTAATAATAATCTGGACTTTTAAATAACATTTACAATAGACATTTAATCCGTTCCCGTTACATTGGTCCTTCGAACCTTTGGGACCTCTCGCGCGGTGTATAAAGAACAGTACAAAACGTGTGAGGTGTCAATGAACTAGTGAAACATTTGGTGAAACGGATCGCAGTGTCAACAACAAGGATTGCAGGAGGTGCGCATTGACGGCTTTCTACAACCAACAGCGGTAACATTAAAGGAGAATCTCAAGTAAGATCGATCCTTTTATACATTAACATTAAATACCTACACTTCTCGCATCATGTCGCTGGAAGAACAGTATGATCGCTTGGAAGAGCTTAACAGATATTGGGAAAACTTCAAAAAGGACAGTCAGGAGAGGAAAAGTAGGCAGGATTATTATAAAAATCAATGGAGTAAGGTGGAAGCCTTGTGGAGTACGATCCAGTTCAACCATGATCGACTGCTTATGGATCTTAGTCAATCCGATACTTATTTTACAAACAAAAATTACGAAAAGGCTAGGGAGATTTTGGCGCATTACACCAGTGCCATAAAACAAGGAGGAACCAAATTATTAGGATCCAAAGGAGAATTGGAGAGAGGAGACGGAGTGAAAGAAGCTGGAGAGAATCAACCCCACCAACAACCCTTACAAAAACAGCAGGGAAGCCACAGCAAATTGGACGAGAATAGACGTCAGCAACAGGCTAATTTTAAGGCATTTACAAGAACAGTGAAGAACATTAGTGTAGAGGAAATGATGGAGAAATGGGAGTTTGAGGATGCGTTAAAAACGCTGGAGAATCGTTGGTCTGTAGTGGATAAATTACATTGGCAAATTGAGAGCGAGTTGAATGAAGAAGGAGAAGACTCCGTTTATAACACTTTATTCAACCAGTATGAAAAACAATTTAATAACCTGAAAAGGGACATCAATAAAAAAATGTGGTCAGCTTCTTACAAGGACAAGGTTACACCGAAATTAGAAATACCTTCTTTCAGTGGAAATTTCAATCAGTGGATGTCGTTCAAAGATTTATTCATGGACGCCGTTCATAACAACAGGATGATACCCAACACTCAGAAGATGCAAATTTTGAAGACCAAAGTTAAAGGGGACGCTGAGAGATTGATACAACATTTACATATAAGTACCGAAAACTATGACTCGTGTTGGGAAATTCTCAATCACCGTTATAATAACAGGAGGATGATCTTCACTTCTCTTATGAACATGCTGTTTGCTTTGCCTAACATTCAACATAACTCCGTAACATACATAAAAAGAATGCATGATGTGACGCTGGAAACATTGAATGCCATAAAAAATTTGGGAGTGGACACAACAACATGGGACTCTATCCTGGTCCATTTACTATGTCAAAAATTAGACCAAGAGACCTACAACGACTACTTGGAATCAGTAAAAAATCCACGTGAGTTACCTATCCTACAAGAGCTTTTAAACTACCTCAAAAGCAAATTTACTACCCTGGAAACAACCGCTCGTAGAAAACAAGAGACTAATCCTAATTCCCAAAAACAATATTTTCATAATTCCAATAACAATAAAAGGTTGTCTAATTTTCAACAAACATCGAACAGCACACCTAGAGGGACAGGAAATGGGCAAATTGCGAAATCATTCAACGTAACAGGGTCAGGAGGACACACGTGCCCACTATGCAAGAACCAACATGGCTTGTATAATTGTAAGACATTTTTACAATTACCTACGACAAGAAAATATCGACAGTAAAGAAACTTGGAATTTGTATGAATTGTTTGTTTTCGCACAATGGCAATGACTGCACTTCTACACACACATGCCGAAAGTGCTCCAATCAACATAATACGCTGTTGCATGATGCATTAACTCGGTCAATGACTCGAACATCGGCACAGCACCAAACCATTGCCACCACGTCCAAAGACAATGAACCATGCACTTCTCATGTGTCTCAAGACAACTGCTCGGAGATATTATTGGCCACTGCGCAGTTAAAGGTTAAAGGAGCCGATGGTTGCTATCACATCATGAGGGCCCTAGTAGACCAAGGGTCACAGAAATCCCTGATAAATGAGCATGCAGCTCAGGTGCTGGGGGTCAAGCGCCATCAGTGGAAAGGAGTGATCTTTGGCGTAGGCCAACGGGAAAACAATTGCAAGGGCAAAATGGAAATAACATGTGCGTCTTTGTATAATGAGTATCGTTTTGACACAGAGGTCTTGATCATGAACAGTCTTATAAAAAATTTACCTAACAAAACATTTATGAAACCATCATGGTCGAACATTAAAAACATTAATCTAGCCGATCCAGAATTCTACATCAGTCGTCCCGTGGACTTACTACTGGGGGCAGATATTTATTCAAACATTTTATTGAATGGCCTAATAAAGGGCGAGGACGCAACACACCCTGTAGCTCAACAAACACAACTAGGCTGGTTGCTATGCGGCACCGCCCCAACATTTTAATTTTGTAATGTTATTATGACCAACCTGGACGAAGTACAACAGTTTTGGGAGAATGAGGAGATAATAGAAGATAGTGATTTGTCAGCAGAAGAGCTAGCCTGCGTAAAACATTATGATGAAACTACGAGAAGGACTCCAGGTGGGAGATATGAAGTTCGCCTTCCCATGAAAGCAAACTTTGAGGAACACCTCGGAGATTCAAAACAAAAAGCAACAGCACAGTTGCTAAGTCAAGAAAGAAGGTTCAAAAGACAACAAAACTTGGCATTGGCCTATAAAACATTTATGAGAGAATATCACGAATTGCAACATATGGAACAAGTAAACATTAACTCGAAACCTGAGTGTTATTTAGCACACCATATAATTGAAAGAAAGGAGTCAATAACCACCAAATACAGGGTGGTCCTAAATGCCTCGGGAAAAACATCTACAGGATGTTCTCTCAATGAAATGATGTATAAAGGACCCAACTTACAACAAGATTTACAAATGCTGTTATTAAAGTGGAGACAATATCAGTATGCTTTTACTGCCGATATTGAGAAAATGTATCGACAAATCTTGGTGAACAGACAAGACACGCCGTTACAGAAGATTGTCTGGAGAGATTCACCTGAACAAGTTATTCAGTCTTACGAGTTGTTAACAGTTACCTACGGCACTAAAGCAGCCCCCTTTTTAGCCATGCAAACGCTAAAGAGACTGGCTGCTGACGAGAGAAGTTCATTCTCTGAAGCGGCCGAAATCCTGGAAAGTGCTTTCTATATGGACGACCTGCTGCATGGCGCACATACCATCGAACAGGGAAAACAATTGGTCCGGGACCTTACCCTACTATTACGGTCGGGAGGGTTCAATTTACGAAAATGGTCCTCTAACAACACAGAAATATTAGAAAACATTCCCGAACAACAAAACGCTGAACATATATTTCATTTAAAAACAGAAAACACCTCGAAAATTTTGGGCTTGGGATGGAACCCCATGGAGGATAAGTTTCAAATCAAAGTTCAAATCTCAAATACACAGAAACTAACTAAACGAATCCTACTATCTGAAATATCTAAATTATTTGATCCACTAGGCTGGTTGTCGCCAGTGATAGTAAAACTAAAATTATTATTTCAAAAGGTATGGAGATCGAATAGTCAATGGGACGATGACGTCACAATAGAGGTTTATAAAGAGTGGACTAAGTTACAAGCGGACTTACCAAACTTAAACACCTACAAGATACCTAGATGGATTGGTAGTGGAGAATGGGACGTCATCGAATTACACGGGTTTTGTGATGCATCACTAGAGGCGTTCGCATGTGTCGTGTATATACGGGTCAAACAAACACAACAAGTAACCCTGATCGCTTCAAAAACCAAACTTGTACCACTCAAGAAAGATATAAAGTTACCAAGGCTAGAACTGAGCGGCGCTTATTTGCTAGCGAAATTAATCAAGAAAGTTAAGCAAGCTTTAGGTAAACAGGAGTGCGAAACATACGGGTGGACAGACTCTAAAGTGGTGTTGGGATGGCTAAACGGGGAACCAGATAGATGGAAACCGTTTGTAGCTAATAGAGTACGTCATATAACAGAGATAATGCCTCCTAAACAGTGGCGATATGTGAAAACAGGAGAAAACCCGGCGGACGACGCAAGCCGGGGCTTATTCCTCTCTCAGTTCCTGAAAAAACAACTTATGTGGAAACACGGACCCGAATGGCTCCCCACCTTTGAGTCAAAACAAACAGAAAAGGAAACATTCAACACGGATCAGGAACAAAAACAAATAAAACAAACAAACATTGTCCAACATAATCCAAAAGAAACAATTATAGATAATCTATTAACAAAATATAGCTCATATACAAAGGTCGTGCGTGTATTAGCATGGATACGCCGAGCGCTGACTCAGAAAGATGAACGACCGCGAGCAAACTACCTAACATTGCAAGAATTACGCAATGCTAAGATAGCAATTGTAAAACATGTACAGAAAACGGAATTTGGAGCGGAAATTGAGCAATTGCGAAAACACGGCCAAGTTGAAACAAAAAACAAATTAATTCAATTAAATCCTTACCTTGACGAAGGGAACATTTTAAGAGTTGGCGGTCGATTATCTCAAGCTAAGATCGGCATGGAGATGAAACATCCCAAAATTATACCAAGTGGGTCCCGACTTTCAACCTTGCTCATCGACCAAGCCCATAAATTAACTTATCATGGTGGCCCGCGCCTTACGTTGGCTACTTTAAGACAGGAGTACTGGATCACTGGCGGTCAAAACATGGTAAAAAAAGAGATAAGGAAGTGTATTACCTGCCGAAAGCACGAGGGGCAAACCCAAAAACAGCTGATGGGAGATTTACCAGCGGCAAGAGTCAACCCCGCTCGAGCTTTTCAACATACAGGAGTAGACTATACAGGCTTTGTCGAAGTAAAGAAAAACAAAGGTCGATGTTCTACGTCCGTAAAAGGGTACATAGCCATTTTCATCTGTATGGTCACCAAGGCCGTGCATTTGGAAATAGTGTCGGAGCTGACTAGTTCTGCATTCCTAGCGGCACTAAGAAGAATGGCCGCAAAAAGAGGAACACCTCAACATATGTACAGCGATAACGGGACAAACTTTGTAGGAGCTAACAACGTTTTACAAAAAGAATGGGAACAATTGAAACAGATATTTGATAACAGCTTTCTTGCCGAAATAACAGAGATGAAGATGGAGTGGCATTACAACGCAGCTCTTTGGGCTAGTGCAGGTAGACTGTGGGAGCGAGCTGTTAGAAGTCTGAAGCACCATTTGAAACGGGTGGTTGGAGAACAGAAGCTCACGTTCGAAGAATACGCCACCCTGTTAGCTCAATTAGAAGAGTGTTTGAACTCCCGACCATTATGCTCGCTAACAGAAAATATCGAAGACCTGGAAGTACTAACACCCGCTCACTTCTTGTCGGGAGATGCAGGAGTAACGGTAATCGCAACAAGGGAAGATGCCAGAACACGCTGGGACATGACTCAAAAACTTTTCAACAACATCTGGAAGAAGTGGAAACTGGAATATTTGAGTCAACTTACATCACGACACAAGTGGCAGGTCCCTCAACAAAACATTAAAACCGGAGATCTGGTGGTCATTCATGAAGATAATCTGCCGTCAGGAAAATGGGCCCTAGGAAGAGTAGTGGATGTCCACCCCGGAAAAGATGACTACGTGAGAGTTGTCACCTTGAAAACAAAAAACGGGAAAATAAAAAGGCCAATTACTAAGCTATCGGTTTTACCTTTAGAACAGAACCCAAAACAACATGATGAAGTGACAGCGAAACAGAAAACCCAGAGAGGTACAAGTGCAAGGAACAGATCCAGTTTCATAACATTGGCAATGACCTTATTATATTTTATATCTATCATCACAACAGCTGATGGATTCAAGTTGCAGAGTCTTGACAACAAACAAAGTATATATTTTGACCACGTCTCGAAAATGCAAATCATAAAAGATAAATGGAAAATAATAGCATATTATGATTTAAACCCTTATTGGGAGGGAAACATTGCATATGTAAAATATTATAAACATTTGCAAATAGTATGTGAGCTAATAAAACAACAAACACACTGTGAGATTATCCTTTTACAGTTACATCATACCTACACCGAGTTAGAACATAACAACAAAGTATTATTGTCATCTAAGAACAGTAGAACGCGCCGGCGGCGGCGTGGGCTTATCAACGGGGTCGGGTATTTAGCGAACACTTTATTCGGCGTACTCGACGATAAATTCGCAGAACAGTATACTAAGGATATTATCCTAGTACGGGAGAATGAAAAACACCTGCTATTGTTATGGAAAAATCAGACTTCCGTAATAGAAGCAGAATATAATTTAATGAAGAGGATGGAAGTGACAGTACAAACCCAACATAAAATTATTAACAAACATTTAATGACACTAGATCAGGTGACCAACTCTGTAAAGAATAAGTTAAACGAAGCCGAAGTTATGACAGAGTTCACACTATCAGCTATGGCAGCAAACAACTTACTGACACATCTACGGAACATCCAGGAGAATCTGCTAGATACAGTAACAAGTATTTACAATGGTCATCTGAACATTCATCTCCTTGATCCTCAACAACTGCAGACGGAGCTGAGCCTCATATCAGGACAATTATCTAAGGAACTCACTTTGCCTATTGATAACCTACAGACTAGCATGCATAACATTTATCATCTTTTGCAACTAAAAACAAAGATGACACAGGAGTACCTCATCTTGGAAATTAATGTCCCACTGACCAGCAGAGATACTTATGACCTCTTTAACATCATTGCTGTACCACAACCCAGAGGGGATAAAATGATAAGCCTCATCCCCATAGAAAGATATGTAGCCATCAACCTACAAAAAGACTCCTATTTACCAATTACTGTGGAAGAATACTACACTGTCTAATAAGAGACTCTACAACACATCTATGCCAATTAAACACTCCAATTTACCGATTGACTTCAGATAACGAGCTATGCCTAAAAGATAATCAAAATAAACCACGGTGTAAGGCTGTTATCTCTGGATGCCAGAACAAAATTATACACTTAACAAAAGTTAACCAATATTTACACTTTTGTTGTAATGAATGTCCGGTTATAATAATATGCCAAGAGAAGGTAACATCCCAGATATTAACAGGATCTAACATTATAAATTTGAATCAGGATTGCATGATAAAAACGGAAAATTTTACTATCTATGCACAAAAACAACTACAGAGTAATGTGAAATTAACAGAGAGTGTAGAGAAGTTAGAGATATCTCCAATAAATAACATTATGAATATTAGAATAGAGAAGATTGAAGAAGAAAACATTACCACTTCAAACAACCAACAGGCTTTGAAAGAAATTGAAGAAAAAATTAGATACATGAAGAACGAAGCGGTGCTTTCTGAACAGTTATCTGTACACGATGTGCATCATTATATCGTCATATATGCATCCTGGGGATTGGCGATCGTCGCAATAGGAGTGTACGTGTGTAGGCGGTCTCGCTGCCGCTGGCAGGCACCAGCCGCGCCGGCGCCCGAGGTAGCTGCGGGGCCCACGGAGCCCACGGCCCGGGCTCGCGCTCGAGCCCCTCTCCGTAACAGTGCAATGCCCAATAACGAAAACAAAGGTGAAAGTGTTAAAGTTTTGAGTGAAAAAGGAACTTCACCAGTGTACCGAAGCACAAGTTTCCGTGAACACTTGTAAACATGTGTATACCTAGATAAAAAAAAAAAAAAAACATTGGTAGTCGTATATTTATAGTTATAGATCACATTCACTAACCGAACAAAGTCAAACATTGTTTATCCTTTATTGTATTATGGATTGTGTAATTATAAGTTACTAACATTATGGTAAGTTAAATTTAGTTCACCTCATCTCTCATCTTTTGCCCTCGGCAAGATGTTCGGTTTTATGCTGATGCACCGAACACGTGATATGCAAGCGGCACGCGACGAGTTAACTAATTCTTAATTTGAACAAAACAGTGCATATATCGGTGCCGTCGCGACCGGGTGCATTCACATAACATTTCTCAACATTTAAACTAATTAGAATAACATTGCATAAAAGATTAAATAAAACTTCTTTAATAATAATCTGGACTTTTAAATAACATTTACAATAGACATTTAATCCGTTCCCGTTACACCAACCGTGGACCGTCGCCTGACAAAGAAACTACTTCGTCTCAATAAGCTGAACCTTCGCATGATGGTAGGGCTAATTACGGGACATAGTAACCTCAACAGACATTTCTATAATATAGGTCTGACGGACAGTCCTCTATGCAGAGCTTGTACGGAGACCGAAGAAACGCCGACCCACGTGACGATAGACTGCGTAGGCGTCAGCACACAACGGGCTAAGATCCTCGGTGAACCGGGGACGCTTCGCCAATCCTGTGGCGACCTAGGCCGCCTCTTGGGATTCTGGCGAGAGCTGGGCTGGCTGGAATAGCCGGCTCCACACTTTCTACGCACAAAAGTCCAAGTAAGAGACTAGGTGCGGAAACCGAGCCCACCAAGAAGAAGAAGGACGCGGTAAAACCTGCATGCCCTAAAAAGCGTGTGTTTGTATACGGCGATAATAAAATCGTCTGTAAAAAAGTGTGTTATGACAAGTTCTGACTATTCTAGTGACAATCCTCACTCGGAAACACTTCTAACACCCCGGATATTATGTTGTAACGATATGATCGTCTGATGAAAGTCTATTGTGTCTTGGAGGTGATGGTTTACTATACGAAGTGTACATTATGCTTGCTACTTGCTATTAAATATACCGAGTTTTGCTAAACCTATGCCATTAATTCACAGATGATAAAGTGATCAAACATACTCGTGAAGCCATGCCCCCCGATGTTTTGTCTTTTGTATGAGACAAGGACGACATTTTCTACACAGAGTTGATTTTCTGGTATGAAGTTGACTAATTAGAGACACCGGTGGTTGGTTACAGTTAAAGTTTGGTTGGTGATTGTTAAAGTTTGGTTGGTGACACTTAAAATAACTACTCGTAGCTTAAAAAGTTTTCAACACGATAAAAAAGTTGTATAAATTTAATACAATAACTAAACACCTATACAGTACACTAATCGAATTAATACTTAAAAAAGAGTTTCTCAAGCAATAATAATAGAGGTAGCTAAAACCTGTGTATAACTTGTTTCTATAAGTTTTCTTCAAAAAGATGAAAAAATTAAAAATAGTCAATAATATAACTTTTCGTCCATTTTGTTTTAGAACGGTTTCACAGCCGGATTGTGAAAAATCTACCTACTTGTAATTAATCACTCTATAGGTAGTTATTCGACAAAACCTTATTACCTACGTATTGTGTACCTATGTTGCCATCGCAAAGTTTCCATTTATTCTTGTAAATTAGATTTAAAAAGAAAGTATTTTACAGAAACCAATGGAAACTACGATGGCAGCATACAAATAAGGTTTTGTTGAATAACTTTAGAGTAAATTTTGAATTTAAGTGTTTTGATTAATTAGAAAAAGGCGGATTTTGCACGCTGCAAAACCGCTCTTAAGACGCTACGGAAAAAAATCGACACTTTAAGAACTTGCCTTGCCCATTTACTGAAGTAAATAATGTATTATTATGATAAAATAGTATATTATTTTTGGATTATTTTCCTAGGGATGTGTTAAAACAGAAACGTGATTGCAGAAATTCGGCTCAATAGAAATATTTATTGAAATAAGGTTTTTTCGACACCAATTCTCCTGGTTTGACAATTTTAGAATGACATATGGACTACAATTATATTTAATTAGATGGGTTTCAACGGTATCTAGGACCTGCGGGCCTATTATGTATCTTTAGTTGCCAACTGGACATTGGTGCTAATCATCAAAAACATAGATATTTATCTATCGAATTCCGATTGTCTAAGTATATGTTTGCACTTGAAGTGACGACACAGTGGTAAATAGTTCAATACCCACTAAAATCAATTTTGAAAGATGCGTTTTTATCTATGTTTTGATGATAAGCACCCAGTCCAGTTGGCAACCAAAGATACGGAATAGAGGGGCTGACTAAACGAAATTTTGATAGCAACTTACATAAGTACATTTTATATTAATAAAAAAACAACTTTTTGCTACTTTTCTACTAATCCGTCCCTCTCGCACTGAGGGTTTTTTCGTATATGGAGTAACAGGGACGGTAAAACTTTTACATATTGCCTTAAGACTCAGTTTGAGTTTTGCGAGAAAGTTTGACTGAAACTTCAGGTTATAATATTATATCTATGATTTCAACACTCATCGCAAATGTTAGTGATATGCAAGTAGTTATAATGAAGTGGCAAGATGTGAACATAGTCAAGTGTCAACTTTGTCTATATAACTAATGGTTCCTATAACAATATGTTAATATATTTTTTTTTATAAAATAAAGTTTAAGGGCTTTTTTAATTTTTGTACGTCGTATTTTACATTAATACAAAAACTTAATCAAATAGTTTCAGGCGCTATATTTCGACCTCTCAGTTGGGTTGTCATCAGGTGGGTAGATATAGAGGGTAGAAAAAATGAAAGGGCCCTGGAGGGGAACTACCTTAAATCCTTTAGTTAGCTCATTTTACTGAAAGGAAACATTCCTTTATTTTTTAAAAGAAACAAAACTGCATTCAAAGATCTTCTAAAATTTGCTTGTCTCACCCGGGAACTGAACCAACTAAAAATAAAAAAAAATAAACCCTCGCTATTTTATTATACGAATCGGTAGGATTATTGTTCAGGATAAGTTTTGTCTACTAAACTAAAGTCTTACACTCATCTGTTGTACGAGATACCCATGAAATTTAATATTTATTACAAGTTCTATATAAACAATACCTAGTACTGTTCACTTGTAAAGTAATAATTATACGCCATTATTACACAATGAAAGCACGGAATGAAAGCAAAACAAAACAAAATTAGAATTTCGAACGAATACTTTTATCGATTTTAAAAATGTTGAAAGTTATGGTATATATGGTTATTTGAAGTATAAACTTCAAATTTGTTGCTCCGCGTTGCAAAAAATAATACGTTCCTTTTTTAAACTTCAGTTAACAGTCAGTACGCCTAGTGCAAGAAGTAATTGTGCTCTGCATACATTTATTATTACCATTTAACGATTTTCTGATTGAAGTCTACAACAAGGTACTTAAGATAAATAACATTAGCAAGCTTGTACTTCATACAATGTCTTTGGATGTAAGAGAGATAAGAAAATTATAACGTGTCATTTACTTGTTACAAGTGAACAGTACTAGGTATTGTTAACAAAGAACTTGTAATAAATATTTAATTTCATGAGTATCTCGTACAACAGATGAGTGTACGACCAAATGTTTATTAGACAAATTTTATTCTGAACAATAATCCTACCGATTCGTATGGTAAAATAGCGAGAGTATATTTTTTAAATTTTTAGTTGTTTCGATTCCCGGGTGAGACAAGCGAATTTCAGAATATCTTTGAATGCAGTTTTGTTTCTTTTAAAAAATAAAGGAATGTTTCCTTTCAGTAAAATGAGCTAACTAAAGGATTTAAGGTAGTTCCCCTCCAGGGCCCTTGAATTTTTTCCACTCTGTATATTATATGACATATATAGGTATTTCAATTTATTATAATATGTTTCTATTCGCGTGATGACGACCCCACTGAGACGTCAAAATATAGCGCCTAATACGAGTAGTAGTTTATGCTACTAGGGCGAAAAGAAATAAATTACGAGGACGATTTAAAACACGAGCGTAGCGAGTGTTTTAAACGTAACCGAGTAATTTATTGCTTTTACGCCCGTGTATCATACTACGTTTTTCAATGCATAGTGTGAGGAAATGAAAATAAATATAATCTTGTGAACTTTAAATTATAATTGGCTCAAAAGGACTGTTAAACAGTGGGAAAAAAAGTATAACATCTATGGTACACAGGAAAGGCTGCAGGTTAGCCAACCATTATAAATTATAATAATAAAGCCCTAGGGCAAAATAATCGACTTTTTGTTCAGTTTTGATGAATAAAAAGTGGGCCTTTACGAGCACATGCATTGAAAAAATATTTAAATAAGTATTGATATTCCTATATAAACATAGCTAGTAGCTCTACATAGTATATATTATAATTATTGGGTCCTATATATACATAGCTATTGGCTCTACATAGTACGTGTAACTATTGATTCATATATACATATACATAACTATTGGGTCGTACATAGTCTCTCTGCATAAAAAAACTCTTTGTAACAGTAACAGGCCTAAATAGAATTACCACCATAAAACTTGAAAAGCCCGATTTTCAGTAGAGTTTTCTAATTATTTGTAGCACTCTCTATAGCTTTGAAGTGGACAATAAATTTTAATTCGAAGCTTTCTCGTCCACACGAGAGCCGACAAAGAATAAGTAAAAGAATGGAGAGGTCGTCGATATAAACGAAACGATTGATTTCGATTTTATTAAAGAAAATAATTAGATAATATAATAGTAGTTTATGCTACAGGGGCGCAAAGGAATAAATTACGAGGACGATTTAAGGTGATATGCGAAAAAAAATACGGGTGTTTCTTTTCTGTATATGTCATGAAATACACGGAAAATTATAATCAGTTTCTGGTATATGCATTTTGACTATAATATAATCAAGGGTTTTGAAATTGGCAAACATGTTTGGATAAATTTTCCTCCATAGAAATAATTGTTGAAATGAGGTCTTCAAACATACTTTTTCTCCTCGTTTGACGAATAGGAACCATAATACAGAGTTCAAACATATTTTATTAGGTGTATTTTAATAATATCTAGAGATTGGATATTTGAAATTTTGCTAGCTATTTTAGTTATTTTAATAAAAATATAAAACCATCTTTTTTCCCTTTTGCCCTGAATCCGCCCCTCTCGCACTCCGCGATTTTTCGCTTGGAGTGACAGTGACAAAAATAAAATTCGCAAAGCCTCTTAAAACACGAACGTATCGAGTGTTTTAAACGTAATCAAGTAATTTATTGCTCTTACGCCCGTGTGCGTGTATCATAACACGTTTTTCAATGCATAGTGTGAGGAAATAAAACAAATATAATCTTGTGAACTTTAAATTATAATTGGCTCAAAAGGACTGTATCCAGAGCGGTTAAACTGTGGAAAAAAAAAGTATAACAATTATGGTACACAGGAAAGGCTGCAGGTTAGCCAACCATTGTAAATAAATTTAAAAAAATAATAACAATAAAGCCCTAGGGCCAAATAATCGACTTTCTGTTCGGTTTTGATGGATAAAAAGTGGGCCTTTGCGAGCACTTGTATTGAAAAATTAAATATATACATGTTTAGTCTAGATAAGCCTATTTTATACTAAACAAAGTATATACCTGATGATGAGTACTACTTAATGTCGTTTTCATTGGTACCTAGAAAAAGGTTTTAGACCTTATATTATTGCACCATGACTTATCTCATAGATAAAGAAAACAAAGGACACTTGGTAAGTGGGGATGGTGCTTGGGAATACATCTGGCCTAAAATAGGCTTGATGTGGGATCCAGTGTCAATGTCAATAGATACCTATGTGATGTGTTATGTTGTATAATATGTGAACATTGATAGTCCGAGTACCCAAAGAGTAGGGTAACCAACGGACCCTATTACTAAGACTCCGCTGTCCGTCTGTCTGTCCGTCTGTCACCAGGCTGTATCTCATGAACCGTGATAGTTGGACAGTTGAAGGGGTTTCCATACAACAGACATATTTTTTTGCCGTTTTTATGGATAATGGTACGGAACCCTTCGTGCGCGAGTCCGACTTGCACTTGGCCGGTTTTATTTACTATTGTACATTGAGAAATGAGCACGTGTGTCGTACTTATAGTTTTTGTACTTGTTTTACAGGAATAAGTCGGAAGGACCATGGAGATATATCCAAGTAAGCCTTGGACGAATTCAGTCACAACTTTTAAACTTTACCTAAATCCATATCCATAGATTTCCCAAATCTGGGTATCTCGAAAAGTAGTCTGGCCACAGTCCAAAACTCGCTAATGGAATTTTGTCCGTCTGTGACCAAGCACTTTATATCGAGAGACCCTTCAATGTAAAAATTATGCACCAATTCATTTGGAAATATTTCTCTGCTGAAAACCGCTTTTAAAATTAGCTTTTTCGTCGGTCAATTTGTATGGAGTACTGCCAGTGAGTGAAGGAAAGAAATACCTACTTCTATATCTTAAACAAAGCACAGTCAGAGGACGCCAGGCTTTCATTCTGAAGGTCTGAGATCGATTCTCACCATGGGGGACATTTGTATGACGTTTTAGATATTTTAATCACATCTTTCAGAAAAAAAAATTGAGTCTTTCTCAAGGCTTGGTGAGCAACACTGTAAGGAAACCAGAAATAAGCATTAAGAGGTTATGCGAATTTTATTTTTGTCACTGTCACTCCAAGCGAAAAATCGCGCAGTGCGAGAGGGGCGGATTCAGGGCGAAAGCGAAAAATGTTAGTTTTATAATTTTTATAAAAAAACTAAATAAGCTAGCAAAATTTCAAATATCAACTCTCTAGATATTGATGAAACACACCCAATAAAATATGTTTGAGTTCTGTATATGGTTCCTATTCGTCAAACGAGGAGAAAAAGTGTGTTTGAAGACCTCATTTCAACAATTATTTCAATCGAGGAAAATTAATCCAAACATGTTTTTCAATTTCAAATCCCTAGATTATATAGTCAAGATGCATATACCAGAAACTGATTAAAATTTTCCGTGTATTTCATGAAATACACAGAAAAGAAACATCCGTATTTTGTCGCAGATCGCCTTAACTGGCTTTTCCAAAAATCAGACTCACCAAGGTGGGTACCACTTTTGTGGGACATGGTATAAGTCATAAGATTTTACAACAAACTTCCAAAGAAGGTCATTTGTCAGACAATAAGTTTAAACTGTTTATCAAGCAAGGCCTATTGAAGAAGGCATATTTCAATGAAATTATAAAATTAATGATTACTTAGACTATATTAAAGCATGGGGTTATGATAGTGATCTTTGTCATAATAATAGTTAGTATAATTTCCTTACTTATGTTATGATTATAATATTATTAAAACTCGCGTGAGCTGTCATACTAAATTATTATTACATACGGCTTGAACACTCACGTGTGATTGTTGTTGACTATATGCCAACCGTTTCACCGATACAATTTCGGCATTATCAAGGCGAGTGTCGGTCTTAGGACGACGACGCGGCGTTCACTGTCGTTGTCAAACGGGCACTGTGCCCGTATGTTATGATTCCTCTAGAATAAACGTTAATTAATTAATAGATGAAATGACTGTAAAAGCAAATGGACTATATGGGGCAGGTAGACAAAGGTATTATTATGTTTTTTTTTCCTTCATGACATAAATGATGCTCGGACAAGCGTGCGCATGTATGTGGTGGTGGACCAAGTTGTTTATATGATTACTCTCCAATTGATCGAATGGATCACCGTCAACACTTTTCGCCGGTCATCGGTACTACTATTGATCGGTTTTGTTATATATACAATGTGTAACAGAAAGGTGTAACCATATTTGAAGAGCTTATTCAGTCAATGGTATAAAACAACTTTTACTATGGAACCAACACCGAAATCTCAAAAAAAAATCTGCCATTCTATACATTTTGGCTGAGCGGCATTGCATTTTTCTATCAAACAGTTAATTTTTTTTTCGAGATACAGGGTTTGTTCCATAGTAAAAGTTGTTATGTACCATTGACTGAATAAGGTTTTCAAATATGGTTACACCTTTCTGTTACACTTTGTATATCACGATCTAATACTTTGAAATATTATTCATCTAAAGGGTCGGCTTACCCAAATATGCTCTCGCGTTTGGACAATTTAGCGTATTAAATCAGAAGTTAAATCGCGGTATGTATTTTTCAGATTTGACACAAGTATCACAGTTATCAAGAAAACAATTCTGAAATATCACTAAAATCACTAAAAACGTAATTTTGCGTTTCACAAAGAAAAAAAAATTTTTGCGTGTATAGTTCGAAGTACCTTATTCATATAATATTTTAATAAATTTTTCCTTTCGTTATTTTAAAAGAAATACAAAAATGTTTAAATATTTTTGCGTGATTTTTCTGTACGGGAATAATTTTCAAATATTTGAGTATTTCTTTTAAAATAACGAAAGGCATTTTTTTTATAAAATCTGGAAAGGATACTTTCATTTTTGTGCTTCGTAATTTTTTATTTTTTTAAATATATCAGTAGACTGATCATACTGTTTCCAACGCCAAGTGACGTTTTCTGTGATTTTAATGACATTCCTGATTTTTTTCTCGATGATTGTGATACTTGAGTCAAATCTGAAAAAATACATAATGTAGGTCAACTTCTTAACTAATTACACAAATCATATTTGTTAAAAATATTTTTATTTAACATGCTAAATTGTCCAAACGCGAAAGCATGTTTGGCGTAACCAGTCCTTAATATATTCTGTCTTTTTTTTCACGTCAATACGAAGTCAGAACATAAAACAAACAAACGAATTGTACATGAGGAGAATATCATTCAAAGGACACGTTCCGTATAGGTACATCAAAACATTGATATGATGTGAGGCAATAGTGCTGCACCATCCAATTTAAACCTTATCTCCGACAAGGAAAGGACATTTTTGTAAGTGTGTTTGTTGATAAAGGTGTCTTTACCCTTTTCTGTGGTGCTTTCTTTGTACAAACATCGAGTATCATATGTATTTTATCTAACATCTCTAAAAGCAAAATAGGTATTACGTAAAGGAAACATTGGGACACGTGCTGTCTGCGTTTTAATGGCGTGTCGTTTTTAGGTTTCCCTACCCAAAAGGTAACCAACGGGGCCCTTTTACCAAGACTCCGCTGTCCGTATGTCTGTCCGTCTCTCACCAGGCTATATCTCATGAACCGTCTTAGTTAGACAGTTGACATTTTCACAGATGATGTATTTCTGTTGCCGCTATAACAACAAATACTAAAAAAACAGAATAAAATAAATATTTAAGGGGGCTCCCATACAACAGATATGTTTTTTGTTGCCGTTTTTATAGATAATGGTACGGAACCCTTCGTGCGTGACTCCGACTCGCACTTTGCCGGTTTTATTTTTAATGGCCTGCCTAAAACATAAAAGGATAATTTTATCTAGGTAAGTTGTTCAGTAGAATCAGTAGAATATCTGGGTAAATCAAGAGATACATTATGTCTATATGATACACATAATGACACTGTCTATATACTACATATAACCACACGCAATGACGAAAAAGTTGTTCTGCTCATTTATTCAATATTGTTTGTAAAGTTATTCATTTTATAGTTGACATCTGTCACTTTTGACAGATTTTAAAAGTGACAGATGTCAAACTTGCAGAAGTTCAAACTGACAGATATAAAAAGTGTCATGACAAAGGTAAAATAATATTTCAAAACTGATGATGAAATTCACCGCCGCTCGCCTTCCGCTGCGTTCAGAAATTTCCAGCATACCTACATAGATTATTATACTTTGGTAGTTTTGCAAAATACAATGTTGACTTATAGTAATTGACTCGATGTTAGACTTGCGTTTGTAGGGAACACGAAAAATATAATTTACGAATTTCACAAAAAGGGTCATCGAACCTTGATGCTGAGCATTTACATTTGGCTGCATAAATAAATGTCACCTAGTACATACACACCTGATGAATTATTTTCCGATGATATCCAGAAACCATAAAATAAACCATAAAAACATTTTGGCAATAAAATTATGAGGGCGAAGTTTAGATAAGATCTTGCAGTCGCCACCTTTACGCTAGTTGCAAACTGCCAGTCGGGTAGTTTGCAAAACTTTCCGTGGCATTGTTGATACTAACTTAGATATATTTTATTACCTCAGGGCATATTTAATCAAATAAATGTTGTTTTTCTTGGCGTCGGATATGATGTATTGCTAAACACGAAATAACAAGGTAATTTGACCTGTAATACATTTAATAATTATTTATAATAATCCTATGTTATTTATGAAATAATTTAATATACTTAAAAATTAAACGTGATCTAAATTAAAATTATTAACAAATATAATGCCTATATAACGTGAAATATTTATTTGTTCTCTAAACTTATATAACATATAAATAATGTTTTTTTTTTTATAAAACTAACTTAAAACTAAATAAAAAAACATAAAAATAAAAACAAATACCAACCTGTCTGTCTCATAGCGGGCTCTATATCAAATAAAATATGTAAGCCAGATCACCGCCATCATCGGGGAGAGTACCCAATGGGCTGGCGATATTAATTAAATAAATAATGTTTTTTAAATCGTCGCCGTTGGGGAGGGTACCCAAGACGCTGGCAGCTTACCTCGTTGGATCGCTAAGCTGATCCTCTGACCGAGGTAAGCTCCGGCCCTTGGGTCACCAGAGGCGTCGACCAGGGGATCTAAAAAGGCCGACTTGGGTGATTCATAAAATGATTTGAAAGTAGGATAGAGTCAGAGTTTCTTCACGCGTGCAAAAAGGACGTTATTAGAACAGAATCATAATGTGATTCATGCAAAACGGCCTTTTTAGAAGACCAGGCGAGCCGACAATTCTATAAAAAGTTGCCGCGCGGCCGGGCCCCATGGTCCAAGGGTTTCAACACCGAACGGCGCAAACAAGGTTATTAAGTAATTTCACTTGAAATAAGGAGATAAATTATAAGATTAAATGTCTTAGCTGACTTTTGCAAGTGTCTTTACCCAGTTAAACTAACGGACGGAAAAGGAAATTTTACCGCACGTTTTAGTTTCGGAACCCTAAATCCAAAAAAACATTTCTTATCCATGATTATTGCAAAACGGCTCACCTCATTAAGTATTTTTGATCGAGATAGCCAACCTGCGGGCCTATTATGTATCTCTAGTTGCCTTCTGTACTGGGTGCCTATCATCAAAAACAGAGATATACCATCGAATTCCGATTTCCTAAGGATATGTTCGCACTTCAAGTGACGACACAGATTGTTAATAGTTCAATATCCACTAAAGGCAATTTTGAAATTTCAGTTTTTATCTATGTTTTTGATGCTAGGCACCTAGTACAGTTGGCAACTAAAGATACAGAATAGGGGGGCTGATCAAATATACTTATTGAGGTGAGCCGTTTTGCAATAATCATGCTTTATCCACATATTTCTTATCCAGTTAAAGATACACACATACTCTGCTACAATCTTGAGACACCTCTTTCGTCTCTTCAACATCCATAAGTACGTAACCAGTACAATTAAATGCATTTTTATAATAATGTATATCGGAATGGCAAAAAATTACTGAAAGCCACAAACAAATTGAAAACCACCATAAACCCGCAATTACCAACTATCCGGATTTGTCCGGATATAACGAATTTTTGGCCTTCCGTCCGGACTTAGCCCGGGTTTGTAAAGTTTTTGGATTTTTTATTTAGATGGAGTAATTAAGAATGAAAAAAAGACAGAAAAAAATGGACCGTACAATGTGTATATTTCTCCATGTACGGCGTATTCGGTTATATTATATTCGGTTATATACCGAAATAAATACAACGCAGACGAAGAAGATGGTGAGGGAGGCCAAGGTCAGAAAGACCTCTAGTTTTACGAAACAGAAAAATATTAAGGAATATTTTTTTTTACACGTGTTATTATAATTACTACAATTTTTTGTAAGTATTTAAGATGTGAGAAAAAAAAAAGCTTTGTAAAAACAAAACTAGAAATAAATGGCTTATATTATTATATTGTTATTATAATTAAGAATGTTTAATTTTCGCATCAATAAAAATAAAAATACTATTAAATCAGTCTTTAATCTTTGGGGTCTCCGCACTCCACACTCAAGAGAATTTTTCATTTTCTAACAACCCTTTTTATCATATTTCTGGCTTTTTATCAAGTTTTTCAAAATTTTAAATGGTACCGTACCCGCAACCAAACACATTTTCAAACAAACAAAGTTTCTCCAATCGAATCCAATTTTACAATCGAAACTCCACAGTCGAATCAGTCGATTTACTATCTTTTTGAACTTTTGACTACAAACGAGTGTTCGCGGTGCTTATCGGGAATAGTAAATCTAAATTCAAGAAAAGTAATAACAATTTAGATCCTCACAGCGATACCAGATACCGATCCCTAGAGATGTATGTACAGTTTTCCTCGGAGAAAAGTTTTAGAGTGGATTGATAAAAAATTCAAAGATGTAAATGAAGAGTGACTGGCAGACATGTTTGATACAACTTGGAGTAGATTACGTGTGCGAGGAAGTTCCTCGTTTCAAAAATTCACTTTTACGTAAATAATGCAACATTTATTCGAAGAAAAATAAACATAATAATCAGAAAACTAAAATGTTGATAGTCGTGATTGTCGGCACTTGATGGAACTTATTAATGTATTTATTTAGTATGTAAATTTTTAAGTTATTTTTAAGTTTATCATTTAATGTTGTTATCTCCTATTAATTACTAATATTATGTTTATTAGCATGAAGTATAATATTATTTACTAAGTATTTGACTAATATATATATTTAAATTGGTACCCTATAATATTTTGACATCATGGCACTACCCTCAACAACTTCCCCATTACCAAAGGTTAGCTGGTAGAGAATCTAAATTGTATTAAGCTCGCTTATGTACGAATTTTTTTTCTTGTGCAATATAGAATTTTATTATTATTATGATTACAAATATTTATTATATCTCGGGACTATGTAGTCCCGGACCTTTGGGAGGCGTGCATGGGGTCGAAGCCAACACGTAGAAGCCCTTTAAATAATTTTATCTAAATGTGATATGACACCAACCGACTATTATCCCTATATGCACTATAGGAGTGCACCCAAGGACAACCCCCGGTCAGTGTAGGACTATTGTAAGGAATGGAAACAAAGGAACTAAAGGACTATTGGGTTGAGGTGCTAGTGGACTGAGTAACTGGGACTATGAAAGGAACTATGGCGCCTGCCCGATCTATGTTAACAACACGGAAAAATGGACATTCGAAAACTCGCAACCTAAATAAAATGGGCCCCCCAAACGGTCGCTCACACGGAGAGACAAGGAAGCAAAATTTGCTCAGCGGCTAAAGGATGGAGAAGAGTTACTGGACTTGAAACAACGATCACTTGCTCCCTGAGGGTCCAGCATCACGTGCCCACTAGCCACTTAAGTTTCACATCCACCCTTCCAACATATAGCTCCTGCTACTCTACCCAGACCGGCCTCCCATGGCAAGCCAGAGGTGGGGAATCTGTCCCTCGTCATTGTTCACTCCGGCCGGCTAACAAAGGCAAGCCGAATATGAGGAACAGGACCTTCCCCCGGGAGCACGTTTGGGTGTGTGGGGTCGCTACTGCCCAACAGCTCCCTCAAGCTGCCCTGCGTAATGCCATTGCCCTGTTAGCCGTGTAAGTTTTGTACACGTTGCCCGCCTCTCACGTGGCCTGATGTTCGACTCGGTAGTAGGGTTGAATTTTGAGAGGCTTATTATTATTATGTAGGTACACTTTTCAGTCACGGGCCCATAGGGACCCGGTTATTTGAAAGGCAATCATGGGGCCGAAGCCAACATTGAAGAGGCCTTTGGTACCATTTAATCTAAATGTGAGATGGCTGCATCCATGGAGGCCTCTCCCTCAATGTATCATTGTGATACACTAACGGACAGTCCCCCACAATTGCCAAACTATTGTCAGGAAGGAAGCGACTTGGAGTGGACTATGAGGATGGGATGCTAAATGGGCCGGATAACAGGGCTATGGAGTGAGATAACGGACATCTGCCTCGAAAATCTCTCACAAATTTAAATATGGCAGATGGTGACTTGCTGCTTAATAACTATCCAACAGGATAGCCGTTGTGGGCCCCCTATCTAGCCACCATGGGGCGGCTAGGGGGCAACACTATGTAAGCAGCTAAGGTTGTCGAGAGGTGAGTCTGCGGGGCGCAAGATCCTTCTACAGTCAAGTGCCCCCGGCGTTATGACATTTTACACTTCCAACCTGGAGCATAGCTTCCGCTCTTGCATCTCCACTCTGGCCGGCTGGTTAAGGCAAGCGCAGAGGCAGGGGGAGTGTTTATGTGTGTGTGTAAGCGCATGTGTGATAGTGTCCCCTGGAGGTAGGGTCCGTGGTGGCGCCACTCACCATCGGCTCGCCACAAGCCGCCCTGGGTGACTGATTGCACTGGACGTACAGGACATACCAGAGGGCGATGGGGTCGTCACATCCCTACGCCTTT
Organism: Ypsolopha sequella; assembly: GCA_934047225.1. Taxonomy (NCBI): domain Eukaryota; kingdom Metazoa; phylum Arthropoda; class Insecta; order Lepidoptera; family Ypsolophidae; genus Ypsolopha; species Ypsolopha sequella. Next base: position 9,481,556 of record OW203996.1, on the reverse strand, counting down.
ATTATTATTATTATTAACAGAACAAAACGTCTTGTGGACAAGTACAAGTGTTTTATACAACAAAGAGAAAACTAAAAATCAAGGACTAAGAATTTGTGGTTGTTACACACGTATTTTATATCCTGCGCCCATAGTTTTACAAACAATTATTTTCAGTACATTAATTCATTCATGTATAAGTTTTACGATTCATCTTTTAAACCTATGTTTAGAATAAAATGTATATTTCGGAACGTATCCGACAATGGTCTATATATTTTGTCTATGCACTTGGAGCTGTCAAAAAACGAGGGACGTGGACATTATAATAGATCGCGGTCGATAATATAAAATGTGTTATATTAAGGGCTTAATATAGGGGAAATCGATGCGGACATCGTAAAAAACATTATTAAGTCAAGGTCTGACAATATTTTGGCGTGAAGGCCACTATCAGTGTATTTCCTGTGTGTGTGTGACATAACCTGAACACGCGGTGTGCGACAAGTGGACTTGTCAATTACCATTTCTTCTGGGTTCGGATGCATCCCGGGGTAGGTGGGTCGTGTTTAGATTCTTCGTGGAAGGTGAACCACGTGCCACAACACCGGCACACTTTAGACTCCGCAGCGGAAGGATTCCGTGCGAAGGCTAGCTGATGAGGTCATCATACACTTGTCTGGTAGGACATTTCGTACATTCTTTTGTAGAATATAAGATATTTGTAGAATATAAGATATTTGTAGAATATAGATCTGGGACAGCTTATAGGCCCCTGTTCCAGCTGCTAATATCGCCCTTTAGCATAAAATGAGTGGTATCTGAGCGTGGTTATGGAACCCTTGCACCAGTGACGCCGATGCCCGTCACTAGTCAGAAACATACCACTTCTTTTAAGCTACAATTTCTGGTAGCTAGACCGTGGTTAATCCCAACTTTGGTTTATATACATATAAACAGCGGAACTGGGCGGCCCCAGTGTCATTGAACTGTTAACATAGCTAGGCTTTACATGGTTGTAATGTACATGTTTTTGATGTAGCAATTACATTGGATATGTTTAGTGCTTTGAGTAGATAATTGATTACCGGAGGGTACCACATTGATGTGGTTCAGTAATATCAGTATAATTTGATAGTTTGGTACATATCAAGTGTTCTTGTATTACAATAACATTATATCATATAACGGTTTATATTATAGATTGGAAATCAACTTGTTAGCTAATATACGGTTATCTTGGCTTGAATGTATGTACTTACAAGGATGTATACAGTTGCATAGTGGAATGTGCATTCGGGTTTGTGTGTATTGTATACACCAAATATAATTTACATTTGATAATTAAATTATAGAATTAGGTAGGAACCTATTTGTTTGTTTTGTATTACTGATACAGTACCTACATTGTTGTAATTGGGAATTACATTTGATAATTAAATTCTGGAATTAGGTAGGAACCTATTTGTTTGTTTAGTATTGACGGACAGTACATACATTTGTAATTGGGAATTTAATTTGATAATTCAATTCTAGTTATAGGTAGGGTATCTATTGAGCAGTGCTTCCGTATTTGTGCCTTGTCAGGGTGTTTGCTAAATAGTTTTTATTTATACATTTCCCGGTTTGTTGCGGCATGATGTCCAAGTCTCACAAGGCTGCGTTTGCGAAGGAGCTCCGCTGGTTTACGACCGTCCAGGGATTGCTTTCTCGTTCGGATCGCGACAATGCAATCCTGGAGAGAGCCGAGCGGATGCATCAGCGGCTGGCTGACGCAGAGGCGGCTGTGGCAGCACTGCAGGAAAGTGACGAGCCTATGAAGAGGTATGTTACGAATTTGGCTCAGATAAAAGGGATTTATGATGATATAACTGAGGCGGCCTCCATGATCAAGAGGCGGCAATCGGGCAGCCCGGTTGTTGGCACACCTGGACCAACAGATGGCGCCACTGGTAAGGCGCTGGTTATAAAGTCAAATAATATTGCTGATATAAAGAGGCAAAATTCAGGAGGTCCTGTAGTTGTCACGCCTCAACCGGTAGATGGCGTGTCTCGTAGTTTGGCTAGTTTAGAACTAAATAAATTTAATGGGAAAATTCAAGAATGGGTTTCTTTTAAAAATATGTTTAATTCATTAGTAAATTCTAGGGTAGATTTATCAAAGGGGCAAAAGATGGCATATTTGATGTCAACATTGGAGGGCGAAGCAAGGTCGCTCATCCAGCACCTCAGGGTGGAGGATCATCATTATGATACAGCGTGGGGCTTATTAAATGATAGGTATCAGAACATGCGCTTACTGACGGATGCGCATGCGTCTCAATTGTTGACGTTACCTAGGGTAACTGACCGGGCCCAACTAAGGTTGCAGTTGCTGACCCCGGTCACTGTGGCGTGTAATGCCCTTAGAACATTAGGTTTACCGGTGGACGAGTGGTCGTTTTTACTCGTTCACATTATTTTAGGTAGGTTGCCTAATGATGTGAGGTCACGTTTTGAGCGGGTGTCCGCAGGAAAAGATGGCAGCACTGTGCCTAAATTTACGGACTTAATGAGGTTTCTTGAATATGAAGCTAGGGTAGCAAAAACATCACAGCCGGACTTGGCGCCATCTGGGGCGCAATCATTTTCGTCTGCTGGCTCATCGGAATGTGGGGAGCCCAGACAACCGCAGCAGTCGCGGGGACGCGATATGACGCGTTTAGCGGCGGTCGCCGTGGTCGAGAGGTCATCGACCTGTTTACAGTGTGGCCATACGGGGCATGACCTGCTGAGATGTCAGCAGTGGCGAAACCTGCACGTCACCGAGCGGCGACGCATAGTGAAGCGTAAGGGCCTGTGTTTCGGTTGCTTGGGCAATCATTTTGAACGTAATTGTCCTGAGCCACGACGTTGCAGTGTTTGTGAGGGGCCTCACCATTTATTGTTGTGTGCCAACAGATCTGAAGCGGCTTCACCGGTCCCGCAGCGACGGAGCCCTACGGGCGGGGGTGCTTCAGGGAGAACTCCCCCCCCTTGGACAACGGGGGTGCGTCAGGGAGAACTTCCCCCCCCTCGGTCCAGGGAAGGCATGCTGTCGGGAAAAACTCCCCTCCGTCGGAACGGAGGACTGCGGCGCGAGGCGCGCCCCCTCACCGGGAGGTGAGTTATGTATTTGCGCGTGGATCCGTAGGGGGCTTGCCTACGGGCTATCACACATATGGCCATGTAGTGAATTGGGCCCCTACGGGCGGGGGCCAATTGGAGTTGGCAAGGGCTAGGCCCCCCCTCCCCGCGCCGGTTTTGGTGCCAGCTGGCATGGAGCACCGTGCTCAGACGGAGTTAAGGGGTTACTCACCGCCGTACCGCGAGTACCCGCGGTTAGAGTACCACCCGCCGTACTCAGGGAGAGTTGGAGGCTACGCTCCCCCCATGGTGGGGATGTGCACGCGCCAGCCGTATCACTGCCAGTGGACTGGTCCTGGACTCCACAGGTGGGGTAGCCTGTAACTAGCTTGTTCAAGCTTTGAGTACGGAACCGCGGACGGTTCTGTTGCCTACCGCGATGGCTCGCGTCTAGGGCCCCAGGGGGGATTGAGTTAGGGTAAGGGCCCTCCTCGACTTGGAAAGTCAAGTGGCGCACCGATTGGTTTTGAACCTGGAAGTTTCGTCGGTGCCGCTCCTAGGTATTGGTGGACTGGAGTTGAATCAGCGGCTGCAGCCATGGTTATAGACAATATTGTCGGCTGGCAGCCTTCTTTGGACCTTCCTCCGTCCATAATCTCATGCACGTCAGGTCTGCATCTGGCAGACCCACGTTTTGTCATCCAGCCCCAGTCGATGTTTTCCTGGGCGCGGATTTGTTAGGATGGATCCTATTTGGTTTCAAAAGACTCTGGGTTCTTCTTCATTGGTGGAGGTATCCACAATTTTGGATATTCGATATTTGATTCGATACTTGGATTATTATGTTCGAACTTAGGAAATGGCTTTCAAATGAACATATACTGTTTGCAGATTTGGAGGATCCCAATATGATGGTGGTATTATGTTGGAATACCAACCAGTCAATGATATTCATTTATTTTGTCCCCAGCCGTGAGTGCAGAGTAGCGTTGGAGCGCATTGGTACACGGTACGTGTACTTCAGGCGGACCTCATCAAGTTTAGACTTCGAGTTCTGCGCGAGGATCACGCCAGGCTGAAGTGAGCGGTTGCTCGTTTGAATCCTTTCACGGATTATGAAGGACTTCTGTGTTTTGGAGGCTGATTTTGGAGAGCTGACCTGCCATACGGAAGTCTTCATCCTTTGCTTCTACCCAAGACGGACCTTTGGTAAATCTGTTGGTGTCGGATTGACACATACGTAACGCGCACGGGGGTTTTCAGCAATCGCAACGCTCGGGTTGTGAAAGCATACCTTGTGTATTTGTGTGCTTGGCCACCAAGGCCGTTCACTTGGCAGTGGTATCAGCTTTGACTACGGAGGCCTTCGTCGCCGCGTTGGATCGTTTCGTGTCGCGTAGGGGTTTACCTTCACTTATTCGCTCCGACAATGGCACAATCTACAGAGGTACTGCTAATGATGTTGTTATTTTTTGTTTTGTAAATAACTATGCTAGTTTAAGTTAAATCTTCGCCCGGAAAGGGGTAACTTGGCGGTACAGTCCCCCAAATTGCCCTCACTGGGGATGGAATTTTTTGAAGCTGCCGTCAAGTCGGCGAAGACCCACCTCCGCTGCGTTATTGGGGAAACTGTCCTAATTTTTGAGGAGCTTGCCACTGTATATTGTTAAGTGGAAGCGGTCCTCAACTCTCGTCCTCTCTGTGGTCAGACAGGACTGAGCATCCTAGGGAAGGAAATTTAATTCTTTGGAAGGATATGAACTTGCTATCCTTGTTTTGGCACCGGGGCCGTATATTAAAGTTGTTTTGGCGGAGACGGAACTCCACGCGTCGCAGAGGTGTTGGTCGAAGGTTCGATTTTGTGACGAGCCATGACAACTCTCTCCCGTCTCCCGGTTGTATGAGCTAGTGGTCTGATTGCTCAGCCCAGAGCGGGGGACTGTTTAGAATAAAATGTATATTTCGGAACGTATCCGACAATGGTCTATATATTTTGTCTATGCACTTGGAGCTGTCAAAAAACGAGGGACGTGGACATTATAATAGATCGCGGTCGATAATATAAAATGTGTTATATTAAGGGCTTAATATAGGGGAAATCGATGCGGACATCGTAAAAAACATTATTAAGTCAAGGTCTGACAATATTTTGGCGTGAAGGCCACTATCAGTGTATTTCCTGTGTGTGTGTGACATAACCTGAACACGCGGTGTGCGACAAGTGGACTTGTCAATTACCATTTCTTCTGGGTTCGGATGCATCCCGGGGTAGGTGGGTCGTGTTTAGATTCTTCGTGGAAGGTGAACCACGTGCCACAACACCGGCACACTTTGGACTCCGCAGCGGAAGGATTCCGTGCGAAGGCTAGCTGATGAGGTCATCATACACTTGTCTGGTAGGACATTTCGTACATTCTTTTGTAGAATATAAGATATTTGTAGAATATAAGATATTTGTAGAATATAGATCCGAGACAGCTTATGGGCCCCTGTTCCAGCTGCTAATATCGCCCTTTAGCATAAAATGAGTGGTATCTGAGCGTGGTTATGGAACCCTCGCACCAGTGACGCCGATGCCCGTCACTAGTCAGAAACATACCACTTCTTTTAAGCTACACCTACATATATATTTTTGAGAAATTATTTAAGAGATGGACAAAAAAGACCCTATTTTTTTTCTAACCCTTATTTCCAGATCAGCGGATTTGCGGCAAGCAATAACTTACTGCTAATTTGTGGATTGTGCCATTTATTCGTTACTAGCTTTTGCCCACGGCTTCGCCCACACTAATTTAATTTGCATTTTTTCGGGATAAAAGTAGCCTATGTCACTCTCCGGCCCATAAACTATATCTTTGCAAAACATCACATCGATTCCTTGCTCCGTTGCTGTGTGAAAGAAGGACAAACCAACAAACCAGCAACTAACAGACCAACAAACACACTCGTTTTGCCAGAAAACTAAACACAAAGTTTTAGGTAAAATTTAACTTTTAAATTACCTGCGTATGTGTTTAGCACAATATCTATTTTGATATTTTCCACCACGCGTAACGAGATTGGCTACTTTCCAACACACCATAGAACATTACTCTTGGAAGTTTAAGTTTCCAACAAAAAGGGTACATACCCGTACCGTCCTCAGAAATCCTCATATTACAAGGTCCTCGCCGGGTCGGAATGCACATAATTCGAGCGGGGCCCAATATCAAGGAAATAGACGTGAAGTATGTCGCACTGACGCTTTGTAAATGAAAAGTTGGGATACACTGAGAATACCCTTTTTAGGGTTACGGTAACCCTTATAGTTTCGTTTTGAGTACCTATTTATTCGAAACACTCGGAAAATGCTGTGCCAAATGGGATTCTTTTTGCATTTAGGTACAAACTTTACCTAAATATTTCCAGGTAAGTACAGAAACAGTTTAAAAGTGTTAGATTTTTCAAATACCAGCTGCTTCTGTAATAATTTAACTATAGTAATTTTTATGTGAGATTTTTGTTGGTAATACTGGTCCCCTGGTTGGTTTTGTTTGTTTGACTATAAAGCATCCAAGCTAAAAAGGCGTTGGGTTGAGTAAATCCTGGTGGACAAACAGTGGCCAAACGGTGATCATGTAGCCACCATGGGCCGATAACTCAAACGAGATTTCTATATATGTAGAAAAAAGAAAGCCATATGTAGAAAGCAGCTGCCAATAATAAATTAATGGTGAAGATTTGAATAGTCTGGGAAAACCAGTAGTCATAGACACCACAATAATTACAGGGTACATAATAGATTTTACCACATGCGCTATTCCCACGAATGATGACGATATTTCGATCAATACTACAAAGAGTTATAATTAATTGTTTCATAATTACGGAACCTATAGACAGGCTAATAATGTAATAATATGGTGCATGAAGTTTATTGGCTATTAAGAAAGCCGTGGAACCCTTTACGTATACTCTGGAACCGATTAATAATATAAATTTAATCATTATAAAATTAAATATACATATAGTAAATTTGAAAAAAAGTTCAAAAACATAAAATTCCTTTCCAAGATTTGCATATTTGCGAAGCTTCAAATTCTCTGCCATCGTCACTGCAGTGCCAGTTTGGACAATAGTGCCGTGCCGGGCTTGGTTGCGGTTGCTTGGACTTAAGAGGGGACCAGTGTGAGAACACTAGTTGTATCTAAGATGAAGTATAGGTACAATACTTCATCTTAGAGTTGTATCATATTGCAACTGGTAAATAGGACACACCGTCGTGACCCATACCACTGACGACCGGTTATTTCACCACGGAACGAAGGTTATTCCGTCGGGCGGGCCGATGCCATCGTCGCATGCGAGTCCACTCGGCCGGATGACTTCATTCAGGGTGGCATGGCGTGGCCGTGGTGGCCCAGTTGATAAATCGTCTCGCAGTAGATGCGGTTCATTAATTTTTGCGCATGGCAGCGTCTCTATATTTGATGGTATTTAGCCAGTAACTTAACTAAAGCTAGAAGTAGCCCTTTAAAAAAAATGTAGTCATAGAAGTAAAACAATAAAATTGCTAAATCTATAATGAAAAGTCGAAATCCAAAGATCATATCTTGAAACATTTTAATTCTTGTCAGCACGCTGTAATAGCTGATCAAGGAAAAAGACTGCTAATAATATTAAGTTATAAAACTGCACCTAGTGCATGGCCAACTTAACGACAAAACATAAGAAGCGTCGAGCGCGACGACCTCAGGAGATTGTCCGTATAATGTCCCGACATATCTTTTCTAAATCGCCATTGTCTGGCTGAATGTACCACTAAATTAAGTCGCTACCGGCTAATAGGTAGATACGGCGGGGTAATTCTCGAACCACCCTTATCCTATAGAAATGACTGGTCGTTTTGCAGCTTTGATGGTTGTGAGACGTGACCGCAACTTTGAAAGAGAGTTGCTTGAACTTGTGTGGTCAGTGAAGTGAGTTTAATTAATAAAGTTGCAGTAAATAAAACCCTTTTTCAAGTTAACAATGTAGCTGATTCTGAAGCCTTTAATTTTAGATTTAGTGCTGTCAAAACTAAAATTTTTCCAAAGTAATTTAGCTTATGTTCCTAGAATTTAAGGACTATTTTGCAATAAACAAAATTTAGTTAGGAAATGCTGCCAGCATTCTGGGAACCCTGCCACAAGACGGCAGCGATCTGGCAAACATTTTCTAAATAATTTAATTCTACTTTAGGAGGCATTTTAGTTTTTTAAGTAAATTTGTAAAGTTTTATTTTAGTTGTATTTCATGTTATTTAAATTAGATTAATGAACTTCAGAATTGGCTTAATGGATGAAGTTTGTTTATAAATACATATTTTTTTAAATATTTATAATATTAATTTAAAACTTGCGTGAGCTGACATACTAAATTATTATTATATGCGTGCCCGTTTAACAACGACGGTGAACGCCGCATCGCCGTCCTAAGAATGACACTCGCCTTTATAATGCCGAAATTGTATCGGTGAAATGGTTGGCATATAGTCAACAACAATGACACGTGAGTGTTTAAGCCGCATGTAATAGTAAATATTTATAAGCTTAATAAAAAGCCTTTATTTCGAAATCTCAGACAGATGATAGTTCAGATTTATATATTTTTATGCATTTTAAAGTTTAAAAGTAATTTCTATTTAATTTTTAATATTTTTTTTCATGCGCAACGTTTTTTTTCATGTTAGTCTCCCAACTACACTGAATATAGTGTGGTTGAGGATGTTCACCATATTTTGGGAATGAGGCCATGAGGAGGCTACAAAGCTACAGATTCGAAGTGTTAGATCTAAAGTTGATTGTTTTGTACTTTAAATTGATTCTATGGGGATGTATAAAATACTGGCTGGCTTTGTATAAAAACATGTCACAAGTACTTAATAAAAAAAAAATTTTTTTTATTTTAGTCCTTCTTTTTTGAGTAATGTTGCCGATGGGCTGACGTACGAACAAGTTAAGGTTTAAGATTAAACGTCAATAGCAAGCAAAATCTCGAAATTGTATACACAGTTAATCATGATCTTCTCAAAACCAACTTAAAATTATGTTTTAACTTTGCTTGGACAAGACCATTACTAATTGTGCATTAAATTTTAAACTCATGTTTTATAAACGTCACTAATACTAAACCATTGGTGTTAACTGCCACATTTTAAAATATTAAATTTTAAAATTTTTAGCTTCTAAACAAGAAATACAATGTTAAGTTATGCACTTTGTGCTAAGCGACTGACGTTTAATCTAAAAGGCTTTTTATAAATTTTTTTATGAAACCCTAAAATACACAATAATATAACCAAAGCTTTAGGCATCATCATAATATATCGTAGAGTCTTCGTAGCACAACTACGGCGTAGCATTATTATTAAGGTCTACGATCCTACGTAGTGTCTGGTTTAACAAGGAGTTAAAAAAAAATATCCTGCGTAGTGTCTGGTTTAGCAAGGAGTTAAAAAAAATTACAATGTATATATGTAGTTTAGTTAAGTTTAGTTAGTTGTAGTTAAGTTGGTAGTAATCCTTGAATAATAAATATAATTAAGACTTACTCTCCTTTTAATCTTTTACAGAGCCATTAAATTGACACCTCTAACATGCTTCAATCATCAAGGAGCCCACGGAATGCACCCAGGCTACAACAAAATTGAAAGGAGAATGACAAGTAGGTTCTTTGTACGATGATGTAGGATACGTTTTAATATTGTCATTCAAAATGTTGATTCACAGTAAATAAGTAGGTACGTAATAAATAAGTGCGTACGTAATAAATAAGTAGATACGTAATAAATAAGTAGATACTAAGTAAAAATAAGTTGATAAATCTGGAGACTTAATTTTTAATAGCGTGAATATGTTTCTTTGGAACAGTGGTTCAATATGATCAGTAGAGAATATGTTTAATTTTTCAAAGATTTCTTGAGTAATGTTGCAACCGATATCATTATAGTATCATTGTGCACAACGAAGTAAGGTATAGCTCGAATAATTCTACTGATGAGCTAAAAATGTTCACTGCAACATCTGCGTTTGAATTATGGAAGAGAAAAGTTTTGTATGCGCATCGAAATATCTTCTGCAGCACTTTAAAGTAAAAAATAACACAAATCTTTTATTAAATCTTTCATATTATATATACCTTTATATATTACATATTTAATTACATATTTTTAGGCTTCTCCTGTCAGTCTACATGTCTTGTCTGCAAGTTACTTATGGGTCCAATATAATAATGCTTTCAGGGCCGTGGCAGTGCAGGAGCCGTATTTTTGAATCGTTCTTTTTCAATTCGCGTGCGAAAATATATACCTGTCTCATCTTGCAAATGACAAGTTTTGATGTGCTACGTGAGATGGGTATATACTATCGCACATAAATTGAAAACGAAGAATTCAAAAATAGGGCTCCAGGGCGTCAGCAATGTTCGCTGAGACGCACACCGATGGTTTCGTTGGAATTGTGACAAAGCGGTGCGCCTCTGCACAATTCCGCCTTTGCAGATGCTACAAGACGCAATGGTGTCCTGCGGACCTATTATGTATTGCCATCTGTACTGGGTGCTTATCATAAAAAACGTAGATATACTATCGAATTTCGATTATCTAAGGATATGTTCGCACTTGAAGGGACGCTACATTTCGTAAATAGTTCAATACCCACTAAAGGCAACTTTGAAAGTTCAGTTTTTATCTATGTTTTTGATGATAGGCACCCAGTCTAGTTGGCAACCAAAGATACACAATAGAGAGGCTGGACGTATTTTGACGTGACGTGCTGGACGTGATTACAAATTAGGTGAATGCAATTTTATTTATTTATTTATTTTCTATTATATTTATTATTTATTAATTCACTTAAATGGTTAGTATTACAGAAAAACTTAAGAAGGCCTATCCTAGGGTTAGTAAAATACAATAATAGAAAAAAAAATTTAGGCCTAATAATACCCAAAGCAGGCTTGTTCTTAGACTGTAAAACTAACAACTTAGCACATAATAATAAATTCGAATATGTGTGCTCCGATACTAGAATTCTCCGTAACACGTTTATACTTACATGTTCTTCATTTTGTTTGATCAAACGGGAAAAAAGAGACTTCCAGCTGGTTCATTTTGAGCAGGACGTTTACGAATGAAAAAAAATATATATAATATATTTATTTATGCCCCATTTCTATCAGAGCAAAAAGAAAAGAAACCAATATTCCTGCTAAGGAGATCACCCACTCAACTACATATAAATTTATTGTGACTCATTTTACTCAAGTCGTTACGTCTTCGATGAATAAAATTATCGTAACTCTTGTTCGGAAATTTTCCCCTTGGCAGACACGATCGGCAAACGGATTTGTGTACGATTTTTTTACGATTAAAGCGCTCTAGTCAATATTGGTAAAGAGTATATTTTATTACATCGTATAATTATTATACCAAGATTATTTGGTAGGTTTGTCTGATATATTTTATTAAAAAATAAATTATAAAAAATTTAACTATAAATTGGATATAATAATAGTTTATGCTACAAGGGCGCAAAGGAATAAATTACGAGGACGATTTAAAACACGAGCGTAGCGAGTGTTTTAAACGTAACCGAGTAATTTATTGCTCTTACGCCCGTGTATAATACTACGTTTTTCAACATAAAATTTCGAAATAAAACAAATATAATCTTGTGAACTTTAAATTTATGATTGGCTTAATAGGACTGTATTCAGAGTCGTTAAACAGTGGAAAAAAAAGTATAACATTTATGGTACACAGTAAAGGCTGCAGGTTAGCCAACATTGTAAATAAATGAAAAAAAAAAAATAATAAAGCCCTAGGGCAAAATAATCGACTTTTTGTTCGGTTTTGATGCATAAAAAGCGGGCCTTTACGAGCACTTGCATTGAAAAAAATTAAATATCCTTAACTTGATTGAAGCCATTCCATTCCATCTTGATTAAGTCTAGCGGTAGGTTTATGAATTATCTATAGACAGATTGTTTATTCTTTAAATATTTAATAGAAAGTCAGTTATGTTTAAACTGTTTCTTACTTGGATATCGTTTATTTGATGTTGATAAAGTCACCTCTTGTTTAAATATTCATTAACATTTCAACGGGACTAAGCAATCATATATTTAATCCGTGAGAAAAATTCATAAGTATGATTTATAAATTGCCACAGTTTTAACAGTTATAAGTCTCATTTTGCAGCCGGATTGCGAAAAACCCGCCTTTTTCAAATTAATCGAAACAGAACACTTAAATTCAAAATTCACTCAATAGTTATTCAACAAAACCTTATGACCTATGTATTGTGTATGCTACCATCGCAAAGTTTCCATTGGTTTCTGTAAATTAGAATGACATTTTTTTTATTCCGAGTTTTTGTAATTCTAGTTTACAGAAACCAATGGAGACTTTGCGATGGCCGCATACACAATACATAGGTCATAAGGTTTTGTTGAATAACTATTGAGTAAATTTTGAATTTAAGTGTTCTGTTTCGGTTAATTTGAAAAAGGCGGGCTTTTCACAATCCGACTGTGAAACAAGTCTGAAGGTAAAATATATTAATTTTCATAAATTGGCATAAGAAAAAATTTGTGGTCACAATGGGTGATGGATGAAATCATTAAAAGTGCCTGAATATATTTTTGTTGATAGGAATAACCTTCCCCATAAGAGGAAAAAAAAACTACATTTTTTAGGTGGCTTTAATTACATTAAAAAATATAAAAACTTTTAAATTTTAGATATACGGGGCTATACAGCTGCATACGAATACTTCCTTTGCCTGCATATAAAAAAACCGTTATTAATCTATGGTAACAGTATGACACCAAAACATAACCTCTCGTGTTGGTATTTCGTTTAATTTTGCGACTGCTTACTCACACCTGATGGTGACATGATGGCACAAAACACGTTTTATTGGGTTCTCTCCAACGTTGGTCTTTTTCAGTATCCATTGTGTAGAGCACTAATACACAAAAACCAGAAGAAAAACACAATAGTCCAGTTTCAGTTCCAGTAGTCGTCGTAGTGGCTATCAAGATCTAATCCAGGGTACAAGGCGTAAGTAGTCGTCGAAGCAGGCAAATTCAAAGGTCAGGTGTGAGTAAGACACAAAACTAAACAAAATACCATAAAAGAATAACAACACGAGAGGTTATGTTTTGGTGTTATTTTGTTAACATAGATTAATAACGGTTTTTTTATATGCAGGCAAAGGAAGTATTCGTATGCAGCTGTATGCTTTTTATATTACGTTAAATAAACGTTATCAACTGACTAATTGATCTTAAATTTAGTTTATATATATATATACTTAATAAAATAACATTTAAGTTAATGTGAGATATATTTCGGGCCCTATCCTGGGTCTGGCATCAGTCACAATGAAATTGACAAAAAAAAAATCTAACCTATTAAAAAGTGTCTAATAAAAGTATGTATGGGTACCGCGCCGCTAGTCCGCCCATCACTACTGTCACCTTAGGGTCGAAAATTGGCCCAGTAGACGCTTCCCCGACAGCACGCATAGTATACAATAGGTGGCGCCATCACATTGCATCGCTGCGCACCTACATAATAGTTTTTAATATAGTTTTGTTGCTGTGCTGCTACGATGAATTGCGCATCGATGAAATTTTAGCTAAGAGCAAAGTGCACAATTTAACTTTATTTTTCTTGTTTAGAAGTTTAAGACTGAAAAGCATTTTGGTCTATGGCATTTAACGCCAATAGTTCAATGAAACACATCGAGTAATTTTGACAGACTAACTTTATTGCACAGAGCACATACAGATGGCGCTAGTGGCCGTATGTTATTGACACACATTATTGATTGACTTTGTTACCATATTATTAATATAAGTAAGGTTTATAAAGCAAGAGTTTGACATTATATACACAATTAGTCATGATCTTCTCAAAACCAATTTAAAATGCTGTTTTAACTTTGTTTGGACAAGATCATGACTAATCGTGCATTAAATTTCAAACTCATGCTTTATAAACTTCACTTATACTAAACTATTGGCGTCAACTGCCACATACCAAAATGATTTTCAATTTTAACTTCTCATCAAGAAGTACAAAGTTAAGTTATGCACTTTGCGCTAAGCGAGTGACGTTTAACCTTCAGGCGATATGTTAAAAACATACGAGTGCTTCTTTTCTGCTGGTATATTTATTTTAAATTTATAATCTAGGGTTTTTGTAATTGGAAAACTTGCTTGGATACATTTTTCGCAATAGACATAATTGTTGAATTGAGGTCTTCAAATACACTTTTTCTCCTCGTTTGACGAATAAGAACCATCTATCGAACTCAAATATATTTTATTTGATGGTTTTCAACAATATCTAGAGTTTTAGTTTTGGAAATTTTGTTAGCTATTTTAGTTTATTTTATAAAAATATAAAATTTACCTACTTATTTCCCTTTTGCTCTGAATCCGCCCCTCTCGCACTATGATAAAATATGACAAAAATAAAATTAATGATTTTTTGGGTATAGTGTATAGCAAAGCAAAAAAACAATTAGATATTTTTTTTAATTCCTATTGTTAACGAAGTTAGCGATAGTGATATTTATCACTTTTACTATATGTATATGAGACATGCCGATAAGCCCACTTTGATTGCCAGTAACTTTGAAATTTTTTGAGATATCAAAAAATTTATTATTCTACTGTTTTTAGCTTTTAAAACGCAATTGATTTTTATCAAAATCTTTTATCAAGAAGACGGGCTCATTATTGGTTTCATTTTGGTCCTCTATAGGCGACCGGAAGTGAACAATTTGTCATGGATTGTATAGAAAGTGAAATAACCGAAGAGTGGCGAAGATTCCTAGATGATTCCTAATGAATAGATTAGTTATTTATGTTTAAATGGAACTAGTGTAGCTAAATGTTTTAATTCAATTGCTTAAGGGGCCTCTTTACGATTGGATTTTTCTCAAGATTCATACAAAAGGTAAGAACTGAATGTAAATTCAACAGCAACATTATCTATTGACGTCTAACTACGTCTCTACACAGCTCAAAAAGCAAAATTTGATGAAACACCGTCATAATAGCTGTCAGGATATCGTGAATATTGCCTCAATTTTACGCAAAGTTTAGCGAGTTGTATAATCTTAATCTATATACTGAAAATAAAAAAAGAGAGAGATACAGACGTCAATCATGTAAAGAAGACTAATTATATACAATTTTCTATTAATAAACAATTACCGTTTAATGGAAAACAGTTTTTACCTGAAACCATTTCACAACATCGGCGCTTTTTGAATATCTCGGCATCTTGCAACTCTTGATAAATAGATGGGTTGGTGTGCGGTGTGGGGGGGGAAAGGAAACATTATATTTCTTTATTTATTTAGTTTATTCAGGAAATTAACAGCGATATATGTACTCTAAACAATATTTCAAAACTTAAACTTAGGCCAATAACAAAATTCCCCAACTGTAAAAAGTAATAATCAAAACTTAACTAATTCCTTAGTCCGAATTTAGACTACTCGTATATTTAAACATTTTAAGAAAATAAAGCAACTTAACTACCTAACGTAATCTTATAGTTTATATGGATGTATAATCTATAAGGATAATGATCTATAAGGATGTGTGTAAAGTTTTATTGAGATCAAAGCCATTAGGACGTTACAAACACCTAAAGCATTTATATGGCAGCTGAGTGGGATGGCCCACCTTAAGCATACATATAATCTGTCATACATTATTATAGCTTCTTTATTTCATTAAAAAAACCTCATGCCTTATCCATTAGCTCACATATTGGTGCTCACACTCATACTATTACCCACCTTAAGTTTCAAGATGAGCTACTAATTATGTCATTAATTACTGTGCCCCTCGTCATGTGCGCGTTTCATTGAACGCGGGCACACTCCGGAAAATTAGGCAGCTATTGAATTTGCGCCTTAGTCTTAAAACAATCGAGTTTACCCTCTCACCCGAGGGATACGGTAAAGGAGGGACAAAGGACACTGGTCTGGTGTGATTCCTACTCACCCAGTCACTTGGGAGCTTCACAATGGCTCCTTGAAACGCAACGCTATGTTGCTTTTGATTATATTAAATTATATTATAGTTTTGACAGGAGAAATGTGAAAATAGGGCAAAATGGTTTTTGACTCGCTTTGAAAACACACTAGAAATGTGGGAGAAATTGATTACATTAAATTACACGTTTTTTTAATGAATTAATAAACATATAGAACACAGCACTAGTGCGAGTCATGATTGCCACGACAACAGCCTTTCTGTATCACTCCCACCTGGAAGTTTGTTTTTTTTTACACCGCAATAAAACCATTAAAACATAAAATTCATATTTCTGAAAAAATTTGCTTTTTCTGCGGTATATTTTACGTCGCCAATACGTTAGTGCTTAAAGGCTACAGTATACAACCAGTGCGTCCTTCCAGTGATGACGTACGACGCTGAGACGTGGTCTCTTACCAAAGGCTTGAAGGTCCCTCAACGAGCTATGGAGTGGGCTATAAACATAGCCTGCCGAATCAGTAAGTTGAAGTGGCAGTGGACTGGCCATATTTGTCGCCGACGTGATAACCATTGGGGCCGTAAGGCATTGGAATGGAAACCACGTACAGCAAAGCGCAACGTAGGCCACCCTCGTGCCCGCTGGACTGACGATCTGAAGGACGTTGCGGGTGGCGGCTGGATGAGGATGACTGAAGACCGCCAAGATTGGCGTAATATTGGGGAGGCCTATGTCCAGCAGTGGACTAATACGGGCTGATGGATGGATGCAGCTTTTTCTAAAATTAAAAGAATGATTTTATAATATTCAATACAAACATTGTATGAAGAGACCTAGTCTAGTATAGCGTTAAACTTAATGGACTTACATATATAAAGGTGGAAGCAGGTCTTATCCTCAACATTATAATAATCTCTAGCTAAATGAGCCATCTGATGAACAGCTTACACTGGATTCACTAAGTCAGGTCATATCATTATCGTTACATGAGCTCGAAGGTCCGTAAGTTATGATTATCGTTTTAGCATGAGTTTCGGTATGTCGCGTTGCGCTTGAAAGAGATTTACGTTTTATATTAGGATGCAATCGCCACACTGACAAAATTAAGATGAAAAATACAACATTATTATAATATACCTTGATAATAGTATACAAAGATAATCACGAATACTTTAATAATAAACAGCCCCGGGCTTTTCTTCCCAATAAATCAATATTTCTAAAAAGAACAATGGGCATAAATGTATAGAACTTGGTCCAAGAGTCTCCCCTGATGAGACTTGCAGGAAATAAAAGCTCATACTTTTCGTATGATTTTCGCAAAATTCTATTAAATTCTGCCCAGGGATTATCTTGCTGCAAGGATTATCTTTAATAATCTATAAATAATAATGGTTCTATAAGTGGTGGGGTTTACTTGTTAACTTTGTAATAAAATAATTCAGATGTTGTTTTGAGCCCTTGGGTCGTAATTCAATCGTTGCGGGACACATTTTTATTCTGTCTGCGAGCATCTCAGTGCATATTACGCTGATAGTCCATTTGTGCCCGAAGAACGGCGATAGAGTTTACCACCCATCACGTTTGGGACGTAAAAATCGTCGGTAAAAAGCGAGTGTACCGAGTATGGACTGTGATTTGATTCTCGAAGTTCACACTTGGTAACACCTCTGTCATCCGTTCGGAAAGACATGTCGTGATATATTATACATTTTTTGTTATGTTCTCGGAGCTTTACAGCTCCAAAAAAGCGCCATCTTCATGAGTGTTGTGACAAGCCACATCAGCCAGTGAAAGAATTTGTCAGTTAGTTGGGGCTAAATCTAACTACCCAGGGTGCGCCCCGGGCGTATAGCAATCAGTGGTTGTATCTCAGTTTACACAACTCGAGGAGGATCCTTTTAACATAATGAATCCATATGAAACCTGTAAGAAACATTAGACAAGCATTTATTCTGCACAATTATCATCTGTTAAAAATTATTATTTCAATTAAGAGGCTATGCGAATTTTATTTTTGTCATTGTCACTCGCGCAGTGCGAGAGGGGTGGATTCAGGTCAAAAGGGAAAAAAGTTGGTTTTATATTTTTATTAAAAAAACTAAAATAGCTAGAAAAATTTCAAATATTTGATCTCTAGATATTGTTAAAACACACCTAATAAAATATGTTTGAGTTCTGTATATGGTTCCTATTCGTCAAACGAGGAGAAAAAGTGTGTTTGTAGACCTCATTTCAACAATTATTTCTATCGAGGAAAATTTATCCAAACATGTTTTCCAATTTCAAAACCCTAGATTATATAGTCAAAATGCATATGCCAGAATCTAATTATAATTTTCCGTGTATTTCATGAAATACACAGAAAAGAAACACCCGTATTATTTACTTGATTTTTTTTTCATAAAATAGGTAATAGAAATATGAAGGTATATCACCTAAATTCAATATATTTTTTTCCCTACAAAATATTTCAGTAATAGCTAAAAACTCACCAATTTGTTGTTTCGCTGCGTGATCACTAGTATTACGCGTCCAAGAAAAAGAGGCCCAAAAGACAACATACGAGTATAATCGCCTCTATGAAAAGCAAATAAAGTCTTTGCCATTAGACTTTGTGCTGGACGGGTAATGAAAAAAGTTGCTAGGGTATGCCATCCTCTTAATAACTCGGCTTCTAGATGAAATTAATAAAATGTTCTAAAATGTTTAGATGGAATTATTGTTCACTTATTGAATTTGATTGAATTTGAAGGTATATTCTGCTTTTTGTTATTATTTTATTCTGCTTAGAGTAAAGGCAACTGAGCCGTGGATATTAGGGTGCATCGAAAATCCACCTTTTCGAATTTTAGAAACCGTCGTCGTATAGAGTCCAAATTCAAAAAATGTTGAATTACCGCGTCTTATTTTTATTTTTTTATTTTTAGTGAGTATCTTATCTTATGTAATTATTACACATACAATATATCATGAAAATACTGTTGTGTTTCAAAAGAAATTCTGTAAATTTACACAGATTTAACTTAATTTTGGACGTGTAAAGTGACGAATATTTCCAAAACGTTTTTTTTTTTCATGATATACTTAGGTACCTAGGCTTCAAATAAAACCAAAATATAAATAAAATATATTTTCCTTCATACGTTTTGTAAAACTTCAAATCAAATGTAGAGGCAAAAGACGTGATCCAATTTTTTTATTTGATCTATCTATACATACATCGCTTTAAACCAATTCCAATTTGATATTCGAAAAAAAGTGGATTTCCGATCCGCCGTAGTAAACATCCAATCTATAGAACAAGTTAGAGGAAAAGTCATCAAGGGCAGTGAACTACTTAGCACAGACGTAGCAGCGTGCAAAAGTCTAGTTAACGATATAACCAAGTGGCCATCAAACAAGTTTAAACTACAACATTTAATGTTTCAAACAAAATATCGAAGCTTCGAAGTAAAATTGCCAAAACATACAGTTTCCCGATATCTTTTGTGCAACGTCCGTCATATACCCGAAGTTTGAAAGTTTTATAGCTGTAAGGAGACTATTTTCAAATCGCACGATATTATCCTTGTTTGTGAAAGAAGATTTTGGGAAACAAAATCTCGATACACCGGGTTTTTTATTAAAAAACATAAAAATGAACTACAAAATTCTGTTTCCTATATAAATTGTTAATACCCACGTTATTTTTTATGAGAAAGCAATATTTTTGAGCACGCCATTAATACATCCTGTAGTATTCGACGCGTAATGACACATTTTTGTAATGCGAAATGACACATCCGTGAAATGACACATACGTGTAACGACATATTAAATATTGAGACAACACAAGACAAGCACTCTTTATTGTGCACCATTTATAAATAAAACTTAAATCAGGAAACAGTTATAATTATAAGGTATGGCCTACCCTCCCAAGTAACTTTTAAGGTTTTAGAAAGGTACTGAAAAGGTTCTAATACCTTTGTATGGAAATCTGCTCATAAGTCTTTGTAGTCTCAATTACTTTATATTAACGTTATATTAACCTCCTGAGTGCAAAAAGGGCCCACGTTGTAGAACCTTTCTGAGAGCTACAGCAAAACCTGTAGCTCTTATCTATAACCTTTCTAACTACTTACTCAAAACCCAAATATAACCTTCACAACCTTAATTTAACGTTAATATAACCATACAATACAACTTATAGTTTCTACATTAGTCTTGGATGTAACTCTATGACAACTTAAAACCTTTTTGATAGAAATGAATAACGCTTTTCCAGGACTTTCGGGTTTTAAAATGTTTCTGTTTAAGATTGTTTGTACGCAGAAACACTAATGGTGGGTTTAAATTACTTATTTATAATGGCGCCATTCCCTGTCATTATACCAAGTTTCAAAATGGCTAGATATGTAAGTGTTGTATTCTTAAAAAATAGTTAGTAGCATGTTAAAGTCAGATAAAATGCAAAACATAGTGCAATTGGTACATTATCGTGAAACTTTAGGATAATAGTGCTATATGCGAGACGGGCCTTTCGTAATTGCAAATTTTCAGGACATTTTAAATAAAAAAATAAGGTGTTTGATGGTTTGTCGCCTTAGAAGTAAAAGTTATACTCATATATAAAAACGTATATTTAAAATTTTATAGAACATGTTATTTAATTTTGCTTCGTTGTATTAAAATGTTATTTTCAGTTCGTTTTTTTTTAATTTTAGTGAATAAATATGGCTGACGTTAGGAAATTACTAGAAAGCATTCAAGTTAACCTTTTCAGAACTATAACAGCTCAAAACTCTTCATTTTTGCCAAAGTAAGAGCTAAAGGTAATTTCGCGGAGCTATATAAAACCAAAAGGCTGTTTTCACAGCTTTCAGGTTATCGTCAGGAGTAATTCAATACTCGCCAGTCGCGACCACAACCATTAAGCAAAATCAAGTGTTCATCACAAGTGATATCAAGCAGCTACAGGCTGCTCCTTGAGTGCAAATAAGTAACTATTTCTTTTTTCAATTATGTTTAGTCGATAGGTACTTGTCTAACTTATGTTTTACCTTTACTACTGAATACATTTAGATTTAGCCTTAAGTAGTCCTTAACAGTGACCAGACTACCTATCTTGAAAAAAACGGACAAGTGTGAGTTGGACTCGCCCGTCGAGGGTTCCGTACAAATTTGTATATAAAAGAATACCCTGACTGACTGACTGACTGATTGACTGACTGATCTATCAACGCCGAGACCAAACAGCTAAACCTAGGAACATGAAATTTGCACCGTAGGTTCCTTTTATTGCGTAAAGATCCGCTAAGAAAGGATTTTTTGAAAATCAATTCATAATGAAATGGGGTACAAACTTGTTTGGAAAATCATAATCCGTGGGAGTATCAACATATACTGAAGAGTCAACATACTTCGCATAAATACTCTTTTTAATAAATTATGAGAAACCTGTTAGAGGGTTTTACAAAACTCATCGTAATCACATCAAACATCACGTAAAATAGCGTGTTAAGTTTTATATCGAAAATTGCATCCCTTGAGTGTATCAGTTTAAAACTTTGCATAAATATTCCTTCCTTAAAACATATAATGAGATACATGTAGGAAAGTTTTCAAAAATTATCCATCCCCTAATGGGAATGAAGTTCAAAATCCCTGGGCATATATAAACTTATATATTATCTGTAACTTATATACATATATACACTTACTTACAACTTCGCATAAATCCTATTGAGAAAAATAAGACACGTATAAGAGGTTGTTTTTATAGAAAACCGTACGGATAACAGGATTTAGCGGTATGTTGAAGCTTTCATTGTAAAATATGAAACGCATTACATACCAAATCCACGTGGACGAAGACGCGGGCAACAGCTAGTTATAAATAGTTCAGACTTTTTTTGTATGATTCAATTACAAATGTATAGTTTTTAGATTTTTTCCTGTATTCGTAGTATAAGACGCTACTACTTGTCTTTCATAGTTCTAGGTCAACGGAAAGTACCCTATACATTTTGATTCCCTTGAGAGTGTCGAAATAAACGATTTTAGTGGCATAAAAAGCCGTATTTTTTTTGCGTTAACATAAAAATTTTTTTTTTCGCAACTTCAAGTAACAGTAGACTTGATTATATGGTTTTAAATTCAATTTGATAACTTCACGCGTTCTTGAGATAAAGGGTCTGGACAGATAGACGGACAGGCGGGCAGACAGATGGACAACAAAGTCAGAACAGAAGTAAGGGTTCTGTTTTTAGGGTTCCGTACCTAAAAGGTACAAAAGGAACCTTTATGGTGAGACTCCGTTGTCCGTCCGTCCGTATGTCACAGCCTCATAACTTTAGCACCGTTCAAGATAAAGACATGAAATTTGGCATATAAATAATTAATTTGCCCACATATCAGTGTAAAAAAATTAAAAAATTTGAAAATTTTCAAAATATTTCAAAAACAAAAGTAAGAAAAATAAAAAATATTATCCTAAAAATACAATATCGGTATCAAATTGTAGATATTAAAAAGCTGATTGTAAAAATATATACTTTTACTAAATTTACACTCATAGGTTTCGAGAAATTTTGAAAAAACCACATAAATATGTATGTTCACCCTTATTTCCGAAACTGGTAGATTAAAAAATATGAAAACTGGCCAATTACAGGGAAACTATAGAAGTTAAAAAAATTTAGCGCAAATGAAAAATATAAAAAAACTAGCTTCTGCCCGCGGCTTCGCCCGCGTGGCCTACAGGAAACAAATAACTTTTTTTTCAGAAACAAACATTTTAAGTACTCTCACACCCTCTGGGAATACAGGGACTCACCGATCAAAGTTTTTCCGAAAAAGTGTCAAAATCCCTATCAGTTGTCAAAAAATGTCAAATTTGAATACGGCAGCGTAATCGGCGACCCTAAATGCCCCTTGATACCGAGTTTCATGCAAATCAGAATACTTCTTTAGACCTGTTCAAAAATTGTCAAAACCGGTCAAATTAAATTTTTTTTTGGTCATGTAGCTCCAGCTTGACCGATCACTATAATTGAAACCCAAACTCCTTAAAATTAGCCATTCGGGAGATATGGCAGATCAAAATTATAGCAATTTTTTTACCGTCATTTAGATCTCGCCGAGGACTTTTTTTGGAATACCATGAGCATGGTTCTAGCATCAGCCGTTTAAGAGATACGGGCCTGTAAAGTTTTGACTTTTTCGGCAGGTAGATCTCGTCAAGACCTTTTCCTAGACATCCATCAACATGGGTCTAGCTCCAGCGGTTTGGGAGATGCAGGCTGTCAAAGTTTTGACAAAAAAAAAACTTTTTTTGGCACCCCATGGTCCAACCCCTAGGGATGTACCACCTTCCGTTCCAAAGATATTTTGCTTGGATATAGATAGATAGATAAACAGATAGATAGATGGATATATTGTGGATATATAGATAGATAGATACCTCAAAAGGAAAAAATGGAAATCTAAAAGGATCACTTCTGTGGCTGTCTGTCTGTCCGTCTGTTACAGCCGATTGCTCTATCACACATACTTTCAAGAATTTTCATGTCCGCTATATTAAATTTCAACCATAAAAACGACACCCATATTGATATTTACACATTTCAACATTTCAACCCCATTGCACCCCAAGAGGGGATGATGGTATTTCATGTCCACTACATTGCATTTAGAAATCGTTGTTGTATTCTTAATCAGCGACCCGATAAACCATACAAACGATACCCATGTTGATTTTCAGAATTTGTCACCCCATTTCCCCCTTTTAGGAATTGAATTCGGAAAAAACCTGAAATACATGTTTACTCATTTATAGATAGGAGTACTCCTGTGAAGTCTCGAATAAAATAATCTTACTAATCTTGTTTTCCCATACAAACTTTTGACACCCGTTTCACCCCCTTAGGGGGTGAATTTTGAAAAATCCTTTCTTAGTGGATGCTAACACTATTTAAGGTATCTTTGTGCAAAATTTCAAGTCTATAGGACTAGCGGTTTAGGCTGTGCGTTGATATATCAGTCAGTTAGTCAGTCAGGGCTTTGAATTTTATATGTAGAGATAAGTATAATACATAAAAAAAATATTTTATAAAATACAATATGGATATCAAATTGTAGATTTTGAAAATTTTATTGTAAAAACGTATATTTTTATTATATTTATTCTCAATAGTTTCAAAAAATCTTTGAAAAAACACAAAAATATGTATGCCCCCCCCCTTTTATCTCCGAAACCGGTGGACCGAAAAATATGAAAAAAATGACAATTATAGATCATAACTGGCTTATTACAGGAAAACTATAGCGGTAAAAAAAATTGAGCAAAAGCGAAAAATCTAAAAAAAGAATTATAATAAATAAAAAATAATATTTATAAAAATACATTATAGGTATCAAATTGTAGGTATTAAAAAGTTTATTGTAAAAATTTATAGTTTGGCTATTTGCATCTATTTCAAGAAATCCTTGAAAAAATCACAAAAAATTGTATGTCCCCCCCCCTTGTAGACTGAAAAAACTTGTAGACTGAAAAATATGAAAAAAATCATGGTAATATGTGTTTACGTAAAAATTACAGGACAATTAAAGCGGTTGAAAAAAATGACAAAATTAAATTTTTCATCCATAATATGGAGCCCTAGGTATGCGAGTCTGACTCGCACTTGACCGGTTTTTTTCCTTTAGAGGTACGAAACCCTAATAATATATACTGACCGCTGTATTCATTATTCATAGGAAATTTTCCGCACTTTCCGTTTAAAATTTCCACTCCGTTTTTTTGAAATCACCCTGTGTTGGTTAAATTTGCAAGACATCGTAATTTGAATTCGCGGAGACAACTGATAATATTTGAGAATGCCTCTAAAGCTTTCAAATATTCTTGTAGGACATAAATCATGCCTTCAGCTCTGAACTATAGCCTTTTGGTCTTGGTTTTCACCATGCAGTCCTAATTTGTTTGCCGAGACAACTTTTATACAGCCTAAAGGCTTTAGATAGGTTTTAGAAATAACTTCTAAGTAATTTCAACATTCCATAGCTTTGTGGTTATATCAAAGTTAAAAATTTAACCTTTAGATCTCACTTAAGCATAATCCTAGCCTCTCCAGAACTTTATCAAGAGTCTACAACAACTATAAGATCCTAGGACTTTAAGGTCGTGAAACACAAGTCAAAATAACGTTAATTTAAACTCTTGTCAACGGCTTAAAGGTTGTTATGATAAACAATTAGTTTTAGAACTTAATAATCATTCTCAAGTACTTAATATGCCTAGAAAAGCATTAACCTTTTTGCGACTTAAATACAAACTAAAGGAAGTTTTCACAACCTAGGCCCGAATGAATTGTTACTTGGGCTAGCAACCTTTTTTATTACCCGTCCAGCACAAAAAGTCCAATGGCAAAGACTTTATTATATGTTGGCTTACGGGCCTATTTGTCTTCAACGGGTAATACTAATAATGACGCAGCGAAACAACAAATTGGAGGGTTTTTAGATATCACTGAAAATGTAAAAAAAAATATTGAATTTAAGTAGATAGCACGTTGTCAGTGTACGAAATTCGCATGCGTTTAGGAAAATGCGTCACTTTCGGGATTTCCCCATTTTCGGAATTCCCCCAATAAACCTTAACTCTATATTTTATATCTATAAAAAAACCCAAACATAAAGTTTTGCATGATAAAAATAGCCCCCTTTCCAACGAGATATTGATGAAGTTAGTCTGAATCAGCATTAAATTTAACGATTTATTTTTATCGTGTTTTGAGCGCACTACATTTTTCGAAGCGACGAATTTATGATCTTTTTGAACACTCTCCAGACAAGTAAGTATTAATAAAGTCTTTTACTTTAGCAATAATCACTGTTCTGTGTATCATAGCAATGGTTTTAAGGCGATATGTGAAAAAAATCCGGGTGTTTCCTTTCTGTGTATTTCATGAGATACACGGAAAATTATAATTAGTTTCTGGTAGATGCATTTTGACTATATAATATAGAGATTTTATTTTGGAAAACATGTTTAGATAAACTTTCCTCGATAGAAATCATTGTTGAAATGAGGTCTTCTAACACTCTTTTTCAGAACTCAAACATATTTTATTAGCTGGGTTTCAACAATATCTAGATATTTAATTTTGGAAATTTTGCTAGCTATTTTAGTTTTTTTAATGAAAATATAAAACCAACTTTTTTCCCTTTTGCTCTGAATCCGCCCCTCTCGCCCTGCGCGATTTTTCGCTTGGGGTGACAGTGACAAAAATAAAATTCACATAGCCTCTTAAAAGTAAACGTTTCAAAGGCGCTGTCGGTAAAAACATGCTCTCACTCTAGCATGTATGGCATAGACAGAGACGAGACGACTTTTCGGCTCGTGCGCCCGTTGAAAGAGCAGTTTTAAAATTACAAATTAATGAAAATGGTGTCGATTCGGTGTAACACGATTTAACTTATTTGTGAGGTTAATTTATTTATTTATATTAAGCCAAACTATAGATTTAATTAAGAATAACATGTCAGAGTATAAATTTAACTTAAAAATAACTTATAATTATCACCACACAATAAAAATATTTAATATTATTTCAAAAGTTCATTATAAGATTATTGGAAAATGTCATTTGTATAAAATAATGATTTAATTCACTTTTCACTTATCATTCACTTCATTTAGGTAACTATAGTTCATCCCATTGTCGGGCAAAGGCCTCCCCCATCTTCTTCCAGCCCCCCTATTCTGTATCTTTGGTTGCCGACTAAACTAGGTGCCTATCATCAAAAACATGGATAAAAACCAAAATATATTGAACTTTTAACAATCTGTGTCGTCACTTCAAGTGCGAACATATCCTTAGGAAATCGGAATTCGATAGTATATCTATGTTTTTGATGATAGACACCCAGTCCAGAAGGCAACTAGAGATACATAATAGGCCCGCAGGTTAGTTTGTCGGCAGTGCACTGTGTCCAGCGCACTCCGAGGTTGTGAGGTTAAATAAAGCTAAAATTAACTTCATTTAAGCGTTCCGTCTTTTTATTTCTGTATCGAAAATACATCTTTGTCGCTTAAAATAAGGTTAATCCTGTCAAACAAGTTAAGTTGTGTTGCACCGTATCGACACCATTATGTATTTATTCTCTAGATTTTTTTAATATTATGTTTTAAGAGTTGCTTGTTTCATATGAAACCCAATGAACCAATGTTCGAGTGGCGATGACAGCCGTCTGGGGTCTAAAAGCATTGGTACGCTAAACACGGGCTCAATGATGTCAGGAACTCCAAATATGATACAAAATACACAAAATATGTTAATTAGTGGACCAATGTATTATGAAACTACAAATACGAAAAGATTTATGTCAGGTGTACAGAATACAGGGTCGACCATATGAGGGACACCGAGCATTGGCAGCATAATGTCCGGGACTACGAATATATCGCCAGGGATGCAACTTACAGGGTCTTTTCTGCCTGCCACTAAAAATATATAGTTTTTTTTTTATTTCGCATAGATTAAGTTATGTAAAGGTGATGATGATGATATTAAGGCGATTACCGTCGCCAAATTAGCAGCTCGATGTTTGTCTGTATGAATATCGTCGGAAACGACATTGAAATAACGTTCATATCAGTGCTCAATGCGTATTGGCTGTTACGACGCTCGCTGCGTCCTTGAAAGGGCAAAATAGGAGAAAATAATACTTTTCACATGGGCGTCATTGTTCGATTGAATAATTCTATGTTATATTTATAGCTATCAAGTTTATCTATTTATCAAAGCATAAATGAATTAAATCACCTAAGCCGCTTAGGAGCAGAAGGAAATTCAAGCCAAAAAACACCATTCAGTTGAAACAATTTTTCATAATAGAAGTTTTGGTGGTACGAAAAAGAAAAATGTTGCATATGTTGTCCTAGAGTTGATAATCCATAAAACATTTTTTCAATATTTTTGGTTTGGCCATAAAAGAGGAGTAGGCTTTAGAAAGTACCCATTTGGCGGTATTAAGGGCCTTAAGAAGGTGGCCGGCCTGACTTGGACTAGACAGGCCGCAGACAGGCGTCTGTGGCAAAAGATGTAGGAGGCCTTCACTCAGATATGGGTGCCCAGATGAAATATTATTTTGCATGCCACTTAAAATTAATTATTATTAATGGAAAGTAATTTTTTTATTTTTTGTTAATAGGTATATCTAATAAACTGCAACTATTTACATTTAAACTCACTATTTTTTCATATTTTTCTTATTTTAATACATAATATTGAGGACATTTACTGATTCATTATGTATAATTTTTGATTATTAATTTATTTGTATTATGGAATGAAATTTATAATTAATGTTTGTATTTCTAATTGAAACTATTTACTCAAAATGTCTAAAAAAAAGGAGTATTTGAAGTGTGCATGCTGCTTGAGTTTATAAATTTATTGAAGCATTTAATTTGGAAAAAATAAAGGCTTATTATTATTATTATTATTATATAAAGGTGTGTTAATTCGAAAACGATTTTGAGATTTTGGTTTCATAAGTCATATTTTAGAACTTGTGGTCAAAAAACTTCATGATAGTGATAGAAGATTTTTACGAAAAAGCTGCAATTTCCATTTGCATTCGTGTGACGTTACTTGAGAAAAGGCTATTTAGAAAAAATAATATGTCCTTTGCTATCACAATAAATTTATAATAATTTGTGTTCGACGGATTTGACGGATGGATGAGAGACAGACAGACAGAGACAGACCACTTTTTTATAAGCAAGGCAAAGGTCCACAATTAATATCATACCAAAAATGCCCCAAGTGATGTCACATCCGAAAATTCTTTACAAAATCATAATAAAGTAATGATCAAATTATACACCATAATAATAAAAACTGTGATCTAAAATGGCGTATATCCTCGGAAAAAGAAATCTCGCGATTTCAAGGTGCTTTTATTTAGTTACTTTTTATCCCATAAATCAGTTCCCGTGGGATGGCAATGGGATTTTAAGTTCCTATAGAAAAGTGATGTACTGTTACTCCTTTACGCCATACCTACTGAACCGATTGGGCTGGAGAATTGCACAAGTGTCGTTCTCGACCTGGAATAGGATATAGGCTTCTTTTTATTCCATAAATCAGTTTCCATGGGAACAAGAAATAGTGTCGTTCAAAGACGCGGCTTGGCCTTTAGCCTGGCTAAACATACTATACTAGGGGATTAAATCAGTTATCAAATGTACTTACTAGAAAAGCCGCAGTCATTCGTTTGCTACTAAAAACCAGATGGCGCTACTTGTATATTACATCGCGATATCGTTTGATCTTTCTAAAAATACTAAACATGTATTTTTGGAGACTCGAATCGGGACGATTTATATGTTTTCATATTTTTAGAGGATTTCTCCCTTAAGAGGATCCTTAAAAAAAGACAGTAATCGGGGTTCCGTAGAATCCGTAGTACAGGGATTGCTCAACCACAAAATAAGGGCAACCGTAATGAATCGGTTTGACGTCATACCGTTGTATTTCGGTTGCCTTTAATTGCCCAACCGATAAATAAGTGCTACCGTAAAATTTAGGTTTGACGTTTTTTCGGGTTGCGGTTGCGGTTAAATAACGGCTACCGTTATTTTGCGCTATATTCGGCTAAATTCCTTTGTAGACGCTGTCGCGCGCCTGTCGGCATTTCTTTGATGGCACGCGCCCGCCGTGCCGGTAGCCATCTTAGTTAACTTCTAGGAGTGCGTAGGGCTGTCAACTTTCAAAATTGGCCGGCCAGGAGAACGCTTAAAAACTACATTTTTATGAATTAGTTCGAATGGGCGGAGGTAGGCATGTATTTATATATGTAACCTTATTAGTACGTAGTATATAGGATGGGATTTGGTCGGACTCCTGGATTCGTGCTGGGGGCTCGGTTGGTGATCATTGAACCTTGTTCCTGGTCTCTGGCCGGGTCTCCGGTGTGGGTTTGGGCGTTTGATTGGATTTTACCTTGTATAATATGTATTTTACCTATAATTTTAATATATATATATATATTTTACAAGATTTTGACTTGTGAAATGTGTATTTTATATACCTACTTTGCAAAATAAACTATTTGAATTTGAATTTAAATTAATTATAGGTATCATCTATTTACCAAAATTTAATTGAAAGTATTAACCATTTTTAATCAGTGCTGATAGATTTTTCTAATTATGTCTTATCTGTATTGAGAAAATGTTACCCATTACTTTTGGTAGTTTTGTGAAATTTGTTACTTGTATATTATATTTTATACTCGTAATTAAATCAATAATAAATTGGCTGGCAGCCCTACTGAACTCCAAGCGCTTCCGAAAGGATGGACTGCGGCACAATATAAACTGATTGAGGTAAAAAAAGGCGGACAGAGTCGCTGCTAAGCAATGCATAGCAATGTCAGCGGTTAGTACAAGCGTGTGAGTGAACTTACTATGGAAATCGGCTTATTATGATGTGAATGAGTGCGTGCCAGGCTCGTGCGTACAAGCGAATTGGTATACTATGGGTGCTTCAGGTTTTAGGGTTCCGTACCCAAAAGGTAAAAAACGGGACCCTATTACTAAGACTCCGCTGTCCGTCCGTCGGTCACCAGGCTGTATCTCATGAACCGTGATAGTTAGACAGTTGAAATTTTCACAGATGATGTAGGTATTTCTGTTGCCGCTATAAGAACAAATATTTACTAAAAAACAGAATAAAATAAATATTTAAGGGGGCTCCCATGCAACTAACATAATTTTTTTGCCGTTTTTATAGATACGGAATTCTTCGTGCGCGAGTCCGACTCGCACTTTATCGGTTTTTATTTTTATAGCATTTCAATCCTATCCGCCAAAGCTCTACCCGCCTTTTTTGCGTCAATGTATTGACTGTATAAGAAATAGCCAATAATTTCATTATAATGATTGCTAACTTTCTTACAATTCATTTCGATTACTCATTAGCAAAATCAACAATAAACATAAACAGCTTTGTATCAAACACGACGACTCTTTATTTGATTTGTAAATAAAGAGTATTTGATTTGTCGTAAGTGTAAAAGCCATTTACGGCATTTTTTCTTCTCCCCATGAATCAACTCTTACGTTTTTTGTACTTGTAACACGTATATAGGTATATATATTATACCTACATCGCCGAGTGCCGATTGCATGGCCGTGGCCAGAGGCGCGGGGCGCGGGGTGCGGTGGCAGGTGGCACGGCGCGGGACGCGGTGAGACCGGCGGCGCGGCGCGGCGGTAGCGGCGAATCAAAGTACTCTTCGCCCGCCTGATTCCGGCAACCGAAATATTAACCGGTGAAATAAGGGTTGGAAACATTTCGGTTGTATTAACCTCTACCGAAATTTGTATACGGTGATTAACCGTTTCAACGGTACCGTAAAGAGTCCCTGCCGTAGTACCCTAAAAGGTACAAAAAAGCCTTTATGGTGAGACTCCTTGGTCCATCCGTCCGTTATACTCATAACTTTAAGTTACTACCGCTAATTTGAAATTTGAAATTGTTCTAAGTATTTCCAAAGCAGAAGTGAGAAAAATAAAATATATTATCCTAAAAATACAATATGGGTATAATTTAGATATTAAAAAGCTGATTGTAAAAATATATACTTTTATTGGGGTATGCTACTTTTCTTATAGGGGGGCGGGATACAAATTTTTTTTTAGCGGCCATAATGTGAAACATGGCTCATTTTACAAAGTTTAATGTGAGCATACACATATTTTCGAAAAATTGGAGTCGTGAGATGTGCGGCACAACCTTTTTTTTTGCAATTACTTTTCGGAAGGGACTTTTTTTATGTTAAAAAATATTTTTTTTTTTCCTTAAACTGTTTTAATTTACTTAGTCTTATCTTACTATACTTTTAAAAAAATTGCGTCGTGAGATGTGCGGAAACCCTTTTTTTTTTGCAATTAGTTTTTGGAACGTACTTTATTTGGTTGTTAAAAAATGTAATTATTGTGTGATTTCACTTAGTCTTATATTCTTACTTACTCTCAAAGAATTTGGATTATCAGATGTGCGGTACTACTTTTTTTTGCTATAGATATTCGGTAGGCACTTTATTTTGTTATTAAAAATGTGTATTTTTTAACTTAAGTAAAACTGTTTTGTTAATAGAAGCATTTGTCTGTAACAATTAATTCTTCAAGTACCGCCTTATTAAACAAAAAACCAGATCTAAGGCTGAACGGAAAGGCGGGTGGTGTTCTAGGGTTGTTGTTTACAGAGTGGTCACAGTATAAGCAAAGACAGTAGGGAAATTGAACCGAATTCCTGAGTTAAATACCTACGCGCCACCGAAGCGTTAGGGCTGTCGCTCACTCATATCATTACATGGGTTTTTCGAGATACGATAAGACTCGTCATCGTCATATCAAAATTAAAAATAAGCATTAACTTATCTTAAATAATAAATAATGAACGATTAAAAAACGTAGTAATAATCTGTATTAAGAAATTAAATTATCCTTCCCTAATGAGCAGACCAAGTCAATAAGCTTTCCCAAATTTAAAAAACTACCCCAAAAGAACTACCCCGTCAAAGTATTCTCAAACACTAAATATGAAAATGTCTAGAACAAGTTCTGAACAGCCCCCCCTATACGAGACGCGACCATGGAAGTATTCCCTTCAAAATAACCACGAAGGAACTGGTTGAATTACCAATCACCCTGCTAATAGAATAATAAAAAAGACAAATTACTTTTGCATCAGGAATGTTATTTACCTGTCAAATGTCAATTTTTTTTATGCGGTCGGGTAGCGCTCGGCAAACCGATCACTAAAGTCGAAACCGCAACTCGCTAGGACTTACGGTTCGGGAGATATGGCCGATCAAAGTTTTGGATTTTTTTTTTTTTTTCGACTTTTTATTTTTTTTATTTTATTTTCAGAAAGATCTCGTCGAGCCCTTTTCTTAGAGTACCATGAACATGGGTCTAGCTCCAGCCGTTTGGGAGATACGGGCCGTTAAAGTTTTGACACCGGGGGGGGCTAGATCTTGGCGAGACCTTTTCTTAGACACCCATCAACATGGGTCTAACTCAAGCCGTCTCGGAGATACGGGCCGTTAAAGTTTTGACATTTGAAAAAAAAAAAAAAACTTTTTTGTCACCCTATGGTCGGACCCCTAGGGATGTACCACCTTCCGTTCCGAAGATATGGCCAAAACAAAATTTTTTTTTGTAACAAGTTTTAGAAAAAAAAAAATCCCATCCCTAGTGACCGGGGACATCCCTAGGAACTGCGCTCGCTCGCGCTTCGCGCTCGCGGGCTTGTTCCGGCGAACTTTCTGTCAATAATGTCAATTTTTCCCATCCCTAGTGACCGGGGCATCCCTAGGAACTGCGCCCGCTCGCGCTTCGCGCTCGCGGGCTTGTACCGGCGAACTTAAATACTGGTGGCTTGGTAAGTGATCGGTATCATGCATCAATAACAATTTTGGTGAAATTCGTAAAATGAAATTTCACAAAAATTGTTACTAATCCAAGATACTGATCACTTATCAAGCCTCCAGCATGAATTTGGACGATGATCAAAAAGTCATCTTGTATATACCTACTTTGCAAAATAAACTATTTTTTTAATTTGAATTTGAATTTAAGACAGAAAGATAGACAGAGAGACAAAAATTGTAGTTTTGGCCTCAGTACAAAAATATTTACTAATAAATAACTCGTTAAATTTTAAATTTCATAAAAAATATTTAATGTACAGATAGACATGACTTTTTTTCTACTATAGCTAAAGATAGATCATTGTTTACGTAATGATTGCCCACGGTAACTTCCTCCACATTTACTCTGACCCATTCCAGCAAATTCTATAATAGCGGAGTTGTATACCATAAATATATTTACTCTGAGACATATTCCGCATATTCGTCGTATCTGCCGTTTGATTGAAAGTACCGCGCGCCTCTCCACCGATTGGTTGGCTAGACTTGCTTGCGGCGGCGACGGCGGCGACAACCGACAAAAAAGTCAAATTCAAATTCAAAGAAACCTGCTTTTTGTTCTGACAAGCGTACTTAAATCTATTAACTATTTATTTTGCCCTGGTAACAGACAGTATGAACATACATAAAAAGAACGCGACAATTTCAAAAATTTAATTTGTAATGTAAGTAGGTACTACTCTTGAGTGATATTTTTTAGTCTTACCTTTGGACATCAGCCGGAAGTTTAAAATAGGCGATTTCCTTTTTTCGTGACGAATTTAGGCATCCAAATGCGCAACAATATCTTTGCGACATCGTGTTCAGGTCGGCACAGACTTTACAAACGCCACGTCCTATCACCCGCTTACGTCTGCGCGTACTGGCAAAGCAAGCGCGGCGCGGCGCCACCGCGGCCCCAGCGATTGACCCCCCATGTCTGCTTAGACGGCGTGTAGAGCACGCGTCTGATGTCTGAGGCTCGAATCGGAGCGCTTACAGGTAGTTTCCCTACTGTCTTTGCTTATACTGTGGAGTGGTCCCCAAGACCACAGCGACGATCAGTCAAAGGATATAGTTAAGGCGCTTGATCCTTCAAATACAGCCAGATGGGTACTTTCTAAAGCCTACTCCTCGTTTACGGCTGGACCAAATGGCTTGAAAAAAATATATATGAATCAATAACTCTTAAAAAATATTTGCAACAAATTTTGGTTTCGTACAATTAAAACTTCTATATTAAAAAAAATAACAACTGTATGATGTTTTTTTGGCTTAAATTCCCTACTCCTCCTAATCTGCTATGACGTTTGGAAATATTTACACGCCAAAAAATTAAGAATCTGTTGAACTTTAAATGCAACATATCTCAAGTATATCCAGTAACTTTTTCTATTAAAAATATCGAAATATGTAAGATTTCAAGGTCAAAGGCTAAGAGGTGCTCTGCGCGGGCACAGGCATCAGTCATGCAGTGGCGTTCAGACGGAGAGGCTGTGTCACTCGTTGCCACGTACCGCACCCTTGCGTCTGATGACATGTTTGCGAAAATATTTATAAGGATTTTTATTTGTGTGCGTTCTGAGAGTACTTTCGGCAATGGACTTAGTTATTTAGAGGATAAATTGTGCTGTGAAGTTTGGGCGTGGACGCTATAATAAACTAGAAGTTTGACGAGTTAGCAAGGAAATTTTTTTAGAAAAATTATAAATATATAATATGATTGAGAAAAATGCCACGAAAACCTAAAACAATAAAGAAGCGGCTACAAAAGCTTTGAAAATACATGCAGTAAAGTAAGTAAGTACCTAACATAATCTACCTACACAATCATTATCCATAGTAGAGTAGATATGAATAATTACTGGTAACAATTATAGTAGCTCATGGGTAGAACGCAGGCCTCTCAATTTTGAGATCCAGGTTCAAGCCTCGGTTGGGCATGCACCAAGGAGTTTTTCGGAATTTTTGTGCATAGTATTTACTAATACTTACTACTTGCTGAATGTTTTGTGCCCGAAGTCACCACCAACCACGTTGGGACATACTTATCGTCGGTGAAACGCGGGTGTACCGAGTGCGGAGACACTCGAAACACCTCCAAAGCCCCCTCAGGGATTCCTATCGTGACAATATATAGGGTTATTATAAACAGCTATAAGCAACAATTCACGCAAAAAACGTTGCTCAAAATTTTGTTTTTACTTCTATCCAGCTAAATAAACTACCCAAGTATCAAGGCTCGGACTATGTATATGGTTTAGCTCCGCTTTCGACCTGTTTTTTTGGACCGGAGCACTATTTGAAATACTTGTTTTAGTTCATTTCAGAAAAATATGTCCCAGGCAGGCATATCAAAGCCGTGGTATTTATAACTGTAATATTATGTAGAGATAGTTGAATAACTAGAATTGTAGGTATAATACATATAGTTGATATATTATTTCAGGGGCATCTAAAAAGAGACCACCAGAAACAGAAGGCAAAGAAAATAATCCGACAAAATCTGCAAAAAAGACCAAGACCTGACAATATATTAATTCAAAATAATCTGTGCATGTAACCTGTAATGTCATTCCATCCATCCATCAGCCTCGTTCGTCCACTGCTGGACATAAGCCGTTTCAGGACTTTGTCATTCCCGTTGGTCATCCTGGAAGAATTGTCCATACTCACACACGCTGGGCAGGCGGGTTGATGAGCGCGGTGCCGGAACCCTCGCACCAGTGACGCCGCTGCCCGTTACCAGTCTGTTTCATATAAAGCCCGGCTATAAGGGATGGATATACCGCCATCCATCGGTCCTAGGCATGGTGGGTCTCCTGGTTTTTTGCCTGTGAGCTGTCCTCTTACTCTACTCAGAATTACTTCGAGGGGGTCTCCAAATAAGATGGTGGTACCTCCACAGTCGAGCCCGGCATCAGCTCTACCACCTATCAAATATCATTGTCATTGAAATTATGTAATGTCATTGAAATTTTGTAAATTTTTAGGGTGCCAACAAACGAACATCACTTTCAAAACGGTAGCCGTAGACAACGGTAGGTAACTGCACATGTCAAACCATGTTGGCGATAGCCATCGACTACCATCGAACAATGGTAGTGAGCGTCAGCTATTGGTTGCATTCGACGCGCTGACGCTGCCAAACAACGCCGACTGTACTCGATTGATGGTATTGTCAGCGTTGTATGGTCGACTGCAACCGACGGCTGACGCTAACGTCATTCGGTGGCAATTTATGGTATAGAATAGTAGACTGTCAGAATACAGTCGGGAACACTATCTCATCGAGTAACAAGATGTGACCAACTCGTAGTGATGTAGAAAAAAAACTACATCAAAATAAACCGGGTTGGCTAGGCGCAACCTAGAGCGTTTTATACAGTCAGCAAACGCAAATTTTCTGACAAAAAATTACGTCAATAAGTACTATGTTCTTTTGATTACTACTATTATTAAAACAATTAAAAGAAATTTTACTCGATATATTTCTTTTAATTGTTTTAATAATAGTAGTAATCAAAAGCTCGTAAAAGTTAAATATAATATATTTATAAAAGTACTATGTTCGGTAAAGCGTATCACAAGGTGCTTAAAAATAAGGTTTGCATGTCCTATGTTGGTACTAATATCAGCCTGATTTTATCGAATATCTTTTTTTATGAAAAAAAGCTTTCTTTAGCACCTTTTATACGCTCTGTCGATGATATATACTTGATGATGTGATTTTTTTTAATTAATAAAATTGTGCTGCTTTTGCTGACTTTACAAAATTTTTCAGGTTGCGTCGAGCCAACCCTGTTTATTTTGATGTAGTTTTTTTTCTACACCACTACGAATTGGTCACATCTTGTTATTTAATGACATAGGGTTACCAACTGTCACCCGACAGCCTAGTACGTTAAAAATTATATTCCGTATTAAAACATATTCAGCGTTATTTGTTATGTTTCTTAGAGAAAAGCATCGTGTGGATCACCAAAATCTCTAAGCTCATTCATTGCTTCAGAAATGGAAGGCAAAGACAATGATCCAACAAAGTCTGCACAAAAGACTATCGAAGACTCGATTCCGGTAGGTTTGAGAATTTACCAATCTTTTTTTATAACGTGGTAATATCCTTGAATTTAGGTAAATATTTAGTCTTTATAAATGATAAGAATAACATAAAACAACTTAAAATAAAATTTTAGTGAAATATATTTCGGGCCATTC
Organism: Ypsolopha sequella; assembly: GCA_934047225.1. Taxonomy (NCBI): domain Eukaryota; kingdom Metazoa; phylum Arthropoda; class Insecta; order Lepidoptera; family Ypsolophidae; genus Ypsolopha; species Ypsolopha sequella. The sequence continues at coordinate 9,443,737 of OW203996.1, read as the reverse complement.
GGGCCCGGCATCAGTCACAAATATTTAGGAATTAATATTATGTTTTATATTTGTTTGTGAAACTTGAGTATTTTTCTTTAATGGGTTTGCATTATTTTATAATTTATAGTAGGTTAAAAATTATACTATGTACTTAGATAAATTGAAACTTATTTTATAGCACACTGTGCGTAAAATGACCGCTTTACGCACGCTGCGCGTGCGTAAAGTCGGTATTTTCCGCACTTGTGCTGTAAAAAATTATACGAAACTCGTGCGAGAAACTTTTTCTTTTTTTCAGAGAAAAATATCTTTTGGACCACCACCATCTCCAGGCTCATTCATTGCATTAGAAATGAACGGCAAAGACAATGATCCGACAGCCTCTGAACAAAAGACGATTAAAGACTCGATTCTGGTAGATTTGTTTTAATTTACAGCAAATGTATTACAAAATATAAAACAATAAAATGAAAACCACAGTACAGAACAATAAAATGAAAAACAAAGTGCACAACAAAAAAAGTAACAAAAGGAAAAAAGAAAATTACAAAAACGAAAACACACAGAAAATGTATAACAATATAATAGAACAAGAAAATGAAGACCGCAGTACAGAACAATGAAATAAACAAAGTACAGAACAAGAAAATGAAGAACAAAGAGCACAACAAAAAATTTAACTTATCTCAAGTGAAGAACAAATAAAAAGCAGAAGACTCATGATCAAGAAAATATATACATATATTTACCAAATTGAGGATTTACCTGCAGATCAGAGCTTACAAGTGTTAGCGAGGTGAAACTGTGGTACAGATTACGTAACATAATTAAAATTTACAGATTAAAAAAATATATGTTTTGTTAATTTTACGTGCGAATACAATCTTCATAAAAATAAAATCTAAAAGTTGCATCAACATCATTGAAACCGTTTCTGAGTACCCAAATATATAACATACTATCGGTTTTATTATGAGACCCGCAAATAACCGATACATACCACTCAAGTCTCTAAAAGCACCGAAATTAACAAAAATTGTAACAAAATTATATTTATCAATATATTTTTTTTTCGTCATTATAGTTCAAAAATCATTCAAATATAAAAACAGAAACTTTTTATGAAAAATTGTTTGACTGCAACCGACGACGGCTGACGCTACCATCATTAGACGGTTACCTCCGACAAGGTTCGACGTCTAAAGTTACCTCAATCCTCTGGCACAGTATAATACTGTGCCTCTAGCCTACCATGAGTTTGGCACTCGATACACGTTAGCGACAGCGTAAAACATTTGTATGAGTTTAGCGGTTCTAGCGGTATACGAGAGGAACCAAGATTTCAAATACATTATATTTTACGCAGTCGCTAACGTATATCGAGTGCCAAACTCATGGTGGGCCTACTGTTGACGGTTACCAACTGCAAAGTGACGCTCGTCTGTTACCGCTCAAGCCCAAGATTTATAAAGCTCTGACCCCAATATCAACTTGGTCACTTTCGGGTATCCTCACATAACCGATTTTGTTGTATATGTTTTATATATTTTCGCGATTTCAGTACTTTCACCACTAGTTCGCGATTACTATAATCACTAGTTTGTTTTCAAAACTACCAAAATATCACCGTGTAGTAATAGGTACAGAATGGTCATATCTCTCTGTTACAGCACCACAGCCTATTGAGCTTCAAAAGTTATAGTTATAGGTTTACGCATAAAACAATGCTACATAAATTTATTTCTACCTCGCTACGAGGTGTGAATCATTGCGACGCTAGCGATCTTTGTAGAGGGGCGCGGGGCGTCTGCGCAGAGGCATGCGGGGAGCAGCGCCTGTAACTCCCCGGAGGTGAGGCCGATTGCTCAAGGCCGTTGGCGTGGGTAATCACCTTAAGGTAACTCAATTGCGATGCGCTGTTTAAGACTATAGCAAGGTAGCGGGAAGGATAACTTGGCAAATAAAAGGCCTATACCTAGCAGAGGACAGATGAAAGTTGATTGATTTAAGAGTTTTAAGTGCTGGTCTCACCACCATCAACATGCCTGATAATTTATGTGGCAGGTAATTCATACCAAAATACGTTTAATTTTTTTAAACTTATACTCTTGATAGTTATTATCAAGACTAAGACAGTGTTGAGACAGGCCATCCATCCATCAACCTAGTTTGACCACTGCTGGACATAGGCCATTCCAGGATTTCGCCACTACGATTAAATGTTTACTATTTATTATATTTCATATATAAGTACATACACTTAAAATGGATATGACTAACATGAAATGTTTACATATACATAGGTACATAAATATATTTATTAGATAATACTATTAATTTACTAGTTTGTCTTTAAATGTAGTTTATACACAACGTGTAACAGAAAGGTGTAACCATATTTGAAGAGCTTATTCAGTCAATGGTATAGAACAATTTTTACTATGGAACAAAACCTGTATTCCGAAAAAAAAATAGCTGTTTCATAGAAAAATGCAATGCCGCTCGGCCGAAATGTATGAAAGGGAAGATTTTTTTTTTTTTGAGAATTCAGATTTGGCTCCATAGTAAAAGTTGTTCTATACCTAGTTGTTCTGTATAAAGTAATAAAGTAATAATAAATAAAAAAAAAATACCATTAACTGAATAAGCTCTTTAAATATGGTTACACCTTTCTGTTATACCTTGCCTATAGTATATATACATATAGGTACACTAAATAAAATAAAATGCAAGTTACTGTGAGATATATTTCGGGCCCTATCCTGGGTCCGGCATCGGTCACAATTGTCAACGTAAAGATTACAGGAAAAATAAAGCGGTTGAGAAATGTACGTAAAAAATTACATTATTTATCATCCACAATACGGAACCCTAGGTACGCGAGTCTGACTCGCACTAGGCCGGTTTTTTTTTCAGTGTCATATTTCATGTATGTACCTATTTACAAAATCATTGCCTATTTATGGTTTTGTGCCATTATGTCTATGATCCTAAGTAAATGTTAAATTAATTATTTAGACGCATTAGCGACTTGCGGGGATTATACTTGAAAATATAGGTACATGAAAAATACTGAACGCCACGGACAGGCAGATACTGTAATCTTAATAGTAGTTTATGCTACAAGGGCGCAAAGGAATAAATCACGAGGACGATTTAAAACACGAGCGTGGCGAGTGTTTTAAACGTAACCGAGTAATTTATTGCTCTTACACCCGTGTATCATACTACGTTTTCCAATGCATAGTGTGAGGAAATAAAACAAATATAATTTTGTGAACTTTAAATTGTAATTGGCTCAAAAGGACTGTATCCAGAGCCGTTAAACAGTGGAAAAAAAGTAAGACGTTTATGGTATACAGGAAACGCTGCAGGTTAGCCAACCATTGTAAATAAATAAAAAAAATATATAATAATAAAACCCTAGGGCAAAATAATCGACTTTCTGTTCAGTTTTGATGCATAAAAAGTGAGCCTTTACGAGCACATGCATTGAAAACAATATTATGGAATTTCATTCCGCTATAATTTTGCTGACGGCTAGATTAATCGAAAAATACAAAGTAAATAGTTTCCTACATAATCTACAAATAAATCCACCTTTCCTTAGTAACAACTTGTCTGTAGCTATCAATTCAATAAGCATTAAGATATTGGTTACTAAAGCGGAATGAAAAGAAAGATCGCTACCATACGAGTATTATTGTATTTTCGTTTCTACCGATCCCAATACAATCCCTTGGAGGGTTGAAAGTACATATATGTTCGTATGTATGTACACATTTATGTCTTGAAATCATGCTTTACGAGAATCGAAAAAGTAATCCTCTATTAGGGATGGGATCCTGATCTGATATGTGCTTTCAAAAGAATATTCCAATTATCTAAATCAAGATTAGGGCTGATCGTATTAAAGTAGATATTCGATTCTATTAGTACTCGTTTCGATAAGTACTCGATTGAAAAGTTCTTGTCCTGCAAATCTGCAGGCTTTTGTGAAAAAATATTTAACAATTTTCAAAGAAGTTATTTAGATATGAGAAGAAGATTAAATGCTATATTTATGCAACCAAATAAAATGGAAAATGCTATTAAAGCGACCAACAATTAGTTTTTTGAAAAATTTTGCGAGATTTTTCGTGTTTTTGTATTTTGATTATTATATTTCCAGGTAGATAAAATATTTTTTGTGAAGTATGTATGCAAATCTACATATCTAACTAGAGCAATAGCTTAATAAAGTAAATATAAATAAATTAATTAATTTAACACTATTGTCATAGAAGACCTTTATGTGTAAAACTTGTAAAAAATATTTGTTAGATGGATCCGAGGACTTTTTGGACTTCAATCATGAGAGGCTAAAAGCCTTTTTTTTTTATTCGTATATAATGAAGAATATACCTTATAGGTATTTAGAAAGTAACAATAAAAAAGGATAAAAATGAATATCGTAAATAAAATTGGAATTCTCGAGTTTTTCCCGCACAGCTACATCCGCCTGCATATTTGGATGTTTTTAATCCTGGATGCTATCATATCATCCCATTATCGCTGAAAACGATATTGTATGATTCTATTTCTATATGGAAGCTGGCTTACGAAACAAAAGCGTGAATGTTGGATTCGAAATTCAGGATTACGCAACGAATTTACGCGAATTTTATGCTTCTTTTAGAGCATACTCAAATATGTATGTGAAGTAGAGTTTATCACTTCATCCAATCCAAATCGAACGCCTGCTATTTTCTGTGCGGCAAAAATAAAAACGAGGATAATTCGATTGCAATAAATTTATTTTCAAGCGCTTTATTTGGAACACTTATTTCTTCGCTTGCAAAGTGTATTGTAAGTCCTTGCTCACGTTCTGGAAATAATAAAATATTGCATTTTGTATGTAAATTCCAATTTGAATAGACAGCGAGGTTACTCAGAAAGACACTAAGCGTGTCCAGTTTCAAAAGCGCATGAATAACGAGTGCATTCAATAAGAAGAAAGACATTTCGAATACAATTGTTCGATAAAAACTGGTCAAGCGCGAGTAGGACTCGCACCGTGAGGGTTCCGCACCATTCAAATAAGTTTTAAGACTTAAATAAATTGAACAAAATTTTCAAACTTATAAAACGAAAGTTGGTCGAATATTCGGGCACGAAACCCTGATACTACATTGTAAATCAGCGTTTAAGTATTTTTTGTTTAAATACGGTAATATGGCACACATCAACGGAATTTCGAAATTCCTATTTACTTTCGGTTTTGAGATACAGCCCGTAACAAAAGTAATCTTAAAACGGCCTTGAATTTTGACAGCCTCCAATTTGCTTATTTCTAAGGACAAAAATATTCAACGTGTAACAGAAAGGTTTAACCATATTTGAAGAGCTTATTCAGTCAATGGTATAGAACAATTTTTAGTATGGAAGCAACCCTGAAATCTCAAACAAAAAATCTGCCCTTCCATACATTTCGGCCGCGGGCCGAGTGGCATTGCATTTTTCTATGAAACAGTTAATATTTTTTTCGAGTTACAGGTTTGTTTTATTGTCAAGGAGTAAATACGAAAATTTACGATCCGAAGAAACAACGAATGAAATGCAAAAGTACGGACAAACTTCATGTTTGTTTTGGTTAAGAATTCGAAAAGTCGGTAAAATTTTGTGAAAACAGTGAGAAAAGATATTGTGATGAAAAACAATGGTGAAAATTGTCATTGAGAGTTTCAAGTGTGTTAAGTGTTAATCACGAGGAAAAGATAAAAACTTTGACTTCTTACATTAATTTCATTCGCTCAAGCAATAAATTGTCAAAGCCACCGAAGGTATGCAAATGTTGATATATTTGTAAAATTCTATCTAGCAGTAGCATGCTTTCGGTGTGCTTTGGTAAGCTCGTCGAAGACAAGCAAGTACCTACATTTGAGACTGAAGATTGAAGGTGAGAGGGATTTACTTAATTCATTGTTAAAAAGCTTGTGTCGGGCTTGCCCTATTGTGAAAGCCTAGGCACGTGACTATTTTTTGGCGTTTTGTTATTATTTTCAACCCGAGACGAGATGAAAATGACCAAAGTTAATTAGGTACCTAGTTTCGAACTTTTTGGAAAAAATAAAAGTCGGAAACGCGAAAAGCAGGATTGCGACGTTGCCAATTTTCAAGGTCAAGCAAAGCTGACTATACGTCACGTGGTTAGTACGTTACTCTTGTGAGCGAAACTAAATTAATTATTAATTTGTAGATGTATTACTAGGAATGTCGAAATGAAATTTAGTACAAAGAACCCCCTAATAACATCCCCTATACGTGGTTTCATTTTCTGAGCAGGTCATCATTACACGGTGTATACTTATATTCCATTCAATGAGCTCTAGACAACCATAATGCAAAGCAAAGAATAGTATATTTCATTACGAGTGCGGAAAGCCTGTCATTGCAAAGAGTTCCGACAAATGTCTACCCGAGCCGAGGCGCAGCCGAAGGTGAGGGTTGACAGTCGGAACAAGTTGCAATGACGGTTCCGCACGTGTACTGAACAACTATTTTTAATACAGTTGCGAAAAAATTAAGCAATTTAATAAAATAATAAAAACACAATAAACTCAACTTACTAATCATTTGTTTCTTTAACTATTTGCTTTTTTCTCTTCTCTCCACGCAATAAATTCGTCGTATGTAGATATGTAGCGACTTTTTGACTTTTCCGATAAAATATTCTCCGAAGCGTTTTGTGCAATTATACTGAGTTCCGGTGGTGTTAATTCAAATAAAATATCGTCGAAATTACTCATTTTGTGCAACAAACAACTAAACTCGCAAAGAAAACTTTTGGAAAATGGCGCCAACCGTAAAAGAATATAAGCAGCAGAGATTTTTTTTTGTTTTCTTCACCCATTCTGGGTAGGCAAAGGGAACTATGCCCATACAGCCAAGTCTGCAGTAGAATTTTTTGAAAATGAAATGAAACCTAACCTAACTTATTCAATCAAATCTTTAAATATGATATTGAAACAAATTAGTAGCTTCTTTTTAGAAATATTTGCATGAATCATAAAAACTTCTATGATTTTTTTTAGTAAAAACTTCGTGGTTGGTTTTTTCTTTTTAATAGACATTATTTTGACAGTTGGGAAAGAGAACGCACGAGTTCGGAAAAGGTAAAGAAAAAGCTCGAGTATGTAATAGCCCACATCCCGAACGCTATACGTCCCTGCAATACGCCACTTTTTGAGCAACTGTATTAAAAAAATCTTTTTTTTTTCGGCTTCTTTATTATATTATAGGAGACCCCCCTAAAAAGTAATTTGATTGAACTACAATTATAATTCAATACTTGGTTTTGAATCAATCTTATACACAAAATATCCAAATTTTAGGTATGTAACTCATTCTTTCTACGAGCTAGAGACCCGTTGACATACAGATAGACCTCAGAGTGAGATTAAGGGCCTTACTATTGCCAAATGGGTACTTTCTATAGCCTACTCCTCGTTTATGCCCAAACCAAAAATAATGAAAACATGTATTATGAATAATCAACTCTTAGACAACATATGCAACATTTTTCTTTTTCATACCACCAAAACTTCTACATGATTTTTTTTTTTTACTGAATGGTGTTTTTTGACCTCAAATTCCCTACTGCTCCTGAGTGGCTTGGCCGATTGAATTCATCTATGCTTTGATAAATAGATTAACTTTATAGCTATAAACATAACACAAGATTATTCAATCGAGTAATCACGTCCAAGTGAAAAGTATAATTTTCTCCTATTTCACCCTATCAAGGACGCAGCGAGCGTCGTAACAGCCACTATGCATTGTGCGCTGATATGAACGTTATTTCAATGTCGTTTCCGTTGATATTTGTAGTGAAAAATATCAAACTGCTAATTTGGCGATGGTAATCGCCTTAACGGCTCCGTTTTGTCTTTGGGTACGGAACCCTGAAAACAATGTTCTCGCAATTTTCCAGTTGTTTCATATACTGTATTTCCTCGAGCAATGCGATGATATCCTGATTCTGCTCTTTTTAACTGAATAGTAGACCTTGAAGGTGAACTCCAGAAAATATTTTTCATTTTCATATTGCTATATCAATGCGCTAGGCCAGGGGTCTCCAAACTACGGCCCGCGGGCCAAGACCGGCCCGCAAGCACCACCAATACGGCCCGCGGTCGCTGGCCGGACATGCCCGGTTTCTAGCCCGCTATAGTTTATTTAAAATTCGCAAACTTAGCAGCAACATATACAACATATCTACCTAATACCAATTTATTAGCGACTTGAGAAGGTCTAAAACTCTAAACCACAGAGTACATTATTATGTCCATGGTATAAATTATGTCTAAACCTTGTCTTTATTCATTGACACACGAGTACATAGACATTTCAATCTACCTACATCATAGAGGATGCATATACAAATAATACAACATTAGCCTCTTTATTTTTCCTGTAAGCTTTACTTGATAAATAACCTTTTACCTTGAATATAGCGCGTAAATATTTTTACATAACAAATGTTACTTTGTCCTCTATCACGGCATAAAAAATTCAATAAATGGAAATCCAAGGGGGGTCCAATTATTCGACGTTATTTTTTTCAGCTCTATCTTTATAATACAACAATTTTGGGCAGATAAATATTAGAGTTCCGTATTCAAAAGGTGTTGATTTGTTTGTCAGGCGCTACCATTTTAGCGCCTTGTTTTTTGTTGCCTTGATGTTGCTATGTCATCTTTATTGTTGGTATTTACCATAATGGTTTGGGGTTTCGTACCCATATTGTGTGATGGTAGTACGGAACCCTTTGCGAGCGTGTCCGACTTGCACTTATCCGGTTTAATAGCGACGTAATTACGAAATATTGATATTTTTCTTCTTAAATAGACTAAATGTGTTTTAGGGTTCCTTACCCAAAGCACAAATTATTATAACAAAGGCTCTATCTTTCGAACGATAATACATACACGTACAAGTTTAAACTTTGGGCAGTCTGTAGTAAATACTTTAAAGTAAAATAATGAAAATTAGGGTTCCGTACTAAAAAGGTACCGAATTGTTTGTCAGGTGCTACCGTTTTATCGCTTTGTTTTTTGTCGCCCTAATGTTGCTATGTCATCTATATTGTTGTTATTTACTTTTAGGGTTCCGTACCCGTATTGTGTAGGTATACATTTTTTCACACTTTTTACCATCTAGTGTCACGAGGTACAATTTTTCGTGGTAAATAAATGTCTTTAATGCAAAGCAGCATACCACCAACATCAACGTCATAAAAATTTATAGATGCAGCTGGAAACATACATTTTGTATAGACTTTGTATGGAAATATTAAATTACCAACCGTAAATGACATTTTTATATTTTTTTGTTGCAATAAACACTTTTAACACTAACTGCATGCATAATTTCAAGTTTGTAGGCCTGCTAGAACACCTTTATACTTTTGATGATCAGTCAGTCAGTCAGTGACAAAATAAGGGAAATTTGACTTGAGATATTTCGTAATCAAATATAGTACAAACATGTAATTTGGGGGTAGAAGTAGGTTCAGTAAGTACTCTTGGTAACTGAAATTTCAGACTCGTAGCTTTACCCACAACGAAGATACAGGGGGGTTGAAAGTGCCGTGAGTTGCTTCGAGAAAAAGATGGTACGGCCTTTCCGCGTTTTTTTTTTGCGAGACTTGGCGGGGGCACTGCCGTGCCCCCGGATATTATATCACCGAGTTTTCTTAAATTTGTATTACATGCGGTTTGTATTTTGTATGCAACGTAGGATTCCAGGAGTTATCCATGGTTGAATGGTACGTTTTCTACTAGGGACTTTAATTATGGTATTTGCCTGAATTACTTCGTTAATAATTTAACCACTTCCTGTTATTATTATTTACTCTTTTCGATTAATATACAAGTACTTATAGGTACATCCAATGTATGTATAATTACAATATCGTTGCTTAAATCATAGCCAAAGTTACTATATTGTCTAATGCAAACACGAATGAATATTGTTGTGGTATGTCAAAATACTTCTGACATGTTTATTTATTTATTTATTTATTTATTTATTTAGGAACACCAACAAGAAATACAATAAACTTACTTAAATGGAATAATCTTAAAATGTATACAGCTATTTGTTTTCTTAATTAAAGGCATCCACATCATGCACCAGTTAAGACAATTATGAACAATTCTTATACTAATAGGAGCATTTACTACTCGTATATTCTATAAAATATGAAATTAAAACTAGGTTAACAAATTTTGTGCGAAGATTTTTTAAAATAACAGGGTAGGTACCTACTTATTTTATGCTTTGTGTTTATTTGTGCGTGTAGTTTTTTTGGCTAAGTATTTACTGACAGAGGACTTGAAGGTGTTGAGCCCGGAGAAAATATCAATATCTGCTTTGGCGTATTTGGAAATAGCATTGTACTGGCGGCAAGATCTCGTTACAGGAGCGTTGGTACCTAGGTTAGTCTTAGCAAAGGGTATATTAAAAAGAATGTAGTTGGATCTTGGTAGCCTTTTAGGGGTATTAAATGACAGCTTACTTAAGAGATCTGGGCAGTCAAGTGCACCGTTGACTAACTTATGTAGAAAAGCTAAGTCGTGGACCTTTCTGCGATCAGCTAAAGGGCACATTCGGTAGTAAGCTAGCCTTGAGGAATAGCTTGGTAGTTTCTTAGCTTTGTGATCGCCGTACGAGAGATGGTAAAGAAAGTTAGCATAACAAAGGAATAATAATCGCTAAATAAATAATCACAGTTAGCGCTGTTCGCTGATTATGTTTTTAAGAGGATAGTTTCCGCACAACCATAATTTATTCTTCCTGGTTTGAATAATCTAGCAGTAACACATAAAAAACAAAAACAATATTTTTTTCGGAAATATAATACACACTCCTATCGAAACAGAATGCTCAGAAGTCGTTCCAATACTGCGGTATAAAATACCAAAGACGGCTCTAAAAAAAGTTTTCATGTCGAGGTTTAAGTTTATTAGAGCAAAAACCTGTTCATATTATTTATGGATTAAATTTTGTATAAACTTTATAAAACTCTTAACAGGACAGTTTTTTTTTTTTAGCTTTTTTTAGTTATAAAAATAGTGAAAAATGTTGTCATTTTGACTTTTTTCCAGAATCCATCCCTCTCGCACTGCGGGTCTTTCCGCATGGAGTAGCAGGGTAGTATGCAAGCGGAACCTATCCTCTTAACAATCCAGCTGCGAAACCGCTCTTAAATGTCTTGCTTAGCTAGAGCATTGCATATAGTCGATAGAGCGATTCTGACAATTAATTCAAGACGGCAGCCAATCCTATCGTTCTTTCTACTATAAAATTTAGGGTTCCGTAACCAATTGTTAAATCGGAGCCCTATTAATGTCACTCCGCTGTCCATCTGTATGTCACGGGTCTCTAACTATTAGACGGAATGAGATAGAAACCTGAAATTTTTATATGTTGTGTAAAATTTTGACCCCAAACCCAATTTTGAATTTAAAATGTAATTAAATAATTTTTCAGGGAAGGCTTTTTTCTCTTACCCTTGCATATGGGGTGCTATTGTCATGAAAGAGAGTACAAATATATTTTTTACTTTTTAATCTTGAAAAATAAAGTAATGGGTGGCTCTCAAAGTTGCCATTTTTAGACCATTTTTGTTACGGGGTCTATTTTAAAGGTCAAAGAAGTTAGGAATTTGAAATTTCTGTATATTATGTACCATATGCTGTATTTTAACAACAAATACTAAAAACGCCGATTTATAATGTAGCTTTAGGGTTACGTCCTCGAATACTCAACCAACTTAATTTTACAGTTTTGTTTCATGAATTTTGTAGGTCGTTATTTCTGTTTATAAGTTTGTAATTTCTGATTTACACAGTGTGAGGCGTAACGTCGTCGCGTAAACGTCTTCACTCGCCCAGATGAAGGCAGTCTAAATCTGCTGAAACTATAGTCGGCTTTCCCGATCATAACACGTATTGAGGTGAGCCGTTTTTATATAAATCATAAATTATCCTCAAATCTCATTTAATTTTATGATTTGTATTTTCTGTTTAAATTATTTAAGTCTATTAAATTTAATAAATTATTTTTTCTATGGGTGTGATTTTATTAAGTTATAAAGCCTACCTAGGTACCTGTTTTGTTTATGTATTATATTACATTTCGTGTCCCAAACATGTTCGACAGAATTAGACTTTACTTAAAATTACATAAATATTTGAAATAATTGTTCATATGTACGGAACTATAAAAGAGCGAGGCCCGACTAACACTTTGCCAGTTTTTTCTACTTTTTGACGTTTATGCGGTTTATGTAGAAAAGCTGTATCACCAACCCAAGGAGGTGGTGATAGGGTTCGATAGAGCTTCTATGGATTCATTGTTATGCGAATTCTGGTTTTTGGCTATTATTTGGCTACTATTCGAAATATTTGAAATTTGAAATTCTCTTCTCTGTAGGGCCCCCGACCTCGTCTTTCTTGATTATTAAAAATACATACCTACGGAGTTCCATTATAGGGGCATAACGAAAAAAAATTGTTTGTATGTTTTCACAAGCAGCCTCCGGCCCCAATTTTATTCGAAACTTGAAAAATTTCCAAGGCTTTTTTACTCGGTGCCTTTTTACCGAGGAAAAAAGCGTTAGAAATTTTACACTAACAGGTGGTAGAGCTGATGCCGGGCTCGACTGTGGATGTACCACCATCTTACTTGGAGACCCCTCGAAGTAACTCGGGGAGAGTAAGAGGACAGCTCACAGGCAAAAAACCAGGAGGCCCACCATGCCTGGGACCGATGTATGGCGGTATATGGCCTTATATGAAACGGAGGCCCACCATGCCTGGGCCCGATGGATGGTGGTATATCCGTCCTCAATAGCCGGGCCTTATATGAAACAGACTGGTGACGGGCAGCGACGTCACTCGTGCGAGGGTTCCGGCACCGCGCTCACCAACCCGCCTGCCCAGCATGTGTGAGTATGGGCAATTCTTCCAGGATGACAAAGGGACTGGCAAAGTCCTGGGCAAAGCAGTGGACGAACTAGGCTGATGGATGGATGGATGACCTTTTTACTACACGCCAAACCAATAAACTGTAAAAGTTGCACGTTTAGCGCGTAAACTTTTTTTTTAAATCACTTTGGCCTCGCCACATTCCACATTCTTAATTTCATTTGACAAGAAAGGGCAAAAATAGCTACGCGTTAGCAATGCTATCGTGCTATCCTGCTATTTTCAAAAAATATTAAAAATAAAAAAATTAAATTACTCGCCTTTTATTGTTTCGATTCGGTGTAACACGTTTTAACCGATATAAAAGGACATAAAATTCTGGCATAAATGGGGTTGGTGTGAGTCAGCGGCTTGTGAATGTAGACATCCACAACAAACAATAACCCACATTGTCTTCCAGTGCCCCATTACGAAATATGATGAACCAGCCGAAGATTTCCTAAAACTCTCCAGCGAGGCTATTGAATATCTTAATAGTTGTAAATTTTGACTGAGTAAAAAGTTAAAAACCAGTGTATAATGCCATACGATAAATAATAGTAGTTTATGCTACTAGGGCGCAAAGGAATAAATTACGAGGACGATTTAAAACACGAGCGTAGCGAGTGTTTTAAACGTAACCGAGTAATTTATTGCTCTTACGCCCGTGTATCATACTACATTTTTCAATGCATTGTGTGAGGAAATGAAAACAAATATAATCTTGTGAACTTTAAATTATAATTGGCTCAAAAGGACTGTATCCAGAGCCGTTAAAAGGTGGAAAAAAAAGTATAACGTCTATGGTACACAGGAAAGGCTGCAGGTTAGCCAACCATTGTAAATAAAATAAAAAAAATTAATATTAAAGCCCTTGGGCAAAATAATCGACTTTCTGTTCGGTTTTGATGCATAAAAAGTGGGCCTTTACGAGCACATGCATTGAAAATAAATAAAGGACAAAACGTAATTTAAGAGTTCTGTCTTTTTCATTCTGTATCGAAAAGACAAAGACAGGACGCTTAAAAATAAAGTTAGCCCTGTCAAATTAGTTAAGTCGTGTTACACCGAATCGACACAAATTACTCTTTAAATTAGTCGAATTATAATAAAAAGAGGTTTCATTCGTTCAATAAATCGATTATTTGCTCGATGCAGACACAAGCTAGTTTTAAATAAAATACAAGTTTGCTAGTTGCAGTAAATATAATAATAGTCAATAATATAATTTATATTAATAAATAATCATAATAATTCCATAGATTAATATTGATAAGGCTACAATTGCAATTAAAATGTCTGCCCCACTCTCACAAATAAGTAGAAATTCAATATTTTCTCTTTGTTTCTTAAAGTTTGAGACCTTTTCATTCATTAAATGATTTCCAACAAAAAAAAATCTAAGCTTTTGTAACTCAAATAGGCCAAAAGACCAAAAACATATTTTACTTAAAGGCAAGCAAAAAAAAAACTCAAATCTCTTTAATCAGTTAGAAAGATTAGAATAGAGTGATAATGAATAGGGGGATGGACAAAATCGTGGTAGAAAAAACTAATATTGCAATTTACGACAACGCAAAAAAATAACTATGGCGAGGCTGCCACCCTATCATAAGTTTTCTGTTAGGTACTTTTAAGCAAAGATTTCAAAAAGTAAAGATAAGCCCTTAAGGCGATTACCATCGCTAAATTTGCAGCTCGATATTTGTCACTACAAATATCCACGGAAACGACATTGAAATAACGTTCATATCAGCGCGCAATGCATAGTGGCTGTTACGACGCTCGCTGCGTCCTTGAGAGGGCGAAACAGGAGAAAATTGTACTTTTCACTTGGACGTGATTACTCGATTGAATAATCTTATGTTATGTTTATAGCTATAAAGTTTATCTATTTATCAAAGCATAGATGAATTCAATCGGCCAAGCAACTCAGGAGCAGTAGGGAATTTGAGGTCAAAAAACACCATTCAGTAAAAAAAAAATTCATGTAGAAGTTTTGATGGTATGAAAAAGAAAACTGTTGCATATGTTTTCTAAGAGTTGATTATTCATAATACATTTTTTCATTATTTTTGGTTAGGCTTTAGAAAGTACCCATTTGGCAATAGTAAGGGCCTTAACGTAGTATGAGAGCACCAAAATGTTTTCACCTTTAAATGGGCGACGCTCACACGTTTGGAATCAGTGCTCATTTAAACACAGTGATAGTTGGTCTCAATATGCCATCGCGTGCATTTTTAAAGTGCACTTACATTTCAAGAAATACGAATAAAGCCAAAAGTGTGACATTTCACATACAAAAACAATGCAATAGATTTTAGGTGCCAAGGCTCATCTAAACTTTTGAAATCTTTGCTTTTAGGTCTGTTCGGTAGCTCCACTTTTTTCCAATGTCAAGTACCTAAGATTTTTGCACTACTAACGCTATTCTTTCATCACGGTACTTTTAATTTTACAATCTACGATTAGATGACTGATTTTGTTTTTCTGTAACAGAAAGACAAACAGCATGCATAACAAACAATAATCATAATTTAATCTTATTTAATAGATTTTTTATTTTATTTTAACCTGATGCTGAATGTAGAGAACCCATTCTCCCTTCCTCCTTGCCCCCTGCAAGATACGATGATATTGATAAAATAGTCCCAAGTCCCATTATCACAAATTCGTTTTTCTAAAATAAAAGAATTATTAAGGTGATATGCGAAAAAAATTCGGGTGTTTCTTTTCTGTGTATTTCATGAAATACACGGAAAATTATAATATTATTCTGGTATATAAATTTTGACTATACAATCTAGGGATTTGATTTTGGAAAACATGTTTGGATAAACTTTCCTCGATAGAAATAATTGTTGAAATGAGGTCTTCTAACACACTTTTTCTCCTCGTTTAACGAGTAGCAGCCATGTACAGAACTCAAACATATTTTATTAGATGGGTTTTAAAAAAATCTAGATATTTAATTTTGGAAAATTTCCTAGCTAGTTTAGTTTTTTTAATAAAAATATAAAACCAACTTTTTTCCCTTTTGCCCTGAATCCGCCCCTATCGCACTGCGCGATTTTATGCTTGAAGTGACAGTGACAAAAATAAAATTCGCATAGCCTCTTAATAACAATTATTATTGATTATAATGTAAAATCAATGATTCTTCTACTTATGTATGAGAGAAAAGCAGTCGTTATTTATTCATAGTAGTATTGGATATTATATAAGCAGGGCTAGCACGAGTTATGTGTGGTCAGTCGACGCGTGCTTGCGATGGTGGTGGCGGCGGGGTCGTGGTCTCCCTGCGCCGTCCGGGGTCTGTCCGTTGGTAACTGAAAAATAACCGTTACCAATATAGGTACTAAATATAAGCCTTTTATTTATAGTTTTAAGCATTAGATAATAATAAAAAAATTAACTTTATATTTTTAATAATTAACATTATACATATATCATTGCAGTATAGAAACGCAGAAAAAAAAAAATCTGGATGTGAGGAGCTCTGGACCGGAATTCGAACCCGGGGCGAGAGGTCCCGGATTCGAATCCCGGTTCAGAACTCCTCATATCCAGATTTACTTTTCCTTCTGCGTTTCTATACTGCTATGATTTAATGTTAATTTATATATATATCCTTGCGATTAATAAATCGCCAAGTGTAGAAACATATAAATTTATTTCTGTCATAGTTTTATATTTTTCGATCGAAAAATATTTAGTCTTTTTTATTTTTTTTATTATTAATTATCTAATGCTTAAAACTATAAATAAAAATCTAATATAGGTAAAATTATATTTATTCATATGCTAAATATAAGGGTATTTTTATATGACTGAAAAAAATGGGCTAGGGTCTGAACTATAGGTATGATTGAATCAATTATTATTATCGTAAAAGTTATAATAATATTAAATAAAATAAACACATAAAAGCAAGACATATTTCTAGCCCTCTTCAGTTTGGCACCAATTGCATTGAAAGTTATCTGATTTTATTTCAATATCAATTTCAACTTCTGATTCCCAACCCAAGGGGGCCGGCTCTAAATATAATATTGCTTAGTTGTATTTGCATTTACAATAATCTTATATCTTACAATTTATTACAGTGGCGTGCACAGAACTTTTTGCTGGAAAAGCAAACAATTGGTCAAGAACAACAATAAAAAAAATATGAAAAAATTTAAATATCACTTTGAAAAAAAAAAGGTTGTATAGGAAATTTTCACTCTAGGGTAGACATTGTCTACCCTGGCGTCATACAAATTTTTTTTTTTCAAAGTGATATTTAAATTTTTTCATATTTTTTTTATTGTTGTTCTTGACCAATTGTTTGCTTTTCCAGCAAAAAGTTCTGTGCACGCCACTCTATAGTCCATGCAACTGATGCAGAACTCACGAGGCCTCGAAACATTTCTTGCTTAATTATATTTATGTGTTTATTTCAACTAATGTTATATACAGGATGTTAAGATGATGTTGCGGAAGCCGGAAAGTGGCGATAGTACTTGTCCAAACGAACAGGTTATCAACAAAAAAAAAATGAGAAATCGCGAAAAAAGACTGTTCTTCCATACATTTTGGTGGAGTAGGTATGTGACTTGTGTACAACAGATTTTTTTTCGCGATCTGAGGGTTGGCTCCACAGTAAAAGTTGTTCGTATGGACGAGTACTATCGCCAGTTTCCGGCTCCCGCAACATCATATTAACACCTAGTATATGTATATCAAGGGAAGGGTAACATATATAATTTATTATATTATACAAAGTGACTTTTTGATCATCGTCCAAATTCATACTAGAGGCTTGGTAAGTCATCAGCATAACGAATCGACAAAATTTTTACAAAAATCGTTATTGGTTCATGATGCTGATCACTTACCAAGGCTCAAGTATGAATTTGGACGATGTTCACAAATTCACCTTGTATATATATATATATATATAATTAATATATTTATATATATAATTAACTATAAGTTACATATAACAACAACTGGCTCTTGAAAAAAGCAAACAAAAACTATGAAATGTATGTAAAGAGCAAAACAGAAATTTAAAGGGTAATCATTTTTTGTTAACGATATTGGCTTTTGTTGTAATTTCTTGAATTACAATTATTTAAAATTGATTATGTACCTAATGTCATATTATATTGTGTTAGTGTAATATTGTATTATATTATGTTAGTATTATGAGTAGTATTAAGAAAAATCAATTTGCGCAAAGACAAAACTTAGTAATTATTAGTAAAATAAAACAAAATTGAATGCCGACCTTCACCTTTTACATCAGGCAACAATTTGGTCACAACCATTTTCATTTCTGGTAAAATATGTTTGTTGGCTTTATCTGGTATTTTTGCTTTAATATCGTCGTTTTTAGTATGTAATCTTCCAATTGCCTTCCAGTCATTCCACTCTGACAAAGTAACAAAAGTTGAATAAACGAAAATATTAACAAAATGTCTGTAAAGTGAATATATCTTACTTTAATAGTAGTTTACTACAAGGGCGAAGAGGAATAAATTACGAGGACGTAAACGTAACTGAGTAATTTATTGCTCTTACGCCCGTGTATCATACTACGTTTTTCAATGCATAGTGTGAGGAAATAAAACAAATATAATCTTGTGAACTTTAAATTATGATTGGTTCAAAAGGACTGTATCCAGACCCGTTAAACAGTGGGAAAAAAAGTATAACATTTATGTTACACAGGAAAGGCCGCAGGTTAGCCAACCATTGTAAATAAAAAAATAATCATAATAAAGCACTAGTGCAAAATAATCGACTTTCTGTTCTGTTTTGATGCATAAAAAGTGGGCCTTTACGAGCATTGAAAAAAATTTATTATGCTTATAAAAGCACGGTCGTGCCTTAAACGAACCTTGTATACAACCGTAGCTCATAATTTTGAATATCTGTATAGTTTTTTGTGTAGTTACCAGACAAACGTAACCGAATTATCAAAATCTTTTAGAAGTCGGAACGGTTACAAAAACTCTTATACAGGGTGTTAAAATGAAGTTGCGGAAGCCGGAAACTAGCGATAGAACTCGTCCATACGAAAAACTTTCCGTGAAATAAAATTAAGAAATCGAGAAAAAAAAATTGTTTCATACATTTTGATCGGGTAGCTATGGAACAGCTGATATTTTTTTTTCGCGATTTGAGGGTTGGTTCCACAGAGAAAGTTGTTTGTATGGACGAGTACTATCGCCAGATTCCAGCTTTCGCAACTACATCTTAACACTTAGTATAGTCTAATACAGGAAGACTTGGAAGACATGATCAAAACTCGGTTTTTCTATTTCTTATGCTACTGCTTCACTTGTGCTATAACGCGTAAACGTTAACTCAAGGGCGGATCCAGCCTGCGAGCCAGGGGGGGTCACAGGCTCCGAATTAGTCCAAATATAATACAATTTTGTGTAATTATAGGTAAATTTTGCGTGTCTGTATAGAAAAAGTTAGGCCCAGGGGGGTCATGACCCCCATGACCCCCCCCTGGATCCGCCGTTGCGTTAACTAAGGAACTACGTAGATGTGGCCAAGGTTTTAATACCTTAATTTACTAACGGCATTACTATTAGACACTATATAAGCGATAGCTCAGGCACAGTATGCTGTGGCTAAGGTGTCGGTTTTTTCACACACATCAAAGGGTTTTAACGCGTCGTTTCACGCACTTAAGGCGATTACCATCGCCAAATTAGCAGCTCGATATTTGTCACAACGAATATCAACGGAAGCGACATTGAAATAACGTCATATCAGCGCGCAATGCATAGTGGCTGTTACGACGCTCGCTGCGTCCTTGAAAGGGCAAAATAGGAGAAAATAATACTTTTCACACGGGCGTCATTGTTCGATTGAATAATTCTATGTTATATTTATAGCTCGTATCAAGTTTATCTATTTATCAAAGCATAAATGAATTAAATCACCTAAGCCGCTTAGGAGCAGTAGGAAATTCACGCCAAAAAACACCATTCAGTTGAAACAATTTTTCATATAGAAGTTTTGGTGGTACGAAAAAGAAAAATGTTGCATATGTTGTCCTAGAGTTGATAATCCATAATACATTTTTTCAATCTTTTTGGTTTGGCCATAAAAGAGGAGTAGGCTTTAGAAAGTACCCATTTGGCGATATTAAGGGCCTTAACGATCTTGGCCACATTAACTAACGACCTCTCATCTCATTCTATACGATGCACGAGTCGGACAAGGACGTGTATGATTTTTTTTTCGGCGGGAACTAAATTGTTTTCTTTCTTTACCTTGTTTTTCTATTTAAAGTTTTCTTGTATATGGTGCACAATAAAGAGTATTTGTCTTGTCTTGTCTTGTCTTGTCTTGTTTTCCACGATAATGGAGTAGTCGAATGAGAAAGTGAATATGGGATCCAATACTACAATCTCATAAGAATAGCTCACTACCTTCTTTTATTTTTTTTATATTTATTTACTATGAAAGATTTTGTTTTCTTAATTTTACAGGTGCCTGGTCATCGCAAAAATGTATACTTACCTCAAGTACCACAACACTAAAGAATATTATCTCTGAATTACATACGTGTAGATACAATTGATACAATTGATAATGTTGAATTTAAAATAGGAAGACTTCTCATCATGTCTTCCAAATCTTTCCGTATAATAAACAATTGAAATATCATAGGATCGAAAATAGTCAAACCTCTATACAGCAGTGGCGTGCACAGAACTTTTTGCTGGAAAAGCAAGCAATTGGTCAAGAACAACAATAAAAAAAAATATGAAAACATTTATATATCACTTTAAAAAAAAATTGTATGACGTCAGGGTAGACAATGTTTACTCTAGAGTGAAATTTTCCTATACAAACTTTGCTTTTTCAAAGTGATATTAAAAAAAATTCATATTTTTTTTATTGTTATTCTTGACCAATTGCTTGCTTTTCCAGCAAAAAGTTCTGTGCACGCCACTGCTGTACAGGAAGCGGCACGGTTTTTGATGTCTGACTTTGACTGCTCTAGTATTTTTTTTTCTCTATCGCACTTAGTAATTTTGTGCGCGAATGAACACATGCGCCCCCACCATTTTCGCTGAGCGGTCAAAAATCGTGCCGCGACCTGTAAGTCATTGTAACAAGTACGAGTAAGTTCCTCTTTCTTTACAAGTTTTACGTGAATAAAAATGTTATTTTTATTTTTTGTTCTAACCTCACCTGCAAGTTCTTCAGGACTCTTAACGTTAACATTTTCACTATTGTGAGCTTGCGCTTTTTTATTTTTATTTTCGTATCCATTGGCTCTCGGTCGTGTATGATCTGGAAACATAAAACGTTTAAATAATTAATTACATAACAAATAAAAAAAAGACCTAAAAATAAATAAATTATATATTAAACTAAATAAAAAAAATGTCAAGGTCGCTGCCGTCGTGCGTGCGGGAGAGTACTCAGCAGGCTGACATCGTTACCTCGTTGTATGGTCAGACTGATTCTCCTGCAAAGGTAAGTCCCAGCCCAAGGGTTAAATAAATAAATAAACTAAATATTATTAGAGTGCATTACAAAATAGAAAAAATCAATCAGAAACAAATCCAAAGATAAGAATTTGAAAAAAACCCCCGGGCCAGGGGAATATTCTTGTCTTTGGATTTGTTTGTGAATGATATTTTCTAGTTTGTAATGCACTCTAATAATATTTAGAGTATTCATAGCGATGGATTTCGCAAAATAAACATAATCTTAAATAAATAAACGTAAAATAAATCTCAATTTGACAAAACTTATCTTTTTGGTTTTTGGTACTTACCCTGTTTGTTACTGTTGTTACGCAAAAATCATCGGTGAAAAGAGGGCGTACGAGTGTTAACTGTTTGACTTTAAAAAACACATCTTTGAAAGTAATAACGTGACTATACGTGAACATGTGTATTGACTGACCTTGATTTTTCTATTGCCCATTCTTTTAAAATACATATTCCGACTAGTTTTAAATATTTCAATATTCAAAAAAAATATTTTTTTTATGCTTTTAGTAATGGCCGTTTGCCGCACACCCTGTTCAGGAAAGTTATAGTTAGTTGGCAAATTATACTTACTATTGGCATATACGGTAGATCTATGGATTTGATGACCGGTAGCTGATAAGTCTGGTAAAGTTAATGGTCTTCTATTATTGCGTCCACGTGAACCCATCAGATTGTAGTCCCTGAAAAATTCGGTTGTATATTTGTTATTTTGATCTGTTTTGTTCTTGTTTGGTGATGGGCTCTGCGGAACTCTACCAGTGCCTACAAAATTTTACCATCTACAATGTAACGTAACGAGGATGGCATACCCTAGCAACTTTTTTTATTACGCGTCCAGCACAATAAGTCTAATGGCAAGGACCTTATTTGCTTTTCATAGAGGCGATTATATGTTGGCTATTTGGGCTCTTTTTTGGACGCGTATTACTAGTGATCACGCAGCAAAACAACAAATTGGTGTGTTTTTAGCTAATACTGAAATATTTTGTAGGGAAAAAAATAATGGATTTAGGTGAAATCCCTTCATATTTCTATTGTCTATTTTATAAAAAAAAAACAAGTTGATCTCTTAACCGCGTTTTTGAAACGAACGTTTGAAAACCAAAAAAAGAGGGTGGAAAACATTTTTTTTTGACAAAAGTATAAATCTTAATACATTGTTTATGGATGGAATCCTAAGATAAAAGATCGATAAATCAAATATATTTTCTTCAATATGAAGAGAGACCTAGTTTCTTCCAATTAACCCTTGAAAACCTGGTGTTGTTGATGTTCTAGCGTCAGGAGTCCACCTAATTCCTTATACAGAATGCGCCGCGGAAACTTGCTGATTTGTATTTGGCGCCAAGTGGTGTCGGGAAATGGCGGGGAGGGTCTCATTCTAAATGGAAGCGCATGAAGTTTTGTTACCCGCCTTGTCAGTTTCCACCATACGTCGGACGAAGAAGCGCGCGCATTTGCTGTCGAAACTTATTTTTAAAACACTTCGTAGAGCGCCTCATCTCCCTGAGAGGTGACCTTGTTTGGCGGGCCCATTCCTAGGATTTGGCCCCTCGCGACTTTTTTTCATGGGGTTATCTGAAATCTATTGTTTACAATGACCGTCCAAGGACTCTACTTCTCCTAAAAAACAACATACGCTAAGTGATTACCAACATATCCGCGATATGCTTGAAAGAGTTAAACGGAACTTCAGAAATCGAGTAATTCAATGCATTGACAATAAGGGTTGTCATTTGACCGATTTTATCTTTAAAACTATGTAATAAAGAATCCAGATGATGTATTTTACAAGAAAAATTCAATTATTATGATATCTCTTCCACTTTTACTTTCATTGACCTTTCAAATCAGCAAGATTCCGCGACGCATCGTGTATTTAATAGTTTCCTATTTGTTGTTCCTTGACGATGCCGTGATGCGAAACCGGTTGGAGTTATAAATATAGTGATATTGTGAAAGAATACATGTGTTTTTATCAAGATGATGCCTAAAGAAAGAGCCTACAGTATTAGGTATCATTCAAATAATGCGCGTAGGAATCTTCGCCACTCTTCGGTATTCTTTGACAAAGATCGTATTTCCGTATTCGTATTTCCGCTTTTTATCCATGACAGATTGTTCACTTCCCTAATATGAACAAAAGAATACATGACTGAATGATCTATCAACCTAATTAGACCAACAGGAGCAACAGTTCTAAAATTATGTTGTCTCTTAGTTTCCAAATATACTTTCTCTTACAATTTATGATTTGGCTCGTTTTCGAAAATACGAACAGTGGCGAAGATTTGTATGTGCATTATATCTTTATCAGATCAAAACGGCGATTCTAGTTAGTGAGAAAAATTTGCCTCGGCAGATTTCGAGTGATTTTACAAGGGATTTTCTACGGAAATGATTGATTTTTCTGCTTACGCAATTTTTACGCACGCGCCAGAATTGCCATCCATTTTCTTATCACTAGTTCCCTTGACAATTACTCTCACAGCAAGCGTTTAACGCATAGTCACTTTGTGTTGTTGATATGGGATTGCGGCAAGCTATTTTCGATCCATGAAAACTTACTCTCTGAGCGGCTCCCGCCAAAAGTCTGGTGTATGCTGCACCGGGGGGAAATGGTAGGAATTGTGAAATCCGAAGCCAGCTTCAAGTCCACTGGCCCGAAGCGAGGCTTGCAACGAGTTTTTCATACACTGCAGCTGTAAACCGTAATAACATAACAGTTAGGCTCAAATTGGAGTACCAATCTACACCTAGTAAGAGGAAAGCTACTCAGTTTTACTTCGCATCTAAAACTATCATGCATGAAAATAAAATAAAACAAAATTGCTGGTGCTTTTGCATGCATCGTATCTACTTGGAAAATGAGGGCAATTTTTTTTTAAATTTCCAAGTACAAACGTTTATTGAAAACAAAACCAAACGCGACAAAACGAGGACGGGACTAATAGTGAAGTTGGTTAAATATCTAAATGAGCTTTAGCTATCACTTAAATTCTACCGCTAAGTATATTAGGTCACACAGAGGTAGTAAGCCTTGTGAAAGGAAAATTTGGCAGGACACAGTAGAAAACGTATCTAACAAACACGGCAGTTTTTATTTTGAGTGAACACCCTGCACTTATTGATGGGAAATATCTACTCTACGTTAGAGTAAAATGAAGACACCTCCATTTACAAAGACTGTATGTACAAATTTCCTTTGAGGTATTAGGATCCTGGCACGCGTTTCTTTTCCTTCTTTACACTTATCCGTGCATGCCTAATCTTTGGCTTTTGTTCAGTTGATCCTTGGTGTTTTGCAAAACTTTTGTAAAAAAAATTGATATCTTGATGATATGATTGATGATATCTTTTAAGTAATTTTCGATCTTTTGCTAATTTTGTTTTGAAATACTAATCAATCTTAAAGCTAGCTAGTAATAATTCGCGTAACTACTTTTTCAACTATACGTTATTCATTATATATTGATTCAGATGACAGATATCTTCAGTTCTTCAATTTACTGGAACTTAACACCACAACGTTGGATTGAGAAGCGTAAAAATGTATGAACAGATGAGACCTGTCATGCGAATCGAACTATCATGAATAACTTATAGTCTTCTTTTATCGCTTTTGAATTTTAACCATCTACATACCCAGCTACAATTTTCAGTACCATCTTGCAATCGTTTACATTTGGCTAGTAATGTAATGGTTCTTCTTAACCCTCGCAATCGATTTCCTACTGGTACCTGTGTAAACTAAGCATAACAACATCGCTCTACTGTCCCCAAAACATTTTTACTAAAAGAAAACAGACTAGCAAGAAATAGTAAGAATAATATTCCCCATCAATAGGTACCGTGATAGTTCAGTGAGTAAACAACGAGTGCGGCCCCGTCCGCGCGTGTCGCGTAGTGCGCTTGCGACGACGTACGTGTGCCTGGCGCGCGGCCGCGTCGTCAAACAACAAGTTGGTGACGCCGGCGCCCGATACCTCTCTCCGCTGCCGGTCGGCGTCGCCTCGCAGCCGGCGCACCAGTCGCTCGGCGTCCGCGAGCCTGGCGCGCAGCTCCGCTCGGCTCTCAGCGCCTTCGCCCGGAGACGGCTCTGTGCATTCGGGGCACTTCGGCTTCAGCTCGAGCTCACGAATTTTTCTGAAATTTTTTACTCTTCTATCAAAGTTTTCCATAACTTCACAAGAAAAACTGACGTTGCACGGTATTATAAACTTAATCGTTGTAGACTGACATACTTTTCTTTTTTTAGATGCAGTCAATAATGGGATATTATATGTGTGAAAGTTGAATTCATGTTTTTTCGGCTAGATAGGTACTCTACGATCTTTATTTATAGCTCGTACAGCTAAATTACTTGTCCATCCTTCCATCCATCAGCCTAGTTCGTCCAATGCTGGACATAAGACTTTGCAGCATTTCGCCACTATTGGCAGCCCTCCTGGAAAAAATGCCCATACTCACACGCGCTAAGCAGGTGGGTTGGCGAGTGCGGTGCCGAAACCTTCGCATCAGTGACGCCACTGCCCCTCACGCAGTCTGTTTTTTATAAGAACTGGCAGTTGGGGTTGGATATACCACTATCAATCGATCCCAGGCACGGTAGGCCACCTGGTTTTGTGCCTGTTTGAGAAGTGTTTTCTTACTCTCCCCCGAATAACTTCAGGGCTGTTTTTGAGCAAGATGGTGGTACCTCCACGGTCAAGCCCGGCATCAGATCTACCGCCGAATCCATCCGGTCCATCTCTAGGCTGGAAACCGGTTGGTGGTCTAATCAAACCGTATCCTTCAGATGACTGCCCAGCAAATATGAAATTACTCGTGAGTGCGGCCTGTTTCTCGCAAAGTCATATCTGGAGAACACATCTCTTTATTAAAAGAGTTTGTCATGTCAAAGTTTTGTTTCTCTCGGGTAACATTTAAACATCAAAACTAAAAGGGTTTTTTTTAAATCAGAACATATTTTATGCTCAATAAAACAAAAAAAAGTTACGCACTCAACTTGCGCGTCCACCAGTCTTTGCAGTTGCAGCGCCCTTGCCTCAGCCGCGCGCGCCTCACCTCTGGCCGCGGCAGCCTCCCGCTCCAATCGGGCTATCTCACGTTTTAGACGCGACTCCTTTACAACAAACAAAATTAAAATAAAAGGAAACGAGTTGGTGCCTCACACAAAATATCGTATTAAAATGGATATTTGTTACCTCGCAATTTTCACTGCTATCATCACTTGTTGGAGAAGTCTTTGGCGATGATTCCTTATTGAAGATTAATTGAAATTGTAAGTCTGAAAAGATTAAAAAAACATTCAAAAATACATCGTAAAGAAAACGCACAATGTGAAAAAGTAAGTATTAGAAACATCGCCTTATGGGGACTTTTAGATCCACCGCTGCTTTTGCTCCTATTCTGAAGCGACAGTTTTACGGACCTCAATTTTCTCCCATATAGTCTCAATGTCACGTTGCAAACCACACGAACAGCATCAATCTGGCCGCTTCTAAATGAGCAGAGTGATGCATTCTGACCTGGCTTTCATTTCTCTTACCTTCAGGTACCTGATTACGGTCAGCACCACATAGAGCGTTGTTTTTGCAGAAAGAACTAAGCAAGTTGCGTATCGCAACTTAACGAATCTACTGCGACTTCTGCTACTGGACCCTTACAGGTTTTCAAAAACTGTAGTAATTGTATACTGACCTCGGTTTCTCTCCCTCAAAGCCTCGATCTCCTGGTGCAGGCCACTCAGCATCAGCCGGTGTTGTTCTTGCAAGAACCGGACACTGTGCTCCAAGTGAGCAACTCGACCCGCACCATCTCCGCTGATGATGAATCCGGTTCCACTGCTGGCACTGGTCTCTGGTGGAGACTTTTGTTTGATCTGGCGATGGAAATAGCACATTTATATCCATACAGATTTTGATAATACAAACGCTTAGTTGTTGTTACAAATGCATGGGCATTTGTCATGGGACCCTCTCCTCCCCTTTTAATCTCAAACTGGACCCGCGGATCATTGTTACAGGATTTGAGGTTTTCTTTACTCAATGCTAAGTTATCTACATATGTATAGGTATATATAACAGTTCCGTGACTGATTGACTGACTGACTAACAGACAAAGCACAGGCTAAACCACTGAACATAAAATATAAAATTTTGAACATTAAACTTAAGAACTTAAGAGGTGCAGAGGTACACAAAGAAAGGATTTTTCGAAACTTAGTGTTAACTTTTGTATCGAAAATGCGTTTCCAATGGCTACAACGGGTTGTTTATATAAATCCACGCTGACCAAGTTGCGAGCATCCGGTCCTTTAGTGTCGCATAAGAATAGTAAGCACGAATGAAAATGACCTGTAAACTTGTAGCATATCGTTCTAAGCTTCTGTATTATTTCAGGAAACATAACCATACCGCCAACACTGCGCAGTAAAGGCCCACTGAGGAACCATTACATTAACTATTCAACGAAGAACCAAGAATTAATTTTTCATCCTTTCTTCGTTTATATACTCCGCGTAAATACATGAAACACGAATGGCATATTTTGTTTGGATATAAGTAATTCATGAAAATTGTCTCCTAAATGTAACAACGCCCCAAGCACATATACATCAAATGCATAATGAACCAATCTATCAGTTGTTTATTTCCATTCTCAGTTATTAGTAGGTAGAGGTTTTGTAGTAAAAACTGGGACAGTTGCAGAGAAAATCAATGATTGTATGAAAACGGAAAACCCCGGCCGGTAACAATGGCTTTTCCGACATGTCATTGACCGGATATACTTACCTGTAATTGGTCCTTTGTGTTCAAGGGACTAAGACCAAATTTTCTGATGAAATACAAGAAAAATAAAGAAAAAGATGCACTTACCTGCAATTTGGCGAACGGAGCAGTCGGTACAAGGACCTTAGAAGCCATTTTCGTGCCAAATAAACACTGAGGCTAATGCACAATCCTCCTTTGTTAAACTACCTCGCCTCACGGACGCACACAAAATAATGAATCGACATTTGTGCACAGCAATGACCTCGCCACACGTAATAATTATAAATAAAATATTGCACACAAAATTAAATCACTTTACGATCCTATGAGGTAGAGTGGTTTGCTAAATTTATGAGGTCACCGATCTCCCGACCTTGAACTGTAAATCAATTGACATGAGAAAGCACTGTTTTGTTGATATTTTTGGTTGTTTTTCGGTTATTATTGGGTATTTTTATAGTTATTCCTGGAGTGTGTTGGTTGAGGACGGTCGCCGAGGGCTGTGCGTCCCGGGACGCGGGGTGCAGGTGCGGTGGGGGAGGAGGTGCAGTGTCTATCGATCGCGCCGTCGCACAGGTTCCTACAAATCGTCGCATGGAAATAAACCGTCGATTACAGCATTTCCTTCTTTATTGTCATGGCATAGAAACTTCATCACAACTACGATGGTGAGAGAGTGCTGACTCACGGACTGCTCTCGCTGTTCAACCGTGGCAAGCTGCCAAGTATGCTGATAGCTTTATACCTCGTGTCACTCTGGTAACTAATGGCACATTTTTGGTAACAAACTTTCGCAATTTAATATTACGTAATATGCGTATGTTGTTTTGTCAATACTGATGGGAATGAACTGGTGATATCGTAAAATGTTACTGGTTCAACCGCTATGCCGAAAAGTTAATTAGGGAAGTAATGAATAATGTAAAAGTTAGAAATGCTATCTAGATAATAGAATATTTAAGTAGAGTATACTGTTATTTTTGTATTCCTTGCTTAGAATATACCTTTACAAGAACTAAACTAGAAAAAAATGTTATGCTCTTTTCACATACTATTAGGCAAAGATTTTAAAAGTTTAGATGAGCCCTTGCACCTCAAATCTATTGCATTGTTTTTGAAGGTGTGCGTTAACATAATGCCGACGCGCGCACACTTATGAATGCGCAATCTGTCTACCTACGGTCAGCGAACTGATCAGGGGCTCTACCGCGTAATTCTCATTTGTATCAACTTCAAGCAAATGGATGCGAAATTCAACGCGTGCAAAAGAGATGGCATGTAAGGCGGGCGTCGTCGCACGCACGTCAAATTTCAATCTCAAGTTGATGTTGATGAAAATGAGAATTACGCGGTAGACCCACAGATCAGACTACTAAAGTTGTTAAAATGATTAACTTTAAGTGCACTTAAGGCGTCCAACTGTGTTCAGATGAGCACTGGTTTCTAACGTGTGAGCGTCACCCATTTAAAGGTGGAAGCATTTTGGTGCTGTCATACTACGGTAAGGGTCGATAGCTCTAAGATTACTAGCCTTGGTCTAATAAATCAGTATTCAGTGCAGCAGCATATAATTAAAACCAAATATATAAATTAAATACTTGGTTACTGAAAGTAATACTTGAAAAGTACACAACAATCTGTGCCATTCGATTCTGACTGAAAGTATTAGCCAAAGTTTGTATTTCCTTTTGCTTTGTTCTATTGATTATACAAGGTGTAAATGAAAAGATATCTTCAACTCAAAATTCAAAATTCAAATTTAAAATTCAAAAAGTTTATTTTGCAAAGTAGGTATATATAATACACGTTTCACAAGTCAAATTTTAATCTTATAAAAATATATGTAATATAATAATAAATGTACATGAACTAGATTAAATGTTTATTTAATTTATGTAGCAATATATATACGATTAAAATTATAGGTAAAATATTATTATACTAGGTGAAATCCAATCAACCGCCCGAACCCATACCGGAGACCCGGCCAGGGACCAGGAACAAGGTTCAATGATCACCAACCGAGCCCCCAGCATGAATCCAGGCGGCCGACCAAATCCCATTCTATATACTACATAGTAATAGGTTACATATATAAATACATGCCTACCTCCGCCCATTCGATTAGTCTTGCTAAGAAGAACGGGCAAGAAACAACTTCAAATGAAACCACATAATATACTGTTAATACTGAGCCAATTGCCCAAAATTTCAAATTTTGCGGCGAGCATACATTCGTGAGCAAAATAAGAGGAACGCAAAAAAAATTGTGAAGTTACTAGATTTTTTATGGTTTCTGTTTTTAAGTTAATTTTTTGCATAAGGCTTTCCAAATGAAATATTTTCGTAACTTCATGAAAGGTTTGGACTCATAAATTACTTGTTACTTTGCGGAAGTCCATCATGAATTTGGGGATATATTAATAATTTGCAATATTCCGCTAAACACTCTTACAATGCTATTCAAAATTCAGACTCAACAATTAATCAATCATAAATTACTAACAATTAATCAAGTTGTAATGGGCGACATTTCTTCAATATTTTCTAAAGTTTTAATTCTCTCATGGGATAATTCAGATTTTTTGTTGAGCCAATTAAAATTTTAATTTGTAGACAATATTCTTGTTTTAAGCTTTCACTATAAAAGTCACTCTGGTGCAATTTTGAAAATGTTTTCCGTCGTGCGTCTGTGTTTCACAAGTATTTATTTTTACCTGATGCACTGATTCGAAAGATAGCAAAGGGACTGCGTTTCGAAAGGAAATCACAAAACAAATAGATCCAAAAAAAAAAATTCGTTACTTAATACTCGATACGAACGTTATCTTGCGTTCCCCTAAATATGTCACGCCGTCAATCTCCAAGAGGTGCCAGTGTTTTTTCCGTTTGTAAACTGTATCCACGTTTCAATGACGATTACTATCGTGCTATCAAGGCATGCAGAGCAAGTAAAAATACCGCATGGGCGGTACATGTGGTATAAAAAAAATAACCAATAACGAGTTGGTTAAAAGCACTAACGTAATTGTTTTATAAGGTTAATGGAAAAGCTGAAACCTTCACTGATAAATAAGGTCAAACATTGTATTATACTTTAAATAACTTGCGCACCAATGGCGCACCCACAGTTACTATACCTGGACGGTTTGTATGTATGTAGACTGTAACTTAAATTGGCGATTGTAAGTAATAGCAGCGTGGCTTCTTTGAAGAAAATTTTCCTTAGCATTTAGAATGCTGCTATCAAGTCAAACCAATAGCAACTATTATCTCACGATCACTAAAGGGAATAGAAAGTAAAGAAGAATTTACCTCAAACACCTCATCTACTGGACTACTAGGGGCGCTGGCGATGGTATAGACAGCAGTGCGGCTCCATTGAGGAAAGTTCTACTTAGCAATGGCAGAGCTAGCACCAGTAAGTACCTCATGATCACTGACAGGAATAAACAATTAAGTAGATGGTATTGCAAAGATCTGATCCATCAGTGGCGATGATGGTAAGTGTGGCTCGAATGAATTTATGGTATTCATACATTAAACATCAAAAACCTCATCTTTTGATCTACTAGTGGGGTTGACACCGATAGTGCACTCATAGCAACCGCCAGACACTGAAGTAGGTTGTACCTCAAACACCTCATCTTCTGATCTAATAAAGTCTGTTTCTAGGGCAGCTGGAAAAACTATACGCGTCAAAAAAAGCGATATGTCAATCTCCCCATAAAATATTTATCGCTTAACACAAATTACTGCGTTTTGTAGTACGGCGTCCAGTACAAAATGCGCAAAGGTCATTGACTCTTTTCCCAGCTATCTTAGAAATAGACTTTAGTGGCACTAGCAGTATGATAGTTCGGCTCCATTGAGGGAAGTTTTTTACACCAATGATGCGCCCATGGCAACTGCCCCACGATCATTTACGGGAATAGCCAGTAAAGTATATTGTACCTCAAAAACCTCATCTTCTGATCCACTCTTGGCACTTGCGATAGTAAGTATGGCAGTGCGACTCCATTGAGGGAAGTTTCTGCTTAGCGATGGTAATGCTGGCACCGGTGGGGCGCCCATACCGACTGCCTCACGAGCACTGAGGTAATAGATTGTGGAATAGATGACAAATACCACCCCACTGCTGTTAAACCAACCAATAATCGTATCTATTCCTAGTTAATAAGAGTTTTGTCATACGTATTAAGGTCATGGTGAGGTAACAAGTGATATTGGTGATTTGGTTACATTTTAATTTAAAGGGTTCCGCTTAGAAATGAAAAAAATATTCATAGAGAGGGGTTTCAAAAGATTGCAATATTTTTGTAATCTTCAGTCCATTGAAAAAATGTATTTACAGCCCTTGATATAACAAAAGTAGTAAGATACAAAGTCAAGTGGAAAATAGGCCTGCTGTATGAACAAGCGCCACTGAATGACAAAAATAGAGCAATGTCAGTAGCACGAGCGAGACAAGCGAGGTTCATTGGACTTGGTTTTGAAGGACCACGCGCGGGAAACGTGTACATACTGTATCTTTATCTTTTTGTTTTTATCTAAATTAATGTTAAAATTAACAACAGAAATGCATAAAGCAATGCATAAGTTTTCTTAGTAAAGTCTGAAAACTTCTATAAGCTGAAAGATAACAGAGACAAGGTGTCGTTGGAGACAAACGATTTTATCGTGGTCAATGGTGTAAGCTTGGTGTATGCATTTCTGCTGAGGAACCCTAACAATAAAACATTCCCCTCACGCGATGGGGTGAGAAACGTAATTATCCAAAATCACCCACCTGTTTCACCGTTACTTCGATTTCAATGATTATTTGTTTATTTTATTTTGCAATTATTTCAAACAGTGACATTTTTATTCCTTTTTGTTTAACAGTTTTGAGCAAAAGCTGTCACGTAACCCAAATATTTTAGAGTTCTGTCAAAGTTTTGGTGTGTTGTACTGTAGTTGTAACTTGTGGTCTCCTCCCTGTCTGTCGGTTTATCGCATAACAAGACTGAAAAGCGGCTTGGCTGTGTGGGCAGTAGTTGAAGAGTTGTGATGAAATTTCTGAAAAATATTTTATTGGGTAGTAGGTAGTACTAAGACCGTAACATTTTTCAAATATTTTAGAGAAGTGACATAATTATGGTAGAAAGTGTTCTGTGATAATGATGGCAAGTGGCCCGAGGGAATGACGCTCATTCCTTGGAGAAATGGGAGTTGTGGGACGCTAAATTCGTTGACACGGTAGCACTGTTCCATTTGAATACCTCCTTTCATAACCCTGAAATTGGTATCGCCGGTCCACTATAACTTAAATTAAGTAGTTACTTAGTTAGCAGCTGTTGTTCTATTATCAATGTTGCTTGCACAGGTAAGCAGAGTGTGGATGAAGGGGTGTGGGTGCAATATCGGGTCACTTGATCCTGTTGCGGTAAAACTTGATGCTAGCAAGTACTATCGTTAGTTGAGGCTAGTCATTAATTTCATCGGTGCTATATGCCGCCCTTAAGTGGGGAAGTGATCAGAGTTAGAGGCATTCCTTTCATAACCTAGAGTTGGTATTGGCGGTTCACTATAACTTAAACTCAGGAGTTGCGTAGCTAGTAGCTGCTTGTTTCATATCCAAGCGACCGGCACCAAGGCAGGTGTAGAAGCTGCTACGGCAGAAACCCTATAAGGACCGTAAATATGAAGCTGTGGGCGATGATTATCATTGGGAGTGGTTATGAGATCACTTTAAACCACTATTTTACACCAAAAACACCCACGGTTCGGTCCCAGCATATATAATTTCCTCTTTGGGTCACGGAGACAAACAAACGTCAAAAATCGTTGGGGAAAATGGGCTGTCAAACGTGATTGGGCACCTAACTTCAGGCCACTACGAAAGACCATGGTTGAAACTATGGTGGTTGGTGGTGGTTTTTCGGCATCTGTCAAAAAGCGCGCAAAAAGAGAAAAGGGATGAAAATATCTAAGCAGTATGCAAGGAACTTCTACGAAGAAGATCTTTGGCAGTATGGAACTAGTGAACGGCAGCTAATAATAATTCCTTCAGCTGAGGTCATAGAGGAAATTTTTCTCTATGCTTGAGGTCATTGTACTTGCCGATGTTCTGAAAAACGCGTTCTATTCTAATCTTCGACCCAGGTTCTTTACCTGAGCTTCCATCAAAAGAATAAGATTGTCAATTTGACACTTCATTGATCGGTCACGAAGTCCGTAAGGGTTTATTCGATTTGTTTACGTAACCGACATTCGAACAATAGCTGAGCGTGGTGAATCTGTTTGTTTTGATAACCACTCCCATATATGATGATAATAATGCAGGCTGAAAAGTGTATGAATATCTATTGTTACCGCGCTGAGCGGGCAAAAAAAGTAACATGCGTATCAAATGAAAGGGCTTCATGAGCCGGTTCTAAAAATGGACTACACCATTACCTTTCGACCACCTGTTTTCTAAAAATCCAAGAAATATTTTCAAAACATACCTAAAATAGGGCCACTGAGTGATGGCACTTATGACAGCTGCATTTAGGGATGGGGTACATTTCAAATTTCGGCTAAAAATAAAAATCAAGTGTGAGTTTACTCAACATTAGACACGTCAATCAACATTCAATATAATGATACAAAAGGAAAATGTACCAAAACCAGTGGCGTAGCTATCGGAGGGCTATGCGGTATAGTGCCCCGGGGCCCCCAAGAGATGTTTAAATATCTAAATCGAAAAAAGTATTTTACTATCATTTATTTTCGTTTAGTTTAACTTCGTCATTGTTTTGTTTTTAATTAAATATTATTGCGTAACTTGGCGACCTCAAACACGACCTATAGAAAATGAGAAACTTTAAAAAAAAAAACATCTTTGTTTTTATACGAATTCTATTGCACAATAAAGCAACATTAAAATCGAAAAATAATAACCGAAACAAGTAGTACATCACTATCAACAATGAAGTATTACATTTTTTATTCACACTTGCTTATAAATAATTACGATACTTTATAGGTATTTAAACGTCATAGGCGCCATCACTCAGTGGCTCTACTGTACCAAGTTTGGGCTCCTCCAGGTAGGAGACAGCTCATTAAATGTTTGTAAAACATACGCCAACTAAGCTCAAAAAGGCGATTTTAAAAATATTAACATTTTTTTTTTTATTATAAATTTTTAATTAATTCAAAATTATACAGAAGATGAAAAGGAAGACATTTAATTTCCCCTTTCAATTTAAAAAAATACAGTACAGTTCGATAAGTTTCAAAAAATTCTGTATCTCTAACTTTTAAAGAAAAAAATACTAAATGGTCGTGTAAGGTAACCATCGCAAATTGCTTATATGTTGGGAAATTGTATAAATACGTCACAATGACGTTTGATTAAGAACAGTCAGAAAAAAATTAATAGAAACATTCTGAACGACAGATAACACTAACTTGGAATCATATACCTACATAATTTAGTCGACAGCAATGCCAACAGTACTAACCGGCCCAAAAGAAATGACTTCCAAGCGCATTGGCAATTTGCGGGGATAGTATTGACTGGTGGTGAAGATTTGTTGAGAATTCAAAGAATTTGTCTTTTATTTTCCTTTAAGATGTTGTAAAGAGCTTATTCGGTCAATGGTATAGAACAACTTTTACTATGGAACAAACCGTGTATCTCGAAAAAAAAAATTTAATGTTTCATAGATAAATGCAATGCCGCTCGGCCGAAATGTATGGAAGGGCAGATTTTTTTTTGAGTTTTCGAGGTTTGCTCCATAGTAAAAGTTGTTCTATACCATTGAGTGAATAAGGTCTTCAAATATGGTTACACCTTTCTGTTACACGTTCTACTTATATTATTATTTTTCAAAATTTTGAATTTTGTACCTAACTTATCCCGTGCCTTGAACCTAAAACATTAACCAAAATCAAATACACAAAATTTACAAGCGTTTCAAAATAGTAAATAGTGGAATTTACAATCCAGGATTTGTAAACGCTTATGACTTTGGTTTATTTTTTGTTCAAGTCGTGGATTTAATGCACGAGATAAAATGCGAAATTTAAAATTTTGGAAATTATTAAAAAATAAGGATATTATCAGCGAATAGCGCTTATTGGGAGTTCTGGCGAACACGGTGCCCTTAAGCACTCGAGAGAAAGTCCAATTCCGAACTCGTATGAATTAAGGGAAATAACTACCCCTCTTTGGAAATCGGCCCTTTTGTTCCCTCGGTGAACAATGTACCCTATTGCAATAGCGTTCAAAGGTCAGATTGGTTTTTGAGTCATTTGTTTGATGTAAATAGTTCGGTTGCCTAGCAACATTACGCATGGTCGTCTATGAGCGATAGAGGTTACAAACAAAAAGTTTGGTGTTGCTACGAAGTAGGTCGTCCTAAAATCATAGATTTACTATATTTAACGCTAAGTTCTTGTTCTATGAGTGCTCAGATAAAGAACCAGTAGATGGACCCTCAGCGTGGCTGTGCATGAGACAGCGATAGATGTTTAGAATGTTGCCAATGTTGAAATTTTTACCCAAAACTGGGGAATATTGCAAAAAATATATTGTTTTGTGTAATTTTGAGGTTCCTACTTGTTTTTAAATATACATTGTGTTGATTTGGTCCGCAGCTTTCATTACACGATATTGTAATGAAAACTATGGAAAAAACATGCAGGTTTACTTTTTATTGTCATACCCGCGCCACGTTGCGTCGTAAATTAAGTCTTAGCGCGATCAACTGTGAGATTGTTTTATGGAAAATATCGGAAACCATCGGTCTCTAGTTATTTGTTTTTATTTATAAAATATTTTCTTGAATACACATTGCGTACAGTGACACCCACGTAACGGAAACTGTCAACCAAAAAATTATTCTGAATAATAATTTAAAATATTATTTAATTTTAAATTTGTTACTTTGTTTTATGGTATAAATAAAAAAGATATTCAATTTAAAAATCTATGTTTATTACAATAAAACATACCTATTTATTTATTAAACATGTAACCAGGATGCTCACAAAAGAATCAGGTTGCACAAAGAGCTATAGAGCGCGCCATAGTAGTAATACAGGACATTGTCTTAACTGCACCCTTTTTTTTCTTTTATATCGAATAAATGATCATCAAAGTGAACTGAACAAATTCTCGAATACTTCGTTGCTTTCCAATTTTGTCGCCCAGTAGCGTGCAGCCATTTCTTCTGTATTTCGGTAATCTTCGGAAACCTAAAATGTGATATAAAAAATATTAGGGTAGATAACTTTCATTCGCTGGCAACATTGTTGAAGGTTACGATAAATTATTTTAAGGAAATTATGCAATAAATCTTAATTTTATTAACAAACAGCATTCAGAAACTACGCAAAATACTATGAATGATAATTACAAGGCTTTACAAAGTCAACAATACATAAATTCTCTACTTACGTGTGAAATGTTATTCCGTCAATTTTTCGTTCACTGCTGCTTTTGCAGCCTAAAATACTACAGCCAACCATAGCGCAGAAACTAAGTAAAATAATACTTTCGTTGATTTAATCTTAAAATGCACTTAAACATTAAAAAACTTAGAAATATGCAAACAATGTTGTTTGTTTGTCACAACTCGAATTGTGACATTGTGACAAACAAAAAATCCGGCCACGCTGACAAGGACAAAAACTAATCTCTTATCTCATTCTTTCACATCTGTTAACCGATAAGGGATCTCGCTCTATTACCTAAACGTCATTATTTGACTCCATCTACTGGTTCTTTATCTGAGTATGAGTGAGTAAGCCTAAATCTATATGATTTTATCTAAGATCTCCACAAGAGTTTGACATTCTTTGATTTCCACAAAGCCGTGAAAGGTATTTCGAGGTTAGGTTTTTAACCATGGTGAGAAAAATAATCGAATAATTAATAGTAAAAATAATACTAGATTTGAGGCAATCTCCATAATAGGTCTTTGATAGTGAAATACAAGCCTTGGTTTTTGTTTTTTTCATGTGAAACCTTTTTACCGACAAAGTTTTTTTTTTTTACTGTTGGTATCAAATTCAAAAATTGTCAAATTCAAAACTTGGTCC
Organism: Ypsolopha sequella; assembly: GCA_934047225.1. NCBI lineage: Eukaryota > Metazoa > Arthropoda > Insecta > Lepidoptera > Ypsolophidae > Ypsolopha > Ypsolopha sequella. The sequence continues at coordinate 9,405,373 of OW203996.1, read as the reverse complement.
GTGCACTTATCGCAAGATCAGAATTTTTTATGCTTTGTTATTTATGTTTTCTGATTATTTACCCGTTTGTAAAGTAATATAATAAATGGAAATGGAGACTTGCATCAGAGGGTTTTCTTTTATGACTGACAAAAAAGGACTCGAGGTTATGGACATGCAGGTAATAACTGTTGCATTTTTCCGTTTTCTTATGTGCCCCTGTATACACTGGGCCAGCCCTGTTCCAGCCAACTGATCCAGCGTGTTACAAGGCCTAAAAATATTCATCATACAATTGTTAATAAATATACATTCTGCTTTTTCAAGCTTTATTTATTTCTTATGTTGATTTATTAATATTCATCCATCCATCCATCAACCTAGTTCGTCCACTGCTGGACATAAGCCTTTTCAGGACTTTGCCACTCCCGGCGGTCATCCTGGAAGAATTACCCATACTCACACACGCTGGGCAGGCGGGTTGGTGAGCGCGGTGCCAGAACCCTCGCACTGTGACGCCGCTACCCGTCACCAGTCTGTTCTATATAAGGCCCGACTATTAGGGATGGATATACCGCCATCCATCGGTCACAGGCATGATGGGCCTCCTGGTTTTTAGCCTCTGAGCTGTCCTCCCCCGAATCACTTTGAGGGGGTCTCCAAGTAAAATGGTGGTACCTCCACATTCAAGCCGGCATCAGCTCTACCACCTGTTATTATTAATATTAAAACAATAAAATTATACTTTTTCTCGATATTTTTCCGTTCGTTCCCTATAGACCCAGTGACTAGATCCATCGGCTCACGGTATGAGACCAGTCATATGGAACAAAATATTGACCTAATTGGTCACGTCCCCCATACTGCTCCGCTTTTTCTGCCACCCGATGGTCACATATACCTCAGGTGTATTGTGTACAAACTTATGCAAAAATAAACTTTTAGTAAAACTTTGCAGCTGTTTTTAGAATTTATTGCTTTACTAACTTTTGCCTGCCACTTGGCTCACGCTGTTTAAGTTTGCATTTTCCGGGATAAAAAGAAGCCTATATCACTCTCCGGTCGATAAACTATCTCTATGCAAAGATCACCTTGATCGACAAACTTATGCGAAAATAAACTTTTAGTAAAACTTTGCAGGGTTTTATAATTTATTGCTCTACTAGCTTTTGCCCGTGGGTTCACCCACGCTGATTTCGTTTACATTTTCCGGGATAAAAAGTAGCTTTTGTCACTCTTCGGCCCATAAACTATCTCTATGCAAAAAATCAACTTGATCCGTTGCTCCGTTGCTGCGTTAAAGAAGGACAAACTAACAAACCAACAAACAAACTTTCACATTTGTAATAGTACGGACGTAAGCAATAATACTAATTCTTCAGCCATGTGTATTTTAATTGCAGTTTATCGAAGGTACTGAGCTAGAGAGGGCGTGGAAATCTTCTAGAAGACAACGGCAGAAGGATCAAGAGAAGAAGATCTGGGAGGAGTTTGTCAAGGAACAGGATGTTGTGCAGTCTCTATGTAAAGGTAAGTACGTATAATATTTAGCCAAAAGCAGTCAATTACTTCACAGAAGCCTATTCTAAGGTGCGTCGTGACTCTCGCCCTTCGTTTGTTCATATACAGGGTGGAAAAAATTTAAGGGCCCTGGAGCGGAAATACCTTAAATCCTTTAGTTAGCTCATTTTACTGAAAGGAAACATTCCTTTATTTTTTAAAAGAAACAAAACTGCATTCAAAGATCTTCTAACATCTTCAACTAAAAACAAAAAAATAAACCCTCGCTATTTTATTATACGAATCGGTAGGATTATTTTTCAGGATAAAATTTGTTTAATAAACATTTAGTCTTACACTCATCTGTTGTACGAGATACCCATGAAATTGAATATTTATTACAAGTTCTTTATTAACAATACCTAGTACTGTTCACTTGTAAAGTAATAATGATACGCCATTATTACACAATGACAGCACGGAATAAAAGCAAAACAAAACAAAATTAGGAGGAATTGTGCTGTGCATAGATTTATTATTACCATTTAACAATTTTCTTATTGAAGTCTTCAACAAGGTACTTAAGATAAATAACATTAGCAAGCTTGAACTTCATATGATGTCTTTGGATGTAAGAAAATTATAACGTATCATTTACTTGTTACAAGTGAACAGTACTAGGTATTGTTAATAAAGAACTTGTAAAAAAAATTTAATTTCATGGGTATCTCGTACAACAGATGAGTGTCAGACCAAATGTTTATTAGACAAATTTTATCCTGAACAATAATCCTACCGATTCGTATAATAAAATAGCGAGGGTTTGTTTTTTGAATTTTTAGTTGGTTCGATTCCCGGGTGAGAAAAGCGAATTTCAGAATATCTTTGAATGCAGTTTTGTTTTTTTTTTTTTAAATAAGGGAATGTTTCCTTTCAGTATAATGAGCTAACTAAAGGATTTCAGGTATTTCCCCTCCAGGGCCATTAAATTTTTTCCAGCCTGTATATCCAGCCTACGCTCTACCTTCAAGTTATCTCTCACCTCACCATGGTTGAAGTTGAAGTCACTTCCACTTTATACCAGTATGTGTCGGTTTTTTAGCAGGCATGACTAACCCATGCAACAAAGAAACCGATCACGTCTCGCAATGTTTTGTGATGCTATAGGTACATGCTCTTTTTTGTACCATTATATGCATGGTAAGTGTCTTATAGCATGCCGTTATCAGGTTAGCTATGATGAGGAAGAGAAACAGCACCAGAAGTTAAAAAGATATTATTTTGTTCCAGATGATCCATACCAATTTGTGGATCAGTTGCCAGAAGAGAATATAAGAGAGCTCATGAAAATTGAGTGCGAAAAGATGAAGGTGGGAATAAGTGATAAAATCGAAGTAAAAGATGCTATAGCGCCCCACGAAAATATTTTTTCGATCTTTTTTTTCGACAGTAGACATATTCTGCGTTTAGTTTTATACCTATGAAGCAGTTCAATCAGAATATTTATAGCTGTTCTAGAGTTATATTGCAGATGAAAATGTGAACGTCGAGTTTTCGCTTTAAAGATTTCTATTTCTTTATGGAACTCTAAACATCCAGTGTTTTTGTTCATCTAACTAGGAACAAGAAGGTGAAAGCGATGGGTTTGGTTACATCCAGAAAGATGAGTCGCAACGTTCAGGTCATCAAGTTGTAACATTCGCAGATCACAGGCAAAGTGACGACCAGACGATTTTCTTCTTTTATGACGACGGGACACTAGGTGATTCACTTACGTTTTTCTCATGCCCTTCCACTCACAACATCTAAATATATAAAACAAAGTCGTGTTAGTTACACCACTTATAACTCAAGATCGGCTGGATAGATGTTAGTTATCTCTTTTTTGGTGTATTCTTCTCCGCTCCGAATAGCAGAATAAGTAATAAAATATCGGATAAGTTATCGAATAACAATAAATTAATTAATTAATTTTACGAATGCAAACAGCATGTGCTGCCATCTGTTGACAAAACTACGCATATAAAAGAAACCTATTTATCTAGCGTTCTGATATCATTAAATAACATCTGAACCCCAAGTTTTAAAAATCGCTTAGTTATTCCAAGAACTATTATTTCTGCATATATTCAATACCCTACGCTAAGGCTAACAACGGTACTGAAACTACTACATGGGTCCCTGCCATTCTTCTTTCGCAATGGCAAGCAATAAAACATTTCTGTATTCGCAAAAAAGGTGTATTAATGTTATTAACTTAATGATATCCTAAATTAAGTTTAACTAAAGTTAACACGATATTATTAGATTGTTAGGCGGAACGAAGTTCGCGGGGTCAGCTAGTGTTTTATAAAGACTTGGTGACTTCTACTTGTACATTGCAGTTCATTTCAGTTTATTTGTTTATCTTTAGGTACAACAATGTACACATACATGTCAAATAATAACAACAATAAAAAAAACCGGGCAAGTGCGAGTCGGACTCGCGCACGAAGGGTCAGAACCCATCATCAATAAAAACGGCAAAAAAATATGTTTGTTGTATGGGAGCCTCCTTAAATACTTATTTTATTCTGTTTTTTAGTATTTGTTGTTATAGAGGCAACAGAAATACATCATCTGTGAAAATTTCAATTGTCTAACTATCACGGTTCAAAGATACAGCCTGGTGATAGACGGACAGACGGACAGACAGACGGACAGAGGAGTCTTAGTAATAGGGTCCCGTTGGTTACCTTTTAGGTACGGAACCCTAAAACCGCAGCCAAATCCATTTAACTCGTGACTTTTTTTTTTGAGCCGCCATTTTGTGACACACACCGTTAAATTGCAACTTCATACAAGCAATTAGAAACTTGAGCTTTAGAATAACAAGAAGAAGTGTATGAAAACAAACACTTGTACTGTTTCACAATTTAATTTGCAGCAAAATTAACCCCAACTAGTTTCGCTTTCGGGTTTTGTTGTCATTCTTAGACAATGCTTATTATAAATTATTATGTTATTCCCTTGAGAATGCCGATAAGGCGAAACTAGTTGGGGTTAATTTTGCTGTAAATTAAATTGTGAAACAGTACAAGTGTTTGTTTTCATCCATGATGATGTTTCACCAAGAGCCGACAATCGCAAGTATTAACTTTAAGAAGAAGTGTAGTTAAAAGAAAACCATACCGTTTTTAGACAGCTAATGCTTAATATAATAAAACAACGAATCCATTCCTTTATTCGAGCGGAAGCTCTATGCAATAATCCACTTTTCCTAGTGTTAATTTTCTATTGGTTGAAAATTGTAGGCTCTGAAGACCAGATGGAGGATGAATCCTGCCGAATCAGCTCGTGTACCGTCCGCGAGTGTACTCCACGGGAGAGGAAACTGTTGCCTCCGTCACGTGATCTTGAAGACCTGGAGAAACGAGCAAGAAAAGGTTGTGATCATGTTATTGTTTTTGTCTACTATCCTTTAACCTGCTGAAGGAGGAAGATTTTGGCTCTTGGTAACTTGGTTCCGTGAAAAAACTACTGCTGAAGGACAAAGTTTACCTTCAGTTCTTGGTTCTGTCAAACACAGAAACCTTTATAGTGAAGCTCTGGTGTCTGTTTGTCCGTGGTATCGTGGTAACTCAAGAAGTTAAGGCGATTACCATCGCCAAATTAGCAGCTCGATGTTTGTCAGTATGAATATCAACGGAAACGACATTGAAATAACGTTCATATCAGCGCGCAATGCACAGTTTCTGTTACGACGCTCGCTGCGTCCTTGAAAGAGCGAAATAGGAAAAAAGTATACTTTTCACATGGACGTGATTGTTAGATTGAATTATCCTATGTTATGTTTATAGCTATCAAGTTTATCTATTTATCAAAGCATAAATGAATTCAATCGGCCAAGCCACTTAGGAGCAGTAGGAAATTCAAGCCAAAAAACACCATTTATTTAATACATTTTTTCATGTAGAAGTTTTGATGGTATGAAATAGAAAAATGTTGCATAATGTTGTTTAAGAGCTGATTATTCATAATACATTTTTTCATTATTTTTGGTTTGGCCGTAAACCAGGAGTAGGCTTTAGAAAGTACCCATTTGGCAATAGTAAGGCCCTTAAGCTGATATGATTCGGGTCGCATGAGGCGGGTCGCCCGTCGCACGGTTCTCTATGAAAACAGAGCACCCGCGCAGGGCGTCCGCTTAAGGCGTATGACCACGCTAAATAAGCAACTCGATGTGTGTCGGTACAAATATCAACGTAAACGACATTGAAATAATGTTCATTACAGCGTTCCTTGAAAAGTGACTGTTACGACAACCACTGCGTCTCTGATTAGCGCAAAATAGGAGAAAATAATACTTTTCACATGGACGCCATGAACGGAAAAAAAATTTGACTTGGATTTTTTAGATCTAAAAATTTCCTATAATTTGGTGAAATAATAATTAAAATCGCTTTAGGCGTTTGGAAGAAGTAAGAGAATTCTTGTGTTAATCATGTGAAACTTTCGATGACTTTCGATTCTTTGTGTCAAATCTTACAATAGAAAAACAGTTTATGAAACTTAAAATTTATTTTTGACTCTATAACTATAATGCCTATCATATATTTTTATGAAAGTTTTTGGACCACCCGTGTGGGAGGAGTAGGCCTTCAAAGACAGATCCAAATTGCAGTTGGAATATCCATTCGCCTCAAGGGGCTTGGTATCGCCAAAGGGTACTTTCTAAAGCCTACTCCTGGTTTACGGCCGAACCAAAAATATTGAAAAAAGTGTATATGAATTATCAAGTCTAACAAAACGTATGCAACATATTTCTTTTCCATACCACGAAAACTTCTATATGAAAAAAGTTTAACCAAATGTTATTATTTGTCTTGAATTCCCTACTGCTCCTATGTGGCTTGGCCGATTTAATTCACTTATGCTTTGAGTAATAGACAAACTTGATAGCTATAAACAAAAGATTATTCAGTCGAACAATCACGCCCATATGAAAAGTATTATTTTCTCCAATTTCACGCTATCAAGGACGTAGCGAGCGTCGTAACAGCCATTTTGTATTACGCGCTGATATGAACGTTATTTCAATGTCGTTTCCGTCGATATTCGTACGGAAAAACATCGAGCTGCTAATATGGCGACACTAATCGGCTTAACTGAGCGGACGGCCTAACAGTGAAAATTTAACCAAAATATTTTTTTGTAAAATACTTGTGTACCAGTGGGTCTACCGCGTAATTCTCATTTTCATCAACATCAACTTGAGATTGAAATTTGTCGTGCGTGCGACGACGCCCGCCTGACATGCCATCTCTTTTGCACGCGTTGAATTTCGCATGCATTTGCTTGAAGTTGATACAAATGAGAATTACGCGGTAGAGCCCCTGTTCTGATCAAACACTCGTTTGCTTCCACAGATAAATCAAAAATGATGGAGAACACAATTTATTGTGATAAAGTTGCAGACCTCAGGTGGAAAATAAACGAAATGCTGCTGGGCATCAAGTGCGTACATATGATCATACTTAAACCCACGACTATCTCCCAGATGGGTAGAGACCGCAATCTCCATTTACTACGATTCTGACACACCTCTTCCATATTCATATCACCAATAGCATATTTGATCAAACTTCTTAATATTGATCAAATTAATGCGTTAACCGACTCTCATTCCTTATTTCCAATCTTGATCCTGCATTTAGTCAGCAATGTATCCATCTTTTGTAGTTTATATGTTAATTTTCATTTCTCGGGTTTTAAAACTTAACTGTTACCATGGTACCTACAGCTCATCTTATACTTGGTAATCTGGTGTGACCTAAACTCGCACTTAAGACGAGGCCTTCCTTAGGCGCACAGCGGCTTTGCAATTATAGCCCGTAGACTAACTTTCATAATGTTGAAAATCACGTGAACCAAAATGCGCGCGAAACGATTCAGAACGAGTCTAATTTTAAAATTAAAATCAGCTAAAATTACAATAATGCATTTTTGAACTTACATTGGTTAATACACAATATTTTCGTGTTGATAGTAAAATATGAGACATTAAAATCAAATGGATTAAATACAAAACCAAAAAAACACTCAAAAAGAGACTCTTCAAAAATAAAATCTATCGATCGAAAGTTTTCCAATTAGGTAACGCTAAAGATAAAGGTGGTAGAGCTGATGCCGGGCCCGACTGTGGAGGTACCACCATCTTACTTGGATACCCCCTCGAAGTAATTCGGGGAAGAGTAAGAGGATAGCTCACAGGCAAAAAACCAGGAGGCCCACCATGCTTGGGACCGATGGATGGCGGTATATCCATCCCTAATAGCCGGGCCTTATATGGAACAGACTGGTGACGGGCAGCGGCGTCACTGGTGCGAGGGTTCCGGCACCGCGCTCATTAACTCGCCTGCCCAGCGTGTGTGAATATGGGAAATTATTCCAGGATGACCGCCGGGAGTGGCAAAGTCCTGGAAAAGCTCATGTCCAGCAGTGGATGATTTAGGCTGATGGATGGAAAGATAAAGGTTTGAAAAAACATAAATATAAGTTTCATATTGATTGCGTCAGTGGTAGATTCAGTACAATCGTTCGAAAACTGTTGAAAAAGGAAGGCCTCCTCTTAGGTATCGCTTATCCGTGACTTAAGGGCCTTACTATTGCCAAATGGGTACTTTCTAAAGCCTACCCCTCGTTTATGGCCAAACCAAAAATAATGAAAAAATGTATTATGAATAATAAACTCTTAGACAATATATGCAACAGTTTTCTTTTTCATACCACCAAAACATCTACATGAATTATTTTTTTTACTGAATGGTGTTTTTTGACCTCAAATTCCCTACTGCTCCTGAGTGGCTTGGCCGATTGAATTCATCTATGCTTTGATAAATAGATAAACTTTATAGCTATAAACATAACATAAGATTATTCAATCGAGTAATCACGTCCAAGTGAAAAGTATAAATTTCCCCTATTTCGCTCTATCAAGGACGCAGCGAGCGTCGTAACAGCCACTATGCATTGCGCGCTGGTATGAACGCTATTTCAATGTCGTTTCTGTTGATATTTGTAGTGACAAATATCGAGCTGCTAATTTGGCGATGGTAATCACCTTAAGTAGTCCATTACTGCACGGCGTGACTTATAAATTTATAAGTCACGCCGTGCAGTAATAAGTTATAAGGGTCGGTCCCCCAAATCAAAATATTTTTAACAAATACTACCTATTTGCGTAATTCCTTAAGGTTAAACGTCAGTCGCTTAACACAAAGTGCGTAACTTAACTTTGTATTTCTTGTTTAGAAGTTAATAACTGAAAAACATGATGGTATGTGGCAGTTAACACCAATAGGTATTACTGAGGTTTATAAAGCATGAGCTTGAAATTCAATGCACAATTTGCATCTATCCTCTCTTATCTGACTGTGTGTTGTTTATAAAATTATGATTAAAATATCAAAAATGAATTTTGTTACTGAATAATTAATTATGTTACATGTAAATTTTATTGAAGTTTTTTTTTAATATTTGCATGCTAACTTCTTATTAATAAGGCGATTTCTCTGCATAACTTTTTTCCATCATATGCATAACCCTATTCTAAGCAAATAGATGATAATTATGATTTATGTTGAATACTTACTTATGTCATGTTTCAGTGTGTCCTTAGAGAATCGGTGGTTTATCAACGTGGATCCTGAAGCCATTCCAAAGATGAAGAGGCGTTCTAGCGAGTTCAGCGCAAGGTTTACTCGGATACACCTTTACCAACTGAAAAAACAGGTATTTCTATTCTACTACAACTCAGTAGTTCTTTCTAACCAATCAAAGAATTTATACACCTTTTAGTTCCACTATTTGTTTGCTTTAAAAGAATATGCTGATTAAATAAGTTTACATATTTTAACTATTCTCTATCCATCACCACGCGGTGTAACATCAACCTCAGAAATAATAAGAACAATCTTTAATACCGTAAAACACGTTGGATTTTTCTACCTAAAATTACCTAAATCATATAGATGACAGAATTATCAAAGTTCCATTGAAGCTAAGCCATATACAAGCCCCATATTGGATGCAGAGTACTAGCACCGTACGACACTCCTTAAATATAGAATTGGTCAAACCTATCACTCCCGAACTGAGTAGAGTCGTACTCTAAATACTATTAATAATGCAGTGTTCGAAGATATAAAAGGGTACTTTCACTACAAAAGGTCACGGAGTATTCTTACTCAGTAAATTAGTATAGTAAGGTGTCCTAATTAATATACCGGGTTTGCGTCGTTGAGCGACCGCTGCTCGCACCGCAATCTTTGAAAAATAGTACAAAAAGCCAGTATTTCGAGAATATCTTCTCTCCAGCGCCATCTAGGTTAAAAATAGTTGAGACAAAGTTATAGCAAATAAAATTTTCTACAACTTTTGTCTGAAATATATTTGCATCAGATAAATTGTTCATGTGTTACAGCGAAGTAAATCTAATTTCTGTAATTGGCAAAATCACTAAATTTCTACCCTTGAGCTCCCGACGCGACGCTCAAAATTTAGGGATTTGCGAATTGGAGAAATTTGCTGAGCTTTACTCCGCTGTGACTCGTGAACCATGTATCTGAATGAATATGATTCAGACAGAAGTTGTAGTAAATTTTATATTCTCTAGTTATGTTATAACTATTTGAAACTTAAATAGCGCTGAAGAGAAGACATTCTCCAAAATTTGTTTTTTGGTAACATTTTTCCACGATGGCGGCGCGAGCGGCGGTCTCTCAACGTCGCAAACTCGGCATATTAATTAGAACGCCAATTTATACTAATCCACCAATTTCGGACATTCCATGAACTTGTAAGGCAGAACCTACCCAAAGACTGGACCATAAGTACGATGTTTCTTTTCAGCTAAATGACATAAGTCGCAACAACGCCATGGCCCTGCCTTTTGCGAAACACACTCAGTTCCAGTCGCAAATGGTGCGAATTGTTTCACTGCACCAGAATATGCTAAACTCCTTACAGGTAAATAGTAACCGACCAAAAAACTTTTATTGCTTTAAACTAGAAACTTCATAATTTTTGCACAAAATAAGGCAACAGACAAATTAATAAATTAGACAATAAAGGTAGAATAATCAAATTAAACGAAATGGCCTGAAAATGTAGGTCAAAATCAAACTGATTAACATTTCTGAGCTGACAAATTGCATTTAGATCTGAGTCGTGCATGACCGAAGTATTTTAATATTTTTTTTCAGTTGTTCTACAAAACCCTCGAACACACGCCATGCCTTCGCGACGGTGTTGTGATACTGAACGCCATCTCGCAACTTGTCCGTGACATCTCTGTGACGTGTGATGCCGTGCTGTGTCCGAAGGGCTACGAAGCTGTGAAGGATTTGTATAATGATGTGAGCGATTTCTTCTGATCCTAGTGACGTAACAGGGATGGCGTCACATAGGGCTCGTTCGGTAATAGCGTCCGACGACGCAAGTTGCTTTAGTGTTGTTCAACTATCGATCATATCGGACATTAAAAGAAGCATAAATATTTATAATATCGTTAGTACTTACTAGGATTTATAAAATGACTTTACTTTTAATATGATCGACAGTTTTTATTTCGATTTAATTCACATTTATAAAGACAAGTGTCGATAATTCAACTATCGAAAAGTGGAAATCACTATCACCTAGTGCAGGTATGGGGAAACTTTGTCCTGCGCGTGCAGGCCGTGCGCCATATATTTACTAACGAAATATATGGCGAACCAAGTTGTTGCATTTTTGGCTATATTATTTACTGAAATAAAAATATTAGTATTTTTTTTCTGAAACACTAATTTATCGTGCAATATTACAAAATAACTATTGGAATAAGAAAGAAATTGCAAATTACAATTAAATTAAACTTTCAAGTTAGCTGCGAAATTTCTAACAATACGAAAACTTCACTTGATTTTTGTTGGATGGTCGCGGGCCGGAGATGGCCCATGGTCTGTAGTTTCCCCATCCTTGACCTAGTGCCTCGTCGGGTGATGTTACTGGCCACAGCACAAACATAATCCCCCAAAATGTACTTCATGTATCTGCCCCTCTGCGGCAACAGCGAGCTATGAAGCCGTGATTTTCGAAGCAAAAATGAGACATGACGTAGGATCTGGCAACTGGTTGTCGGTAGAGCTAGGAATATAGCTTGAGTTTTACTGGCATTTGCCACAGACCATCGATATATGCGATGTATGGCTTTCTGTGTTGTGGAACCTACCTGTTCATGCCCAGCAAGATGATGAAAAGCTTTCGTTTGGACCAGCGGGTCTACCACGTAATTCTGATTTTCATTAACATCAACTTGAGATTGAATTTTGACGTGCGTGCGAAAGAGACGGCATGTTAGGCGGGCGTCGTCGCACGCACGTCAAATTTCAATCTCAAGTTGATGTTGATCAAAATCAGAATTACGTGGTAGACCCGCAGTAAGGAAAGCCGGCTGGAAGTGAGTCGAAGATGGCGGTCATTTTAGTTTGAGTTTTTTTGAATTTTGCAAGATAATTTTGGTTCATTACTTTGGTTCATTATTTGGTACTGCACTTTATTTTTACTTAGTATTAGTATTAATACTTAGTCTTGTATGACAAGATTGATGGATGTGGAAAAGGCGAAAGAGGTGTGTCTGGATCGTAACAGATGGAAATCTGTAGTCTCTGCCTACCCCTCTGGGAGACAGGCGTGATTTATGTATGTATGTATGTCATACTTAGTCTAGCGTTTATTGCTTGTAAAATGTTTTGGCAAACGCAAGTTACTATTAGACAAAGATTTCAAAAGTAAAGATAAGCCGTTACCGTACTATGACAGCACCAAAATGTTCCCACCTTTAAATGGGTGACGCTCACACGTTTGGAATCAGTGCTCATTTGAACACAGTGATAGTTGGACGCCTTAAGTGCACTTAAAGTTAATCATTTTAACAACTTTAGTAGTCTGATCAGTTTGCTGACCGTAGGTAGACAGATTGCGCACTCATAGTGTGCGCGCGTCGGCATTATGTTAACGCACGCATTCAAAAGTAATGCAATAGATTTTAGGTATCAGAGCTCATCTAAACTTTTGAGATCTTTGCTATTAGATTTCATTAATTTGTTCCAGAATATTCTTTCGACTATTGAGATGTTACATGAAACTCTTCATGAATATTCAGAAAAAATCGAAGAATTTCTGTCTAGCAACGACAACACAGACCTTGTAAGTAGTAAATTAGGAAGTCATTATTGTCAATTCCCAATAGCTAATTTCAGCTGAATAAATTCCTAAACATGACAAGTTACTGACGGACATATCGATAGACAGTAAAAGCCACTCCACATTATTGGCGAGAATCTCGCCTGAAGGGAACAAAGCTACACGAGTAAGGCAAAACGCTGTAGAGTCTTTCTCCTTTACTTTGTCCCTTTCATGGCGAGAGTCTCGCCGAGAATGTGGAGCGGCCTAAATGCCTAGTTTACACGGTTAGAGTAACTGGTAGAGCACCAGGGTTAAAAACAGAGGACGGCCTACCCTAGCAACTTTTTTTATTACCCGTTTAGCACAATAAGTCTAGTGGCAAAGACCTTGTTTGCATTTGATAGAGGTGATTATATTATGTTGGCTCATTGGCCTTTTTTTTGGACGCGTAATACTAACGATCTCGCACCTCAACAACAAATTGGTGTAATTTTAGCTAATACTGAAATATTTTCTAGGGAAAAAAAATTGGATTTAAGTTGAATCCCTTCAAATTTCTATTACCTTTTAAAAAAAAAAAAAACAAGTTGATCTCTTAACCGCGTTCTTGAAACAAACGTTTGAAAACCAAAAAAAAGAGAGCTGAAAACATTTTTTTTTTTTTTGATAAAAGTATAAATCTTAGTACATTGTTTATAAGTTGAATCTCTAGATAAAAAATCAATAAATCAAATGTATTTTTTGCAATACAAGAAGAGTCCGAATTTCTTCAAACGAATCCTCGAAAGTCTGGCGTTGTTCATGCTCTAGGCTCATGTACGGTCTTAATGTAAACAGTACAAAATAGTACTAAAAATTCCCGAGCAAAATTGGCGAGAGCATGCGCAGAAGTCATTTATAGGGACTGTTCAGAGGACAAAAGGGAGGCGCAACGGGAAAGCAGGGGCAGGCGCCGCGCCGCGCGGCTTTGATTGGTTTGTTATTAGTCGCTCTCTGTTTGCCGCGTTGTCACCATGTCTCCGGGTGCTTGAGTACAGTCACGGAAACAAACATTTTTAGTAAAGCGTATTATTTTATTAAATTCTGTTTTTGAGCTGCAATTTAGTTACAAAAATGCCGAAAAACAAAGTTTTGACTAGACAGGCAAAGAAAATGGTATACTTCGTGCACTGTTTCATAAAATCGGAGACTGTGGAAATAGTTGAACGTTTAAAAGAGGTTATAAAAATAAAAAAGAACTACTGGTGAATTACAAAAAAACTTGAATCTCGCTATTATAGGATTGAAACTTATTCAAAACAGAATAGAAGAAAGTAATATATCAACATTAATTCAAACCAGTAATAATTTGGAAGAAATAAATATTCATTATCCATCAGGATTATGTCTTATTACACTAACAACTTGCCAATTCCATTTACACAATAAAATATCAGTACTTAATGTAGGTATGTTTATTCATAAAATCAGGCTAAGCAATTATGTCCGCGAGTGTACGTGCGCAACCGTACCCCCACTACTTTTGTTCCCGCATCTTAATCCGTGTAATTTATTCTGTGACTGTAGCCGGTGGTGTATTTTAAGATATGGCACCTTGGGCCTGTAAAGTTTGTAGCCCTTTAAATTAACGAGAAAATAGGAAAAATATTTCAATTAAAAAATAAAAACCTGCAGTGTGTTGATGTGGGCTGTGGTGATACCTTACAAACAAATGAACACCATTTATTCAATATTTACGTATTTTCCGATGAACATTTTTTTTTAATGACAGTATTATAAATCAAAAAGCAATAAAATTAAAATACTTAGACGAATAAACCAGATAGGTACCTAAAGATTGATAATGAAAAGTGCCCAAATCTGAGCGCGAGGTGCAGCTTGCGCCGCCCCTCGCAGCCTGCCACCCCGGGCCATGGCCCTTTTGGCCCTAGGGTAAAACGTCACTGCCTGTAGCTGGGATAAGAGAGTAGATAAGCTATGTGGTAAAGAAATCGGCTAAATACTACGCTAGTTACTTTACTTCTAACTAGCCAAAATGTAAACCCTGTTAAAAATTCATAATACGGCTCCTGAAAAAAAAAAACCAGTGTCCAGTGTTATTGTATAAAAAACGGCCTTTTTTAGGATTTGAGTCCCGCAAAGAAGCTAAGTGGAAAAAATAAGGAAAAGAAGCAGAAATTTGGCTCTGTGCTATCATCATCGAGATCGAAATCAAGTAAGTTTGATCCACAAGTATAAGTCGTAATTTAAAAACATTATACATTACCGAACCTTCAGTATAAAAGCTACATTAATTTTAAATAACTCTATCGACTTTTACAGATGTCGACAACCGACTTTCAATGTATTCCATGGGATCTTATAAATTTAAGTGAGTATACTCCGGGACTCCTATACCAACGACTTCTCTATATCAGGCCTTACAACTGAAATGGCTTTTAGTGATGACGTCATCACTAGTGGTACATGCGATTTTAATACAGGATTTTCAAAAACAAATTTTTCATTCCATTTTATTTTTAGCACCGTATTTATTCATAATTTTAAGAAACTTATTACTTTTGAATTTTTACATCTTTATGTATTATTTTTATGGTTCTTACTTTTTTTGTATTAATTATTAATTCAATTTTTAAAAAGTTGTGAAATTGCTTTCTATTTTTCATCCGGTCTGAAACGTCAAATAAAATAAAAATCAATAAATCTGCCAAACTCCCCTAAAGAAATGTCTTCCTTGTACCACTAGTGATGACGTCACATTTGAGTTGTCAGGCCTGTACAGAATGTACACTGGCAGTAGGTGTTGCCATAAGAAATAACATAACTAAAATTAATGGAATTTTTGTTATTTTATTTCACAGTGAAAGACGACCCATTCATTCGATTATGAAACGGCAAAAAAAAGTAGAAGAGCCAGAACTATTCAAATCAGCTAGGTAATTTAATGGCAATAAACATACAGACCTTGATATAGCGTTATAAATTAATAAAACCGGCCAATTGCGTGTCGGGCCACGCGCATTGTGCGGTTCCGTAGTTGACCGTAACTTAGGAGGTTCATATACTTGTATTTACCAACTGTTTTACACAACTAACAACTTCATCTAAGCAATTTTCAATGGAATTTGTACAAAATTTTCATTTCAAGTTGGTCGACTATTACTCTTTAACTAATAAAGCCTGCTTAACTGTGATCATTTTCCTTTTAACTTTTCCTACTACTGCCTTAAATTTTTTAACACATCTAAAAGCAACCGTTTAGTTGGCAGAGGGGACACTTAATATTTCGCAAACGAAATGCGAAATGAATCGAAAATTGGTTTTCACACAAACACAATATTTTTGAAAGACCTATCCAAAGACACTCTGCACCATGGGATTGACAAGAAAAAAAAGTAATTCCTACTATCAAGTATAATCATACAAAGTAATTTAATGTCAAGGTGGATAATATTAATTATACAGGTTGGTCCGTATATAGGGATCCAAATTTTTTTTGAGTACTTAGCACTGCGGCTAGCATATAAAAATTCTTTAGGTCAGCAAAAATGTATAGTCTACAAGTCTTTTTAACTACAGAAATGGCTAGCTACTACTTCCATGCCAAATTTCATTTCAATCCATGCAACAGTTTTCACATAAGAGTGGTTTATTCGGATATAGTAGGGAGTTTTAATAGAGTAGCAGTTCTTACCACCCATAAAGCTACAAGCCCAAGTACCTAGAAATTGCAATAAAACGTGTTTACAAAGCTCCAGTTAAGAAAGTAAACACTAAATTTGCAAAAATTTGTGGATATATTAATAATTTGCAATATTCCGCTAAACACTCTTACCATGCTATTCAAAATGCAGACTCAAGCACCGCCCGCCCTCCCGCATAAAACATGCACAAGCAAAGCAAGCAGTACGAGCACAAAATAAAGCAATCTTAAATAACAAGCAAGAAAACTTATCGACACGGGTTTCGCCTCTAAACGAGGCATCCTCAGGATGTGTAGTCCGCCCGACCGCTCGACAGCAAAAATATATCCACAAATTTATGATGGACTTCCGCAAAGTAACGCCTCTTTCAATAAATTTTACTAAATTTGCAGTAAAATTTCATGAATTCTCACATCCATATATTTATATTTATAATAAAATGCACAAAATCTGTGACTTCCATAATCTCACTTGTCGTTAAGCTAAACAAAAAGTTAAAAAGACTCTTCTCAAAATGTCATACGAAGAATCTGAGGTCATTCTAAATATCACCTCCTAAGTAACCCCACATAAACTATTACACAGTTAACGTATTATGTACCTATATACGTATTTAGTTACCTATAGTTTCTTCTATATATTTAGTCCTCGTTATATTGTTTTCAATGCATGTGCTCGTAAAGGCCCACTTTTTATGCATCAAAACCGAACAAAAAGTCGATTATTTTGCCCTAGGGCTTTATTATTATCATTTTTTTAATTTATTTACAATGGTTGGCTAACCTGTAGACTTTCCTGTGTACCATAGATGTTATACTTTTTTTCCACTGTTTAACGGCTCTGGATACAGTCCTTTTGAGCCAATTATAATTTAAAGTTCACAAGATTATATTTGTTTTCATTTCCTCACACTATGCATTGAAAAACGTAGTATGATACACGGGCGTAAGAGCAATAAATTACTCGGTTACGTTTAAAACACTCGCTACGCTCGTGTTTTAAATCGTCCTCGTAATTTATTCCTTTGCGCCCTTGTAGCATAAACTACTATTAAATTAGGTATATTTTGTAATCTTGTATTGTTTAAAGTTCCAAACACTTGCCTGTCTTACTCAACCTTGTTCATATTACCCTGTGTGCGAAAATGTTAAATGTCTGGAAAACTTCATTGTTAGTACCCACGAGTCAAGCTCGCTTAGTCGGGGGCCACCAGAATTGTGGCAAAATTTTCGTAAAATGTTATAAAAACATTTTATTTTTTCTCTCTTTCTTTTGGCAACTCATGTAAATTTAATTGTGTTGGTATGGTTTTTAGAAAATAAATAATTTTGAATTTGAATTTGAATTAAGTATAAACAATCTACAAAAAAAATGTATCGCTTTATACGAGATATCTCGTATAGTAACGTTATGCATCATTATTTATTTCATATAAAAACGGCTCACCTCAATAATCGGGAAAGCTCATCGGGAAAGCCGACCAGTTTCAGCAGATTTAGACTGCCTTCATCTGGGCGAGTAAAGACGTTTACGCGACGATCCGAGTGTGGATCATGAATTATCCTCAAGTCTCATTTAATTCTATAATTATTTGTTTCGTTTTTTACTTCATAATTCATAACGTTATTAACAAACAGAAAGAATAAATTCAATCACTTGAACTTTTTACCGGTATGTTTATAACGTTATATAGGTCTGCATACATATTTTATATTTTGAAGAAGCATTTAAAAAAGTAAATGTTTCAGAAGATCTCGTCGTCCCCTCATGAGAGACCCGCACGAAGGTCAACCGAAGCCTTGTCGATCACAACTGAAAGAAGCAGAAGGAGATATCACGACTATGGTGGAAGTTTTCGGTTCTGTAAGTTGAAAGTCAATCATTTTTGAAGGTCTTATACGGTCACCCGGTACTTGCAGGGCGCAATACAAATGTTATTGAATGGCAATAACTCTGCCATAAAAGCCAAAAAAAAAGTAAAATACAAATTACATTAAATTAATCTGTTACTAGTCGAAAAGGTTTTACTTGCCAATTACTGCTGAATTTTAATACCAAAGAAACTTAACTTGCAACTTATTTTTATTCTAGTGCGCATCGAGTCATAACAGCTTTTGCGATACCGACTATCAAAAGGTTTGTCAACACAATAAAGTTAAGAATATTATTTTTATAATTGAGGTAGTATTATTTGCTATTGAAATAATAAATGAATATAATATAGCTCAATTCCCAACAACTATTTAAAAGTGAGGCTTTCCGCGGCAGTTTAAAATACGCGGCAACGAAATGTTGGAATAACTTATCACCTCCTAATCCCCGTTCATTAATTAAAACTTTTGTCAGGTTCCAACACTGACAGCAGGGTAGCGTATACAATTTTCAACGCGTGCGACAGAGATGGCAATAGAACCCGTGTCGCGACCCTATATCCCGGTCACATTATCTCGAGACCTCGCTGGAATGCGAACCACCCGCCCCCGTTCTCCTTTCACCTCCCCGCGCTCTGTATCTGAGCGCCGACGCGACGTGACGTCATCGACGCCAGGTCTCGAGATAATGTGACCGGGTTTTAGTTTATGAACGCGCCCCTGTTAGAAATAGTGAAACTAAACAAGAGTTTAAAAAAAAACATCAAGATATCATTTTTCTCACCAAAAATCGATCGCTATAGTATATATATCGCTATTGCCTACTTACGCTTATTACGGTTTCTTTACCTGCCCCTCTATTACGTATCTTTAGTTGCCAACTGGACTGGGTGCCTATCATCAAAAACAAAGCTAAGAATTGGAATTTCAAAATTGCCTTTAGTGGGTATTGAACTATTTACGAACTGTGTCATCACTTCAGGTGCGAACATATCCTTAGACAATCGGAATTTGATAGTATATGTATGTTTTTGATGATAGGCACCCAGTCCAGATGGCAACTGAAGATACATAATTGGCCCTCAGGTTAAAATTGGATGAATCATATTATGATTTTGTTGTAATGTCGTCTCTTTTGCACGCATGAAGAAACTCTGACTCCATCCTACTCTCAAATCATTCTATGATTCACCCAAGTTGGCCTTTTTAGATCCCCTGCTCCTTCGTTTGGTCAAAGATCAAAATTCTCCGATACTATACAAGGTGACTTTTTGATCATCGTCCAAATTCATACTGGTGGCTTGGTAAGTGATCAGTATCATGCATCAATAACAATTTTGGTGAAATTCGTAAAATGAAATTTCGACTCCCCATAGTGATTCACTCGGGACTGGAACTGAATTTATATGGGAAGCCGAATTTTCATTATACGAATTTCACAAAAATTGTTACTGATCCAAGATACTGATCACTTATCAAGCCTCCGGTATGAATTTGGACGATGATCAAAAAGTCACCATGTATATAATAGGTCTTTACATATATTATGAAATTGCGGAAATTTTCGTACAGATTCATGAGTTCATAATTTCTGTAATTCAATAGTTATTTCTATTATTTGTTTTTTGTTTGAAAGATGATTTCAAGGTTTTTTTCATCTACGTATTAAATTTTGTTTTTATTGTCAGTTTGATAACCAAAATTAAAATTTCAAAAACAGTTTGTCCTAAATGCCATCCGTTTTCATGATAAGATTTGTAATAATTTTTTACAGCTGACAGTTTTCAAAAATTAAATTAATGTTGCTGTTAGCTTAATGTTGTCTCATTCATATACAAAAGAAATTACACAATTTGGATTTATCATTCCTAAAAAAATACAAAAATGTTAGTACTGAAAATTGAGTTTCCTTCAAACTCTCCATAGAAAACGGCAATAATATATATACAAATTTATTTATGTTCATACAACACATTCATACTAATATTAAAGATAGTGTTTACTTCGAATTTATATTTATACTATTTTACGTACATATGTATATATTAAGTGTATCAATTTTTATTTAACAGTACAGGCCTGGCAGAAAAACAGCGCGTCGTTGTTTTTATCGCAATGTTTATGCTCAGTCAGACCTTTTCGCTGCTTCAACAAACGAAATTGTATTGCAAATGTCTTTTTAATACAGTTGCTCAAAAAGTGGCGTATTGCAGGGACGTATAGCGTTCGGGATGTGGGCTATTACATACTCGAGCTTTTTCTTTACCTTTTCCGAACTCGTGCGTTCTCTTTCCCAACTGTCAAAATAATATCTATTAAAAAGAAAAAAACAACCACGAAGTTTTTACAAAAAAAAATTCATAGAAGTTTTTATGATTCATGCAAATATTTCTAAAAAGAAGCTACTAATTTGTTTCAATATCAGATTTAATGATTTGATTCAATGAGTTAGGTTATGTTTTATTTCATTTCATCTCATTAAATTTCATTTTCATTTCATATCAATAAAAAAATTCTGCTGCAGACTTGGCTGTATGGGCATAGTTCCCTTTGCCTACCCAGAATGGGCGAAGAAAACAAAAAAAAAACTCTGCTTATATTCTTTTACGGTTGGCGCCATTTTTTAAAAATTTTCTTTGCGGGTTTAATTGTTTGTTGCACAAAATGAGTAATTTCAACGATATTTTATTTGAATTAACACCACCGACCGGAACTCAGTATAATTGCACAAAATGCTTCGGAGAACATTTTACCGGAAAAGTCAAAAAGTCGCTACATATCTACATACGACGAATTTATTGCGTGGAGTATTAGTTAGTTGAGTTTATTGTGTTTTTATTATTTTATTAAATTGCTTCATTTTTTCGCAACTGTATTAAAAATAGTTGTTCAGTAAACGTGCGGAACCGTCATTGCAACTTGTTCCGACTGTCAACCCTCACCTTCGGCTGCGCCTCGGCTCGGGTAGACATTTGTCGGAACTCTTTGCAATGACAGGCTTTCCGCACTCGTAATGAAATATACTATTTATTTATGTAACATTTTTATTTGTATTTGTGTGTATTAATGTGTATTATTTTTAATTCTCATTATCTTTTTGTGTCTGCTTACTGATTTACTTGTTGCAGCGAATAAATGGCGTCTTATTCTCATTCCTATAGCAAAAAGTTACTAAAATATTAACCAGGGCCAAATAAAAAAAAATTGTAACTACAAATATATAAAATCGAAATCTTTCTTCATATCTTTTAATAACAAATACCTTATTATTTTATAGATTTGCATTGTTATTTGATGATGTTATAATTATTATTATGTTATTTGAATAAATAAACATTGCATTTGTTTTTCCTGAATGATTTAAATATAAAAAATACACTGACGCTTTTTCATATTTGTTACGTGTAATTCTATAATTTCATATCAAGCCGAATTGATCCAGCAGTCAGTCACTGAAACTGTAAACTCTTTTAATTGGGTCAGCGACAGCTCGACACGTGTCAACTCGACACGAATAATAATACCAGAAACTACGTCTAAAAAAGTGGTTTGTACCGTCGGCATAAAAAGTATCGTCCTCTTAAAATATGGAATTTTGTTTTAATTTATTGGTAGAATTATATATTTATTTTTATGAATAAATGTAATGAATATTTTATTAAATTCAATGCTATGAACTTCTTCTACTATTTGTTATTATTCGGTTGTTATTTTCATTACAGTCCACTAGTAGTCTAGTACCATAGGCTTAAATTTTAATGGAATTTAACATCATTTGGATTATTGAAAAATGTTTTTGGCGCACCAAGACTCTTGTTTCGCGCTCTGTAGTTTTCGTTGCATTGATCTATATTTAGGATATATGTCATGCACTTCTTTATTTTTTAATTGCATTCGGTTCTTTTAGCAAAATTTGGTACACATTTCGACGAATGTGGAGTTATAACTTGCACAAAGTTTCGGATCTCTTTCACCTGGCCACTACATTTTAATTCTTTTCTTCTATTTTCACATAACCACACAGTTGAAATTAGATTTTCACGGCGTTTTAAATAAACGTGACCGGCGTGTAATAAACTTAAACCCCGCTGATTTTTTATTAATTTATGATTACAAGTTGTAGCCTGGAAAGGCCCTTCGCCCGACATTGTCAACAAGTAACTGAACTAATGATCTTCCTAATCATGTAGAATGCACAAAAAATTGCTAATATGCAGCGTAAGAGAAAGAGAGATAAAAAAAATCCATTGTTACCAGTATCACTGAACCAGTTATTGCGAGCCAAGGGCACGGTCAATTTTTCGCAGAAAAAGCGGGCTTGTCTTTTATGCGCTAGACTATTGTAAATTTGATATGCAAGAGTGAGATAGAAAACTTTTCTATTGTTATCAGATAACTGATATGTGTCATTTTCTTAGCAAAGGAACGCGTGTGTTTTTTAGTCCAGACAATTAAAAAAAAATGAATGAACTTAGGCTACTTACGTAGGTATCATTATTGAAATAAGTGTTAGATAATTATGTATTCCTGCTTTGTATGGAAAAAAAAAATCTTCGGAAAAAATTTAATTATTTATTTCGAGTTATGGATTTTCTGCCTGACCGTACAAATCACCGTAATGGGGAGTGAAATATCTGGTATTATTATTCGTGTCGAGTTGACGCGTGTCGAGCTGTCGCTGACCCTTTTTGCGTGAAATACTAATGAAATGAATAACAGAACAAAAAACTGTCAAACTCGTGAATAACCGCAATTTTAAGTTCTTCTGAGAATAAGGAAGGTTAGGAAGATTAGAAAATTTCAAAAGGTTCAACTGTTTGTCTTATTTACTCAGCAAGGTGTATTTTTATCAGCAAGGTGTATATTTCCAGACTCCAGTGTCAACATCCCGAAGTAAACAGCCAGCATCACCGCAAAGTTTATATAACTCTGTCGTTGGTGCAAACCCAACACCAAACAATTCACAAGTTCCTACTCCTAGAAACATGGGGAATACTGCGAAAGGCGACGCTATAACGAAAAAAAACGCAAGTTCTACAACCTTGATTGCTCAAACAGACATGATTGCGGAAGAGAAAAAGCCCAGCCAAAAGAACAAGGCATTAACACCAAGAAATAGAAATTATTATAGAGGTACAGATGCGGCAACTAATAAAGCTAAAGTAGCCACACCCAGAAATAATAATAAACAAAAAGATAGCTTCAAGAAACAACAAAATTGTGATAATGTCAATACGGCAGAATCACCGAGGAATGAATACAGTTCAAAAGAAAGCCAACCTCCCCATAAGATTTTGGTGCAGTGTGTCCCAAAAGGATATGTACAATCTTTGGAACAAGATGCTGGTCGAAAAGCGTTTGGGAAAACAAGTGTTGAAACTCCACGGGAATCGAAAATGGTTACAAAGCATGATGCCAAACACCGTGAAAAAGATGCAAAGGTGAGTGTGCTAAACTTATTTAGTACTAGCTGACCCGGCGAACTTCGTTCCGCCTAACAGTCTAATAATATCGTGTCAACTTTAGTTAAACTTAATTTAGGATTTCATTAAGGTAATAACATTACTACGACTTTTTTGCAAATACAGAAATGTTTTCTTGCTTGCCATTGCGAAAGAAGAATGGCAGGGACCCATGTAGTTTCAGTACCGTTTTTAGGCTTAGCGTAGGGTATTGAATATATGCAGAAATAATAGTTCTTGGAATAACTAAGCGATTTTTAAAACTTGGGGTTTAGATGTCAGAACGCTAGATAAATAGGTTTCTTTTATATGCGTAGTTTTGTCAACAGATGGCACCACATGCTGTTTGCATTCGTAAAATTAATTTATTTATTTATTGTTATTCGATAATTTATCCGATATTTTATTAATTATTCTGCTATTCGGAGCGGAGAAGAATACACCAAAAAAGAGATAACTAACATCGATCCAGCCGATCTTGAGTTATAAGTGGTGTAACTAACACGACTTTGTTTTATATATTTTTTATTTATTTATTTATTGTTATTCGATAATTTATCCGATATTTTATTAATTATTCTGCTATTCGGAGCGGAGAAGAATACACCAAAAAAGAGATAACTAACATCGATCCAGCCGATCTTGAGTTATAAGTGGTGTAACTAACACGACTTTGTTTTATATATTTAGATAAGTGTGTAATGTTCATTTCTGCTACTTGCCAATAGATGGCAGTGGTAGTAAAACTTTTCGAGTATTAAATTTTTAAAGCATGAAAGTTGACTTTACAAGCAAGTTGAAGAAAATAGAATAATCGGAGGTTACGAAACCGAGGCATTCATTTCGTGTCACTGAATCGCGGTTGATCAAATTTAAGTATATTTATCGGATTTATTGCAAAGCTAAGATATTTTATTGTTCTTGTTAAGCTTTGCACGATTACAGTTGTTTGAAATAATAAGTGCAATAGAAAACATTGTCACAGGGTAAGTATTTCGAAAGTATTGTTATTATCGTAAAGTGATTTACATAAAATTACATTGCACCATTAATATACATATGTAATCTGTAACTTACAGCCTTAAAGTAACGTCCTTTTGGATGGATCCACTTTACTGAGGAGATACCAAGTCCCTGGCTCGGGAATCGATTTCTTCCACATTTCCATGACCGTAATTAACGGTGAATGCCCGTGACGTCACCAACTGTAAGTTGCTTTACTCCTTTTCACTTGCATCCTGTGCTATTGGAGAACTCTGTCTACGGACCTGCCATTAATTGGAACTCGGGATTCTTGAGGGAAATAGCGGCAGTGTCAATTCAAGCAAACCAGAGATCGGATAAAACCCCTGCCGATAATTGAAGGGTTTTTTACAAAAACAATATAATTTTTTTCACCATTTTTTTCAGGAGCTGTAATAATTAGTTTTATTTTATGATCTGTTGGTATTATGTTAATCTCAATAGTACTTAACAAACTTCGTAGTAAATAAATGTTTTTCTATTATGCTGATTATTAATTTTGCTGATTTTTGTAATAAAAGTACCTTTTTCATCAGATTTTGCAACCATCCATCAGCTTAGTTCATCCACTGCTGGACATAAGCCTTTCCAGGACTTTGCCACTCCCGGCGGTCATCCTGGAAGAATTAAGAATTGCCCATACTCACACACGCTGGGCAGGCGGGTTGGTGAGCGCGGTGCCGGAACCCTCGCGCCAGTGATGCCGCTGCCCGTCACCAGCCTGTTCCATATAAGGCCCGGCTATTAGGGATGGATATACCGCCAGCCGTCGGTCCCAGGCATGGTGGGCCTCCTGGTTTTTTGCCTCTCCCCCGAATTACTTCGAGGGGGTCTCCAAGCAAGATGGTGGTACCTCCACAGTCGAGCCCGGCATCAGCTCTACCACCTGTGGTATTTTGCATATAAAGGATGTATTAATGACTGCTCAGAAACTTAAACTTCATGCTCCACTGATCATATTGAAAAACGTACATACAAAAACTTTTAAAATCACGCGAAAAAACCATTTAAGGCGCTATATGCTGCAAAAGTGCTGCTACTTTAGAAAAAAAAAACATGATTTACTTACTAGAATAATTATTGAAAATCTGCTCAAGTAAATGCGGGATATAGCCATGAACTATTTTTAAATAGCATAATTTTTATATATAACGTCTTTGGTGAGCTAAAATTTTAAATTATGCCAAAAGCGGCCGTTTTATCCGGGTTATATCGTCTAAATTGACACTTTTTGAAGTAATTTATCTGCTGTTCAAAAGCAGTCCTAAGTTAAATAAATTAGTACAACAATTTTCGGATCTTTTTCTAGATTTTGAACCACCAGAAACGCGATTGGAAGAATTTCACTCGACAGAATTAATTTTTTACTTAAACAAATAATCTGTGTACAATTACATTGTTTTTGCAAAATCGATCATTCTTTCAGGACGCTTTTAGCGTTAAACAAGTTGTTTTAGCCAAAATACGATTTTATTGCCCTGTAGATTTTTTTCTAAGAAATGCAGTGGTATATCTAAAAATTACTAAACGTTGTTTTTGTAAAAAAACCCTTCAATTGGCATCATTATTGTGTGTGTATAGCAACTAGCTATAAAGAAACGTTGTTGTGATCAACTCATAAGGCGAGTTAGTATTTTCACAATTCTAAATGTATAGGCCAAGAGCCACAAATCTTTTACACACATATTATTTGTGATTGTATAAATCAACTGTAATTTTTATTTGTATAAGTTTCCATATTTGCCGCCTAGTCCAGGAGTACCGTAAATATACGCCTCTCTAAAGATAATCGTCTTTTGATTTTTATTAGAACCGAAATAATCTTTGAAAGTATAATCAGATCGTCACAAGTGGATGATAATAAAATAGAAAAGTGGTGTTTATCGAGGAAGAACCGATATCAACCAATCGTTGAGATTTGTCTCAAAGTAAACGATTTCCACAGTTAGTAGTGTAGTAGCTTGTATTATAATATCTGTGTTAGTACTTAGTAGTAACACAAAGTTGATACAAAATAAAAAGAATAAAATAAAAAAATAATAAAAAATAATAATTTATTGAAACAAATTAGAAAGAAAAGCAATAACTTTTAAAATAAAAAGCAATAATTGATAACTTTTGTAATACTATCTGTTATTCCATATTAAAGGTTAATGGTGTATTCAAAATAAATTAATAACATTTTTTAAAAGCCCACTTAGCGCAATGACAAAATAAATTAATATTAAAAATATTTACATCGATTTAATATTTGTCTCTATCGAACGAAATTATATTACGTAACAATGCCTATAATGACTGTTAAAAACGTGCATAGATAAATAAAGTGTTTTAAAATTAAATACACTGTAAAAGCTTTTAATGTTTTTTGTTTTAATATAAATAGGTAATGATAAATCTGATAATTTAAATATAAATACTGTTATCTTAAGATATATTTCGGGTCCGACCTCGACCCGGCATCAGTCATATGTCATATATGACATATAAATGTGTCATCTCTATTTATTTTAATTAAGATACTCAACTGATGTCCAGGTCCTCTAAAAAGGCCGTTTTGCATAAATCACATTATGATTCTGTTCTAATACCGCCTCTTTTGCACGCGTGAAAATACTCTGACTCCATCCTACTTTCAAATAATTTTATGATTCACCCAAGTCAGCCTTTTTAAATCCCCAGGTCGGACCCGAAATATATCTTGAGATAACAGTATTTATATTTAAATTATCATATTTATCATTACCTATTTAAATTAAAACAAAAAACATAGATAGATAAAAGCACACGTTTTTATAGACACGTTACGTTTCAGCCACGCTAATCAAACGGCTATAGGAAAATATTATATGTAATTATAGCAGTATATATTTTTCATATAACTAGTATGACACATTTGGTGCAATGACTGTGATTCTATAGTAAAATATTTGTGAGTTGATGTCACTCGGTGGGCAAATGACATTTTTTGTGACATTGTGTTGTTATTATTTTTAGTTTCTTCGTTGTGTTTAGGCGCATTTTCCGCAGAGAGGCTTGTTGTCCAGGACGTGGAAAGTAGAATCTGTGACTGGTTTCGTGCATTTCTGGAAAAAGAAAAGGGTTTTTACGTTACAAAAATTAATAGTGTAGCCACAATTCACTTGGCCAATTAAACTGACAACAAAATATCTAAACATAATCCCCGCAAATTCGCTTAGATTAAATTATGTTACGGTGTTTTAATTCGAAAACCATTTCGAATAAGCCGTATTTTATAACTTGTGGTCTAAAAAACCTCATGATGATGAATATTTTTACGAAAAAGCTGGAAATTCCATTTGCCTTTGTGTGACGTCACTTGAGAAATGGCTGTTTAGAAATGTGTCCTTTGCTATCAACATAAATTTATGATAATTTGCTTCCGCCTGATTTGACAGCTGGATGACAGATGAGTAGACAGACAGACAGAGACAGACCACTTTTTTATAGGAAATCACACATAACAATCAGTATAATGTCTAAAATTATCATGAGACGTCAAAACGGTCAATTTTTAAAAAAATAGTATAAAGATAATGGTTAATTTATATAACAAAATAATGAAAACTATGTCCTAAAATAACGCAAATTTTCTGAAAAAAAAAACGAAAAAAGTCTTTAGAAATTAAGCTATGGGAATTGGGAACTGCTAATACGCTCGCACGTAATTTTTTTTCGGCCGCTTAGTACTGTTAGCATCGTTGTCGGGTATATTTTGTTCTTAGTATCAATCTATATGTTTTTGTCTCTTAATATCTATGATCCCAAGTTAAGCCAATCTTTCATCTGATCTTAGAATTTGTCTTTCAGTAAATGTTTTCATTACTTTTTTTAATAAGTCCCAGCGCATTAGCAATTTGCGATGGTAGTACTTGTAGACAGAAGGAATTATATTATGTTGTATTGTTCATTATTTTCGTAAATTTACTGACTAGTCATCTACAACAGCAGTACTTTATTCTGTGCCAACGATAATTTAGGCATTTTTTTGTTCTAGACGCATTCATTTTATAGTGTTACCTATTTTTATACGGTGAAACTCACACTTAATTCTCATAATGAATATTTAGATTTTTTTTTTAATATTTTCTATCCCCTTCTATCTGTCGATATGTCATGGACCAAGTGATTAATAGGGCAATATACATAAAGCCCAAAACGAGAAAAAATTGCCCAAAGCGAGATAGCACTGTGATAACAACGTTCGAAACCATTACATTGATTGCGCAATATTTATATTGACCAGGATCTATTGGGCTGGGTAATAAAAATACGTTTTTAAATAACTTTAGCGCAGAAGAGAGCCAAGAAGGTTAGGTTAGAACCGCCATACATAACTTTCGTGTATTTTTTTATGGCAATCCAGAAACACTGGCCTAGGCCAAACTAGGTTTTTGGAAATCCTTCAAAGCAGAAAAGAGCCGGTAAGCAAGTTTGTCCTAAAATACCCGTATTATCAAATTTCCCAACAAATAGCAATATTCATAATGATCGGACAATGTGATAAATAATTCAGTTTAAATAGATATTGATCACATTGGCCGATTCGACTTAGCAATTTTCATACTGCTCAGGCATTGTTAATAATGCCCTGATTAATCATTTGGTCCACAACAGATATATGAAGGTAAAATTTAATTTTGAGAATTTCCCCAAAAAGTATTATAGAACCATATTACTGTTTTGAACCTGCAGAAACATGGAAAAGCCAAAAAGAGATGGACTCTTATTTTGATTTTCTTATTCACGTCCCTAAGGGTCCGTCCATATATTGCGTCATTTGAAATTAGGGAAGAGGGGAGTCTGGCCTACGGATGACGGTAATATCATGAGCATAGATGGCAATAATGGAGGGGTCTTGCCAAAAAGAAACAATCTATTGTTTACACAACAACAATTACATACGGCTTGAACACTCACGTGTGATTGTTGTTGACTATATGCCAACCATTTCGCCGATACAATTTCGGCATTATCAAGGCGAGTGTCGTTCTTAGGACGACCGTTGTTATCAAACGGGCACTGGCAGCCGCCGATCGGCGAGTTGCACGCATTGCTCGTGTGCTAAGCGTTGGCTGCGTCGCCGACACTCGCCTTGATAATGCCGAAATTGTATCGGTGAAACTGTTGGCATATAGTCAACAACAATCACACGTGATTTTTCAAGCCGTATGTAATAATAATGTAGTATGTCAGCTCACGCGAGTTTTAACAATATTGTTTTTATAATACAAATATCGAAAATTACATCAGTTTTGTGAAACGGTGGGGTCATACAGTAATGACAATAGGATGATTGTAGGGGGGGGGAGTCGAAAATCGGCAAAAATCGATGACTTAATATATGGCCAGCCCCTAACATCCTTAAATCTATTTGTTGAATGCTACTTTGGTTCTACGCTTCACCTTATTTCTCGTGATTTTTCCAAAATACGGAAATCCTGTACTTACAATACATTTAAAGCAGTCCTTATGCCATTTAGCATCAAGAGCTATGATGGCCTTGTCCACGATGGGTGAGGAGCATCCAGCACAACGGGCTGCAAATTTGTTAGCGTAGCACGCAGAGCAGTAGGGACGACCGGCCTGGAAGACGGGATAAAAACTATAAGTTTAAAGCGCTTTATGCTGCAAAAGTGCTGCCACATAATAAAAAAAATAATAAAAAATTTATATTTATTTATGTAATGTAGGTATAACATACACTTACTACTACAGGTCGCTTTAAATGTAATATAAGTAATTAAATAATATATGTGTATTTGTGTATAGGTAATAGTTTTATGTAATAAATAATAAGATGGGAAAATACACAGGGAACTAATAAAAGTTGGGTTTACTTAAATTTAATGAACAAAATTCACTTGAATAAAATAAAAATATAGGAGTAAGAAATTAATAATATTATAAATATATGCCTAACTCCGCCCATTCGATTAGTCTTGCTTATTTACTTACCAGAATAATTATTGAAAATCTGCTCAAGTAAATACGTATTATACAAGGTGTAACAGAAAAGTGTAACCATATTTGAAGAGCTTATTCAGTCAATGGTATAGAACAACTTTTACTATGGAGCAAACCCTGAAATCTCAAAAAAAAAATCTGCCCTTCCATACATTTCAGCCGAGCGGCATTGCATTTTTCTATAAAAAAGTTTTTTTTTTTTTTTTAGAGCTACAGGGTTTGTTCCATAATAAAAGTTGTTCTATACCATTGACTGAATAAGGTATTCAAATATGGTTACACCTTTCTGTTACACATTGTAGATATAGCAATGAACTATTTTTTAAATACTTAGCATTAGTTATTATAGAAAATGTCTTTGATGAGCTAAAATATTTAAAAATAGTTATTGCAGTTATTGCAGTTATTGCATTTACTTGAGCAGATTTTTAATAACTATTCTAGTAACTTCTTATTCTTATTCTAGTAACAGGTGGTAGAGCTGATGCCGGGCTCGACTGTGGAGGTACCACCATCTTACATGGAGACACCCTCGAAGTAATTCGGGGGAGAGTAAGAGGACAGCTCACAGGCAAAAAACCAGGAGGCCCACCATGCCTGGGACCGATGGACGGCGGTATATCCATCCCTAATTGCCGGCCCTTTTATGGAACAGACTGGTCACTGGTGCGAGGGTTCCGGCACCGCGCTCACCAACCCGCCTGCCCAGCGTGTGTGAGTATGGGCAATTCTTCCAGGATGACCTCCGGGAGTGGCAAAGTGCTAGAAAAGCTAGATTCTAGTAACTATTTTTTTTTCTAATGTGGCAGCACTTTCGCAACATATAGCGCCTTAAACACAGTTTTTAATTTGCTAACGACATTGTCAAAAAATATACAAATACTAGCTTTTGCCCGTGAAAAAAATCTTTATAAAAAAAAATCGGCGTCGATCCGTTGCTACATGAAAGAAGAACAAACCAACAAATCAACAAGCCAACAAACACACTTTCGCGTTTATTATACGGATTGCAGGGGTACGGATTGCAAAACAAAATAATATATTCACGTTATTATTTATTTCTTGTACATTAACATAAATACTAGGTGTTAATTTGATAGCCTTTTTCCTTCAAACAGGTTGTTCTACCCATGAATCTGAACAACTTTTACTATGGGGCCAACAATAAAATAGCGAAAAACAATCATCTGTTCCATAGAAAAGATACCTACTCGACCAAAATGTATGAAACAGCTGATTTATGTTTTGCGATTTTAGGGTTGCTCCATAGTAAAAGTTGTTCATATTAATGGGTAGAACACCTCGTTTTAAGGAAAAAGGTAATCATCTTAATACCCAGTTTAAACATTTTATTTAGTTTTTAGGCACTATATTTCGACCCCTCATATTTATTGTTTATACAATCAATATTTAAATAAATTTTATAGTGAAATAGAAAAGTGAAAAAAAATAGTACGATCGTATCAAATGGAAATCTGACTAAAGTTATTATAGATACCTGTTCCATGAAGCCACCACCGCCAAGTTCC
Source organism: Ypsolopha sequella (assembly GCA_934047225.1). Classification (NCBI taxonomy): domain Eukaryota; kingdom Metazoa; phylum Arthropoda; class Insecta; order Lepidoptera; family Ypsolophidae; genus Ypsolopha; species Ypsolopha sequella. The sequence goes on along the minus strand of OW203996.1, from coordinate 9,373,106 downwards.
TTCTTGCAGCCGCCACAGACGAAGTGGTTGGCATGCCATGACACGCCGAGGGCTTGGATCACTCGCTGAAATTCAAAAACACATTTATTATGTATACATTACTCTTAAAATGTCTATGGATGTCTTGGCACGGCACGGTTTTCGAAGATATTTGTATTTCTTTTTTGTGTATTTACTCGTATTATTCTCAAAACTATTACATATAGATTATTTAGTTATATTGTTTATTTTTACATTATATTTAACGTGAATATGTGTATGCTATATACCTATATTACAAAAATAAACGTTTTGATTTGCATTTGATCTACCACACACACATAAATAGTTTTTGTAGGTATTACGAACACACACACACACACACACACACACACACACACACCCTCTCATAAAACCCACGGCTTGGTAAAGAAAAGAAGACTTGGTAACCGTGAGAAATAAGCGTCCTATAATACTTATTTTAATTTTATCAAAGCTCAGATGATAATTACTTCATATGTATGACAATTTTTCTATTACAGATTAGGGTATCACTTTGCATTTAAAAACCGTGTTTTGACCCAAAACGGCAATAGAATGCGTGTCATTTCTCACAACTGCGCTAAAATTAATGACATTTTATTTATCCCATACAATTTCTTAGAAACGGCGCGCGGCGGCGAGTTAGTCGCGCTGCTTTACACAGAAACGTCATTTTTCTGGCGCCCTACTTTTGATAAATAGCATTTTCTTAATTCTTTTGAAAGGCCTGGCCCAGGAATTGAGAATTCCTCCCCACTTCCCCGCTAGTGAATTTTAGTGCCACGAATCGGCGCTAGGAGCGCTTGTGAGCGTAATTAAGAACTTGCATATCTACTTCAGTAAATAATGTATTATTTTGATAAAATAGTGCATTATTTTTGGGTTCTTTTTCTAGGGACCTGTTAAAACAGAAACGCAATTGAATAAATTTGGTTCGATAGAAATATTTATTGAAATGAGGTCCTTTTCGACATCAATTCTCCTGGTCTGACAATTTAGAATGACATATGGACTGCAATTATATTTTATTAGATGGGTTTTAACGGTATCTAGGACCTGGTTAAACGAAATTTTGATAGCAACTTTAGTACATTTTATATTAACAACAACTTTTTGCTACTTTTCCACGAATCCGTCCCTCTCGCACTGGGGTTTTTTCGCATATGGAGTAACAAGGACGCTAAAACTTTTACATATCGCCTTAATACTCAGATCACATGATGTTATTTTGTTTGTCCAGTGTTTGTTGTTTCATAAACATCTCCTATCTAAGAAAGCCATAAAACCTTTAAAACTACTGCGAGAGTGACATCATTTTATTGCAATCACATGTGATTCTTTATGATGCACTCTACAGATTCAAATTCAAATGATTCAAGTACAACTTATCAGTATCTTATTTTTACTCTCTGTGTTCATAATTTATGAAGCATAGATCAACAAATACATATATTACTAGATAATCGTGCATTTAGACAGTTCAAAACTTCTCAAACTCACTCATTTTTATTCGACTACAAGTTATCAGCTATCTTATATAAAACCACCATGTATTCAAGCCAATGCTTCCACTAGTTTTTCTTTATGATGATGTCATCCAAACTTGGCCCACGCTAAAACAATGAGCAACGTCAGATGATGTTGACAAAATTCTTTAAGGTTATCATTAACTCTGGACCAGTATCACATCTACGATACTATACGATTACGATATACGGTATACAAAGTATCCACCGCTTACAAAAACGATTTTCTTTTGTTATTAAGAAGATGCCATACTCTAGCAACTTTTTTTATTACCCGTCCAGCACAATAAGTCTAATGGCAAAGACTTTATTTGCTTTGCATAGAGGCGATTATATGCTGGCTCTTTGGTCTCTTTTTCTTGGACGCGTAATACTAGTGATCACGCAACGAAACAACAAATTGGTGTGTTTTGAGCTAATGATGAACTATTTTGTAGGGAAAAAAATATTGAATTTAGATAGATAGATAGATAGATAGATAAAAACTTTAGGTGATATATCTTCATATTTCTATTACCTATTTTATGACAAAAAAATCAAGTTGATCTCTTAACTGCGTTCTTAAAGCGAACGTTTGAAAACCAAAAAAAAGAGGGCGCAAAGCATTTTTTTTGACGAAAGTATAAATCATAGTACATTGTTTATACGTAAGATCTCTAGAGAACAGATTAATAAACCAAATATATTTTTTTCAATACAAGGAGAGTCCGAATTTCTTCAAACGAATCCTAGATAGCCGGAGTTGGTCATGCTCTAGGCTGAGCTAGTCTTAAGCCTGTACCTGAGCCTAGAGCATGACCAACTCCAGTCTATCTAGGATTCGTTTGAAGAAATTCGGACTCTCCTTGTATTGAAAAAAATATGTTTGGTTTATTAATCTTTTCTCTAGGGATGTTACGTATAAACAATGTACTAAAATTTATACTTTTGTCAAAAAAAAATGTTTTGCACCCTCTCTTTTTTTGGTTATCAAACGTTCGCTTCAAGAACGCGGTTAAGAGATCAACTTGATTTTTTTTTCATAAAATAGGTAATAGAAATATGAAGGTATATCACCTAAATTCAATATTTTTTTCCCTACAAAATTTTTCAGTATTAGCTAAAAACACACCAAATTGTTCTTTCGCTGCGTGATCACTCGTATTACGCGTTCAAGAAATAGAGGCCAAAGAGCCAACATATAATCGCCTCTATGACAAGCAAATAAAGTCTTTGCCGTAGGACTTATTGTGCTGGGCGGGTAATAAAAAAAGTTGCTAGGGTATGCCATCTTCTTAAATAACCTTGTAAAGCGCTCACAGTCACAGATTCCTATTGTTTGTTTTATGATTGTTTTGGTGTATAGTATTTCCTTTCTTAATAATAGTTAAGTTTTCTAATAGAAAAAAAACAGAAAATGCAGAAAATCAATACATTTTTGGCTAAAATAATTCGAGAAAAGTTAATCAAAACTATGAAACATTTTTGATGGTTCGGGCTTCTCACATTCTATTTATCTTATTAATTATACTATATGAAGTGTTATTATAGCTGGTTGTACAGACATCAATAAAGATAAGTCACCACGCCCAGCGCAAATACTTTTATTCTAAGACCCAAGGTGAGTGATTGATGATATAATAGTAGTTTATGCTACTAGGGCGAAAAGAAATAAATTACGAGGACGATTTAAAACACGAGCGTAGCGAGTGTTGTAAACGTAACCGAGTAATTTATTGCTTTTACGCCCGTGTATCATACTACGTTTTTCAATGCATAGTGTGAGGAAATGAAAATAAATATAATCTTGTGAACTTTAAATTGTAGTTGGCTCAAAAGGACTGTATCCAGAGCCGTTAAACAGTGGAAAAAAAGTATAACATCTATGGTACACAGGAAAGGCTGCAGGGGCTCTACCGCGTAATTCTCATTTGTATCAACTTCAAGCAAATGCATGCGAAAATCAACGCGTGCAAAAGAGATGGCATGTTAGGCGGGTGTCGTCGCACGCACGTCAAATTTCAATCTCAAGTTGATGTTGATGAAAATGAGAATTACGCGGTAGACCCACAGGTTAGCCAACCATTATAAATAAATTAAAAAAAATAATAATAATAAAGCCCTAGGGCAAAATAATCGACTTTTTGTTCGGTTTTGATGCATAAAAAGTGGGCCTTTACGAGCACATGCATTGAAAAAATAATTAATAAATAGTGCATGTGTGTATGTATTGTGGTATTGAACCAAGTATTCCACATCTCATCCATCGCTCACCTATGGGTCTTACGATCAAAGTGTTTGCGTTGGGCCAGAGGGCCTAATCCGAAGTGACAAAATTCGATCGAATATCGTTCGGTCGTATATCCATCTCTATCACACTTTCAATGCGTGCGTCAGAGATGGACGTATGCTCGAACGATAAACGACCGACCGAATCTTTTTGGGAGTGCCGGGCCTGCCCCCCTATTCTGTATCTTTAGTTGCCAACTGAACGAGGTGTCTATCATCAAAAACATAGATAAAAACTGAAATTTCAAAATTGCCTTTAGTGTGTATTGAACTATTTACGAATTGTGTCGTCACTTCAAGTGCGAACATATCCTTAGGACATCGGAATTCGATAGTATATCTATGTTTTTGATGATAGACACCCAGTCCAGAAGGCAACTAGAGATACATAATAGGCCCGCTGGTTACTTATTTCCATTGCTGTCTGTACGTGGATCATTTTACTGGTTGTAACCTTAACCGTATTATGACTACGGATGCTCAAATTCGTTCTGCTATAGTGTGTATTACAGCTGCGTACAAATAACTATGATTAATTAGTTTTAGATTGGCGTTGTTACGGCTCTTTGCGAAGCTTGACGACAACCAAAAATTGCTAGTATTAAGGGGGGCTTATCCCAATTTCGTCTCTTTTCTAATTCATTTTAAAGCATGTAATTGTGTTATATTGTATCTCAAAAAAATATATATCTTAGATACAATCTTTCTGCAGATTTTTTTGCGGTTTAAAACGCGGTACGATACACTTTGCTTGATCGAAAAAAAAACCGAAACTTTGTCGATTTTTCAGGTTTTTTTCGTTTTTTATAAAATTTACGTTATCAAATCGTAGGAAAAATTCTTTTGTGGATAAATTTGAGCGAAAAACGTGTTTTTTCAGAGCGCGTGATGTTTCAGTTGTCGTAACAGCCACGGCTCAGAGCACGCTATATTAAACTATAATAAAAGATCATAGAGTTCAGTTCTACTTGATGCAAAATGAGGTGCTCAATGTCAAGGATAATGGGCCCTTAAAAGTATAATTGTTAAATGAAAATATATTTTCAATGCAAGTGCTCGTAAGGACCCACTTTTTATCCATCAAAACCGAACAGAAAGTCGATTATTTTACCCAAGGGCTTTATTATTATTATTTTTTTTATTTATTTCCAATGGTTGGCTAACCTGTAGCCTTTCCTAAGTACCATAAATGTTATAATTTTTTTCCACTGTTTAACGGCTCTGGATACAGTCCTTTTGAGCCAATTATAATTTAAAGTTCACAAGATTATATTTGTTTTATTTCCTCACACTATGCATTGAAAAACGTAGTATGATACATGGGCGTAAGAGCAATTACGCTCGTGTTTTAAATCGTCCTGGTAATTTATTTCTTTGCGCCCTTGTAGCATAAACTAGGTACTATTAGGGCTTTCTGATATTGATCTTGAAGTATATTCCGATCAACACTGGATGATCTCAAAGTAACAACTTCTCTATAAGGAGACATAACAACACAAATAAATGGTTATGCCCCATTTACATGAGAGCGCTAATTTAGCACACAATCATGCGCATGAGTACAAATTAGCAATATGTATGCGTTTTTATCTTTGTACAGTTGCTAGTTTGCTACTACTGTTTATATGTAAACCATTATCGGACTTGCTTATGTGATTGCGAGAAGTCTTTGACTAAAGCATAGCTTTAGTCTTAGCTTTAGCTGGAAAATCGCTCAATGACCTTTGCGCATTTTGTACTGGACCCCGTACCACGAAATGCAGTAATTTGCGTCAAGCGATAAAAATTGTACGACGAGATTGACGTATTGCTTTCTTTTGACGCGTACAGTTTTTCCAGCTGCCCTCGGAATAGATTTTAATTTTGATTTATGTTATGATATGACATTAGTAAATATCACATACTTACAAAAGTACTTTTGTTGTACAAACTTTTGTTTTGTTTATCCTGCTTAGGATTAAATAAAAGGCGTATATACAGGATGTTAAGATGAAGTTGCGGAATCCGAAAACTGGCGATAGTATTCGTCCATACGAACAACTTACAGTGAAAAAAAATTGAGAAATCGAGAAAAATAATCTGTTTTGGTCGGGTAGCTATGTAACTTTTCTATGGAACAGCTGTTTTTCTTTTTGCGATTCGATTGTTAGCTCAAAGCTGTTCGTATGAACATGTACTATCGCCAGGTTCCGGTCTCTACCGTAGACAATACAGCCCAGAAAGACGTCAATCTTGGGTACGAATAATTCTGTCAACAATCGAAACGGGATACTGCAATCCTATTGGCTCTTTCAATCTTAAGTATAGCGCCACAAACTTATCTTTCCCCAAGACGAAGACTCTAACGTAGCGAATATAGAAGCCATTTTGGTTTGGCCCACCGAAACATATAATTTTGGAGTAGCAAATTGTATCTGCTGGTTCAGTCAGATGTGTTAACAGAAATTGGTCGCCTGTTATGAGGAGTCTGCAGGCTGTATTCGTCTATGGTCTCTACAAAGTGGATTGGCTCTGTTATATTGTGAGATAGGTTTGCTTGTAGTCGCCGCGCGGACAATATGTTCTTTTAATCAACTTTGTCTCATACACCGATTTATTCTGGCATCCAATGACACAACTTTCTTTCAAGTCCAGCCACCTCGTGTGACCAAATAAGGTGACGCTCGGACGTGGTCCGGTGACTCAGATTGTGGAAGGTCATCGCCACGTGGTCGCAGCTTTTATCTTTTATGCTAATTGTTACACTCGGCCAGTCTGCTCGTTCGCACTTCGGTAATAGGGGTAATCAGTGCATTTTTCAGAAGCGGACATTGCTTTACTTTATTGTTTTGGTATTTCTCATGTATTCACAATCCTAATAATATTTTTATTTACTTTGTAGTACTTTTGTTTGGATCGTCTTCATGAGAAGCGATTGAGGTGCACGATGTTGAGATTCTATGAAAGTTTACCTGCAAACACACCTTAAGGCGATATGTAAAAGTTTTAGCGTCCCTGTTACTCCATATGCGAAAAAACCCTCAGTGCGAGAGGTACGGATTCGTGGAAAAGTAGCAAAATGTCGCTTTTTTATTAATATAAAATGTACTAAAGTTGCTATCAAAATTTCGTTTAACCAGGTCCTAGGTACCGTTAAAACCCATCTAATAAAATATAACTGCATTCCATATGTCATTCTAAATTGTCAAACCAGGAGAATTGGTGTAGAAAAAGACCTTATTTCAATAAATATTTCTATCGAGCCGAATTTCTCCAATCGCGTTTCTGTTTTAACAGATCCCTAGAAAAAGAATCCAAAAATAGTATACTATTTTATAAAATAATACATTATATACTGAAGTAGAAATGCAAGTTCTTAAAGTGTCGATTTTTTTTCTGTAGCGCCTTAAAGATGTACTTTTTTCTGGTTTTATTTAACCACAGAAAAGTATTTTTTCCAAGTTTTAACACTCATTTGTTCCTTTTGTCGACTACATGTCAAACGTGACTATTTTAGTTTACTTACCTGTTGTTTCATTGTTTGGGACAACTTCCATGTAATGTGTCAGTGTACTTATATCATACAGACAAATGATAACTCAGAATCATAATAGTAATGGTTGACTGAACACTATTAATGCATCAACGAATCGGTTGACAGCTCCATTAAGGCGCTACGGAAAAAAAATCGACACTTTAAGAACTTGCATATCTACTTCAGTAAATAATGTATTATTTTGATAAAATAGTATATTATTTTTTTATTCTTTTTCTGAATCTGTTAAAATAGAAACGCGATTGGGGAAATTCGGCTCGATAGAAATATTTATTAAAATGAGGTCTTTTCCAACACCAATTCTCCTGGTTTGACAATTTAGAATGATATATGGAATGCAATTATATTTTATTAGATGGGTTTTAACATTGTCTAGGACCTGGTTAAACGAAATTTCAATGGCAACTTTAGTACATTTTATATTAATAAAAAACCGACTTTTTGTTACTTTTCCACGAATACGTCCCTCTCGCACTGAGGGTTTTTTCGAATATGGAGTAACAGGGACGCTAAAACTCTTACATATCGCCTTAAGAGTGGTTTCGCAGCCGGATTGTGAAAAACCCGCCTTTTTCTTTTTACGATTAATCGCAACAGAACACTTCAAAATTCACTCAATAGTTATTCAGCAAAACCTTATTACCTATATATTGTGTATGTGCACATTGGTTTCTAAAAATTAGAATTTCAAAATGTTTAAATTTTTTATTTTTAAAATTCTAGTTTACAGAAACTAATGGAATTTTTGCGATGGAAACATACACAATACATAGGTAATAAGGTTTTGCTGAATAACTATTGAGTGAATTTTGAATTTAAGTGTTCTGTTTCGATTAATTAGAAAAAGGCAGGTTTTTCACAATCCGGCTGCAAAACCGCTCTTAATGCATCAACGAATCGGTTGACCTATTATCAAGTTTAACTAATTTTTATTTAAATGGCTTAAATATAAAGTGACTTTTATGTATAGATATAGCTAAATTCGTACCGGAGAGTCGGTAAGTGGTCATGACCAAGGTTCAGTAACCTTTTTGGCAGAATAAGAAAAAAATGTTTTGGGCCCCTATATTTACGAACAACTCCGAGTCAAGCATTTCAGTTTACGTACGAATGTGCCGCGCCCCATTCAATCTGGAGCCGTATTTTTGAATCGTTCGCTTTCAGTTTACGTGCAATAGTATATACCCATCTCACGTAGCTCATCAGAACTTGTCATTTGCAAGATAAAATAGGTATATATTTTCGCACGTGAATTGAAAAAGAACGATTCAAAAATACGGCTCCTGGCCCGTAATACCTGTATACCCGTAGGAAGACTAAATTTTATTTTGCGATTTTCACAAACATATCTCCGGTATGAATTTGGCTATACAAATAAAATTCACCTTGTATTATCAAATCAGTACTTACGTTTGTTTTTATAAAATACAAACCACATAACTTGATTTTCTTTTTCTGTTTACTTTTTTGCAATTTATGCAAATTATCGAAAGGAATGGGAATCTGTCAACCGCAGTTAAAAATTCCTAATTTATATAGAACATTTAATCTATCGCTATTGCTTTCAAAGGTACGCGTCATCCATTCATCAGCCCGTATTCGTCCACTGCTGGACATAGGCCTCCCCAAAATTATGCCACTCTTGGCGGTCCTCAATCATCCTCATCCAGCCGCCACCCACAACGTCCTTCAGATCATCAGTCCAGCGGGCACGAGGGCGGCCTACGCTGCGCTTTGCTGTACGTGGTCTCCATTCCAATGCCTTACGGCGCCAACGGTTTTCAATTCGGCGACAAATATGGCCGGTCCACTGCCACTTCAACTTACTGATTCGGCAGGGTATGTCGGTCACCTTCGATCTACGAACGATCTAGGTACGCGTGATTGGCTAGAAATGATGTGTCACGTCATTTTTAGCCAATCACGAAAACTTTTAAAGCGATAGCGATAGATGTTGAAGTTAGACAATAAGGTCCCTGGTAAGAACTTCCTTTCCCTTTAAATTGTTTGCAGCAATCATTAACACCTCGACCGATTACCTTTCGTTCGATTACCGAATAATTACGATTCAATTACGGATTTACGATGTACGATACAGTAACTATCGATTCAGCTGCTATTATCGAACCATTGATTTTATCGATTCCTGAGTCATGCGACTTAAGGCGATACCAAAAAAAAAATGGGGTTTTTTCGAATCCATTTACTCCACTATAACGTCCTCTAGATATTTCATTTTTGGGTAAATGTTTATTGAGTATTTGATTAAGATTCTCACTGAAGGAAAACGCGATTGGATGAAATTTAATTCAGAAAAGACCTCTAAATTGTTTTTTTCCTGTAATTCTGAAATCCTAACTAATTTCATTGTGAAATTGCATTCAAAATGTGGATATTATGTATTAGTAAAGTCTCCTTGAAAATATTTTTGACAAAATAGCTTAGTACATTTTATATTAATAAAAAACCGACTTTTTGCTACATTTCCACGAATCCGTCCCACTCGCACTGAGGGTTTTTTCGCATATGGAGTAACAGGGACGCTAAAACTTTTATGTATCGCCTTAACCAATTAAAATAACATTTTACTAATGATATAGCCGTTTTGGCCGTTTGCGGCCTCTTTGTTTCAAAGACTTATTATTTGTAATTTAAAACAAATTTTGCAGGTATATTTAAAATAAAATTCGTACCTCCGCTAAATGTAACAGAATACCTATAACTGCAAATGGCAAAGATCAGATTTCGTATACGACTTATTATGCGATATTATACAGGTATATAATGTAATATAAATAAAAATACATATTATATAAGGTAAAATTTAATCAACCGCCCGAATTCGTACTGGAGACTCGGTCAGTGATCATCAGAAACAAGGTTCAATGATATTTTTTTTTGGAAATCATAAAAAAGAATGTTCTTTCCATACGAACTTGACAGGCGGTACAGGAGCAAAATATTTTTGTTTTTCTTACTTTACCTGAAGGGTCAATATTAAACACTGATAACTAAATTCGAACAAATTTTTTTTTTGCTCCCTTATACTAGGAATTGATTGAACTGGAGGTCGTATTGGAACTAAAATAGTTTTTTTATGATTTCGGAAGAAAGTGTCATTAAACCCAGTTCCAAGTCACTAACCGAGTCTCCAGTACGAATTCGGGCGGTTGATTAAATTTCAACTTATTATAAAGCCTTACGAAATATGATACTAACTATACCATGTGTAAAAAGACTGCTGTCTTTAACGGGACACCTGACGCTAGAACAACAACGGTTTTCAAGGGTTCATTGGAAGAAACTAAGTCTCTCCTCATATTGAAGAAAATATATTTGATTTATCGATCTTTTATCCAGGGATTCCACGTATAAACAATGTTTTACGGTTTATACTTTTGTCAAAAAAAAAAGTTTTCCACCTTTTTTTTGGTTTTGAAACGTTCGTTTCAAAAACGCGGTTAAGAGATCAACTTGATTTTTTTATAAAATAGGTAATAGAAATATGAAGGGATTTTACCTAAATCCAATATTTTGTACCATACAAAATATTTCAGTATTAGCTAAAAACTCACCAATTTTTTGTTTCGCTGCGTGATCACTAGTATTACGCGTCCAAGAAAAAGAAGCCAAAAAGCCAACATATATAGGTAATCGCCTCTATGAAAAACGAATAAGGTCTTTGCCATTAGACTTATTGTGCTGGACGAGTAATAAAAAAAGTTGATAGGGTATGCCATTCTCTTGAATAAAGCTACATTCACATCTAAATTTTCAGCAGGTTCTTGAAGTTATGGAGAGAAGATTTTTTTCATTAACCTATGAAGTTGCCGAAATTTTCTTACAGATTCATGAGTTCATAATTTCTGTAATTCACTAGCTATTTCCATTATTTGTTTTTTGTTCGAAAGTTGATTGCAAGGTTTTACATCTGCGTATAAAATTTTGTTTTTATTGTCAATATGATAACTAAAATGAAATCTTCAAAAACAGTTCATTCTAAATGCTATCCATTTCTATGATAAGATTGGTAATATATTTTAGAGCTGACACTTTTCAAAAATTGAAATACACAAAAAAATATAAAATTCTGATTTGTCATTGTAAGTACTGAAAATTGAGTTTTCTTCAAATTCTCCATACAAAATGGACATTTCATAGGTATAAGCACCTAATATCAATAAAGTAGATTATGTGATTTCATTTTCAGATAACTATTTATTTACACATCCGCTATACATAAGTTATTCTACAGTAAAACCCATTGATAAAATATATAATATATGTTTTTAACAGGTATTTTCTTTTAACGATATTACTATGAACGATCACATTTTAACAATAAAACGCTTCTATCGCAAAATAAATATTTTTTAATGCAAGTGCTCGTAAAGGCCCACTTTTTATGCATCAAAACCGAACAGAAAGTCGATTATTTTGCCCTAGGGCTTTATTATTTTTTTTTTATTTGTTTGCAATGGTTGGCTAACCTGCAGCCTTTCCTGTGTACCATAGATGTTATACTTTTTTTTCCACTGTTTAACGGCTCTGGATACAATCCTTTTGAGCCAATCATAATTGAAAGTTCACAAGATTATATTTGTTTCATTTCCTCACACTATGCATTGAAAAACGTAGTATGATACACGGGCGTAAGAGCAATAAATTACTCGGTTACGTTTAAATTTGTTCTTTTTCGCCCTTGTAGCATAATCTACTATCAAAAGGAAGTTCATAATTATTTTACACTCTGTATAAGCTCTTTATGTGTGTCTTTTACTAATGTATCACCACTCATCAACTGGTAAACTTATCTTCCATTTCCTTCATAACAGCTTCTATTAATAAAATATATCTAGCAAAGTACGAGTACGGACAACGGGCGTAAGAGCAATAAATTACTCGGTTACGTTTAAATTTGTTCCTTTTCGCCCTTGTAGCATAAACTACTATTAAAAGGAAGTTCATAAATTAGTTTACACTCTGAATAAGCTCTTTATGTGTATCTTTTACTAATGTGTCACCACTCATCAACTGGTAAACTTATCTTCCATTTCCTTCATAACAGCTTCTATTAATAAAATCTATCTAAGCAAGTACGAGTACGGACAATTACTAAAGTCAACATAAGTATGAAATGGCAACCTTGTTTTGCATTCTGAACCTTTATCCAATGAAATAAGGGTTAAATAGTCGATTCTTTCAACGATGACTAACTGAACTGATAATAATTATAAAACAATTACTATGCTAGTTTGTGAACATAAATAAACTACTTTAGTTTGTTGACATAGAGATACATGAATAAATTACTTACAGTTACTTACTGTTTTTTTTTTACTAAATGTTATAAAAATAACATTTAGTGTTTTGCTAAATGTTATAAATGTTTCCAAAAAGATATGTAATAAAAAATAAAAGTTTTTTACTACATAACTTTATGGAAGTGTCAATATGATGAAACCTCGAGGTTTTGCGAATTAAGGGGCAGGTAGTCGTCAAACCTTGAGTCGACTTGTGTCGGTACAAATATCGACAGAAACTGTATTGAAATAACGTCCATATCAGCGCGCACTGAATTACGACGTTGCTGGGTATCCCGATAGCGCAAAATAGGAGAAAATAATACTTTTCACACGGACGCGACAGACGAAAAAAAAATCCATTGAAGATTTTTTTAAGCAATTTTTCCTTGTGTTTTAGTACAAGAAACATACAAATACCATTAGTGCTTTCAAAGAAATAACCAAATTTACTTTATTTTGGTCTATAAACAGCTTGACATTGAACAATATTTTCATATTGTTCTTTTAACGCACGAATAATTTTCAGTAATAAATTTTTTCTTGTACTTTAAATAAAACTATATATTTTTTTCATAATTTTTAAACATCTCATTTAAGAGAAATATCGTTATCAGTAAGAACAATTTTTGGATGACACTGGCCTCCCCTTTACGCCTGGATTTTTCTTAAGAGTGCACCGAGCATTTTACACACACAAATACGTTTTTATAACCCTTGTTTGAAGTAGTAAACAATTAAATTAAAATCTACGGAAATATATTGGTATTAGTGAGTATATATACTAGACTTTATACACGATGGAAACACGATTTGATAAAGTTGACTCTTTAGAATAAATTCGTAAAGTTACCTCTTTTCGAGTAATTTTTTCCACTTTTTCCCTACTTTTTTATATGAATAAGTAATATGATGATTCATTTACTTAAATAAAGTTCAACGATAACTGGAGCGCTTATTCACGATAGTTTTTTTATTTAAGAACAATATGATGAAAATAACAACGAAAAACATAGAAAAAGTGCAAAAGTGTTATTTTCTTTACTCTTTACACATAAATAAAAAGATAGAGACAAAGGCAAACGCTCGGTGCGCCCTTAAGATTCATACAAAACGTAAAAACTGATTGTGAAGTCAACAGCTTATTTTCTTCATATTTTTTTTTTATAAGTATTATCTAACGACGTCGCTATGTACAGCTCAAAAAGAAAAAAATGTATAAAACACCATCAGAATAGCTGTCAGGATATTATGAATATTGCCTCGTTTTTACCCAAAGTTTAGCAAGCTGTATAATTTTTATCTATACCACTGGAAACAAAAAAAGAGGGAAACACAGACGTCTCGTTCATGTAAAGAAGACTAAGTATATACGCTTTTCTATAAATAAACAGTTACCGTTTCATGGAAAACAGTTTTTACCTGAAACCATTTCACAATATCGGCGTTTTGGAATATTTCACCATCTTGCACCTCTTGATGAGAGATGGGTCAAAGTTTGCAAAGTTTCATTGAGATCAGAGCCACAAGGACGTCACAATATCATAAAGCATTTATATGACAGCTTAGCGGGATGGCCCACCTTAAGGCGATACGTAAAAGTTTTAGCGTCCCTGTTACTCCATATTCGAAAAAACCCTCAGTGCGAATGGGACGGATTCGTGGAAAAGTAGCAAAAAGTCCGTTTTTTATTCATATAAAATGATTGAAATGATAAAAAAAAATTTCAAGGAGACTTTACCAATACATAATATCCACGTTTTGAATACAATTTTACAATGAAATTAGTTGGGATTTCAGAATAACAGGAAAAAATGAAACAATATAGAGGTATATTCGGAATTAAATTCTATCGAGACAATTTCATCCAATCGCGTTTTCCTTCAGTAAAAATCTTTATCAAATACTCGATAAGCATTTACCCAAAAATGAAATACGTAGATGACGTTAAAGTGAAGTAAATGGATTTGAAAAAAACCCATGTTTTTTTGGTATCGCCTTAAGCAAGGGATATTAATTTAACTTTTTTATGTAAGTTTTTAACCATTATTCCAAAATAGGCATAATGGCTACAACAGGCGTGCCCAAAATAACTAAGTCATTATTATTCCGCCTGCGAAGTCATCATGACGAACTTCACCGTGAATCATCATTTGTTCGTCGAGCCTCCGAATCAATTGTTTTTTCTTACTATCAGCTTGAATAAGACAAGGTCATGGATTATTGTATTGAATTAATATGATTCACTTATTTGCTTTTTCATTAACCACAATAACATATGCGAAGGCAGATATTAAATTGAGGAAATAGATAACTAATCTAGTACTTACTCATATTATAAATATTTTGTTACAAATTGGTAAATTTTATACCTATTGTTTTGTCTCTTAAGGCGATATGCGAAAAAATACGGGTGTTTCTTTTCTGTGTATTTCATGCAATACACGGAAAATTTTAAAGATCTGGTACATTTTGACTATATAATCTAGGGTTATGAAATTGGAAAACATGTTTGGATAAATTTTCCTCGACAAAAATTTTGAAATGAGGTTTTCCAACACACTTATTCTCCTCGTTTGACGAGTAGGAACCATATACAGAACTCAAACATATTTGATTAGGTGTGTTTAAACAATATCTAGAGATTTGATATTTGAAATTTTGCTGGCTATTTTAGTTTTTTTAATAAAAATATAAAACCAATTTTTTTCCCTTTTGCCGTGAATCTGCCCCTCTCGCACTGCGCGATTTTTCGCTTGGAGTGACAGTGACAAAAATAAAATTCGCATAGCCTCTTAAGGTGGATGCGACGGAACGCGTTCCCAAACGCAAAAATTATAATTGACAACGAAATTACGTGGAAAATAATTTGATATGTATGCGTTTTGTGACAATAAAACCAGACCTATTATAGATCAAGTTCTTAGTAAAAACTTTAATGTGGATGCGAGGGAACGCGTTCCCAAACGCAATATTATGATTGTTTTACTTATTTTTAAATAAAAAGTATTATATTAATGTGATTTATGGCACTACGCGACTATAGTTTAAAGTCTTTAATATGGGCTTTTGGAGCAAAGTTGTGTTATTTATTTTATGCAATACTTTGAAAATGATCCTGTACAAAAATTTTTTCACGTTGTATGTAGCGTTACCTAATTGGAAAACTTTCACTCGATAGATTTTATTTTTGAAAATGGTCTCTTTTTGAGTGTTTTTTTGGTTTTGTGTTTAATCCATTTGATTTAAATGTGTCATATTTTACTATCAATACAAAAATCTTGTTTATTAAGCGTTGTAGGTTCAAAAATGACTTAAATGCAATATTGTAATTTTAGTAAATTTAGTAAATTTTAATCTTAAAATTAGACTCGTTCTGAATCGTTTCGCGTGCATTTTGGCGCATGCGATTTTCAACTTTATTAAAGTTAGTCTACGGGTTATAATTGCAAAGCCGCTGTGCGCCTAAGGAAGGCCTCGTCTTGAGGGGCTCCACAATGCTAAACATCAGTTTTGTATTGGATTCAGTTCCGTCAATGTAGACGGTAAAAATTTGAAAAAAATATGGCGTGTTTTGTGACTCAAGGCAATTATTAATTACACTTTATAAATAAACATCTATTAAATAAAGAACTTTTAAAAAAAGCATGAATTTCACGAAAAAAACGATTACGTTTCCATTTTTTCAAAAACGGATGAAACTACACAAAACTACAAAAAATCATATTTAATACATAAATAAATAATGGTTAATGTCCTAATGGAACCACAATTTCAAAATAACTGAAGTTTTGCGTGCGCGGCATCTGATGAGAGCAGGATAGAAAGTTAAAGAACAAACGCGTTAGAGCAGGACTGAATTTTAGCATAGTGCAGCTCCTTAAGCTATAGAGGCCTAATGCCATAAATCACATTTATTCAAAAATAAGGAAAACAATTATAAGTTTTGCGTTTGGGAACGCGTTCCATCGCATCTAAGTTTTTACTTAAATCCTCATCTGTAATAGCAGCTTTATTGTCACAAAACGCATAGGTACATATCAAATAATTTTCTACGTAAATCCGTTGCCATTTTTGTCGTTATGATGAACAGATATGGATTTTTAGTAACTTGAAATTATACGCTGCATGACTAATACTGTGTTGGTTATCTACACTTGGTCAAACATAGAGCAATTAAAATGGCCGACCATAAAATTAACTGCCTTCAAAATAATCACTCTATGTTAACATTACGCCATATAGTGTGCGTATTACACACCATAGACATAAATAGCACAAAGAAAATAAAGCGTTTTGCAGAAATATTCAAAACATTGTTATATTTATAATTCTTTGTTGTTCTAACTGTGTTTGTGATTAATGAACGTATACTAGGAGCGTACAGTCGGTAACTCTATGTATCGAGTAACAATATGGGGCCAATTTCTAGTTATGTAGAAAAAAAAAACTACATCAAAATAAACAAGGTTTGCAACACTCGTAGCACAGTGTTTAATCACCCGCGACGCCAATTAGTTAAATAAGAACACTGATTTATACATGAAATATGAGAAAAATAAGTTTTCCATGGCAATTTTAAATAATTGCTTATACGTATATGTTGACTTTAAATCAGTGTCCTTTCAAAATATATATTTGGGAACCTAGATATTCTGTAATCCAATCGGAATAAATACACACTATCCTAAGAATATCTATGATTTACAAATGGTTTTGGTATTTCGTATGAACTAGGATTGCTCCGCAGGTCTCTTAAAACTTGGTTAGAGCAAAACCTGGTTTCGCCAACCCTTATGTTAAGCATGACTAACGTTGACATATTATTACTACATAGTAGATTATACTTCAATGGGTGTTAACTAAGTAAGTAAGCGTTCGTCACTAGTGAAAACGTATGTACAGTGCTCCCAAAGTAATAATGTGCATACAAATCTATAGCCGAGCGACCGGACGTACCACGTGACCGTATTAATTGTATAGAAAGTGTAAGGAAACACGAATTTTGCCGAACAGTGGCGAAGATTTGTATGCGCATTATTAGTTTGGGAGCACTGTATATAACTCACTATTTGTGCCTTTTTGACATGATCTGTGATTTGTATAGAGAAAAAGCTTGCAGCCAATTTGATAACCAGGACTTGATGTAGCACGTGACACATTGGATTCCGCCGTTGTGCTGGTGGAACTTGGATCTGTCGACCAGCTTAGCGATGTACTTATGTCAGTCTTATGGCACCTGGGACTGTGGTAGTGGGTGTAGCGCGTGACGCAGTGGACTCCGCCGTTGTGCTGGTGGAACTTGGATCCGTCTATCGGCTTAGCAATGTACTCACGTCAGTAATAGGCTCGCCGCAGCCATGGCACCTGGGACTGTGTTAGTGGGTGTAGCGCGTGACGCAGTGGACTCCGCCGTTGTGCTGGTGGAACTTGGATCCGTCTATCGGCTTAGCCATGTACTCACGTCAGTAATAGGCTCGCCGCAGCCATGGCACCTGGGACTGTGGTGCTGGGTGTAGCACGTGATGCAGTGGACGCCGCCGTCGTGCTGGTGGAACTTGGATCCATCGATTGGCTTCTTGCAGGTGTTGCACGTAAAGTGTTCCGGATGCCACTGCTTGTTCAGCGCAGTCACGATCTGAAGGTCACAGTTTGAGGTTGATTACAGTCAGCTACTATTTCGATTTTTATATAAAGGTGTGTCACTGTCATTGTTTGCATTGATGTTAACAACCAAAAATTCTGTGTCAAAGTCAATGATCTACTCAGAATGATCGATATTTATTTGTTTATACATAAAATGTTATGGTCCTAAAAAACCCATTTGATATGAAGAGGTTGGCAACCCTGTGTGTTTTGACCATTCTGGACAGTTTTCGCTGTCATTTACAGGTTTGACCAAACCGGACTAATTAGGCTTGACGAATCCATTCTAAATCAATTTTAGTTTAACTTAGAATAAAATCTTTTTAGGTGATAAAATAATCAATTCGTAAAACTTGTGATTTTCTATTATTTAATAAGTTTCGATTTTTTGTTAGACAAGGAAAGTTTAAAACTTTTTAAGACAAGGAAAGTTACGAAGTTTCAAAATTTAAATCCTTTTCGATGCCGTCCTCATATTTTACTTTTTAACGTTCCAAACAAACGCAGTATTTTGATTCTTGAAAATTTGTTGTGTTGTCCTTGACGATAGGGATGTCCATTGCATTTTTTTACTTCGACATAGTGATGTGCCTAACACTAGTGATTATTATTTGAATGTTCAAGAATAAAGTCTCTCAAAGACAACAACATAAAAGTCTCGCGTGCTTGCCGTGCACAGAATGTGTAACTGTTTAGTGTATTTATTAGTTTGGATGTAAAATGAATAAAGTCGACATTTGTCTTTTCTGTTTTTCTAGAACCTTTTCAAAGCGAAGCAGCAGCTGTCCTTAGAGTAGTGCTCGAAGGACAGCGCTAGGCTTTAACAAATCAGTTCGGTAGGCTCTATCATTGTGCAGTCCGTATGACGTCACAGGTTTGTAGAGAACTTTTGTTTAGAAACATTTTATTCAGCAACTTAACAGTATTTAAAATTTTAATATTAATTTCAACAATATTTTTTTCTATTCTGAAGGAACTCACCATTAGCTGTCAGTTCCCTTCGCACAAAATATGTGATTGAGACCCGTGGGTCTACCGCGTAATTCTCATTTTCATCAACATCAACTTGAGATTGAAATTTGACGTGCGTGCGACGACGCCCGCCTTACATGCCATCTCTTTTGCACGCGTTGAATTTCGCATGCAAATGCTTGAAGTTGATACAAATGAGAATTACGCGGTAGAGCCCCCGATTTTCAAATGGAATCGTATTAGAGTCCTTAACTTCACCATATTATTATCTATAATAGGTATAAAAATATTAATAAAACCTATGAAATTGCTGAAATTTTCCTTCAGATTCATGAGTTCATAATTTCTGTAATTTAATAGTTATTTCCATTGTTCGTTTTTTGTTTGAAAGTTGATTTCAAGGTTTTACATCTACGTATTAAATTGTGTTTTTATTATCAGTTTGATAACGAAAATGTAATTTTTATAAATGATTCGTCCTAAATGCCATCCGTTTTCATGAAAAGATTTGTAATCATTTTTTACAGCTGACGCTTTTCAAAAATTAGGTTAATGTTGCTGTTAATCAACTTGTTTTTTTTTTTTCATAAAATAGGCAATAGAAATATAAAGGAATTTTACCTAAATCCAATATTTTTTTCCCTACTAAATATTGCAGTTTTAGCTAAAAACACACCAATTTGTTGTTTCGCTGCGTTATCACTAGTATTACGCGTCCATGAAAAAGAGGCCAAAGGGCCAACATATATTCGCCTCTATAAACAGCAAATAAGTTCTTTGCCATTAGACTTATTGTGCTGGACGGGAATTAAAAAAAGTTGTAAGGGTATGCCATCCTCTTAAGAGCGGTTTCGCAACCGGATTGGTAATAGGTTTTGTTGAATAACTATTGAATGAATTTGAAATTTAAGTGTTCTGTTTGGATTAATTAGAAAAAGGCGGGTTTTTCACAATCCGGCTGCGAACCGCTTTTAAATTGGCATGTGTAACGAACCGCCATTATTTCTACCTATAGCAGTCGATAACAATTTTTCACCTAACCGAGTTAAATATATAAAATGACACATCTCTATTATTTATCATTATTATTGACTATTTTATCATTGATTATATATATATTGTGTAATTTACTGCTCCCTCGATGGTTGTAAACAACTCTATCACACAAGTGGTAATAATTATTAACTGATAAATAGCCAACAAAGATATGAGAAGGATATAAATTTGTTTACTGGCACGTATAGTATGGTTTAGGTTTCGTGACCCAAATATTAGTTCTTTACCTATGAAATTGCTGTTTTCTATAGAGAATTTGAAGGTAACTCAATTTTCAGTACTAACATTTTTGCATTGTTAGCATGAAGCTAAGAGCAACATTAATTTAATTTTTGAAAAGTGTCAGCTGTATAAAATTATTACGAATCTTATCATGGAAATGGATGACATTTAGGACGAACTGTTTTTGAAGATTTAATGTTGGTTATCAATTTAAAACAAAATTTTATACGTAGATGTAAAACCTTGAAAGCAACTTTCAAACAAAAACCAATAATGGAAATAGCTATTTTATTACAGGAATTATGAACTCATGAAACTGTAAGAAAATTTCGGCAATTACATATGTAAAGACCTTTTATTATTTTTGATATCATAGATTATGTTTATTTTGCGAAATCCATCGCTATGAATACTCTAAATATTATTAGAGTGCAATACAAACTAGAAAATATCAGTCAGAAACAAATCCAAAGACAAGAATTTGAAAAAATTCCCCGGGCCAGGATTTAAACCTGCGACCTCTTGTTATCAAGACAAGCGCGCTACCAATTGCGCCACAGGGGTTCCTACCTAGACCGGCGAATTCTTCCATCATACTTGTCCACTGATATTTTTGCATCTGCTGATATACTAGCTTGTACTGCACATACAGAACGCTCACGAGGGCGTTATGTGATTTCACGCCTTGTTCTTAAGAAACAGATGGCGCTGTCGTCGCTACAATATTGTTGCTTCAGACAATTAAGAAATTCACAGTTCTCATTAACTAAGATTATGTTTATTTTGCGAAATCCATCGCTATGAATACTCTAAATGTTATTAGAGTGCATTACAAACTAGAAAACAATTTTTTCAAATTTTTGTCTTTGGATTTGTTTCTGATTGATATTTTCTAGTTTGTAATGCACTCTAATAATTTTTAGGGTATTAAATTTAGGGAATTTGGCCCTTTTTGCCACTTTATTAAATTTCTTTTTTCCTGTGCGTGTGTGTTTCTTTTTTGTGGCAAATACATTCTTTTCACTTTCATATACTTATACAGTGTATACTTAAATTTGTGGATATATTAATAATTTGCAATATTCCGCTAAACACTCTTACCATGCTATTCAAAATGCAGACTCAAGCACCGCCCGCCCTCCCGCATAAAACATGCACAAGCAAAGCAAGCAGCAATTGCTGTCGAGCGGTCGGGCGGACTACACATCCCGAGGATGCCTCGTTTAGAGGCGAAACACGTGTCGATAAGTTTTCTTGCTTGTTATTTAAGATTGCTTTATTTTGTGCTCGTACTGCTTGCTTTGCTTGTGCATGTTTTATGCGGGAGGGCGGGCGGTGCTTGAGTCTGCATTTTGAATAGCATGGTAAGAGTGTTTAGCGGAATATTGCAAATTATTAATATATCCACAAATTTATGAGGGACTTCCGCAAAGTAACGCCTTTTTCAATAAATTTTAGTGTATACTTAGCAAAAAATGATACTCACTCTGCCGTCGATAGAAGCATTGCAGCCGTTGCAAACTGCTTTGTCTTTGCTTGACTGCAACAAATAACATAAGGTACGTTTTAGGAAAAACTATGAGCAACAAAACAGTATTTTATAAAATAATAAATAATTCATCTTTTACATACATCGTATATCACATTCATATTAACAAGTATATGCCCCAATATTCTCAATGTTCACGGAACTAAGCAGCAGGTTTTTGAGTGTTTATTTGAATACTTAGAGGTCGCAGAAGTAAATAATGCACATCGTAGTATCGTAGTGTCATCTGTCTCGAACGAAGCACTAATAGTCCGGTGACAGAGACGACGCTCTCCAAAGCCGGAGATAGCCGATATGCATTGTTTTCTGCCTGGTACTGTACATCTGCTAGCATTTCACTTATATCTGATAGTTTTTATCGAATCTCTCAGATAAAACATATCACCACCTTCATTCTAAACATAGATAAAAACGCATTTATGCAATGACTTTGTAGGATTACTGGTAACTCAACGAATAGGCTGAATCGTTAAGAGGCTATGCAAATTTTATTTTTATCACTTCACTCCAAGCGAAAAATCGCGCAGTGCAAGAGGGGCGGATTCAGGGCAAAAGGGAAAAAAGTTGGTTTTATATTATTATTAAAAAAACTAAAATAGCTAGCAAAATTTCAAATGTCAAATCTCTAGATGTTGTTTAAACACACCTGATAGAATACGTTTGAGTTCTGTATATGGATTATGGTTCCTATTCGTTAAACGAGGAGAAAAAGTGTGTTTGAAGACCTCATTTCAACAATCATTTCTATCGAGGAAAATTTATCCAAACATGTTTTCCAATTTCAAAACCCTAGACTATATAGTCAAAATGCACATACCAGAAATTTATTAAAATTTTCCGTGTATTTCATGAAATACACAGAAAAGAAACACCCGTATTATTTTCGCATATAAATTGTAATTTACACCGTTGGTTGAAGAGTAGGCAAATAATAAGCAATTGTGTAGGGAAAATTATAAAGATGCTACCTCAGCGAATATTTTTGTTGAAATTGAATCTTAAATAAGTTAGGTACATTAAATTATTACATAATTTTAAATTATTTGATTCAGAAATGTCACCAACTAGTTCTAACAAAAATAATGTATTTGAGGAAAGCGTAGAGGAAGTAAATTGAATTAACCAATAATCTAAACATTAATATGTTTCTTTGTGTAATTTGTTTCTCTGTGTTTGTGTGTGTGTTTTTTTTTCCATGAAATAATTAAATAAATAGAGCTAGAGACATTAAAAGCAAAAAAAAAGAAGCAAATCTACTTGGAACTTTTGTAAAAGTGAACAATTTATGGAAAAAAAGGGTTTCTCCTACTAAAGTCCTAGATTTCAAAAAATTTAGGTATCCGTATATTTTTACAACTTTTTGGTAAATGCAATGCTCCATCATTAAGGCGTACGGAAAAAATCAACACTTTTAATACCTGCATATCTAATTCAGTAAAAAAGGTATTATTTTGATAAAATAGAATATTTTTCTAAGAATCTGTTACACAGAAACGCGTTTGGAGAAATTCGGCTCGATGAAAATATTTATTGAAATTAGGTCCTTTTCAACATCATTTCTCCTGCTTTGACAATTTGGAATGACATTTGGACTACGATTATATTTTATTAGTATCTAAGACCTGGTTAAACTTGAGTACATTTTATATTAATAAAAAACGGACATTTTGCTGCTTTTCTTCGAATCAGTTCCTCTCGCACTGAGGGTTTTTTCGCATATACTCGTAGAGTAACAAGGACGCCAAAACATTTACATATCGCCTTAACACAACAATAAACTGTGAACTCTCTACAATAGAGTTATTAAATTACGTCACTTCATCCCTTTTTGGGCCCACAATTTGCAGTAACGTTAAAAGTTAGCCTTTATTTCAATCCATTAAGAGGAGGCCTTCTTTTTTCAAGTTTTTGAACGATTGTACTGAATCTACCACAGACGCAATCAATATGAAACGTATATTTATGTTTTTTAAAACCTTTATCTTTACGTTGGAAGTAGCGTTACCTACTTGGAAAACTTTCGCTCGATAGATTTTTTTTTTTTTGATAATAGTCTCTTTTTTGGTTTTGCGTTTAATATGTAGTAACTTTTGTGTCATATTTTACTATCAATACGGAAATCTTATTTAATAACCAATGTAAGTTCAAAAATGACTTAAATGCAATATTGTAATTTTAGCCGATTTTAATTTTAAAATTAGACTCGTTCTGAATCGGTTCGCGCGCATTTTGGTGCACGCGATTTTCAACTTTATGAAAGTTAATCTACGGGATATAATTGCAAAGCCGCTGTGCGCCTAAGGTCTCGTCTTAAGAACCAGAGGTGTCCCTGGTTCAGTACCGGCGGAAGCCATTAGCTTGTACATATAAGGCATTAAATTAACTTGCTCCTAAAGCACCTATAAAAACTATGATTCTCCTTGAAAGTCTATGTAGATAAAAAATACACAATATTTTCACTTAATATGTACGTAATGTTAAGTAGATGACATAACAGTATGACATCATGCAGACAATTCCTATTTTGGAACATTCGGATTCGGTAACAGGAAGAGGTGGGCACGATATAATGAAATACAATGTTTCAGTTACCATACACCTTATCACTTAGAAAATACAGTTCAAACTGGTTGTTTGTGTTTTAGATTAATAAATTCACGTTCAGTGTAGTTTAGTTTTGATGCACAAGCGATGGGGAGAAGGAGAGGGTAATATAGAATATAAACTGATTTTCTACATCACGATTAGTTTATTCACTGAACGTCTCAAATTATAGACCTGGCCGTGATACAATTCTTCATGACGTCACAATAGTACATTGTTCACCGAGGGAAGAAAGGGGAAGATTACCAACGAGGGTGTAGTTCCCAACACGGGTTGGGAATCGCACTTTCTCCCGAGTGATACATAGTGTTTTATACTACACCTGCGAGGAAATAGTATAATTTTACTTTTAATCAAGATACAATCAAAGAAACCGACTGAATACCGTGCGATTGTCACTTTTTATTTCCTTCTTATTTTTAATTATGTACAGGAAAAGGAAGTGGCCAGTATCATTTTTCGAGTTTTATGTAGGAGTTCGCAAAATAGCACTGGCCACTTGGCCTCTTTATGTTATTAAAAAAAAAAAACACGTTAACAATGGATTTGCATATACTTTTTCTGCCCGCTCAAGCACGTTAACAATGAATTTTCATACACTTTTTTCGCCCGCATATTTGTATGACAGTAATGACGTATTTTCTGCATCGTTTTCAAAAAAGTAAGAAGGTACTTTCCGAGCAGGTGTAGTATAAAAACTATTGTCTTTCAAATTGAATATAACACTGCTTATAAATCATTAAAGAACTCGCCGGCAATCCTTGAAAGGAAAGTGGGACATCACGGAATCCAGGACAAAATCAGCATCATAATGGGACGCAAAAATGTGCATTCATGACATTGTTTGGGACATTATCTGATGGTGAAATATGGTAACTTGATTCAATATGGATAAGTTTTGGGCCCAGAGACAGGGCCAAAAAATAAACGTAGTTGGACTTGGCCAGTGTTTTATTTTTTAACAAAAAGATGGCTTTCGGGGCGGTACAAGGCTTATTCTGACTGAACCATAAGAACCGAATAAGTATTTTCCAATTAAATATTACTAAAAGCATTTACTTTAGATCCTTTTTATAGCGCGGTTTAATTAAGATGACTCTAGCAACTTTTTTTATTACTTGTCCAGCACAATAAGTCTAATGGCAAAGACCTTATTCGCTTTTCATAGAGGCTATTATATGTTGGCTCTTTGGCTTCTTGTTCTTGAGACGTGTAATACTAGTGATCACGCAGCGAACAACAAATTGGTGTGTTTTTATTAATACTGAAATATTTTGTAGGGAAAAAAATATTGGATTTAGGTAACATCCCTTCATATTTCTATTGCCTATTTTATAAAAAATAAATCAAGTTGATCTCTTAACTGCGTCTTTGAAATGAACGTTTGAAAACTAAAAAAAAGAGGGCGGAAAACATTTTTTTTTTGACAAAAGTGTAAATCTTAAAACATTGTTTATAGGTGGAATCCCTAAATAAAAGATCGATAAATCAAATATATTTTCTTCAATATGAGTAGAGACCTAGTTTCTTCCAATTAGTTCCAATGAACCCTTGAAAACCTGGTGTTGTTGATGTTCTAGCGTCAGGTGTCCCGTTAAAGACAGCAGTCTTTTACACATGGTATAGTTAGTATCATATATCGTATGGCTTTATAATAAGTTGAAACCTAGTTTCTTCCAATGAATGAACCCTTGAAAACCTGGTGTTGTTATTGTTCTAGCGTCAGGTGTCCCGTTAAGTATTATAAATTCGATCCTTTGCGGAGTCGGGGCGATTCGCCACGCCACTTACAAATTAAATAAAAGATGAACATAAAAGAGACAAATATTACTAAGGTTTTTTGTTAATAATAGCATAGTATATTTACAACAGTGTCAAGGTTAATCTTCAAGGTGACTCTATATCTATGACAATACTTTGCCAAGTTTAGGGCCAAGACAATGAGTCCATAATGACTCCGGCAAACGACAAAGCCAAATCAGTCTACAGCATTTGAGATCAAGTACTTGTGTTTATTTATTTTTTAAGCGGCGGAATCTTAGTGGTAGAACGCTGGCCTCTGAATCTTGAGATCCAGGTTCGATACCCGGTCGGGCATGCACCAATGAGTTTTTCGGAATTTATGTGCATAGTATTTGTTTTGACTTACCACTTGCTGAACAAGGAAACCCTAAAAAGTGTGTATTTGTGCCAGAAGTACGGCGATTGAGCTCACCACTCATCACGTTGGGACGTAATAATCGTCGGTGAAACGCGGGTGTACCGAGTGTGCACTGTGACTTGCATTTCATAGTTCACACTTGGAATTCTTCCGACACCTGCTCGGGGATTCATGTCGTGACAATATATTTATTTATTATAATTTTCTATCGCACTGAATCCCGTAATAATTATAATTATCCATATATTATAATTTATAATATATAAATAAATATATTTTTAATTTTATTTACCAATAAAATAACTGGCTTTTTATTTTTAGGTGTTATAAATAATAAAGAAAATAATACATTTTTAATTATAAAATGTAAGGTGACTTGATATAGCCAAATTGATACTGGAGACTCGGCAAGTGGTCAGTACCAAGGTTCAATGGCCCTTTTTGCTAAATACGAATGTCTTTTTTTTGTTTTATACCTTAAATTGATTACTAACCCCGAGTCAATAGGAAGCCTAAATTTTATTGCATTTTTCACAGAAAGGATTGTTGAATCTTCCTGATCTGGTCCTTTAAAAAAGCCGCTTTGGATGAATTCTTTATTCTTTATTATTTATTGTACACACACGGAAATATAAACATAAACAAAATTACAGTAAAAAGATGCACATTGGCGAGCTTATCTCTAAACAGAGATTTCTGACAGCAAAACCATCACAATAGGAAAAAGGAACATAAACGAAGTAATCATACACGTGTACACAGATAAGAAGAATATACAAAGAATTATACAAGTTTAATAACAAAATAAAAAATTATATCAATACTTACTATAAATACAATATGAATCATATTATGATTCCGTTCTAATGCCGTCTCTTTTGCACGCGTGAAATAACTCTGACTCCATCCTACTTTCAAATCATTTTATGATTCACCAAGTCGGCCTTTTTAGATCCCCAGACCACTTATCAATTACCAACCCCATATCTCAGCAACCCCTTGACCGATTTGGCTCATGTTTGAATCTAAAAATTATTTTTGTCTCATTTACTCGCCTACCAAATTTCATGACTTTCCGACCAATGATACTCCAGTTATCGTCGGGCAAACATACATACATATTACATACATACATAAAAACGCCGCGCCGGACTGTTCAAGTAGACTTAGAGAACTTCGCTCGCTCGTTCAACAATAGCTAAGGATTTTATTTGTGGTTAAAATGTACTTTTCGAGCTTTATCAAAGGTTAAATTTGTTAATATGGATAATTTGGAATTACGAGTATTGATAAAAATGTTTTTGATTAGATAAAAGCGGCCTAGACCCTGGATAAAAGGATCAAGGTGTAGTTAAGTATATTTGATACTTTTTAGGGTTCCGTACCTCAAAATGAAAAAATGAAACCCTTCTCGGATAACTGTGTTGTCAGTCAATGTCAAAATGCCAATGTCAAGGGCAATGTCAAAAGTACCCGGAACAGAAGAGCTTGTATGACTACATTGATGGACTTGGAAGAGGCAAAAGAGGTGTGTCTGAATCGTAGCAGATTGAAATCTATAGTCTCTGCCTACCCCTCTAGGAGGCGTGGGTATGAATGTCAGTCTGTCACGACCTTTTTGCACGTTCCCCATTTGAGATATCAATTTGAAACTGATTCTTACGCGAAAAAGAGTTTTTGCACTTTACACAATCAATTTTATACAAAGTGCTCACCATGGAAACCTAGAGCACTTCCAGTTGACTTAGAAACTTGAATTTTCGTTTACAGGTAGGTCTTATTATAAGAAAAATAATAACAAGAATAAATCTGAAAATTACAAATATTTTATTATTTATGATTATTATTAATAAATAATATTTTAAGAATCCGACTCCACACCTGCAAACTTTTTCAAGGATTTTTCCAACTTTAGATACATATCGATCCAATGATCCTATCCCTGGTTATAAGTATACTTACATACGTACATAGACAAAACATACAAACAAACAGATAAAGTGCACATCATAAATCCATGTATGCTAAACAATAACCAACCGAGTCGGCAATATGATGCGCATCTAAAGTCTGTGTTTACTGAACAGATGTGCTACAGCTAGTCTAGTGTTACTCAACAAATATCTGCTTATTCACAAACTACCACAAAGGATAAACAGTTCAATTTGCTTCATTTAGAGATATTAGCTAGAATGTTTTGCTTTGTGGTTAGTTCATTTCCATAATCATGAAACTAAAGTACAGTACTCCCAAAGTAATAATGCGCATACAAATCTATAGCCAAGCAACCGGACATAACACGTGACCGTATTGATTGTATAGAAAGTGTAAGGAAATACGAACTTTGCCGAACAGTGGCGAAGATTTGTATGCGCATTATCACTTTGAGAGCACTGTGTAGTAGAGTATTTTTCGCAGAGCAAAACAAAAATAGTTCGGATAGAGACAAATGAGACAAATAGATGACAGGGATAGATGAAAGAGATGGACAAGGACATACCTAGATGAACTTCAGAGGTAGTCACCAACGACCTTGAGTCGACCTGTATCGGTACAAATATCGACAGAATCTACATATATTGAACCCGTTAGCTTACAGCTGTGAAGTCAACGTCACGGCAAACGTTCAGTATGAGCAGTATTTATTTTATTTTATATACAATATGGGTATCGTTGGAAAGCTAGAAAGACAAACAACAATAAAAAATACTACAATAATAAAAAAAAGTGTGTGTTGTTGTTTTTGACCTAAATTTTACGCCCTCCTTCATTTTTTTATTTTGAATTTATGTTTATAGTTATATTTTTTAAAAATATTTTTCTTTTTCTTTGTATTTTTTTATAATATTTGAATCCATACATCAGCCCGTATTCGTCCACTGCTGGACATAGACCTCCCCAATATTACGCCACTCTTGGCGGTCCTCAGTCATCCTCATCCAGCCGCCACTCGCAACGTCCGGCCTACGCTGCGCATTGCTGTACGTGGTCTCCATTCCAATGCCTTACGACCCCAACGGTTATCACGTCGGTGACAAGTATGGCCAGTCCACTGCCACTTCAACTTACTGATTCGGCAGGCTATGTCGGTCACCTTCGATCTCTGATGGATATCTTCGTTTCGGATTTTATCCATCAAAGATATCCCAAGCATAGCCCACTCCATAGCTCGTTGAGGGACCTTCAAGCCTTTGGTAAGAGACCCGTCTCAGCGCCGTACGTCATCACTGGAAGGACGCACTGGTTATATACTTTAGCCTTTAAACACTGCGGTATTGGCGACGTAAATATGTGACGCAACTTCCCGAATGCTGCCCACCCCAAGCATATTCTTCTGTTAGCCTAGGAGTCGAAGTTGTTTTTACACAGCTGGATAGCTTGACCTATGATGATATGACAGTTGAACATGACCTTAGTATTATCCAAGTTCATCCGCAGGCCCACTCGTCTAGAAGAACCACTTAGGCTGCGCATCATTTCCTCCAGTTCTTGTAGCGATTCCGCCATTATGACGATGTCATCGGCAAAGCAAAGATGTGAATTGTACTCTCCGTTAACATTTATGCTTTGACCATGCCAGTCCAGTGTTTTAAGGACGTCCTCCAGCGCGGCGGTAAACAGTTTTGGGGAAATAACATCACCCTGTCTCACGCCACGCTCAAGGCGTATCAGTCTTGTTTGTATACCCTGCACTTGGACGGACATGGAAGCGGAGTCATACAGACATTTCAGCATCTCCACGTAACTTCTTATAAAAGCCTATAAAACAAGGCTATAAGACCTACGTCATTATTGATATAAAAGCTAACTTTTATTAGAACATAATATATATTATTGTTCTTACGTACTAAGCGAGTAGATTTTAAGCACAATAGTTTTTTCTACAAATAAAATAATAATCAATGATTATAATTTAATGTTTTCCAATTGCTATTACAATTAAAATAAATTAAATGTTGAATATTATATGAACATTATTGCATGATAATTGACTATATGGGACAGGTAGACAAAGGTATTATATTTTTTTTTTCCTTTATGACATAATTTTCTCCAGTCTTGTATTTTTATCTCTTTATTGAAGAAAAGTATAGGCTTACTTTTTACATTAGTTCTAAGTACTAATATTAAGAAAAAAAAAGGACATGATCTTGCTAAATTCCTGGCCCTTCTTAGCAAGACTAATCGAATAGGCGGAGTTAGGCATATATTTATTACATGTATTGCATATATTTATAATATTATTCATTCCTTATTCCTATATTTTTTATTTTGTTCAAGTGTATTTTTTTATTAAATTTAAGTAAACTTTTATTGTTTCCTTGTGTATTTCCCCATATTATTATTTATTATATAAAACTAATACCTATAGACATATATTATTTAATTATATTATATTAAAACCGACCTGTAATAAGCATTACATAAATAAATGTATTTCATTTCATAGTTAAATAAGTATATTAACATATTTGCATGGCATCTAGCTGTAGGTACTGATAATTAGGATGTTATTTTTAAAATCAAAACAGTTCTTTTTTTCTTGTGTAAATTCTAAACGCATGCGTATAAAATACGCACTTGACCAATTCGCGGTTCCTAGCAGTACTCTAAAAATATATCAATAAATTAAATTATATTTTTACAATAACCTCGAATAACTGTTTTCATTTGATATTTCTACACTTGTTTTTATTTTATTATTGTAAAGTTTCCATTGTAGAGATAATCTTTATGCTTCAGGATATACCAATATCTTTGAAGGTTTAATCCTTATTTCAAAAAAGTTTATTTGTTTGTTCGCCTTTCTTGGAAATGATTAATGATAAAACACGAGTGATGATAATGATTCAATATCACATTTTATCGTTACCTTATCGAAATCACCGTTATTTTGCTTATCGTACTGTTATCGTTTAGCCATAAAACAATATATTAACAACTGTTTCAAAATTGTAATATTGTGTTTCGCAAATTATTGTATCTCCGAAACAATGCAACACTGTCAATGGCTTAAACAAAAGTAAAGTAAATAAAAAAATCGTAAGCTTTCAAAATTCAAATTCTTAGGATTGTTTTTTAAATGATCAAAAATTATTTGGCACTTTTTGCAAGAATTGTTTTACATATGTGTTAAGGATTAACAGTTTGTAGAATTATGTATATCACATGGAATTTATCAAGCGATAAAAAATCTCGTCTAAAAAATTATATGTGTGAAAAATATTGCCAGAATAGGTGCCCAGATTCTTTATCAAGAGTACGAATGTTTAAAATACAAGGAAAAGCTCGCTTCTCTCCGATTTTTGTAGCTGCTGCTAACCTGTTTGTTAGTCAGAGACTATCTTTGTATTTGTTTCACACCGCACCAATTATTGTGACTAATAGTATTTCGCAAACAAAAAATCGTATTAAGAGCGATTTCGCAGCCGGATTGTAAAATAACCCGCCTTTTTCTAATTAATCGAAACAGAACACTTTAATTCAAAATTCACTCAATAGTTATTCAACAAAACCTTATTACCTGCCATCGCAAAGTTTCTATTGTTTTCAGAAAATTATAAATTCTAAATTTTTGAAATTCCAATTTACAGAAACCAATAGAAACTTTGCGATGGCAACATACACAATGCATAGGTAATAAGGTTTTGCTGAATAACTTTTGAGTGAATTTTGAAATTAAGTGTTCTGTTTCGATTAATTATAAAAAGGCGGCTTTTTCACAATCCGGCTGCGAAACCGCTCTTAACATTATAATGATCGGCGAAGTGACATTGATCAATGGGTATGATGATCGCGGCCTGTGAAAAAACTAATATTTATTATCTCTGGTTTTTTTAGTACAAGCAAAATATAATTAAATTACTTTATGCATCGCTTTTTCTTTTTTGGATTTCATTATGTTTATTTCATTATTTGTTTACCTTGATATCTGAAAGGTCAATATTTCTTGTTTCATGTGCATAAAGTTTATTGTTTTGTTATTTTATTTGGCACACAATGCGGCTTTGTTGACACAAACTCTCTTGTGGACTTGTGAGATATTTTAGTGTTTTTCTATTTACAGCAACATATTCGTTCCTTCATATCTTTCACCACAACATTGGCCTCTTCAGTTGACCTCGCATCTTGACATATTTGGCTTATTTATTCTTTGAAATATATATATTAGGTACATACGGAATATTTTATAGTCTCATTAGGAATATTTTAACAACAAAGTTTGCAATACAATGATAAATCAGTTTTTCAGCTAACTTTTCTGTTTCATCAAAGTACAAAAGGTACAATAAAAATCTGTCTGTTTGTTTTATAACTCAAACCTTCCTATTTTGAGACGTGAAAAAAACTGCTCAGCTGCGAGCGAAAAGCACACGCAGCCGCCGCGCCGCGCCTTGGATTCCGAGGATGGCATACCCTAGCAAATTTTTTTATTACCCGTCCAGCACAATAAGTCTAATAGCAAAGACCTTATTTGCTTCTCATAGAGGCGATTATATGTTGGCTCTTTGGGTTCTTGTTCTTGGACGCGTAATACTAGTGATCACGCAGCGAAACAACAAATTGGTGTGTTTTTAGCTAATACTGAAATATTTTGTAGGGAAAAAATATTGGATTTAGGTAACATCCCTTCATATTTCTATTGCCTATTTTATAAAAAAAATAAAGTTGATCTCTTAACCGCGTCTTTGAAACGAACGTTTGAAAACCAAAAAAAAAAGAGGGTGGAAAACATTTCTTTTTTGACAAAAGTATAAATTTTAACACTGTGTTTATAGGTGGAATACTTAGATAAAAGATCGATAAATCAAATATATTCTTCCATATGACCTAGTTTTTTCCAATGAACCCTTGAAAACCTGGTCTTGTTGATGTTCTACTGTCAGGTGTCCCGTTAAATGCATTTTTACAGCTTTTTTTGAAGTCTATGTTAGTTGAAATGAATGTTAATGAAGTTAATGACAATATATTTTTATAATAAGAGCCCTCTTACCAAATTTGATACCCATATTGGAATATTAGGAGAAAATAAAATCTTTGTCAGTTACGACGATACGAAAATTGAGAGTATATATTTTTATTTGAGCCTTTTGTCTTATTAAATTAAGTCTATTCTCAAAAAATATTCCTTGATTTGGTATGGGAATTCCTTACGATTTCATTCTGGTTTACATTTTGAACTGTATAAAACCAAATTTTTTGCAGCACTCAAGATTTAAAGAAATTTATCGGTCTTTGTCCCAGTAACGCAAAGTAAACTTGACCTTCCCTCCACAAATCCTCGACCAAATGAATCTTTCAGACGTATTCCTGTAAATGAGGTAACCCAAAAGATCTAAAATTGTACACTGCGTAGGCGCCATTGTAGCGCGACCTCTCTTCTGGATTTAATAGCACTGGATAACATGCTTCAGCATATATCATTGCCATTGCGACATTGTACTGACTTTAATATTGCTATACTTTAAATAATATCATTATCTCCACAAGAAAATCTTATTGGATACTGAATTGTCGTACCTATTCCAGTCAAGTGCACTCAATAATATCACAGATAACACTAGATAATATTCAAATTATTTAGGATGGATAAATGAATAAAAATGAAAAACATATCTATCTTATAGATAGATGTTATTAAAACATATACATCTTTGTCTACCTGTCTCATATACTCTAGAATATATTCTAGAGCACAATGTTATTAGTTTCGATGAAATGAGCAAGCTATTTGATGAGTAGACTGTGGGCTTAGCTGAGTATGTGGTTGATATTGGTTGGGCGAGAGACTTCTGGTGGGAGATGGTCGAAAAGTGATTGTCGATTGATTTAGGGTACATTAATAGTAGTTCATGCTACAAGGGTGCAAAGGAATAAATTACGAGAACGATTTAAAACACGAGCTTAGCGAGTGTTTTAAAGGTAACCGAGTAATATATTGCTCTTACGCCCATCATACCACGTTTTTCAATGCATAGTGTGAGGAAATAAAACAAATATAATCTTGTGAACTTTAAATTATAATTGGCTCAAAAGGACTGTATCCAGAGCCATTAAACAGTGGAAAAAAAAGTATAACATTTATGGTACACAGGAAAGGCTGCAGGTTAGCTAACCATTGTAAATAAATTGAAAAAAAATAATAATAATAAAGCCCTAGGGCAAAATAATCGACTTTCTGTTCGGTTTTGATGCGTAAAAAGTGGGCCTTTACGAGCACATGCATTGAAAAAAATATATGATCTGCTAACTTTTCTGCCAATCCGCAATTACAGAGAGGGTTTTCTTTAGTAAGTGAACTAGAATCCACGTGTTTAGTTTTAGTTTTTCAAGATTCTTTATTTAACAAAATAAATAAAACATAATATGAAAACTTACAACATAGTCAGTAAACACATAAACATAATGTTACTTTGCATTTTAATCGCATCTTACACTTGATATAAACAATTTGCTGTATTGTATATTTGTTGCAATGGTAAAGCCCAAAAGTTCCTCTCTAAATTTGACTTTCAATTCACGTATCTAAAACAATTGCGCTTATTTCCACGTCATTTGCTAACAGTATTCAAGACACAAATATTCTTTTACAAACCGACTTATTTCCAATACATAATTCGAGTCTAGTCGCATGTCTATAGCAAACAGATTTATTTCCATTCCACACATTTCATAGATTAAGAAAAGCGGCGAAAAAGGCACAGACTAATCTAAAATTCTTTGTCTATGCTAAAAAAGCCTGTAAGCCAAGACCAAAGAACAAAAAAAAGTTGTTTTCCTGTAGTCCTGCACAAAGTGACTTATTTCCAAATTATTGAGTAAGGTTTTATTATTATACATATTTTTTTGAATTAATGTGCTAGTGTCAGAATTACTTAAATACGATCTTCTTCCATGGTGACATGAAAAAAAAATGTATGTAACACAAATTAATAACGTAGAAGTTTTTGGCATTTATTTAAAAATCTGATAAGGTGGAAATAAGTCCTTTTGAAATGACGCTCCTCAATTATAGACATGATAACATCATCATTATTATATAGGATTTATTTTCTGAAACACATTGTGTGTGGTATCAAGTAAAAGGGCTTTATGAGTTGATTGTAAAAATATACTGCAGCATTACATTTCAGGCACCTGTTTTCTGATAAACCAAAAATACATTTTCAAAACGCACCAAGTTCTGGCTCCTCCAGGTAAGAAACAGCTGAAGCAATATTTGTTAAAAAAGTCCGTACAAAAAGTTATGATATCATCATTTCTATTAGACACCACTTTGAGATGGCCATCATAGTTTTTTGACATCCTTACCAACCTCCCTAACTGTGGTACAACGGGAAATGAGTACCGCCAAATTATACCATTATCTAAAATTTTACTATCTGGCCCATCGACTAATTATTACTAAGTTATATATTTGGCATATAGTCAACAACAATCACACGTGAGTGTTCAAGCCGTATGTAGTAATAATTTAATTACTAAACGATCATAATGAATATTTTTGCCAAAGAAACGGTTATATGTAAACAATTTTCACTTGTAAAATAGCAATTGTGAATTTTTTACAAACAGATCCAAAGTTTTCGTATACGTGGGTAATTTTTTTCTTGGGAGTGTTATCCAATATTATCAGTAGATCAGCACCCGTGGTACAGTGTTTAATCGCGCGCGACGCGACTGAGTTGAATCATAAATGCGAGAAGCACGAGATACATTTACGCAGTCGTTAACGTGTATCGAGTGCATAATTAAGTTGGTTGAGTATTCGGGGACGTAACCCTAAAACTACATTTTAAATCGGCGTTTTTGGTGTTTTTTGTTTACATATAGCGTAATATGATTCATAATATACAGAAATTTCAAATTCCTAACTGCTTTGGCCTTTGAGATAGACCCCGTAACAAAAATGGTCTAAAAATGGCCTTTCATTTTTTCAAAATTTTTTCAATATTCTTGTCTTTGGATTTGTTTCTGAGTGATATTTTCTAGTTTTTAATGCACTCTTAATAATATTTAGAGCCTTTCATTTCTTTATTTTTTAAGATAAAAAAAAATAACATATATATATATATATATGTATATATACTCTACTCAATGAGCTATAGACAATGAAACCCCACATGGGCCACATGCTAGGGTTAGAAAAACAGAAAAACATTTTTTTGGCTACATTTGCATATATGAGGTCCACCTGAAATATTATTTAATTACATTTGAAATTCAAAATTCGGTTTTGGGTCAACATTTTACACAACATATAAACATTTCAGGTTTCTATCTCATTCCTTCTAATAGCTAGAGATCCGCGATATACGGACAGACAGACAGACGGACTAGTTTTACAATAAAACAGGGTGAAGTAGAGAAAGATTCAAAATGAAATTGTTATTTATTATCTGCCTATAGGTTTCTACGGCAATTTCTTTATAAACCTTTAAAAAAATCGCTTGATGTATTTTAGTATCAAAAATTGTACAAAAATTATGACGAAGATACTTTACCCGTTCTTAGCTACGGAGAACATAAAGAGGGGGCGTGGAAAAATAAATAAAAACCCTAAGGCACGGATAAACTTCGAAACAAATGTGTTACTGAATAGACCACTTGAAAAGTAAACATACAAGACCGATCGTCAAGAATCCAGGCCAATAGCAGTGGAAGCGCAATAGTTGCATGTTTCTCATTAGATGCCGATACTTTGTGTTTACGACCTTAAAACACATCGCCTTACTCTTACTAGATGGTAATAAAGGAGGTTTTTGACTAGCTTATTTATCAAGTCCTGTCGGGAACGGAGGCAATCGTTTACATCTGGATGTACTAGACTTGTATGTACTGTATTATATAGGTATAGGTCGGATAGAATGTGTGTATGTCTGTTGATGAGTTTCCCACGATATTGATTGGGATTGTAAGGAATTTTGTATGGATTTGGATTTAGATTTGTCATTTTGGATTTATTTTTGTAACTTCTGTTCATAGTTTTCATTAGAAATCTGTGAAAACAGATGTTATAAGACAGTTACAACAGTATTGCATGCATTTGTACGATTATCACCTCTAGAGTGGCGTAGTAAGAACTGCCATGGTACAGTGTGATGTAACGGAGACTGTACTATTATCCTAATTGAAATTCCGGGGATATTTTTTCTCATTATTAATTATTTACGTTCCCCTGAGATTCTAGATTCCATGTAAAATATGTTCCTATTGAATATCATTATTAATCTTACATTATCATCAGGTTACATACCATACATGTTACCCCATCACTACTTTGGTTAGGCTATAGCGGCCGCATTCCATTTTTTGCTCGCCTAATAATTTTGTTAACCTACCCCCTGACAAAGATTTCAAAAGTTTAGATGAGCCCTGGCACCTAAAATCTATTGCATTGTTTTTCAATGCGTACGTTTACATAATGCCGACGCGCGCACACCTATGAGTGCGCAATCTGTCTACCTACGGTCAGCAAACTGATCAGACTACTAAAGTTGTTAAAATGATTACTTTAGGTGTACTTAAGAGGCTATGCGAATTTTATTTTTGTCACTGTCACTCCAAGCGAAAAATCGCGCAGTGTGAAAGGGGCGGATTCAGGGCAAAAGGGGGCAAAGTTGGTTTTATATTTTTTGTTAAAAAAACTAAAATAGCTAGCAAAATTTCAAATAGCGAATCTCTAGATATTGTTGAAACACACCTAATAATTATGTTTGAGTTTTGTATATGGTTCCTATTCGTCAAACGAGAAGAAAAAGTGTATATGAAGACCTCATTTCAACAATTATTTCTATCGAGGAAAATTTATCCAAACATGTTTTCCAATTTCAAAACCTTAGATTATATAGTCAAAATGCATATACGAGAAATTTATTAAAATTTTCCGTGTATTTCATGAAATACACAGAAAAGAAACTCCCATATTTTTTTCGCACATCGCCTTAAGGCGACCAACTATCACTGTGTTCAGATGAGCACTGATTCCAAACGTGTGAGTGTCACCCATTTAAAGGTGGAAACATTTTGGTGCTGCCAAAGTACGGTAAAGGCTTATCTTTACTTTTGAAATCTTTGCGCCCTGATGTGTTTGTTTGTATTATTTCCTATTCTAAGTAATAATAATATATTATACAACTAAACCTTTGTAAGTTGGTCCTCGTCATTCCTAAAAAACTATAAAAGACAACTTTATATTTAGGAATGTATTCTAGCGTATGAGAAACAGCATGAAAATATTGTTCGAAAGCAAGCTGTTTTCAGACTTAAATTAAGTAATTGGTTATTTTCTTCAAAACCTCTAATGGTATTTGTATAGTTCTTGCACTTAATTACAAGGAAAATATTGCTTAGAAAAATCATTTATGAATATTTTTTTTCCGTCTATCGCGTCCATGTGAAAAATATTATTTTCTCCTATTTTGCGCTATCAGGAGACCCAGGGGCAGCGCGCTGATATGAATGTTATATCAATATAGTTTCTGTCGATATTGGTACCGAGACAGGTTGACTCAAGGTCGCTAGTGACTACTTGCCCCTTAAGGCCTTAGTATTGCCAAATGGGTACTTTCTAAAGCCTAGTCCTCGAGTATGGGGAACAAAAAAAAATGTATATGAATTATCAACTGTAAAACAACATATGCAACATTTTTCTCTTCCTTACCACCAAAACTTCTATATGAAATAAAAATTCAACCGAAATGTGTTTTTAGCTTGAATTCCCTACAGATCCTAAGCGGCTTTGTCGATTTAATTAGTGTATGCTTTGAGTAATAAATAAACTACATAGCTATAAACATAACATAGAATTATTTAATCGAACAATCACGTCCATCTGGAAAGTATTATTTTCTCCTATTTCGCCCTATCAAGGACACAATGAGCGTCGTAACAGCTACTATGCATTGCGCACTTATATAAACGTTATACATGACATACTGTTTAATCGCAAAAACATCGTGTCACGCTCCTCGCTCTTGTGATTTAAGGCTTCTACCAACGCCAACGACCTTGAACTAAGTAACTTTGTAACCATTTTATACGGTAACTATAGCATTTTTCAACAGAAGAAAAATACATAGTAATCTACATGATACAACTA
Source organism: Ypsolopha sequella (assembly GCA_934047225.1). Taxonomy (NCBI): domain Eukaryota; kingdom Metazoa; phylum Arthropoda; class Insecta; order Lepidoptera; family Ypsolophidae; genus Ypsolopha; species Ypsolopha sequella. Next base: position 9,333,141 of record OW203996.1, on the reverse strand, counting down.
GTGATGTGGTTTTTCCTGAATTTCATTATAATTTTCAGAAGTGAAGCAAGAAAATTCTAAGTTTACCATTATTTCTCGATTTTTTGTTCACTTGTAACAACATAACTGCTGCAGTTTTTATCGAAACAGTATGAAAATTTATAATCTTCTAGACAAAATAATATAAAATGATTTGGTTTTCTTAGTTCTTGGAAATTAATTTTATTTTAGATAAAATAAATTAAAAACACACTATTTTAGCACTTGTCAGCCGCAGCGACTGACGTAACAGCCATGTTGCAGTGCGAGCTGATAAGGACTTTATTTTAATATGGTTTTGTTCGAAATTTCAACCACCACGAATCGAGTTGCTAATTATTTCGACGAAGCCACCTTAAAGCGATACCAAAAAAAAATATGTTTTTTTTTCGAATCCATTTACTCCACTATAACGAACGTCATCTACGTATTTTATTTTTGGGTAAATGTTTATTTCTCACTGAAGGAAAACGCGATTGGATGAAATTTTCTCGATAGAATTTAATTCCGAAAAGACCTCTAAATTGTTTTATTTCTTCCTGTAATTCTGATATCCTACCTAATTTCATTGTGAAACTGCATTTAAAATGTGGATATTATGTATTTGTAAAGTCTCTTTGAAGATCTTTTTGACAAAATAACTTAGTAAGTACATTTTATATTGATAAAAAACCGACTTTTTGCTACTTTTCCACGAATCCGTCCCACTCGCACTGAGGGTTTTTTCGAATATGGAGTAACAGGGACCCTAAAACTTATACGTAGCGCCTTAACTAAGTTGCGTCGCGACACTATGCTACGGGTGCTGGAATATCGTTGTGGCCCATGTACTAAATTGTTTCATTTACCTTCCTGTTACAGCCAGCACTGAATGCATCGATCAGACAGAAATAGTAAACTATGGATAGTATTTAGTTCGCAAACCTAATAAAACAGCAGCATCGGATATTGAAAGCGCTGAATGTAAACAAGGAGAAACTGAAATAGCTCATATACACCGTCAGCAAAATGATGCTTAAGCCTTTGCAATAAGGAGTATTCGTTGCAAATAATTAACAATAGGTGATAAAATGTTATTTTGATTGAGAAATTATTTATAGCTTGAGTAACCTTGAACTTGAATTTTGTAAGATTTACTTGGAATGTAAATAATATAAAGCGAGTTTTTGCTTTTGGTAATCAAATTTACTTCACGATCTAATTTTCGTTTTTATTTATTATTAATTATGCATTTCACAAAAAAGATGGATAATCAATAATATTTTTTAAATGGAATACTAACATCAAGCGTTATAAATAGTGATTCATGATTTATAAATAAAAAATGAAAAAAAATATATAATAATTGAAACGAAAAGATGCGTCTATTTAATTGAATTTAGATAGAAGGCAGTGTAGTTTTTTTTTTTTTTTTGAACTAACAACAACTTACTCGATTTTTTTTTTATAGATTTAATTGCAAAAAAAATAGTGAAACTCACCATCTTGCCGCAAAAAAAAAAGATCGCGTCAGCCTGCAAACAAATGTGGACAAACGAGCACACACCGCGGCGACAAACAAATGACTGACTGGAGAAGGCAAGGCAAGGCGAGCCGGCACCGGCAGGCGCAAAAATACCACCGGTTGTTATCGCCTCATGACGTAATATTGCACTCGCCCGTGTGAACTTGAGAATGCCATAGAAAGATGTGAAGATGGGACAGCGGGAGCCGAGGGGTTAAGGCCCTTACTATTGCCAAATGGGTACTTTCTAAAGCCTACTCCTCGTTTATGGCCAAACCAAAAATAATGAAAAAATGTATTATGAATAATCAACTCTTAGACAACATATGCAACAGTTTTCTTTTTCATACAACTAAAACATCTACATGATTTTTTTTTTTTTACTGAATGGTGTTTTTTGACCTCAAATTCCCCACTGCTCCTGAGTTGCTTGGCCGATTGAGTTCATCTATGCTTTGATAAATAGATAAACTTTGTAGCTATAAACATAACATAAGATTATTCAATCGAGTAATCACGTCCAAGTGAAAAGTATAATTTTCCCCTATTTCGCTCTATCAAGGACGCAGCGAGCGTCGTAACAGCCACTATGCATCGCGCGCTGATATGAACGTTATTTCAATGTCGTTTCCGTTGATATTTGTAGTGACAAATATCGAGCTGCTAATTTGGCGATGGTAATCGCCTTAAGGCTATATGTAAATTTTTTAGCGTCCCTGTTACTCCATATGCGAAAAAACCTTCAGTGCGAGAGGGACGGATTCGTGGAAAAGTAGCAAAAAGTCGGTTTTTTATTAATATAAAATATACTAAAGTTGCTATCAAAATTTCGTTCAACCAGCGGGCCTATTATGTATCTCTAGTTGCCTTCTGTACGGAGTGCCTATCATCAAAAACATAGATATACCATCGAATTCCGATTTCCCAAGGATATGTTCGCACTTGAAGTGACGACACAGTTCGTTAATAGTTCAACACCCACTAAAGGCAATTTTGAAATTTCAGTTTTTATCTATGTTTTTGATGATAGGCACCTAGTACAGTTGGCAACTAAAGATACAGAATAGGGGGGCTGGTCTTAGATACCGTTAAAACCCATCTAATAAAATATAATTGCTGTCCATATGTCATTCTAAGTTGTCAAACCAGCAGAATTGGTGTCTAAAAAGATCTCATTTCAATAAATATTTCTATCGAGCCGAATTTCTCCAATCGCGTTTCTGTTCTAACAGATCCCTAGAAAAATAATCCAAAAATAATATACTATTTCATCAAAATAATACATTATTTACTGAAGTAGATATGCACGTTCTAAAAGTGTCGATTTTTTTCCGTAGCGCCTTAAATGGTGGAGACAGTCTTAGGGATGTCGATCAGACTCTAAAAGGACACTAAATTATTACTGGTTTATCCGACTTTTTGGACACTATCAGTTGGGCTCGGTCCAAAGTGCAAGCCTCTAAAAACGGCCACTTCAAAAGCACCTCGAATTAATGTAGGTATCCATTCTTTTTCGCGGCAAAAACACTGTTACGGTATGATACCTTGACACGGTGACATTAAGATTTCGGGAAATTTCGGCCTTCTTCGTAGCTTACACCGTTTTTCTGAAAATTGCCATTTTCGGGGAAGGGGTGATTTACCTCGTGGAGGGGGAGGGACGGTCATGCATCTAATGTCACCTTGTCAAGATGCATACCATACATTTTTACTAATATTCAAAATGAACACAGCGTGGCTGACTCATCTTTTCGGTTTTTGTTGTCCTTATTCTTGTATGGAGGTTTGTGCGTGATGGCGCTTCTTAGATCTATAACAACAAAATATTTTCATTCTCAGAGAAATAAAAAGTGTCTCCAGGCATGAATTACCAAACTAATGTTTTGTATCTAAAAATTAAATAAATGATGGATTATCAATAATATATTTCATCCCTTGAACAAACACTTTCTTCTCAAATTTAATCCCAAAACAATAGCTTCGTACTCGAAATAGTAGATTTGTCACCAAATAAATCGATAAGTTATTAATAAAAAATAAATAAATATAACACCCAAAACATCCTAGTTTAAAACAATGTACATGTTTTGGAAATCCATCAGCGCAGAAGAGAGCCGAAGGTCAGAATTTTAGGTATGGTAAGTACTCAAGTATCAAGTGTGCTCTTTTCGATGGAGTCCTTTCCAATTCTCCGTTCACTTCTGCAGTCCGCCTTTTCTTGCACATCTTGACAAGACACGGCATTTACTTTTTTTTTCAACTGATCTATGAATGTTCTCTTAAGCCTTCCTTTCTTTCTTTTAATACAAACCTTTTTATTTGATACTTGATAATACATCCCGATGATATTTATTGTGGTGGGCCATCCATCCCGTTCAGCTGCCATATAAATGCTTTAGGTGTTTGTGACGTCCTAATGACTTTGATCTCAATGAAACTTTGCAAACATCTTTGTATAGGTTTCCCTTCCTCCCCCTACACCGCAATCTGACCCATCTCTCATCAAGAGGTGCAAGATGACGAAATATTCAGAAATTGCTGAATTTTTGAAATGGTTTCAGGTAAAAACTGTTTTCCTGAAACGGTAACTGTTTATTTATAGAAAAGTGTATAAACTTAGTCTTCTTTACAATAACAACGTCTGTATTTCTCTTTTTCTTATTTTCAGTATAGATAAAAGTTATACAACTTGCTAAATTTTCCGTAAAAATGAGGCAAAAGTCACGATAACCTGACAGCTATAATGATGGTGTTTCATCTAATTTACTTTTTGGGCTGTATAGAGATGTAGTTAGACCTTACTAGATAATAATTATGAAATTAAGCTGTTGACTACACAATCAGTTTTTACCTTTTGTATGTATCTAGAGAAAAATCTAGGCTTGAAGGGGCCTCTTAAAGAATTGTTTTTATATTGTTTAGTGACTTTATTTTGGTGACAAATCTACTATTTTGAGTACAACTGTCTTAATCAAGAAATTCGAAACTATTAAATAGCTTTGTTTTAAAAAAACACTTGTACTTATCCACATATTACGTACAACTGTATTATGCCCGACCGGTTTCGCTGTAAAGCATTTTCTAGGGCTTTTTACACATCCTAACTAACAAATAAATCTTATAAACTAATAACTAAATGAGACATAATCCGTAATATATTGTATAGAATTCCATCACAACGTTTGACTCAACTTAGTTCCATCGTTTACCGACCATTTTTGATTTGAAATTCCCCTTCTGTCTGTTTGTTGTTTCATTTATTGCTCGTCATTTTAGACATGATTGTAGTTTATAAGATTTATTTGTTAGTTAGGATGTGTAAAAAGCCCTAGAAAATGCTTTACAGCGAAACCGGTCGGGCATAATAAAGTTGTACGTAATATGTGGATAAGTACAAGTGTTTTTTTAAAACAATGTTTTATAAACTCCACCAAGTGCCAACAATCACTAGCATCTACTATATTAAATAGCTATATAAACTCTTGTATTCTGTTTATGCGTGGGCACAACAAACAGTAGCAGATTGAATCTATATACTCGTAAGATGAAGTTGCGAAGCCGGAAACTGGCGATAGTACTCGTCCATACGAACAACTTTTACTAAGGGGCCAAACCTCGAATCTCGAAAAAAAAATCAACTAATCCATAGACAAGCTAGCCGACCAAAATGTATGAGACAGCTGTTTTTTTTGTCGATTTCTGTTTTATTTTTTCCAAAAAGTAGGTTGTATGGAGTACTAAATTGCCAGTTTCCGGCTTCCGCAATAAGGGAAGACATTTTGTAGTTTTGATGTATTTACAAATTTGAAAATAATATTTCGAGTCACTTAAAAGTTCTTGTAAGCGGCGAAAGTCATTATTATTATCACATTCATTGCTCAGAGTTTATAACATAGTCCTTTGTTTCGCACACAAACAAATTACGAAACGCAACCACACGCATGTAGCGCGAGTCACAGTTCTATGACATGTTTTGGAACGTACCGTTTTTTTCCGTCTAGTTGGTAATTTGCGTGCACAGAAAGAAAAAGAAAGCCCGCCTAAAGTTTATATCTTTTTTTTTATATATTTTTCTTTTTTTTCAAAAATCTTAACCAATTGCGGAGTTCGGTACTTATATTAAATTATAGTAGCAATAGGTAAGCATCTCACAACTATACTCGTAGCTGGGTGGTGATCGCGGTCGGTCCGCGCACACATCTGAGATTTGGAGTACATATTTTTTTTGTGTTTCCTGAGAAAATCTGGAATTTAATAGATAAATCATTTGACTTAAGCCTGTACCTGAGCCTAGAGCATGACCAACTCCAGTCTATCTAGGATTCGTTTGAAGAAATTCGGACTCTCCTTGTATTGAAAAAAAAAATATTTGGTTTATTAATCTTTTCTCTAGGGATCTTAGGTATATACAATGGACTAAGATTTATACTTTTGTCAAAAAAAAATGTTTTGCACCCTCTTTTTTTTTGGTTTTCAAACGTTCGCTTCAAGAACGCGGTTCAAAGAGATCAACTTGATTTTTTTTTCATAAAATAGGTAATAAATGTATGAAGGTATATCACCTAAATTCAATATTTTTTTCCCTACAAAATATTTCAGTATTAGCTAAAAACACAACAATTTGTTGTTTCGCTGTGTGATCACTAGTATTACGCGTTCAAGAAAAAGAGGCCAAAGAGCCAACATATAATTGCCTTTATGAAAAGCAAATAAAGTCTTTGCCGTAGGAATTATTGTGCTGGACGGGTAATAAAAAAAGTTGCTAGAGTATGCCATCTTCTTAACCTCGCCAGATATACATGCAGAAGCTATTATTGCAAATGATAGGCTCTTGCCGCCAAAATCAAGAGATAAATACATACTAGTATGATCTGCGCAGGTACATCTGCATATTAGAGGCTCGTTTTAGACAGGAAATAACTATACTCGGTAAGTAATGAAATAGTAGATTTTATAAGGAGCGCAAATGGCTAGCTTGCAAATCATCGATAAAACAATAATTCTCGTCTGGCGATGTTAATAATCTGCTTTTCTTTCAAATATTTCTCATGCCATGTATGTTTTTTAAAAAACGGCGTTCGGTCTCGGTCAGGCATGCACCAATGGGATTTTCGGAATTTATGTGCATAATAAAGCCGATTCTGAAGGCTTTAACTTTAGTTTTAGTGCTGTCAATACTTAAATTTTTCCGAAGTAATTTAGCTTCTGTTCTTCACAATTATGAACTATTTTACAACGATGAAAATTTAGTTTTGACAGTTCTAAAACTAAAGTTAAAGCCTTCAGAATCGGCTACAGTATTTGTATTACCTAATACTTATCACTTGCTGCACGGTGAAGGAAAACATCGAAAGGAAACTTGCATGCTCTAAATATCGTGTATTTGTGCTATAAGGAATAGGGCTCACCTCACCATCCATTACGTTTGGACGTAATAATCATCGGTGAAACGCGGGTGTACCGAGTGTGGGTGGACTGTGACTTGCATTTCACAGTTCACATTCGGAAACACCTCTGTCACCCCCTCGAAGATTCATGTCGTGACGATGTATTGTTTTTTTTTACTCTTTAATATTTTTACAAATATGATTAAAAAGCAAACCGGCCAAATACGAGTTGGACTTGCGCACAAAGGGTTCTGTACCACCACACAATATGGGTACGGAACCCTAAAAACATTATAGTCCCATAAAAATGGGTTTGCCACAACTTTTAATTCACGGTTCGCTTTTTTCAGTTTTAAGAGGGTGGCATACCCTAGCAACTTTTTTTATAACCCGTCCAGCGCAATAAGTTTAATGGCAAAGACCTTATTTGCTTTTGATAGAGGCGATTATATGTTGGCTTTTTGGCCTCTTTTTCTTGGACGCGTAATACTAGTGATCATGCAGCGAAACAACAAATTGGTGTGTTTTTAGCAAATACTGAAATATTTTGTAGGAAAAAAAATATTAGATTTAGGTAACATCCCTTCATATTTCTATTGCCTATTTTATAAAAAAAAAAACAAATTGATCTCTTAACCGCGTTTTTGAAACGAACGTTTGAAAAACAAAAAAAAGAGGGTGGATAACATTTTTTCTTTTGACAAAGGTATAAACCTTAAAACATTGTTTATAGGTGGAATCCTAGATAAAAGATCGATAAATCAAATATATTTTCTTCAATACGAGGAGAGCGGTTGGTATTTGCACAGATAATGCTATAGTATCAGTTATTTGTAAACTATGTAAATAACTCAAGGAGAAAAAAAGACGAATCTCTTTTGCAAACGTTTATTATGTTTAGGAACGGTAATAAATAAAGCATGTTTTATAATAATTCCAACAATGTAAATAAATTCAGAGCGGTTTCGCAGCCGGATTGTGAAAAACCCGCCTTTTTCTAATTAATCAAAATAGAACACTTAAATTCAAAATTCCCTCAAGAGTTATTCAACAAAATCTTATTACCTATGTATTGTGTATGTTGCCATCGCAAAGTATCCATTGGTGTCTGTAAATAAGAACTTCAAAAAATTTTCAATATAGAAATTCTATTTGTTTCTGTAAATAATAACATCAAAAAATGTTGAAATTCTAATTTACAGAAACCAATAGAACCTTTGCGATGGCATCATACACAATACATAGGTAGGTTTTGTTAAATAACTATTGAGTGAATTTTCAATTTAAGTGTTCTGTTTCGATTAATTAATAAAAGGCGGCTTTTTCACAATCCGGCTGCGAAACCGCTCTTAATTAAAATACGAAGATTCTCTTTTTATTTTTGCAAAAAATATTGTAGCTCACAAAGTGATAATGCGTATACTAATCTTCGCCACTGTTCGGCAAAGTTCGTATTTCCTTACACTTTCTATACAATCAATACGATCACGTGGTACGTCCGGTCGCTCGGCTGTAGATTTGTATGTGCATTATTACTTTGGGAGTACTGTAACTGTTTACATTTGTATTTTGTGTAGAGTTTCCCAGGTGGTAGAGTTGGTGCTGGCCTCGACTGTGGAGGTACCACCATCTTACTTGGAGACCCCCTCGAAGTAATTCGGGGGAGAGTGAGAGGACAGGTCATAGGCAAAAAACCAGGAGACCCACCATGCCTGGGACCGATGGATGGCGGTATATCCACCCCTAATAGCCGGGCCTTATATGGAACAGACTGGTGACGGGCAGCAGCGTCACGGTGCGAGGGTTCCGGCGCCGCGCTCACCAACCCGCCTGCCCAGCGTGTGTGAGTATGGGCAATTCTTCCAGGATGACTGTCGGGAGTGGCAAAGTCCTGGAAAGGCTTATGTCCAGCAGTGACGAACTAGGCTAGTGGATGGATGGATGGATGGTATTTTGTGTACAATAAAGTGTCCATTCATTTTATTTATTCATTTATACATTGTTGAAATTGTAATGAAATCAAGTATGTTTTATTGCCGTGTTTGTACATATTATTTACGTTTACAAATGTGATTCGTAATTCTTTTTATCCTAAGGAAAAAAAATCGAAACTTTTAGAACTTGCTTGTCTACTTCAGTAAATAATGTATTATTTTGAAAAAAAAACATATTATTTTTTGATTCTATTTCTAGGGATCTGTTAAAACAGAAACGCGATTGGAGAAATTCGGCTCGATAGAAATATTTATTGAAGTGAGGTCTTTTTCGGCACCAATTCTCCTGGTTTGACAATTTAGAATGACATCTGGACTGCAATTATATTTTATTAGATGGGTTTTAACGATATCTAGGACCTGGCTAGACTTTTAGAACTTGCTAAACTTTTAGAACTTGCTTGTCTACTTCAGTAAATAATGTATTATTTTGAAAAAAAAACATATTATTTTTTGATTCTATTTCTAGGGATCTGTTAAAACAGAAACGCGATTGGAGAAATTCGGCTCGATAGAAATATTTATTGAAGTGAGGTCTTTTTCGGCACCAATTCTCCTGGTTTGACAATTTAGAATGACATCTGGACTGCAATTATATTTTATTAGATGGGTTTTAACGATATCTAGGACCTGGCTAGACCCTAGAATATGTGTACAAAGTTTCAGACCGCTAACCAAAAGTGCATCGTATGAGTTGTTTTCGTTGCGTACCGCAAGTACTTTAGCGCGTGCTTTATTCTTTCTTACTCTCATTACGTCTTATTATCCGATGAATTTGATTGAAGGTCCTTGGTGGACTAAATCTAAAAATTAAAAGATGATGCATAAGGTTAAACGTCAGTCGCTTAGCAAAAAGTGCATAGCTAACTTTGTATTTCTTGTTTAGAAGTTAAAAATTGAAAAACATATTGTTATGTGGCAGTTAACAACAAAAGTTCAGTATTAGTGAGGTTCATAAAGCGTGAGTTTAATATTATTAAACTAATGCATTAGCACAATTAGTCATAATCTGGTGCAAACTATGATAAAACAGCATTTTAAGTTGGTTTTGAGAAAGATATACAAGTATACAATTTCAAACTCTTGCTTTATAAACCTCACTAATACTGAACTATTGGCGTCAAATGACACAGATCAAAATGCTTTTAAATTTTCAATTTTTTAACAAAAGAAACAAAGTTAAGTTATGCACTTTGCGCTAAGCTACTGACGTTTAACCATAAGTACGTAGTAATACTTTATATTCTCTGCCATAAGGATCCCGTATTAAGTTAATTGCAATCATTTACTATTATATTTGAAGAGAATGAAAATGAAATTGTGTTAATGTGAAAATGTTACATGAAATTGTTTTATTATAGATTACCTGATGGTACCGATTTCGTATTACACATAGGGTTACCAGATCCAGTTAAGTAAATTCCTGATAATTCAGTTAATTTCCTGTAACTTTTCTTAATGCTTTATGTGAATACGGGGCGGCGCGATTTTGAACTGTTTTTGATACAAAAAAACACCTTAACTCAATAAATGTAATAAGTCTAAGCATTTATTCTTTCTCTTTTAAAAATTCCTGACAAATGAATTTTTTCTCTGATTTCCTGACAAAGGGTCAGAATTCCTGACATGTCAGGCAAATTCCTGTCGCCTGATAACCCTAGTTACACATGATCGGACCAAGAAATCATTTTTATTATAAAAAGGACATGAAAATTAAACATTAAAACAAATAAAATAATAATTATAGAATTAAATGAAACTTGAGGATAACTCATGATTTAAACATAACAGCTCACCTCAATGTATACTATGATGGGGATAGCCGAACAGTTTCAGCAGATTCATTGCAGAAAGCATTTAATCAACAATAATAATCACACGTGAGAGTTGAGGCCGTTATTAATAATAATTAGTATTTCAGCGTACGCGAATTAGCTGGGATTAATTAGTAATGAACAATTAAAAGACAATAACCGAGTTTTTCCATTGTTAAAGTTATGCCCAGCTTTAAAATATTTTAGGGCACAATGGCCGGCTTAAGGGCGGTTTTGCAGTCGGATTGTGAAAAATCGGCCTTTTTCTTGCCTTTTTGCCTTTTTCGACTCGACATCGATTCGATAAATTAAAATGTAACTCTTATTCCATTGCAATAAGGGTTATCGTTTAGAATTTATCGATTCTATCTGTCAAATTTATCTAATCGACGCGTACGTGCTCGCGTAGAGAAGCGTGTTTTTCACAATCCGGCTGTGAAACCGTTCTTAATGTCTTAATGAAGTCTGGATTTTGTGTTTTGTAGCCTGGCAACTGACAACCCTAGACACTATACAAGCCGGGACCAACACCATATATATACCTATACATAATCGTAGCTACGATAGTCGAATACAAGACGTATGAAATGTTCAAGAAACACAAGGAGTTGGCAAAAACAAGTATTGGCAAGATTCATCAGGGAATAAAAGAATTTTGTCCACTATAAAATAACAATTAACTTCAGGTCGTTGAAAAATCTGTTATTTTGGAACAATTCACTGGGTTTTATGGTTGAACTAAAATTTCAGTTCTGCCCTACAAAACTCGGCCGAGATTCTTCACAAAATGAAAAGGCAATTTAGCGGCTAATTTTAAATATTAAAAACCAACTAATTAAATGCCACTATTGAAAACCACTTTAATATTTTATCATATACCTACCTATAGCAACAATGCACAGGTTCTTCCTGTTGTGGGTTTGTGAATCATCATAGATCGACGGACAAGGAAAATTTGCTATTCATGATTTCTAATATTTGTCCCGATAGGGTACCTAGACAGTGTAGAGGCTAAATTTTTACAATTTTTCTTTCAGGTAACATCACAAGCAGATTCTGGAGATTGGGCGGTAACACAACTACTACAAAAAATATGCGCCCGTGAGAGTACCAGGTAAGTAAATATGTGGTCGTGAGAGTACCGGGTCAGTAAATATGTGGTCGTGAGAGTATCGGGTCAGTAAATATGCGGTGGTGAGAGTACCGGGTCAGTTAATATGTGGTCATGAGAGTATCGGGTCAGTAAATATGTGGTCGTGAGAGTACCGGGTCAGTAAATATGTGGTCGTGAGAGTACCGGGTCAGTAAATATGTGGTGGTGAGAGTACCGGGTCAGTTAATATGTGGTCGTGAGAGTACCGGGTCACTAAATATGTGGTGGTGAGAGTACGCGGGTCAGTAAATATGTGGTGGTGAGAGTACCGGGTCAGTAAATATGTGGTGGTAGGAATACCGGGTAAGTAAATACGTGGTGATGAGAGTAGCGTGTCAATAAATATGTGGTGATGAGCGTAACGGGTGAATAACGAATTAAAAAACAAACAAGATTACAATCATCACGACATGAATTTCCGAGGAGGTGTTAGATGCGTACCCAAGTGTGTACTGTGAAATGCAAGTCACATTCTACACTTGTTACATCCGCTTTTCACCAACGATTATTACGTCCCAAACTTTATGTGTGGGGTGACCCCTATCACCGTTCTTTGGATTAAAATAATCAAATGGATGAAACAACCTTCTATTTCATTTTTGAGAAATTGAATGCTGAATCCTTGTTTATGTAAACAAAAATTCCATCCATCCATCCATCCATCCATCCATCCATCAGCCTAGTTTGTCCACTGCTGGACTTAAGACTTCCCAAGATTTCGTCAGCACTCTTGGCGATCTTCCTGGAAGAAACGCCCATACTCACACACGCTGGGCAGGCGGGTTGTTGTTGAGCGCGGTGCCGAAACCCTCGCGCCAGTGACAAGCGTCACTACTCTGTTTTATGTCTGGATGGGATATACCGCCATCAATCAGTCCCAGGCAAGGTGGGCTAACTGGTTGTGCCTGTTTGAGAGTTGTCCTCTTGCTCGGTGCCCGCGTGGCGTGCTGTTTTAGTCTTGTTTCATAGAGCTGCGCTGCATGAGGCGGGTCGTCCGACGCACGGTTCTCTATGAAAAACCGTACTATTAGGGTTCCGTACCATTATCTATAAAAACGGCTAAAAACATGTCTGTTGTATTGGAGCCCCCTTAAATATTTATTTTATTCTGTTTTTTAGTATTTGTTGTTACAGCAGCAACAGAAATACATCATCTGTGAAAATTTCAAATGTCTAACTATCATGGTTTCTGAGACACTGCCTGGTGACAGATAGACAGACGGACAGACAGACGGACAGTGGAGCCTTATTAATAGGGTCCCATTGGTTACCCTTTGGGTACGGAACACTAAAAACAACGCCGCGCGGGCACCCGCACGAATAACTTGGGGGGGGGTTTGCTAGTATGATGGTGGTACCTCCACAGTCGAGCCCAAACAAAACTTAGTTGTAAAAATGTAACTGTGTTTAATCGCGCGCGACACCACTTTGTTGAATCACAAGTGCGAGGAGGGTGACACGATGTTTTTGCGATTAAACAGTAGGTATGTCACGCTTCTTGTACCTTTGACTCAACTAAGCCGCGTCGCGTGTGATTAAACATTATGCTACGGGGCAGCACACCCTAGACTTTTAGACCAAGATTCAACTTAAAATCCCAACTTAGCTTTTCAATAGATAATTTTTGAGTGTACTGCGTGGCACAAAGGCCTCTTTTTTCTGGCATCTGACCTAATAGACCAAAAATGACCAAGCAAGATCATAAAAAACTGAGACAATGACCTAATGACTCAAACCCCGACAGATCACGGTACTCAGACCACCGGAATAATTGAATATGAACAATTTATTGCTCAAAAAAATACATTAACAAAATAAAAAAGTAACAGAAGGCAAGGGCGGACTTATTCATAACAGAAATTTCTTCCAGTCAACCGCAGGGATAACACGAATACATTTTATTGACTTTTAATAGGTATAAATATTAGGACAAGCTTTTCCTTCCTTCCTTTTTAAACCTATAATCTAAATAAAAATTTACTTCATACTTGTATTTTTTTTAAACCAAAGGGTTCCGTACCCAAAGGGTAACCAACGGGACCCTATTACTAAGACTCCGTTGTCCGTCTGTCTGTCCGTCGGTCTATCTGTCACCAGGCTGTATCTCATGCTTGAACCGTGATAGTTAGACAGTTGAAATTTTCACAAACGATATATTTCTGTTGCCGCTATAACAACAAATACTAAAAACTATAATAAAATAAATATTTAAGAGGGCTCCCATACAGCAGACATGTTTTTTTTGCCGTTTTTATAGATAATTGTACGGAACCCTTCGTGCGCGAGTCCGACTCGCACTTGGCCGGTTTTTTTATTTATTCTATCTTACCTCTTATCGAAAATCCAATTATTTTGAAGATACCATAATAACATTAAAAAACGTTTTTGTATACAGGATGTTAAGATGAAGTTGTGGGAGCCGAAAACTGGCGATAATACTTACCCATACGAACGACTTTCCGTAAATAAAAATAGAGAAATCGAGAAAAAAAAATCTGTCGTTTCATACATTTTGGTCGGGTGGCTATGTAACTTTTCTATGGAACAGCAGATTTTTCGCTGTTCATGCAGGTTCTGGCTTCCGCAACTTCATCTTAACACGCAGTATAGAAGACTGTAGGTATACTTTGCTCTTAGCTTAAAGTTGTATTTTGTATTTATTAATATTTATATTATTTATTTATTAATATTTAAGTTATTTAAATTTTTCATAATATTTTGTTACAAATCCGGATAATCGACCCAGACGCAACGCCGACAGAAATACACAAATACATATAGGATCATACAAACAAACAAGTTCTCAGTATTTTTATACTTTAGCCACAAAATAACCACTTACAGAAGGTTTACTCCGCATAACTAGCGAAAACAGGCGCACGCACACATAGACGCGTACGTACGACGATCTCGGAATTCTGCCGAGATCATCATACGTACGCGTGTATGCATGTGTCCGTCTGTTTTCGCTCTGTCGTCGAGTCGACCTTCTGGTAGTATCTATTTTGTGCTTTAGTCTACCCTTTATGTACCAACCAACCATTGACGTAACCAACGACAATGGTATACCAACTGATTTTAGAAATTACTGCGTTATACATTCTTATTACTTCGAGAAAAACCCTTAACCCTCGGGTTAATTAACCCAAGGGAAGAGTTAACTAACCCGACATTTCATTAGTCCTATTGCACCATGATAATATCGAAGCGGGTTAGTTAACCCGAGCTAAGCGATTGTTTGACGTTTGACATTTGACATTTATTTTGAATGTTACCATAAAGTAACTAGTTGCAACCAATGAGGTTGTATCTATTTGAGGTTGTCGTGGCCATATCGTAGAATTGACCATTTCATGATCTGGTTGGTCGTATCGTATTTCTGTTAAAATTGGGAGGGTCGCCTCGCTCCGCTCTGCTTCGCTCGGCTCTCCAAATGTATTTACATGTAAACGTAACACGCTCCTCCTCGCTCCGCTTCGCTTCGCTCGTCGTCGCACCTATTTTTTACTTTTGGTGAAAGATTTTTGATTTCATACTTTACGATCTGCCCAACCAGATCATGAAATGATCAATTCTACGATATGGTCACGTCATCTATATATAATGTCATTTGAAACAACACAATTTTAGTCAAACTGGTAACATTATTTCGCTAACCCGAGAGTAACTCAAGGTGAGAGTCGGGTTAAATTCTGATGACTTTCTCTTAGTTTAACCCTAGCTAAACCCGAGATTTTTATTGGTGCAAGAGAGCTTTTTCTTAACCCTCTATTTTTTGACTTAACCCGAGTTAAAGTCGAGTTAAGAACATGCTGCAAGTGGACCTATGTACCGTCATGTGTTAGGGAAAACTCGTTTATAGCGGGGCCAACAAAAAACTTGCTCTCAAAATCTATATTTGATCAAGGCAATTGGCGCCAAAAAGACAAAAGTAAAGTCATAGCAACCTAAAAAAGCTTGTGAGGTATACCTACTATAAGAATGTATCAAACAAGATTATCAAGCTGGTATACCTATTAAACTATATTATAAGTAATTATCATATCCTACTATCTTACCTATAATCCCATCTCACTAAATCCCACTATCTTATCCCACTAATGATGTATGGATGGATGGATGTAGTTTGTTACTCCTTTCTTCCTGAAACTTTGCGAAAATGTAGTTCTAGAGTTGGATTAGGACAAAAACTAATTTTTATTCCATAAATCAGTTCCCATGGGATGGTAATGGGGTGTAAAGTTTCAATAGAAAAGTGATCTGTCATTTCTTCACAACGTACCTACTGAACCGATTGGGCTGAAACTTTGCACAAGGGCAGTTCTAAATCTACAATAGGACAAAGGCGACTTTTTATCCCATAAATCATTATTTATTTATTAGATTAGTTACCAACATCCTAAGAGAATCGGTATATATTTAAAAAAAAAGAAACACGTGAAAACATCGTCACTACATGAATCGAGAACCCAGATCAAGGTGTTCCCAAGTATGAACTGTGATGCACAGTCCACATTTGGCACACCCGCTTTTTAACCGAAAGACACTTTACTTCGAGATCACATAAGAAATCTAGAAATAATTTCGGTCGGAAACGCGGCTCGGCGTTCGGCCTCAGCAAAGATACATTACCAGAGGATCAATTCAAAGAACAATGAATAGTTTCGTTTCGAAAATACTTTACTAGGGGATCAAATCAGTTATCAAAAAATACCTTCAGTAGGAAACAAAGCTATGTCTTTGGATTACTTACTTAAGTGATCATGAAAACAAAAACCGATCCAAACCAGATTCAGGTCAAATAAATTATACAACGTGTAACAGAAAGGTGTAATCATATTTGAAGAGCTTATTCAGTCAATGGTATGGAATAAGTTTTACTATGGAACAAACACTGTATCTAGAAAAAAAAACTTTTACTGTTTCATAGAAAAATGCAATGCCGCTCGGCCGAAATATATGGAAGGGCAAATTTCTTTTTTTGACATTTCAGGGTTGGCTCCATAGTAAAAGTTGTTCTATACTATTGACTGAATAAGATCTTCAAATATGGTTACACCTTTCTGTTACACATAGTATAAAATTGATAGTCAGAAAATATTGAAAGATTCGATAGAACCACACAAAAACTTAATCAACGTGGGTGAAGCAACGGGCAAAGGCTAGTTATCCATATTCAGCAAAAAAAATAAAAATATTTTGTGACGAAACAGAACCGTAATTTTCATGCCTTTATTAATTAACCTGACTATAAACAGCTCATATCGTGTGAATGTGTCAGGCTTTAAGACGTCACCACCCACGTACTCATTTTCCTAATCCGGTCAAACTGACTAATTGTAAAAGATGAATAAAGTGTCTACCGGTTGTCTTAATAAGGTATTGTGACTGCGGAGGCCGTGTGGTTGGTACCGTTTTAAATTATGTCATTCATTCGATTTTGTTTTGACGTAGCGTAGCCATTTTTAAACGTCTCTTAAATACGTATCGGTATTAGTATCGTATCGGCAAAAAGGCGTATCGATTATCTCATACGATTTACCATTAATTAAATTAAGACTAGAATTTATATGCAGACCAAAAAGACGATGGCGGAACGATCTCCATTTCTTTTTACCGGGGTGGTCGAAAGTGTGGTATCAAGGGGAGACCTTTGCCCAGCAGTGATACACCATACAGGATACATAAAAAAAACATCGTATGTATCGGAATCATAAAACAGATAGATTATTATAATAGTTATTAATAATAATTTGTTTATGTAAATCGTACTTACTATAATATTATATTTTATACACACAGTATCGTAATATTTTGAATATCGTATGATTTTGAACTCAAAAATAGTGCATATTGATATAATTTATTTACGAACGTCTAAAACATATGGAAAAAAATCAATTAAAGTATTGTATTCTTAACGATAATAAATAATAATCACAAGTTACATTAATTTCAGGCCAAAAACTTATACAAAATATATTCACAATTTAAAAAGGCGCTTCTATAGAATTTATAATTTGTAAGGACTGTAGACATAACTGATCAAAAATGCGATTGCAATTTATTATAATTATAACCAACGAATACAACTTTCGAAAATATATTCCAAAAGATTTTGGTCTGATTGCAGACAATACAAACAAATAAAAGTTGAATATATTTCTTTCTTAGTATTTTTTTATTTGTCAAATATCAACTAAATTAACTATTATTAGAGTGCATTACCAGCTAGAACTCAATCAAAAAAAATCCTCGGGCCAGGATTTGAACCTGCGACCTCCTGCTTACATGAAAGGCGCGCTACCTAGTTTTTATAACTAAGTTATAAAAATAAATAAAAAAACAATACTTTGACTCCTCTCCCTTTGTCATCCTAAAGAACCTTCTACAAGGTCATTTCTAGACCTTGCACATTAAAAACTGCATGTAATCACGTAGTATTGCATGATTGAGCCTCGTAATGAACTAGCCATCCCATTGTTTCGCTTTAGGACTTGACATAAAAACCCTGTATGCCTAGGTCTCACGTAAGTTTAGATCATCGTCTGGAATCGAATCGGTGAAGTTTTTTACAACCCGGTTAAGGATGGACGTGACCCTAGAGCATGAACAATGCCAGACTTTCGATAGTTCTTTGGAAGAAATAAGGACTCCTTAAATTGAAAAAAATATATTTTAAGGCGATATGCAAAAAAAATACGGGTGTTTCTTTTATGTGTATTTCATGAAATACACGGAAAATTATAATCAGTTTCTGGTATATGCATTATGACTATATAATCTAGGGTTTTGAAATTGGAAGACATGTTTAGATAAATTTTCCTCGATAGGAATAATTGTTGAAATGAGGTCTTCAAACACACTTTTTCTCCTCGTTTGACGAATAGGAACCATGTGCAGAACTCAAACATATTTTATTAGGTGTGTTTTACCAATATCTAGAGATTTGATATTTGAAATTTTGCTAGCTATTTAATTTTTTTTAATAAAAATATAGAACCAACTTATTTCCCTTTTGCCCTGAATCCGCCCCACTCGCACTGTGCGATTTTTCGCTTGGAGTGACAGTGACAAGATTAAAATTCGCATAGCCTCTTAAAAAAATCACCACACTCTTATATGGCCTTTTTCAAAATTCAAAAAACTCAACTAATTTGCAGAAAGAAAACTAATATGTTGATTGTAAGTTCCTTCATCATCTAATCTCAAATGTTATTCTTTAAAATTTTCTTTGAATTTTAGTCGTCGTTCTGTTGTGTTGTATAGTATTGTTCTAATCACGTCGGGGTCACCACTTTAGCTATTGGGTTTCGGGAAATTAAAGTCGTGAATGAATTTACTGATATTTATTATCGAGTATTATATCAACATATATAAAATATGAGGGCGCACCGTAGGTAGGCGCCGGGGAGAGAACTGGCTTGACCAGCTTTGCATTGAAGTCACATCAAGAGCTTTCTGTCTACGTTACAAATACAATAGCAAATATGCGTTTTATTTATATAGTTGAGATTGGACTAAAATAAAAGATAAATAATTTAATAGGTAGGTACAACAAGTACACCTTCCCAATTATAGTAAACATTTAATAATCAACCGTTGATATTATTGTTTCCTTGACTGTACCTGCGCAAGCTTGCACTCGTAACTCATTCAGAGGCTACTAAAAGATTGGCGCGCACTGTATCAATGAGGCTTAGTATTATGTGCCTAGATTGTTTTATAAAAAGAAAACTGTATGTCCTGACGACTACTTTAGGAGATAGAGCCAAAAACAAAATTGGCAAACAAAATTCGTAGAGCGTCGTCTCTATCAACAGACTGTTTAGTGCTTCTTGCGACAAAGATGATACTACGACACGATGTGCATTATTTACTGCCGCTACCTGTACGAGTAGATAGAAAACAGAAAGTGATCCTACAAGGATTCTGTTGAACCCTAAACAAAACGAAAAGTCCATCGCGTACTAAACTTCAAACTTCCAACAGATAAAGTTTTAAAGTAACAACTTCCCTTACCTTGACCTCGAACTAAAAACGGAATCGAACCTGAACCTTTTGTTAGATATATCACCAAACCCAAAGTCACGTGATCATAATGGCACAGCTTGGTACGAAACAGTGGGAAAAACTGTTTTAGATTGTGTTACCGGAAAGGGTGAGCTGACTGCAAGCTTGGTCACGTTTTCGCCATTAAGTTTATTTCGCTATGGCTACTCATTATTAAACCTATTTATGTCGATAGACCAGGTATCACATACTGTGAACAACTTTCCCAAAGAATCATAACACAAATAAAAAACCGGCCATTATTGGATCAGACTCGCGGCTCCGTATTGTGGACGATAAATTGAATTTTGTCATTCTGTTTTAGTGAATTTCTCAACCGCTTTATTTTTCCTACAATCTTTATGTAAACAAAAATTATCATGATTTTTTTCATATTTTTCTGTCCACTAGTTTTGGAGATAAGGGGGGGAGGACATACATTTTTTCATGTTTTTTCAAGGATTTCTCGAAATAGATGCAATTAAATATAGCCAAACTATACATATTTACAATCAACCTTTTAATACCTACAATTTGATACCCATACTGTATTTTTATACAATATGTTTTTATTTATTTTACTTCTTTTTTTTCATTTCTCATTTGTGCTCAACTTTTTTTTTATCGATATAGTTTTCCTGTAATTGGCCAGTTATGGTCTATAATCGAAATTTTTTTCTTATTTTTCGGTCAACTAGTTTCGGAGGGGGGGGAACATACATATTTTTGTGGTTTTTTAAAGATTTCTCAAAACAAGTGCCAGGAAATACTATAATAGTAGTTTATGCTACATGGGCGCAAAGGAATAAATTACGAGGACGATTTAAAACACGAGCGTAGCGAGTGTTTTAAACGTAACCGAGTAATTTATTGCTCTTACGCCCGTGTATCATACTACGTTTTTCAATGCATAGTGTGAGGAAATAAAACAAATATAATTTTGTAAACTTTAAATTGTAATTGGCTCAAAAGGACTAGGTATCCAGAGCCGTTAAACAGTGGAGAAAAAAAAGTATAACATCTATGGTACACAGGAAATTCTACAGGTTAGCCAACCATTGTAAATAAATAAAAAAAAATAATAATAATAAAGCCCTAGGGCAAAATAATCGACTTTTTGTTCGGTTTTGATGCATAAAAGGTGGGCCTTTACGAGCATATGCATTGAAAAAGTATATAGGTATTTTTACAATCAACTTTTTTGTGGGCAAATTAATGCTATTTTTGTGCTAAAATGAGTATTAAAGGTCGATTATCAGAAAGTCGATTATTTTGCCCTAGTGCTTTTTTTTTAACTTATTTAAGTTGGCTAACCTGCAACCTTTCCTGTGTACCATAAATGTTATACTTTTTTTTCCACTGTTTAACGGCTCTGGATACAGTCCTTTTGAGCCAATCATAATTTAAAGTTCACTAGATTATCCGTGTTTTATTTCCTCATACTATGCATTAAAAAACGTAGTATAATACACGGGCGTAAGAGCAATAAATTACTCGGTTACGTTTAAAACACTCGCTACGTTCATGTTTTAAATCGTCCTCGTAATTTATTCCTTTTCGGCCTTGTAGCATAAACTACTATTAAAATTATGCCCGTTGAGGCCGTAAGGCAGGGGTCGGCAACCGGCGGCCCGCGGGCCGCATGCGGCCCGTGTACCTCTTCGGTACGGCCCGCAACTACTGCATGATAATTATATTCGGTAGTACATATTTGAGTGAGCAGATTTTCCATTCTGAACTATCCAAAAAGCAAGCATTGTTTTCGGTTAAAGAATGCACAATTAGACGCAATACTGCGCATTTCCACATTTAAAATGCAAGTGAAATACAAAACCTTGTAAGTTAAATAAATGCAGCCGCAAGAATCGCATTAATTATTTTATTAATTAATACTTAAAATGTTTGAAACTACAATAAATATGATATTTATTTAAATACAAAAATGAGATGCGGCCCTCGCTGATCCCCTGGTAACATTTGTGGCCCTCCTATATCATAAGGTTGCCGACCCCTGCCGTAAGGCATTGGAATGGAGACCACGTACAGCAAAGCGCAGCGTAGACCGCCCTCGTGCCCGCTCGTACTGACGATCTGAAGGACGTTGCGGGTGGCGGCTGGCTGGTGGCGTAATATGGGACGAATGCAGTGGACGAATACGGGCTGATGGATGGATAGATTAATTTTGCTGTGTAGCTGCGGCTATAATAATACTGAGGATTATCAATAATAGTTGAAAACTAATTGCAAAATATAATGACATCTACAAAAACATAATGGAACTTTTGAAAGTTCATGTTTAGTAATGCAACAGATCTGCCATCTGTTATCACTGGTTGTAACTAATAGGTATAATAATGCTATAAAATTACAATGCACTATCTACATTTATAAATCAAGGTATTCGATACACTTTGTGATTTAATAGCATTGTAATCTCTGAATTTCTGTATAATAAGCCTTTACCTATGAATTTGCTGTGATTTCCATACAGATTCATGAGTTCATAATTCCTGTAATTCAATAGCTTTTTCAATGATTTGTTTTTTGTTTGAAAGTTGATTTCAGGGTTTTCATCTACGTATAAAATTTTGTTTTTATTTTCAGTTTGATTATAACAATTAAATCTTCAAAAACAGTTCGTCCTAAATGTCATCCAATTCCATGATAAGATTCGTAATATTTTTTTCCAGCTGATACTTTTCAAAAATTAAATTAATGTTGCTGTTAGCTTAATGTTGTCTCATTCATACACAAAAGAAATTACATAACTTGGATTAGTCGTTCCTTAAAAAAATGCAAAAATGTTAGTACTGAAAATTGAGTTTCCTTCAAATTCTCTATAGGAAACGGCAATTTCATATGCAAAGACATGTAATATTTCATATGTAATAAGGTACCTACTCTGTGGAATTACTCAACTATTTGTTCTAAGATTGCAAAGATTGAGCAGTCTGGCTGAGAGCTTAGTGTGAGCAATATACGAGGCGGAGAGCCTCGAGCCTAGAGGGGTCTCGATATTTCAGTTGGCACATCTCTAAGTCAGGGACGGTATATGAAGACAGGAACAGTTGATGCGGAGGTGTCGTCAGGGTTGTCGGTAGTGGCATATTTACCCTAGGGCCAAAAGGGGCATAGCCTGGGGCGCCAGGTTGCGAGGGGCGGCACAATCAATTAAGAATTTACCTATAGAAGCTGACTTGACAAAATCTGTTAATTATGAGTGTCATTGACCCCCGGTTTCTGAAAGGCCAATCAATGTTAACAGTAGATAAAAAAATTATTATCTGCTGATTAAGCCAGAAAAAGTGGGAATTTTACATTGAAATCAAAAATTAACCAAGTTAATTATTGATTCATCGCTATTCAGACTTCATAATATATGCTTTATTTTCACCGTTATTTGCGGTTAAAGTTTTTTTAATCTACTGTTAACTTTGATTGGCCTTTCAGAAACCGGGGGTGAAGAATTTTGTAACTAATTTGGGCATCAGAAAAAAATTAAATATTGAATGGTGTTTGCATGACTTTTTTAGTTTTTTCATTCATTATCACCATTCTTAGCCCACATCAACACTCTGTTGGATTTCATTTTATTTTATAATTGAAATATTTTTGCTTTTTTCTCGTTATTTTATGGGGTGGCAATCCTTACAGGCCCAGGGCACTAACTTTTAAAATACGCCACTAGGTCGGGAGGGTTGGATGCTGCAATCCGGGCTGTAATGTCGTCGTCAGGATCTAACAGAACGTTGCGCAGTGTTGACAAAGTTCTTGTGACGGAACTTATGACGCGAATAGGTATATTTTTACAAAACAATTCGATACTCATTTTGAACAACTTCAAAAAAAATTTTTTTTACTGCTTGTTATGCGTGCTATTTTTGTGCCAAATTTCAAGTCTTTGCTAAAGTCAGTGCTAAAGCTATGAAGCTGTGACATACGGGCGGACGGACAGACAACGGAGTCTCACCATAAAGGTTCCTTTTGTACCTTTTAGGTACTACAGAACCCTAACAAACATTTTAAGGATAATAAAATAGATTTAAAACAATCGCATTTGCCAAGTCTTGAATTTAGCATACAATTTCATTATTAATACTGTTCTTGCATATACGAGTAGTTCATTATTTTCGCAAACATTTGTTTTTACTTGTGACTTATGTTTCTTTGGAATCGTAAGTAGGTATTTATCTACGGGAAATGTTATCTTCATATTCTACGCAGATTAAGAGCATACCCTAGCAACTTGTTTTATTACCCGTCCAGCACAATAAGTGTAATGGCAAAGGCCTTATTTGCTTTTCATAGAGGCGATATATGTTGGCTCTTTGGCCTCTTTTTCTTGGTGTATTTGGTGTGTTTTTAGCTAATACTGAAATATTTTGTATGGAAAAATATATTGGATTTAGGTAACATCCCTTCATATTTCTATTGCCTATTTAATAAAAAAGACAGTTGATCTCTTAACCGCGTTTTTGAAACGAACGTTTGAAAACCAAAAAAAAAGAGGGTGGAAAACATTTTTTTTTGACAAAAGTATAAATCTTAAAACATTGTTTACAGGTGGAATCCCTAGATGAAAGATCGATAAATCAAATGTATTTTCTTCAATACGAGGAGAGACCTGGTTTCTTCCAATGAACCCTTGAAAACCTGGTGTTGTTGATGTTCTAGCGTCAGGTATCCCGTTAAAGAAATGACACATTCACAGCCTTATCATGAGTGTCTGTCATAAAACCTATTAAATGGACCGTGAAAATCTACAAAGACTTCATTGTGAGCAAGGTCGAAACAATTTAAAACACATTGCACAAATCAACAATGTTTACGTTAATCTTGCGAAGCGCTTCATTTTCTTAACTTTGTTTGTGGTTGCAATAAGAACTTGTTAAACTTGAATCCAATATAAAATCTAAAAGCTTCAAACAAATTCACTTTACAGTCATAATTTAAGATTATTAAAAATTATACCACTATTTTATTGTTATGTAAATCTTAACTATTGCTATTATAATTTTTATTTTATCATTCATTCATACACATTGACACACCCTCTCACATTCACACATCAAGGCCATATGTCAAATCTTTATCTAACGTTATTTTATGATATGAGGTTGTGACATACGGACGGACAACTGAGGCACACCATAATAGCTTTTCTTTTTTAGCCTTTAGGTACGGAATCCAAAAAATTAGGCTAACCTAGAACTTTTTATTTACTTACGTCTTTTTCAATATTTGCTCCGTTTTCGGCTTGGTGGTTATTTTATCAACACCCCTTATAGCCTGTTTCGTATGTTGACCAGTGTTACTACGATGATAATAAAGAAAACCGCATCCAAATCCGTTGAGTGGTTCTCGAGTTAAATCGGAACAGACAGACAAACATTTTTTAAATTGTTGTTTTTGCTTCAATACAATTATATTAAAATTTCGCAAAAATAATTTTACTACTTTATTATTAGTATAGATATCGTACGTGACAAAATTTTTATTTATAATGAATATGGTAATGACGTGACAATGAATGACCTTTTTATTTGAAGTGTCTAGACAACCATCCCTGCGGGGTCACGCCTTTATCACATTAATGCCCTCTGACTAAGTGAACATTGATGTATTTTAAACACAAGAATACTCGATATACTAAGCTTGTTTGTTCCTTATGTATCTCAAATAAGGGAAAAAAAACCGGCCAAGTGCGAGTCAGACTCACGTACCTAGTGTTCCGTATTGTGGATGATAAATTTAATATTGTAATTTTTTTTTCGTTAATTTCTCAACCGATTTATTTTTCCTGTAATCTTTACGTTAACACATATTACCATGATATTTTAAATATTTTTCGGTCCACCAGTTTTGGAAATAAGAGGGGGGCTTGGACGAAGGATTTCTCGAAATAGATGATATTAAATATAGCCAAATTATATAATTTTAAAATCAAGTTTTTAATACCTACAATTTGATACCCATATTGAATTTTTATAAAATATAGAAATAGAAATAGAAATCGTTTATTACGGTAACTTAATCATATGCAAGGTGACTTTTTGATCATCGTCCAAATTCATACTGGAGGCTTGATAAGTGATCAGTATCTTGGATCAATAAAATTTTTTGTGAAATTCGTATAATGAAATTTTGGCTTCCCATAGAAATTCACTTCCAGTCCCGAGTGAATCACTATGGAGAGTCAAAATTTCATTTTACGAATTTCACAAAAATTGTCATTGATCCATGATACTAATCACTTACCAAGCCACCAGTATGAATTTGGACGATGATCAAAAAGTCACCTTGTATAATATTACAGTGGTTGGGGTCACCTTTTAAGTAAAGGTATACCTGTGATAGGAGACCCCGCTCTTCCGTATCACTTTTTATACTTATAGTATGAATAAGAAATTATATAAACAAAAAATAACAAATAAAGACACAATTTTAAAAACAAATTCAGATAAACTAAACATAAAACTAAAAAAGACTAGCCTTACGTAATTTCTAGTACTTTCTATATAATATTTTCCTAGTAAACTAAAGTAAGGCGTGCGACTTATGTTGAGGTGAGTAAGGGTGTGTACAGATGAGTGAATGTGTGTATGTATATATGGCAGTGGCGTGCATAGAACTTTTTTCCGGAAAAGTAATCAGAAAAATATGAAAAAATTTAAATAACACTGAAAAAAAAAGTTGGTATGAAAATTTTCACTCTAGGGTAGGCAGTGCCTACCCTGGCGTCATACAAACTTTCTTTTTTCGAACTGTTATTTAAATTTTTCATATTTTTTTAATTGTCAAACTTGACCTTCTGGTTGCTTTTCGGAAAAAAAGTTCTATGCACGCCACTGATATATGGTGATATATATAAGAGGATGTGAGTGTAAGCGTGAGAATGTCTGTGAATGAGATGAACGAAGCTCCCTAGTCCTACGACCAGAGAGTGTATGAAAAGTTGTATATGAGATTGTGTCATATAAGTTACAATTAATATATGTCGCTAGAAAATGTGTAGGAAAGCTAAGCATTAATATGAACTACAATTGTGTAATAGAGTTGGGGAGTTTAATATAATAATTTGATAAAATTATGATGGTGTGTGTCTCATCATAGGTTTTGGTTTTGTATGTATAGGTCCCGTGAAGATCGCATCCATGGAGCGAAGAACGCCAAGTTGCACTGCATCACGTCGAGCACTCCTCGACAGCCACTGTCTACGTCAGAACTGCTGCGGGTCAGTGATGTGTTCTGCTGCCATAGACCACTAAGCCATTAAACATCTTATCAACCAACTACAAATGTGAATTTTTTTCGCCTCTGTCGTGGTGTTGTGGGGTTAATCTACTATTATTAATTTTAAATACTTTATTTCAACACTTTTTCATCGACTGTACCATTAATTTTGTGGGTCAAGAGCAAACCGTGCAACTAATATTTAATAATAATCATTTTGGGGCTGAGAGGAATTGGGGCTATAAGGCATCACCCAATACGGGGAGGGCACTAAGCAAGGAAATAAGAGATGGGATAGTATTAAATGACTTTTGTATAGTAGTGCAATTTCACTGATGTGTTGGCGAAAAAGTTTTGCCCTCCTTACGACGTCTAATGGTTTAGTGGTCTGTGACGTCAACCAACGAATAACTGACATGCTCTACCGATCATATTGAAAAACTTCCCCTTAAGTGGAGCATAAGCATGGCATTTTTTTTTCATTATCGCTATTTTTCTTCGGAAAACTCGTCCATTGTAATAAAATAAGTAAATTATATATATTTTTTGGAGCGGTTTCGCAGCCGGATTTTAAAACAGCCGCCTTTTTCTAATTAATCGAAACGGTACACTTAAATTCAAAATTCACTCAAAATTTATTCAACAAAACCTTATTACCCATAGGCAAAGTTTTTTCGCCAAAATCTGTCACATGGCGTTTTAATTGCCATTGATGTATGATATTGTTCTGAGAATTTTGTGCCTAAGAACAGCTATGTGCCAAAAACACCGAGTAACATTTGCGCTATGTGTTTAAATAGGCGGAAATCATTCGCCCGCGCTCATTGAGAAACGCTATGTATTTACTATGTAGTATTTGTATATATATACATTAATATTTTTTTTCTATTTTCTGAATGTGGCACAATACCACAAAATGGGTAGTCATTTTGGTAGGACTACGTAAAACAGTCAAAATGCAAAAAATAAGGCAATCATGTCGGCGACTAATATATCGGCCACTGCCACTTCAACTTACTGATTCAGCAGGCTGTGTCGGTCATTTTCGATATCTGATCCTGATCCTCGTTTCGGATTTTATCCATCAGAGATATCCCAAGCATAGCCCACTCCATAGCTTTTGGTAAGAGACCACGTCTCAGGTACATCATCACTGGAAGGACGCACTGGTTGAATATTTTACGAATGGTATTAATGAAATATGTGACGCAATATGTGATGTCTTCACATTCTTGAATATTTATGTGATGTTTTTTTAAACAGATTTTTACTTTGCATCCACTAGAGTTGATGTGTAACAGGTGGTAGAGCTGATGCCGGGCTCGACTGTGGAGTTACCACCATCTTACTTGTAGACCCCCTCGAAGTAATTCGGGGGAGAGTAAGAGGACCAGGCAAAAACCAGGAGGCCCAGCATGCCTGGGACCAATGGATGGCGGTATATCCATCCCTAATAGCCCGGCCTTATATGGAACAGACTGGTGACGGGCAGCGGCGTCACTGGTGCGAGGGTTCCGGCTCCGCGCTCACCAACCCGCCTGCCCAGCGTGTGTGAGTATGGGCAATTGGCCGATGGCAAAGTCCTGGAAATGTCCAGCAGTGGACGAACTAGGCTGATGGATGGATGGATGAGAGTTGATGTAACGTAGGTAGAAAATTGCTCATTAAATTTCTGTAATATCTACAGATATTAGAAGAAACTATCGAAAAGAAGCCGCCAAACCAGCACCAGAAAAAAAAGCCTTTGAACGTGAAGGACCTGGAAAAGCTGAAGATGACCTTCAACATCCCGGAGAATATTTCAAATAACATGTTTGAATACAGAACCAAGTTTATACAGCACATGCTGACCAGCCCTATGTATGCTAACAGCGTGATAGGGAAACCTTGGGAGATGATCGGGAGGTAAGAACCAATAAAACAAATACACAACAAATACAGAAAAAAAACGAGAGTGTTGTAAGACACCCGGTTTCAACAAGTTTCTTTCACTACTGACGCGCACGCCGCATGTCTATACCGCAGTAATATACAGAGACTTATAAACACACATATACTATAGCAAAAGTGCCGGGGCGGTCGAAGTCTTGCACTTTTTTCGGTCTAGCTCTCATTCGCCAAGTGTCGTGCGATAAAGAACTTCGTTCCAAAATGGAAACAACAAAACAACATCAATTTTGTAAATGAAAGGGGAAGCAGTGGTAACAGTTGACGTTTATAATCTTGGAGGTATCAAACAGTAGGTACTCGTATGTTCCAATACAAAACTTGGTTCACCAAGCACTTTATAAGAGTCGTAATAAAAGCTCCGAAAACTAAATTAAAAATGAGGATGTTAAATTTATGAATGTTACTGGTTTAAATACTAATCTACCGAAAACTTCTGTGCTAATAAATATACGAAAACTACCAAATGCAATACTGAAATTTTCGAAAACTACTGTCAGCTTTTTTTATCGTAGGTCTGCGCATAATTTTTTTTTTGTATGTCATGTATTCCGTTAAAACTAGAGACCTCGCTTTGCTCCGCTCCGCTTCCCTCGGCTCCTTATTTTATATTACATGTCAACCTAACACGCTCCTCCTCGCTTCGCTCGTCGTCGCACCTATTTTTGACTTTTGGTTCATAGTTTTTTTCAGTAATTTATTTGGAGGTTCCTTATTTAAAACAGGTGGTGGTGAGAAATTTTAGTTTGCTATGTTTAATTTATTTTGTCGGTAGGTGTTACACAGTTAAATTATTATTTTTTCCGATAACTAATTTTGTCACTACTCAGATACTCGTAGTATAACCAGAGAATATATGTGCAGCAGTTCGCTGGTATGGAATTTGTTTTTCGGAGGCTTTATTACTATCCTTTTATAGCCAGTTCTTTGTCAGCTAATACTGACGGGAAGCCTAAGAACAATCGTTTTGAAACTAATAAGTACATCTCTGGGTAGCAGGGCGTGCGTCAATATTTTGATCACCATTTACTAAAATATGGATCATAAACGTAATTTAAATAATTGCTTTTATTAGGTAGTTTTGGTGAGAAACAATTTTAAACAAGGCAACACAGTCTCCTATTATTATTATTATTATTAAAGAATTGCGATATTATTTCACGTTTTTTAATCCTGCTACTTACATAATAGACCGCGATCATACTCCATTGTCTGTCTTTGTTCTTCTATTATTTTAGCTTACTGCAAAAGTACACGGGTTATAATAACGAATACAAACAAATTTGACCATATCTCACAATTTATTTAATTCCAAAATATCCTCTTCAAAATATTTCCGTTATTTTACTGATCTTTCCGATTTTTATTCTCGATGATTGTGATACCTGTGTAAAATCTGAAAAATTATAATGTAGTTCAACTTCTTCACTACTTACACAAATTTTATTCGTTAAATATATTTTGTTTTAATAAGCTAGATTGACCAAACGCGAAAGTACAGAGCGTACCTGCTCTGTAGTAATTGCGGAGATTTCGTGATGATGGAGCGAGTAAGTGGTATTTCGCTTCTGTAAATATTTTGGGATGAGATCCATCCCCGAAAAATCGTTTTTTTTATCCAAACTTTAGTACCGATCGCTCGAGCGATGGAGATATATATACAATTTATTTTCTTTTACAGAATCACGGAGCAAATCATTAATGAACTTCTCTTGAAATGTGCGCAAGAAATACAGCTCGAAGATGTTGTTCATGAAATATATAAAAGTGAGCTACGTTAATGTTTTTCAATATGTTTGGTATAAATTTTTTAGATAATGTTCCAATTATAAAACATTTTACCTATATTTTGGGCTTTTATACATTAGTTTTAAAGCAAAAGTAGACGTAACAGAATGTGTTAATGTTTCAAAATTTCACTTTGTCTGGAACGTAATGTAAGACAAAAACAAAAAAAAATATGCGGTCTCCAATATAATTGTAGATACAAATTACCACTTTATTTTCGGCATAGAAGTTACTTATCAGATTAGGTCAAATGTTTTTTTTTTTTTTAATTCAGTCGATCAATAAACACCTTTCGTCTTTGAGCTTCTTACAATTAAGTCTTACTTATATAAAATTAAACTAATTCTATCTTTCATTTTCTTATTTCTAAAGTTTCTGAATAAACAACAATCATACTGGATCATCTTTGTACAAACTTAATCTAAAAGAATTTAAAACTTCTCCAAATATTGCTTTTTGCCGCTTCAATGTATCGTTCTTTTCAGTTTTTGGTAATTTAGTTACAGTCTCTGGGCTCGAGCTCTCAGTTTGTTGAGGTTCTTCTGGCGTTGGTGGGTTGGATTTCACAGGTGATTTAAAAGGCTTCGGTCCCCCAGTCGCAAACATATTTTCCAGCTTTGATTTCAAATCCTCCCTGCTCAAACTAAGATCTACACCAATGGCTATATTAAGTTCGTCTTTTTTTGATTCGTCATCATCGCTGTTCATTTTTTGATGTTCAATATTTACTCGCCTTAGATTTGAATTATTTCTAGCTAATAGCTCTTTTTTTAAATCAAAATATATTGGTGGTCGTTCGCGATTCATTTCCAGTTCATTACTATCTGCTAAACTTCCAGTCGAATGAGACCGCTTTAGATTTCCCTCTTCAGGATTGTTAGATATTTTAGTTTGGAAAATGTCGTTTAACTTGGACATAAAACTCATTTGTCTAGCGCTACCGAAAATAATATTATTATCATCATTTGACTGTTTCGAGCTATTTGACTGTACACTTATTCTTGGCTTCGCTTCTTCCCTTTCATCCAACTTAGATTTGTTTGACCTATTTGGTGTTGTATATGACTTAAAGAACACTGGAGTTACAGGACTTGCAAAATAATTTTCATCCATCGGTGGTGGAGTCGGAATTCTTGGAGCATCGTGGTTGACTTCAACTTCATCATCAGTCGTATCTGAGTAACCAGACTCTTTTTCATCTGATCTTGAATCAGTTTCACTAACATTAAAAAACGTAACTTTTTCATGGTCATCTACTTTTTCTACATTTTTAACTTCTTCTTCCCCAAATTGTGTATCTAATGCTTTAGTTTCCATCATATGATCGTCTGCCTGCTTCTCTGAATATAACTCATCAGAGTCTTCTTCAGTAACCTTGGGCATATCTTCTCTATGAACTTGAGCGACAACATCATACTTAGATTGCACTATATTACTCAATGACGCATCAGATCCGGCATCTGATAGTTCACTATAAGATTTTCTATGTGGTATTGGTGATTCGACAATTGCATCCGGTTTGTAGTCATTTAAAGATATGACTTCTCCATAAGTATCTTCTTCTTCTTGTATGACTTGATCAAGCAAATCTATTATTTTGGCTTCCTTTTCTTCATTGTGGTTAATCACAGCTTGCTGTACAATAATTTCTTCTTCGATAATAATTGATGCTTTTCTGATATTATTTATTTCATGCATCACATGATTTTCGGGTTCCAATTCTCTCATTTGAACATCGTTCATAATTCTCAAAGTATCAGGAGGAGTAGGTGATTCTACCTTGATTGTTACATGGGGTTTTCCATTTTGATGTATAGTTATTTTTGAACTTTCACCTAACTGATATGTGTTATACAGACAGAGACACATGGAATAAAGTGGAATACCTGAAACAAGATGCACTATTGTTTAAAGGAAAGGAAAACTTTGATAATTTCATTACAACATTTTTTAGACTGTTTCATGAAAGACCTACCAATAAGAGCCCAAATAAGAACTCGCAGCCAAGTTCCAGCGCTTATATGAACCAATAAATGCACGTTCATGTAAATACTAAGGCATGGAATCAAAGGCACCAACGGAGTCTGAAAATTTAACAACTATTATTATTTAGGTAGATATAAGGATGATAGTATCTACAGTTAAAAAAATCCAGTTTATACTACCTTGAAATCCAAGTACTGCTTAGGTGCTGGCTGAATAGCAATGATAACGATCAGGACAAGTGGCACCACGTGGCATATTGCGAGCGGCATCAACTCATTTTGCAAATGAGCCATGAGTAATGCGAGAGCAATGCACACGCACACTGAAATCAAAGAGGTCTTTTGAGCTATTATGAACATAAACAAATAGGTCTTTTGAGCTATTATGAACATGAACAAAGAGGTCTTTTGAGCTATTATGAACATGAACAAAGAGGTCTTTTGAGCTATTATCAACATGAACAAAGAGGTCTTTTGAGCTATTATAAACATGAACAAAGAGGTCTTTTGATCTATTATGAACATGAACAAAGAGGTCTTTTGAGCTATTATAAACATGAACAAAGAGGTCTTTTGAGCTATTATGAACATGAACAAAGAGTTCTTTTGAGCTATTATGAACATGAACAAAGAGGTCTTTTGAGCTATTATGAACATAAACAAAGAGGTCTTTTGAGCTATTATGAACATGAACAGCTAATGATTTAATGGCGACAGTTTACTCTCGCGAGTCGCTCGCCATGAAGGGGATCAAGGTATATGGGTAAAAAAGATGGATTCTATTGCATTTCGCTTCACTCTTATAGCTTTGTCCCCTTCAAGACAAAGGTCTACTGCCACCATAAGACTTCCCTTGTCTTACCATATAGAAAAGTGGTGACGCAGACGATGCTATATGAAACCACTGTAGGTATCTTCCATTCCCCACATCCGAAGGTTTGTCTCACGTAGCTTCTTTGGCCAAGAAGCTCCGAATCTGTTCCATACCTGAATAACAGGTACAATCAATGATATGAATATATATATATAGTGCAATAGTACCCTTTGTTATTGTTCCGAGGTAGTTATAACCCAGAGCATTAAAGAAAGGAATCTAAAATGGCGGCATGTACCTGTGATTTTATTGCTCAGTGATACAGACAGCATAAAAAGTTAATTCTTTAATATTTTTTTTGTAATATTTTTGGTATATTTTAATATACAAGGTGAAATTTAATCAACCGCCAGAATTCATACTGCAGACTCGGTTAGTGATCAGGAGCAATGTGTACTGACACTACCGGCGAAAGTAGAAAAAAAAATTTTGCTCCTATATTGCCTAGACTAGAAATTGTATTTGAACTAGTCCATCCTTTTTTCTTCATCAAAATATTTTATCACGTTACACACTATTTTACGTGCATCACTATGGATCACTTTTCCTCGTTTTCGAGGACTCATAGTTTGGAATAGTATAATAACAGTCAAACTTAACAAAAACAACAAAACCTAACAAAAAACAACAAGAATGAGTGAAATTTAACAAGAAACAAGTAACAGTGTGTTGGGAAACTAGACGCTTGGAGTAAGCTTGAGCGTCAAATCCAGACTATTTTTTTTGCATGCAGTACGCATGTGTGCGACTGAAGACAGATATACTGTGCGAGTGAGAGGGGATGATGATGGGCGCCATTTAAGATTCCTTTCTTTATTGCTCCGGGTTATACCATTTAAATAATGCGCGTAGGAATCTTCGCCATTCTTCGGCAACGCTCGTATTTCCGTATTTTTATTTCCGCTTTCTTTACAATCCATGATAGATTGTCACTTGCGGTCTCCTATAGACGGCCAAGTCCGATTTTTTTGCACATTATCTAAAACGAATCAATTTAACTCTTTTCTCTTTAACCGGTAGAATTTTTTTAATCACGATTGTGCCGGTAGTCTATTGTGAATTAATTGTTATCAACAATTAATAATTTTACTGGTTAACTTTTAAATTTATGATCGCCTCCTTTTCGAGAATACCAACAGTAGCGAAGATTTGTATGCGCATTACACTGGGTGTTAAGGTGAAGCTGCGGAAGCCGGAAACTGGCGATAGTACTCGTCCCTACGAAAAACTTTTCGTGAAAAAATATGAGAAATCCAGAAATAAAAACTTTCATACAGTTTTTTCGGGTAGCTATGTAACTTTTCTATGGAACAGCTGATTTTTTTTTCGCGATTCGAGGTTTGATTCCATAGTAAAAGTTACTCGTATTGACGAGTACTAGCAGATGTGTACCTTTAGATACTTATTGGGACAATATAATAAATGAAAAGAAAAACTGGAAGAAAAAAAAACATAGCTATTTAATCCATCAATGCAGCTCAAAAAATCCTCCCGGTTCAAAAAATAAATCAATGTGTACATAGAGTGTAAAGGGTGTTCCAGACGTTGCTAATTGCATTGCTTACTCATCCAGTGTTGCTAACTAAGCAACGTCTAAAAAAAAACGAGATCCTCAAGATTCACTTCAAACAGAAACTTTCAAAATAAGGACTTATTGAATTGACCCCTATTTCAAGTGCAACAAATCTGCTGACCTCTAATAATATTATTAACATAATCTTGAGCAAATCCTAAATTTATAGCTGTCAATACCTAGAATAGTCGTAATTTAAGTTTAATTTATTTGTGTCTTCCCAAAAATAATGATAATGTTTTTTTCTCCTAAACGGTATGTTCAAAATTTATAAAAAAATATATAAAGGGTTATTTAAACTACATAACCCTTATTGTTGTTAATAACAACTTCATTTTAGGAAATTATTTCAATTATACCTATATATATCACGTATAAGAAACAGCACGAAAATATTGTCCAAAGTCAAGCTGTTTTTAGACAGCTGGAATGTTACCTTAGCAATATGACAATCGAAGCGACGATGGTGTATGAGAAAAGTGATTCAACGCAGAGCATCAGTACTAGTTGGTTCAAGCTCCATTATTGAGGCCAGGACAGCTGGAATGTTACCTTAGCAATATGACACTTGCAGCGACGATGGTGTATGAGAAAAGTGATCCAACGCAGAGCATCAGTACTAGTTGTTTCAGCTCCATTATTGAGGCCAAGACAGCTAGAATGTTACGTTAGCAATATGACACTCGCAGCGACGATGGTGTATGAGAAAAGTGTTCCAACGCACAGCATCAGTACTAGTTGGTTCAGCTCCATTACTGAGGCCAAGACAGCTAGAATGTTACGTTAGCAATATGACACTCGCAGCGACGATGGTGTATGAGAAAAGTGTTCCAACGCACAGCATCAGTACTAGTTGGTTCAGCTCCATTATTGAGGCCAAGACAGCTAGAATGTTACCTTAGCAATATGACACTCGCAGCGACGATGGTGTATGAGAAAAGTGTTCCGACGCACAGCATCAATACTAGTTGGTTCAGCTCCATTATTGAGGCCAAGACAGCTAAAATGTTACCTTAGCAATATGACACTCGCAGCGACGATGGTGTATGAGAAAAGTGTTCCAACGCACAGCATCAGTACTAGTTGGTTCAGCTTCATTATTGAGGCCAAGACAGCTAGAATGTTACCTTAGCAATATGACACTCGTGGCGACGATTGTGTATGAGAAAAGTGTTCCGACGCACAGCATCAATACTAGTTGGTTCAGCTCCATTATTGAGGCCAGGACAGCTAGAATGTTACCTTAGCAATATGACACTTGCAGCGACGATGGTGTATGAGAAAAGTGTTCCAACGCACAGCATCAGTACTAGTTGGTTCAGCTCCTTTATTGAGGCCAAGACAGCTAGAATGTTACCTTAGCAATATGACACTCGCAGCGACGATGGTGTATGAGAAAAGTGTTCCAACGCACAGCATCAATACTAGTTGGTTCAGCTCCATTATTGAGGCCAAGACAGCTAAAATGTTACCTTAGCAATATGACACTCGCAGCGACGATGGTGTATGAGAAAAGTGTTCCAACGCACAGCATCAGTACCAGTTGGTTCAGCTCCATTATTGAGGCCAAGACAGCTAGAATGTTACCTTAGCAATATGACACTCGCAGCGACGATGGTGTATGAGAAAAGTGTTCCAACGCACAGCATCAGTACTAGTTGGTTCAGCTCCATTATTGAGGCCAAGACAGCTAGAATGTTACCTTAGCAATATGACACTCGTGGCGACGATTGTGTATGAGAAAAGTGTTCCGACGCACAGCATCAATACTAGTTGGTTCAGCTCCATTATTGAGGCCAAGACAGCTAGAATGTTACCTTAGCAATATGACACTCGCGGCAACGATGGTGTATGAGAAAAGTGTTCCGACGCACAGCATCAGTACTAGTTGGTTCAGCTCCATTATTGAGGCCAAGACAGCTAGAATGTTACCTTAGCAATATGACACTCGTGGCGACGATTGTGTATGAGAAAAGTGTTCCGACGCACAGCATCAATACTAGTTGGTTCAGCTCCATTATTGAGGCCAAGACAGCTAGAATGTTACCTTAGCAATATGACACTCGCGGCGACGATGGTGTATGAGAAAAGTGTTCCGACGCACAGCATCAATACTAGTTGGTTCAGCTCCATTATTGAGGCCAAGACAGCTAAAATGTTACCTTAGCAATATGACACTCGCAGCGACGATGGTGTATGAGAAAAGTGTTCCAACGCACAGCATCAGTACTAGTTGGTTCAGCTCCATTATTGAGGCCAAGACAGCTAGAATGTTACCTTAGCAATATGACACTCGTGGCGACGATTGTGTATGAGAAAAGTGTTCCGACGCACAGCATCAATACTAGTTGGTTCAGCTCCATTATTGAGGCCAAGACAGCTAGAATGTTACCTTAGCAATATGACACTCGCGGCGACGATGGTGTATGAGAAAAGTGTTCCGACGCACAGCATCAATACTAGTTGGTTCAGCTCCATTATTGAGGCCAAGACAGCTAGAATGTTACCTTAGCAATATGACACTCGCGGCGACGATGGTGTATGAGAAAAGTGTTCCGACGCACAGCATCAATACTAGTTGGTTCAGCTCCATTATTGAGGCCAAGACAGCTAGAATGTTACCTTAGCAATATGACACTCGCGGCGACGATGGTGTATGAGAAAAGTGTTCCGACGCACAGCATCAATACTAGTTGGTTCAGCTCCATTATTGATGCCAGGACAGCTAGAATCAAAGTCTACGTATTATTTGAAGTCAAGTGCGAGTGAAACTCAAAACATAGGTTTATAACGATTTCTTTAGTTTACTTATTAATATTAAAACAATAAATATATAATATATATGTATATAGATTTACAAAAAAGAAAATATACGTAATTGTCTGGGCAAGTTAGTAATATTTTTTTATAAATTAATTTATTAATGCAGCCAAATTCATACCGCAGGCTTGGTAAGTGATCAGTATCACGGATCGATAACACTTTTTGCAAAATAAAATTCGCAAAATAAAATGTTGACTTCCTTTTATAAGACTTTGGGCTAGGCTGGCGTTTGTAGGGAGTACGAAAAAAATTATCTACGAATTTCACAAAATGGGTCATCGAACCTTGATATTGAGCACTTACCGAGTCTTGAGTATGAATTTGGCTACATAAATAAATGTCACCAAATTCAAATTCAAATTCAAATAGTTTATTTTACAAAATAGGTATTGTCAGATTTAATCTAATAAAAATTATGTAATAAAATAATAAATGTACATGAACTAAATTAAAGGTATATTTAATTTATGAAGCAAAATATATATTAAGATTAAAATGATATGTAAAAATATATTATACAAGGTGAAATCCAATCAACCGCCCGAACCCATACCGGAGACCTGGCCAGGGACCAGGAACAAGGTTCAATGATCACCAACCGAGATGTTCTGTGGAGCCCCCAGCACGAATCCAGGCGGCCGACCAAACATCCTATATACTACATACTAATAGGTTACATATATAAATACATGCCTACATCCGCCCACTCGATTAGTCTTGCTAAGAAGAAGGGCAAGAAACTTAGCAAGATCATGTCTTTTTTTTTTCAACATAAAACTTATACTATACAATATATGACTTATATCTATCTACTTTAACCAAGGGATAAGAAAAAAAAAAAACCTCGTCACCTTGTATTTAATTTCGATTAAGGCTGTGTGTGACATACGCAGGCATACTCTTACGTACGGACGGACAACTGAGTCTCATTTCCCTCTAAAGTTAATTGCACTTCCGAAAATATATTTGAAGGTAATGTCTCGGTGTTTCTACCTATACAACGTGTAACAGAAAGGTGTAACCATATTTGAAGAGCTTATTCAGACCATGGTATAGAACAACTTTTACTATGGAGCCAACCCTGAAATCTCAAAAAAAACTGCCCTTCCCTACCTTTCGGCCGAGCGGCATTGCATTTTTCCATGAAACAATCGATAATTTTTTTTGAGATAAAGGTTTTGTTCCATAGTAAAAGTTGTTCTATACCATTGACTGAATAAGCTCTTTACAACATGGTTACACCTTTCTGTTACACGTTGTATAGAGATAAACCTCGTACGGAAAACCCAGGCAAAGCATGAAAAATCTAAAATTATGTATCTTTATTAAAAATAATAGTAAATGTTTTTGTCAATGTTTTTCTTTGTTGCTAAAACAAGAGATTGCAGTCCAGATAGTATTTGTTACAAAATGGAATAAAAAAATGACTAGTTTAAAAATAAAACTGCGAAATTCCTGTATATAAAAATCAATATAAATCGTAATAATTCCCACCTATAACAACCACAGTTACAAAAGAAGCTGCGACGGGTGTCTTGCTTCGTCTATTGATGTTGGCAAGGAAATGGAAGAGCAAGCCGTCTGATGCCATCGAGTAGAGCAGGCGTGGCAGTGAGAACAGCGCTCCAAACAGACTGGAATTAAAAATATATCAAAAGTACCTGAAACATCATCACTACATGAATCCCCGAGGAGGTGTCAGAGTCCATCCATCCACCAGCCTAGTTCGTCCACTGCTGGACGAACTGATAAGCCTTTCCAGGACTTTGCCACTCCCGGCGGTCATCCAGGAAGAATTGCCAGTTACGCCGCTGCCCGTCACCAGTCTGTTCCATATAAGGTCCGGCTATTAGGGATGGATATACCGCCATCCATCGGTCCCAGGCATGGTGGGCCTCCCGGTTTTTTGCCTGTGAGCTGTTCTCTTACTCTCCCCCGAATTACTTCGAGGGGGTCTCCAAGTAAGATGGTGGTACCTCCACAGTCGAGCCCGGCATCATCTCTACCACCTTGTTCCCGAGTGTGAAGTGCGAAATGTAAGTTATAGTCTACATTTGGTACACCCGATTTTCACCGACGATTATTAAGTCCCAAACGTTGAGCCCTCTCGCCGCCGTACTTGGGGCACAATTAAACCAAAGCACGGGAATCGAACCCTCAGCCTTTAGGTTAGCAGGTGAGCGTTCTACCCCTATTATAAATGCAAAAGTGTGTTTTTTTGTTTATCCTTCTTTCACTGCAGCAACGGAGCAACAGATTGTCGTGATTTTTTGCATAGAGATGGTTTATGAGCCGGAGAGTACATAGGCTACTTTTTATCCCAAAAAATTGTAAACTAAATCAGCGCGAGCGAAGCCGCGGGCAAAAGCTAGTAGAATATAAATAATATATATTTATATTTATATTTATAATGTCTTCAAGTAAGTAATTCTTTTTTTTTTGTAGTGCCAATTCCAATCTCACTTTAGTCCTGTAAGAGCTATTTATCAAAATGATTAAAAAATTAATAATGGACCCTCGGAATGGGGCCGTCATCAGTCGAATGCAAAATATTATTGACATATAAATTAGGTATGATGATAAAAAAGTATAAGTGACACTTAACTA
Source organism: Ypsolopha sequella (assembly GCA_934047225.1). Taxonomy (NCBI): domain Eukaryota; kingdom Metazoa; phylum Arthropoda; class Insecta; order Lepidoptera; family Ypsolophidae; genus Ypsolopha; species Ypsolopha sequella. Next base: position 9,292,389 of record OW203996.1, on the reverse strand, counting down.
ATTTAGGAGTTATTTTATAAAAAAAAAAAACATTTAAATAAATTGTTTACAATATAATTTATCAACCAACATTCAGGCCAATACAACCAAAATTTTCCGTGCCGATGCAAAATCACACAAAAATCCTACGAAAATTAAGTTTAATATTCACTGACATCACATGTCTCGAATTTTTTCATGTTTTTCTATTATGGTTTTCAAATACCTTGCCAGTATGCCGAATATGGCTCCCACGGAGACAATCCACGCCGCCCAGTTCATATCGACTTGAGTAAATACAGTTGAAACTGATGACATGTTTTCCTTAAACAAAATACAATAAACATTATTGATGTTTTCCATCCATCAGCCCGTATTCGTCCACTGCTGGACATGCCTCCCCAATATTACGCCACTCTTGGCGGTCCTCATTCATCCTCATCCAGCCGCCACTCGCAACGTCCTTCAGATCGTCAGTCCTGCGGCAGAGAATATGTACGCTTTGCTGTACGTGATCTCCATTCCAATGCCTTACGGCCCCAACGGTTGTCACGTATTGATGTTTTAACAAATTTTCTGAAAATGGTATCTACTTGCGAGGGGTGGACGTGTGGGCGTGGCACTCGAAGCCCTAAACGACTGTATAATAAAATATGATTTCTGATGATTTTATTCTTTTAAATAGTTTTTTTGTAAAATGCAGGTATTTTGGAGAGTATTTGTTCTTACTTACCATTTGCTGGGGATCTAAAAAGGCCGACTTGGGTGAATCATAAAATGATTTGAAAGTAGGATAGAGTCAGAGTTTTCGCACGCGCGCAAAAGAGACGGCATTAGAACAGAATTATAATGTGATTCATGCAAAACGGCTTTTTTATGAGACCTGAACGGTGAAGAAAAACATCGCAAGGAAACCTGTATGCCCTACAAAACAATCTATTTGTGCCCAAAGTACGGCGACAGAATAATAATCGTCGGTGAAACGCAGGTGTACCGAGTGTGGACTGTGACTTGCAATTCACAGTTCACATTCGGAACACCTCTGGCACCCCCTCGGGGATTCATGTGACGTGACGATATATTTATATTTATATCTTTATTTTTTTTTGGGATTAAAATGATTTCCATTTCGGGTGGCATAAATTGAATTTAAACGTCACTTTCCTCGTATATTCTTTTTCTAATTTTTTGGAAGCCGAGGCCGCCTATTGGACGACATCGTACTGAAATGGAAAAACCAGCTGAAAAGTTCCTTTTCTGTGGGTTTTTGTTCAGTTAATCATATACAATCTACCCCAGTATTCATTTTCCTCAAGACGTCAGAACCTCAATGTGCTACAAACCATAACCAAGTTTTCTACCAATACTGAACCAACTTCTGTTAAACGACTTTTAATGTTACGCAAAAGAATTTCACAGTTCTATACCCATTACTTATTAATTACACAGTCCCATACCCACTACTTATTAATTACACAGTCCCATACCCATTACTTATTAATTACACAGTCCCATACCCATTACTTATTAATTACACAGTCCCATACCCATTACTTATTAATTACACAGTCCCATACCCATTACTTATTAATTACACAGTCCCATACCCATTACTTATTAATTACACAGTCCCATACCCATTACTTATTAATTACACAGTCCCATACCCATTACTTATTAATTACACTACAGTGCTACAAGGATCTTCAGGTGCCTGGATTGGTTGTGTCCAAAATCGGAACTAACGCCAGATGCTCCTTATTCTGAGAAAATTAAAACATTACCAACCTGTAAAAAATATGGAACCATCATGGTGACCACAATGGCAACTCCGCAGTACAACAGGGCTGCTGTACTGATGGTGATCAGGATAGCGATGGGGATAGATCGACGTGGCTCGCGAACCTAGAGCAGGCATTAATACAACTATACAACACTTTATAACAATATATTGTAATACATGTATACTTATAAGAAATCACTAAGCACCTTTCTCTCAGGAGAATAGTCGGACAACAGATCTCCATTTGCTACACTCCTGATAATTTAATATTGTTTATCTACTTCCGTAGTACAATAAGGTGATAACAACATCGAAAGCGTTTTATTTACATTATGACACCATGATTTTGCGCGGGGATTGGCCCAATTTATTATAACACTGTTAGAGTGCCAATCAACAACAGCAACGAGAAACAAGTCCCGCCCATATTTCTTAAGCCACGCACGCCTTCTTTTCTCATCATGGCTTCTGATTGGCCATCAGGCAGCAATACCGGACGACGCACCTGAGACTCATGAACGAGTGTTCTCTTCCTCATTTTTTGCCAAATTGTTAGTTGAAAATATTATAAATAATATTACGCGAAGACGATATTTTTGATGGTCGTAGATAAGTGTGCAACTGTGACGTAATGTAAGATATTGGGACACTCGTGCAGTCTATTACGCACTCGTGTTCCACATTATGTTACTGTTGCACATAATACTATTACAGCAAACGTAATCTACAAAGAGATGTTGTTTTTGATTTTTTTTATAAGGTCGTCGTCTATCAATTTAATCAAGTTGTTAATTTTTGTAAAACTTAAAGCTTATAATATAAATTCCTATATTGTTATGTTTTAAAGCTCACATTCTCCTATGAAGCCAACTTTAAAAGGTCAATTTCAATGTAGAAGTGGATGCTGATAAAACTCTAAAAGTAAATTAAGGAAAAGGGGAAAAAGTCAACCATACGTAATTCATATAAACCAATTAACCAGGATGTAAAGAAGCGTAAACCTAATAAAAACCAACCCTTTTAAAATATTTAAAATACCCACGTTAGGTCTTTTATTTTCACGAAAAAGAACCTTTTGAAAAAGATGTCAATTTACATCATACAACATAAAAAAACAAGCTATCTTCCACTAACCTCTTCCCCAGTAAAGCTGATGACGTCAAACCCAACAAACCCGTAAAAGCAAATGGCTGCCCCTCTCAACATGCCCCAGATGCCGTAAGGGAAGAACCCTCCAGTGCCGAAACCAACTGGAACCACACTCTCGGAGATGTACCAGTTGCTGACATCCGCTAGAAGTGTTAAAAAGAATATAATATCAACCTTTGTAATGGATAGCATATAGTCAGTAAAACATCTTTATGTAGCACTGGTACACATAGTACACATAGTTTTTCATAACTAAGTAATATTACTCCTAGATTTACAAACAATTGAAAATATATAAAAATATATTGTCACAACATGAATCTTCGAGGTTGTGTCAGAGGTGTTCCGAGTGTGAACTGTGAAATGCAGTCACACTCGCATTTCAACGACGATCATTACATCCCAACGTGATGGGTGGTGAGCCCTATCGCCGTACTTAGGGCACAAATACACGCTTTTTAGGGCATGCCGGTTTCCTCAAGCTATGTTTTCCTTCATCGTTCAGCAAGCATCTTACGTTTGAACATTTGTTCATCCACATAAATTCCGAAAAACTCATTGGTGCATGCCCGACCGTGGATCGACCCTTTCTACCCCTGAGCTACCAAATACCATTATTAAAAGGTTTACCAATGCTACGAAATTACTGACTATAAATACTATATTAACCATATTTTACTCGATGACATTTGAAACGCGAAAAGTGATTTAATATTCTCTTTGGACGTAAAGTACCGCAAACCTTTCTAAGCCGCAAACATACCGCAAAGTAAGTATTTGAATTTCGTTTTTATCCTAATTGTAGAAGTTGAAGTATAGTAACTACGTATACACATTGTTTTATAGCATTACTGCGACATGCCGCTACTGACTGCAACATTGTGGCGCATGCTGCTTATTTAGCAATAAGTAATTATATTACAGAATATTGTAGCGGATTCTGAAGACTTTAACTTTAGTTTTAGTGCTGTCAAAACTAAATTGTCATCGTTGCAAAATAGTTCATAAGTGTGAAAGACAGAAGCTAAATTACTTTGGAAAAATCTTAGTATTGACAGCACTAAAACTAAAGTTAAAGCCTTCAGAATCGGCTTTATTGTACAGTTTACGGGATCACTCTATTTTGGCAGTTGACCATTTCAATCACCACCCCAAACTTCTACACTACAGACCCTTGACTAATCCTGTTATTTGAAAGTCAAATAAAAAAAATTGTTCAGTATTGTTAGTAGAATCTATGTTAAGTACATAGCATCTTCCAAAATACTCTATAATCACATTAGATATTACTTCCACAGACGAATAATTTATTTTTCAATGCAAGTGCTCGTAAAGACCCACTTTATATGCATCAAAACCGAACAGAAAGTCGATTATTTTGCCCTAGGGCTTTATTATTAAAATGTTTTTAAATTTTTTCACAATGGTTGGCTAACCTGCAGTCTGAGCTGCAGCCTTTCCTGTGAACCATAAATGTTATACTTTTTTTTCCCACTGTTTAAAGGCTCTGGATACAGTCCTTTTGAGCCAATTATAATTTAAGGTTCACAAGATTATATTTGTTTTATTTCCTCACACTATGCATTGAAAAACGTAGTATGATGCACGGGCATAAGAGCAATAAATTACTCGGTTACGTTTAAAACACTCGCTACGCTCGTGTTTTAAATCGTCCTCGTAATTTATTCCTTTTCGCCCTTGTAGCATAAACTAATATTTAATTATTTACCTTTGAAAGCTCCGGCAATGATAGCAAACAAGATGGTGAAGATACTGATAAGTGTAAAAGCACTGTTCGCTATCGATGACTCTCGGACACCTAAAGACATTAGTGCTGAAATAAAAAAACAAAATAAAACAAATAATGCAATGACAACTGATATAACCAAGAGGAAGTGCTTCGGTAGATTGGTTATTGATGAAATAAGCCCTCATATAAGAAATAAGCCCTCCCTTGGTGCACCACAACTTTACAATGCTGAGGGCCATTCATTATATACCAGAGCGTTGGGACTCGGAGGATTTGTTCTAGTAATCAGTAATTACCAATCACCATGCTTGTAAAGTGTATTGGTGATTGCAACGCCAGAATGCCTCACTGAAAATTTTTACTTTTTCCCTTAAGAGGCTCCACAATGCTAAACATCAGTTTTGCATTGGATTCAGTTCCGTCATTATAGACGGTAAAAACTTGAAAAAATAATGCATATTTTTTGACTCAAGACAATTATTAATTACACTTTATAAATAAACATACCTTCAATATTCTTCTAATTATAATACTTTTAAAAAAAACATGTATTTCATGGAAAATGTGATTCAGTTTCCATATTTCAAAACCGATTGAAACGAAACCGACACACGCAGATACTTACTATAAAAAACCATCTTTATTACGTAAATAAATTATAAGTAGTTAACGTCCTAATGTAGCCGCTATTTCAAAATAACTGAAGTTTTGCGTGCGCGGCATTTGATTAGAGCAGGATAGACAGTTAAAAAACAAAAGCGTTAGAGCAGGACTGAATTGTGCAGCCCCTTAAGGATCCGTACAAGGTCAGTGGCACAACTTCTGTTCTAAATATTTTGGAAAAAAACGCAAAAGCTTTAATTTCCCTCGATAGAAAAAAATTACGAAATTACGAAGTTTATAGGGCTTTTCTAAAATTATATAGCCTTGAAATTTCTATTAAAAATAAGTGAACAATAACTTCGTCTAAACATCTTAATAATTTCATCTAGAAGTGGAGTTATTAAATAAAAAGTTATAAAAATGTTTTGTGAGCGCATGTTTCTTGGTGGTCTTAATAGCCACGGCTGACAACGCGCTATTTTAAATCAAAAGGAAACGTCATAGAATTTAAGTTCTGATGGGTGAAAAATGAGGTGCTCAATCTGACGTAATTGAAGGTACCACCACATGTGGTATGAACGTTAATATTCCCTTAGATTTCCCTTACCTCCTAAAATGATGACAACCAAAAAGGCAAATAAATCGAAGTGTGTGGACAGGAACGTTGCCTGGATAGGCATTGCAGTGTTGAACCAATCAGACATGGCGTTGTTCAGGAGACCGTCTACGTGGAGACTTAGACCACGGGCCACGCTTGCTGCACCTGGGAATTGATAATAATGCTTCAATTTTATTACCATGCTTGGTTCCAAGTCATATTTTATCAACTACCTATATCTACAATGTGTAACAGAAAGGTGTAACCATATTTGTAGAGCTTATTCAGTCAATGGTATAGAACAACTTTTACTATGGAGACAAAACTGAAATCTCGAAAAAAAAATCTGCCCTTCCGTACATTTCGGCCGAGCGGCATTGCATTTTTCTATGAAACAGTAAAAATTTTTTTTTCGAGACACAGTGTTTGTTCCGTAGTAAAAGTTGTTCTATACCATTGACTGAATAAGCTCTTCAAATATGGTTACACCTTTCTGTTACACCTTGTATATTCTATATTTAAATTTTCTTATTATTATTATTATAGTTCCTCCAATCTTTGATTGTAACATTAGCTTTAGTTTAATTTTAGTCTTATAATTAAGTTCTAATAAGTCAACTTTTCTAATGATCTTTTATTTTAATTATATCGTAGTGTCACTTTGTTAGCCGCACCTGTACGAACACTGTATAGGTATATCATCTACAGTGTGTCCCTCGTACAAGTGCACATCCGAAAGTGGGTGAAACAAGATCTAAATATATCGACAAAAACAAAGAAAACAATTTTTTTCGTTTTTTTTTTTCAATCTTGAAAAAATAATCCACCTGGGTATCTCTGTATGGGACGCGAGCGCAGTGCCTTTGGTTAACCGCTCGTAGAAAATGTTGTATTTATGATAGAACGTTGTATTTTTTTTTTTATAAGAAAGATAATGGAATAGACAATGATAAATAGGAATAAAAATATAGTAAAACGGGGACATTATTTTGAAAAAAATGACTATTACTGAAAAAAAAACGGAATAATAAAAGAAATAATCTTTTAGGATATTATTTTTATGGTAATGGTAGTTGATTATGTTTTGTTTTTGATTTGGTATGCAACGTCTATAGTATTATTTCATTGCGTTACTTGCGATAGATCAAAAGTTATGACATTGTCTACAAGGTAGGCCTAAAAAAAATTTTAAAACTTAAATTTATAAAACAAAGTTCTAAAATAAAAGACTTCTTTTGTCGACAAAATAAGGTCTAGTTTCACCCCTTTTCGGATGTGCACTTGTACGAGGGACACACTGTATATTGTAATCTGTTGACTCTCCATGGTCTAGTCTGGGAGCCACTGAATGCTGCTTTCAATTGTAAAACTGTTTATGTAAAATAAAATATTTTTCATTTTCATATTTTTTTTTTCATAATAATAAATCTCAATTATCTTTTTTGTTGATATTGTTCAAAAGAAAGAAGTAGACTATTTTTAAGTGTTCAATATTTCGAAGCCAAATAATATTTTTTGCATGAGATTAATATCACAAATGTTTATCCAAACTAGACTAGAAGATACTTTTGTGTATGATATTAAATCGTCCTTACCAAAAATGATCTCTAGAATCATGAGCCATCCGATGATGTAAGCTGCTAGCTCTCCGATCGCTACATACGTAAAGATGTAGGCGGAACCAGCTCTGGGGATTCTGGCACTGAGCTCCGCATAACACAGACCTGGGAATTGTTGATGAGCTTGAATATAAAGGACCCTGAAGCGTATTCTACTGGCATAGTATATCATTCCTGGACAGTTATTTTTACTACGGAAAAAAATCGACACTTTTAGAACTTCTATATCTACTTCGGTAAATAATGTATAATTTTGATAAAATAGCATATTGTTTTTGGAATCTTTCTCTAGGGATCTGTTAAAACAGAAACGTGATTGGAGAATTTCGGCTCGATAGAAATATTTATTGAAATGATGTCTTTATCGACACCAATTCTCCTGGTTTGACAATTTAGAATGACATACGGACTGCAATTATATTTTATTAGATGGGTTTTAACAGTATCTAGGACCTGGTTAAACGAAATTTTGATAGCATTTTTAGTACATTTTATATTAATAAAAAACCGACTTTTTGCTACTTTTCCACGAATCCGTCCCTCTCGCACTGAGGGTTTTTTCGCATATGGAGTAACAGGGACGCTAAAACTTTTACATATCGCCTTAATTATCACTTGACGAGCACATCAAAGAGAAGAAGGTTCAAGCTTATTTGCATGTCTATTTTACTACAAGGATTAATTCGAGAGTGAGAACACACTCATGCTTTCCAAGTAACAGGTGATTATGTTCCATATGTTTGCATCTCACCTGCAAACAGAGCAGCGACTGCCGCCACGATAAACGACAGTACAATTGAAGGTCCAGCTGTCTGAAGAGCTACGGACCCGACAAGCACGTACATGCCCACTCCCAAACTGCTGCCCAGCCCCAGGGCTGTAATATCCCACTGGTTGAGGCATCTGATGAAAGAAACCATGCAGAAATCATTCACGTCATTATCGACTCAGATTTATTCTGTCCACGTGTACCTTATCTTGGACATCGCCAACGAAATTTTCACTGAAAGTTTCAAGTTTTTCGGTAAAAGAAGAGGTTGGCCAAATAATACCACACACCTTAAAAGTATTGAAATATAGCTACTGGGCACAGGCGCAAAAAAATCAGTAATAGTGTGTTTACGCCGGTTTCCCTTAAAATGGCTGCCAAGAACTTGAATCAGCCGAACTGTCCACACAGTCTCTGCCTCGTTAGAAGTGCAAACGCAACACGCACATCCCTTTTTTGGATTTGATAAAATTTCATTTATTTTTGTGTATTAAGACAGCAGAGTTAAAAATATATTTTAATTTATAATTTATTATATCATAAATATAATTTTAAAATACAATTTGCTCAAAACCAGTTAAGCATATATCGTCTGCTAACGGTAAAAAGTCCAGGGCGTTATTCCGGAGAATCAATCGAAGCGAGATTTCTAAAACTCGAGCTAAAAATGCATGGAGTTTAACGGATAAAACGGGTTTTTACAGTCGAGAAGGCTAATTCGACAAACTGAGAATTCCCCTCCAGGGTCTGTGGTAGGGCTAGTTACATTCACATGTACAATGTTCAGTCACATGTAACTAGACCTACCTATAAATTAAACTGGTAAAAACCGTTTACAAATCCAGCAGTGTAAGAAAAACTGCTGATGATGACAAGCATATTTTGTCCTTACCTTCTCAATCGACTAGTATCAAGTTCTCCAGGCTCGTAGACCCTCTTCCTCGTCAGCACATTCCGTAAGTCTCGCAGGTTGCTTCCAGCCATCGAAAATCATCAGCCCGGAATGCCGATGTGACACATTTGGGCAAGATTTTTTGACCTAATTAATAAAATTGTGGTTATACGAGTAACCCCCGGTTTCTGAAAGGCCAATCAAAGTTAACAGTAGATTAAAAAAAACTTTAACCGCAAATAAGCATATATGAAGTCTGAATAGTGATGAATCAATAATTAACTTAGTTAATTTTTGATTTCAATGTAAAATTCCCACTTTTTCTGGCTTAATCCGCAGATAATTATTTTTTAATCTACTGTTAACATTGATTGGCTTTTCAGAAACCGGGGGTAAGTATATTATTATACTATGGGTAGTAGAGCTGATGCCGGGCTCGACTGTGGAGATACCACCGTCTTACTCGCAAACCCTCCCGAAGATGGGAGCTCTGAAATGGGAAAAACCAGGTTGGTGTTACGACCATGCCTGGGACCGTTTGATAATGGCGGTATATCCACACAGAATTGCCGAGCGTTATGTAAAACAGACAGTGGCGTCACTGGTACGAAGGTTTCGGCACCACGCTCACCAACCTGCCAGCCCATCGTGTGTGAGGATGGGCAAGGATGGAAAAATCTTGGAAAGGCCTATGTCTAGCAAAGGACAAACTAGAAGTACATTATTTAATAGCATAGCTTAGGTATGATCTCTAACTGAAAAGCACGGTTTTATTTGTCCCCTTGCCTTAGTTAAGGAAATGATAATCAGAAAAAAATTTGCTTCAAAAGTCCTTCAGTAAACCAACATTGTGTGCTATCCGAAAAATTCTCTGATATTTTATGAAAATACACGGAGAAGTTTGAATCATTATATTAGTGTTCAGTCACGTGACGGAGTATGTATAGGTACAGTCATGTCTTTCGCAATACCTATAGCTTTACCTATGAGTAATCATATACGTATAATCCTGTCTTGTTTGATTCATTTTAAAGGTTTAGAAATAACGGTACAGTAATTAAATACTGTTATATTTATAAGTACATACTTAAAAACGATGAATGATTGTGATTCTTATCATTGCCGAGATATTAATGTGTATAAAAACCAAATGAAGAGACTAACCTTAAACTATCACTCCAAAGATGTTTTGCACATCCATTTTCTTGACAATAAATCACTTCACATTAACCAAAACTCCACCTTCTAATTCTCGAGTCACATCTTATAGTGTGCAGTCCTATATAGATACTAAACACTACAAAGATAACACAATGGTACCTGATAAGATAATGCAGGAAAAACTGTAAGAATCAGAAGAGATTTACTCTAAGAGAGCTAAAAATTCTATAATCTTCAGAAAACACGGGTCCCACTATGGTATCAGAGCGAAGGAATAACTGAGCCACAATGGCGTCTTATCAGATAAGAGGTTTGCATCATTAGATGACTATTTGTTTATTATCTTTTGATTGCCAATCGCAGGGAGGAGTGCGGAATTTTTGATCGGTTTAGTTTCAGATAAAATGTGAGCCAATTTTAATGTGACTGAACTAGTTCTACTATTAAGAACCCGCTCCGTATTTTTCGTCCGTTTGATGCGAAGTATTTTTTAAATATTTTTCTCATCTTTACCGCGATGTTTTTGTAAAAACCAGGGACATACGCCAATTCATATTGGCCGTCTAAATGAAGTCCTAAAATTTATTTGATTGAATTGTTTCTCCTTTGCGAATTATTTTGGTACTTAGACATTACGAAGAACTATTCGGAACGGGCTCGTAAGTACCAAAATAATTTGCAAAAGAGAAACGATTCAATCAAATAATTTAAGGCATTAGTACAAAATGAACAAATGCGGAGCGGGGCGCGGGGGGAGGGCGCGCTCGTGCCGGCCGCGAATGACCGAAACAGCTACAACAATTGTAAGAATCCAAATCTCGCGCGCGTAAGTTTTACCGTCTAGCCTTAAACGGCCAATATAAAGCGGTGTATGTCCTTGGTTTTTCCAAAAATATCGCGATAAAGGCCAGAAAAATGTTTAACAAAATGCTTTGCATCAAAACTGTCGTCGTCGCGGACCGGGTTCTCAACAAGAATATCTTGCACAATATCAATTTCTTCTATGACAAACTTATGTGTTTGAATAGATAACTTAAAATATCTTATTAAAACTACGAAAGAAATAAATGTGTGCATCCCAAGGAGATACAAATTAAGTTCAGAGTCCCCAGCGACCATATAGCCATCTTCCTCTGTGACTGAGAGCTCCTCACATCCAAATTTACTTTTCTTCTAATTGTAGAACATTTCAATTCGCTTAGATGAAATTATGTTAAGGTTTGTTAATTCGAAAACCATTTTAATAAGACATATTTTATAACTTGTGGTCTAAAAAACCTCATGATGATGACTATTTTAACGAAAAAGCTGCAACTTCCAGTTCGTCTTCGTGTGACGTCACTTGAGAAATGGCTGTTTAGAAATGTGTCCTTTTAATATACGATCCCGTCCCGTATACGGAAAAAAAACAATGATATACCTATATAGATATGAATAAGATAAAAAGTATTGTCAGTTTGTTGTTTGTGTGTACTTCGAACAAGTGTATGCTCATACATCATAGCAGTTGAAGTCACTCATTTGCCACTGCAGCATTAAGCTGAGCAATATCTTTTTTTAGTTACCACTTTTTTCTTAATGTTATATTTACTGTTTTTTAGTTTTTATTGTTTGTGATTTTGTATGTATGAATTTACCGGCGGTATCTTAAAATAAGGTGCTTTTCATTATTTCTTTCCTTCTATGTTGACATACAGTTGATGATTTTTTCGAAATTTTTGGTACAGTCTAAAACCTAAAAGCACCTATTTGACGGTACTAAGCGCCTGATGGAGCGCCTCGAGAAAATGTACAGTCGCCTGCAGTTCAAGCACCCTATTAGTGTTAAGGGGATAAAACAGAATATCAGTACACATCTTTATATGTATTGTTTTCTTTTCCTCTCCTTACTTTTTAATCAAAAGTATGCGATGAATGCGTTTTAAAGCAATTCGCGGAAATGGCTTAGTAATAATTCGGTTTTCACAGGAAAATTAGATATGTCATTTTGTCCATAACATATTGATTGCATTCGATTAAGAAACTAAAAAGGTGTTTAGCGTTGTAATTGAATGCAACCAAAATGTAATGCGTAAAATGACATAATTTTCCTGTGTAAACTTAAAAAATGAAACAACAAAACGCATTTATTTCATTCTTTTTATAACTGTTATGATATCTATGGTACAGTAGCATTGCCGCTGTTGATCAACATTTTGCTACGCATAATTATCAGGCACTTGCACAAAATACAACGTTTTTACTTAGGTAATCTAAATCGCTCTCTAAATACTTAGATAAAAATTTACGGAATGTTAAATTAAACAACTTTTAGCTCCAAATTTATTCTTGTACTAGCTTTTGCCCGCGGCTTCGCCCAAGCTGATTTCAATTGCATTTTCCCGAGATAAAAATTAGTAGCCTATTCACTTTCCGGCCCGTTAACTATCTCAATGCAAAAAATCACGTCGAGCCGTTGCTCCGTTGCTGCTGCGTGAAAGAAGGACAAACCAACAAACACACCTCTTCGCATTTATAGTAGGGTTAAGTATATACGGATTTACCTACTGGGTACTTTTAAAATCCCATTCTCCATATAAATTAGGATTCTAATTACGCAGATACGTATTGAATAAACGTATAATACAACAGTAGGTATTCGAGTACGTATGTGTAGCAGAGAGTCTAGCACGCGCCTTCGATACAGTCAAGGGCGGATCCAGCCTGCGAGCCAGGGGGGGGTCACATGCTCCGAATTAGTCCAAATATGTGATACAATTTTGTGCAATTACAGGTAAATTCAGCGTGTCTGTATAGAAAAAACTAGGCCCAGGGGGGGGTCATGACCCCCATGACGTCCCCCCCTGGATCCGCCGTTGTCAGAGTCTTTCTGTGCTCTTTCGCACGTTGACAAACGCGGTATGCGTAAGAGTGTATGTAGGATAGTTAAATCTTGTATTTCTGGCGCGTGCTAGCCACATAGGTATAGTTTTTTTTTATTTATTTGTTTTAAACAACACAGTAAGGTGGGTCGCAGTAATTTTAGTTGCTTTGTATTGAGCTAGCTCGTAAGAGTTGTTTAACACTACCGCGTAAACTATTGTGTCTGCACACTTTTTAAGGCTGGCCCGCGCAGAAATGAGCAGGTTCCGTACCGTTCCCTCTAAGCAAGTCCTTACTTAATATTATAATATTTTTTTGGAAATTTAGAAATAAAAACTAAAACTAGAACATCGTCAATCCAAATAATAATAAAGCATTAATTTTATTATAATCGTGAAGGGAAATTACATATACATAAATATGATAGTACGAGTAGAATATCGTATAAACACTATACATACAAGGTACTAAATAAACAGGAATAAGGGATATATATATACATACATAATAAATATAATCATATATTCCTTAATTATTATTATTTATAAGATTTTTACAATAGATTCATACGAGAGGTGATAGAGCTGATGCCGGGCTCGACTGTGGAGGTACCACCATCTTACTTGGAGACCCCCTTGAAGTAATTCGGGGGAGAATAAGAGGACAGCTCACAGGCAAAAAACCAGGAGGCCCACTATGCCTGGGACCTATGGATGGCGGTATATCCATCCCTAATAGCCAGGCATTATATGGAACAGACTGGTGACGGGCAGCGGCGTCACTGGTGCGAGAGTTCCGGCACCGCGCTCACCTACCCGCCTTCCCAGCGTGTGTGAGTATGGGCAATTCTTCCAGCATGACCGCCGGGTGTGGCAAAGTCCTGGAAAGGCTTATGTTCAGCAGTGGACAAATAGGCTGATGGATGGAATAGATTCAGACGAATAACTATTACAATATAATAAATATGTTATAATAGTTACTTTATTTTTATTTTTTGTATAATTAAAATAGAGTATAAAAACGTATTTTCTAAATATATTTCGGCCCACTTTGGGGCCGGCATCAGTCGAATTATACACAGTAAATTACATAAAATATATACAACCTTATGACTGATGAGTTTAAATGAATGACATTTGAGTATGAATAAAAAATATATGAACCTTATGACGTAATTATGAATGAGTTTAACCTACTTTAACACAGAAAAAAAAAATTAAAATATAAAAAATAGCGCTACCCCGAAGTTTATTTGCAATATTAGTCGCACTCAAAACCCGCAAGATGGCATCGCTGCTCAAGGTCCCCTGATCTTGATGGAAATTGTTTTTCTGGTCTGGTGTTAGTCAAGCCCGGTGGGTCTACCGCGTAATTCTCATTTTCATCAACATCAACTTGAGATTGAAATTTGACGTGCGTGCGACGACGCCCGCCTAAAATGCCATCTCTTTTGCACGCGTTGAATTTCGCATGCATTTGCTTGAAGTTGATACAAATGAGAATTACGCGGTAGAGCCCCTGGTCTGAAGTTAGTGTCTTCAATTCTGTCTATAATTCGACTGATGCCGGCCCTAAAGTGGGCCGAAATATATTTCGAAAATACGTTTTTTACACTGTTTTAATTATAAAAAAAAATAAAAATAAAATAAATGCTCTATGTAGCAACATATATATAATTATTTCATTTATAATAGTAACGGATTCTTTGTACATCATTTTATTTGTGTTAAATGTCAGCATAGTTTACTCAATCACAAAAAAATAAATAGCCGAAATTTTGTTACGTATAATAATAACAACTTTTAGCAGGTTTTCGGACTCCTCCAGCCCGAGATTATTAAGGTGATATACAACGTGTAACAGAAAGGTGTAACCATATTTGAAGAGCTTATTCAGTCAATGGTATAGAACAACTTTTACTATGGAGCCAACCCAGAAATCTCAAAAAAAAAAATCTGCCCTTCTATACATTTTGGCCGAGCGGCATTGCATTTTCCTATGAAGCAAGCACTTTTTTTTTCGATATACAGGATTTGTTCCATAGTAAAAGTTGTTCTAAACCATTGACTAAATAAGCTCTTCAAATATGCTTACACCTTTCTGTTACACCTTGTATAGTCCGTGCAAAGGTCCCCGTTACTCCAGGCGGAAAGACCCACAGTACGAGAGGGACTTAATCCGGGAAAATTGAAAAAAAGTCGGTTTTAAATAAATAAAAAATTAACTGAAATAGCTATGAAAATTTCCATTAGTAGTAATTTAGGTATTGTTAAAGCCCATCTAAATAAATATTTTTGATGACTGTATGCTCTCTTTATTTGTCAGAATATCAAAAAAAGTCTAAATTTAGACTTCATTTTAATAATTATTTCTATCGAGTGAAATTCCTCCAATCGCGTTTCTGATAATCCAAAATCTAGAAAAAGGTTTCAAAATTGTTATACTAATTTATACAACTTGGGACTTCTTTTGAACAGAAGATAAATAACTTCAAAATATGTCCATTCTGACGAAATACCCCCTTAATCTACTTTTTGAGTAGGTTTTTGTTCTTATGTATGTTATGCTTAATAATGTAGTGTAAGGTAGATATATACACGATATACCACAAGATATATACTAAGTATGTTGTGAAAAGATTTGACACAAGGCTGTCTTCTTTGGAGACCTTTATAAAACACGTTTTACTTCAGGCTTGTAGAAGTTACAAGTAAGTACCTAGTTAAGTTATTTAGACATCGTCAGTTAAAATTGGCATACGAGTATGCCAAGTAAAATAGTATAGACTACGGGTGTACAGTGGGTAGCCCTATGTATCAAGTAACAAGATGTGACCAATTCGTAGATGTGCCGAAAAAAAACTACATGAAAAAATAGGGTTGGTTGCGCGAAACCTGGAGCATTTTCTACAGACAGCAAAAAAAAAATGCTTTGCTGATGAAAAAAATCACGTTTATAAGTAACAAGATAGAGCGTATCAAGAGGTGCTTATTAAATTGAGGTTTGCGCGTCCTACGTTGGTACTAAACTAACGTGAGTCAGCCTGATTTTATCGAAGATCGATTTATTTGAAAAAATCGATTCCGCATCGTTATAAGTAAGATGTAAACAATTCTTAGTTGTGTATAAAAAGAAACTGTATCAAAATAGACAGGGTAGCTGGCCGCATCATGGAGTATTTTGTACAGTCAGCAAAAATAAAATGCTCCAGATTGCGCACAGCCAACCCTACATATATTTTCAGCTATTTTCTACACAACTACAAATTGGTTTCATCTTGTTACTCGATACATAGTGTTACCGACTGTACGTTCTTAGTCTATTAGGTACAAAGTGTGCAATCACTACATATACATACGTATTCAAATGTTAATGCACCCACTTTCTAAACATAAAAAGACATGTTTTGGCAACAGTATTATGAAAGCGTTTCAAAACTTTCAAATATTAGACTCAAGGACAGACAAACAACTAAGATTTTGTGCGAAAAAGAAAAAGAAAGCATAGACCGACCAATGCGACCTTCGTTTCAGGTATAACGAGATTGTTTTTATCTTTATTTTGTAGTTTTATTCGAAATATATTCGTTCCTTTTTAGACTGACTGTACTTTGTAAGTGCACGCTGCCCACAAAAAGAAATGGCTTATTCGAAAGGTGACCATTTGGCCAAGTTGATCAGTTAAGACGAATTCGTCCTTCAGCAGGCAAACAAAGAAAAAAAACTGTCAAGTTCGAGTAGGACTCGGGCCCTATGAGTTCCATATACACCGTTTAAAATACAAAATGTTTATTATACATCATATAAATCATATATATCATCATTATATATCATATAAATATATGGCTAATATATTTACTGCAAAAACACTTCTAGGAGATTTCATAATATTACATTATCTGATAATATATTGTTCCACTGATTAAAGTTTTATATATTATAGTTACAGATTATAGATAATAGGTTTAAAGCCACAATAATACGTTTGTTGCACTCTATATACTCAATGACGTAGAAACAACTTAGTATTATTCCAACAAAATAACGAAACTAAAACCTTGACTTTGTACTACTTATTTAGTAAATTAGTATTCCACTTCCCATTAGATACTAACTTCATTCTTTTCATTTTATTTAGGCCAATCAACTCAACAGCAAGTTCTTGGATTACACACATATAGAAAAAACCAGACAAGTGCGATTTGGACTCGCGCACGAAGGCTTCCGTACCATTATCTATAAAAACGGCAAAAAAAACATGTCTGTTGTATGGGACCCCCCTTAAATATTTATTTTATTCTGTTTTTTAGTATTTGTTGTTATAGCGGCAACAGAAATACATCACCTTTGAAAATTTCAACTGTTTAACTATCACGGTTCATGAGAATCATGAGATACAGCCTATTCTCTAAGCAGCCTGGTGACAGACGGACAGCGGAGACTTAGTAATAGGGTCCCGTTGGTTACCCTTTGGGTACGGAACCCTAAAAACCATAACGCATAAAATCACAGCATGAAGACCACAAAGCTGTTAGCCTCTGCCCCCACACAATTGAGCGACCTCGGTCCGACTGATGATCGACCAGGCTGGCTGCATCCATCATGCAAGAAGGTGAAGGTTCTATCGTTTATCCGCAATCGGCGCGCCTGCGCACGTGATACCGCCGACACTTATAAAAAAATGTTCTGTTGTTTTGGTTGTTGGTAAATAGTGGGGGAACAAGTCAATCCCTTGATGGATCTGATTGTTGGTTTGGTGGAATAACAATTTCAACAAATTCTTCATTGAATCAACTTTTTTGTGTAAATTCATTCATCATCATTATCCTCGCCTCTTGTATGCCAGATTGTCGTCATTTCTTCGGTCTCGTCAGCGTTAGAAGTATTCAAAAGTTAATGTAAATGTTTTTTTAGTATAAAATTACACATTTTACCGAAAAATAAGTCTTTTTAGCGATTCGTACACAAAACGTATAAAATACAAATACGAATACAAATACAAAATAATGTATTTCTGTAACTTAATAATATATTATTAACAAGTTGTTGGAGTCTCCTTTTAAGAGGCTATGCGAATTTTATTTTTGTCGCCGTCACTCCAAGCGAAAACACGCTCAGTGCGAGAGGGGCGGATTCAGGGCGAAAGCGAAAAACGTTAGTTTTATAATTTTTATATAAAAACTAAAATAGCTAGCAAAATTTAAAATATCAAATCTCTAGATATTGTTGAAACACACCTAATAAAATATGTTTGAGTTATATATATATGGTTCCTATTCGTCAAACGAGGAGAAAAAGTGTGTTTGAAGACCTCATTTCAACAATTATTTCTATCGAGGAAAATGTATCCAAACATGTTTACTTTATTTGTATTTGTGTATGTATTAGTATGTAGTGTATTATATTAAAATATTAGGCTTGAAGAAGATTATTTTTCTTTTTGCACAAATATGATAACTTCACTTGTAAATTTTTTCTTTCTTCATCGGTTGACTGGAAGAAATTTATTTAAGAAATAAGTCCGCCGTAAGAAATAAGTCTTTTGTTATTCTGTATTCTGTGTTTTATTTTAATTTTTCTGTGCAGTAAAGTGTTTATTCATTCATTCATTCATGTTTTCCAGTTTCAAAACCCTAGATTATACTTTTTGATCATCATCCAAATTCATACTGGTGGCTTGGTAAGTGATTAGTATCATGGATCAATAACAATTTTGGTAAAATTCGGAAAATGAAATTTTGACTCCCCATAGTGACTCACTCGGGACTGGAAGTGAATTTCTATGGGAAGCTGAAATTTAATTTTAGGAATTTCACAAAAATTGCTATTGATCCAAGATACCGATCACTTCTCAAACCTCCAGTATGAATTTGGATGATGATCAAAAAGTCACCTTGTATAGTCAAAATGCATATACCAGAAATTTTTAAAAATTTTCAATATATTTCATGAAATATACAAAAAAGAAGCACCTCTATTTTTTTACATATCGCCTTAAGTAAAGAATATACCTGTCTTAGGAGGCTCCGCTCTTCCATTACTTACACTGGTATTGTATATGATTAGAGTGCAATATCGCAGATAAGTAAAGTTTTATAAATAAAAATAAAAATATTGACAATTTGAACAGAATGGGTAATGAATTAATAATTCAAGTACATGTGAATGTGGAGGTATGTACTAGTGTGTGATTTAAGGTCAGGGTGAGTGTATGTGTGTGAGTGTAATGTTTGTGACTGTAGGGCCCTGTAAATCCCTAGTCCTACGATATATACTTGGAGTATTTTTAATAATAACAGTCTCAACTTTGCGATTACAGTATAAATAAACAATACACACCGAAATTTATAAAAAAAAATAGCTAGATAGGTATTTAAGTAATGCACTGACTTAGTTAAACAAATATAATTAAGAGGCTATGCGAATTTTATTTTTGTCACTTTCACTCCAAGCGCAAAATCGCGCAGTGCGAGAGGGGCGGATTCAGGACAAAAGGGAAAAAAGTTGGTTTTATATTTTTATTAAAAAAACTAAAATAGCTAGCAAAATTTCAAATATGAAATCTCTAGATTTTGTTAAAACACACCTAATAAAATATGTTTGAGTTCTGTATATGGTTCCTATTCGTCAAACGAGGAGAAAAAGTGTGTTTGAAGACCTCATTTCAACAATTATTTCTATCGAGGAAAATTTATCCAAACATGTTTTCCAATTTCAAAACCCTAGATTATATAGTCAAAATGCATTTCCAAGAAACTGATTATAATTTTCCGTTTATTACATGAAATACACAAAAAAGAAACACCCTTTTTTTTCGCATATCGCCTTAAAGTGTTCAGTTTTAATGAATTACAAATAGGCCCTTTTTTTACATTTTGCCTGCAATAGGACCTACACTTCACTGTTCCGAAAATCTTTTCACACCTGTTTTCAAACGCATTATTAGGGTTCCGTAGTACCTAAAAGGTACAAAAGGAACCTTTATGTTGAGACTCTGTTGTCCGTCCGTGCGTTCGTATGTCATAGCCTCATAACTTTATATAGCACCGTTAAAGATGGTTTAACTTGAAATTTGGCACATAAATAGCATTAATTTGCCCACAGAAGAAGGTATAAAAAATAATTAAAAATTTTAAAATTGTTCCAAATATTTCCAGTACAAAATAAAGAAAAAAAATGTTATCTCCAAAGCTGGTGGACCGAAAAATATGAAAAAAAAAAACGATTATAAGTCTCAACTGGCCAATTACAGAAAACTATACCGATTTAAAAAAGGTATTGACGAGCTGATTGAAAAATATATAGTTTAGCTATATTTACTTACATCTACTTCGAGAAACCCTCGAAAAATCACAAATATTGTATGCCCCCCTCTTATCTCCAAAACTGGTGGACCAAAAAAAGATAAAAATCATGGTAATATGTAGATACTTATGTAAAGACTACAGGAAAAATATAGCGGTTGAGAAATTCACGAAAACAAAATGACAAAATTGAATTTTTCAGCCACAATACGGAACCCTAGGTACGCGAGTGTGACTCGTATTTGACCAGTTTTTTTTTTTTAGTTTAAGCAAGTGCCAAAAGAAATAACTCGACCGGGCCTTCGTCAAGCTAACAAGTTGGTAATACCTGCAAGTTTATAATTGAGTGTAGGTCACACAGAGGTTCACAAAAAAAGACTAATACACACCAGTCAAGCAAGAGTCAAGTTAAGGCGATATGTAAAAGTTTTAGCGTCCCTGTTACTCCATATGCGAAAAAACCCTCAGTGCGAGAGGGACGGATTCGTGGAAAAGTAGCAAAGAGTCGGTTTTTTATTAAGATAAAATGTACTAAACATGCTACTAAAATTTCGTTTAACCTAGATATTGTTAAAACGCATCTTATAAACTATTATTGCAGTCTATATGTCATTCTGAATTGTCAAACCAGGAGAATTGGTGTCGAAAAATACTTTATTTCAATAAATATTTCTATCGAGCCGAATTTCTCCAACCGCGTTTCTGTTTTAACAGATCCCTAGAAAAAGATTCCAAAAATAATATACAATTTTATCAAAACAATAAATTATTTACTGAAATAGATATGCACGTTCTAAAAGTGTCAATTTTTTTTCTGTAGCGCCTTAAGGTGGTTGCTGCAGCTTTTGTTCCCAAACGTACAACTTATTATTGTTTTCAATATTTTTTCATAAAAGGCATTAAAAAATGTGTTTTGTGGCATTACGCGAACAATAGTTTAATGTTAGTTAAGCTTTTCTAGCAAAGTTGTGTTATTTTATATATTATTTTGTTAGTGATCCTGCGCAACAACTTTGTAGTTGTTGTGAACGATCATTTACAACAGAATAAATAAAATAAATAAATAAAAAGATTTTTATTTAACAGAACACAACACATAATACTTAAAGACTATTTAGGATTAGACAGGTTCTGTTGAAAAGGTCGGTGACTCAGCTTTTGTCCCTTAAGCCAGAAGCAAAGGGACGCTGTTATTCTGTCACTGCCTGTTCACCCATAAGGATACTTAAAACAATAAACAAAAATTAACACAACTATGATTAAAACACATAAAAAACAATAGCCATTTTTAGGAACTTAGAACTTCTATTGTTTTGCAGCTTAATTAACGTACCATTTAATAATATTAAGAGTATTATATGTATAATTATCTATGTACTTATATATGTATATTATATAAACTTAAATGTATTATTAATAGATTAAAAATATATATTAATATATAATGTTATTTACAATGTACATACTGACACCATTTTCCTTATCTTTTTATTTGCAATTTTATTTGTAAGTTTATTAACCACTCTTTACAATGTTTTTTGAATGTAGGAATAGATTTCTGCAACCTTATAGGCGGGGGAATGTTGTTCCAACATTTAGAAGCTGCGTAACGAAAACAACCTCTAAATGCCTCTATCTTAGGTCTTGGTATATCCAACTTGTCACTGTGTCTCCCTACATAACGACGACCTAATTCGCTTAATCGCTTAAGTTTCTTAGCCAGATAGATAGGAGTTTTAAATTTTGGAACATTAAATACAAGATGCATTAAAGAACTCAAAATTGTCAAAAAAGCCTCATTGACATTAAAACATTGTCGCGTAATGCCATAAATCCAAAAATAAGGAAAACAAAACTAAGTTGTGCGTTTGGGACCAAGCTCTGACGAAACCACCTTAAGGCGCCTCTTACCAGTTCGAAAATGACTCTATTGATTAAGTTATTTATCTTAAATGGTATGTCTAAAAATATGAATAAATATACATGTGTTAGTTTAACTATATAAAACAACTTTGTTTAAGGAAATTATTCTCCCGTATAAGAAAGAGCATAATTTTTTTTATTTTATTTATTTATTACACTTTTTGTACCTTTACAAACAAAAAAGACAAGGCGGCACTTATTGCTAATAGCATTATCTTCCAGGCAACCTTTGGGTGGAATGAAAAAGATGTTAACGATAAAAAAAGGTAGAGTTAATGCTAACAAAAAGCATTTTAACCAAAAATATTGTTCAAATTCAAGCTGTTTTTTGACTAAAATTAAGTAAAATTGGTTCTTTCTTTGAAGCCACTAATGGTATTTGTATGGTTTTTGCGCTAAAGTATAAGGAAAATATTTCTTGGAAAAATTATTTATGGAACTTTTCTTCCGTACATCGCGTCCATGTGACAAGTATTATTTTCTCCTATTTTGCACTATCCGGAGACCCAGCGACGTCGCGTCGTAATGCAGTGCGCGCTGATATGAACGTTTTTTCATTATATTTTCTGTCTATATTTTTACCGACACAGGTCAACACTCAAGGTTGTTGGCGGCTACCTGCTCCTTAAGGTTATGACATAGGCTAGAAAAAAATGTGTTTCGGGCGTGGCTAACGCGTCGCGGGGGGAAATTCTCAGTTCTCCCGCCCCGCGCCCCGCACGTCTGCATCTAACTAAACTTACCATAGATTGTGGATACAATAGACATGCAGCAAATAAAAAGCCGTGATGCAAAAGCATATTTCTATGTGTAGTGTCAATGTTTATGTCATTCAGATTTATTGAGATTTATTCAGATTGTCATTCTACTTGATATCTACGATTATTTATAAGTTACTATAATTTTTAAAGAAACCCATAAGTGATATGCGACCGGTTGCTTCAGTGTAAAATTAATATTACCGCCCAAGTGCTAGCCAAAATCACGCACTGAGGGTTTCGTACCATCAAACAAGGTGACTTTTTGATATAGCCCAATTCATACTGGAGGCTTGATAAGTAACCAATCAGTACCACTTTTTGGTAATATCGCAAACTAAAATGTTAACTTCCCATAGTAAATAATTGACTCGGGCTGGGCTTAAGTTTGTAGGGAAAACAAAAAACTATAATTTTCGAATGCCACGAAAATGGTCGTCGAACCTTGTTACTGAATTTGGCTCTATCAACAAAAGTCACTTTATATTTGTATTATTAAAACAATGTGTTTTCTTTATTTTACTATCCATTATTGTTGCCAAAACCTTTAAAAAATGAGATTAGACAGGGCAACATTTAGACCTGGATGATATGAGTGAAAAGGGGCCCACCAATGTGGGGCCCCTTATCTTATTGCCCGGTTTATAATTTTTATCAACAGAAATACACCTATTGTACGTCTCACGTATAATATAGCTTAGGAGGGGGGGGGGTTTAACCAAGATAATTTTAATTTCAACATTAGTTTGGCAGCAAAGGGACTTATATTTAGAGGGGTTTTATATCCCTCCTTTATACATATATGGTGAGTTTCATTTATTTAGCTAAATTCATACTGTTGACTCGGTAAGGTCAGGACCAAGGTTCAATGACCCTTTATGTGAAATACGTAATAATTGAGATACACGTATGGTAAGTCTATGAACGAGAACTGGTTCTTAAATAAATGTTTTTTTTATTGCATTTAATATATGACGTCAAATTAAAACATTCACTTAATTTAAATATGTAATATAATATAGTAGTATTTTTATATCACAATATAGTTTTTTTTACAATGTAGAACATTTCTTCTGTATCAAAATACAGAAAAATCAATAAATCTTGCAAACCTATTCTTTTTGATTTGTGATGATTCATTGTCACTAGTAGATCCGCGTTCTTTATTAATTTGTGCTGTTTTTAGACGTTTTTATTAATTATGCTTTCATAATCATCGCTTCCATAAATTTGTCTTATTATATTTATGGGTAATGGATCCATGTTTTCTTTATTTTCTTCCAAATCATCTCCAGCTTTTCTTCTCTTTTGCAATATTTTACTAACGGAAACTTCATTATTTTGTCGTTTTCTTTTTTTTTCGTTGTGGTTTCTTTGGCTTTTCTTTGTTCTTTTTTTCGATTGCTTCTTTGATGAAATCTGGTTCACGCACAGGCAAACCTTTTTTTAATTGAAGTATTTTTCTGGGCAATATGAAGCTTGCCCTGGATTTGCTAAAACCACGGATGATTTTTATTTATGTTTAGTTTACTTTTGTCGATAGTCCAAAATCGAACCTTTTTCTTTTCTATGGATTCTTGCAAGCCCATTTTGTAGACGGTTATTGGGCATTTTATCTCCACTATTAAATCTTCACCATTTTCTCTCTTAATTATTCCGTCTGGCGAGGCCCCTAAAACTGGAATATCTTTATCTATGAAGAGACCACAAGTTTTTTGTTTTCTAATATCCATCTGTTTAATGTTTGAAGATGGCGTTTGGTGTAAAGTTGCCTTTTGAATTTCATATATTGGCCGTTTTGTATTGCAGGACAAAACAACAGCGAATGCCCTACCTGTGTAAGAACCACGGCTAGTGAAATTTATCCTTTTTCCACCGATAAACATCGCAATGGTCGAGTCGAAACTCTCAACAATATTACTGTGGCTATTGTGTAGCAAAGTCCTGGCATGGGCTGCAAGAGCGGAGACGATTAAAGTCAGTCGAAGCCACATCCCAGTGCCCCGAAATTGACCGATCAGTACTTCAGGATCACCACATTTTGCTTCAAAGCAATAAAAAGCTTTGCAATGGAGGTGTGAATGGAATACATGAAAAAGAATGGTGTTGATGTTGATTTCAGAGTGCAGATTATTAATTTTTAATGTATCAGAAGCGTATATTTTGATAATGTTTGATAGCTTTCTTAATATTTCGACGTATCGACATAATACGCTGCTGTGTCATCATTTTCCTTAATTTCACTGGAAATCTTGTGTCTACACTTATCATCCGCATTTTATTGCAAAAATTTCTCAGTAAATGATTTATGCATTTGATCTTCTGCACAGTTAAGTTGTTATATGGTTGTGCTTCTAAAATCTTGGTATATGTGCTGGAATCACCATCTGAGATGAGGCGGCCAAAGATTATGTTATACATAGAAATCGATGATTTGAAACCATCAACCAGTATATCGGATTCCATCCCCGAAGACGAACCTTCATAATTTTTATAACATCTATGCTCGATTGTTGCGTTGTTTTTTTCACAATGTTTGCAGATTGAACAATACTTGTTACGTACAGCCAAAAAAAGGACCTTCCCAAAGCGCTTCCCAATTATTGCTGCAGCTCCAGAGGAAGACGAGTAATTTGAACGGTACGACCGTTTTGCCCAGCATCCATCTCAGTGGTGTGCATAGAACTTTTTTCCAGAAAAGCAATGAGAAGGTCAAGATTGACAACAAAAAATATATGAAAAAATTTAAATAACACTTTGAAAAAAAAAGATGTAATGAAAATGTTCACTCTAGGGTAGACAGTGCCTATCCTGGCGTCATACAAACTTTCTTTTTTCAAAGTGTTATTTAGATTTTTTCATATTGTTTTTATTGTGAAACTTGACCTTCTCATTGATTTTCCGGAAAAAGTTCTATGCACGCCACTGATCCATCTGCAACCACGTCTATAATTGGTGTACCATTCTCGTCAACCCTAATCTCTT
Organism: Ypsolopha sequella; assembly: GCA_934047225.1. Lineage (NCBI taxonomy): Eukaryota > Metazoa > Arthropoda > Insecta > Lepidoptera > Ypsolophidae > Ypsolopha > Ypsolopha sequella. The sequence continues at coordinate 9,266,255 of OW203996.1, read as the reverse complement.
TTAGAGCAGCTTCTCTTTCTTCAGATGCAGCATTTACCATAGAATCCACGGCAGATTCTTGCCACTGTTCAGCTAATTTGCCATGTATTTTCTGCTAATAGCGTTCGGACATAGCTAGGACATCAACAGAGGACATAAACTGTTCCAGGGCTGAAAAACCTCCACCTATGGCCATAATACCAGTGACTGCTGACTTATTTGTATCAAAAATACAACTTTGTTTCGAATCGGTTTGGATAACTTGGCGATATTTGCAAAAGCTACATCTGAATGTAAGTTTTGATATAAGTTTTGATGTTCCATACAAAATTTCATTTCCAAGGATAGTTTTTTGTGATTCACCGACCAAGTCAACAATTATTACAAAGCAAGATTGAATCAGCCTTAGTATCACAGGGACCTACCTGGGGGCCCCAGTACGTATCGGTCCCCTTATTCCGCCACTGCCCCATTTTAATAGTATCATATCTTTTTGTAATTTGCAACAATCTGTATTTACGTAACCGAAACCCAGCGTTCATTTGAGGAATGTTATTTTGGACAACAATCGTCACGACATGAATCCCTGAGGGGATCTAAAAGGTATTCCCAAGTGTGAACTGTGAAATGCAAGTCGCAGTTCACTCTTGGTACACCCGCTTTTCAGTGACGATTATTATGTGGGTGGTGAGCCCTATCGCCGTACTTCGGGCACAAATGGACTAACAGCTGCAACAAATTAATGTTGCACCGCGGGAATTGAACCCACGACCTTTGGGATAGAAGGCGAGCGCTCTACCACTCGGCCAGTTAGTCAATTATATTTCAATTCAAAGAAAACATTCGAGATCTGCTTTAAAATTAATTTGAACGAAATTGTGTAGCATATAAAAATATATATTTTATCATTTACAATTAAAACCAAAATTTATAAAAAAACGAGTAAAAAACATGCCAAACTTAATTAGCGCCGACGCTAAGTGAGCGAAGAGAGTTTACGATAGGAGGTCAAAATTTTATTTTGCGATATTACCAAAAAGGATAATCTATCCGTGATACTAATCACTTACCAAGCCTCCCGTACGAATTTGGCTGTATAAATAAAAGTCACCTTATTTAACCAGAGTTATTAAATTGGACAATACAATAAATACCTAACTTCGTCATGTTTTTTATATATTTATTATTTATGAGCGTAATGTAACATGTTAAAAAAAAAATCGGACTGAGGAATTACTACAACAAGCCGTCTATTCTATTCTGTTTACGTTTAAGTTTCTGTTCTGTTTAAAGATTTGGCATCTTATAGGTAAAGTTTTTCAAGATACTTGCTTGTACTAGATGTTGTAATGTCAAAATAGATAATTGCTGCAAAACAAAATAGAAAATTCGCGATGCAGCGCAGCGTCGCGGTCCCACGTCCGACAGGCGCCCTGGCTCGACGCAGACTGACTTCACGCAGCGAAACATTTGGTTGGAGGGTTTTTAGCTAATACTGAAATATTTTCTAGGGAAAAAAATATTGAATTTAGGTGACATACCTTTGTATTTTAATTACCTATTTTATGAAAAAAAAATCAAGTTGATCTCTTAACCGCGTTCTTCAAGCGAACGTTTGAAAAACAAAAAAAAGGGGGGTGCAAAACATTTTTTTTTGACAAAAGTATAAATCCTAGTACATTGTTTATACGTAACATCCCTAGAGAAAAGATTAATAAACCAAATATATTTTTTTCAATGCAAGGAGAGTCCGAATTTCTTCAAACGAATCCTAGATAGCCTGGAGTTGGTCATGCTCTAGGCTCAGGTAAAGTCTTAAGAGAAACATTCACTTTGTTGAAATTAAACAGTCCGCGCGGTGCAGTTTCAAAACTACATGCGCGTGAGACGGTTGACTCGTGAAAAACAAACATGGCAGTCACGCGGGAAAAGTAAATCAGTTTTCAGATTTGTATTTTGATCGCTTTTCTTTCGTTTTTCTTGGTTTTTAGTGTGGCATTTGTTACCTATTTCAATAGTGTGGATAGTGACTGTGTAAGTTTAATATTTTGAAGGACATCGTTTAGACAAGGTAAGATTTTTTGTTGTTTTCTGTTTAGAATTAGTTAGTACAATTAAGTTGGAGTTTTGCAACGTTTGAAATAAGGTTGCTAATAAATTATGTCTGGATCGAAATAAATCTATAAATTTTATCAGTTTCGTTTTATTACAAAACTGTATGGTTTGTAGAGTTTGAGTAGAATTAATAAAAGTTAATAAGTAATTTGTTGAACCTACATGAAGGTATTATTTAGTATTACATATTACATATGAAATTGCTGTTTTCTATAAAGAATTTGAAGGAAACTCAATTTTCAGAACTAACATTTTTGCTTTTTTTTGGGAATGACAAATTCAAATTATGTCATTTATTATGTAAATGAATGAGACAATATTAAGCTTACAGCAACATTAATTTAATTTTTGAAAAGTGTAAGCTGTAAGAAATTATTACGAATTTTATCATGAAAATAGATGGCATTTAGGACGAACTGTTTTTGAAAATTTAATTTTTATTATGAAACTGAAAATAATAACAAAATTTAATACGTACATGTAAAACCTTGAAATCAACTTTCAACAATAAACAAATAATTGAAATAGCTATTGAATTACGGGAATTATGATATCATGGATCTGTAAGAAAATTTAGGCAATTCCATAGGTAAAGACCTATTATATTTTATTGAATTTCTAACCTGTTTAAATATTCATACATGTGTAATTCTGTCAATGCCTTTTAGGGTAAAATTAGAAAAATATTCAAACTGTATTTCAAAACTAGCCTTCCGTGGGCTCTACCTGCGTTTATTCAATCTTTGCCCTGTTTTCGGCTTTGTGGTTATTTTATCAACAACTCTTACAGCCTATATGTTGACTAGGGTCACGTCGATGATAATAAAAAAGACGCAAAAATCCGTTGAGTAGTTATCGAGTAAAAACAGAACATACATACAGACATACAGACAGACAGGCAAAAATTCCAAAAATTGTACATTTGGCCTCCGTACAATACTAATATTAATAACCCATTTCATTTAAAATTTCACAAATATATTCAATGTACAGACACGACTATTTTGCTACTTTATTAATTATTAATAATTATAAATACTTTACTATCGTCACGACATAATCCCCGAGGGGTGTCAGAAGTTTACATCTTTTCGTTTCACCGACAATTATTACATCCCAACGTGATGAGCAGTGAACGTCGGGCACAAATACGCGCTTTTAGGGCATGCAGGTTTCCTTACGATGTATTATTTTATATTAGTATAGGTTTATATGTATACCCCACTTCCCACTTCCACTAATATTATAAATGTGAAAGTTTGAATGGATGGATGGATGGATGTTTGTTAATCCTTCACGCCGAAACTATTGAAAAGATTAGGCTGAAACTTTGCACAAATGTAGTTCTAAACCTATAATAGGACATAGGTTACTTTTTATCCCATAATTTAGTGTCAATTTCCTATAGAAAAGTGATGTACTGTTACTGTCACGCCGTTGAATATTAGTGAGATGGGATAGTAAGGACGGGATGGGATGGGATAATGGCATTAGTTGGAGAGGATGGGATGGGATTCGATACGACTATACAAAAACTTAATCAAAGCGGGCGAAGCCGCGGGCAAAAAAGCCTGGAAAAAACAAACCACAATACTTTAAGGGTTTTATCAAAACAGGAAAGCGCAGCCTTGATGTGTGTCTGTCTGTTCGTCCACAGCAGGAACAGAAGACGTCATACTGTAGTCCTATAGTATTCCGGGAAAATAGGATAACATTTGATGACGTCACATCACATGACGGCTGTCAAATGATGCGTCGATAATTTCAGATAGGTCAAGTGTGTTTGGGGGACCATATGGTTCTCAAAAAAGTTGACATTTAAGATAGCGCCGATACCCGTTGTTCTGGAAAATTTTAATACGAAATAAATACTTGCATCTAGGTCAACATCTGGCCAGATTTATGTAATTTTATACTAAAGACAGACACGGCTCTACACTACGATGGGTTTTTTTATGTTTTGAGTGTACATTGTTCGATAAAAATAAGATGTAGTTAGTATCTATGTAGGCTATTATATTGTTAAAAGAAATGAATGACTTATTGTGTTCTCTTGTGGAGTAATTGGAAATTTTCACGACCATAGTTTTTTAATTATCACATTAACTTGAGAGTTGCCAACTGTCCTGTTTTGCTGGGACTTGTTGAGTCCTGGTTTTTAGGGTGACCTGGGGAGCTCTAGATAGTTTTTAGGGTGTCTTGGGGAGTCCTGGACGGACAATTTTTAGGGTTTCTTGAGTAGTCCTAGATAGTTTTTAGGGTGTCCAGAGGAATCCTGGATAGTTTTTTAGTAGCGTCCTAGTAACACCGAGATAAATAAATAAAAAATGTATCGGCACGACATGTATCGCCGAGAGGGTGTCATAGGTGTTCCGAGTGTGAACTGTAAAATGCAAGTCACAGTCCACGTCCTAACGTGAGTTGTAAAAACATATTTTTTTAAATTTAGCAGCAGATACATAAATTCAACATTCTACAGCCACCAACATTTCATCAACAAATTTTAAAAGGAATAAAGATACCTAGTAAGTGTTCATTTGATTTGTTTTCATTTGGTCTTTTTTCTAATTAATCGAAACAGAACACGTAAATTCAAAATTTACTCAATAGGTATTCAACAAAACATTAATATTATATATGTATTGTGTATGCTGCCATTGCAAAGTTTCCATAGGTTTCTGTAAATTAGAATTTCAAAAATGTTTAAATTCAACATTCATTTTTGTCTTTCATTGAAAGTCTGTGGCTAAAACCAACAAAGCCACATTTACAATTATATTTTCAATTTACGCAGACTATGGATGCTTGCCATTTAGCCAGTATGAAATACCGAAATACTAACTGAAAACCGGCAGCTGCTTTGTCCTAAATTTGCATAATTTTGACACAGGTGTTGTTTTAAAAATGTAAAGTTTCTGCCACGTGATCCTTAGCTGAGGGTAATTACCCGTTGGTACTTCCAAATTATGGAAAAGGCAAAACAATACTAGGCAATATTGACTTATTGAAAGTACGTAGGTGTCTTGTCAAAGAATATAACTTTTTTGTGCTAGTTATTTTAATTAATAAATATATTATTATAAGAATAAATAGTATTTTACACTAAAATGTGTATAATTTATTTACACCACTTGCTTCTAAAGTAAATTTTGATATGTAATACTAGTTAAAAAGGATTGCTAGGCTTATATCTGTTTGATGAGTATCGGATATTTATCTGATAATTCTACAAACCCTACATTTTGGTCAAAAAGTATGGCTTGGCCGTTTCACGGCCGTCAAACAGACACTCCTATATTAATATTATGTCATGCAATATTTATTTATTTATACAAGAACCTTAAACCTACTTAAACAGTTTTATACCAACTCGCAGGTTAAGAAACTACTACGTAATATTATAATTAAATTACATATAATGCTACTTTATTTAATTAACCTTATATAATTAACTAATTTAAAAAGTTACGAATACTTGCTGCAAATTTTGTGAGTGCGGTGTTAAAAATGTCAACTTCTTGACACTGAGCGATTAGTTCATTGAAAATTATACACGCATGGAAAGTGGGAGCGTAACAAGCATAACCAAGCCATACTTTTTGACCGAGGGTTTTTAGGGTTTTAGGGCTTGTAGAGTTAAGGGCTTGGCTCTACATGTGTTGCGATAACTTTTAACAGTGAAAGCGTTATGAGCTTGTGAGTCTTGGCGACGTAGTTTACATGAAATATTTTTGATGGGATTCATATTTATTTAAAATTAAACTTACTACAGGTGATTGTTAAAATTACGGCCAACATTTTATTTCCTTACACTTAACTGCGAGAATCTGCGCCTTTGGAAACTACAGGCACTTTAAAATATTGAATTAAAAGGTCAAGGAATCGAACTGATTTTTTTTGTGGTAGACTGCTGACGCTATTACAAACACCTTTTACTGAAGTAGTTTTCTGAAAGTAGTCAATTACATTACTTCAGTAATATTCAAGTACTTTAAAATAATTATTTTTTCCATACCAAAAATTATTCAGTTTTTTTGTTCTCGGCAAGTAATGCATGCGAAATGCTAAAATGAGAAAGCTATGCGAGCACATACGCATCGATTAGATAAATTTGACAGATAAAATCGATAAATTCTAAACGATAACCCTTATTGCTATGAAATAAGAGTTACATTTTTTGTCGAGTCGATACCAAGTTCATGCTAGTACCCAAGGTGTCTGTAATGGCTTCAGCAGTTTACCACATAGAAATCGTTTGATTCCCTGACCTTCAACTTGACTTAACCTTTAAGTCCACGATTTCGTGAAATATGTCCGCCACCACAATATAGATAAGTAAAACAGTATTAAGTTTATCTTCATATAAAACGGCCGAAACGCGTGCTTACAAATCTCAGTTCACACTTCAAAGTAGGGGTGCGCCGCAGTTGAGTATGGACGCGGAGAGTGTAAGACGCCACCCGATTCCCCCGCATTTATGTGGGTAGCCCTAATGCGTGCGTCTACCGAGCGTTGTTTTTTAAGGACACTGCCCCAGATGGAATACTGTTACTTATGTATACTGTGCCGCTACTAAGTCGTACTTCAATTACTTAAGTGGACACCTGACGCTAGAACATCAACAACACCAGGTTTTCATGGGTTCATTAGAAGAAACTAGGTCTCTCCTCATATTGAAGAAAATATATTTGATTTATCGATCTTTGATCTAGGGATTCCACCTATAAACAATGTATTAAGATTTATACTTTTGTCAAAACAAAAATGTTTTCTATCCTCTTTTTTTTTGTTTTCAAACGTTCGTTTCAACAACGCGGTTAAGAGATCAACTTTATTTTTTTTTTATAAAATAGTCAATATAAATATGAAGGGATGTTACCTAAATCCAATATTTTTTCCCTACAAAATATTTCGGTATTAGCTAAAAACACACCAATTTGTTGTTTCGCTGCGGGATCACTAGTATTACGCGTCCAATAAAAAGAGGCCAAAGAGCCAACATATAATCGCCTCTATGAAAAGCAAATAAGGTCTTTGCCATTAGACTTATTGTGCTGGACGGGTAATGAAAAAAGTTGCTAGGGTATGCTATCCTCTTAAGGTTTCTCCCAACGCCAACGACCTTAAACTGAGTAATTTTATAACCATTTTATACGGTAACTATAGCATTTTTTCATAGAAGAAAAATACATGGTAATCTACATGATACAAATAGTGACGTGGTTTTTCCTGAATTTTATTTTAATATACAGTTGTGAAGCAAGAAAACTTTAAGTTTACCCTTATTTCTCGATTTTTATTCCACTTGTAACAATATGACTGCTACAGTTTTTATTGAAAGAGTTTAAAAATTTATAAAATTCTAGACAAAATAATATTAAATGATATGGTTTACTCAGTTTTGGGAAATTAATTTTATTTTAGATAAAATAAATTAAAAACACACTATTTTCGCACTTGTCAGCCGCAGCGACTGACGTAACAGCCATGTTGCAGTGCGAGCTGATAAGAACTTTATTTTACTATGCTTTTGTTCAAAATTTCAACCACCACGAATCGAGTTGCTAATTTTTCTGACGGAGCCACCTTAAGGCGTATGACCACGCTAAATAAGCAACTCGATGTGTGTCGGTACAAATATCAACGGAAACGACATTGAAATAATGTTCATTTCAGCGTGCCTTGAAAAGTGGCTGTTACGACAACCACTGCGTCTCCGGCTAGCGCAAAATAGGAGAAAATAATACTTTTCACATGGACGCCATGAACGAAAAAAAAATTTTGAACTTGAATTTTTTAGATCTAAAAATTTCCTATAATTTGGTGAAATAATGATTAAAATCGCTTTAGGCGTTTGGAAGGAGTAAGAGAATTCTTGTGTTAATCATGTGAAACTTTCGATGACTTTCGATTTTTTTTGTCAAAACTAACAATAGAAAAAGAGTTTATGAAACTTAAAATTTATTTTCACTCTATAATGCCTATCAAATATTTTTATGAAAGATTTTGGACCACCCGTGTGGGAGGAGTAGGCCTTCAAAGACAGGTCCAAATTTGGCGTATCCATTCGCCTTAATGTGAGTTTTTCTTATACGGGCAATAAACATGTCTTATACTTCTTATCGTTTAAAAATAAGTATGTTCACGCAGACGATTACGTGCTTCGAAAATAAACAAAACGCGTTATTCTTTTAGGGCATACAGGTTTACCTTAGTATCTTCCTTCACCGTTCAGCAAGTATACAAATATTATCATAACACCTTCGCATTTCGTAAAAACACGATATATTTAATGTCGTTTGTTTGTTTGTTTATTCGTAAAAGTTTTCAATATTCTCTTAGTTTATTCGAACGACTTCCTGTCGCATTATTGAGGAAAAACTGTTAGCCAAGGTTCAATTGACCTCAGTTTCAAGGCTTAAATCGAAATATTTGTTCTTTATTTTCCGTTTTGTCGTATATATATGTACGTAGATACTATGCTTAAGGTGGTAGAGCTGATGCCGGGCTCGACTGTGGAGGTACCACCATCTTACTTGGAGACCCCCTCGAAGTAATTCGGGGGAGAGTAAGAGGACAGCTCACAGGCTAAAAACCAGGAGGCTCACTAAGCTTGGGACCGATAGATGGTGGTATATCCACCCCTAATAGCCGAGATTTATATGGAACAGACTGGTGACGGGCAGCGGTGTCACTGGTGCGAGGGTTCCAGCACCGCGCTCACCAACCCGCTGCCCAGCGTGTGTGACTATGGGCAATTCTTCCAGGATGACCGCCGGGAGTGGCAAAGTCCTGGAAAGGCTTATGTCCAACAGTGGACGAACTAGGCTGATGGATGGATGGATTAGTATTGTACTGAGGTCAAAACTACAATTTTTGTTTTTTTTTTTCTGGCTGTATATATGTAGCTATGTTCCGTTTTAACTCGAGAAACACTCAACGGATTTAAATGCGGTTTCCTTTATTATCATCGTAGTGACCCTGGTCAACTTATAGGTTATAAAGAGTGTTGATTAAATAACCGCCAAGCTGAAAGAGTGGGCGGGGCCGCGGGCGTTAGTGAAAAGTGAAATAATAAAATATTCCAGAACGTCTAACAGATTCTAGAATCAAGTTGTAAGTGAAAATGTTACCCAACCGGAAAGTGTCGACTTTCAATCACAAACCTACTGCAACATATTTAATCCTGTCTGCCCACCCTGCTTCTGAATAACTTTGAATAAACTAACATCTACAAGTGCACAGTATAAAGACAGTTCTTAGGATTCCGAACCCGAAATTTGCACAGAATACGTGGTCGTACTATACTCTACCAAGGCTAAGAATAAAAAAAAAAATAAAACTTAGAGCTCGAAAAAGTGGAATTTTTTAAGTTATTTGTTTCAGCTCTATCTTACATACACAAATACATACTCACGCCTCTTTTCCATCTGCTACGATCAAGGCACACCTCTCTCTCCTCTTCCACATCCATCAAACTAGTCATACAAGCTCTTCTATTCCGGGTACTCTTGACATTGCTCTTCTTCAATATGTCGCCATAAATGCAATAAAGTATTTATATCCATACGAGTATATACAGGGTGTAATCGTTAAGTGTGACCAGGCGATTATTTCGTAACTATTACAGATATCAAAAAAATTTAAACTGATATCGAAAGTACGTTATCTAATCAGTAAGATGGCATCAATAACTTTTTGAAAATCAAACGAGAAGTACCCAAAATTTTGACATTAAACATTCCCATACATTTAGAACGAGATTAATAGAAAGGTTTAGTTTCCTTATTTTAAGTGGTCTAGTACTCATTTTACTTTAATCTCATTTTATGATTACGTATGATATGATAATAATGATTTTCAAGTAGATACACGTGTAGATTTATTACAAATGATGATACATAATGATGTAACCACTTCAAATTAGTAATAAACCTTGTTTCAATATCGCATTAATACTAAATGTATGGGAATGTTTAATGTCAAAATCTTGAATACTTCTCGTTTGATTTTCAAAAAGTTATTGATGTCATTTTACTGATTAGGTAACGTACTTTCGATATTAGTTTAAAAATGTTTGATATCTGTAATATTTACGGAATAATCGCCTGGTCACACTTAACGATTACACCCTGTATACGACTTCATCATTAACTTAATAAAAGGCAGAAGAGGACACGGAAAGCAAAGGATTATAATTAACTAGCTTTTGTCTAAAAGTAGTTTTGCATAAAAAGTAGCCTCTAACACCGATTCGGCGCAACACAATTGACAGGACTAAACTTAATTTAAGTGTCCTGTCTTTTTCTTTCTGTATCGAAAAGACAAAGACGGGACGCTCAAAATAAGGTTAGTCTTGTTAGTTGTGTTGCGCCGAATCGGTACCACTATCACTCTCCGGCCTTTAAACTATCTCTACACAAAAAAATCACCTTGATCCGTTGCTCCTTGAAAGAAGGACAAACTAACAAACCCACTTTCGCATTTATAATAGTACGGATTCCATCTGTTCATATGTTCTACTGATTGTATTGAACGAATTTTGTTACGACTTTCCAAAACACGGAATAGGACTTACTTCCAATACCCACCAAATTACGTGCAAGGTGATTTATTTGCAATTCTACGCGTATAGAACCAATATGCATAGTAAATACGCATAATGACCAATACGCGTAGTGAAGTTCAATGACACATGTGCATAATGACCAATACGCATAGTGAGATATACACCAAATGGCCACAAAAGCAATACGCATAGTGTGAAATACACAAAATGGCGATAAAAGCAAAACGCATAGTGACCAATACGCATAATGACCAATACGCATAGTGAGAAATACACAAAATGGCCAATACGTATTACGAGAATACGCATAGTGACCAATACGCGTAACCAGTCAATACTTATCATGAGCAATACGCATAATGATAGTGTTGCAACGAATAGTATATCCAGCCTCACGCCGAATATCGAATATTCTTAACCTATTTACCTACTTTACCTTACTTACCTAGTTTGTTTTACTTTATATAAATTGAAAACCTAGCCAATAAGCCTTTTGAACTTCTTTAGTCAGTAAGTTTATTTTGGTAACTAAATAAGTTATATTCTATTCGGCCAGGAGTATGACCGAATAGCTAAATATTCAGCCAAACTAGTCGGCCTGATTTACGTACAAGAATTTCATTTTGGTTTGCAAATAATAAATACTTAGTTGATTTTGTTAGCCTTTATTTAGTCTTGTAGTAGTAGGTAGTTTTCATTTGTTTTGTTACCTTATTTTAATCTCTTAGAAATATAATTTGGTTACGTTACATTTCCTTTGATATTTAAGATAAATATCTGAAAAATAATGTTTTCTCAAACTTACAGAAAATCTAGTACTTAACTTAAAGTTACATGATTAATTTATTGTGGTTTTTGTTATTTCTTACTCCTGTTTTTAGGTATTTCGTATTCGGCTTGATAGTGATTAATATTCAGTATTCGGCCGAATAGCAAAAAATAGGTCAAATAAGCCGAATACCGAATAGTAACCAAATATTCGTTACATTACTCCAATACACATAATGAACAACACGCTTAATGAGCAACCCGCGTCATGACCATTACACATCATGATGGATACGCATCACGACCAATACACATCATGACCAATACGCATCATGTATGAGCAATACACGCAGTGACCAATACACATAAGACTGTTACGCATAATGACCAATACGCATAATGACCAATACGCTGGCCAATATGCATAATGACCAATACGCATAATGATATGTACGCATAATCAATGACACATGAAACGAAAAAAGTTTTAAACGTAGAACGACCAACCAATACGCGAAAACAGTATTGGGAGTTCTTGTGATTATCTTTATTGGATTTATAGTGCGTGTATTTATTTTACATTTTTTATTTTATTTATTAATGGTTCCTTAAATTAAATTATTACAAATCTATAGACAATACAGAAATATTTCGGAAGAATTATTTTAACTTATCAAGATAGTCCGATGGTACCTATGCTAGTGTTTTTAGTATAGTAATTATTATACGAACTAATTATGGGAAGAATAATTTAATGTTTGAGGGAGTTCAACTTTACAATAAATTACCAAAGACCGTTAAAGAATCGGAATCAATCAATATTATCAAAAAGCAGTTAAAAGAGGATGTACTAAGATATTAATACTATTTAGTACTAACTTAATTTGTATGGAACTTGGCTACTAACACAATTAAATGTTCAACAAAATTTAGGTAGCAATGGATTAGCCATATATAAGTGGATAAGCGTCTCATTGTAAGTGGACACTGGACATTGTATTTGTTCTTTATGAGAAATAAACGTCTAAAACCATAAACCATATTAAACTTTTTGCATTTCGTATCCGCGACGAAATTTCAATGAAATGTCAGTAACATGTCAATGTCAGTGACACGTCAATCAAATGTCAGTGACATGTCAATGAAATGTCAATAACTTGGCAATGGAATGTCAAAGACGTCATTGGGACATAAATCAATCAATACTTTTTTAGGCGGAAAATTAATATCTCGTACAACAGATGACTGTAAGACCAAATGTTTATTAGACAAATGTTATCCTGAACAATCATCCTACCGATTCGTATAATAAAATAGCGAGGGTTTATTTTTTAATTTCTAGTTGGTTCGATTCCCGGGTGAGACAAGCAAATTTCAGAATATCTTTGAATGCAGTTTTGTTTCTTTTAAAAAATAAAGGAATGTTTCTTTTCAGTAAAATGAGCTAACTAAAGGATTTAAGGTAGTTCCCCTCCAGGGCCCTTGAATTTTTTCCAACCTGTATATACCGTATATACCTACCTAACTAACATTTACACTACGTAGACATTGCACTACGATAAAACAAAATTACCATTAATCTAAACTTAAATTATACCTACTGACCTACTTGTTACTACGCTCATATCATGTCTTAGAAATGGCAGAACTTAACCTATTTAAAATTATAACCAGTTTAATAAAACTAACTAACTAATCACCTACCTATCTAAATTGTTTCAAAGATTGTTAACATTAATGTTATAGTATCTACCTACTTAGGTAATTCATAGTTTACAGTGTCTGAAGTGAAGATATGAAAGAGCGAAGTCACCTGGCACAGGCAATATTTTGCCCCCTAAAAATCAGTATTCTTGCAGAATTATCAGAAAAGAAAGATTTTATTTTAGTTAGTAAGAAAGCAATAAATAAAATACATTTTACGTTAATTTATAGTGTGGAATTTGAAGATTTTAAAACACATTTTTTCATTTACTTTAATGCTACTTTTAATAGGTTTTTTAGGCTTTAAACATACCTTTATTTATGTTCTACGCGTTGAGAGTCTCATTCATGCACACGTCACGTAAAAATTATGACAAAAACAAGAAATTTATTCAGGTAACATTTATTCCCATATCTTAAAAAAAAATCTTACCTGGTTACTTTTTTGGATAATACTTTAGTTTTCTTATTTCGAGTGCTTTAAGTAGTTGTGATTTTATGAATTCAACCACTGATAAAATATTTTTTTTCTACTAGAAAACTATCGTTTAGCCTAGTCAAATTTAAAACACGTAGAATAGAACTATTAATAAGTGACATAACAAAACACGGTATTTAAAAAATTATTTTAAGAACATTTATCAAATCGAAACTTGTCGAGAGTTTAAAACACAAACGCGTCAATATTTCCCTCAGTTTCGCTGGGACATCGCAGCGTTCAGACGTGTGTTGTGTAGGTCGACGTCATTTTACCTCCCGCTCGCACGGTTGCTCCCTTTCCCTCGTGTAGATTCTTATGGAGAGGCGAGCTGTATCAAGAAAGTTGCTCTACTTGAATATTGCACTTATCATTTAATAAGTAAACTACTATGGATAAAATATTTTTTGAATATTTTAAGAACTCCCTGTTTCGATAAAATAATGTCTAATCTACGTCCGTCCGTATTTCACAGCATCATAACTTTAGCACCGTAAAGATAAAGACGTGAAATTTGGCACAAAAATAGCATTAATTTGCCTACATATTACATTGTAAAAAAAATATGAGAAATTTGAAATTGTTTAAAATATTTTCAAAACAAAAGTGAGAAAAATAAAAAATATCCTAAAAATACAATATGGGCATCAAACTGTAGACACTAAAAAGGTGATTGTAAAAATATATACTTTTACTATATTTACTGGCACTGGTTTTGTGAAATCTTAAAAAAAAAACCACAATAATGATTAATGTGTATGTCCGAAACTGGTAGACCGAAAAATATGAAAAAAATGTCCATTATAGATCATAACTGACCAATAACCGGGAAAAGTATAGTGATTTAAAAATATAAAAAAAGTAAAATGAATGAAATTTTTTTTTTTATAAAAATACAATATGGGTATCACATTGTAGGTATTAAAAAGCTTATTGTAATAATATAGTATATAGTTTGGCTATATTTAATTGCATCTATTTCGAGAAATCCTTGAAAATCTATAAAAAAATGTATGTGCCCCCTCTTATCTCCAAAACTGGTGGACCGAAAAATATGAAAAAAATCATGGTAATACGCGTTTACGTAAGAATTACAGAAAAAATAAAGCGGTTGAGAAATTCACGAAACAAAATGATAAAACTAAATTTATCATCCACAATACGGAACCCTAGGTTCTGACTAGAGTCTGACTCGCACTTGGCCGGTTTTTTTTCAAGATGTTTGCGGTAGGCCGTTTTTTTGGGCGGTTTTAATTTAGTTTTCGGAGCTTTTATTACTACCCTTAATTTTTACCATAAGTATCCGGTTATCCGGATAGTAAAAATCTGCGAATAATTGCATGCCCTAATTTGCTTAGATTAAGTTATGTTAATATGTGTTAATTTGAAAACCCATAAAGCCGTATTTTAGAAGTTGTGGTTTAAAAAACCCACGGGGATGGCGTGACACAAATTTTATACCAGCACCGCTGTCGCCACTTTTTGGAATAACTAAAGCCGAAGCTACATCCTTTTTATTACTTTACTTACTTTTATTTAAAATATCTTAAAAAGCTATCGAAGTCACTAAAACCGACAGTCGAGATAACAACGTGCTAGACAATAATGCATCAAAACAAAAGAACGTACGCAGCTGCGGTTCTTATCATTAAAACATCACATTTCTAAAACTAAATTTTTTACCTTTTTTATTGCACCTTAGTCATAATCATGGACACACAAACTGACAGACACTTAATTACCGTAAGAGTTTCTATTTTTGATATTATATTACTCTTTTTAGGGCATGCAGGTTTCCTTAGAGCGATAGGGCTCATCACATTGAGACCTAATAATCGTCAGAGAAACGCGGGTGTACTTATTGGTACACTTATAGGTGGACTTATGACTTGCATCTCACAGTTTACACTCGGAACAACTCTTGACACCCCTTCGGTAAAAATCGGCAAATAATTGCATGACCTAAATGTACTGTGTCTAAATACTAATCACTCTTACTGCTACCAATAAGCCATCTATTCCAGGTAGATTTACTTTTGTTTATTTTGCTTTTGCAAATTCATTTTGTTTGTTCCGATAAACAAACCAAACTTTGTAAATTATCGTTACTTAAATAATTAATAATCTTCACATGTCAAATTTTAAGTAATCGTACACTCATTTAACGAAGTAGAGCAACATTCAGGTGCGGTCTCTAACATCTTAATGCAGCGGGGGGAGCGCCACTTCTAAAGACTCAGGTAAGATGAAAGCGAAATGTTGCAAAGAGAGTCTGGGGCCTTAAAAGCAAATCCAAGCACTAGTTTTAAGGTAAACCACTGTGAAAATGGAATAAACTTTTTGATTTGATTTTTGATTGAAACCGACAAGAGCATTGCTCTCAAAATATACCACGATGCCCACGTAATTCAAAACACTCTCAATAAGCCCCTGGTGCGGATGGACAAATAATAATTTTGCAAAGATGTTTTTATTTTAGCGGATTTGTAATTATAGACTAGGAGCGTACAGTCGGTAACACTATGTATCGAGTAACAAGATGGAACCAATTTGTAGCTGTGTAGAAAATTAATCAAAATAGTTTTTGTTTTGAAAATTAATCAAAATAGGGTTGGTTGGGTACAACCTTGTTTTTGCTGACCGTACAAAAGGCCCCAGGTTGCGCACAGCCAACCCTATTTATTTTGATTTTGATTTTTACTACACAACTACAAATTGGTCCCATCTTGTTACTCGATATACATCTATATATTTACATATACAACGTGTAACAGAAAGGTGTAACCATATTTGAAGAGCTTATTCAGTCAATGGTATAGAACAAATTTTACTATGGAGCAAACCCCGTATATCGAAAAAAAAATTAACTGTTTCATAGAAAAATGCAATGCCGCTCGGCTGAAATGTATGGAAGGGCAGATTTTTTTTTTGAGATTTCAGGGTTGGCTCCATAGTAAAAGTTGTTCTATACCATTGACTGAATAAGCTCTCAAATATGGTTACACCTTTCTGTTACACCTTGTATATATTTATATATTTTTCAATTTTGTAATTTTATTTTTTAAGTTTTTTTTTTGTGTGTTTGTGTAAAGGATATAATATATACATATAACGACTGTACGCTCCTAGTCTATTATCCTAGGTTCGTTTATTTTCTGAAAACCCCGCATTAATTTACCTGGGAACTAGATAATTAATATTAGTGCATTGCTAAGACTTTATTACCCGTGCAAAGATCGTTTTTTCTTATGTGCATAAGTACATATTATTACGTAATTAAAACGTAACATACCGCGTGCACACTTCATTAAAATTATTGTTTAATCTTTGCACTCCGCATTCGTGTTTAAATTCCACTAGATTTTGCTTTCAGTTTTTTTGTTGTTGGTATAATATGGTAGGTGGTAGAGCTGATGCCGGGCTCGACTGTGGAGGTACCACCATCTTACTTGGAGACCCCCTCGAAGTAATTCGGGGGAGAGTAAGAGGACAGCTCACAGGCAAAAAACCAGGAGGTCAGGAGGAACCGATGGATGGCGGTATATCCATCCCTAATAGCCGAGCCTTATATGGAACAGACTGGTGACGGGCAGCGGCATCACTGGTGCGAGGGTTCCGGCACCGCGCTCACCTACACGCCTGCCCAGCGTGTGTGAGTATGGGCAATTCTTCCAGGATGACCGACGGGAGTGGCAAAGTCCTGGAAAGGCTTATGTCCAGCAGTGGACGAACTAGGCTGTTGGATGGATGGATGGATGATATAATATAAGGAATAACTTGGCTCCATGATACCGTAGCGTGATTGTTAAAAATCTAAGAATTTTTCTAAAACACAAAGCTGCAGCAACAGCTTGAGAAGCTTCTGAAATTCTTCAGTATTCTTTATATAACCTTTTTTTTCTTTTTATGGTGTTGACTGAAATGAAAAAAAACAAACGAAAAAAATGTTGACAAAATTTACTTACCTAGACACATTATTGTGCCAAAAAAATATTAATTATAAAAGCATTTACTTTCAAAATAATAATTGTTTTATATAATTAGTTTTATGTATAATTAATTTAATAGTTTTAATTAATACTAGCATCTAGGACTTTGTTTTTTACCAACATGTCAGTTTTGACTAAAAGACAAAGAATTGGGACACATTTAATCTTGCTTTAAAATTTATGAAATAACAATAAAATATTGATTGACAATATAAAAAAATTATATATTTGTAAATATATATTACCACTTTAGAAAACCTCAAGTATTACTATCACTATCACTATCACTATCATCACTATCACTTCACTACATATTATAAAACAAAGTCGCTCCCCGCTGTGTGTCTGTCCCTATGTATGCTTAGATCTTTAAAACTAAGCAACGGATTTTGATGTGGTTTTTTTAATAGATAGAGTGATTCAAGAGGAAGGTTTATATGTATAAAAAATGCCCGTGCAAAGCCGGGGCGGGTCGCTAGTATATAAATGATACGTTTGCAATACAAAGTAATGTTAACAACTACAAAGTAATTCTCTACACAACAAAAATCATTTGACAATAACATTTTCACAGATGATGTATTTCTGTTGCCACTATTACAACAAATACTAAAAATCAGAATAAAATAAATATTTAAGGGGGCTCCCATACAACAGACATGTTTTTCTTTGTCATTTTTATAGATAATGGTACGGAACCCTTCGTGCACGAGTCCGACTCGCACTTGGCTGGTTTTTTTATTGCGCCCATTTCTTTATTCCGTTCACGTTTAATTTTTTTGCAATGCCTGAATATTTTAATGAATACCTCGTTTATTTCCGGCGGAAAAATTCTGATGTTTTTACAAAATGTTTATGTAGGTACAATAATCCGTTACAAAAAATTTTAATTCAAAAACGTTTTTTTTACCAAGTTATGTTATTCCTAATGCATGCAAACTATGACTGTGACTGAACTATTTAAACAATTTCATACTTGAGACTTGGTAATTGATAAGAAACAAAATTCAATTCAATATAAAAAAAGTTATCAATTTCTGTCTGTCTACTCATCTGTTATCCATCTGCCAAATCAGTCGCAAGCAAATTATTATAAATTTATGTTGATAGCAAAGGACATATTTCTAAACAGCCATTTCTCAAGTGACGTCACACGAAGTCAAACGGAAGTTGCAGCTTTTTCGTAAAAATATTCATCACCATGAGGTTTGTTCGACCACAAGTTCTGACATGCGGCTTATCTCGAAATGGTTTTCGAAATAACACACCTTAGCATAATTTAATCTAAGCGAATTATTTTTCTTTCGAATGCGCAAAATTTAGTTTTTGCTCCCTTTACAAACAAACTTAAGTTTAGGCTTTAATTGAACAAGCACAAAGGCCGCCTCTACGGTCTAGTGGTTAGAGTACTCGACTACCAATCCGAAGGTCACAGGTTCAAATTTCATAGATGGCACATTTGCTTTCGGTATGCGTGTTTAGAGAGGCATATTGTTAAGCTGTGAGTCCAATTTGTGCCCGAAGTAAGGCGATGCAATGCACCCATCACGCTGATAGACGTTCATAAATTAACACTTTCGTCAGGTTCCAACACTGACAGCAGGATAGGATATACAATTTTCAACGTGTGCAACAGAGATCAGTGGCGTATTTTAAGATTTGATGCCCTGGGCCTGTAAGGTTTGTCGCCCCATAAATTAACGAGAAAAAAGGAAAATATATTACAAATTATAACATAAAATCCAGCAGTATGTTGATGTGGACTGTGATGATAACGAATGAGAAATACTATACAAGAAATAAACACTATTTATTCAATATTTCCCGATGAACAATTTTTTTAATGACAGTATTAAGTCAAAAAGCTATATAAATTAAAAGATAGGTAGATTAATAGACCTTGGACGAATAAACCAGATAGGTACCTAACGATTGATAACGGCTTGCGCCGCCCCTCGCAGCCTGCCGCCCCGGGCCATGGCAAATACGCCACTGACTGACATGGCATTAGAACCCGTGTAGCGACCCTTATGAACGCGGCCCTGGGTGTAATAAACTGTCGTTAAAGCGTGGGCTTACAATAGTGGACTGTGACTTGCATTTCACAGTCCACACTCAGAAACACCACTGACACGCTCTCGGTGATTCATGTCGTGATGATGTAATTTGACCAAGCTACGTAATGGGCACAGAAAAAAAGCTCATGAATACAAGGTGAAATTTAATCAACCACCCGAATTCATACTGGAGACTTGTTTAGTAATCAGGATCAAGGTTCAGTTAACCTTTTTTTTTAAAGCATAAAAAAATTTTGTATCCGTACGAACTGGATTAATTCAAATACTTTTGCAGTACGGGAGCAAATTTTTTTTTGTGTTATTTCCTGATCACTAACCAAGCATCTAATATGAATTCGGAGGGTTGATTAAATTTCATTCTATGATGTTGCGGAAGCCGAAAACTGGCAATAGTACTCGTCCATACGAACAACTTTTACTATAGAGCTAAACTTCGAATCGTGAAAAAAAAATTCTGCTGTTCCATAGAAAAGTGACATAGTTACTTACCCAAACAAAATGTATAAAACAAATGTTTTTTTTTCTCGATTTCTCAATTTTATTTTTACGAAAAGTTGTTCGTATGGACTAGACCAGGGATCTCCAACATTTTAGTCTAAGGGCCACACTGATTCCCGCAATAGCTCCAAGGGCCATGACCTAAATAGCTCATTATTCCAAAATACTATAGTTTTGACGCGCACATTTTCGTATTGATACTAGCTGGTATCTTCTGTGCAGGACGCAAGACTGTACTCCGCTTGGTACTTCGGGCAAATGCCATCAAAACCATTGCGACAGAGTTAGCACAAGCGTCTTCTGCGCCCCTTGAAATAGGGTTGTAATAACATTCTCATAATAATGCTACTTTTAACTATTGAACTATAGCGGGCTAGAAACCGGGCATGTCCGGCCAGAGACCGTGGGACGGACGGATTGGTGATGCTCTCGGGCCGGCCTTGGCCCGCGGGCCGTGGTTTGGAGACCCCTGCACTAGACTATTGTCCTGAATGTATTGACTTTGACAAGAGATTAAGATTTATTATTATTAGAGTGCATTACAAACTTGCGATCAATCAGAAACAAATTTAAAAGCACAAATATTTTTGAAAAAGTTCCTCAGACCAGGATCAAATTTTTCAAAAATATTTGTGCTTTTAAATTTGTTTCTGATTGATTTCTAGTTTTTAATGCATTCTAATAATAATAAGAGTATTCAAAGCGAAGGATTTCGCAATATAAACACATAATCTTAGATTAAGATTAGTTGATTATTGCTGTACTAGATATAATAATACCATATATTTCTTATTATGTAATTATTTTTTCATTGCTTACTGAATTGGTTATATACTGTAATGGTTTGCAATTTTTTACTTAAATAAATAAATTATAAATACTTTTATATTTTTATATCAACAGATGTCATGTATTTTTCTATTCGCCTAATGACGACCCTGAGGGGTCGAAAATAGCGCATAAAACCATTTAATTAAGTATTTATATTTATGTAGAATAAAACATATAAAAATTAAAAGGCCCTTAAACGATATTTTATAAAAAATATTTTATTAACATATTAAATAAATAAATAAATATTGCCAGTTTCCGGCTTCCGCAACTTTATATTAACACACTGTGTAATAATAAAGTGTTGGTTCATTAAGGGCGCACCGAGCGTTTGCCTATGTCTCTGTCTTTTTCTTTACATGTAAAGAGTAAAGAAAATAACCAAACTTTTGTACTTTTTCTATGTTTTTGTTGTTATTTTCATCATATTGTTCTTAAATAAAAAAAACTGTCGTGTATAAACGCTCCAGTCTTATATGAACTTTATTTTAGTAAATGAATCATAATATCAAACAACTTATTTATATAAAAAAGTAGGGAAATAGAGGAAAAAAATACTCGAAAAGAGGTAACTTTGCGAATTTATTCTATCGAGCCAACTTTATCAAATCGTGTTTCCATCGTGTATACAGTCTAGTATTATATACTCAATAAGACTAATATATTTCCCTAGATTTTAATTTAATTGTTTACTACTTCAAACAAGGGTTATAAAAACGTGTTTGTGTATGTAAAAAGCTCGGTGCGCTCTTAACACTGAGTCTCCAGTATAAATTTGGCACTACAAATAAGTTAATAATTACAATATAAATTAGTCAATAATTACTGTCACGTGACATATTGGACCCGTTAAGTTATCAATCAAATATAAAACAATCAAGAGAATATTTAACATTTTTATTCGGTCACGTACACCCACTCTGAGGAAAATTGTTATTGCGGCCTCGTTATCTATAATAGAACCTTGAAGTAGACTGGCGGCTTATTAAATCTTCAAGTGAATGTTGTCCATTAGCTATGGGTTCCGTCGATGTCCATATCACTGTTATCTGCTAAGACAGATTATATTGGCATCGATTCGGCATAACACATCTTAACTTATTTGACAGGGCTAACCTTATTTTAAGCGTCCTGTCTTTTTCTTTCTTTATCGAAAAGACAAGGACAGAACGCTTAAATTAAGTTTAGTCCTGTCAAATAAGTTAAGATGTGCTTCACCGAATCGGTAGCATTATGTCTAAAGACCGCCTCAGTAATACAGTGTTCACAAATTTCGGCTTATTAGCTCGTTATAGAAAACAAAAATAAAACACATACATTTTAAGATCGCTTTTGACATTCCTGTATTTGGCAGAGTTAAGGGCCGATTCTCCTATTGTAACAAACGGCCAAAATACAACTTTTAGCTACGAGCAATTTATACCAATTAGTTTACTGTATGCAAAAACGTACTTTTATTCAATGATATTAAAAAAAAGCAGCTTCAAAATAATTGGTTTTTCTATAAGAGTGAAGTTAGAATTATTTCATTAAATGTTCAAAATTCAAAATTCAAAATTCAAAAAGTTTATTTTGCAAAGTAGGTATATATAATACACGTTTCACAAGTCAAATTTTAATCTTATAAAAATATATGTAATAAAATAATAAATGTACATGAACTACTTAGATTAAATGTTTTTTTAATTTATGTAGCAATATATATATGATTAAAATTATAGGTAAAATATTATTATACAAGGTGAAATCCAATCAACCGCCCGAACCCATACCGGAGACCCGGCCAGGGACCAGGAACAGGTTCAATGATCACCAACCGAGCCCCCAGCACGAATCCAGGCAGCCGACCAAATCCCATCCTATATACTACATAGTAATAGGTTACATATATAAATACATGCCTACCTCGAACGGGCAAGAAACTTGGCAAGATCATGTCTTTTTTTTTTTAACATAAACTTATACTATACATCAAATTACTTATATCTACTTTAACCAAGGGATAAGAAAATACAAGACAGCAGGAATTCAGGTTAATGAAAAAAGAAAAACATATATATCTTTGCCTACCTGTCTCATATAGTCTATTTCCTTTTACAGTCTGTAATTAATTAATGTTAACTCTTAAGAGGAATCAATAGTTAGGAAATTATATTAATTAATTAAATTATTATCTACTATCATTAAATCAGTATCACTATAACACCATGCTTCACCATCATCCAAATATTCATTTATTTTATAATATGCCTTTTTCAGTAGGCCCTGCTTAATGTACTGTTTAAACTTATTCTCTGACAATGTTTCTTTCATCACTCTAATGGAGAATCCAATTATTTTGAAGCCGCCATAATATCATGAAAAAATACGTATATGCATACAGAAAACTATTGGTATAACGTGATCTGACCTTAAAGTTGTATTTTGGCCGTTATAATTATTTCTATTTTCTTACAAATCCGGAGATTCCACTCTTAAGGCCCCCGTACAAAGCTAAATGGAACATTTTTGAATAAAAAATCACAAAGTCAGCTTTAAAAAGTCTGTGTTGTATCCACAGAACATACAGTTGTGTTATATACCTTGCGTTCCGAAATAGAATTATATCGCTAAAATCGATTACGAAAGTATGAAGTGAATGGCTTATGATCCATTGTAATTCAATTTCGGACCGCAGGGATAGTATGTGAGTCGAGCCAGATACAGTGCTACACGAATCCTATCGTGCGTGGATTGGTTGTGTTCAAAATTGGAACTAAAGCCGCTTCTACACTCCTTGTTTTACAGCTGCGCTCCCCTGTCACTATCATTCACGTGCCGTCAGGGGATCTAAAAAGGCCGACTTGGGTGAATCATAGAATGATTTGAAAGTAGGATGGAGTGAGAGTTTCTTCATGCGTGCAAAAGAGACGGCATTACAACAGAATCATAATATGATTCATCCAAAGCGGCCTTTTTAGAAGACCAGGGGATCTAAAAAGGCCGAATTGGATGAATTACAAAGTGATTTGAAAGTAGGATAGAGTCAGAGTTATTTCACGCGTGCAAAAGAGACGGCATTACAACAGAATCATAATATGATTCATCCAAAGCGGCCTTTTTAGAGGACCAGATCCATGTAGCACTGTAGCCAGTATTGCTTATTCTGTGGCATGGCACGAATCTACATGAAAATCTTAAGGCCCTTACTATTGCCAAATGGGTACATTCTAAAGCCTACTCCTCGTTTATGGCCAAACCAAAAATAATGAAAAAATGTATTATGAATAATCAACTCTTAGACAACATATGCAACAGTTTTCTTTTTCATACCACCAAAACTTCTACATGAATTTTTTTTTTTACTGAGTGGTGTTTTTTGACCTCAAATTCCCTACTACTCCTGAGTTGCTTGGCCGATAGAATTCATCTATGCTTTGATAAATAGATAAACTTTATAGCTATAAACATAACATAAGATTATTCAATCAAGTAATCACGTCCAAGTGAAAAGTATAATTTTCTCCTATTTCGCCCTATCAAGGACGCAGCGAGCGTCGTAACAGCCACTATGCATTGCGCGCTGATATGAACGTTATTTCAATGTCGTTTCCGTTGATATTTGTAGTGACAAATATCGAGCTGCTAATTTGGCGATGGTAATCGCCTTAAGATTCTGTTTTAATGCCGTCTCTTTTGCACGCGTGAAAAAATTCTGACTCTATCCTACTTTCAAATCATTATATGATTCACCCAAGTCAGCCTTTTTAAATCCCCTGATCCTTGTAGCACTGTAGCCAGTATTTCTTATTCTGTGGCATTCTAATCTACATGAAAATCTTAAGGTGGCTCCATCGGAATAATTAGCAACTCCATTCGTTGTGGTTGAAATTTTGAACGAAACCATAGTAAAATAAAGTCCTTATCAGGTCCTCTAAAAAGGCCATTTTGTATGAATCACATTATGATTCTGTTCTAATGCCATCTCTTTTGCACACGTGAAAAAACTCTGACTCTGTCCTACTTTCAAATCATTTGATAATTCACCCAAGTTGGCCTTTTTAGATCCCCCAGCTCGCACTGCAACATGGCTGTTACGTCAGTCGCTGCGGCTGATAAGTACGAAAATATCCAAAATAAAATTAATTTCCAAGAACTGAGAAAACCAAATCATTTTATATTATTTTGTCTAGAAGTTTATAAATTTCCATACTGTTTCGATAAAAACTGCAGCAGTTATGTTGTTACAAGTGAACAAAAAATCGAGAAATAAGGGTAAACTTACAATTTTCTTACTTCACTTCTGTATGTTATAATGAAATTCAGGAAAAACCACATCACTATTTGTATCATGCAGATTACTATGTATTTTTCTTCTGTTGAAAAATGCTATAGTTACCGTATAAAATGGTTACAAAGTTACTTAGATCAAGGTCGTTGGCGTTGGGCCCGTTGGATATTTATTTTGTCAGCACCCATGGTTGGTGACCGCTACTTTTCCGAAAGTAGTCATCTTCTTTTGCAACACGTGTATGTAATTCTAATTTATAGAAAACAATAGAAATTTTGCGATGATAGTTTACGCAATATATGTACATAGGTAATAAGGTTTTGTTGAATAACTATTGAGCAAGTTTTGAATTTAAGTGTTCTTTTTCGTATAATTAGAAAACGGCGGGATTTTCACAATCTGCCTGCTAAATATACCTTATATAATGAACCCCTGACCGGATTTTATTGCAGTTTTTTTTGGTAGCTAGGGTTTTCTTGTAAGGTTTCAGGTTACGATTATAGCATGTGCCCATGTGTTCCGTGCAGGAAGCTGACCAGTAACCATCTTAGAAAACAAATTCTCGTACCTAAATTTCTAAAAGCTGTTTTTTTTCAGAGAATATACGCCATTTTAGGAAGAAGTTTTTATTATTTTGATATATAAATTAATCATTGTATTGAATTTTTGGATATGACGTCACTTGATTAATTAATTTTAGACATTATACTGATTGTAATGTGTAATTGCTTATAAAAAAATAGTGGTCTGTCTCTCTCAGGTGAGTAGACTCATCTGTCATCTGTCAAATCGGTCGGAAGCAAATTATTATAAATTTATATTGTTACCTAAGGACATATTTCTAAACAGCCTTTTCTCAAGTGACGTCACACGAAGGCAAATGTAAGTTGCAGTTTTTTTTTAAACTATTCATCATCATGAGGTTTTTTAGAGCACAAGTTCTAAAATACGGCTTATTAAACCAAAATCTCGAAATGGTTTTCGAATTAACACACCTTAACATAATTTTATCTATGCGAATTGGAGAAAAGGCGAACGACGGCAGAGACTCCTTACAGCGGGCAAAAGATTAGGATTCACATGTCCATATGAGGGTAGTGATAAAAACTTAAAAAGTACAGAACTCAGTTTGCTAAACTCGAATTTATTCGAAGTCGGGTTTGAGTTACAGAGTCGTAAAGAAAGCTATTAACATTCCAAATAAACCAAGATGGAGAGGACGACCATCATCAACCTGGTGGTCCAATATCGAGAGGGAAATTAAAGACCAGAATCTGCCCACAATAACAACCCGGGATAGAATATCCTGGCGCCGACATACGAGGAGGCCCGACCCCAGCTGAACTGGGAAGAGGGCTAGAGAAAGAAGAGGGTTCGAGTTACAGAGGATCTCCTTTTATGACCAAGAGCGGTATCAGCGGTCCAATATAAGTTAGCTTCAGTACTTAACGTAACTAGTGGGTTGTTCTTTCTCTTCGAACGACAACTGTGACGTCATTGATTTTTTTTTATATTACCTTGGATTGCATACCTGGCCTGCAGAGAGAAACGAAATAACAAGGGTTTCCATTTCATAACAAAACCCTAAACACGGAATGATATGTCATACTTGGTATCGGTGCAGTATGTCATTAGATGACATAGCTTATTTAAGGCGATTACCGTCACCAAATTAGCAGCTCGATGTTTGTCTGTATGAATATCGACGGAAACGACATTGAAATAACGTTCAAATCAGTGCACAATGCGTGGTGGCTGTTACGACGCTCGCTGCGTCCTTGAAAGGGCAAAATAGGAGAAAATAGTACTTTTCACATGGGCGTCATTGTTCGATTGAATAATTCTATGTTATATTTATAGCTATCAAGTTTATCTATTTATCAAAGCATAAATGAATTAAATCACCTAAGCCGCTTAGGAGCAGTAGGAAATTCAAGCCAAAAAAACACCATTCAGTTGAAACGATTTTTCATATAGAAGTTTTGGTGGTACGAAAAAGAAAAATGTTGCATATGTTGTCCTAGAGTTGATAATCCATAATACATTTTTTCAATATTTTTGGTTTGGCCATAAAAGAGGTGTAGGCTTTAGAAAGTACCCATTTGGCGGTATTAAGGGCCTTAACAAAATAAACGTCCTAGGTCGACAGACCCTTCAATGGAAACAGGTGCTGGTTGCGAGGACAGCGTAGTTATATGATCATTTGCTTAGTCATGTAAGAGTTAAGAGCCATGTAAGAGTCATGTAAGGGCCATGTGGCTGCTCATGTAAGAATCAGTGGTTGTTTATGTAGGGATCATGTAGTTGCTAATGTGTGGGTCAGAATGAAGTCATAACCCGGAGGTTCTAATAGTCCTGAACTAAGATCAATGACCAGTTTCTAAACAATTCTAGGCTACAATAAATAGTATGTATACCAAACCATGTAAATAATATACCAAAAAAATATATATATATTAGTGACTAAACTATAACAACCTGTATTAGTGCTACCTTATAAAATCTGTATAATTTTCTGTTTTTACTCCGTGTTCCAATAAATAAATTGATGCGTCCAGAAAAATTGCAATTTCGGATGCTTATAAAGGGTTTTTTTTTACAAAAATGTACCGCTTATTTTTTTCAATTTAGTACCTAAATTTAAATGCTGAAAAACTGCGAAAGAAGTTTGATTTTAATGTTTTTTTTTTACGAATTAAATAGATTTTGTCTACTAAAGCCCTAACTGCGTTTTCTTTACATTTTGTAACCGTCATCGTCATTAAGAGCGGTTTCTCAGTTGCATTGTGAAAAACCTACCTTTTTCTAATTAATCGAAACAAAATGCACTCAATAGTTATTCAATAAAACCTTATTACCTATGTATTGTATATGTTGCCATCGCAAACTTTCCATTGGTTTCTGTTAATTAGAATTTCAATGTTAATACAAAGTGCTATATACAAAAACACATTTATTTGTCATATTATAATAGCTTCAAAATAATAAAATTTTCCTAGTAGAGTCGTGAGGTTGAGATTTAAATCTAAATATACCTATAGTAGTACATTTTTTGTTAACATTATTTTGTGTTATTTGAAAATATAATAATGTTTAATTTGCGGTGCCCGTCTGAGTTTTTGCTGAAATTTTGATGTTAGATAATGATGATGATACAAGAAGATTTGTCGTCTTATTTGTACGCTAATGCATCAAATCGAATGAGACTTAAAATATCTTTAGCTATCGCCCCATCTATACACACTATCTGTTCTAAAATGTCTTAAATACAACCAAGAACGCGAAAATCTTGTATTTTAAGCTCCAAAACGTCTAATTTTTTCATGGATTTTCTTTAATTACAACTTTATTTTCTTGAATTTGAAAACACGGCAACCCCGTGGTAGTTCGAACTTCACAAATATTTGAAAAATGCAGTAGTTCGGTATGTGGCTAATATAGGATAGCAATAAAACGCTAAGAGCTAGGATTCGAAAAAGCGGTATTTCTTCTGTGCCGTTATGTCTTCTTTAAGTCTTATATATTTCGTCAGCAGATCGTAGAATTAGTCATATCATGATCTGCCCAGGCATATCATATTTCTGTTAAAACTAGGAGGGTCGCCTCCCTCCGCTCCGCTTCGCTCGGTTCCCTAAATTTATTTATATGTAAGTCTAACACGCTCCACCTCGCTCCGCTCGTCGTCGCACCGATTTTTTACTTTTGCAGAAAGACTTTAAATTTTTTTTATTTCACACTTTACGATCTGAAAGTATAAATGCAATAAATACTGAATACTGAATTTATAACGCGTAATTTGCGTGACTTTCTTATGTTTGTGTTTGCGAAAATCTGAATAATCGATCCTTAACGCGTTAGTTGTAAATATAGTAATCGCTAGCCCATACCACGACTCTTAAATGATATTTGTATTGTTTTTCTTATTTTTATGGGACAATAGAAAACTAATAATAATAAGTGGCCATTGTACTCTTTTTTATTACTTCATACTTTCATTGCTCATTACTCTTTATTTGCGTCTGTATTGTTGTGATTATATTTTCATTTTTATTTTGTTATTGTTTCAGTGTTTTTTCATGATATAAAGATACTAAAGATAGTACTTCCCTTTTAACTGCAGCCCATTTGCAGCTTCATTTTCTCTTCAATCAAAATATTCAAAATTGAATTCGTGCTGAATTCGTGCTGAGGGCTCCGTTGGTGATCATTGAACCGGCGCGTAATTCTGATTCACTTCAAGCAAATGCATGCGAAATTCAACTCGTGCAAAAGAGATGGCATGTTAGGCGGGTGTCGTCGCACCTCAGACCTGAGCGTCGCAGTAATATTTCAGTAACTATTAGCTAAAATAAAAACACACCATTTTGTTCTTTCGCTGCGTGATCACTAGTATTACGCGTCCAAGAACAAGAGGCCAAAGAGCCAACATATAATCGCCTCTATGAAAAGCAAATAATGTCTTTGCCATTAGACTTATTATGCTGAACGGGTAATAAAAAAAGTTGATAGGGTATGCCATTCTCTTAATTTAATTAAACCTTAATAAAACGTTAATTTAATCATAATTATTATGATATAGAATTTGTTTAAAGGACATTCGATAGGGTTGCCAGGTGTCCGGCTTCCTTTCGTTTATTGCGGCAGATGAGAGCTATTTTGTCTAATTAGGTATAAAGCGGAGTAAAGATAATTATTTTATTTCTGTAAACTGGAAAGTAGGTGTCTACCTAGATACGGGAATTTATTTACAAATGATAAGGCTGTTTAGTTATTGTTTTAGTTAAGTACTTTCAATGTAAGGAAGTTACAAATTACTTAAATGAGAACAAAAGGTGATTCTAAATAAACAAATATAAATACCAA
Organism: Ypsolopha sequella; assembly: GCA_934047225.1. Classification (NCBI taxonomy): domain Eukaryota; kingdom Metazoa; phylum Arthropoda; class Insecta; order Lepidoptera; family Ypsolophidae; genus Ypsolopha; species Ypsolopha sequella. Next base: position 9,236,113 of record OW203996.1, on the reverse strand, counting down.
TAAAAAAAAATTAAGGCTTTTAGAACTAAATGTCCGGCTAAATACGAATCTGAGTCCGGCTTTTCTATTTATGGGCGTTGAAAATTTCAACTGTCTAATATCACGGTTCATGAGATACAGCCTGGTGACAGACGGACAGCGGAGTCTTAGTAATAGGGTCCCGTTGGTTAACCTACGGGGACGGAACCCTAAAAATTAAACTCTCGGACGTCGCAATGTTTCTTTTATATCTGCTTCAATGTCACATGTAATATGAAGTTATGTTATGAGTTATGAGATCTTTCTTATATGATGCTTATGTTATACAAAGTGACTTTGATCATCGTCTAAACTCATACTGGGGGCTTGGTAAGTGATCAGCATCCTGAATCAATAACAATTTTTGTGAAATTCCATTACTTATACGAATTTTACAAAAATCGTTATTGGTTCATGATGCTGATCACTTACCAAGGCTTAAGTATGAATTTGGACGATGTTCACAAATTCACCTTGTATAGTGCAGTTTTCAATATATTTGGATTTTCAAATATCTGAGGTTAAAGTAAATAACAAATTTAGTCCAGAATCGCCAGTATAGTTTATTTCAAATATATTTACACAGATCTTTTTGACATTTTATTTTATATTGACTGATACCGCTAGTTGGTAAGGACGGCAAACCTTTTTCGCCAACACATCAGTTACCAGTCATCACTATTATACACATGTCATTCCATACTATCCCATCCCTATTTCCTTGCTTAGTACCTTCCCCGCATTACCCCGCAACACCCCGGCGCAGTGGCGGAAAAATTACATTCTTGTAACGTGGTTGATAAGATTTCTAGTGGTTTGTGCATGATATAATCGGCAATGGTTGATACGTGATTTTCAAGATAATCCAAGAGAATTGTTTTTTTTTTTAGCAGCATACACAGGCGTTTTTCACAATCCGGCTGCGAAACCGCTCGTAATCAAAGGCATGTTGTTATCCAAGTTTGACCAAGTGCCGACAATCGCAAATACTGTGTGATTGCGTTGTAAAAATCGTCGGCAAAAAGGGGTGTACGAGTGCTAACTGTTGCAGCAACAGTTCAAATTCAGCATCACCTCTAACACCCCCTCACTGGTAAATGTCGTGAAGAAACATATATTTTATGTATCCTATTCATGAAGCTGATCCACGTGGTAGACTCGTAACAAATCAACAGTTATACAATGTCTATTGAGTGGTGACTGCTCACAGGAACTGCTTGTAATTCTATCGATCGCTACTTTCACTGCGCAAGCGCCGACATGAATAGCAATAACCTCCTTTTTTGGCTAAATGTAACTTCCTGGCTTTATCTCTCCACCGGTTATGCTTACGAAGGTTGTTTTTAGGGTTCCCTACCCGAAGGGTGCCAATCAGGGCCCTATTACTCCTCCGCCGTCCGTCTGTCTGCTGTCCGTCTATACATATACAGGGTGACTTTTTGATCATCGTCCAAATTCATACTGGTCGCTTGGTAAGTGATCAGTATCATGCATCAATAACAATTTTGGTGAAATTCGTAAATTGAAATTTCGACTCCCCATAGTGATTCATTCGGGACTGGAACTGAATTTATATGGGAAGCCGAAATTTCATTATACGAATTTCACAAAAATTGTTACTGATCCAAGTTACTGATCACTTACCAAGTCACCAGTATGAATTTGGACGATGATCAAAAAGTCACCTTGTATATACATATATATCGTGTCTTCTTACGAGTTCCGACTAATATTGTCTTAAAGAAAGAAAGAAAGAAAGAAAATAAATTTATTGGCGCGTTTACAAAAAATAAACTTATAGCTAACACAGTAGAAAAAGGTTTACTTAAGTAGAGAGTAATATATAGATAAAAATAACAACACGACAAAAGGATGTAGCTCAGCTATGTGCCATCCAAAACATGCTATGGTTGGCGCTGGTTTTCAGCTACCTCCGTTACAGTTGCATGATAATGTATTTACGAGTCGTTAACAATTTTATTTACTAAATTGAAAAATCAATAACAACTGGCAGAAATGGCTTATAATTAAATTCAAGAAAATAAAAACAAAAACAAAAAATGCGTAACAAGACAAAAAGAATTAAAAAAAAGGTAATTAGTATATTCAGATATAGAATTATTAGTAGTCTTATTTGACATTGTGATCGGGAAATGTTTATTCATGATGTTAACAATCGAAATATCAAATGAGGGTTAAGAAATGAATATATTTTCCGATTAACAATACATTTAATACAATTTAGCATAATATTAAAACTAAATTACGTAGACAATATGAATGAGTAACAATTGAGCATTTTTAATAACCTCAATTGTTTTTCATAACATAGTTTTAAAAATGAAATTACTATTCGTTGATTTCATTCAAGCCAATTATCATCGAATAAAAGACCATTCATTCCATGTTTCTGTTATAATTACATTGACGTTAATGGCACTCTAAAATATGTTTACCAACAAACCTGAATAAAATAACGTTACATACACAATCACATATTTGTCGTTTAAGGCGATGTGTAAAAGTTTTAGCGTCCCTGTGCGAAAATACTCTCAGTGTGAGAGGGACGGATTCGAGGAAAAGTAGCAAAAAGTTAGTTTATACTAAAGTAGTTATCAAAATTTCGTTTAACCAGATCCTAGATACTGTTAAAACCCATCTAATAAAATAAAATTGCAGTCCATATGTCAGTCCAAATTGTCAAACCAGGAGAATTGGTGTCGAAAAAGACCTCATTTCAATTAATATTTGTATCGAGCCGAATTTCTCCAATCGCGCTAGAAAAAGATTTCAAAAATATTATACTGTTTTATCAAAATAATACATTATTTACTGAAGTAGATATGCAAGTTCTAAAAGTGTCGTTTTTGTTTTCCGTAGCGCCTTAGTAAATTAACTGCTCGACTGACCGTGCAAAATGACGTCACCCTCGCTTGGTGTGTTGATGCCTATTTGAATCAAAAACAACTCTGAAAATTAAAACAGAGAGTCAGCTGACGGCTATCGATGACCAAGCGACCATAACGGAGATGGCGAGAAGATCTTGAGAATATATTTCGGGATGGGCGCGAGTTGCTAGATACTGGGATGTTAGGACTCGAAATAATTTTATGCATTTTCTCATGTCTCATATGCATTACTAACCCTTAGTAAGCCGATCTGCTTGTACGCATGAGAACGCACACATTCACATCATAGTAAACCAATTTCCATAGTAAGTCCACTCACACACTTACAAACCGCCGCCATTGCTATGCTTCAGTAGTACTCCATCCGCCTTTTTTTACGTTCGTGGTGTCACGCTCGTTCCTCGCACTTGTGATTAAACTAAGTCGCATCGCGCACGATCAAACACTATGCTACGGGCCCAGGACATTTAAACGCTTGTAACTTTTGTGTATGTTTGATTTTGGTCAATGTTTTAGGTTCAAGTCATGGATTAATGTATGGGATAAATTACAAAATTCAAAATTTAGATAAATATTAAAAAATAAGGTCATTATCACCAAACAGCGCTTATTGGGAGTATTAGCGAACACGGTGCCCTTAAGAGGTCCCTCTACACCGGATTTTTTCTCAAGATTCATATAAAAGGTAAAAACTGAATTTGAAGTCAACAGATTATTTTCTCCATATGTTTTTTCATTTATTCGTCCATGATACTGGAAACGAAAAAGAGAGAAATACAGACGTCGTCGCTCATGTAAAGAATTCGCCATCTTGGTGAGAGATGGGTCGGATTTTGGTGTGGGAACAAAGGGTAATATATGTATATATATAGATCTGTACAAAGTTTCATTGAGATTAAAGCCATCAGGAAGTCACATACACTTAAATGGCAGCTGAGGGGGATGGTCCACCTTAAGAGGATGACCTACCCTAGCAACTTTTTTTTTACCCGTCCAGCACAATAGGTCCAATGGCAAATATAAAAAAATATTGGATTTAAGTTGAATCCCTTCATATTTCTATTACCTAATTTATGAAAAAAAAATCAAGTTTGTTTCTTAACCGCGTTCTTAAAACGAACAACCAAAAAAAAGAGGGCGGAAAACATTTTTTTTTTTTGACAAAAGTATAAATTTTAGTACACTGTTTATAAGTAGAATTTCTAGATAAAAGATCAATAAATCATTTTTTTTCAAAACAAGGAGAGTCCGAATTTCTTCAAACGAATCCTTGAAAGCCTGGCGTTGTTCATGCTCTAGGCTCATGTACAGTCTTAAGAACTAAAACACCGTTTACAATTTTTTTTTTAATTTTTTTTTAAACGTTCGTTTCAAGAACGCGGTTAGGAGATCGACTTTTTTTTTCATAAAATAGCTTATAGAAATAAAAAGGGATTCAACTTAAATCCAATATTTTTTTCCCTACAAAATATTTCAGTATTTGCTAAAAACACACCAATTTGTTGTTTCTCTGCGTGATCATTAAAGATCAAGGAAAAGAGGCCAATGACCCGATATATAATATATCAAAAGCAAATGAGGTCTTTGCCATTAGACTTATTGTGCTGGACGGATAATAAAAACCGGCCAAGTGAGAGTCGGACTCGCGCACGAAGTGTTTCGTACCATTATCTATAAAAACGGCAAAAAAAACATGTGTGTTTTATGGGAGCCCCATTAAATATTTACTTGATTCTGTTTTATTGTATTTGTTACTAAAATTGAAACACATCATCTGTGAAAATTTCAACTGTCTAACTATCACGGTTCATGAAATACAGCCTGGTGACAGACGGACAGACGGACAAACAGACGGACAGCGGAGTCTTAGTAATAGGGTCCCGTTGGTTACTCTTTGGGTACGGGACCCTAAAAAATGCTGCTAGGGTAGGCCATCCTCTTAATAAGTATTCGAAACCGGTTGGGTGTAAAGTGTTAATTAAGTAAAAAATATCTTTCGAAACGGTGTACAAGAGTTTTCCTAAAGAATCTCTGCTAAAATAAAATAAAACTAATAGTTGCGCAAGAACTGCAGATATCTTAATTATGTTTGCCATTAATGAGCTAAGAATTTATAAACGAACCGGTTTCCAAATTAAATTAATGTTAGGTCCAATCTAAGCCCAATCCAAACAGGTTGCACTTCGTCGTCAAGTGGCGTCCATGCTCCAAGTTGTGTAACGAAACGTGACATACAAGCGTAAATTAATGATTTTGACATTTTAAAACGTTTTTAATGTGACAGAGGAGAATGATATTGAGAAATAATATCATGTCCCCATCCATTGAGCACATCTCATCATATCCCATGTTTCATTGGTCCTGTTTATCTAATCTAATCTAATATATAAATACTGTTTATCTAATGTCTAATACCTCAGCAATAGCACAGTATAAGATTTCCTTATACTGTGGCAATAGGGTGTGTCAATTTTCCACTTTTTTTGAATTTCACTATTACATTATCAATTTCGAAAAAAGTGGAAAATCGACACACCCTACTCAGCAACCTATATCAGAGTCTAATAGGTACTGTAATATGCACATGTAATATGCACGCAGTCTACTCGGGAGCAGTATCTTCTTGAATCATACGACCTTATTTCGCTTTAAGTTCTTGTTATATTTGTTTTTTTATAAATTCTTCCTAATTTTCACGTACACATTAAGGAAGGGGAGCTCTGAACCTCGTAGGGCACTCGCTTATCGTACTTTGTCAAAACTCTATAAGGAATATTTATTTATGGAGAGCCACCTTCACACCGATGGGACTCTCTAAGGAATCTTGTTCGTGTTTTGTCTGAAAGATCTTTTATACTGGATCTGTATTAATTTTTTGAAAACACGACATAAATCAGTCAATGCGATGTATGTCGATCCATAAAGGTTATCGATTGCCAACTGAACACGAACAAATAGTCCTTTAACCTACCTATAAAACTTAGCCTTACCTAAACCTAACATATTGCCTAGCTATATGTTACAGTACACTTTCCACTGACCTCTATATTATATTATGATATTATCTATGGTCTAACTAATATCATATAAGGAGGTATCCGGTATCCGTAGTATAAAAATTTACATTTAAGATGGGCTAACCCGCTCAGCTGCCATATAAATGCTTTAGTTGTTTGTGACGTCTTGATGACTTTGATTTCAGTGAAACTTTTCACACATCTTTATATTATGGTTCCCTTCCCCTCACACTGCACTCCGACCCATCTCTCATCAATAGGTGCAAGATGACGAGATATTCAAAAAGCGCCGAATTTGTGAAATGGTTTCAGGTAACTGTTTTCCATGAAACGGTAACTGTTTATTTATAGAAAAGTGTATAAACTTGGTCTTCTTTACGTAAACGACGCGTCTATAAGTTGTTAGTTAGTTGGTGGTTATTAGTTGGCGAAACTCAAAACATAGGTAGTACTAGTCTATATGAACAACTGTTTGTATGGGAGCTAAGCGAAATTCGCAACTTTTCTTCTCTTCCTCCCATACAAATTGCCCCGATCAGCTGACTGGTCCAGTATGGAAAGGTGAAAACAAATTTTAAGAATTTTGCTTAGCTCCCATACAAACAATTGTTCATATAGACTAGTTCTACTTATGTTTTGAGTTTCGCCAACAAATATTATTTAATCTTATATATTTATAGATAAAAATTATACAACTTGCTAAACTTTGCGTAAAAACGAGGCAATATTCGCGATATCCTGACAGTTATTATGATGGTGTTTCATGAAATGTTGCTTTTTGGGTTGTATAGAGACGTAGTTGGATGACGCTAGATAATACCTATACTTATGAAAAAAATGAAGAAAATAAGCTGTAGACTTCACATTCAGTTTTTACCTTTTCTATGAATCTTGAGAAAAATACCAGTTTACACGGGTAGAGTAACTAGTAAAGTACCAGGGATACTAAAATTCCCAGCTTAATGTAAGCAGTTACAAAATAGTACAGAAGATAGAAGCTGGGAGAGTAGAGTATGAATGAATGAATGAATGAATGTGTTTATTTATTTCAAAGATAACTTAATCTAAATACATCCCACAAAACCAAGTAAAAATTTGATTTGTCTCTGGGGAGAGAGTTGCACTTCTTTTTCTATAATTACTAATTATAGACTACACAATTATTAATTAGGTAGTTACTTAATTATAAGTAGGTAGGTACATTAATAGTCAATAATAAAATGCTATTTTAATCTGTCAATGTTTTCATGTTTTGTAAAAGGTTAGTTTTATATAACTTCGCGAATTTATTTTTATTTTGTTCAGATCTTATATGAATAGGCATTTCACATTGTAATTTTGCTCTTTAAGGGGCTCCACAATGCTAAACATCAGTTTTGCATTGAATTCAGTTCCGTCAATATAGCATGTTTTTTGGCTCAAGAAAATTATTAATTACACTTTAAAAATAAACATACTTTCAATCTTCATTTAATTATAATACTTTCAACAAAGCATGAATTTCACGAAAAAAGCGATTCAGTTTTCATATTTCAAAACCGATTGAAACGAAACCAACACACGCAGATACTAACTAGAAAAAACATCTTTATTACATAAAGAATTAATAGTTAATGTCCTAATGTAGCTGCGATTTCAAAATAACTGAAGTTTTGTGTGCGCGGCCTCTGATTAGAGCAGGATAGAGAGTTAAAAAAACAAAAGCGTTAGAGCAAGACCGAATTTTAGCATTAAGCAGCCCCTTAACATTCTGCCGCCAAAATAGTTATTCACTTTTACAGTTTCATAAACACCTTGAGCAGCAGCTCTCGTGTTGAGCTCATGCTGTTTAAGTATCTTAGTGGATAACGCATGCGCAATTAGTCGTTAGTCCCCAGCAGTAAAACGCCTTTACATGTAGTAGTGCTCACGTACATGTGTTTTTAAAAAGAACTTCTTCAGAATAAAAAAAAAATAAAAAAAACTTTTATTTCGGACAACTTTACAAGTTCACAAACTTGGTATAGCAATACAAGATTAAACGGGTTAATAAAATATTCCATCATTTTCACTGTATTACTCTCCTATTTTATTACTCGGATTCCTCGACAACATCCTTGTCTGGGTACATGTCTGACAGAGATCCTATTGCGTGCCCTCCTCACAAAATAATTATGAAGATCTATTGTATATTAAAAAAAAGCATTGTATATAAAAAAACAATCATCACGAAAATAAAACAATTCCCTACATAGCTTTATGTTACTAAAAGCATTGTATATAAAAAAGCAATCATCACGAAAATAAAACAATTCCCTACATGGCTTTATGTTACTAGAAGTATGTTGTGGAGAACGAGTTTTTGTAAAATAAAGGATTGAAAAGGTCAAAAGTAGTAAGTTAAAGAATTGAAGAGGTCAAAAGCAGTAAAATAATCGTGTTGAATATTTTTGCGAAATTTTAAATGAAATGGGTTATTGGTATGGTACTGAAGCCAACTTTTTTTTTGTCTGTCTACCTGTCAGAGAAGACACTTCCATGCGCGCAAAGCCGGAAGCAAAAGCCATAACTAAATTAAAATTTCTCAAAAATATCAATGTGTAGAAACGAACTTTTTACTAGGTATTTTAAGTTCTATACAGGTTGAAAATGAACCCCCTAGCAATATTGAAATATATGAATTAGAATCACTAAAAGAACACAAAATCGTTAAGAAAACATTTTTTTTTTCTTGTATATTTTATTGGAAATATTTTCCAAATTTGGAATAAATGGCTAACCTACGCGATGCGATATGTGACTGACCATAAACCGTAGGGCCTTCCCCGCCACGAGCCTCAGACACCCAGCCATTGGTGAAAAACATTCCCGACGCACTAGCCGCCCGCCCCCGCAATCCACCATCCCGCCCACGATCGACTTTGACGGTCAATTGTGTCGATTCGGCGTAAAACGACTTAAATTATTTGACAGGACTAACCTTATTTTAAGCGTCCTGTCATTTTCTTTCATTATCGAAAAGTCAAGGACAAAACGCTCAAATTAAGTTTGGTCCTATCAAATAAGTTATAAGATGTCCTACGCCGAATCGACACCATTATCTTTATTTTGTATTATGAAACAAGACAAAAGTACCTAACAAAACAAATCTTTTTTATATCGAACATAGAATAGTTTATTTTCATATAGCTGGTGGGTTCATTATCAACCTGTATATAAGGTCTTTCAATTTAAATGGAAAGTAATTTAGGAGGTGATTCGGTATCGTTAATACATCACATTCCACTGCAAAGTACTTTTTTTACGCGAACTTTTTCTTCACTTAGCCATACAAACTGAGTCAGCTGATCGGACCACTTTGTACTGAGAAGAGAAAAAAAATTTCGCGCAAAAAAAAGTGCTTTGCAGTGGAATGTGATGTATTAACGATACTGAATCACCTTCTAAATTACTTTCAATTTAAATTGAAAGACCTTATATATCCCATTAAAATAAAAACCTCATCAAAGCAAATTATAAATTTATAAATTATACAGTACACGACAGACAAAAATCTAAAATATGCTGTTTTACCTTTGTTTATAAAATACTTGCTTTCTTTGTGATATTGACAAATCCGATAATGGGTTTCGGTTGACAACAATGCTAATTACTTCAAGAACATTTGAAGTACAAGTATCATTTGAATGATCCAAAATGTCAAGAACCTGTGTACTATCTGAGAAACCTCCGCTTACCCACCTTTCACTTTTCATCGTGGCAACATGGACGAAAAGGCGATTTTCCCTGACGGTACACCAGATTGAAGCCTGTTTCAACAATGATACGGGTTTATTTATTATGTTTACATTGTGCTTTTCTTTTGTAAATAGAACCTTGTATTTTTATGATAACATATTCTCTCGGTAGTATTTGCACAGTTATAGATATGTATACCTTCTTGAGCTGTTTTGTCTGTGAACGATGTTTTTCTCTTTTTAGGGATTCGCCAAATAATATAAACCCTGATTATATGTGTGAAATCCATACAAAACAAACTTGAAATCAATCAGAAACAAATTTAAAAGCACAAATATTTTGAAAACATTCCTCGGGCCAGGATTTGAACCTGCGACCTCCTGGCGCGCTACCGATTGCGCTACCGAGTTTCGCATCTGTAACGACGATTTTTTCCACCATATACCGAACGCTCACGAGGGCGCCATGTGATTTCACGCCTTGGTCATTCTGAATTTTATCAAAATATTTGTGCTTTTAAATTGATCTCAAATTTGTATACACTCTAATAATAATTAGTATATTTACTCTCAATTATAGCGAAATTGTAATAGAAATATAAATATATCCATGCATATCATATGAAGAAGAAAAGGGCCGTGTGAGGAGCTATCTGAACCGGGATTCGAACCCGAGACCTACCGGGCGATTGCGCAACCATCTGAGCCATTGAGCAGATCTTGAAATAACGTATTTTTATAACAAGTATTTAACATGATGAAATACTGTTAAACATTATTATTGTATATGATATTATATGATATATATAGATGTATATATCTCAGAACATTAATGTTCTGTGGTATATATCATCGGCACATTGTAGAATTGGGCGTATGACGATCTGCTCTGGGCCGATCATATTTATGTTAAAACTAGGAAGGTCGCCCCGCTCTGCTTCGCTTTGCTCGGCTCCCCAACACGCTCCTCCTCGCTCCGCTCGTCGTTGCACCTATTTTTGACTTTTGTTAAAAAAAAACGATTACATACTTTACAATCTGCCCACGACATTACTGTATCAATTGTTATTTGTACAAACGTCAGTCGCTCGGTGACGGTGTGCTCAGTGCACAACTTGGTTTTCCTTGTTCAGTTAGATGAGAAAAGTAAAAAATATTTTCTGGCAATTCAGGCCAATATTTCAGTATAAGTTAGGTTAATGAATCCACAGTTTGAAACTTAATGCACAATTACTTAGTTGTGGTTTTGTCGAAACAAGCAAAAATTTTGTTAAAAAAAATTTGGTCTAAAAAAGGTTGCCCTCTGTGTCTACAGAGTCTAACGGTACCCTAATTTTTGGTCTTGAACGATTTCAGTCCAGAAATGTAGGCCGGTATTTGAAAACATTAAATAATTCGGCCATATGCAACTCATAAAAAAACGGCCTGGCCGAGAAGCAAAGGCGCCTCTCAGCGTCATCCGAAAATATTAGGTGTTTATATTATACCTATGAAATATGCGTTTTGTATGGAGAATTTGTAGAACTCAATTTTCAGTACGAACATTTTTGCATAGCTATTTAATTACAGGAATTGTGAAACTCATGAATCTGTAAGAAAATTTCGGCAATTTCATAGGTGAGCATCCAATTTTTTTTTAATTATACTAATGTTAAATAATACGAGTATATCTTGTAAATTTTTATGAACTTTCCTCTTGCAAAAGACATTATTTCCCTCTCAAAGTATCTGACGTTTTTTTTTTGTAATCGAAGCAGTTTCTCACCAAAACAAGCTTTCAAATAGCTTGCCATTCCACCGACACAAATGAAAAATCCAGTTACATATTTCGGCAGTAAAATTCAATGATCATCTCCAGTTTTTAAAATCTCTTGAAATTCTAAAGTCAAATCAGTTCATTCCAAAACGCAGTCCACGGCAGACGCTCTCATTGGGCTAATAAATTAGGGATTATTTCTTATCTCAGGCTTTATAGCGCAAATAGAGAACTGAGATATCAATATGACAAGACGTTTAGCGTTTCACTTTGTCACTGTTTAGTACACTGTCATCGCGTGATTTTGTGCTTTTTACTGTGCGGTGATTTTAAAACATTTTGTGTTCGTAACATTAAAGGTAAATCTATACAAATATTATTTGCTTAATTAGTTTTAAATTGGGAAATAATTAACGAATTGGTTACTTGTGAGAAGGCAAAATTAATTTTTGGAATTTAAAATGACAAAGTTAATTTATAGCTAATATAAACGATTAATCACGATATATTAATCAGATTTCGCCTGAATAGTTTCACTGTATAGTACAGTTTCTTCAGAGGCGAAAAAGATTACGTGACGGTTCCCCGTATGGCGCTTTAGTGATTTCGCCGGAGTGAGTTACAGTGAAACTACAGAAAACTGCTGTGCTAATAAATATACGAAAACTACCGAAAACTACCGAATGAAATACTGAAAATTCCGAAAACTACTGTCAGCTATTTTTATCGTAGGTCTGCGAGTAATTTTTTTTTTGTATGTCATGAATTCTGTTAAAACTAGAGACCTCGCCTCGCTCCGTTCCGCTTCGCTCGTTCCTTATTTTATCCATATAAACAAAACACGCTCCTCCTCGCTTCGCTCGTCTTCGCACCTATATTTGTCTTTTGGTTCATAAGTTCTTTCGGAAGTTCAGTAATTTATTCGGAGGTTCATTATTTAAACCAGGTGGTCGTGCGAAATATTAATTTGCTATGTTTAATTTATTTTGTCGGCAGATGTTACACAATTAAATTAGGACATTTTTCGATAACAAATTTTGCTGCTGCTAAGAAAGTATAACAGTGTGCAGCAGTTCGCTGGGATTTAATTTGTTTTTCGGAGGCTTTATCTTATAGAATAGGGGTGTGAAACGAGTGCGTGTAGAAGGTGCACACAAATTTAGGATGGACAATGTTAGGTCAATACAGTTAATGGCACCATGACAATATTAAAAACTAACATGTCTGAAACTGTTCGTCTGTTGTCTGTTCGCCTGTTCTCCACGGTCAATAAATTATGAAATCTACAGGAATCCTCGTAATCGATGGAGGCTTTTTTTTGTACGATAGTGCAAATGCCGTACATATTTGGTTTGGATACGTTCAATCATTTCCTTGTAAATTATGTACTGAGGACTCCATATACTCTACTACAATACTCTAAGATACTCCTAACATATGCACAAGCTGCTGATACATCCTAGATCAATAAAGGATTTACTAACCGACGAAACGAATCCAAGATTCTTGTATGCCTGCTTAGTTATTTTCTCTATATGATCGCTAAAGGACAATTTGGAGTCCAACAGAACTCCTAGGTCACACAAAATCTACCTTTTATATCGGGTTATTGCTAAGCAGCGGGTCTACCGCGTAATTCTCATTTTCATCAACATTTGAGATTGAAATTTGGCGTGCGTGCGACGACGCCCGCCTAACATGCCATCTCTTTTGCACGCGTTGAATTTCGCATGCATTTGCTTGAAGTTGATACAAATGAGAATTACGCGGTAGAGCCGCAGATAGGAGTTACTTACTGGATTAGCTTTACAGATAAAACTGCAAATTTCATTTTGGGACGTTGACAGTGGAGTCGATTCGGCGCAACACAACTTAACTTATTTGACAGGACTAACCTTATTTTGAGCGTTCTGTCTTTGTTTTTTCGATACAGAAGAAAAAGACAGAACGCTCAAATTAAGTTTAGTCCTGTCAAACAAGTTAAGTCGTGTTGAGCCGAATCGACACAATTAACTGTTTATTTTGTAGTAATCAGCTAAACGATGCAGGTCCTCCTCAACGCAATCAATAATTGTTCTTAAAGAAGTAGAGCACCAGGGCGGCTATTCTCGCAACATTTTTCACTCGCTTTATGTTGCATACGTGATAAATGTTAAGTGATGATAATACTAATAAGTAAAAGTCCTTTTAAAAATTGTCGAAAATGTTAATGAATCCGGGTAAGAGGGTTTTATTTTAAAAGCTTGACACGTTTCTGTGTAAACAGCTTCTAAAAATCACCCTCCTTTGGCCTTCGCAAATTGTTGCATGTGCCAGAATAACCATCCTGGTCATAAAATATGTTGACAGCAGTACATCTCACATCAATTTTGTCAGAAACCACAAAAACTTATTGGACTACGTAGTAAATAATAAGTGTTACACTTACCTCAGTTTAGGCGTAAATTGTGATACAAAATAACCACTTACAGAAGGTTCACTCCGCATAACTAGCGAAAACAGGCGCACGCACACAGACGCGTATGTACGACGATCTCGGTCGAATGCCAATACGAAATTTTGCCGAGCTCATCATACGTTTTTTTTTTTTTAGTTTATTTATTCATAGTTAAATTTATTTACATATTTAATAGTTTAAAGCCATCCGACTAAAACCACATGGTTTATGCGCGGTATGGCGAGATCGCAAACTTTATGCTAAACTAACTAAACTAACTCTAACTTATATTATGTTAAATAACATCACGCAGCCACAGGCTGCTGATGTTGAAGAAAATAAAGCTTTATGGCACTTTTTCGCTTTTTATTATTATTTAAGTTTTTTAGTCTATCTAATGTATGGGTAGGTATTTCATTTAGTATTAAAGGAAGCATGTACTCCCATGTTCTCATACCATATATATTATTATAGTTAGGTAGTTTATAAGTAGGTAGGTAAGTTAGGTTTCGTAAGTTCTTAGGCCTAGTTTTCTTAATAAGTTTATCTTCATTATCATATTCTTCACAAATAATAGCCATTTTTATTTTACTATAGATATTAATAATTTTACAGAAGTCAAATAAGCCTTTTTCGTCGCCATTGTATTTGTTTTTAATATTGTTAGGCACAATGATTTTTAATAATCTAAGTTGTAGTCTATAGATGTTGTCGATATAGCTTTTATAAGTACGACCATAACTACTAATACCATAGCTTATAATTGAGTCAGCAAGTGATAGATACATTATTCTTAATACATTATAAGGTAATTTGTATTTAATTATACACAATTTTGATAGAATGCCTCGCAGCTTGTTACATAGGTATTCAATATGTGGACCCCAGTTCAGGTTGTTATCTATAACGTACGTACGAGACGTACGCGTCTATGCATGTGTGCGTCTGTTTTCGCTCGTTGTATGGAGTTGCCCTTCTGGTAGTATCTATTTTGTGCTCCTAGATTGTCGTTACTTTTGTAACATTGTATGAGTTAATTTGCTTGATCAAGCAAATAACCATAGAATAAAGTCTGTGTATTTTATCAATACAGATTAGAATTGTTTGAAGGAAAACTATTGCACAGATGTTTTATTCTACGAAGTCTACTGATCTATGGTTGTAGTAGTGCATGCACACGCACTTTCTCTGATGTGCGTAACCTCGAGCGCTTACAAAACGCGCAACACACATAAAACACGCGTATCTGTACACGTCACTACTACAACGCGCATGCACCTTACCGCTGACGCAAACGTTGACGGAACGAACGACCAGCGGGCCTATTGTGTATCTCTAGTTGCCTTCTGGACTGGGTTTCTATCATCAAAAACATAGATATACTATCGAATTCCGATGTCCTAAGGATATTTTCGCACTTGAAGTGACGACACAGATTGTTAATAGTTCAATACCCACTAAAGGCAATTTTGAAATTTCAGTTTTTAGCTATGTTTTTGATGATAGGCACCTCGTGCAGTTGGCAACTAAAGATACAGAATAGGGGGGCTGGACTGGGTGTCTATCATCAAAAACATATATACTATCGAATTCCGATTGTCTAAGGGCATGTTAGCACTTGAAGTGACGACACAGTTCGTAAATAGTTCAATACCCACTAAAAGCAATTTTGAAAGTTTAGTTTTTATCTATGTTTTTGACGATAGGCACCCGGTCCAGTTGGCAACTTAAGATACAGAATAGGGGGGCTGTAGAACATTCTCACACATTCATTCGTTCAACGCAACGTTGTGCGTTGGGATCGCCAGACCAAAGCTTAATTCACGTCGTCTAATAATGGACTACTTAAGTCACCCGTATCGTAATGTACTGTAAGAACCGATTAGAAGCTACTTTTTTAACTTAATAGCACACCTCTTTAAAGTGGATGACATTTTAAGGCATTCTTCACCGACCTTGGCCGTCACGCTGAATGATGCCGAGTTCAGAGTTCTAACTACGTCCGGGAGCCCATTGTTACATTATTCACCTACCTGAAACTTATAATGGGAGCGAATTTAACAAATTAGATTAATTTCCTCTTTGGAGAGATGCTATGCTATAATTTCCTGTTTTTCCATGGATTTACGCCAAAAATATTATTTTGCACACTAAATTTGCCACCAGAATTCCTTCAGCGAGCAATCCCTTAGCTTAGAGTATTATACTATATATAAATATATATACAACGTGTAACAGAAAGGTGTAACCATATTTGAAGATCTTACTCAGTCAATGGTATAGAACAACTTTTACTATGGAGCCAAACCTGAAATCTCAAAAAAAAAAAATCTGCCCTTCCATATATTTCGGCCGAGTTACATTTTTCTATGAAACAGTAAATTTTTTTTTTTTCGAGGTACAGGGTTTTGTACCATATTAAAAGTTGTTCTATACCATTGACTGAATAAGCTCTTCAAATATGGTTACACCTTTATGTTACACGTTGTATACGTATACGTACAAGTTGCTATCAAAATTTCTGCTGCGGGCCTATTGTGTATCTCTAGTTGCCTTCTGGACTGGGTGTCTATCATCAAAAACATAGATATACTATCGAATTCCGATGTCCTAAGGATATTAGTTGCTATTAAAACCCATCTAATACAATATAATTGCCATCCATATGTCATTCCAAATTGTCAAACCAGGAGAAATGGTGTCGAAAACGATCTCATTTCAAAAAATATTTTTATCGAGCCGAATTTCTCCAATTGCGTTTCTGTTTAGCAGTTCCCTAGAAAAAGATTCCAAAAATAATATACTATTTTTTCAAAATAATACCTTCTTTGCTAAAGTAGATAAGCATGTTCTAAAAGTGTCGATTTTTTTCCGTAGCGCCTTAATAGAATTATTTTGTATTTGTTCCAGATGAGTTGCGCGCGAATCCTGCACTCCCTACGGCGCTGCAAGCAGCTGAAAGATGGAGACAACACGACGCAGCTGTCGCGGTGTCTCAGCATCTTCGATTTGACCGCGCTGGGGGTCGGCAGTACCCTGGGGCTCGGTGTCTACGTGCTGGCTGGAGCCGTCGCCAAGACCGTCGCGGGCCCGGCCGTGACCATCAGCTTCTTGGTTGCAGCTATTGCTTCGGCTTTTGCTGGTAAGGATCACAATATGATCCGCTCCTCTTATACTACCTGACGTTGCGCTGTCCTTGCGGGAATTGGAATAAATATTTACTCGAATTTGAGTTTCTGAATCCTTTCCTCTATAAAAAGACCTTGAGTCGGAATCAACGGTCCACCATAACTTAAACTTACGTAGTTTGTGGATTATTCTATTTGGCATTTTCTAAGACTTCATCGCAAAGGTATCAAGTTACATTAGGTAGTTATATTACTAAATTGATTTCACCATGTTATATACATTGAATTCCTATACTTACTCAATTAAAGGTTTTAGCAGAGTCTCTTTTACTTATTTTCTTTAAGGCGCTCTTATCCCAGAAGAGTGACTCTCTGTCTTTTTCTTTACATGTAAGGAGTAATGAAAATAACCACACTTTTGTACTTTTTCGTTGTTTTTATCGGTTTTTAAATTGTTTAAAAATAAGGAATATGTTTATTACAACCCACTTACGTGGTCGACCTAGAAAATTTAAAGAGCATTGAAATGGCATGATTTGAAAGGTCTTATTACATGCTGCGTTCGTGAATTATTTCTGTCGAGCAAAGTAAAGTAAAGTAAAGTAAAGTAATCGTGTAACACATGCGTGGAAGACTTAGATGAAGGTTCGAACTATATTGCGTATTTTTTTTGGAAGTTTTAGACGATATTTGAAAGTTCTATTTGACTTTGAAATTACTGATTTTGGGATAAGAGCGCCCTAATTTTAGGGCATTATTTTTGATAATTTGTGCCTAGGTCTTTCGTGAAACTAAAATTACATAAATACCCGCCCACATACCTATTAGTAGTTTTATACTGAAAACAGTACAATTATTACATTATCTGTGCAACTAATAATACGCAGTATTAAATACGTAGTTTCTTTCATTTTAGTGCATTGTTTTTCATCATTTGTGCCTAGATCTTTTGTGAAACTAATTACATAAACGTGCCTGCCCATACTGAAAACAATACAATTATACGCAGTATAAATCGATTTGATGTACCATTTCTATTATGCATGAGAGTTGGAAGAAGCCGTAGAGAAAACGATTTCCTTATCCTTTCAGGACTATGCTACGCCGAGTTCGCATCCCGCGTTCCTAAAGCAGGATCAGCTTACGTCTACAGCTACGTCAGTGTCGGCGAGTTCATCGCCTTCACCATCGGCTGGAACCTGATCCTGGAGTACGTCATAGGAACCGCAGGGGTCGCTAAAGGCATGGCGAACTACATAGATAGCCTGTTCAACAACACTATGGGGAAGACTATGTCAGACATTGCGCCGATCAACGTGTCATTTATGGCGGAGTATCCGGACTTCTTCGCGTTTGCGCTGGTGTTTTTGATTACGAGTAAGTTTTTTTACTACCATCTTACTTGGAGACCCCCTCGAAGTAATTCGGGGGAGAGTAAGAGGACAGCTCACAGGCAAAAAACCAGGAGGCCCACCATGTCTGGGACCGATAAATGGCGGTATATCCCTCCCTAATAGCCGGGCCTTATATGGTACAGACTGGTGACGGGCAGCGGCGTCACTGGTGCGAGGATTCCGACACCGCGCTCACCAACCCGCCTGCACAGCGTGTGTGAGTATGGGCAATTCTTCCAGGATGGTCGCTGGGAGTGGCAAAGTCCTGGAAAGGCTTATGACAAGCAGTGGACGAACTAGGCTGATGGATGGATGGATGGAACAATAAACGGGAGGTCCTGGGTTCAATATTCCGTTGGGACACGTTTGTTTCATGTGTCCAAAGTACGGTGATAGGGCCCACACCTGACACCAAAACCCATCACGCTGGGATGTAATAATCGTCGGTAAAACGTGTGTGGACTGTGACTTAAATTTCACAGTCCATACTCACCAACACCTCTAACACCCCCTCCCCTCTGGAGATTCATGTCGTGACGATGCATGTATGTAATCTTGGGTATGTTTTAAGCTTGGATTACCAAAATGTGGTCACCGAACAATTTAAAAATAATGCATGTAAGTCTCGAGATGAAGTAAGTTTTCATAATATTAATGTAAAAATTAAATTTTCATTTAAATTTTTATAATCCCCAAGGTAATTTAATCTTTTAATGATAAATTATGGATCAATAAATCTCTTATTTATGTTAATTCATTAAAAAAAGTTACAAGTAGTGTATAGTCACCGGGATATTTGTTGAGTGCCAAATAAAAAGTTATAAGGTATTATATAGGTTTGTATTTAACTATGGAATTAAATTAATCAATCAATCAACCAATCAAAAGTTTAGTTATCCGAATGCATTTTACAAAAGTTCTTATGTTAAATGTACAAACATGTTAGTTCCAATGCTATCTGCCAGGCTAGCATACAAACATTTAAAAGTCTAATCAATTACACTTAATTAATTTAACTTAAATTAAATGAAACCAATTAATTTATCACTTAAAAGTTAAATTGAAAACTATTATACTAAAATGGTAAATGTGCTACGAGTATAAACAAACGGCTGACCTCAATCAATCCTATGCATCGGATAGCCAACCAGTTTCAGCAGATTCAGACTGCCTTCTTCAGGGCGAGTGAAGACGCTTACGCGACGATGGCGTTGCGCCTCGCGACAGGTGACGCCTCACAATTATCCTCACAATCATCATTCAATCCTATAATGCTAACTAAATATAAAATATTCTTTTAGGAACTACAGGAATCCAGAGAAAGGGGACATAAAACTGATTTTTTCATTTTTTTATTTATTTAAGTAACAAATTGCAAACCATTACAGTGTATAACCAATTCAGCAAGCAATGAAGAAATAATTACATAATAAGAAATACATGTCATTATTATATCTAGTACATTTTCAATAATCAACTAATCTTAATCTCTCGTCAAATTCAATACATTCAGGACTACTTTTGTGAATTCTGCCATAGAACAATTCATTATGTCAGTCATACGTGCCACATCATTTAAAACAACATCATTTTGCCACATGATAAAAATATTACCGCATAAACGTGCTTGTTTGATGGCGATCTATAAAAACATGAAGATCTTGTATGAAACCCTCGCACATTGACCGCTTTTTTGTTATTTACAAAGCCTAGATTGATAAATTTGGTAAATCGAAGTGGTAACTTGGTAAATTATACAAATATTAATAATAAATTACGTACAGTAATAGAGTGTATTGCCCAACTAACCCGTATTAACTTGATTCATGTGCAACACGTGGATATAAATTATAATTCAACTTCACGAGTAGGTACATATAGTACCTATTCTATATATAGGTATGTTAGAAACAATTGAATGAATTGATTCTGCCGTGAAGTGGCTGTAATAACCGTAAGTGGTGCAATTTCCAATTGTTATTTTACAAAGACGGCCACTTCAAATGTTCTGTCTGTTGATAAGGAATATTTACTTAGAAAGGAAGAGTAGAAGGAGGTGTGTCAGGATCGTAGCAAATGGAAATTTGCAGTCTCTGCCTCTCACTCTTGGAGACAGGCGTGAGGATGTAAGGAATATTTCTATAAAGTACGTTGCATTGTGCCGGTTTATATTTATAATGTGACCCAAGGTTGATCGAGCCAAATTCATACTGGAGACTCGGTAATTGGCCAGGACCAATGTTCAATTACCCTTTTTGCAAAATACAACAATACGAAAAGTATTATTTGTGCCTCTATACCTGTTTAAGAATAGCCCCGAGTCAATACTTAGTAACTTAGTAAAGAGGCGTGTCAAGATCGTACCAGATGGAAATCTGTAGTCTCTGCCTACCCCTTTGAGAGGCAGGCATGAGTAACTAACTGTGTCGATAATTAGTTTATGAAGCCTACAATTTATTTTGCGATTTTCACGGAAAGTGAAATCACTTACAAAGTCTCCAGTATGAATTTGACTATATCAACTAAAGTCACCTTATATTTATACGCTGTATTTGACACGCATGACTTATCTGACATATACTCGTAAATATAGAAAACTAGATCGACTGAAATAAATTTCTACATTGAAATAAACACTGCGATTTATCCATCGCAAGGAGATATCTACAATAAGTAAACAGATAAACAATAGTGTCGATTCAGTGTAACACGTCTTAACTTATTTGACAGGACTAAACTTAATTTAAGCGTTCTGTCTTTTTCTTTCTGTACCGAAAAGACAAAGACAGGACGGTTGAAATAAGGTTAGTCCTGTCAAATAAGTTAAGTTGTGTTACACCCCGAATCGACACCAATGAGGCTTCGCTATCTGTTTTTTTTTTTCAGAGAGCCCTTAAAGGTAGAAAAGGGTTTGATTGGTAGATGTGTACCTTATGTGCATTTAGTCGTTTGATTTGATTTGGAATGTTTCTTTGTCTATGTTACAGCCGTAAGCGTTTTTCTCGTTGTTTTTTTTTTCATAGTTATTAGCTTTCCCCCAGATGTCGGTGTACATATCACCATAGATAAAATTTGTTATCAATATCAAAGTGGTTTTTAGTTTGTTTGGAGGCTGTGCAAATTTTGCATAGATATCACAATACTATTGTTCCAAAATGTTGTCTTTGATTCTGTTGCTAAAGTATACGACAGTGCCATCTAGGAATCTTATTTAACACTAAATTTGACACAAGGAAAAACGCTCATTGGCCATATCATGAATTCTGTAAAAAACTACAGAAGTCCCCTCGCTCCGCTCCGCTTTGCTTGACCCCGAATATGATCATCATTCTCAAATATGTATTTCAAAATTCAATATATAAAATGTGGTTCGTGTAATTTATGTAAGTTAAATATTAAGTTTCAGTCATAAGTTTACTTAGTTTTGCACAGGCGTTGACAGAATAACAGTGTCCCACATGCTTCTGTGGCTTGTGGGACAGAAGCTGAGTCAACATCCCTTTTACCCTAATCATACCTTGTTTTTACTTTTCTTGTTAATATTATATTTTATGTCATAAGTTATCAAGCCATACAGTTATGTTATGTAGGACTCATACATAACTGTATGGTTTGTTAAATAAAACTCTTTTTATTTTATTTTTATTTCAAACGCTAAAATTGCTTTGCTCATCGTTGGACCTACATAATGGGCAAGGCAATTTAAGATATGGCCACGATATCTACACTATTGTTATAAAGAGGTATATAGAGGTTGTATGTAGG
This sequence comes from Ypsolopha sequella, assembly GCA_934047225.1. Taxonomy (NCBI): domain Eukaryota; kingdom Metazoa; phylum Arthropoda; class Insecta; order Lepidoptera; family Ypsolophidae; genus Ypsolopha; species Ypsolopha sequella. The sequence continues at coordinate 9,213,973 of OW203996.1, read as the reverse complement.
GGGTAATCTAGAACTACTGAAACAATTTTGAAAACTGCTTTCACTATTGTAATGGTTAGACTGTTCACTTGGACATAGGCTAGAGGAAAGTAACCAAATAAACCATTTTGACTTTTTGTTTTAAAAAAATAAAAACAAATATTAAGGACGTTTATTTGTAATCAGTCATAAATTTTTTCTTGACCTAGTCTAATAGTATTCGTTTTTTTGTTTTTAATATTACCAAAAAAAATTTTATTTTTCAAAAATCACATTATCAAAATAGTAGCTATTTATGGAACAGCTATCACAATATGGAATATTAGAAAAATACACGTGATTTCTATTTAAACAAAAAAAAGTAAAGAAATTTTGGAAAAACGTAAAAATCACAAATTCGAATGTCAAATTCTAGACCTGCACAGACATTATGAACCCAGAAAGAAGACATTAAACTTTTGACCCATGTTTTTCCTTGTGTATCTTGAGAAAACAAAGAACGTCTGCCATAGCCACACCGCGCACCTGACTGGTCAGACAAAATAAGTGCGACAAATGAGATAAAAAATTGCATTGTGTGAAGTGTTAGTTTTAGAGAAATGGTGGTGTTTCATATTAGGGATACTATTCTATATTTGGTAAGTTTCCTCTATAGTTTGTTCTCTGAAAACGGGCAGTTCCCTACGGATACGGACATAGTAGTCATTGAAACCGCAGACAAAACGCTAGATATAGAAGATGTACTCACTCACTGACAGAGATCACCAAAATTATTTGCCATTTCTATGACCCTAGATAGAAAATTTTGAAAGGAATACTTATTTTAAGGAATTATTTAAAGGAATGTTATTATTGTATAAAATTAAGAATATAGAATTAATACTTATCCTATTATAATTGTAAAATAATATAATCTTACCGTTTTAAATTTTGCATGCCTATTTGGGCAAATTGTGCTGAACTATATACAAGGTGACTTTTTGATCATTGTCCAAATTCATACTAGAGGCTCGGTAAGTGATCAGCATCATGAATCAATAACAATTTTTGTGAAATTTGTATAATGAAATTTCGACTTCCCATAGTAATTCACTCCCAGTCCTGAGTGAATCACTATGGGGAGACGAAATTTCATTTTATGAATTTTACAAAAATCGTTATTGGTTCATGATGATGATCACTTACCAAGGCTTAAGTATGAATTTGGACGATGTTCACAAATTCACCTTGTATATATTTTATAACAACTTATGTACCAAAATTTATGCAAATAAATATCTTTATATTTATCTTTATAGAATGGAAGGAATAAGTTTCAGAATCTACAAACTCGATACAAATAAGAAACTTGGCATATTTTTTCAAATCAATTTGTTCTTCTATTGTATAAAGACCTTGGATGTTTTTGTTGGGATTAGCATATGCAGTTGCAATCAATGGTTAGACTTTGTTATAACTAGGTCTACTTAGTTCATTCGGACAGACCTAGTCATAAGCCTAGACCTAGCCGCCGCTGCTGCTGGTGCCCCGCGCACGAACTAACTTACTGGCACAAGCGCCGTTGACGCGAACGCTCCGCGCCTTAAATTATATTTCGGAAATAGAGGATATATTCCATGTTGCTCGGAATGAGTTTACGAGAACAGCGTTGTTTGTGCTGTGCTACAAGAAGGTGTTTTTGTAAAAATATTATTGAAATTGTATACTGATAAAGGTTGTAGAAAGTAAGATTTGTGGTTGTAAATATATATATCTATCGAATTAGGCTAGCCTGTAAGGATAGATGTTTGTGAATAAATAAATAAATAAAATAAATAAAAAATAAAAATTATGTCAGTTGTATGTACTCGCAAAACTCTCACCATAAAGGGGCAAAACAACAACGTGTGTATAAGTAGTTGTAGAAAGGCGTGGACATATTGAAGAGCTTATTCAGTCAATGGAATAGAAAAACTGTTATTATGGAACAAACTCTGAAATCTCGAAAAAAACATGTGCCCTTCCATTACTTGTAAGTTTTGGCGGAGCGGCATTGCATTTTTCTAAGAAACAGTTTAATTTATTTTTCGTGATTTCTGAATAAGCTCTTCAAATATGACCGCACGTTATATAAGTTTATCTCGTTTATTCGTATAATTTTGTCCCCTTCATTGGTGTGTACAACAGTATAAAAACAACACTACGTCAACTCATGACTCGTGACAATTTCATGATCATGACTCGTTCTCAACCTAGAACTAACTATCTCACGCAGTGCTGCCAGATCAGCGCATTTCGCGCCAGATCTAGCGCTTTTTTTGACCACTTAGCGCTCAAAATTCGTTTTTAGCGCCTAGCGGAAAATCTAGCGCTATTTCGAAATGAGCTTTGTTTCCTTATTTTTGGCGCTTTTTCGGATTAATTTTGGGAAATCTAGCGCTTTTTTGGAATGAATTTTGTTTCAGTGATGATAATTCTACTTGCTTGATTTAATTTTGTAAAAAATTTCATTACCTTCTTTTAATAATTCTTTACGGTTCTATAAATGACGTATTTTTCTGAAAAGCCAATCAAATGCAACAAGCTAATCAATAAGGCCACCAATATACTACATATAAATAGCGCTTCTTCTGGCGCTTTTTATAAAAAATTATGTATAGCGGAATCTAGCGCTTTTTTATATCGGAGTTAGCGCGCAACACTCGATATACCAAACAGGCAGCACCAGTCACTTTATTAGAAAATTTAGAATTACACAATATAACTTTAAATATATACAATAAATAAAAGAAAATTTAAAACTTGAAATATATTTCGGCCCTTAGTGGGCCGTCATCAGTCAAGTATAAGGGCCGAAATATATTTCAAGTTTTAAATTTTCTTTTATTTATTGTATATATTTAAAGTTATAATGTAAATTATGAATATAAATAAAAAAGTATTACTTGTAATCGATATATATTTCGACCCACTTGTGGTCGTCGTCAGTCGAAATATATATCGATTACAAGTAATACTTTTTTATTTATATTCATAATTTATTTTAAAATAATTAAAAGCTAAAAAGGCTTCAAAATAATATTTATTCAAATAAAGTTATAATGTGTAATTCTAAATAAAAAGCTAATAGAGGTATATTATATATTTATTAATTTATTAGAAAATATTATAATATTGAGAATATTTTCAAAGCATGATGTTATTGAAGATTCTTCCGTATCTTCCAGGGGTCCCAAGATAAATTGTCCACCTTCATGCCTAATTTCAGCCCAATCACCCTTTTGAGTAATGCCGTTCGACGACGGATAGACAGACACTAAAGTTTTTTGACGGAACCCAAACATGAAAGAACATATCAGCTCGGAATTCACGTAATCTTTATCCAAAACAGAGAGAGACGTTTAAAATGGTGTCTCTCTCTCTAAAACTGGTAAAAACACCTCTTGGGTTCGTTGACTTTGTCCGTGCTTTGTCCAGAAAATTGCAAGGTGTCGTGCAATGCTAATTTATTTTAATAATCCAATCGTTCTCCCAAAACTCGTTGACCTTATCTCGCCCTTTTTATTTCAGTTCTCTTGGGCGTCGGTGTGAAGGAGTCTACGAAGCTGAACAATGTGTTCACAGCACTGAACATGCTCACTGTGATTATTGTCGTCATCGCTGGAGCCATTAATTGTGAGAATTTTTTCTACGTATTTACTACCGGGCAAAATTGCGGTCATCCGGTTTCACCTCTAGTAAAAGGTGGTTGAGTGGAACTATGACCGATGTTATATAGTAAAACACCAATATCAGGTGAATCAGTGACATGCTACAAAACTTAAACCACATGTTATTATGAACAATTTTTGTTATGTGACTTTCGAAATTGGGTGAAACATTTCGGCCCTATCAAAAATCGGCCCTAGAGCAGCTAAAATGCTGCCACTCTGAATAATAAACTTTCAGAATAATAATTGAAAGTCTGCTCAATCAAATTCCAAGAAACTAGACCGGCGGAAGTAATAAAAATCAATAAAGAAAGAAAAAAAATCCAGAGCAAATTCACTATTCTAACTGATCTTGTCAAGTACACTTGCAGTACGACATTAGCCCCTACACAGAAGAATATAAGATAGGTACAAAGTCCAATGTGTCTTAATTGATGCGGTATCCACTGTACATACTAGATATTTCTAACTGACGGGGAGAACAGGAAGAATCATTTTTGCAAATGTATGTATGTTCAAAGATGGTAATAAAGCATGCTTTATGGTTTTATAACAACTTTAAATAAATAAAAAAAAAATCAACGTATTTAAAAAAAAAAACTCGTACTTACCTACATTTGTATTTATATATAGAGAAATTTCTCGGCATTTATTTGAGCAAACTTTGAATAAATATTCTAGTAAGTAAGATTGTTTTGCAGTACGTTAATAGATCTATTTTCATTGCAAAATAAAAATCCCTAACTCCAGTGAACAGAAGGCGGGAGTGAAGTTAGCTGTCACCCGCACAATATCCCCCGCACAAGGAAGGCGCCTCCTTCCTCGTCGAAGTTCCTCGTTCCTCGATAGTGCGAAACAGCAGACGCCTTCTGTGTCTAACTTCACGCCCCCGCCTTCTTAATTGGCACAAACTGAACCTGCAATTAACATTGAACATCAAACACGTTTCGACTTTCAAGTCGCGACTTGAGGTGTGAAATGTCCGATAACTTTCGATTGGCACGACGTGTATGACTATAATATCTATCTATTGATCAAAAATGGGTTTAAAGCCGAATATGCATTTAACAGATCTGAGAACCGACTCAGCCAACCCAACGGAGCAAAAAAATAGCTTAATTATTTCTCAATAATTATGTTAATAAAATATTTTTATAAAACACCGTTCAACGGCCTTTTTTTTATTTTATATATATATATGTTTTACTCCACATAAATACAAACAGTTAAATGGTTTTAGTCGCTATATTTCGACCCCTCAGTGGGGCCGTCATCAGGCGAATAGGAAAAAATATTATATGACATATATGTATAGGTATTTGAAGGAAGAAAACCGCTGACATCTATTGATATAAAATATAAAAAAGTATACTATAAATCATGAAACAGACTTTTTGAGGAAGAATTTAGTCAGCCGGCGCTAGGTGGCGTTATCATACAGAGTGCTCCGATTCTGAATATGTTATTATATAAAAAATTAAACTGTAAATTTGGATTTGTCAGTCAGTCAAGTCAGTCAGTCAGTCAGTCAGTCAGTCAGTCAGTCAGTTAGTGACTGACTAACTGACTGACTGACTGACTGACTGACTGACTGACTGACTGACTAACTGACTTGACTGACTGACAAATCCAAATTTACAGTTTAATTTTTTATATAACAACATATTCAGAATCGAAGCACTCTGTATGATAACGCCACCTAGCGCCGGCTGACTAAATTCTCCCTCAAAAAGTCTGGTTCATGATTTATAGTATACTTTTTTATATTAATTATTTCTCGAGATGTGTTTTGCACATTTTAACTTCCCTTTTACGTGATAAATGTTCTACTAAATTCATAGCCACGCCATCACCTGCAGCTGTAGCATGTCGCAGTAGCGCGACTGACTATGTGACTATAAGCACATCTGTTTCGTGACACCAGAATAGATAAGATGGTGACACCACAGTGTAAAGTGGTGACATGTACCTGACTGCACGTACAGCACGACGAAATAAATAATTTTCGGTTTTCAAGTATTTCCAAGCTACCTAAAATTAACAAAATTATTTGATTTTAGACCTTGTTGCCATTCGTTACGGTTACATAATTGTAAATCGCAATCCCGAAGATTTGCATACATTAGCGTAGTACAAGTATGTCAGACATTTAACGACTCTAGCCTAGTTTTTTTTGGTCCTCTCGACTCTTCGCTGAGTAGTTAAATGTTTTGTGGATTTAGAAATCTAGCTTGTTTTCGCGTAACTTCTGTAAGTATCTATGTTTACAAAAACCTATCAGTTTTTGAATACTGAATGAGAAGAGGTGCAAGGTTTTAAACCAATCAGAAATTATCATTTGAAGCGCCTTAGAGACCGTAACTCCGTAACTTAGAATATTATATTACAGTTATGAACGAACATTATAATTTTTTCAACCACTTTATTTTGTAAAATAGGTACTTACATTCAATACACTTTTTACACGCCGATTGTTTTGTTGACATGTTTTGTATGAACATTGGTTTAATAACATTCTCTATCAGGTGACCCAGCTAACTGGAACATTAAGATCGAAGACATCCCTGCAGAATACCAAGCAAAGGCAGGAGAAGGTGGCTTCATGCCTTGGGGTGTGGCCGGTATCATGGCTGGAGCTGCCAAATGCTTCTTCGGCTTTGTAGGCTTTGACTGTGTCGCCACAACGGGGGAGGAAGCCAAGAATCCGAAGAGGGATATACCGCTCTCAATAGTCATGTCGCTGACCATCATATTTGTGTCATACTTCAGTATAGCTACAGTCTTGACTATGATGTGGCCGTATTATTTGCAGGTGAGGACCATTATTCCTTTTGCCATTAGTCTAAAGGTGGAATTACACTCATGGCTACATTTTCCAAAATCTTATTTAGGAATACATACGCATGAATGGGATTTGTAGATACTCGTATTTGCCAACATTACCCATGTGCTCAAAACAAACAACATTGCTCTCAACCTATGGATGGACTATGGATGAAGCTGAAGTTTGTTGTTGCATTATTAAAAGATGTTACGGAAAAACTTGCGAAATTTTATACCGCACATGTTTCAAATTATTTCCGGATACGTTCTCCATTAGCGAGCGAGTGTCTATCGTCAGTAGACGCAGACTCTGTTGTGCAGACAGAACAACGGGTTACAAATCTAAAATGTATTGGTTATTATTATTATTAGAATGCATTCCAAACTTTTGAAATAATTCCTTGGGCCAGGATTTTGTTTCTGATTGATTTCAAGTATGGAATGCAATCTAATAATAATTAGAGTAATCAAAGCGACGGATTTCGCAATAAAAACATATGATTTTATTGGTTATATTATCATTTGTACCATCTTGTTCTTAGCTCGATGCAAAAGATAACTTTTGTAGTCCATTTATTTCCCACATTTGTAGCCCATTTACCAGTATATGTATTATCAAGTATGTTAGGTATGTTGAGTTATGTCAAACGTAAGGCAGGTCGGTAATAAGACTCAGAATTAAAAGCAGTAACAAATAGGTACAGTAACAGTAACCTAGTATGACTCAGAAAGTAAAAGTGCTGATCCAGTGCACCAGCACATCTGCCAACCAACAGTTGCCAACCTGGTGTCAGAGTTGTTCAGACCGTCATATAAGCCTCTGACATGGCCCAACGACCATTTATCTTTCGATACATAACATGTTTATACATATATGAAAATCTACTTTCTCCTATTTGACCGAGCTTGACGTTTCACAGGACGCCGACGCCCCATTCCCTCATGTGTTCACTGAAGTGGGCATGCCCGTCATCAAATGGATCGTGACCATTGGCGCCATCTTCGCTCTCTGCACCAGTTTGCTTGGCGCCATGTTTCCTCTACCCAGGGTCCTGTACGCCATGGGCAGTGACGGGGTCCTGTTCAAACCGCTATCCAAGATCAGCAAGAAAACTCAGACGCCGTTGCTGGCGACAGCGGTATCTGGCCTATTATCGGGTGAGGTCACATAAAATGTATTACTGATACCGTTATTTGAAATAAGACAGTTCGGGTAAGTACAGAAGGCAGGCGTCATGACGTCGCAATGGGGAACAACATGCAAATTGCAAAGCTATATGGCAGATGACGTCACTATCGCCTCAATCCGAATTTTATATAAAATAGTTCAAACAAAAAATTGAAAGCCCGAATCTTTTTCTTTAAATTTTAATTGAATACACAATTTTCGTAGATTTTTGGCTAACAGTCATAAGAACAAAGGATCCGAATCAAATGGTCATAAAACTTATCATTTATTTTTAATTGTTGGTTAATGTTTTAATATTTTACAGCCTAGGTCGAGGCAATAATGTGGCCACCTGTCCAGACAAAAAGTTTGTTTTGTGCCCCAAATTTTTGAAATAAATAATTATATTTGCCTATTTTAGCTTTTCATTTAATTTTATACTCATAAACACAAGGAAAATCACAATTGAGTTATTTTCGATACATATTTCGGCTCACTTTGGAGCCGGCTTCAGTCGAATCATCATCATCAATCAACAATCGCAATAATTCTAATAGATTCAAAGAGGAAGCGTGATTCAAAGAAGGTGCATGCAGCTTCTGTATTGGGCTAAATCTCATAGAGCAACGTTTCTTAACCTGTGGTCCGCGGACCCCCGGGGGTCCCTGAGCATATGTATGGGGGTCCGCAGCCTAATCTATGGACTGGGACATTTACTGCTTTTCTCAACGACATATTTCTGTGAAAAGGCATTCTCTGCTCTTGTGTATACTAAAAACAAATACAGAAATAGATTAAAAGTGGAATCCGATTTGAGACTACAACTCGGTAGTGATATAAACCCAAATATATTAGTTGCAAAAAAGCAGCACCAACCTTCTCATTAACGTATTTTATATGAAAAATTATAATTTTTTTGTAATTTGTAGAACTAAATTAAATGGTCAGAAATTTATTGCTGTTTTTTTATTAAGGGGGTCCTTAAAATTGTGCTTGATTTCCTAAGGGGTCCGTGGACTAAAAAGGTCAAGAGACGCTGTCATAGAGTATCTATAAATTTTCTCATTAGAACTTGAAAATGATACATGCTATCCATTTTACAGCACTACGCTAATTTATTAGTCCATCACGAATCTCTTGAAATAGACCAATACACATTAAAATATGATTTTTATTCCCAGCTGTGATGGCGACGATCTTCAACTTGAACCAGTTAATCGACATGATGTCCATCGGCACACTCCTGGCCTACACCATCGTGGCGATATGTGTTCTTATTCTCAGGTAACCTCGACTGTTGGTTTGTTCTAAGTGTAGTGATGCCTTATCTTACTTACCTATACCGACGATAAAGTCGACTTTAGAATGAACTCGGATATCTCGTAGGTAGGGTGAAGGGTGTACCCTACGATAATATTGTATGGGATAAAAAGTAGATCATGTATTTAATTTAATTTAATATTAGTTGTAAAGTAAGAAAGAAATAAAATGGAAATTTATTGCCAAATACATTAAAAGGTAAACAAAAAAGTAAACTTAAACTAAACTTAGAACATTTTATAATAACATTTTGCAATAACATAATTTAATATACATACTATACACAGTTTTGGCAAATGGATGCATGCTCAGCAATTGCTGTCTGTGAAATGTAAAAAATTACAAACAGCGCTGGTTTTCAGCATGTACCATGGCAGTTGACATATTTTGCATGTTCATATATTTTAATTTTAAGGAGGGAGTGCATGTTTGTGTGGGAGGAGAAATGTGTGGTGATATGTACGTATATGTATATGTACATATTCTTTCTTTTTTTTTATTAAACAATTTATTGATAATATCATAACATATTATTAACATCATCTACTTAATTTTTATCCTGTACGGTTCTTCCTATGACTTCTAACATTACATAAAAGCTTAACAGTACCTTTGTACTCGCAATTTAATTTATTTCCTGTTGGTTCGCATTGTTTTTATTCATATAAATACGTACAATTTGGCGCAAAGTCGTAGAGAAAAAAAACGATATGAGCAGTGGACCCAATCAAGTCTTATACACCCATTGCAGTACGTATATGATCTCTGACGTAAGAATGTGTTGTTTTAAAGTGGTTGAGGTGGATGGTCCAAGACAATCTTCATACAAACTTGTGGGAACCAATAACGACGACAGAAGTATTATTATTTCATTATGTTACTTTTTCCCACAAGTTCCATCAACTTTACTGCCGCGAATAATCAGTTTTTTTACAAAGAAACTGTTTTACAATCTAGTTTTGCTATTTAAAACTTTCATAATCAAATGTATGGAAGTTTTAAATAGCAAAATTAGATTGTTAAAACATTTTGTTTTTAAAAGAACTGATTATATGAGAGTATAAAATTATTTTAACGTGTAGAAAAAAGGAACAGAACGAAAGTACCTAATTTTGTCGCCGTTATTGGTTCCCACAAGTTTTTTATAAAAACTGACTTGCACCTTAATAGGATACTTATATATTAGATCTTGGCCTATGAAATTGCCGTTTTCTATAGAGAATTTTTTAGGAATGACAAATCCAAATTATGTAATTTATTATTTGTATGAATGAGACAACATTCAGCTAACAGCAACATTAATTTAATTTTTGAAAAGTGTCAACTGTAAAAAATTATTAGGTAACTTATCATGGAAATGGATGGCATTTAGGACGAACTGTTTTTGAAGATTTAATTTTTATAATCAAACTGAAAATAAAAACAAAATTTAATACGTAGATGTAAAACCTTGAAATCAACTTTCAAACAAAAAGACAAATAATTTAAATAGCTCTCCAATTGCAGGAATTATGAACTCATGAATCTGTAAGAAAATTTCGGCAATTTCATATTTAAAGACCTATTATTTATTGATCATGTAAAACCAATTTAGTTAAAAATATTCTTGGTTGTTTTTTACAGGTACGAAGAAGAAAACCCAGGTCAAGTGCAAGCCGTAAAGCCTCGGCCGGAAACACCAATTTCAGTTGCAAAACAAGCATGCAACTTGCTCGGGCTGAAACATCCAACCTTCCTATCCAGCATGATTGCTAAATGCACTATTAGCCTTTTCTGTAAGTTCCTTGTTTTATTGACTTGACCTTCTAATGTTAAGGGGCTCCACAATGCTAAACATCAGTTTTGAATTGGATTCAGTTCCGTCAATGTGTCATATGGCGTGCTTTTGACTGAAAACAATTATTAATTACACTTTATAAATAAATATACTTTCAATCTCCTTTTAATTATATTACTTTAAAAAAAGCATGAATTTCAGGAAAACAGCTATTTAGTTTCCATATTTCAAAACCGATTGAAACGAAACCAACACACGCAGATATTAACTAGAAAAAAAAACATATTTATTACATTAAGAATTTATAGTTAATTCCTAATGTAGCCGCGATTTCAAAATAACCGAAGTTTTGCGTGTGCGGCATCTGATTAGAGCAGGATAGAGAGTTAAAATACAAAAGCGTTAGAGCAGGACTAAATTTTAGCATTGTACAGCCCCTTAAGGAAACGCGGAAGTCCCATTTTGACCACGATAAGGTTCTGACGACCCGACTGTTTGTGGTATAGCCAGCCTTCTGCGTAGTGATTGCAAACAAAAACTATAAATTACCCATGCAGGGTTGAAATAGGCTTACCCAGGGGGGCAGTTCCAGGGGTTCAAATCAAACCCCCCTCCCCCGAAATGAAGACAAAAACATCGTGAACGCTGTTGTCAATTGAAGTTTTTGTCCGAAGTTTTGCACCGATGTCATTAGGAATTAAGATAACAATAAACTCGCATCTGGTTACCAAGTTGTTTTTTTTAAATATAAAAGTGCAGCGATAAAACAATTTCTGGGTAATAATTTTTTTTTAATTCGTATCCCCGAAATCATATACTGGGGACGCCTATAATTGTTGAGGAAAGAATCCAAGCATGCATCAAAGTGATGATGAGCTGTGACAACGCATCTTGACGAATAAACGCATCTAGGCAAGCAAACCAATTATAGCGCTGCATTTTTATGTTATAATATAAGCACCGTCCGGTGACCTTTTGGCGGGTTTGCTGGAAAATGTCTTTTTCTTTACGAGTACATGAGTTCAGAAGTGTACTGTTCTGGTGATGGTGATTGAGCTGGCCCCTCTGGCATTCTGTCCTTTATACCAGTGTTTCTTAACCTGTGGTCCGCGGACCCTTGGGGGTCCCCGAGCATATGTATGCGGGTTCGCAGCCTAATCTATGGACCATTTAAAAATCATAAATAAATGCCACCAAAAGTATCGTAAATACTACTGCTTACTGCTTTTCTCAACGACATACCTCTGTGAAAAGGCATTCTCTGCTCTTGTGTATATTAAAAACAAATACATAAATAGATTAAAAGTGGAATCCGATTTGAGACTACAACTCAGTAGTAATATAAACCCAAATATCACTAATTTAGTTGCAAAAAAGCAGCACAAACCTTCTCATTAACGTATTTTATATGAAAAAGTATATATTTTTTTGTAATTTGTAGAACTAAAATAAATGGTCCGAAATTTATTGCTTTTTTTTTTATTAAGGGGGTCCTTAAAATTGTTCTTGATTTCCTAAGGGGTCCGTGGACAAAAAAGGTTAAGAAGCGCTGCTTTATACCCTTCAGTTCTTCCACCAAATGTAAAACAACTATTTATTTTTGCAGTCTTAGTGGCTCTGGCAACGTGCGCCATGCTGACGTGGGACAGTGTGAGTCCCAGTTTTAGCGCGATCATGGGTGTGCTAGGAGCGGTGCTCGTGATTATGCTAATAGTCCTGTACCGACAACCGAGGCAGGACGTCTCGAAGCTGTCGTTCAAGGTTGGTACCTCTTATTTCATTAAAATTGAAAATATAGTTATTTATCAAGTAAAAACAAAACAGAAATATTACAAGACAGTTATTAATAAAAAATTAATTACATTAGCGTATATGTGATAAAAAGGGGCAGATTCAGCATCTGCGGTGTGCTGAGACCAGCAACACAACCCTGGATTTCCGCGAGACCTAAAACTAATTTTCAAATTGCATGTGACACAAAATTATTGATAAGAGAATTTTAAAAATTAAATAAAATGGCCGAATGAATAATAGTTTCTATACAAAATTTCAATTTTAAATTATAAATATCAGAGAAAAAAAATACACATTAAATTAAATTAAAAGACTATGGGTTTAATAATGGAACATAAAAAAAGATTACAGTTTGAATGGTTGCTATTAGGTAGGTTGTTTATTTTAACTTGTAGTTTGTAATTTTAAATATATTTATCTTACATGTTTTTTAAATACAGCGGCTGGTGGCAGATCATTCAAGATCTTGGACTCTGCGTATTTAAAACCATTCTGAAACCTTCATCTTGCGTTAGGGTCAGGCCAAGCATTGGCAACTAACACCCTGATGACGTGAAGTGCACTAGTTCAGTCGGTTAGACTTTCAATCTTGAGAACCGGATTCGAATCATTGCAATGAGTATTTCTGAATTTATTTGCATAGTACTTGTATACTTGCTACTTGCAGAACGGTAAAGGAAAATACTGTGAGATAAAAAAACCTGCCTAAACAGTAGGGTTGCCAACTGTCCCGATTTTATTGGGATATCCCGATTTGAAGTCCCTGTGTCCCGTGTCCCGAGTACGGGGCTGGCGGGACGCTAGTTGTCCCGATTTTCAAGATTTAACAATTTTTTATTCAACTAACGTGTTCTGAATTTATTCCATTAAATCACGAAAATCTTATTCCCAGACTTGGCAACCCTACTAAAAAGCGCATTTGTAAAGTTCACGTTGGGACGTAAAATCGTCTGCATAAAAGGGTGAACGATTGTTGACAGTTCTAGTGACAGACCAGACTCAGAAACACCTCTGAGACCCCCTCGGGGATATATGTCGTGACGATATTATTAATTCCAACCGTCGTCGCTGTCAACGGAAATTATAATAAAAACAGACCTTATTATCTACAAAATATTCCCGTGTGCAGGTGCCGCTAGTACCCCTTGTCCCATACCTGAGTGTCTGCATGAACGTTTACCTGATGGTGCAGCTCGACTACCAGACCTGGGTGCGGTTCATCATCTGGCTCGTCGTCGGTAAGTTCCTGATTTTTTTTAACCGTCATGGCGCCAGTGGTATCCTCATGGCGTCATTATTACCCGTCATAGGGCCATTATTACAGACCGCGTATTGTAAAAACAATACGTCTGAAGTTATTCAAAGAACCTGCGCACAACACGATTATCGGTCTCTTTGGCGGTAAGGGGTAGGGCGCGACGGGGGAAATGCGCGCCGCACGGCCCCGTCCCCCAAGCTATTGGCTGTTTGTTTCCCGTGCATTTCGCTATTGGCTCGTCAGTCGACGTTGAATGAATGAATGAATGAATGAATGAATAATGATGTTTGTTTGCCGTGCAGCGTCCAACCGTCCATTTTACTCTCAAAGTACAGTCGCACACAAAAGTTTATTCATTCTGATTGTGATGGTTTTACATAGAAAAGAAAGAAAGATGATTTAGAACGTATTGTGTTATATGAAGAAAGACGCTAGAAACACAAGTTTGAGACAGTGTATAAAACAAACCGCCGAGGCAACGAAGATTTCCGAATCTACTGTTATGCGGATAATAAAAGATACGAAAGATTCAGATTACTTACATTCACTTACTTCATTAGGTTGAATAATTATCACCCGTCAGCTTTTACGCGCGACTGTATACATGCGTAAACTCATCCCCGGCTAGATTCAGATGTATTCTTTTTAAAAATACGCGGCCTGTACCCGTCATGGCACCATTCGAAACTCGTTAACAATAACAAGTTGCGATTACCCTTTTCCCAATAATCACACGAGAATTTTGGCTTCAAATACGAACCAAGCCGCCACAACCCACACATATTAATGATCTTCTATTGTTATCTACACACACAGGATACCAAGGGTTATGCAAGTACGGTGCTCGATGAAGAAATATTCGAATTTCGCAAATACGGTCCATGAACCTTAATTCCTATCACTTATCCTGAATTTAGGTATAACCACAGAATAAATAAATAGTAAGTACAACGCACATTTAACGACAAAATGTGTATTTGAAAAATATACAGAAAATTCACTATGCAGATACTTAGTCTTCATGATTGTTGGGTAACCTTTTATCGTTTACAGTATACAACGTGTAACAGAAAGGTGTAACCATATTTTAAGAGCTTATTCAGTCAATGGTATAGAAAAACTTTTACTATGGAAAAAAACCTGTGCTCGAAAAAAAATTTTTACTGTTTCATGGAAAAATGCAATGCCGCTCGGCCGAAATGTACGGAAGAACAGATTTTTTTTTTGAGATTTCAGGGTTGTCTCCATAGCAAAAGTTGTTCTATACCATTGACTGAATAAGCTCTTCAAATATGGTTACACCTTTCTGTTACACGTTGTATATTAAGTATACATATTATTATGTATCAATCAAAATCACTTGCAATCGTAGTTGTTCGGGCCAATACTTGTCACCAAACACCATCCATTGACGTCACAGCGGCGTGTGCCGTGTCGCTGTCGATCAATGCATTCGGACAGCAGTCGAGTACATTCGTATCATTAAATTAGTGAACACAAAACATAAACATTTTATCATTTACTCTTTCTGCCCAATAACTCCAGCTATCACCAGACAGTAGTAGTAGAAATATTATCTAAAATTCGAATACTTGTTGCTTGGTTGCAGGTTACCTCATCTACTTCACATACGGCATCAGAAACAGTATCCTAAACGACACCAAGTCAGAGTTACCAGTCGCCACGACAAAGTCAGAGTTAACGGTGGCCACGATTAATGGCATCAACGGCTTTAACGGCAAGAAAGAAAACAAAAATCAGTTCACGACGAAGTTTTGAAGATGACTAAACACTTACAGTTTAGGCTTGAAGTTAGTCACAGATGGCATCGCATTTGCACATTCTTGGAGCTTCGACGAGGGAGGGGAAGAGCGCGAGGGTTACTGCGCAGATGACAGCTAACTTCACGCGTTTCCTATGTTCTACCCGTTCACGATAGGTTTGCCGCTAACGCTGTGACGTCGTCGCTCACTCGCTCGCTCACTCACTCACTCTCGTTGCTGTGTGGGCGACAGAGCGGGGCAGAAATAAGACCGTCGCAAATTATAACGCCTCGACATCGGACCACCGCCAAAGCATGCTTCGAAATGTAAGGTTTAACACCTGGTCAGCCCCTGATTCTCCCCGTCTCGCTCTAAAAATTAAATTTTTGGGCATCTTATTTGATATGCCAGAATAAATTCCTGATCCTTTAAAAATACAGTACATTAAATACCCATAATATGGCAATAAAGACTTAACTTTTTTTTTGGGGGAGTTTAGATAATAATGAAATCTACAAAATAAATACATTTTTACGCATTGTCCCGCGACCTCAGAAATTGTGCAATACGAAGTTCAAGCAAGTTGAAGCGAGAGCGAGAATCGGGGGTTGACAAGGCCTTAAATCGTGTTGCGTACGTGACATTTTGCAAGTGTACGATGCGCGGGCCACGCGCCCTCGGCGCGCCGTTCCATAGCATAAAAATATCACGTACATAACAAGATTTAAAGCTCATATTTCAATGCTTTACTTTGAGGTGGTCTGGTGCCGATCTGTTGTAATGTGTGATAACCTATATCTCAAGGACCGGCAAACTTATCGCGAACGGGTTGTACTGACCCGAATGTAACCTTACGCACGCTTTCTGTTCTAACCTGAAATGTTAACGTGTTGGCAATTCTGCTTTATCAAAATCACACCTGCAGGATGTAAGCATAGTAAGGTCTGCTACACACCTGCAGTGTGTGAACGAGACAGGAAAACAAACTCTCTTGCCGACCGCACCTGAATCGCCCTGCTGTTCAAATTTAGAAAATGTAAAAATTATTTCTGGAGACGTTTTCTCTGTAGACTTACCATGAGTTTTGCACTCGATGCACGTTACTGCGT
Source organism: Ypsolopha sequella (assembly GCA_934047225.1). Classification (NCBI taxonomy): domain Eukaryota; kingdom Metazoa; phylum Arthropoda; class Insecta; order Lepidoptera; family Ypsolophidae; genus Ypsolopha; species Ypsolopha sequella. Next base: position 9,197,293 of record OW203996.1, on the reverse strand, counting down.
AAAATGTTTTGTATGAGAAATTTTGGTTCCCCTCGTAAACCGCTAGGGGCGCTGTGGAATTTCTCATTTTATTTTTTATTTTATTTTATTTAGGAAACAAACAGTCATTTACATATAATAAGAAATAAATAGACAATAACAAACAGACCTAAAGTCCCATAAAAATTAAACACTTATTGAAAATGTTCGAACACAATTAAACAAGACGGAATAAACTAAAAATATGCTAAACATTAAAGAACAAGCAATATTAAGTATACATTAATTAATTACTTATATAATAATAGTAGTTGAACAATAATATATACACAAAAATTAAAATAAAAAATGCAAAGAACACATTCAGAATAAAGCTTCTCCAACTTTATGTTTATAACTAGATAAGGATAGTGCAAAGATATCTATATCGCTTAGACACGTGTTATACGTGTTAGAAGCACGTCGGAAAAAAGTATTTTTTGCATAATTTGTTGAGCAGAAGTGTAAATAAAAAGTATCTTTTGAACGTGAAGAGGCACGAGGAATTTTAAATGTTACTTTTTCTAGTAATGCATCGGAATCAATTTTATTGTTAATAATTTTGAAGAGAAATAAAGAATCTAGGTACTTGCGTCTACTTTGCAAGGATGGAATACTATGGCGTTTAGACGCCCTCTCATAACCTTGAAAAAAGTTTCTTGTTCGATACTCAAGTGATTTAAGAAATTTATTTTGTATTCTTTCAAGTCTATCAATGTGGACTGCGTATTGAGGGTTCCATATGACGCAACCAAATTCCAAAATACTGCGAACGTATGCAAAAAACAATGTTTTAAAAGTTGCAGCACGTTTGAAGGGCTTTGAAAGTCTAAGTATTAGACCTAAGTTTTTATAGGCTCTGGCAATAATATTGTCAATATGTATATTGAAATGTAGTTTGGAGTCGAGAGTTATGCTCAGATCCCTCACCTGGTCAACACGTTTGATAACATTTCTTTCAAACTTGTATTCAAAATTAATAGGCTTATGTTTCCGAGTAAAGCTAATTGTGTAGCATTTGTCAGTATTAAGGACAAGTTCATTTAGCTGACAATAATTGACAAATCTATCTAGGTCCGATTGTAGTTCGTCGCAATCGTTTTCGGATAGGATAACTTTGAATACTTTTGTGTCATCTGCATACAACAGATGGCATGAGTTTTCTAAACAGATGCTAATATCATTAATATATAGAGAGAACAAAAATGGACCCAAGTGAGAGCCCTGAGGCACTCCGGACTCAATAATAAGATACTTAGAAGTAAAACCCTTTAGTGACACAGCCTGACTCCTATTACTAATGTATGATTTTAGCCACCTTAATAGATCACCGTGTATACCAACTCTTTCTAGTTTTGAAAAAAGTGTATTATGTTTTATTTTATCAAACGCTTTGGAGAAGTCAGTATACACGGCATCCACTTGGCAGCCAGCATCCATGGCGTTTAGTATAAAATCAGTGTAAGTAATAAGGTTAGTATCAACACTCCGGCCTCTAAAGAAGCCATGTTGTGAAGGTGACATGTAGCGTGCTACAACCTTGGTCAACTGTTCGGTGACTATCTTTTCAAGTATTTTACCTAAAAGACAGAGCTTTGAAATAGCCCTATATTGTTTGATATCGTGTTTGTCCCCACCCTTGGAGATAGGCGTGACGAGTGCTTTCTTCCAGATTTCGGGGAAACAGCCTTCAGCCAGGGATTTGCGGTAAATAAGAGTTACTGGAGTAGACAGTTCTTTAGCACATGTTTGTATTATAATAGGGTGAACTTGATCATGACCTGCACCTTTATTAATATCCACTAGTTCTAATTGTCTAAGTACGAGAGCTTCACTGATATTAATGAAAGAAATATCGATTGGACTTTCTTCTGAAATATTGGTTGAGGACCCGCTTGTATCATTATTGCTGTTAGTGACAAACACGGAGTGAAAGTAGGTATTAAAATAGTTACATATTGTTTCGGGATCAGATGATGTTTTGTCATCGTAGACCATGGTTTCAGGAACAGCGTTAACAGTAAATTTTGACTTAATGAAACTCCAGAAGTACTTAGGTGATTTATGTATATTATCTTCTGCGAAACTTATGTAAGACTGATAGCATTCTTTAATAATTTTCTTTTCTCTAGCTCTCAGTAACTTAAAATCTTGATAGTCCAGTGGATTCCTATAAGTTTTCCATCTGGTGTGTATTTTCCGCTTTTCGCGAATTAATTTTATGAGGGGTCTAGAATACCAAGTTGGAAAGTGACTATTATTACAACCCCTACGCACTGGAATGAACTCTTTAAACAATTTATATAGGATTGTGTAAAAATGGGTAACTGCTTGCTCCGTATTCATACCTGATAAAACTCGCCAGTCCACATTAGAAAGGCCTTCATTTATTTTGTCAAAGTCTGCGGCATGATAAAGAAATTTATTTCCTTTAAACTCGGTTTTGAGTGGGCAGCTAGGCAAGGAGATAGAAAAGTCCAAAGATTTATGATGAAGGTCTTCGGGTGTTAGAGGCTCAGTGCATGCTACGAGAGTACAGCTTGCATTACATAATACTAGGTCCAGTATGCGCCCATTAGTATTTGTACACCAGTTGTATTGTTTCAAATCTGTCAAGTTCATGAAGTCACTTAAAGCGTGTGCTAGGTTATTATTATTTGTTTGAATACATAGATTTCTCAAACCATCCCTGAAGACCCAGTCCGCATACGTAATATTGAAGTCACCGACTATCAAAAATGTATCATGAGGATGGCTAAACATAATTTCAGAAACATTATCAAAAAATTGTTGCAATAAAGAGTAGTGATTATTGTTACGAGGGTAATGAGGAAAATAGGCGCAACCGATATGTAGGCACGGGGTGCGAGGGTCGGCCTCGGTACGGGCGCGGGCTTGGCCCGGCGGCGCACCCAGCTCCACAGTAAGCCACAGCTCCTCGCGATCAGGCGCACTCCACTCGTCACGCCGACGCGCCGTGAGCCCGCGGCGTAGCGCCAGCAGCACACCGCCCCCCGCACCCCCCGACCCCCCGCGGTCACGTCGGTATACATCGTAGTCACTATGAAAATATTCTGCATTACTAAATTCACTCGATAGCCACGTCTCTGTTATACAAATTACGTCATATTTGGATCCTAATACGTTTTGTAAGAAAGAATGCGATTTAGTTCGTAAACCCCTCACGTTCTGATAGTAAATGCTCAGTAAATCCTGATTAGCCATCAGTAAAAATTTCAATAGAAAATTGTCTTAAAGTCAGACAAGAGTAACTTCGAACATAAATACTTTTATTAAAACCACGAATAGATATCTTTGCAAATTTTGTTCTTATTATAATAACACGCCACATGAAGCCGTTTTTAGCTATACAATGTAAACATTTTAAAAGCGAGAGAATGAGGTAAGTACGTAAACCTATGATGTAACATAAACCTTTTGCATTGATATCAAATGTTTTGAGACAATTTGTGAGTAATAGAAGTCACTTAAGTTTTGACAAATCAAGTTCATTTTGTATGCGCACAATTTTAGATTTTTCGCTTTTGCGCATTAAAATTTTGCAGTCTCTAACCCACAGAAATTGATAGTTTAGTTCGATTTTCAGCTCCCGGGCTCGTTTAAGCAATAGTTTGTTGGTAGGAGTAAGGTGATCGCTTAGATACAGGTTAGTGGGTGCGCCAGGCAGGCCGATGTCATCTGAGGTGAGCCCTCGGCGCGCGCGCACCGCGGCCAGCAACTTGTCCTTGCATCGGCGCTGGGTGAACCGGACAATTATCGCCGGAGTACGCATCTCGCGGGTAGATTGCGCTTGTTTACCGTCACCGCGATCGAAACGGCGAACCCGGTGAATCGAGTCTATATCACAGTCCCCCAAATTAACCCCTACTTTAGCACAAATAGAATACAAAATGTTTTGCAGGTTCTCACCGCTGCTGAGTGGTACTCCAGATATCTCCATGTTATTCAATCGGGAAAACTGATCACGATCGTTGTTTTCACGTTTGAGATCGGTGATGGTTTCTTTGGCTTCATTAAGATCCTTTTGGAGTTTGGTGAAAGTTGACACTTTTTTCTCGACGATCGTGATTCGTTCTTCCATTGTTGTGAAACGGGACTCAAGCTCCTTCCACTTAGAATTCAGATCCTGTATACCAGTACTTGCGATTTTAACATCACTTCTCATTGTACTGAAATCCTCTCTGAAAGCTTTGAGCTCCTGCAGGACATCGGCAATTTTGGGTTCCGTAGTTGCTAGGGAGACTCGACAAGAAAAACAACGCCAGGCCGCCTTCTTGTCCAAACTCATCTTTCTCCAAGTAGTTTCAGACACACCCGAACACGAAAAATGCAGATGGCCGTTGCACTGGCCGCATTCCACAAAATCCGAAGCATGTTCATTACATTTAAAGCAGTTCATTGTTGTTTGAAACAATAAAACTGCAAGAGTTCAAAACTACTGCGTATCTGCACAATTTACCGATCAACTCATATTTAAATATTTTACGCAGTCGCTAACGTGTATCGAGTACAAAACCCATGTTAGACCAATATTGTTCTATGAGGTGTCCACTAGTCCCACCTACTTTATGGACATTTAACTAAGGTAGGTTTTTTTGTACTGTCCGTCCTTCGTTTGCTTGAGCGTAATATTGTAAATTGTACTATCAGAGGTACGGGTTGACAAATTAACATTTATTGAAACTATGATCTAACTGAAAAACTTTTCCCAACAACATAAGCTGACCTTAGTATGAAAATATCCTTATTCCTTATCTCTGCGCACTAAAGTTCTCGCAAAAGATTATCAGCATGATATGAACACAGAATATAGTAAACTTTAGCTACCATTAACACCATTAAGTATTTAGTGAGTTTATAAAATGACCAATGTAACTATATAGACTAGATTAGGCCTTGCTTGGTTACTTATGTTCCTTGCCATAATAGTTACAAATATTGAAATAGTGCCGTAATGTGGATCCTATAGTGTCGTAATATGAATTCATGGTATGGTTGTATGCGTTATAATAGTAAAATCGGTATAGTGTATTACCGCGTTTTGATACTTTCGTTAATAAAATTAAAATGTTAGAGACATCATTAGAGCTGCGTTCAGCGGCCCAACTACCGTATTCCTTGCAGCGCGTATGTAAACGTCAAACATGTCATTTTCGTAGGCGAAACTTGATATATACATCTTTATTTATTTTGTTACTTACCATATAAAGCACTCCCAACGTGCTAAATAATAAAAAAATTGGGTAACTGACTATTGCAAAATGCGCGAGCGATAGCCCGTAGCGCGAGCGCTAGCCCGCAGCGCGAGCGGCGCACTCGCCCAGAAGAAGGCAGTCTGAATCTGCTGAAACTGGTCGGCTATCCCGATCAAAAATAGTTATTGCGGTGAGCCGTTTTGCATTAATCATGTTTTATCCTCAAATTTCATTCAATTCGATTAAGCACTTTGGAATTGTGCGGGTAGAAAGTGCTTTATAAAAAATGTTACACCAAGTTTCGCCTAAGAAAATTACATGTTTGACGTTGATTAGAACTGCGTACGCGCTGTATAGAATATGGTCGCCGACGCCCGCCCACTCATCACTGACAGCAGGATAGCTTATACAAATTTAACGCGTGCAAAAGAGATGTCATGATGGCTGAGCGTCGGCGAGCAATCAAGCTGAACGCAGTCCTATCATAAATAACGATTTTTTATGACGCTAATTCAGGGTCTGTGGGTCTACCGCGTAATTCTCATTTTCATCAACATCAACTTGAGATTGAAATTTGTCGTGCGTGCGACGACGCCCGCCTAACATGCCATCTCTTTTGCACGCGTTGAGTTTCGCATGCATTTGCTTGAAGTTGATACAAATGAGAATTACGCGGTAGAGCCCCTGGTTATATGCAAACTATTTTTGATAAGTGTTCCCATGTTAGAAGACAACCGTGATTGGAATATAAGAGGTGAGGAGGAAAGATTTTTACTTGTATATTTTGAAACTCAAATTCCTCTTCTCCCTCTTACCTCTTATGTACTTACGCCATTTCATCAAAATAATAGTTTTTGACACAGAGAGTAGTATAAAATACATATTAATTGATTTAACTTTAAGATCGTTTTTGTATTGTCTTTAAATCGGCTAAAGCCATGTTTTGACGCATGTTTTATTGTAGTATATATTTTTTATTTATTAATGATAAACGTGAGTGATAATTATTGTGTGATTAAATTGACAAGCTTGTATATTTTTTTGTGATTAGAATATAATAATATTTAGTACTTAAGTTAACTGTTAGATTTAAGATTTAACCATCTGTGATTTAAAGGGGAGAATTTGAATTGAATTTATAATAAAACATTTCAAACAAAGAATAGCTTATTTCATTATTTATTTTCCGAAAAAGCATTAAGTATAATCTAAATAAATACATTACTAACTGTAAAATGAAAGTTTTATTGTTTAAATAAATAAAATAATGTTAAATACAAAAAATGTATGATCACAATTGGTCCAATCAGCAGATCTAAATGATATCAACAAAAAACTTTTCTTTCGAGTTTCAACATCTAAACTTCCTATGATACTAACTAAAGATAACTTACAGCGCGTTCCGAATGACGCTAATAGTGCCAACACTAATATCAAACTTCTCACGCCAATCACCTCGTTCCGAATGGACAAAAAATTGCATCCTTTTGAACGCGACATAGACGTTGACACTTGAAAGTCACAGAATTTGCAGAAATTTGTTTACGTTACGTAAATACAAAGAGTGTACTACTTTACTAGGTCCAAAAAGCGATTTCCTCCAACTTAAATCTTTGAATCATGCTTTAATAATAGACTCTTATGCTCCGAATAACCTATTTATAAAATTGCCATCGGCTGGCTGTTCCTTTTCATAGACGCTCTGAAGCATGGGTGATGATAGCACAACATGGCGTCTTTAATGATGTCATCTATGACGTCATAGCGACCATAGGCATGATGACTAAAAAATTCTAATTAGTCCGTCAGATTATCAGAAAATATTGGTCACGTATTTTTTCTTTTGTCAATTAAACAACAAATTATGAAGATATAGCCCGCTAAAGTTCCGCGTGACGTACCCAGGCGTGACGTCACCAGCCCCCCACTCTCAAACTTTGACGCGCTTTATCTCTGTAATTTTTTGTTTGATTGACAAAAGAAAAAATATTTGTAGCCAATATTTTTCGATAATCTAAATGACGGACTAAATAGAATAATATTTTATTTACCCTGTCATCTCCCCTATTGTAGGGCTATCGTTATCGCGCTAACACTGTCTTGGAAATTCCAAGTTGGAATTACCGTTGACGCGATAAAATCGATTATGTCGTCATTTGGAACGCGCTGTTTGAATTTCAGAATTACATATACTCGTACATACACAAGGACATATACTATGTAATTAAATAACATACACGAGCACAAAAACTATGTGGTGTCATTGAACTTAAGAGGCTGGCGGAGGATGTTCATAGAAACGGAATACCAAAATCATTTGTAAGCATGAAATATGGGAAAAAATATATTTTTCTATGGAAATTTTAAACTCTTTATACTAAAGTCTTTATAAACTTTTTAAATCAGTTTTCATATAAATTAGAAATTCGCGAATTTAAATATTCTGTAATCCAATCTGAATAAATACACATTACCTTGAAAATATGTATAATTCACAGATGATTTTAGTATTCTATTTGTATGGACAATGCTACCTCCGCCGGACTAAAGTGTATACAAGTGATCACATTTCATACAAATCACTTTGTGACGATATTTCAATTTCCACACTTCTACGTGGAACGTTTCAGGATTTGGATAAATACGCATTGGATTTTTTGGCAAAATCACCTGAAATTCTTAAACTATGTACTGCTGTCTCACAGCCAAAATCTAAGTATGAATTAACAATATTTTGTATTTAATACTGAAATTATCTAATTATTACATTTAAGTACCGTTTTCGTCACTAATTATTACCGTCTTAATTCAACAAAGTTAAGCATATGATTATTATTTTATGATATAATATCGTTCATATACGTATATAAATGACTGTACAAAAGCTTGACCTACGATTTAGGGCCGTCGCAAATTACAAAGCGTCGGCACCGGACCACCTCAAAGTACGCATTGAAATGTGCGCTTTAAATCTTCGTACGTACGTGACATTTTGCAAGTGTACGACGCGCCGGTCACGCGCCGACGCCTCGCCGTCCACTAGTACAAAAATGTAACGTACTTGTCACAAATTAAAGCTCATATTTTAATGCTTTACTTTGAGGTGGTCTGGTGCCGATCCGTTGTCATGTGCGACGACCTTTAGCCTCACATATTTATTGTTTACGTCGTTTTTTATTTTATCCAATGATTTAAACACAAAACAAAATCGTACTTCAAAATACAACACGAAAAATTACAATTCATATTCATTCTAAAAATAACTCTAAATCTATTCAAATAGTGATCATTATACCGCGACACAGCCAATTCACCACAAACAACCTTTAAATACTCGAAATGAACGATACTAACGTACTACTGGGACTAACCACCTCTCTTTCACGTTGATCCCCTATCTCATTTCCACACTCACCTTGTCTATCCACCTGTCTTTGTCAGCCGAGGGCGTGGCCAGCTATGCTGTGTTGAAGCAAAGCCGTTTGGCTGTCATTGTGCAAATCTGCAAGTTGGACAGATTCGAAGTTGCGGCGACGTTCCGAACTGTGCCATGCGCCGTAGGTAATGTAGATGAGCAAACCTGGAAAAAAATGTATTATTAAACGTCTCTTAAAACATGTAACAGTAAAGAAAATTTAACTTAATAATTTCAAGCGGTCAGCTTGAAAAGACCTCCTTCTCAACTACTTTACTGTAGTTCTACGCGTACATGCTAAAGATCAGCTTCGTCGGCTCAGCCGTTTTAACGCTTTTAGTTATTTATTTTAGACAACGATTTAAGAACAGTAGATATGGAGCGAAAAAGTGTGGCAAAAGCGCGTACCGCGCTCGAATACGTGAGTAATATCGTAGGGCGAAGGACCCAATCAGAAGCCGATTCAGTACTCTAGGGTGTGTCGTGTGATATCGATACGCAGCTTTTATTTGCTCCTCAATTGAAAGAAATGCTCTCAACGAATTATTTAATGACACTAACCAGCAGCGATCCAGACGGCAAACCGCACCCAGGTCATGTAGTCAAGGTTCAGCATCAGGTATACGTTGATCAGGATACTAAGCCCCGGCAGCCAGGGGACGAAGGGTACCTGAAGCGGATACGTACGAAATTAAAATGGATATAACATATATGGCGAGTCATGTTCCACGGCCTACTTCCATGCCTATTAGCATAGACTAAGTATTACTACGTATAGACTAGCAGTTCCCATACATCAGTTTGTAGCCACAAAAAAGGTGTAAAATTCTAACGAAATATAGATGGCGTTGCTAAATCCTCTAACGAACACAATGCCACGCTAGTGGCACAGCGATGTCACGTAAGATAAAATTAATTCCCACTTCGATAACAGATGGCGCTGAAATTTTCACTGTTAGTGTTGCCAACATAGCGCCATCTAGTTTTTCTAAACAAAGCTATTACAGCCACATGTTTACTTGGTAACCTCGAGAGTTTACTTGCAGCCAATTAAACAAATTATGCTTATTTGCAACACTTGATGACACCTAGTGTTGTAAGTGCGCGTAAAAAATTTGCTACGCCTTGATGTATGGGAGTTGTGACGTGGCAATATTTGTCTAAGACAGATTGTATTTTTAAATTTAGCGATTGTTTACTATTTTTAGGGTGGCTCCACTTTTCCCGCCTTAATCTTTAATAATAGGTATTACAAAACAAAAGCTCCGCTAGATACTACATAGATAAATAAATTTTAATGTAAAAACTAAAACAATCACTCCCACTTTTTCCATAGAAAAGACTTGGTACGAAACGTATGGACCGAAACAAGCTCTTGAAAAATATATTTTAAATATTGTTATTTTGACCACAATAAACATTAATTTTGGATTTGTAGATAACAAATAAGCCATAAAACGAAATCACAGAAAATCTGAATTTTAGCACACTATTTTTTAACAATAACCTTCCAAGCACCAAGTACCTTGTTGGCCAGTGTAATTATAACTGTATTAAAATACTTTTAATACAGTTGCTCAAAAAGTGGCGTATTGCAGGGACGTATAGCGTTCGGGATGCGGGCTATTACATACTTGAGCTTTTTCTTTACCTTTTCCGAACTCGTGCGTTCTCTTTCCCAACTGTCAAAATAATGTCTATTAAAAAAAAAAACCAACCACAAAGTTTTTACAAAAAAAAATTCATAGAAGTTTTTATGATTCATGCAAATATTTCTAAAAAGAAGCTACTAATTTGTTTCAATATCAGATTTAATAATTTAATTCAATGAGTTAGGTTAGGTTTCATTTCATCTCATTAAATTTCATTTTCATTTCATATCAATAAAAAAATTCTGCTGAAGACTTGGCTGTATGAGCATAGTTCCCTTTGCCTACCCAGAATGGGTGAAGAAAACAAAAAAAAACTGCTTGTATCGTAGAAAGAGAATACATAGTATCCTATGTCAATGGCTTGTATTCTTTTACGTTTGGCGCCATTTTCCAAAAATTTTCTTTGCGGGTTTAGTTGTTTGTTGCACAAAATGAGTAATTTCAACGATATTTTATTTGAATTAACACCACCGGAACTCAGTATAATTGCACAAAATGCTTCGGAGAAGATTTTACCGGAAAAGTCAAAAAGTCGCTACATATCTACATACGACGAATTCATTGCGTGGAGTATTAGTTAGTTGAGTTTATTGTGTTTTTATTATTTTATTAAATTGCTTCATTTTTTCGCAACTGTATTAAAAATAGTTGTTCAGTACACGTGCGGAACCGTCATTGCAACTTGTTCCGACTGTCAACCCTCACCTTCGGCTGCGCCTCGGCTCGGGTAGACATTTGTCGGAACTCTTTGCAATGACAGGCTTTCCGCACTCGTAATGAAATATACTATATTATATGTTTGTTATGAAATGGGCAATCTGATAATGTTTTAAGCAACTCACCGAGAAAGCGAGTTTCTTCTCGGACACGGGTTGTCTTGATATCGCATATAATGTGGACACTACCAGTGTCGCCCCCACGGCTAACAAGGCTGTCGGGCCGGGCGCGCCCGCTAGGATCTCTTCACCATACTGATTGATACTTGACATCATTATGAAGGACCAGACACCTGAAATAAGGGAATTGCTTTTAATGAAAAAAAAAACTTGCCTGTTGATACGATAGATGGCGCAGACTCTATAAAAATCAAAATACAAAGAAATATGTATGAATTATAGAATTAAATGAAACTTGAGGATAATTCATGATTTATATAAAAACGGCTCACCTCAATACGTGTTATGATCGGAAAAGCCGACCAGTTTCAGCAGATTTAGACTGCCTTCATCTGGGAGAGTAAAGACGTTTACGCGACGACGTTACGCCTCACACTGTGTGCCTCAGTGTGTGCCTCAGTGTGAGGCGTAACGTCGTCGCGTAAACGTCTTTACTCGCCCAGATGAAGGCAGTCTAAATCTGCTGAAACTGGTCGGCTTTCCCGATCATAACACGTATTGAGGTGAGCCGTTTTTATAAAAAAAAAATATGAATGAAGTTGACTTTTCACCGAGGTCGAACGATCATGCGCCACGTAGTGGCACGTTATTGGCAGTGCCTCCCAATATAATTGTGAGAGTTATAAAACGGACGAGTGTGCTACATGTACAAAAAATACAAATACAAAATAGTTTATTTATACAACGTGTAACAGAAAGGTGTAATCATATTTGAAAAGCTTATTCAGTCAATGGAATAGAAAACCTTTTACTATGGGGTCAAACCTGAAATCTCAAAAAAGAAAATCGGCCCTTCCATACATTTCGGCCTAGTGGCATTGCATTTTTCTATGAAGGGAGTTTTTTTTTTAGATTTACAGGATTTGTTTCGTAGTAAAAGTTGTTCTAAGCAATTGACTGAATAAGCTCTTCAAATATGGTTACACCTTTCTGTTACACCTTGTATAAACAAGTTTTTGTAAACAGTACGTAGGGTTTATATAAACCTGTAACCTAATGTTATTACAATAACTTGCTTGCAAAAAATGTTGAGTTAAAGATTAATGTAAGTTGATGTTAAGTTTAAATTTAAGATTTAGTCTAAGTTAGATTAAATTTAAGTTAAAATAACGTTTATGAATAAGTTTAAATTAATTGATTTTATGAATGTTTAGTTTAAGTAACATTTACAAATGTGTTTAATTAAGTTGAAAATAGGTATTTGCTTAAGTATTCTGAGATTAGGTATAAGATGTTAGTATATTTTCAGTTTCAGCATAGTCTTGTAGTTTCAGCCAGGAAGTGACAGATTTCTTACACTCCAAGTAAAATTTGAGATTTGAAACTTACAGTTTTTTGAGAATTCTGTTTAGTCGATTATATAAAAATATAGATTGAACATTGTATTGGATACTAGCATATTTGGTTTTTACATTTTGGTGTTGTAACACAGTATATGGATTTCGTTTCTTTAATATATTAGGACCTGGTTTGATAGTTTTATGTGTGTCTCAAAAAAAATTTGATCTAGAGCTTTCTTAGCAGCTAACTGGTCCTCTAAAAAGGCCGTTTTGCATGAATCACATTATGATTCTGTTCTAATGCCGTCTCTTTTGCACGCGTGAAAATACTCTGACTCCATCCTACTTTCAAATCATTTTATGATTCACCCAAGTCGGCCTTTTTAGATCCCCAGATCACTTATCGGACACTTACCGTACAAAGTGACGAGTACAGATACCATCAGTGAGCTCAGTCTAGTAGGTAGCGGATGTTTGTCCACGTTGATCAGTTGCTTCACAGTTGAGCTTACTGACCACTTGATGGGCTCACTCGGGTTGTGTACAGATTGGGTGCGCTCGTATCTAGAACAATTCGATTAGATTAAATTATGTTAAGGTGTGTTAATTCGAAAACCATTTCGAGATTTTGGTTTATTAAGCCGTATTTTAGAACATGTAGTCTAAAATATACGAATATTTTTACGAAAAAGCTGCAACTTCCATTTGCCTTCGTGTGACGTCACTTAAGAAATAGCTGTTTAGGAATGGGTTCTTTGCTATATAGATAAATTTATAATAATTTGCTTCCGACTGATTTGACTGATGGATGACAGATGAGTAGACTGACAGAGACAGGCCACTTTTTTTAATAATCAATCACACATCACAATCAGTATAATGTCTAAAATTCTCAAGTGACGTCATATCCGACAATTCTTTGAAAATTATAAAAGAATAATGGTTAATTTATATACCAAAATAATGAAAACTATATCCTAAAATGGCGCATATTCTATGAAAAAGAATATTTTTGATATTAAGCTATGGGAATTATCAAATTATATAATAAATAGAGTTTAAAAGCTTCGCCACAATTTCAGCGCTTGACCGTTTGCTGCACACTAAATACTAGGCTGAATGGATTGAAGCAAGCCCAAATATAACAATTCCACTATTTTGGCGCAAATTGTTAAAGAAAGTACGTGAAACTGATACCTCTAAAGGCGACTTTTTGGCGCTAGGATCTGTGTATAAATAAAAATCCAATAATCTGAAATTTTATTCTCAATACCGTGATGTTTCATTTTCAACTACACTTGCTTTTGACAGGATATTTTTGGTCTTTTGCAAAATAGCATTTTCAGAGGCGTCATCACACCCAAACCTCCATACAAACGCTGTCACCACATTGTGGGGTGTCTATGGAATGTTATTATAGTGTTTTAGACTGAGTCAATTAACATAATCTAGATCTATGTTTGAGTCGAACTAAACATCGTGAAATTAGAGTAATATCTTAACAACAAGCTATTTTCTTATCCCTTGGTTAAAGTAGATATAAGTAATTTGATGTATAGTATAAGTTTATGTTAAAAAAAAAAGACATGATCTTGCCAAGTTTCTTGCCCGTTCTTCTTAACAAGAGTAATCGAATGGGCGGAGGTAGGCATGTATTTATATATGTAACCTATTACTATGTAGTATATAGGATGGGATTTGGTCGGCTGCCTGGATTCGTGCTGGGGGCTCGGTTGGTGATCATTGAACCTGTTCCTGGTCCCTGGCCGGGTCTCCGGTATGGGTTCGGGCGGTTGATTGGATTTCACCTTGTATAATAATATTATACCTATAATTTTAATCGTATATATATTGCTACATAAATTAAAAAAACATTTAATCTAAGTAGTTCATGTACATTTATTATTTTATTACATATATTTTTATAAGATTAAAATTTGACTTGTGAAACGTGTATTATATATACCTACTTTGCAAAATAAACTTTTTGAATTTGAATTGAATTTGACAAACCCCTAAAATACGTAAATTTAACGGTTTTTTACCAAAAGTGTAGCTGAATGTGCTTTTTATTGTTTTAGACAAAATCAAAAAAATAATACAAACACCGAAAATGTAATCTAGATTAACCAAAAATAATGTTTGAAAACGTCCACAGTCTTCCCAAAAGGTGGTTTCTGCTATCTGCGGAAACTTTAAATGACTAGCCTTAATTTAAGTTTTTTATCTATTGTTACTAAAATAGTCGCTAGTTTTCCAAAATAAGTAATAAATAAATAACAAGTTTTCAATTTGGCGCCCGCGAGGAAATCGGCACGAATATTGTCCTTTATTAATAATAGGGTATTTAATCCTAGTTTATAAAAAAAATTATAAAATCATAATTTTTAAATAAATTTTAATTAAATTAAAATTCCTGGCAAGTTTCATGAAGCGTGCACCTTATAGCGAAATGAAACAGCGTGACATTTGGCCACGCCCACAACAGAGTTAGTTGGTCGCGTCATTATTCTTAAGAAGTGAACGTAGCCTTAAAAAAACAATAGTAACAAACAAGTTTGATTCTTTATAAAGTGTTTATCAGTAAACGATTGCTAATCTAGCGCTGAAAATTAGCACGACTGGTGGTACAATCATTAAAGGGAGAAAAAATAATCATGATCCAGATGTTTATTATGATGATGAATATTCTCGTAGCTTTGTTTACCTCAATAGAAGAACGCAAGAGGCCACCATGGAGTAAGCCAGTAACGTTCCAATAGACATCATGTGAATAAGTTGTTCCAACTCGAAAATCATAGCCAATGTTCCTGAAAATAGAAAAGGACTTTGTGAAGCATAAATCGTATATAATGAACGGCTCTCACACTGAGCAAACATCTAGTTTGTTTTAACATATTAATAGCAACATCAAACTATAAGCCTATTTTAGTTCATAATTAATTTATTGCATTCATGTAGTACAAGTTGGCATTAATAATAATAACACGTGTAACACCACTCAATTAGATGGCGCTAGTGGAATCACCTACGCTCTCACATCTTATACCTTAGAAGACCCGTCTACCATAGTTACGCAATTTTCAGACAGATGGCGCTGATTGTAGATAGCTAGCGCAATCGTTTGGTCGACTCAGAATAGTGACCTCCGGACCGTAACCAAGCTTATGTATCGAAAGTAGGAACTAGTCCTTCCTGCACACTATACGCTTTCACCACTGTTGAGACGTCATAGTGTCATAGTACTAGCTGAAATACATTGCCGGCTCGAGTGTACCCTGTTAGGATGCACTAGACCAGTATTGTACTCGAACGTATTGTAAATTGTATTCTCTCACGTCATAAATAATTAGTCACCATAACTTTGGGCTGTCTATACTTCGTCCCCCCGCATCCTACGTCATACATGTATTATAAAGTTCAATTACATGATACTCTTTGTTGGGCATAGCAATATATTTGCAGTGCCTGCTTAGAAAATAAAGATACAAAACAATTACAATTTACATTTAATAAAATTCGGATTCGGCCGAAAGCAACAAGCGGCGCATATATGTCAGCTTAGATAGCTGCTACATGTTTATGCCGTTTGGGCGTCGAGACTTTGGGCCCGTGGGGTCCAGAGGCAAGACAATTATTTAAGGAACTTTCAACGCGCCTGGTCAACGTCTCGGGTGACCAGAGGGCTGGCGCTTACCTCGGCCAGAGAATAAGTCTGGCCATCCTAGGCACCCTACCGAGGGACAGTGATCTGGATCCAGTTTTTTATTTGTAATTTTTTTTTAATTGTAGTTATTAATAATATGATTGTATTATATTTAATAATTAACTGTAAAATAATATTAAAATATATAACAATCCTTTCCCAGAAAAATAAAATTTACATAAATTAATTGCGTGATTTTTGATTAAAATTAACTAACATGAATTCGATAATTTGACAGAAAAGTATTTTTCTGTTTATTACTCGCAATTATGACGTTAATTTTTACAAATTATAATTATTATAAATCTTATATTAGACCAGATTGCTTAATTACTAAGAGTAGGTGAAATATTATATCTTTTAGTTAAATCACCTTGGATACACAGCAGCCAGAGCTGGGTGTAAGTTCTAGACGGAACCCTTAAAATCTAAATAAGGTAAGGACAATTAATTTTTGCATACTCCACGGAATTCAGAAAAAAAATCAAACTTACCAGTAAATAACCCCGCAATCATAGTTCCAACCAAAGGTGTCTGGAAGCGTTCTGATACTCTTCCCATAAACTTGAAGAGGAGTCCATCTGAAGACATGGCGTAGATAATACGAGGCAGTGGGAATACTGCTCCTAGCAAACTGGAAATAGAGTACAATCGTACATTGTTCACCGAGGGAAGAAAGGGGAAGATTACCAACAAGGGCCTCAATACACACGGGTTGGGAATCGCACTTTCTCCCGAGTGATACATAGTGCTTTATACTACACCTGCGAGGAAATAGTATAATTTTACTTTTAATCAAGATACAATAAAAGAAACCGACTGACTCGCGTGCGACTGTCACTTTTTATTTCCTTCTTATTTTTTATTATGTACAGGAAAAGCAAGTGGCCAGTATCATTTTTCGAGTTTTATGTACGAGTTCGCAAAATAATACTAGCCACTTGGCCACTTGCTCATTCTTTATATTATTAAAAAAAAAACAGCACGTTAACAATGGATTTGCATATACTTTTTCTGCCCGCTCAAGCACGTTAACAATGAATTTTCATACACTTTTTCCGCCCGCATATTTGTATGACAGTAATGACGTATTTTCTGCATCGTTTTCAAAAAAAGTAAAAAGGTACTTTCCGAGCAGGTGTAGCATAAATTATATTAATTACGTATTAAAGTCTGTTCACTCAGATAGCTCCGCTTTTGAAAATAGTCGCCCGCGGATAGCTCACGCGCCGCCAAAAGAGATCAAAGGATACCGACACCGACTTACACACGCACGTCAGTCTGTCTACATCAGTGCGTTACGGTGAAAGGTATTTTGTTTTGATATTTTGCGCATCGGAAATGTTTTTCCGTCCGTGGAAAGATAGATATTTTTAGGATTACATACCATAACAAAGGGTGTACCGCAGCTATGTGAGTGAACATACTTTATTTTCTAAGTAACCGGCATGTAACGAAAATTTGAAACTTGTTACCTGGAGCATAAAGCGCAGATTGCTCCAACACTCACAGCGTACTTCGCCCACGGCCAGCCAAGTTGATCATACACAAATGGGAATGGAGCCTTTTCATCCTGAAAACCATATTTCATCCTGTCACTCTTTGAAAGTCAAATGTTAGGTTAGGGTCGATTGGACAAAACTTTTCAATTGTTTTAACCCGCCTAATGTCACAGGGCGCGGTCAGGCTCCATATCTATTCTTCTTCCTTTGTGAAAGTCATTAACTGAACGGACATCGTACAGTCAGATAGGGCCAGGCCCGGATCTAGGGGGGGGCACTTGCACCGGGCGGCAAAGGCCAGAGGGTGGCAAATTCGTGACCTCACTGTTTTCCATTTACGCCCTTATAAGTTTTGTCGTCAATTTGAACGCACGTTAACCAGTGCGCAATCTGGAATCGAAACTCCATACTAAAACAGTTACATGTTCAAGTAGCGGGAGAAATACCTAATCGCATTTTAATAACATTTTAATTAGTTTTAAAATCAAGTCTGTTGCTTCTTTTTATCTTTTGTTTTGCATCTTTAACTTTAAGGTTTTTCGTTTTATACTCATAAATATACATAACATAATCTAATGTTACATTTAACTTAATTAAGTTTGCTAAATGTACCTATAGTTTAATGAATGGCTGACGCCATCATGACTCCTCTTTTATAAAATTGTTAAATCTATCTGGTGGAGATTTTTTATCGGCATTTAGTTGTATAAGAACATTTCTATTAATTAATAGTTATTAATATTATAGTATTAATAGTTAATTTTGAAGAATTAATGTATAATTGGTATTGTGTTATTTTTTAAGACTACTTCTGTAGCTATATGCAATGAATGCTAAGTAATTTTACAATTTCTTGACGTGTAATCTTAATTATGAATAAAAATGTCTTATGTCTTATTGTAATAATTTTGCTGTAAATCTTCCTAAAAGAAAATAAATAAATAAAAATAAATAAATCGCTATTATTCAGATCCTACCTACGTGTTAATTTTCTGAATAATAAAATTTGAATAATTATGACGATATAATACACTCTCTGGCACGGTTTTAGAGACATGATCTTGAATGCAGAAGTGAAGTGATTCCTACGCAGAAGTGATTTATTCGGTCCGTCCGTACAAAATTGTATGCACAGATCTCTTCTACATCGTTTCTCGTGCCTTTAAAACCGTGTCGGGGAGTGTACGAGTAGATGATTTTGCGAAAAAAAAGGGTAGGAAAATTATATTTTGATTATTTGATTATTAACTTCGTTGTTTGGTGTAGAATTCTCACAGATTTCCGTTTTTTTTATTAAAATAAAGTTTTAAAAATAATTTTTCTTTTTTTTTAACAAGGGCGCCAAATTAGTCCTTTGCACCCCCTGTAAAAATATGCAAGGATGCTGGATAGGGCTCACTACCCATTACGCTGGGATGTACAAATCATCGGTGATCGGTGAAACGTACACACTTAATGTAGCCTATACATATATTACCTGCATATAATAGGGTATCATAAGCGTCAGAACAGAAGACACCCCGCAGTACGCCAAGAAGACCACAAGCAAAGACGCTACGACGGCGAAAGGAATTGTCTTCTGAGGTCTTCGCGCTTCCTCGCCCGCTGTGGCTACACAGTCGAAACCTGGACAAGTTATTGGATATCATTAGTGCTACTTCTGTTGTGGTAAAGTCTTCTGTTGAGGTTTTGTCGGCCGGCTTTATACCGCTCAAGTCAACTGCAATTTTCATATTAACAAAATTGTCAAAAAGAAAGAAAAATGAAGTTTTAATTTTGCACATTTCTTACATTAATACATATATTCACGCCTGTCTCCCACAGGGATAGGCGAAGACTACCAATTTCCATTTGCTACGATCCAGACACACCTCTTTCGCTTCTTCCACATTCATTAATCTAGTTATACAAGCTCTTCTATTCCGGGTACTTTTGACATTGCCCTTCTTCAGTATGTCGCCAAGCATACCTCCTTCTAGGGCGGCCTGGTCGAACTGTACCTTCCACTTGCGCACCATAAATTTCTTTCGTCACTCTACTTTCATTCATCCTCTCTACATGTCCAAACCACCGAATCATTCCTTTTTCTATTCTAGCCACTAGATGTTCTATTTCTATTCTAGCCACTACATCATCGATATTTTTCACTCTATCATTAAATTTTAAGCCACACATACTTCGTAAGGAACGCATTTCCACATTTCTTACAGATAATATTGGTTTTTGTTTCATATTAAAATAACATATTTAGTAAGAGCCCTTTCATAGAATTTAGACAGCGGGACGAGCGGGGTCCTTAAAAGTCTAGCGATGTTAAACTCTTGTATAAAATGAAGTTATGCTTACCGATAAAACCATAGAAGCAGACAGCAGCTCCTTTGATGATCCCCGCTAGTCCATAGGGCGCGAATCCACCGCTACCAAAGTCTTTAGTTTCAGACTTGGGCACTTCTGATGCCGGGATGCGCCAGTTTTTTGTGTCCGCTAGAGGGGAAAATACACTTAAATCGTGTAACATTACACGAACATTTGTAACTGTACACAAGCTGTTGTAAATATCTTAAAATAATGCTTGTATAAAGTTGCAACATAGGTTTGTATTAGATTCTAGACGACGCCCGCGACTTAGCTCGTTGGGAACGCATTTTCGATACAAAAGCTTACATCCCGTTTCACCCTAATCTTGGAGTTTTATATATGTCGTCGGCAGATCGCATTTGGGCATATCATGGTCTGCCTGGGCAGATCATATTTCTGTTAAAACTAGGAAGATCGCCTTGCTCCGCTCCACTTCACTCGGCTCCCTAAATTTATTTACATGTAAACTTAACACGCTGCTTCTCGTTCAACTCGCTGTCGCACCTATTTTTGACCTTTGGTGAAAGACTTTGGTGACATATATACACATAGATAGATTTCGATAATAGTGGTAAATGTGGCCTAAAAATTCTATGAACGATATGTTAGAACGTATGAGCTGTGGTCAATCGCACTCCTCATAAGGTCATCGTTGCTTGCATTCGGGGTTTCGGGCATTGCGTACGTACGAACTTGTCTAGCTATAGTTTATTGAAAGTATGCGTATTGTTTTGTATGCCCCAGCTTTACAAAAGAAACTGTTCCATTAACCTTTCTCAAGTGACATGAGCTAGTGATCTGAAATCAAATTTATTATTTTGGAAACCGCTTTTAATACCAAGTAATTTAATTTTTTGCAATATTTAAATAAGAGTTCCTTAAGGTGGATGGTCCAAGGCAAACTTCATACAAACTTGTGGGAACCAATAACGACGACAGAAGTATTATTATTTAATTCTGTTAACTTTTTCCACACGTTCCATCGACTTTACAGCCGCAAATAATCGGTTTTTTTACAAAAACTTTTTTAGAATCTAATTTTTTTATTTAAAACTTTTGTAATCCAATGTATGAAAGTTTTAAATTGCAAAATTAGACTGTTAAAACATTTTAAGAAAAATTGAATATTCGCGGGTGTAAAGTTAATGGAACGTGTGGAAAAAGGTAACAGAATTAAATAATAATACTTCTGTCGTCGTTATTGGTTCTCACAAGTTTTTTATCAAAACTACCTTGGACCATCCACCTTAAACAGCAACACTTTTATCTGTTATAAATTGAACAAGAAAGGCCCACTACAGAGTCAAAAACTGAGGCATAAATACGCACAACCAATTTAAAATAGCTGTTTCTACATTACCTTTAAAACATCCAGAAATTATGACAAAGAGCACTACGCAAAGGTTGACGCCCGTACAGAAGTTGTTGAACTTTGTCGACTCTTTCACTCCGAACGCAAGCGCCACTACGACAAGAAAAAACAAAAATATTAGTCAGTAGATCTACCCATGACTTTATTACAAAACACTAAGTTGCAATATCATGCGACCCAGGTGTCAAGTTAGTTTGGACTTCTAATGGTCAATAGCCTTGATCATACTCGTATTAATAGATTTGCACCGGTATAAACCAGAATAGTAAATCTCCATCGCTTATTTCCAGAATCGATTTAATTTATCAATGTATCTTTTCATATCTAACATGATTCTATGTCATACATAATTCTTAAAATATTTATAGCACACCGTGCGTAAAATGACTCACACTCGTCAGAAAACGTTTCGCTCTCGTATCGTAATGTACTATTTTGTAAAGATCTAGAACTCTTAAGGATAGTTCACAGTCGCTTTAGAAAATTTTGCGTTTCTATTGTATTTTATCGCAGTTTTTTTTTACATTTACGCATCGGTAACGCCGTATAATGTCCTATACTAGTTATCAGAGCCTTTCAGGGATGGCATTTGTATATTCGAACACAAGAAAATCCATTACTATAATAAACAGAAATGTACCACTTACCAGAAAAGATCATGATGACAGAAAAGGCGAACAAATCCGGATATCTAGCCAAGTGTGGGGTGTCTAGAGGCATGGCGGCCGATAAGTGGGTTGATATTGCTTTGTCCAGCAGAGAATCCAGGTATTCACTTAGCGCTTTTACTACTGATGCCGCTCCTGAAAAGACAATTTAATTATGAAATTATGTTACTATTTAAATATGAATAAAGATCCATTTTACTCTTTTCAATGCATGTGCTCGTAAAGGCCCACTTTTTATGCATCAAAACCGAACAGAACGTCGATTATTTTGCCCTAGAGCTTTATTATTATTATTATTTTTTTATTATTTGTTTGCAATGGTTGGCTAACCTGCAGTCTTTCCTGTGTACCATAGATGTTATACTTTTTTTTCCACTGTTTAACGGCTCTGGATACAATCCTTTTGAGCCAATCATAATTTAAAGTTCACAAGATTATATTTGTTTTCATTTCAATCGTCCTCGTAATTTATTCCTTTGCGCCCTTGTAGAATTAACTACTATTTTGAGCTTTATTTCTCTATTGAGGATAGTTAATAATCATATAAAACATATTCAAATTCGATATATTTCGGTCAACGGTATGGGTCCGTCATCTGTCGAACAGAAGAAGGTATATTTACGACATCGTGACGATATGTATACAGGATGTTAAGATAAAGTTGCGGAAGTTGGAAACAGGCGATAGATTTAAAAAGTTATTTAAACCTATAACCTGAACATAAATATACTACATACATAAATAAATATGTACTAACGAACAGTACAGAACAGGTTTGCGGAAGTACATTCCAGAGTCGAACAGCAAGTAAAATATGTTGCTATCAAGCAGTGGCGTATTTTAAGATTTGGCGCCCTGGGCCTGTAAGGTTTGTCACCCCATTAACTAACGAGAAAAATGCAAAAATATTTAAATTATAAATT
Source organism: Ypsolopha sequella (assembly GCA_934047225.1). Lineage (NCBI taxonomy): Eukaryota > Metazoa > Arthropoda > Insecta > Lepidoptera > Ypsolophidae > Ypsolopha > Ypsolopha sequella. The sequence goes on along the minus strand of OW203996.1, from coordinate 9,174,287 downwards.
AAAATCCAGCAGTGTGTTGATGTGGGCTGTGTGTGATGATAAATAATGTTTCTGTGTTTCTGTGTAAATATAATTCATTTTGCACTCATACTGTAAATTTTATCATTTAACTGTAAGGTAATGAGCTAATTTATGTTTGATATTTTTTATGGTTCTTTAGGTCAGTTTGTGTTTATATTAATGCATTTTATCTGTGTTGTAACTGTTTGTTAACCTGAGTAAATAAATAAAATAAAAATAAATAATGTGGTGGCAGAATAACAGCGTTCCTAATGCCGTTGGTATAGGAACATATGCTGAGTCACCGTCCTTTTTAACAGTGCCATACAACTTTACGTTTAAGAACACTGTACTACTTTGTCCATAATGGTGTGTTAAATAAATGTCTTTTTATTTTTATTTATTTATTTTATTTATTTAATATTTACATATTTTCCGATGAATATATTTTTGTAATTACAGTATTAAAGTCAAAAAGCAATACAATTAAAAGACGAATAAACCAGATAGGTACCAAACGATTGATAATAAAAAGCGCCCAAAGCTGAGTGCGAGGTGCAGCTTGCGCCGCCCTTCGCAAGCCTGCCGCCCCGAGCCATGGTCCTTTTGGCCCTATGGTAAATACGCCACTGTTATCAAGAGTTTATTTTATAGTTATAAACTACTCACCGATGATATACTCCAGTATGAGGTTCCATCCGATGATGAACGCTATGAACTCCCCCACACACACGTAGCTGTAGACGTAAGCTGACCCAGCCTTCGGTACTCGGGCACCAAACTCCGCGTAGCACAGACCTGGCGTCAGAAGAAACCATATAACCCATCAATTTAACTGTGGTCTTTGAGCTGTCAAATTTCTCATATGCGGGCGGGTGAATTCGCTTAGATTAAATTATGTTAAGGTGTGTTAATTCGAAAACCATTTCGACGTTTGATAAGTCATATTTTAGAACTTGTGGTTTAAAAAACCTCACGATGATGAGTATTTTTACGAAAAAACTGCAACTTCTATTTACCTTTGTGTGACGTCACTTGAGAAATGGCTGTTTAGAAATGTGTCCTTTGCTAATCAAGATAAATTTATACTAATTTGACAGCTGGATGACAGATGAGTAGACAGACAGAGACAGACCACTTTTTTTTATAAGCAATCACACATCACAATCACTATAATGTCTAAAATTCTCAAGTGACGTCATATTCGACAATTCTTTAAAAAATCGTAAAAAAGTAATGGTTAATTTATAAACCAAAATAATGAAAACTTTGTCTTAAAATGACGTAAATTCTATGAAAAAATAAACTTTTACAAATTAGGCCATGGGAATTCAATACTAACATTGACAGCTCGAAGGGCACAGTTAAAAAGATGGGGTTATACACATACAAAGAAAAATATTCGCAAAACGAAGAGAAATAGCATCGATTATATGTTTTACGAAACTCGGTAGCACACCTGTCATGTAAGCAGGAGGTCACCATTTCAAATCCTGGTCCGAGGAATTTTTTCTAAAATATTTGTGCTTTTAGATTTGTTTCTGATTAATGGCAAGTTTGTAATGCACTCTAATAATAATTAGAAATAGCATCATAGAATAAGGGTATTTATGCGTGATTCTTTATGCGTGAAGCATGAACCTAATACCCTAACAGGACTGAGTACTTGTTTCAAAAAACGTGAAGAACGAGAAGTCATACTAGATTATTTCATCTCTGTCTAAGTAGTGTAACCATATTTAAAAATAATTGATTGAGACCACGTGTAGTAAAAACCGTATTCAAAACATTTATTTTATTGGTTTAAAGTCTTCTTCTTTAAAATGGCGGCTGCAGACTACTGTATTTTTGCACTTTACTTCGTTTCCTAAAACTTCTAACCATTTTCTTCGGATATTTTCAGTTTTTGGAAGACTGTAATGTAAAACCCAATATCATGGTTACTCTAGCGGTATCAATGTAAACATGTATCATTTCTCCGAGAAAACGTTGTAATTATGCCTTACCTATGAAACGATATCCCACAATTCCCAAAAATTTGGCTTCTGCAGCCCTTCACGCTGCATGCTTTAACCATTTTTGCAAAAAATTATTAATTTTACAATTTAGTTTTCAAATGTCACGGCCGTGGCGCCATTTTTAGATAAAAGGGTTACCAGTTTGCAAGCATAAGAATAATCCCAACTTTATTATGGAATGATTGATCTTACATTTACGGATAAAACTAAATGTAAAACATAAATAAACCTAACAAAAAAATAGTGACGGACTTCAAATGTAACTGCAGCCATTCGCTAAAAAGCTTAAAATAATTATAAAATGACCGATGGTACCGAAATAACACTCTTTCCGCCTTCTTTCTTCCTGAAAAATATGTTCTCTAGAAGTCGGCGCTCTTATATTGGTTTCTGTGTTGCTATAACCAAGGGAACGCGGTGACTTTTAAAGAACATATTTTTGAGGAACAAAGAAGTCGGAAAAAGTGTTATTTCAGTACCATCGGTCATTTTATAATTATTTTTAACTTTTTTGCGAATGGCTGCAGTTACATTTAAAGTCGGTTACTATTTTTTGTTAAAAGTTTATTATTTTACATTTTTTAGTGTTGACGGGTCAAATTGTGTAATGTGGATAGTTCTTGTAAACGCGCTGTTGATATAGAACGAAGGACAAGTAATAATTGGTTATATTTAATAAATACCCTGTAATCAGCACCCTAATACAAACTGATTGCCGTAATCTCAAGTTATGTGCTGTCACCCGTTGAGGAGTTCTATGGTAATGAGGCCAAGATCAAAGTTCAGGTGGAGAAATTACAATTTACAAGTAGTACTCGGCAATCACTATCCTAATAAAAAGCGATTGCCTTAATCTTGAGTGGTATGCTGTCTTTCGTTAAGGAGTTCTATGGTGGTGAAGCCAGGATGGAAGGTCAGGTGGGTATTGTGATAATTTCCAAGAAATGCCCGACAATCAGCACCCTACCAAAGTGATTGCCGCAATCTCGAGTTAAGTGCTCTCATTCGTTAAAGAGTTCTATGGTAATGACTTAATAAGACCAGGATCGAAGGTCAGGTGGAAGATTGACAATTTCCAAGTAATACTCTGCGATCAACATCGTAGTACAAAGCGATTTCCTTAATATCAAGTGGTACGCTGTTACTTTCTGAGGCGTTCCACTGCCTATCTCTGAAAACTTTCATCAGATCATGGTCAATCTTAAAATGGGACCTACCTTGAAGAAATTTTTTCCAAACAAAAAAAGAATCATTCAATTCAGTTCAGAATTGACGGAGATAAGGAATAACATACCCAAAAAAAAATACAGTCGAATTGAGATCCTCCTCTTTTTTTCAAGTCGGTTAAAAAAAAAAGCATTTACTAAAAGCTAAATACTATAAAGTCGTTGAAAAACTAAATCGTGAAAAACTCAAGCCTACCATCGCAATTTGTTTTTTTTGTGATGGCAACTGTGCGAGTAGGACACAGGCATCGACTGTGTGTTGTCCCGCTCGGCACGTTTTCTCTAGTTGGTTATGTCATAATAAAATAACTTTTAACTGTATGAAATAGAGTCTATTTTTCTACGCATAACATCCTTCAGTGCTCAATCCAGTTTACGTATACATTCATGGCATGAAGACCATAAAGCTGAAACTACTAAACTGAAGCTGACACGGGGATTCCGATGAATAAGTCTAGATGCATTATTTCTATACATGAAGTATGGTCGTCGAACTTGGAGAGAAATATGGACGCACAGCTTAAGGGTCCGTATAAGGTCAGATGAACAACATCAAATAACAATTTCACATTGTTTAACTTTGTCAATAGGTTTAATAAAAATAATATAGATAGTAGACTATACTAGAGTCTATAGGGCTGATCTAAACATTTTGGAAAAAATGCAAAATATTTAAGATCGCTCATTAAAAAAAACCTAATGTTTTTCGAGTGTTAAAGGGGCCTTCCCTAAATTATACAGGCTTGAAATTTGTATTAAAAATAAGTGAACTATAACTCCATCTAAACATTTTAATAATTTCATCTAGAAGCAAAGTTATTAAATAAAAACGCAGTTTTTCGTAAGCAGTTTATTTTATGCATAAACGTATTTTTAATAATATTATGGTAGCTTCAAAATAATTGGATTTTCCATAAGAATAGTTAAAAATAATTAATTTAATTTTTCTAAGTGCACTCTTATCGAAAATCCAATTATTGTGAGGCTAACATAATATCATTAAAATACGTTTATACATATAGTAAACTATTGGTATAGATTGCTTTTAGCTAAAAGTTGTATTTTGGCCGATATAATTATTTCTTAATATTTTGTAACAAATGCGGAGAATCGAACCAGCATCTCATTTATTGCATTGACCTAAAATTTTACCTTTCATTTTGCACTTACCAGCCAACATAGAAGCAAAAGCCGCCAGCAAAAACGACAATATAACCGCTGGCCCGGCATAATTCTTCGCAACATCACCAGCCAGGACATAGACACCCACTCCCAGGGTGCTGCCGACGCCCAGAGCCGTCAAGTCCAAGGCTGAGAGGACCCTGGCGAGCCTTGCTGTACCCTCTTCTGCCGCTTTACGCCTACTGAGGGCCCGGTATGTAAGGGAGAGGGCTCGAGTGGCACCAGCGCGGATGCCGCCTGAAAGAATATTTGGTTGCACAGATTTTATATCATGAATGCTTTACATATAGACTTTGAAGCATTGCCTTTATTCATCGTCTGAAAATGTATAATTAAAATATATTTGTACACAATAACCAGAAATTAAAAAAAAACTGTTTTCTGTTGAATGCATAAAATCGATTTCCTGCACAATTTTCTTATTCAATGCAAGTTTCATTTACCTATAAATACCTACTAATAATTATACAAATATTATCTATACAAATAATATTGAATGTTTGAATGAAATTAGTAATTTATTTTATTATTTTATTTTTAAAAAAGCGGCGGCGGTAGCTCAGGGGTAGAACGCTGGCCTTTCAATCTTGAGAACTAGTTTCGATCCCCGGTCGGGCATGCACCAATGAGTTTTTCGGAATTTATGTGCATAGTATTTATTCGTACTTACTACTTGCTGAACGGTGAAGGAAAACATTGTAAAACTGTGCATGCCCTAAAAGCGTGGATTTGTGCCCGAAGTACGGCGATAGAGCTCACCACTCATCACGTTGGGACGTAATAATCGTCGGTAAAACGCGGGTGTACCGAGTATGGAATGTGACTTGCATTTCACACTTCACACTTGACACCTCTGACACCTCGGGGATTCAGGTCGTGACGATATATATTATTATTGTACTGACTAACCACTCAACGGATTTGAATGCGGTTTTCCTATTACCATAGTGACCCTGGTCAACATGTAGGCTACAAGGATAAAATAACCGCTAAGCCGAAAACTGTCAATAATTGAAAGACACTTCCACGCGAGCGAAGCCGTGGGCAAAAGCTAGTTTAATACATAATCTAAATACGAACACAATTTAAAAACAGTTTTAGTGCATATTTAACAAAATTTACTTAAGGCTCTATATGTTACGAAAGTGCTGCCACTTTAGAAAAAAATACATTATTTACTTACTAGAATAATTATTGAAAATCTGAAAATTATTGAAAATAGTTTTCAAAGACAACGTCTTTGATGAGCTAATTTTTAAACTTTTGCTAAAAACGGCTATTGGCATAAGTTAAAATTTTAGCTCATCAAAGACGTTGTCTAAAAAAACTGTGCTATTTAAAAATAGTTCATTACTACATCTACGTATTTACTTGAACAGATTATCAATAATTATTCTAGTAAGTAAATAATGTTTTTTTTTTCTAAAATTGCAGCACTAACGCAACATATAGCGCCTTAAATGATAAATGAACAAAATATTAAACATCTTACCCAAAATTGCCCAAAACATAGTTCTTAATAGTAACTTTCAACTATCTGGACAACCAACCAATCATAACCAACTCTTGCAACTGTATCTTACAATATGTCTGCCGTATTAAAAGTAGGATACCCTTTTCATTGATCTAATGAAATGTAATCAGTTTGATTGGTTACAGCGACACCCATCAATTGATTCTGAATATTTCAGAATGTTGGTCAGTTGTGACTTATGAATTATAACAAGCCCAATATAAATGTGCCTTGTTAACCATTTTACCACAAAGGCTTACTTACATGCAAAGTTGACCTTATGTTGTTAATCTTGTTATCAGTTAGCACAGTTGTAAATGGCTTGAGTTTTGAGTTCACCTGCAGCCCATTTACCGTATTTCTTTGCAGCGTTAATTTGGTTCTAATCAGGCCGAAGTTTACGTTAAAGATGTCATTTTTGTAGGCGAGACTTGGAGTATTATTTTTTAATTTTTTGTTGCTAATCATACGCGTATTATACATATATTAAAGCACTCCCCATGTGCTAAATTATCAAAAAATTAAGAACTTCTACATTTCTTAGGACTATGAAATTGGGCATGTAGATAGTGACTATATGGTAATTAAAAAAATATATATCTGTTATACCAAATTACGCCTACAAAAACGACACGTTTGATGTAACGTCAGCGTAATTAGAACTAAGCGCTGCATATAAGTACGGTAATTAGGCCGCTATTTGCTTACAAATGGAAGAATATGTCCAAAGTAACAATATTCTTACATTGTTATATATGTATTCAGTAAGCAGGTTAACTAGGGCATTTGATTTGATAGGTTGTCGATTATCCGGATTTGTAACAAATAATTAAGAAATAATTATAATGACCAAAATACATTTTAAACTCTCGCGTTTCGTACACATTATAACATATATAATCGGGTCTACCGCGATCAATTTTTACCTTTTTACGAAAAGGGGACACCCGACGTTTCGAGACAGTTGCATGTCTCGTGGTCTACGGGAAACTGGCAAGTATGGCGAGGCGCAGTGATGAGATGCAGGTGACGACCGAAGTATTTTCCTTGTACCCGCAAAAACACTTTAGTCTTTAGACGGTAGACCGTCGGTAGACCCGATTATATATGTTATAATGACCAAAATACAATTTTTAGCTGAGACAACTTTTAACAATTGTTTGCTATATGATGCATAAACATATTTTAAATGATGTTATGGTAGCTTCAAAATAATTGGATTTTCCATAAGAGTGATATGAGATTATTTTCGGAATTTAAGGCTGGTATCATAACCACAAAATAGATACAACCAGAAGGTTGACTCAGCGACGGAGCGAAAACAGACACATACATGCATAGACGCGTACGTACGATGATCTCGGCAGAATTTTGTATTGGCAATCACCCGAGTATCTTCGAGATCGTCATACGTACGCGTCTATGTGTGCGTGCGCCTGTTTTCGCCAGTTATTCGGAGTAAACATTCTGTAAAAGCCAATTGTTTTATAGCTATTGCAATAGGTGTCATTAAAAATATGTTTATGGATATAGCCAACTATTGTTAAAAGTTGTCTTAGCTGAAGGTTGTATTTTGCCATTATAATTATTTCTTAATATTTTGTTACAAATCCAGAGAAATGACCCTTAAACCTGGCAAAGTTACCTTAAAATCTTGAATTGAATGTAATACATTTATTTAAAAGACACGAAAGCATAATCTATTTACAACACATCTGCCAAACCATGGGGTTTGTAGGCAGATAGCTTCGATTCACATATTTTATTTATTTATTTATTTATAGCTTATTTCTAGGTTAAAATTTTTTACAATAATATTGTTTGTTTTATTAATTTTCTTCTCCTAAATTGTCCTTGACATAAGCCTCTTCCAGGAACCTCCATCTCTCTCTATCCTTTGCCTCGATTCACATATACAGGGTATTAAAATGAAGTTGCGAAAGCCAAAAACTGGCAATAGTATAGTCCAAACGAACAACTTTCCATGAAAAAAATTGAGAAATCAAGAAAAAATATTTGTTGTTACAAACATTTTGATCGGGTAGCTATATAACTTTTCTATGGAACAGCAGATTTTTTTTCTGGACAAGTCTTATCGCCAGTTTCCGGCTTCTGCAACTTCATCTGTATGTATTCACCTTAAATAGTAAGTATTGTTTAGCAGCGGTAGAACGCTCAAGGGTAGAACGCTGGCCTCTCAATCTTGTGATCCAGGTTCGATCACCGGCCGGGCATGCACCAATGAGTTTTTCGGAATTGATGTGCATAGTATTTGTCGTATATACCACTTGCTGAACAGTGAAGAAAAACATTGTAAGGGAACCTGCATACCCTAAAAAGCATGTATTTGTGCCAGAAGAAAGGCAACAGGGTTCACCGCTCATCACGTTGGGACACAATAATCATCGGTTAAACACGGGTGTACCAAGTGTGGACTGTGAGTTATATTTTCACAGTTCACACTCGGAACACCTCTAATACCCCCTCTGGGATTCATGTCGTGACAGTATATATATTGTTTACTAGCTGACTACCGAATGATTTCTGTTTCTGTATGCTATACTGGATTAAACTAATTAGAATAGTTTTTCTGTCGTTCTTTAGCAACTTTTTGACCATGCCATTCGATAAAATAATATAAAAATGAAAAATCGCAGTCATAGAAAAGAGACTACTAATTATTCTTACCGAACTTTGCTTTGCCACATCTACATAAGTACCTATCACCAACCCAGGTCAGTGTAAATTTAGGGGTTATTTTAAAGCCGATTCTGAAGGCGTTAATTTAAGTTTTAGTGCTGTCAAAACTAAAATTTCTTCATAGCAAAATAGTCCTTAGATGTAAGAAACAGAAGTTAAATTAGGTACTTAGTAAATTTTTAGGTAATGACAGCACTATAACAAAAATTAAAGCGTTCAGAATCGGCTTTAATTTAGGACTAAGTGGGGCCGACGCGACGTGAAATATCCTTTTTCCATTCTGAACTCCAACCTAGGGCTGCCATCCGTCCGGGTTTCCCCGGATTTGTCCTAGTTTGGAGGGCGTCCGGGGGCCGTCCGGGGAGGATTTGGAAAAAGATCTGGGTAAAACCCGGACACTATATGTGTCAGGCGTAACCACAATTAATTGAAGGATAATCAATAAATAAAAACAAATCTAAGCAAATAATTCATTCGTTCATAAACCGCATCGAAGCCAACTCCAGCGCGGCAATATAACATATTTATTGTTTAATGAATAATTATTAATGTTGAATGAAAAATATTTGATGAATAAAATGTTTAATAAAAACTTCTTTTTTTTTTGAATATTTGTTTTAGGCGTGTCCGGGGAAAAACCGCAATTTTACCTTAATGTCCGGGGTTTTTGAAGTTTTTGTCCTCTGTCGGCAATTTAGATGATGGCAGCCCTACTCCAACCCAAACCTCTAAGCAAGATTAAAAAAACCGAGTATCAACATTTAAACTACGACCCTTACCATCATCGAACGCCTGACGGACGCTGTAAACACTTCCTGCTTTACTTCTCGGCGGTTCATGGGTCACGTACCCGTTACTACCATCAGGAAAAGTCATTTTTGTAACAAGACACCGCAGCACCTAACCTATTTTGGATTATATTTCAACACTTGAATAACTGCACTATTTGGCTCTGTATCTTACTAATTAACTTTATGAATGTATGACATCAGTTAAAGTAAAGTATACTGATTATGTTTTATGATTTTTCAGTTAAAATTTTTTATTTCAATATTAGACTAATCGCGGGGATTGTGTTGACAATAGTTGTCATTTGACGAAGTGCCTAGCCTAGTGATGGGAAGATTTAGATAGATATCGACAACGGCGACCGACAACAACGTTGTGTTTAGTCGTCTACAGTTCCAGCTTCCTATTTGTAAATTAAGCGATTATATAACTTAGAAACCACTAAAAAAAATTTTACAGTGTAAGTTTTTTTTAATTATCACTTGATAACCAAAAATTGCAGTGATAATTTTAATTAATTTAGTCCGCACGTATTTTTTTGGGCTCGTAGCTCTAAGGCTCGTAGGCACCTATTAAAAGTGAATTTGATTGTTTTATACCATACATAGGTAACAGCTAAATTCTCACTGGAAATATAGGGTAAGTGGGCAGTAACCAACAACTTTTTTGGGATAAGTAGGTAGGTACCTTTTTTATTTTCTCCCTAATTTTGAACAGCTAAATCATATAATATACCATTAGATGACACAATATAAAATATTACTTTACAAAAAAGGGCATCGATAAAGGTTCCGATTACTAAGCGAGTCTCTAATATTAATTAGGCTTTATGTGATTGCGATGTGGCCGCGCCTGCCCACGACATTACGGACTTGGACGGGCTCGAGATCGTGTCCGTCACCTTATCACGTGATTAACTCAGCTGATCGAATTAGAATATTTTGTGTATATTTTCAGGAGTGCAAGAACCAACTCGATAACCTATTAGCTTTTTGTGAATATATTTACGGATAAATTAACCTTATGACACTTTTGCTGTCACAGGTGATTTTAATTTAAAGTTTGTTTTATGGTCGCCTGCTAGACATAATCCTCACTTTTCTATTACTTGTCTTAACAACAATAAACTAGCTCAATCTCTTGCCAATTTTCTTGCATTTACGTCACTTAATCAGTATACCTAATAACATTAAGAACAAAAATAGCCGTAGCCTTGACCTCATCATATCAAAACTGTGATTACACGGTGGAGGGATGCGATCTGAGCGACGCGCTGGTCCCGGTAGACGGACACCATCCCCCGCTGGAGGTGACAGTGCGGGTTGGCACCGCGTGGGTGCTGAGACCTCCACCGCGCGTGCGTTGACGTTATCACACCGCCGACTATCATCTTGTTAGAGATGCATTGGATCGGGTAGACTGGGAGTCGATACTTGATGTTAGCATTATCAATAAAGCCGTATCTATTTTTTACAACACACTTAAAGAAATAATAGCTAAATTTGTCCCTATTGCAACCGATAACCACAGCAGCGCTTTCCCCGCTTGGTACAGCAGTTTTTTAAAGAAAAACTTAAAGCTCACCGTAAATGGAAAACTTATAATCGCCAATCAGATTAAATCACATTTTGTGTTTTGCGGGGTAGACAGAAAGAAGTCAAAGCATCAGATTATAATAAATTTCTTGCACTTACTGAAAACAATATTCACAGTAACAGCAAACATTTTTGGAATTTTGTGAAATCAAAGCGTCTCTCTGGAACTCTGCCCGGCTCAATGTATCTCTTAAACGAAACTGCCTCAGGTGAACCGATGATTGCCGAACTTTTCAGCAAAAATTTCAAATCTGTATTTGACGACGACATCCCGGCTTCTACATTCTCCAATCGTACCGTAATATCCCCTTCTATCCTAAACTTACAGACAATCTTAATTTCCATTGATACTGTGTGCAAATACTGAAAAAACTTAAATACTTCCAAAGGATCTGGCCCAGACAATATTCATCCAATCTTTCTAAAAAAAATGCGTGGATTGTTTATCTCGTCCTTTCTTCGTTATCTTCAATATATCCCTCTCTTCTTGCATTTTCCCATCACTTTGGAAACTATCGTTTGTAGTTCCTGATTTTAAGAGTGGAAATAAACACAATATTTAAGACTACCGCCCCATTTCCAAAATATCTGTCTTGCCCAAACTATTTGAGAAAATCATTTATGATATTATATTTCCTATTGTTCGAGCTGCCATTATTCTTCAGCAACATGGTTTTATAGATAAAAGATCAACTGAAAGTAACGTGTGTGAATTTGTTGGCAAGGTGTTTACTGCAATGACAGATGGTTTTCAAGTGGACGCCGTGTATACCGGTTACTCAAAAGCATTTGATAAAATTTGCCATACCTTACTCATTATAAATTTAAGCTTCGTGAGTTCGGTATACACGGTGACCTTCTCCGTTGGGTGGACAGTTATCTGCACGGTCGATTTCAGGCAGTCACCATCAAGGGTTTCACATCAATCTATGTTCCTGTCACCTCTGGCGTGATCCAGGGATCCTGCCTCGGTCCCCTTCTCTTTAATATTTTTATTAATGATATCATTGAAGTTTTCCAACACTCGTCTTTTCTAATGTACGTGGATGATACTAAAATATTTAAAACTATAAAAATTATAGATGACTGTAATAAACTTCAATCTTATTTAAACAGACTATGCAACTATTGTCAATCTAATCGCTTATATCTCAATGTTCAAAAATGTTTAACAATAGGTAACCTTTACTAGAAAAACCATAAAATTGAATTTCCATGTACATTATTACAAGAAAATCTTATGAAGGTGACCGAGGTGAGAGACCTTGGAATTCTTCTTGATAGCAAACTCTTATTTACACATCAAATCAATAAAGTTACGTCCAAAGCATACCGAATTCTCGGGTTCATACTAAAAGTAAGCAAATCTTTGAAAAATCCTTAATTCTTTGTCACTTTGTTCACCACGCTCTTGTACTCCCTATACTTGAATATGGCTCGGTAGTGTGGAATCCACAATACCAAATCTATATTGACCGAATCCAATCTATTCACAATCAATTTCTGAAATATTTGCATTATAAGTTCCCAGATTATAAAAATCAAAACTTAGAATTACCTCTCAATATCCGTCGTCAGATAAAATATCAAACATTTCTTTACAAAATTCTACATAACATGGTTGAATTGCCTTTCCTCCTCGCGCAGGTCCCTCTTCTTTGTCCCAATCGCAGAACTCGGCATACTCGTAGAAAACTATTTAGCAAACCCTTTTGTCGCACTAATTATACAAAAAATTCATTCATACCTAGAATTTAGGGCAAATATAATGACAATATGCCTACGGTGAAGAAGCTGATATTTTCCATCTCTCACTGTCCAGCTATAAAAAGCTGTTAAATTTGGTAAGCCAATCTTGTAAGATTGTAAGTAGAATATTATTTTTATTATTACTTAAAACATTGACATTTTTAGGCTTTTTGGAATATTGTAAATTTTATTATTTATGTAAGTCAACAATATGATATGTATTTTACTATCAGTGGAAACTTCATTGATCTCAATTTTTTTCTAATTTTTAAGTTGCTATAATTTGTTTTAAAACTGTTTGTTTCCCTTAGAATAAATAAATAAATAAATATATACTAAAGTACGGGTTTTTGTTTGAATAGTGCGCCCTTAATTTGGGGGAACTTTTTAGTTTCCATAACACTCGTATTGTGTGGTGGTACGGAACCTTTTGTGCGCGAGTCCAACTCGCACTAGGCCAGTTTTTTTGTTTTCATTATCCCTGTGTAATTATTAGTATAAGATATTATAGTGAAAAAGAGTTCATCTCTAGAACATTTATTTTCTGGTTACTTTTTTTATCGTAGAAGAATTTTAAAGCTAGTACACCACTAGTGTTGTCAAGCAACACATGGGCAAAATTGCGTCAACTGCGTTCTTATAAAGTATATACCAAGGTTCCGTTTCGAAACGTGAGATCGTCGTGCGAAATTTCACTCGTTTATATGAAAGAGACATAGCCACATACTAGAAAGAGAGAGAACATCTGATTTTGAAACGCTTGCGAGTGATTTCCGTGAAACATCAAAGTCAAATAAATAATCGAAAAATAAACCGAAAATGCTTATTTTAGTCATTATGAAAGGAAAATAAGTGATTTAAATTAAAAATATAACAATACAGATGTTGAATAATTTTTCAAGTTTTGAATTTTGTGCAGAAGCCGGGAAAACACCGAATTAAACATTCAGCTTAGAAATCACACTTGGAAGTGCCACATTCACATTTCCCGGACGCGTTTCACTTTCGTGTAACTATCAGGTAATAGCTCGTTTACCCTCGGATTCACTCGTGTCGATTTCTGAACGCTGCCTGTAGGCTAAAATTTCTTATTCTGAGTTGAAATTTGTATTACTCCGAGTGACACTCCTCGTTTTAAAACGGAACCTAAATCTTTGACTGCGTTCATGTTTTTTTCAGAATGCATCCGCATATTCCGCATTCTAGTGACTGATGAATACAATACAACCGAATTAATACTAGAGTCTCGGTAAGTGACAAAGCCACGCACGTAGTGGCGGGACCGTCATAAATAACCTTCGTGGTTATTGCTTTTGGTTTGCTCGAAAATATCATTGTTTGCTTCATTTTATCTACAGGGTGGAAAAAATGTAAGGGCCCTGGAGGGGAGCTACCTTAAATCCTTTAGTTAGCTTATTGCTAACTTGAGGGTTTAAGGTACAGTGCGCGCCAATCTTTTAGTCGCCTCTGAAGCTAGCCCCAAGAATCGACGCATTAGCCGTTTTACGGTGTCAGGGGGACGTTACAGGAGCGAGGGCGCGGAGCACACCCGCCTGCATGCCGCACCACACCCCCCGCTCGCCGTTCGGCAGGTGTTAACACTATGCGTTAGTGTTAGTGCTACGTCCGTACACTACACACGCGCGCGTTGCATGAAAAGTACGTTCGTGGAAAAAATTATATGATTCGTTTAGTTAATCGTTGAATCCGTTTGTTTGTTGTTGTTTTGTTGATTTAGTTTGTTAAAGTTTATTGTTGTTGTTATGCCTCGCCGTCGTTATAGCGTTTTTAGGCGACAATGTAGGAAAATGGTGTTTATATTAATTTGTTTTAATTAAACAGTTAAGATTGCACTAAAATAATAAATATATATTAAATAGGTAGGTACAACCAGTACACCTTCCCACTTATAGTAAACATTTAATAATCAACCGTTGATATTATTGTTTCCTTGACTGTACCTGCGCAAGCTTGCACTCGTAACTCAATCAGAGGCGACTAAAAGATTGGCGCGCACTATAGTTCCCATCCAGGGCCCTTAAATTTTTTCCACCCTGTATAAAACCTTATCGAAATGTATACAGATGGCTAAATTATAAATCATGTTTAAGTTATATGTAATATATGTAATGTAATGTAATGTATGAAATATAATAATATTATAAATGCGAAAGTTAGTGTGTGTGTGAGTTAGTATGTTTGCTACTTTTTCACGCTGAAACAGCTGGACGGATTTGGATGAAATTAGGAGTGCATGTAGCTTATACCCAGAATTACATAACAAATATAGGCTACATTTTATCCCGAAAAAAAAACACGTGGATGACGTAAAACCGAATATCACACAGACGGAGTCTCGGGCAAAAGCTATTGTTAGATGTTATTATCAAATGCTATTTATTTTAATAATATTTAGCTATAATTATGTTTAATTTAATTTTATGTTTTAATTTTCAATTCAATTTAATTTCAACTAATTGTTGTTATTATTATTGTCTTTAAAATTATTTATTGCACAAATCAAAAACATGTACGTAGGCAAGCTTAATGATAGTTAGCATTTTCTTCCAGCTAACCTTTGGGGATGTGGAACTTGTCAATGGTAGAACGGCTAGTGCTTCGATGAGAAAACAGTTTTAATGAATATATTAAATCAAATTTATTTTAACTAAAAATAATATAAAATACATAAATAGGTAACTTATAATCGAATACATATACTAACTCTATATATAAACACAAATAGTATTTACGAGAGATTAAGAATGAGTTAGAAAGATTGTTTTCTCTATGATAAACGCGTTTGTCTATCTCACTCCTACAAATTTAGTGGATGCAATGGAACGCAAGCAACGTGAAAGAACTGCGAACGTACTATATTACGTTTTGTTACAAGCATTTTATGGAATTATTCAATAAATTTGGAGTAATCCTGAAATAGCCTAAATCGCCTGTTCTTTTTTCCTAGGTAGCCTAAATGGCTACTGGTAGCCGATCTGATTTTTTGGTCGCAATTTGACCCCCTAAGGTAGCCTAAATGGCGATAATTCGCCTAATCTGGCACCACTGTACGCTGTACCTGTACGCACCATGAAATTAATATGAAATCCTTATCCGCTCGGTATATTTAATGTATATCCCAATCAAAAGTAACCCTTTTGCGGGGTTCTGGAAGAAAGTAATCCGAAACGAAATGTACTCGAATATAATCACAAAAGAACTGTGTACTTAGTAATAAAATGTAAACTACTTACCAGGAGCAGACATGCTGTGGCATTAATTCGCACTTTGTTATGACTTTGATAATTTCCAAAATATGTTAGTTTGAAATGTACAAACAACCACTAAAAATCATTTGTAAACTTAGAGACACGTATACTATTACCAGATGTTCACACTGTGCTATTAGGTACTATTCTGAGAGCACAAGTGACAGTCGACCCAGAAAACCTAACATCAATTCCTTTATGCCTAGGTCATCATTTTCTGTAATTTGTTTATTTCATCATTTTCCATTAAGACTGTACCTACATGCCTAGAGCATGACAAACTCCAGGCTATAGATCTAGGATTCGTTTGAAGAAATTCGGACTCTCCTTGTATTGAAAAAAATATATTTGGTTTGTTAATCTTTTCTCTAGGGATCTTACGTATAAACAATCTACTAAGACTTATGCTTTTGTCAAAAAAAAAGTTTTGCTCCCTCTTTTTTTTGGTTTTTAAACGTCCGCTTCAAGAACGCGGTTAAGAGATCAACTTGATTTTTTTTTATATAAAATAGGTAATAAAAATATGAAGGTATATCACCTAAATTCAATATTTTTTCCCTACAAAATATTTCAGTATTAGCTAAAAACAGACCAATTTGTTGTTTCGCTGCGTGATCACTAGTATTACGCGTCCAAGAAAAAGAGGCCAAAGAGCCAACATATAATCGCCTCTATGAGAAGCAAATAAAGTCTTTGCCATTAGACTTATTGTGCTGGACGGGTAATAAGAAAAGTTGCTAGGGTATGTATCCTCTTAAGGTGGGCCATCCGCTCAGCTGCCATATAAATGCTTTAGGTGTTTGTGGTAGGTAAAATTTATTGACAGTACAAATATGAATCGATTAACGTGGTTAGTAAAAATCGACGGTCGGTGTTCGGTAAAAATTCAAATTTCTGAACAAAATAAATACCACTTGTTACCTTACAAGATGAAGTGCAGGTTTATTAAAAAAAATCTTGGCAATAATGTATAGTAACTTCAGAAAAAAAACAGGAATTTCAAAAAAATCTCTTGAATAGCATTGCAGCGCTACGGGTGTAACCTGAACTTGAAAATCCTGTTTTTTTTTCTGAAGTTACTATACATTAGTGCCAAGATTTTTTTTAATGAACCTGTACTTCATCTTGTAAGGTAACAAGTGGTATTTATTTTGTTCAGAAATTAATATTTTACTATCTTATAAAGCCATAACCCCGAACCCTGTTTTGCCCAATCTCGGAACTCCGACTCTTAAAGTTTAACCAAGAACATATATTTTTTTTATGGCTATACGTATATTACGTATCCTGATTATTGCATCAAAATCATCCGAATTCTGACATTTTATTTATGGAGGTTCCGGGTTCGTATCCCGGTTCAGAGCTCCTCACATCCAGATTCACTTTTCTTTCTGCGTTTCTATTCTGCAATGATATAATGTTAATTTTATTTATGTTTGCGTCTTAGTTCCCCCTAACCAAATAATTTATGCAGAAGTTACTGGCCGGTAAGGCTTCGGCGGCAATGCGCGCTGAAAAAAAACCGGCCAAGTGCGAGTCAGACTCGCGTACCCAGGATTTCGTATTGTGGATGATAAATTTAATATTATAATTTTTTTTTGTGAATTTTGAACGGCTTTATTTTTCGTGTAATCTTTACGTAAACACATATTACTATGGTTTTTTTTTCATATTTTTTGGTCCACCAGTATTGGAGATAAGGGGGATGGACATACAATTTGTTATGGTTTTTCAAGGATTTCTCGAAATAGATGCAATAAAATATAGCCAATATAAATATTTTTACAATCAGCTTTTTAATATCTACAACTTGATACCCATATTGTATTTTTATAAAATATTTATTTATTTATTTATTAAGTACTTATTTTTTATATTTTTCATTTGTGCACATTTTTTTTAATCTCTCTAGTTTTCCTGTAATTGGCCAGTTATGATCTATAATTATTTTTTTTACATATTTTTCGGTCTACCAGTTTCGAAGATAAGGGGGGGGGGACATACATATTTTTGTGGTTTTTTAAAGATTTCTTGAAACCAGTGCCAGTAAATATAGTAAAAATATATATTTTTATGATCAACTTTTTAATATCTACAATTTGATACACACATTGTATTTTTAGGATAATATTTTTTATTTTTCTCACCTTTATTTTGGAAATATTTTGAACAATTTAAAATTTTTCATATTTTTGTTACACCGTGATATGTGAGCAAATTAATGCTATTTTTGTGCCAAATTTCATGTCATTATCTTTAACGGTGCTAAAGTTATTAGGCTGTGACATACGGACGGACGGACGGACGGACAGACAGACAGACGGAAAACGCAGTCTCACCATCAATGTTCCTTTTGTACCTTTTAGGTTCAGAACCCTAAAAAAGCAGCAGGTTGTGTCGGAGATACTTACACTAGAAAAAAATACAACCGTGTATTATTTAAGCGAATACTTCTTGCCTTTACCTTTACCTTTTGCCATCATGTTCAGCTTTGGAAAAGCATTCCTGTTTTCTTGATATTTACCGTTTTGGACCAGTAACTTTTGCGAAAAAGTAGCGGGTTATGTAGTGTTGCCATAATGTTCAGATTTGGGACAGCACACATTTTTTTTTGTCTTGGATGTACAAGCACTGAAGTTCCGTTCAATAGTGTTGGTGTAGGTAATATTTTATTTAAATTTTATAACATTTCATTCTATTGTAATTTTATTATGGTAATCTTAAAATAATTATCAGATAAAATAGTTAGACACAATAAAAACAATAAAATAAATATTTTAGGGATATATTCTGGCCCACTTTGGGGCCGGCATGACGAGCGAAGCGAGGAGGAGCGTGTTAATAGGTTTACATGTAAGATAAAATAAGAAGCCGAGCGGAGTGGAGCGAGGCGACCTCTCTAGCTATAACAGAGAAATATGATATGCCTACGGCTCTAAAAAAAAAATAAGTGCAATAGGCGAAAGTAGGTTAATCGATCGATGTCATCCGTCGCACTTATTTTTGTTAGAGCCGTTTCAGGACCAAGGTCAAAATAGGTGGACTTTTTATGTTCGATTTCATACTTTACGATCTGCCAAATTCTACACTACCATTTTATGAAGTGAAATATCAGAAAAGAACTACAACAGACAAGGCGGTATGGTCTAGTACCTTAGCCTTTCCCGGACGGGATAAATAGAACCAAAAAAAATCGACACTCTGCCCACGACACATACTATAGCCGATTCTGAGGGCTTTAATTTTAGTTTTAGTGACGTCAAAACTAAATTTTCTGCATTGCGAAATAGTTCTTAAGTGTTAGGAACAAAAGCTAAATTAGTTTGGCAAAATTTAAGTTTTGACAGCACTTAAACTAAAATTAAAGCCTTCAGAATCGGCTTTTATGTACGTATCAACTTTTCTATAACCTCGTCATTACCGAAGTCCTGTAACAATGTAATTTACTGTAACTTTGAAACAACTGAACCGACTTTGTAACTTAAATGCAAAAAGTTTCATCAGATTCGATTTAAGTAGCTTTAAAGTAAAAATAAAAATACATATAAAAAGTCCCACATATACTCGGCGTTCAACACATACATAAACGTTCGCGATAATTTTCAATCTGAACATACATACCTGATATTTATCACTAAAAGATTCCACAAGACGATTTTATATCCTCTTTTCTTTTAAGTCAGTTTATTTATTAAAACTAGCTTCTGCCCGGGGCTTCGCCCGCGTGGCCTACAGGAAACAAATGTAATTTTTTTTTTAGAAACAAATATTATAAGCGTTCTCACTCTCTCTCAATTGAATATACAAACTCGCTAAATACACCCGGCTTCCGCGAGACTGCGAAGAATTTTATAAACTAAAGTCACACAATTACTGACTGAACGAATAGATTCAGATGTTAGTG
This sequence comes from Ypsolopha sequella, assembly GCA_934047225.1. Lineage (NCBI taxonomy): Eukaryota > Metazoa > Arthropoda > Insecta > Lepidoptera > Ypsolophidae > Ypsolopha > Ypsolopha sequella. Next base: position 9,154,342 of record OW203996.1, on the reverse strand, counting down.
TGTAAAGTATTATAGTAGGCATATTATGTGCCTTGCCCGCGAACCCACCCGCGTTTATTCAACTCTGCCCCATTTTTTGCTTGGAAGTTATTCTATTAACACCGCTTATAGCCTATAATATACTACGATCACTACGATCATAATAAAAAAAAAACGCATTCAAATCTGTTCAGATGTTTCAGAGATATGCGTGAACAAACAGAATGACGGACATTCAGACAGACTGACGGACAGACAGACAAACAGACAAACAGAAACGAATTCTAAAAATCGCCAATTTGTGTGCTATTACCAGAGACTAAATATTATACTTAGTCTATGCTATTACTCTTCTTTAGTCATCCCTTTCTATTTTTATTACCTTTCTTCAATGTATACAGGTTAGACACACCGGGTTCTACTCTTTTATTACATGTATTGATATCATAAATGACGTGTTTCTAGTAGTTTGACGGAAGTCTAAAAATACAAGTTTTATTAAATTCATCATTTATTTCAAAATTATAGAACATTAATAAACTGACGAGAAAGAGACAATAATGGTGATCCACACTGCCAAATTATCCCTATAGATGGCGCAAAGTCGATCCGGCCATGAAAATCTATCATTTCAGTACATTGTTACTGTTTTTGCGTGGTTTTTTATGATTTTTGGAATTACGCCTTTGTGTGCCGTAACAGGTTGCTTTAATAATTATGTTAATTTATTCCCGCAAAACTCCATATTAAAAATGGATAAAATAATAACAAAAGCAAATATAAAATATATTGGAATACAGGCTTCGATCAAATAACCCCTAGATCTATTATTCCATACAAAATCAGTTCGAAATCATGGCCCAAGTATGTTATACAATTATAGTTATATCTATTATACATCGCAATAAAACAACAATAACATAAGAGGTAAGTTATGATTTTTCGAAAATAAACCTTGTCCGCACTTTCATAACATTTGTTTTCCACGATCCATTTCAGGGCAAATTCTATTTAGCTTTCGTAGTTCGTAAAAACTATTAAAAAGTCGTAAAACCATATCAACCAGCCAGCGAATAAAGAGCTCAGTGATTATTATTTTTATATATTTCAGCTTTAAATTAATGCATTAAGGTAGAAAACTGAATGACGTAAACGAATGCCGAAAATTGAATTTAATATCAGTTTACGGAGCCGCTTTTTGTGCACTGATTCAACATCTAGGGGTTATTTGATCGAAGAATACAGATGATAAGAGGAAGTAATAAAATGAGAGATAATTGGAGAAAAACAGTAGGAAAACCGGAACACACACAAAACAAAGTTTGACATAGCCGGACCGTAGTATTTATTAGCCGGACCGTAGTATTTATTGGCCGGACCTATGCTGGCGCCATCTGTAATTAGCTTTGCCTGTGGATCCCCATTATGTTACTCACTGCCACAATTTATCCACAGGATTTTAACAAGAAATAAAAACTACTTATTACGAGATATTATTACTTGGTAACTAGATTTAGTATTTACTTGGCTTTAGAACTACTTACACCAATTTTTATGTCGCACAGGATTTCAAAATACAGTACCTTGCGATTGTTGGCGTCGTCTCTGCCGTTTCAGGGCCCGTAGCATAGTGTTTAATCGCGCGCGACGCCACTAGTTGAATCACAAGGGCAAAGAGCGTGATGTACAGTTTAATTGCAAATACATCGTGTCACGCTCCTCGCACTTGTGATCAATTGTGATTCAACTAAGTCGCATCGCGCGCGATTAACCACTATGCTACGGGCCCGGATGTGTATACCTATATTTATCGACGTGCAAGTAACAAAAACTCAGTACTATATAATTTTAGGTCTTTATTGAGGAATAGACGTTTTAGGAGTGCGGGCGGGTGGGTCGAAAAAAAATATCCGGTCTATAATTTTATGGCTCTACTTTAATTCTTTAGTTAATTTTTTCTGTTCCTGAAATTAATTGGAAATTGGTCTCCCAGCACCCAATTTCCAATGTAAATACAAATTTGACAAAAAGGTATTTACATTTTGTAAATCTTAATGAATTGTCTTTAAGGGGCCCAATATCGCCAAATGGATACATTCTGAAGCCTATTCCTCGTCTATGGCCAAACCAAAAATATTGAAAAAAATGTTATATGAATTATCAACTCTAAGACAACATAATAAGCAACATTTTTCTTTTTCATACTACCAAAACTTCTATATATAAAAAAAAATATTCACTTGAATGGTGTTTTATGACTTGAATTCTCTACTATTCCTGTGTGGCTTGGTGGATTTTATTTATTTGTGCTTTGATAGATAAACTTGATAGTTATAAATACAACATAGGATTATTCAATCGAACAATCACGTCCATGTGAAAAGTATTATTTTCTCCTATTTCGCCCTATCAAGGACGCAGCGAGCGTCGTAACAGCCACTATGCATTGCGAGCTGATATGAATGTTATTTCAATGTCGTTTCCGTCGACATTCGTACCGACAAACATTGAGCTGCTAATTTGGCGACACTAATCGCCTTAAATAAGAATTGTCACAAGGATACTATCTAATGATTCTTTGGTAAGTATACTTAGTATATATTTCTTAATTCTTACGAATTTTCATATAGTTTAAAGTTTAAAGCATAATTTATTTTTAATTTTATAGAATTATTTAGGTTTTTGTACCATCCTTCTATAAATTTTATGTTTTCTTACACCTTCATTTTTGTTAAATGCATCGCTGTTCAGATTTTCAAATATGTTACCGTTTATATAATATTTAGGAGTTTTGTAATTTACAGAAAAAAAAATTTTAATTGAGGAAAATCTCATGCCCATTACAAGATTTCAACCAATAAATTCCCTATGTAGCCTCAAATGGCAAAATAATATATTTTCAATTAAGGTTTAACGTCAGTCGCTTATTGCAAAGTGCATAACTTAACTTTGTATTTCTTAAGTTAAAAATTGAAAAAGATATGGGCATTTTTTGAGTAAGATTTATAAAGCATGAGTTTGAAGTTTAATGCACAATTAGTCATGATCTTGTCCAAACAAAGTTAAAACAGCATTCATGACTAATTGTGTATACAATTTCAAACTCTTGCTTTATAAACCTCACTAAAACTGAACTATTGGTGTCAAATGCTACAGACCAAAATACTTTTCAAATGTTAACTTCTAAACAAGAATAAACCAGTTAAGTTATGCACTTTGCGCTAAGAGCTACTGACGTTTCACCTTAAGAAAACATATTTTTGGTCTAAGAATGCAAAAAATAATAAAAAAAAAATATTATCAGACAATTAAGTCCATAGTAATACACTTTATAAACGATGACAGTAAAAAAAGTTATAGCAAAACTATGAATCCAGCCAGCCAGGCGGCTCCCGAGGTACACGTAGAACGTGCAACATCTTCATCGTCATGTGATCATCTTCAGGATCTCGTTGCTGCTTTCCTCCACCCTGCTCACTATACTATCAACACAAAATAGATACTACCAGAAGGTCGACTCCACACAATGAGCGAAAACAGACGCACACATGCATAGACGCGTACGTATGATGATCTCGGCAGAATTTCGTATATTAGCATTCGACCGAGATCGTCGTACGTATAGTGCGCGCCAATCTTTTAGTCGCCTCTGATTGAGTTACGAGTGCAAGCTTGCGCAGGCACAGTCAAGGAAACAATAATATTAACGGTTGATTATTAAATGTTTACTATAAGTGGGAAGGTGTACTTGTTGTACCAGTGGCGTGCACAGAACTTATTTCCGGAAAAGCAATCAGAAGGTCAAGTATGACAATAAAAAAAATATGAAAATTTTTTAATAACACTTTGAAAAAAAAAAGTTTGTATGACGCCAGGGTAGGCACTGCCTTTCCTAGAGTGTACATTTTCATACAAACTTTTTTTTTTCAAAGTGTTATTTAATTTTTTTCATATTTTTTTTATTGTCGTACTTGACCTTCTGATTGCTTTTCCGGAAAACAACTATAAACTTTAACAAACTAAATCAACAAAACAACAAATAAAGGCAACAAAAACAATAACAAAAAGATTCAACGATAAACTTAAGGAATCATGGAATTTTTTCCTCGAATGTACTTTTAATGGAACGCGTGCATGTGTAGTGTACGGACGTAGCACTAACACTAACGCATAGTGTTGACACCTGCTAAATGGCGAGCGGGGGGTGTGGTGCGGCACGCAGGCGGGTGTGCTCCGCGCTCTCGCACCTGTAACGTCCCCCTGACACCGTAAAACGGCTATTGCGTCGCCTCGTGCGGCTATCTTCAGAGGCGACTAAAAGATTGGCGCCCGTTTTCGCTAGTTACGCGGAGTGAACCTTCTGTAAGTGGTTATTTTGTGCTATCGACGTTGACTATTTGTGCATGATTGCATAGAAATTGTCGACATCGGCATCTGCGAACATGCCAGACGCACTAGAGAAGCCTTATATGGAGCCTCAAGAATGCACCCTAGAAATTTAATCATCCCATGACCCATAGAGTGCTGACAAAGAAAAGTTTATTTCATTGATTTGCTGGATGCTTTTCTAAAATTTAATTTTGTTAGAATGTCTTATGAATTAACAATATTAAGTATTTCTATATTTGAACTAACACTATGGTTTTCAGTTTCAGGATATGTAAAAAGTAGTTCCACCAACTCATGACACTTATTTTATTACACTCTAAACCAGTTAACAACGAGTAGTTTAGTTTGATAGCAATTATAACTACCTAAAGCCTGTTTGCGTTAGCGAGAAGCTAGAATACCTAATAAAATAAGTATTGAATGACTTGCTTTTGTATTAGGTCCTTACATATGAAATTGGCGTTTCGTATAGAGAATTTAAAGGAAACTCAATTTTCAGTAATAACATTTTAGCATTTTTTTCAAGGAATGACTAATCCAGATGTTATAATTTCTTTTGTGTATGAATGAGAAAACATTATGCTAACAGCAACATTAATTAAGTTTTTGAATAGTGTCAGCTGTAAAACATTATTACGACTCTTATCATGGAAACGGATGATTTAGAACGAACTGTTTTTGAAGATTTAATTTTAGTTATCAAATTTAAATAAAAACGAAATTTAATACGCTGATATAAAACCTAGAAATCAACTGTCAAACAAAAAACAAATAATGGAAATAGCTATTGAATTACAGGAATTATGAACTCATGAATCTGTGAGAAAATTTCACCAATTTCATAGGTAAGCTGCTAATATTTTATTAACAATTTAGTATTAAGGAATCATTAAACCATTAATTATTGGCCCTGAATGCGCAAAGCTTGAAGTAGCAAACGACGCCGGAACCTGAAAAAAAAAGTTAACATAAAAATTGTGAATATACAAGGTGTAACAGAAAGGTGTAACTATATTTGAAGAGCTTATTCAATCAATGGTATAAAACAACTTTTACTATGGAGCCAACCCTGAAATCTCAAAAAAAATATGCTCTACCATACATTTCGGCCGAGCGGCATTGCATTTTTCTATGAAACAGTAAACATTTTTTTTCGATATACAGGTTTTGTTCCATAGTAAAAGTTGTTCGATATCATTGACTGAATAAGCTCTTCAAATATGGTTACACCTTTCCGTTGTATAGGCTGGAAAGTTAAGTTGGGGCACTTAGGGCAGCTACATAATAATTTTCATACAAATTTTTGACAACCGCAAGGGAATCAAAACCTATAGGGCACTTTCAGTTGACTTCTGGTTTATTCGTCAAAGGTTTACTTAGAAACTTGAAATTTCGTTTACAGGTAGATCTTATTTATAGCACAAACATAGGAAAAAATCAGAAAATTACAAATATTGAATTATTTGGAAAGTTATCATCGACGAACTTAAAGAGTCTGATAGCTCGCAAGTGTCATGTTAAGTTGGTTATCGATAACTGCAAGTGGAATTATTTACCACCATGTTTTAAGGGTTCCGTACCCGTATTGTGTGGTGATACGGAATCCTAGTCCGCGAGTCCGACTCGCACTTGGCCGGTTTTTATCTGGAGGTGTTCTTCAGGACGATTTTGTGCTGTTACTAAAGGGAGCTGAGCTGTGACTATTTTAGTGAAACAAGCTAGGTAAATGGACCGAGAGTGGGTTTCTTTATGTTGGATGTATATGGAATACAATTATCTTGCATGCGGCCAGTGGCCCATATACATAATGGAGATTAAAAGGTTTCAGTGGTATAAGAGGATATATTTGTAAATAAACATTTTCACATGCGTCTGTCACGCACCAAGTTAAGACACCAAGTAAGAGACAACAGTTTGTTTTACAGAAGTGACAATACTAATCGTTCGTATATGGAATACAATTATCTTGCATGCGGCCAGTGGCCCATATACATCCAACACTTTATTTGCTACGGCGTAGCAAGCGCTACGATTTTATAGATTTGACACTTTGTAGGCCCGCCACGTTGTATTAAAGAGGTCGTGGATATCGTAAAATTGGCCATATCAATTTATCATCAGCAATTGAAGGGTTTCGAGTAAAAACAACAAATGTCACTTTTAGCAAATTTTTACAGCAGAAACAAAAATTAAATGAACATTGACATAGGTTCTTTTTCTAAAAGTTGATTTGAAACCGTTGGGAAAATTTTATCTTTATTAGATATTTAACCATAACAATTCACATCCGTCACTATTTATAGGTAAAGTCTAAATAGAAGGTTATATTTTTTGTAACCATGTTGTTTCAAGTGAAGCAGTTTGAAAAAAGCGGCTTGACTTGTGTTGTTTTTTAATGGCCAACATTTACTTTCTTGTCATATCTTGTGACTAAAGTATTATTTACAAAAACTTGTTCTATACGTCGATAGAGGACAGTAATCATAAGCCATATACAAAAACACCGACAACAAGACAACGAAAAATCGATTTCGATTTTTTTTGACAAGTGTTGTTTTTCCTCGAGACCCTTCAATTTCATTAAACAAATTCAAATTAAACAAAAAGTCAAAAATATGTGCGATGACGAGCGAAGCGAAGAGCAGTTAGGTTGCTGGTAATCATACATTCGGGAGCCGAGCGAAGCGGAGCGGAGTGGGGCGACTCCTTTAGTTTTAACACAGAATAACAGATTTCATAATATGGCCGATCAGATCATGAAATGGTCAATTCTTAAATATGGCTACGTACATGCGTCAGGCAGGGACACGAACGCAAGAAAAACTGCCACTTACTGACTCTCCCCTTCTTAATTTTCCATTTTGGCTGAGGCCTGTCTCTGAGTTTACTGGTCCGTTTGCCGTCCAGGGCTGTGGTCTTGGAGTCTTTCAGCTTCAAGTTGAAGAACCCTGGCATTCGTTTTTGGAGAAGCAAGGGGGGCATGTAGGGGGAGTCCCACGTGGACCTGCAAAACAGATAATGTGTTCAAAATGTGTTTTTTTAAAGGCTCTTGAAATAGATTATCCGTGTATACTCTACGATAAACCGTGACAGTATACATATAATTTGACACCTACCAGTTAAATTTGACACCTACCTGTTAAATTTGACACCTACTGGTTAAATTTCAAGTTTGTAGGCAAGAACCTATTTCGGAGATTTTATGGTGGTGAACGTTATTTCAATTCCATATAAGATTAGTGGTAATTTGACAAATTCTCTTTAGGGGGTCAAAGTTAAATAATTATAATATTATTATTATTGATACCTGCACTGGTCTGTCTTCTGCAAAGTAAACTATTTAAAATAAGTAAACTAAATAAGTAATATACTAAATCTATGTTTTGAACCACCTTTGCAAATTTCAAAATTTATTAAGAATAATATATCGCAGGTAAATTGTCAAAACCGTGAAATTATAATTTCGCTAGGTCAGGTTAGGTTAGATTATAAAAAACTTACCGTGAAATTATAATATCACTAGTGTAATTATAATTATAATTACAATTTACTTGCGACATATTTAAATATCAATCGTAATAAAGTTACATATGTTCAAAAAGAGGCTGTAGTTACAAAACTCATAACACTGAAACTATTGTCTAAATGTTGCTGCACCCAAACAGGGTGTCATTGTACTTATTACAACTATGTATATTATTTTAACCCATGTCGAAACTCGCAAATTTTAACATGTCTAACTTTTAACCAATTTATCGCAGGGAGAGAGTTTCTCTTCTACTCAGCGTGGTTCGGAACTACCGTGTACAGTGGAGATCCCATCAAGCTATACACTTGTATTGTATACACCATCGGAAAGCCTGGTTTATCTGATGGCGGCGATATGTAATGTTATTTTTACACTTTTACAGTGTCGGTTTAGTTTTATATAAAGTAGATTTTATCTAATGTCTAAAATTATAATTTATTGCATTTTGCATATTCTTAGGATGCTCATTTACAGTTTTAGGTACATCCAAGTCCTTGTTCCATAAACATTTTTTCAATGCAAGTGCTCGTAAACGGTAAAGGCCCACTTTTTATGCATCAAAACCGAACAGAAAGTCGATTATTTTGCCCTAGGGCTTTATTATTATTTTTTTGTTATTTAGTTACAATGGTTGGCTAACCTGCAACCTTCCTGTGTACCATAAATTTTATACTTTTTTTGCCACCCTTTAACGGCTCTGGATACAGTCCTTTTGAGCCAATTATAATTTAAAGTTCACAAGATTATATTTGTTTATTTCCTCACACTATACATTGAAAAACGTAGTATGATACACGGGCGCGTAAAGCAATAAATTACTTGGTTACCTTTAAAACACTCGCTACGCTCGTGTTTTAAATCGTCCTCGTAATTTATTCCTTTTCGCCCTTGTAGCATAAACTCTACTATTATGTTTTGGTAAGAAGATGATGCACTTGATTGCGCATCAGTTAAAGTAGGAGAAAATAAGAACGCTACTTTTATTGGACCCTAATTCTGCCTTCTCGACCGTAAAAACCTGTTTTATCTGTCGAACACCATACATTTTTAGCTCGAATTTTAAAAGTCTCGCTTTGACTGTTTTTCGGAATAGCCCCGTTGGTTCTGCATGAGATCTCGTAACTTTTTATGGCTGAAGAAGTTCGAGTTCAATGTCACTGTAAGTCGTCCCATCACCATGTCGCATGACACCACTCTAGGGTTGCCAACTGTCGGAGGAATGAGCCCAGGAGATTTGAACAAATTGGTGGGCAATTGAATGAAAGTCGGTTATATTTGTAATTTTTAATTTGCTTTGTTTTGAAGAAGCATCATTCGTATTTGATATGAAAAATCAAAATTAATTTCGTCATTAAATTATTTATTTCGTGCGATTTATCTATTTCGTTATGACAATTATTTTATTTTAGAGAATCCGGAGAATGTATTGCTTCCCGGGAGCTCGGGAGGTTGAACAATATTCCCGGAGTCTCCCGGGCATTTCGGGAGGGTTGGGAATGAGCCTTTTATCATTTTGAGTATCTGGTACCATTTGTCAAAAGTACGTCTTCTGTGTGTTTGCTGCAGATAAAAAGAAACATTCCAATCTCTTTTCTTCTTACCTGTAGAAGTTATGATTTTCCAACAGCTCGGCTTGTATGAGTCTATCGAGCAGAAGATCAGCAGATCTATCTGGCAGGTGTGTGAAGGTGGCGGGACCCGTAGCTATATTGTTCTCACCCTGAGAAGAAAAATCTTGGAATAAAGCTCAATATGCTCATGTGGGAATGAGATTATGACGACGCGACGCATCTATGTAAGAGAGGAAAAGAGATGGAAACTAAACCATATCATTACGATACTGTATCCCCGAGCGGATCGCAGGGGTGTTTTCCGAGTGTGGACTGTCACTATAACAGTAAACGTTCGTAACACCCTCTTTTCACCGACGATTTTGACGCCATAAAGTGATGGGGCTGAGCCTTAGTGCCGTACTTGTGGCACAAATACACAGTGGCACAGTATAGATAAGTAAAACAGTATTAAATCTTCATATAAAACGGCCGCAACGCAGTTAAGTAGAGTGTGTAAGACGCCACGTGATTTCCGCGAATTTATGTGGGCAGCCCTAATGTGTGCGTCTACCGAGCGTTGTTTCAAGAACACTGCCCCAGATGTAATACTATTACTTATGTATACTGTGACAGTGGCAACCGTGCAGTGTTATTTCTCACCGTCAGCAGGGGTTATAGTATAGGTGGATGCTTGACGGCAAGATTTTATTTAATTAATAATATCAGTTTATTATCATATTTAAAATACGAAAAAATATTTGTTATAAAAGAGGACATATTTAAAACATTTATAGATCTGAAAAGGTGATTAAATTAACCTCACTTGATAGAAAAAAAATCGTACAGTCATATTGCTGACTTTAAGAAATCTTTAAATGGCGTTTATGACATGTGTTTTCAAATTTATAAATCTCGAAATACGCAAGAAATTTCAACATACATTACTTAAGACATTTATAGATGGATTTTTAATTAAATGTCCTAATGTAGCCGCAAATTCAAAATCACTGAAGTTTTGCCTGCGTGGCAGTTGATCAGAACAGGATAGACAATATAAAAACGAAAGCGTTAGAGCAAGACAGGTTAATATTGAGAGGCCAGCGCGGCCCACCCACTAAGCTACCGTTGCTTACCTATGCTATGCCTCAATCAACAGTCTTTCTGTCATCGAGGAAAGTTCCGAGGTGTCACTTAACGCTGTTATAACGATTGCTATAAAGCCGAAAACTTAAATATATACACATTATTTATTGTATTATTTACGCTATTATTATTATTATATTACGCTTTACATATTTTCGCCATTTCGTGTCGAAACCCTGGGGCCATGGGGTCCGAGCACACGTCGTCTTTTCAAAGAACTATCGACACGTTTGATCGACGCCTCTGGTGACCCAAGGGCTGGGTGGCGTGCATAGAACTTTTTTCCGGAAAAGCAATCAGAAGGTCAAGTTTAACAATAAAAAAATAAATAAATAAATAACACTTTGAAAAAAGAAAGTTTGTATGAAGCCTGGGGCGCGTTCATAAACTAGGGGTCGTGACACGGGTTCTATTGCTATCTCTGTCGCACGTGTTAAAAATTATATACGCTATCCTGCTGTCAGTGTTGAAACCTGACGAAAGTGTTAATTAATGAACGGGGGTCAGGGTAGGCACTGCCTACCTTAGAGTGAACATTTTCATACTAACTTTTTTTTTTTTAAATGTTATTTCATTTTTTTCATTTTTTTTCATTGTCAAACTTGATCTTCTGGTTGCTTTTCCGGAAAAATGTTCTATGCACGCCAGTGGCCGGCATACCTCGGCCAGAGGATCAGTCTGGCGATCCAGCACAGCGGGGTAATGCAACCGTCTCTTCGGCTCCGCACCCGACAGCAACGGCTTAGAGAATATTTTTTTTATAGTATAATGTTTTATTTAGTATAATGTTTTATTTAGTATAATGTTTTAGGGCTTTTTCTTTTATTTTATTTTAGGATTATTTAGTTTTACATTAAGTAACTTTTTTGTTATTTAAGTTTTCAAATAAATTATAGTGTTATTTACTAGTTGCCTAACAAGTTCTATTAAAACAACTTAATCGATGTTTCTAGCATCCATCTCCCCGACTCACAGAACCGTGTTGAAATATAAACTAGAAATGTTTATACTCGTATAAATTTGTTATTTTACGTCACGAGTAAAACATTTCCATAATAACATGTTAAATGAAATACGAGACGCTTGAGGGAGAACCTTAGTAACAAATATCATTGCTTAGTACGCCTAAAATTCTAAATTACCCCACATCGATTGGTGTCGTGCGTTGTGCGAACTACCATAACACTGATAAGATAGAAAAAAATACTAAAGTATTTTTTTGGTTCAAATATAATAAAAATATTACATTCTACAGTTATTATATTACAGATAATATTGGTTTTTGTATGTTTTAAAAATATTAAAAGAATACCTAAGATCTAGTCTATTAAAAGAAATTTATTTGTGTTTCTTTTATTCCGGTCAGCATATAAAAATTCAGTTTACAATGCACCTTAACTGTTGTAGCCGAAAAAGTGTAATAGAATAGAAATAATTATTGTCTTTGATGATCATCTCTTGCTAAGTCTGATCTTTAACATAAAGTAACCTTGGTAACATAGAAAGTGACCAATGATATATCTTTAACATAAAGTAACCTTGGTAACATAGAAAGTGACCAATGATATATCTTTAACATAAAGTAACCTTGGTAACATAGAAAGTGACCAATGATATATCCTAACTCATACAAAAGACTTGGTAAGTTATCACAAAAGGCCCCACTGAAAAAATTCACAAAAAAAGAATTTTCATAAAAGTATTAACTTATTTGGCTGCATCAATAAACTCATATTTGTATAGTTAAACTGAATGTCGAACTCCCAAAGCACACAATATTACCTGATACATAACGAGATCATCCATGGTCTCTGCTCGTGATACCTCATCGTAAGCCTCAGCGCTCACTACCGCCAGTAGAAGAAGCAGGCAGCCCCCAGCGCACACGCAGGCTGTTCTAGACATTGCCTGGAAACGAAAAAATATAAAAAGCGTGCACGATGTGAAGATTCCCTTAAGGCGATATGCGAAAAAAATACGGGTGTTTCTTTTCTGTGTATTTCATGAAATACATGGAAAATTTTAATACATTTCTGGTATACGCAATTTGACTATATAATCTAGGGTTTTGAAACCGGAAAACATGTTTGGATAAATTTTCCTCGATAGAAATAATTGTTGAAATGAGGTCTTCAAACACACTTTTTCTCCTCTTTTGACGAATAGAAACCATATACAGAACTCAAACATATTTTATTAGGTGTGTATTAACAATATCTAGAGATTTGAAATTTGAAATTTTGCTAGCTGTTTTAGTTTTTTTAATAAAAATATAAAACCAACTTTTTTCCCTTTTGCCCTAAATCCGCCCCTCTCGCACTGCGCGATTTTTCGCTTGGAGTGACAGTGACAAAAATAAAATTCGCATAGCCTCTTAACAAAGTAATCTTTTAAAAAATACTCTTCACTAAACACTCTCTACAAGTTTCTAATAGTAGGTATTTTGTGCAACATTGGGACACGAGTGCTTGTTTACAGACTGCACGAATATCCCAATTTATAATTATGTTCAGTTGCACACAATACTGTTAGCCTTTTGATCAGTTATTAAAATAAGTACCTAATCACAATTGATCTTTTTAAATTAAAAATTAAATTAAGAAGATTAAGTTTGATTGCTTAGTTTGAAAAGAATGAGTATGAAGAACTATTTAACTATGAACTATTTAGTTATAATTATAATTATAACACCGCTTCGGCGCAACACAACTTGACTTAGTTGACAGGACTAAACTTAATTTAAGTGTTCTGTACTTTTCTTTCTGTATCGAAAAGATAAAGACGGGACGCTCAAAATAAGGTTAGTCTTGTCAGTTGTGTTGCGCCGAATCGACACAATTGGCATTTTTTTCATGGAATGATTTTAAGTTTTTATTTAGGAATTCATGAAAGACTTTTCGTTTATTGTGCCAGATGAGAGCTATTTTACCTAAATATTTAGAAAGTGGAGTAAAGATGATTATTTTATTTTTGTAAACTGAAAATTTATACGTTAGGTAATATATTCACAAATGTTTAGTCTGATTATTGAGTGTTAGTTAATTCAAATTCAAATAGTTTATTTTGCAGAGTAGGTATCCATAATATATGAATACACGTTTCACAAGTCAAAATTAAATCTTATAAAAATATATGTAATAAAATAATAAATGTACATGAACTAGATTAAAGGTTTAGTTAATTTATGTAGCAATATACATATACAACGTGTAACAGAAAAGGTGTAACCATATTTGAAGAGCTTATTCAGTCAATGGTATAGAACAACTTTTACTATGGAGCCAACCTTGAAATCTCAAAAAAAAATCTGCCCTTCCATACATTTCGGCCGAGCGGCATTGCATTTTTCTATGAAACAGAAAAAAAAATCGAGATACAGGTTTTGTTCCATAGTAAAAGTTGTTCTAAACCGTTGACTGAATAAGTTCTTCAAATATGGTAACGATTAATAAAATATATCATAAAAGAAAAAATTATGATTAGTGAAGAGATAAAAAATTTTAAGATATCAAAGAATAGTTTAAAAAAAATTATAATTTTGGAGATTATTGATAAAGAGTTTCTTTTTCTTTGAAGTTTTTAAAGAAAAATTCTTATTTGTGTTACACGTTGTATACGATTAAAATGATAGGTAAAATAGTGATAGGTTATACAAGGTGAAATCCAATCAACCTTAGTTACTTTCAATGTAAGGAAGTTACAAATTACTTTAACAAGAACAAAATAAGGTTCATGATAATGATAACATATAATGAGGAATAGAGTAAGTCTCAAATGAATATAAATAAACAAAAAAAGTACATTTTTTTTTTCAGTATATGTGTGTCAGGCTTTTAAGGCTAAATAAAGCCGATTCTGATGGCTTTAATTCCAGTTTTAGTGCTGTCAAAAGCAACATTTCTTCGATACAAAATACTCCTTAAGAGTAAGGATTAGAAGTTAAATTTCTTTGGAAATTTTTAAACTTTGACAGCACTAAAACTAAAATTAAAGCCTTCAGAATTAGCTTTAATATCTGGCTAAATATGAATCTGAGTCCGGCTTTTATTTATTTGGGCCTGTCAACCGTACGCGTGACATCATTTATAATATTCTAACAATTTCAGGAAAAATGGGAAATGAACACTTGTTCGTAAAGTTTACAAGTGCGTCTGACGGTATTGCCGCTAATATGAAAAATGAAATATATTATTTATGTAATGTAGGTAGGTATAACAGATACACTTATTACAGGTCAGTTTTAATGTTATATAAGTAATTAAATAAACTTTGTGTATAGACATAGACTAAATAAATAAATACTTAGTCTATGGTATAGATAAAAGCTTAGAATAAGGATTATTCTAAGGATAATAGTTTTTTCTTAAACATACGCGGAAATATTATCATTACTTTTGAATAAAGAACACGCGAAGTATAATATTTACGTAGACTGAAAAACCAAAATCACTTCCCGGCGCATTCTTTGAATTTGGAACGAAGAGCGCACCGGCAATGTTGTATGAAACGGTGTGCTGTTTGAATTTAGAACTCTTTCATCTATCGTACACATTTCGTTCTCGTGGCTGTATAGCCACAGATGCGTTTACCTTTCGGCACAAAGTGTAAAAAAAAAAAAAAAATATTATGTAAAAGGCCCTTTTTTATTTCCTTGCATTTTTTTAAGAAAAGCACTATATATGCCTCGGCCGAAATGGCAATTGCCTGTCTCGTATCATTGAAGTCCTCGCCTGCGGCTCGGCCTTCAAACTCATACTCGACCTGCAATTGCCTATTTCGCTGCCTTTGCAATAATGTACTAATGTCATAAATAATAATATAGGAACAATCAGAAGTAAGAAGACGTGGCTTCAAGTGAAGTAAGTTTTGCAATAGGCTGCACAGTGCACAAGTGTCCCAATGGCTAATTATATCCAGTTGGAAACAATACTTTGTTACAAAACGCTTACATACAATACGCTTGTCATTATTTATAATGTTTTCTACTAAAAATTTCATGAAAAATTAAAACGAGGGATTTTTTTCGTTTGATCAATATTAATATAATTTATATATTGTCAGTAATTAAGTTATTGAAGGTTTTCTGTGAGAGCATTCCTTTCCTAGTTCAACGCAAAAGCAAAAGAAGAAATATTAGTCGCTGAATGGTTATCTAAGCGGTGTTGTAATAAATTGGGCCAATTACAGCGCAGAATCGCGGTGTTATAGTATATATTATATTATATAATTTATCGGATACATATATTTTATTTCCGAGTGCACGTCGCCTTTTCAAAGAACTTTCGGTACGTTTGATCGACGCCTCTGGTGACCCAAGGGCTGGGGCATACCTCGGCCAAAGGATCAGTCTGGCGATCCAGCGGGGTAATGCTGCCAGTCTCTTGAGCACCGCACGCGACGGCAACGGTTTAGATAATATTTTTTATTTAGTATAATGTTTTATTTAGTATAATATTTTAATTAGTGTAAGGTTTTAGGGCTTTTTTTTCATTTTTTTTTCTTAGGATTATTTTTTGGACATACAATGTTGATGTTGTGGGCAGATTGTAGAATTGGGCAGATTGTAAAGTATGAAATCGAAAATCTTTCACCAAAGGTCAAAAATTGGTCCAACGACAACGGAGCGAGGGGTGTTAAGTTTACATGTAAATTTGGGAGGTGAAGGAAGTGGAGCGGAGTGACCTAGAAGTTTGGGAGCAGAATACAATATTTTACTCTATCAAATTATTACATAAAATATATTGTATCAAATTATTAAATAAAAATCAGTACATATTAATAATATCAAATTATTACACATATATATATGTGGTAAAGGTGGATAGACGAGTGTTTACGGAACCTCTCAGAGAGGCTACTGTTTACCAAGCGTTTACCTTTTTAGGTACGAAGTCAAAAAAGTTTGGAATTCTTTCTCAAGACCCAATTTCTTTCGATTCTAAAAGCCCTTTTAAGTACCACCTCTGACAAATAACATTACTTTTTAAGGGGCAGGTAGGCGCCAACGGCTTTGAGTCGGCTTGTGTCGTTACAAATATTATAGGCCAGGGTAGATACAGCTTGACCTCAAAGTATAACATAACCGGGTTATTTGGTATGTATATTGTAAAACTAATTAAGTAGATAAGTAATTACTTAATAAAAATTTACCAAATCATGGAAAATCTTATCAGTGAAAATGTGAACATTCCTTTTTTTTTTCATAATATTTTCAGCTAATATCATAAGCATAACCCTTGAAATATCCTTTTGAGAGGTATAAAATATTAAGGTTTTAGACTTTTGTATATAAATTAAGCAAAAAAAGTTCAACCAAGGCAAAACGAAACAAACGCAGCTTACGCTCCTTTTTCTTCCAGTCACATGGGTAATATAATTAATTTTATATCTAATTATTTTTTGGTCATTAATATTTGGTCAAATAGGCGTAAAATTAACCAATTGCAGTAAAAGCATTCTAGCCAAACCCGCAATTAACCAAATTATTTTAAGTTACTGTAGTGAAAAAAAAAACTATATCTGCAAATAATCTGTTTAGTCCCAACGAGCCACACCCAAACCTGTCACAGTGTCCTCGTTGGGACACAAAATAAGAAAATATTTGTTATCCCAACGAGTTAATTAATGTGCATATTAAATATTAATATCATAAATATGCAAGTACATTTATTATTTTATTACATATATTTTTATAAGATTAAAATTTGACTTGTGAAACGTGTATTATATATACCTACTTTGCAAAATAAACTTTTTGAATTTTGAATTTGCAATTGAAATATTTGGTTCAATATTTTCGTGCTAGTATATTACATATCAAACCAAAACAAAAATTTACCTAATTAGCTATTGGTGATGATTTATAGTAAAAAATATATATAAAAAAAACGAATAAAATGTGGGTTTTTTCAAGAAGTTAAGATTGGCTTAGTTTTTTGTTAACCCCTTTGGTATCAAAAATTGTCATCTATCGAATTTTGACGTTAAATCATGTATAAATCCGATTATGATTTATGTCGATCTTCACTTAGATAACAAACGTAAATCCCCTTTCCGAAAAAAACATCCATGGATGATTTTTCAAAGCAATATTTTCCTTGTTGCACTAAAATAGAGCAAGAACCGTTTGTACACCATTAGTGGTTTCAAACAAATAACCAATTTTACTTAATTTTGGTCTATAAACAATTTGAGTTTGAACAATATGTTCATACTGTTCTTTTAATGTTCGTACTGTAATTTACAGAAATCAATTTTTTTCCTTATACTTTAAATAAGGCTATATATTTTATTTATAAATTTAAAACATCTTATTTAAGAGAAATATCGTTATCAGTAAGAGTAATTTTGGATGACGGTGGAACCGCCTTAACAGTGTCACGTATATACCGATTGATTTACTTTATAAAACGTAAATTTTACTAAATCGTTGCGCTAAATTATCTCCATGATAAGGAAGTCATGCAGTTTAGTAACCGTTAATATCAGATTAGGATTTTAATGTACAGTACCATCAAAGTACCTGCCGATGACCCATTCAAGATTTTCTAACAATTTAAAGCCGTTTTATCTGGCTTCCGATACTTGCCCCAATAACAAGGTCAAAATGTGGGCCAGCGGAATTAAATTCGATGCTACTCCTAAAATACTTTTTTAATACAGTTGCTCAAAAAGTGGCGTATTGCAGGGACGTATAGCGTTCGGGACGTGGGCTATTACATACTTGAGCTTTTTCTTTACCTTTTCCGAACTCGTGCGTTCTCTTTCCCAACTGTCAAAATAATGTCTATTAAAAAGAAAAAAACAACCACGAAGTTTTTACTAAAAAAAATTCATAGAAGTTTTTATGATTCATGCAAATATTTCTAAAAAGAAGCTACTAATTTGTTTCAATATCAGATTTAATGATTTGATTCAATGAGTTAGGTAACGTTTCATTTCATTTCATCTGATTAAATTTCATTTTCATTTCATATTAATAAAAAAAATCTGCTGAAAACTTGGCTGTACGGGCATAGTTCCCTTTGCCTGTCCAGAATGGGTGAAGAAACCAAAAAAAACTCTGCTTATATTCTTTTACGGTTGGCGCCATTTTCCAAAAATTTTCTTTGCGGGTTTAGTTGTTTGTTGCACAAAATGAGTAATTTCAACGATATTTTATTTGAATTAACACCACCGGAACTCAGTATAATTGCACAAAATGCTTCGGAGAACATTTTACCGGAAAAGTCAAAAAGTCGCTACATATCTACATACGACGAATTTATTGCGTGGAATATTAGTTAGTTGAGTTTATTGTGTTTTTATTACTTTATTAAATTGCTTCATTTTTTCGCAACTGTATTAAAAATAGTTGTTCAGTACACGTGCGGAACCGTCATTGCAACTTGTTCCGACTGTCAACCCTCACCTTCGGCTGCGCCTCGGCTCGGGTAGACATTTGTCGGAACTCTTTGCAATGACAGGCTTTCCGCACTCGTAATGAAATATACTATTCCAGACAAATCAAAGGTCGCTTCAAGTGGAAACGATTCGTATCACCTACAAAACGCACGACTAAATATGGTTCTTCTTATTTTTGAATTAAAGATATTGCAAAGGCAGCGAAATAGGCAATTGCAGGTCGGGTATGAGTTTGAAGGCCGAGCCGCAGGCGAGGACTTCAATGATACGAGACAGGCAATTGCCATTTCGGCCGAGGCATATATAGTGCTTTTCTTAAAAAAAATACAAGGAAATAAAAAAGGGCCTTTTACATAAGTTGTTAAATTTCCGTAGTTCTTCAAGTCAATGCTGTTTTTAATATGAACTGTACATTTCAGCATAGAATAAATCGCCCATAATGTAGATGGCTTTTTAGTTTTAGCAATTTCATTGAAATACGCCAAAAACACTGTTTCGGAGAACAATTTTGCATTTTTCTCGTTTTTCCAGAACATGAAATTTTCATATACTTTCATATATTTTTCTTTTGATTTCGCTGGAAGCAGGTTTTCCATCGCTAATTTAGCTTCCGATCTTAAATCTGGTGGAGTGCAGTCAATGTCCATTTCATTTTCATTTTCAGAATCATCGGAACTCATTTTAATTTATTATTAACCAAATAACAACGAACTCCGCTTTACCGCCAATTTTTTTTTTTTTTACAGTTTGTGCCGAAAGGTAAACGCATCTGTGGCTATACAGCCACGAGAACGCAATGTGTACGATAGATGAAAGAGTTCTAAATTCAAACAGCACACCGTTTCATACTCAGAATAAGGATATTCCTTATTCTGAGGTTTCATACAACATTGCCGGTGCGCTCTTCGTTCCAAATTCAAAGAATGCGCCGGGAAGTGATTTTGGTTTTTCAGTCTACGTAAATATGATACTTCGCGTGTTCTTTATTCAAAAGTAATGATAATATTTCCGCGTACGTTTAAGAAAATGTGATTTATGGCATTTCGCGAACATTGTTTAATGTCAGTTTGGCTTTTTCGGCAAGTATTTTTTTATTTTTTTTTATTTTGCACGTTATTATAGTTATTTAAGATACACGTGCGGAAAGTAAGGTTTTATACGAGTAAGTGCCAAATTGAAAACACGAGCGCAACGAGTGTTTTCATTGGCACGCATTCGGATACTTAAAAACCTTTTACGCTCAAGTATCTTACAACATTTTTCAATGCATTTTGCGAGGATTTACAACAAAAAAATAAGTATAATAAAGAATGGTGTTTATCATCATTCAATTATTGCTAGAGCGCGCATACTTATAAATAATTGTTTTTTTTTGGACAGCCAAACCTCCTTGCATCTTTGTAATGTTTTAAATTTTATGATGCACCATGCACCACAGAGTCAAAAACTTAAAAAAAATACTTTATTTCACGCGTGAAATAAAGGATTTCAGTACTGTTTTATTTCACGCGTGAAATAAAGAGTCGGTTTCCGCATAATTTTGTTACACAAAAAAGAAAACTTTACGAGCAACTGCATTGAAAAGTACATTAATTTAATTAAACATAGTTCACATCACTTAAACTAACACGGTTTGTGTGTGATGGATGATAAAGGTAGGTGTAGATAGCTCACAAAAGGTAGGTGTAGATTTTATTTTATGCATTACATCATCATCATCATCATCATCATCATCATCATCATCATCATCATCATCATCATCATCATCATCATCATCATTATCATCATATATATAAAAAGAGAAGTCCTGACTGACTCACTCATTCACTGACTCATCAACGCACAGCCCAAACCCTTGGACCTAGAAAGCTGAAATTTTGCACAGAGCTTCCTTTTGTAATGTAGAATAAAAAAAGAGAAGTCCTGACTGACTCACTCATTCACTGACTCATCAACGCACAGCCCAAACCCTTGGACCTAGAAAGCTGAAATTTTGCACAAAGCTTCCTTTTGTAATGTAGACAAGGAATAAGAAAGGATTTTTCGAAATTCCACCTCTAAGGGGGTGAAACGGGGGTCCAGAGATTGTATGGGAAAACAAGATTCGTTAGACTATTTTATTCGAGACTTCACAGGAGTACTCCTATCCATAAATGAGTAAACATGTGTTTCAGGATTTTTCAGCATTCAACCCCTAAAAGGGAGAAATGGGGTGACCAAGTCTGAAAACCAACATGGGTATCGTTTGTATGGTTTATTGAGTCGCTGATTACGAAAACAACAACGATTTCTAAATACAACGTAGTGGACGTGAAATACTATCATCCCCTGTTGGGGTGCGATGGGGTTGAAGTGTTGAAATGTGTAAATATCAATATGGGTGACGTTTTAATGGTTTTTTTGGACATTAATTACGAAAATGGCATCGATTTTGACATTAAATATAGTGGACATGAAAATTCTTGAAAGTGTGTGTGCCAGAGCAAATCGGCTGTAACAGACGGACAGACAGACAGCCACACAAGTGATCCTATTAGGGCTCCATTTTTTTGCTTTTCGCAATGACGATTAATAAGTCTCAGGGTCAGTCACTGAAAACAGTAGGAATTGATCTTAGGGGGGACTGCTTTTCGCACGGTCAGTTTTACGTAGCCTGCTCGAGAGTGAGCTCAACTAGCAGCCTGGTCGTGTTAACAGCTGAGGGCAGAACTTCTAATGTAGTATATAAAGAGGTTCTTCAAGTATGAATAAAAAAAAATTAATAGGTAATAGGCCCTGCCAAAGAGATTTTACCTGGAGATCAAATAATTGAACCAAAAACATTCCAAACCAGATTTAAATACGTTCTATAAAAAGTAGTACACAAAAACTAAATCAACGCGGGCGAAGCCGTGGGCAAAAGCTAGTTGTAAATATATGGGCACAGAAACTTCAAACTTACGGTTGACATTCTAATTTTCCGTTTACCTGCGAACATGAGTGAAGTAGAATTAACCTTCCTGATAAATTGATAACACAATTAAGATTCGCTTTGACTGAGACAGTAAATTAATTACCTTCGATAGTTACATGAACGCCTGAAATTTAAAACATATCCAACTTATAAATGTAAATACGTGTACTACGGCGTAGCGATTATACAAACACAGTGCTACGAGCCGTAGTCGTAGAGGTGTAGAGTAAATAAAGGACAACTACTTTATTAGTTTTCACTCCTTTTTCACTTCCTTTCTGCTTGCTATTACTTAAGGCTAGACAGTAACATTTTATCGCGATTTCAAAACCCAGTTCGTAACATTTTGTTGCGCTTATTAACGCTTTGTATCCTACATATCAAACTACTACATTTTGGAAATACTTATGAACTACCACGACGGGGTTAATACACAAACAAATTTTACAAATTTCTTTATTAATCCACAAGTACTTAATGATTAACAGTTAATGCTTAATATTATTTTATCCTAAAGTAATTAACAGCATGCACACAGAAAATTTAAAAATACAAATAAGAATTACATAGACTACAATAATAATGGAGATGTTGATCGTACAGGAATATTTAAACTGTTTTTATAGACCCTCTCACCTGCACTGGCCTGAAGAAAGACCGTCCCGCAGAGTGAAAGTTTAACAATTTGGACACACAAATTGGAATGTTTTCAAAATCAAGAAAAAACAGTTGTTATTTAAGAAGGACCTACTTATGCAAATAAATATCTTTTCACATCACTAGCTCGAAAAACGCGCTTTTGTTGCTTAATAACAGTGAGCAAAATCGATTTTTGCTCACTGGTTTTAAACAGTGAAAAAAAGTGTTTCAAATTAAGAACACTGCGAATTGTTCAAAAACTCCATATCCTTTGCTCAAGAGAAAGAGAGACAGCAAACATCAGCATGGCGGCTATCTCTTTTACTCTGTATGTATTCCATACACTTTGGGTAGCTTTACACAACCCCACAGCTTGTCGGATACCATAGACAAGGTAAATTTCTCGAAACCCGGAACCCGGAAACGGATAGATAGACTAAAACTCCCGCATTATGGTTATGTTTTGCGTTTTCGATCGGTTTATCAAAGATTTTCTTTGATAAACCGATCGAAAACGCAACTTAGAAATCCTTCGCTTGCTCGGGATTCAAACTCTGCACTCGCAACAAAAAAAATTTTTGCTCTCTTGTTGCACAAATAAATATTATCTTAATCTTTATCTTTATGTGAAAATGGGACGTTTTGGAGCTTAAAACACAAGATTTCATATACTTAGTTATATTTCAGACATGCTGATTACCATAGACTAATTAGTCTATGTGATTACCCAAGATTTTAAGACGGATGGGAAGTATAAGTTGAGCTTTAGATAAAGTAATTTCAATTTTTATTTGACATTACTTATGAATTAGCGTACTGTAACATATAGCTAGGCAATATGTTAGGTTTAGGTAAGGCTAGGTTTTATAGGTAGGTTAAAGGACTATTTGTTCGTATTCAGTTGGCAATCGATAACCTTTATGGATCTACATACGTCGCATTGACTGATTTATTTCGTGTTTTCCAAAAATAAATACAGATCCAGTATAAAAGATCTTTCAGACAAAACACGAGGAAGATTCCTTAGAGAGTCCCATCGGTGTGAAGGTGGCTCCCCATAAATAAATATTCCTTCTAGAGTTTTGACGAAGAAAGATAAGCGAGTGCCCTACGAAGTTTAGAGCTCCCCTCCCCTTTGTGTGATAATTAGGAAGAAATAGAAAAAAATAAATAAAATAAAAAGTCAAAGCGGTAAAAAATTGTATAATTCAAGAAGATCCCTACCTAGATCCCGAGTAGACTGCATATGCATATTACAGTACAAATAAGGCAAAAAATCTTTTCAATGCATGTGCTCGTAAAGGCCCACTTTTTATGCATCAAAACCGAACAGAAAGTCGATTATTTTGCCCTAGGGCTTTATTGTTATTATTTTTTTTAATTTATTTACAATGGTTGGCTAACCTGCAGCCTTTCCTGTGTACCATAGACGTTATACTTTTTTTACACCGTTTAACGGCTATGGATACAGTCCTTTTGAGCCAATTACAATTTAAAGTTCACAAAATTATATTTGTTTTATTTCCTCACACTATACATTGAAAAACGTAGTATGATACACGGGCGTAAGAGCAATAAATTACTCGGTTACGTTTAAAACACTCGCTACGCTCGTGTTTTAAATCGTCCTCGTAATTTATTCCTTTTCGCCCTTGTAACATAAACTACTATTTTGTATGGCATCAAAATCTGACCCTCTTCCCATTACATCACACCCCAATCATCTCCTACAATATATTCTGCTACAATCGAAAATAAATTTGGTTTGTAGGTCTTAGACTTTTAATATAATTATTAGGTTCGAGTGTTTTTCTAGCTCTACCTCAAAATTTAAAAACTAAACATACCCAATGAAATTATTTATACCTGAAAATAACGTATAGATCATGTGATTTCGTACGTGAATTCTCCGTCTAGTAACTTTAGTTAATTCGGTACCAATTTAGAACCACGGAGTTAATTTGTTGCTTATTAATTCAGAATGAGGTAGACATACAGAGAATAATAAAATTAGTAGGTTGTTTTATGTAGGCAGCGTCGGAGCTAGGGTGATGAGTGCCCTCATGACTTATTTTCTAGCAAGAGAAACAACACAATAACTTTGGAAGTGTAATTTTATGTTGTGATGTGAATTTTAATTTTATGCTATATCTTGAGTTAAAAGTAGTTTATACTACAAGGGTGCATAGGAATAAATCACGAGGACGATTTAAAACACGAGCGTAGTGAGTGTTTTAAATGTAACCGAGTAATTTATTGCTCTTACTCCCGTGTATCATACTACATTTTTCAATGCATAGTGTGAGGGAATAAAACAAATATAATTTTGTGAACTTTAAATTGTATTTGGCTCAAAAGGACTGCATCTAGAGCCGTTAAACAGTGGGAAAAAAAGTATGACATTTATGGTACACAGGAAAGGCTGCAGGTTAGCCCTCAGAATGAGGATCTGTTCGGTTTTGATGCATAAAAATTGGGCACCGATTTGTTCAAATCTCCTTGTTTCCTTTGAGAGTTGGCAACCCTAGTTGCAACCCTGGCAGCCGCCCGCCTTTCCAGCCCTAGAGCTACGACGCTGTATTTACTCCAATTACAGTTACAAATATTTTTATATAATGTCTGTATCTAAATAACGGTACCACATACTTTGCTGAATGTTAATTTCGATTCTAGATAAAATTCTAACATACACATTAAATAAAACCATAACAAAGTATGTTTGATCATAATGTGTACGATCATTTGATCATACCTACATAATAAACGAGTAATAATAAAATAATCCACCGAAACAATTAAGAAAGCTCTGTCATCTAATTTAATATACAGGGCGTTAAGATAAAGTTGTGGAAGCCGAAAACTAGCGATAGTACAGGCATGGGCATGTTTTTAACGAACAACGAACGAACAGCTTTTCGTGAAAAAAAATTGAGAAATCGAGAAAAAATGCGTCGTTTTATGAAACGTATGCATTTTGGTCGAGTAGCTATGTCACTTTTCTATGGAACAGCTGATATTGTTTCACGATTCGAGGGTTGGCTCCATAGTAAAAGTTGTTGGTTCTACGGCCGCGCCGTTGCCGGCTTCCGCAACATCATATTAACAGCCGGTTTAATATTTGCGACGACGAGCGAAGTGAGGAGGAGCGTGTAAGATTTATATGTAAGATAAAATAAGAAGCCGAGCGAAGCGGAGCGGAGCATAGCGACGACCCTAGTTTTTAACAAAATTTACAATCCAACGTATACGTTGCGCTCGTTTGTATGTGGGCGCCACGTTACTAAGCCGCTTTGACGAAAGCGAGGTGCTCATACAATGCGGCGTACTTTATTTCAGCCGAATTGAAATCCGGCTGAACGTGAGGTGGCCGCATTACAAAACAGCGACTTTTTTCAATCCGGCATGCCTACTTGCAATACGGCGTGTTATACGATAAAGCTGCGATATATATAAATATATCGTCACGACATGATTCTTCAAAGGGGTTGTCAGAGGTGTTCCGAGTGTGAACTGTGAAATGCAAGTCACGGTCCACATTCAGTACACCCGTTTCACCGACGATTATTATGTCCCAACGTGATGAATGGTGAACCCTATCGCCGTTCTCTTTGGACAAATACACGCTTTTTAGAACATGCAGGTTTTCTTACGATGTTTTCCTTCACCGTTCAGCAAGTGGTAAGTACATAAATTCCGAAACACTCATTGGTGCATGCCAGACCGGGAATCGAACCTAGATCTAATTTTAGTAGTACAATAAAGCCGACTTTTGAAGGCTTTAATTTTAGTTTTAGTGCTGTCAAAACTTGAATTTTTCCAAAATAATTTTACTTCTGTTCCTAGCACTATTTTTGCAATCAAGAAAATTAAGTTTTGACAGCACTAGAATTAAAATTAAGTTTTGACAGCACTAGAACTCAAATTAAGTTTTGACAGCACTAGAACTAAAATTAGGCTTTATTGGCAACGGGAAAATAATAATGCTTCTAACAAACTAATTCATCTTATTAGATAAAAAATATCAAGTGTACAGCAAAGATTTTTCAATTTGAGCAATTCGATTAATAAAACTGACCTGCGAAAGCTGCCACTTTATAAAAAAATATATATTTAGAAAGTGCTCAATTAAATGTGTAAAAATAGCAATGACCTGTTGTTAATAACATAGTTTTCATTATCAACGTCTTCGATGAGCTAAACTTTTGCTACAAAAGGCCGTTTTTCACATAAGTTTAAATTTTAGCTAAAAACAGTCATTTGAATCGATTCGGTGACACACGTTTTAACTTATTTGACAGGACTTAACTTAATTTAAGTGTTCTGTTTTTTTCTTTCTGTATCGTAAAGACAAAGACAGGACGCTCAAAAAGCGATTTTAATCATTATTTCACCAAATTATAGGAAATTTTTAGATCTAAAAAATTTAAACACAAAATTTTTTTTTCGTTCATGGCGTCCATTTGAAAAGTATTATTTTCTCCTATTTTGCGCTAGCCGGAGACGCAGTGATTGTCGTAACAGCCACTTTTCAAGACACCTGAAATGAACATTATTTCAATGTCGTTTCCGTTGATGTTTGTACCGACACATATCGAGTTGCTTATTTAGCGTGGTCATACGCCTTAAGTTAAGTTGTGTTGCGCCGAATCGATCTAGTTGTTTATAAAAACTCTGCTACTCTTATTAAAAAACAGTTCATTGATATTTCTAGGTATTTAATTGAGCAGACTTTCAAAAGTTATTCTGGTTGGAATAATAGAGGTAATTATTTTTTCTATAGTGGCAGCACTTTAGTAGGTCTTTGAGAATTCGCAGCAATTTATAAGAGGAAACGCATAAAAGTTGTGGGTTGGAATAAAGAAGGACCTTCTTGTTCCAGTAAGCTCATTCAAAGTTCAAAGTGAACACTTAGTGTTTAATTTTGTACACAGGTCCTGATTGTGTGCGTTAGCTGTGTGTGGCTAATATACTCGTATTTATTTGTCGTGGTTTATTAAAAAGCTACCTAGAGCTTTAGTCTGTTTTGCTTAGTTTAGGGTGAAAGAAAATGTTTCATATTTTTTTAACTAAGATTACATGATTTATGGTTATAACGAATAACATCGCCTGGGAAATTGTAATATTACATTCATTATTATTATTCTTGTAATGCACTCTAATAATATTTGGAATGTAATTTTTATTTTCTTGATTTTCTTTGTCCGTCTGTTTGTATTCGAGGAACGTCCGCTCCTTGAATTTGATTGAGAATGTGCAAAAACAGACTCTGTTACGAGTTCGGTTACTACTACAAATTTCTGATTTTATATTCAGGTATGATATCATAAAGTATCTTCTCAATGTGCAAATTACGGTCTAAAAGTATTGAATAAAGTTTTCCAGTAAAGTCCTATTTCCTATTTTCAATACATTTTCTACATCGCTTATTTTGTCTGAACATCTGTCAACTTCTGAACTGTGTTTATTTGTTCACCCAACACCAACAACAGCAAGTTTCAGTTTTAAGGGTATTCCAGGATAAACGTCATATTTGCGTTTTGATTTAAATTTTGGAAATATGTCATATTTCACTCTTCGATCTTAATATTTTGGCCGTTCGAGACATGATATTTTCCTGCATTCAATAAAATCGCAAAGATAGGTCTAACCTATTCATCCATTCATCAGCCTAGGTCGTCCACTTAAGCCTTTCCAGCACTTTGCCACTCCCGGCGGTCATCCTGGAAGAATTGCCCATACACACGCTGGGCGGGCGGGTTGGTGAGCGCGGTGCCGGAACCCTCGCACCAGTGACGCTACTGCCCGTCACCAGTCTGTTCCATATAAGGCCCGGCTATTAGGGATGGATATACCGCCATCCATCGGTCCCAGGCATGGTGGGCCTCCTGGTTTTTTGCCTGTAAGCTGTCCTCTTACTCTCCCTCGAATTACTTCGAGGGGGTCTCCAAGTAAGATGGTGGTACCTCCACAGTCAAGCCCGGCATCAGCTCTACCACCCACAAAACTATGATCTAAGTATAATTAATTACATTTGAGTTATACTATTAGGTTTTGGACGATACAACTTATACCAAAATAAACATCGTAAAAGATGTGATATAAAACGGCCGTAATTTTAAAACCTTGAAATCGCGAGTTTTCTTTCCGGCCCGTTTCCACTGAGCAGGATAGATAGTAAAATGAAAGCGTTGGAGCAAGACAGATTCCCCTAAATACTGGTGATTCTGGCACCCGCCAGAAATATCTGGACCCTATTTTGTATACCGCGCTTATTCAAAATTCAAAATTAAAAATTCAAAAAGTTTATTTTGCAAAGTAGGTATATATAATACACGTTTCACAAGTCAAATTTTAATCTTATAAAAATATATGTAATAAAATAATAAATATACATGAACTACTTAGATTAAATGTTTATTTAATTTATGTAGCAATATATATACAATTAAAATTATAGGTAAAATATTATTATACAAGGTGAAATCCAATCAACCGCCGGAACCCATACCGGAGACCCGGCCAGGGACCAGGAACAAGGTTCAATGATCACCAACCGAGCCCCCAGCACGAATCCAGGCGGCTGACCAAATCCCATCCTATATACTACATAGTAATAGGTTACGTATATAAATACATGCCTACCTCCGCCCATTCGATTAGTCTTGCTAAGAAGAACGGGCAAGAAACTTGGCAAGATCATGTCTTTTTTTTAACATAAACTTAAACTATACATTGAATTACTTATATCTACTTTAACCAAGGGATAAGAAAATACAAGACAGCAGGAATTCAGGTTAATGAAAAAAGAAAAACATATATATCTTTGCCTACCTGTCTCATACAGTCTATTTCCTTTTACAGTCTGTAATTAATTAATGTTAACTCTTAAGAGGAATCAAAAGTTAGGAAATTATATTAATTAATTAAATTATTACCTACTATCATCAAAATCAGTATCACTATAACACCATGCTTCACCATCATCCAAATATTCATTTATTTTATAATATGCCTTTTTCAGTAGGCCCTGCTTAATATACTGTTTAAACTTATTCTCTGACAAAGTAAGGACCTCTTTTGGAAGTTTATTGTAAAATCTTATACCATGTCCTACGAAAGAGGTACTCACTTTGGCGAGTCTGATTTTTGGAAAAGCCAGTTTATACTTATTTCTGGTTTCCTTACAATGTTGCTCACCAAGCCTCGGGAGAGACTCAACATTTTTTCTAACATATCTAAGGACCTGGTAAATATATTCACAAGGAACAGTTAGTATATTGATTTCTTTGAACTTTTCTCTTAATGAATCCCGGTGCTTCATATTATAAATAGCCCGAATTGCTCTCTTCTGCAAAACAAAGACTGCGTCTGTATCCGCGGCTCTACCCCATAACAGCATGCCGTATGACATAATGCTGTGAAAGTAACTAAAATAGACTAGTCTAGCAGTATCTACATCAGTAATTTGCCTTATGCGTCTAACAGCGTATGCGGCCGAACTAAGTCTACCACATAGGTTTTCTATGTGGGGACCCCACTGAAGACGAGAGTCTACCGTAATGCCCAAAAACTTAGTTTCGTTAACTAACTCCAGCTTGGACCCCTGCAAAAGCAAATTACAATCCACTTGAATAACATTTGGTAACGTGAATTTTATACATTTTGTCTTTTTTGCGTTTAAAACTAAATTATTTACAGTAAACCAATCAAGCACCAGCGATAAAGTTGTATTCGCGTCGTCAAGGATATCTTTACGTCTATTAACTTTAAAAATAAGTGACGTGTCGTCTGCGAATAGTACTATCTTAGTTAAGTCTTTAATTAAATAGGGAAGGTCATTTATGTAAATTAAAAACAGCAAGGGCCCCAATATGGAACCCTGCGGGACACCCATTTTAACTAATGCTCCACATGATTTTACCCCATTAATGTCTACCTTTTGAATACGATCACTAAGATACGACTTCATTAACGCCAAAGATTTGCCCCTCACTCCGTAGTGATCTAATTTACATAAGAGTGTTTCATGATTAACGCAATCGAAGGCTTTCGAGAGGTCACAAAATACACCAAATGCATCCTGCTTTTCTTCCCAAGCATCAAAAATGTGCTTAACTAAAGCAACTCCTGCATCTGTGGTTGACCTCCCTCTAGTGAATCCATATTGTTCACAGTGAAGCAACTTATTTAAATTAAAATGAAATAACAATTGATTAAAAACTATTTTTTCAAAAACCTTACTCAAAACCGGTAAAACTGACACAGGTCTATAGTTTGATGGGTCACCGTTGTCGCCTGATTTAAAAAGGGGGATCAATTTACTAAACTTCATTAAGTCAGGAAAGATACCATCATCTACACATTTATTAAAAATTAATGCCAAATAAGGAGCTATTAAATCAATAACAGAACTTATAACTTTCACAGATAGGCCCCATAAGTCCTCGGTTTTTTTCAAGTTAAGCGATTTAAATGCTTTAATTACAGTTAATGAATTAATATGTTTAAAAGCAAATACAGAAAGACACTGCGGTACGTTATCTATTAAAAGATCCTGCGCAAGCCCAGGGCTTGAATTTAAATCTTTAGTTGTTAAGGACGGAATTTCAGTAAAGAATTGTTCAAAGGCATTCGCAACCTCTTTATCTCCCGTAACGACTTCATTGTTAATACTTAACTTAAGCTCGTTATCACGTTTCTTACTTTTGCCAGTTTCAGTATACCAAGTGAATAAGACATACTTTTCATATCCAAGCAATGACAGCGATATGGAAGTATTAATGTAGTCGTGGGAAAATCCAATTCATGATTTAGATGAAAATTTACCCTTTGTGATTTAAATACTTGCACTTGTCTACTGTTATATTATTATTTTTTTACCTAACCAGTTTCGCTTTAAAAGCATTTTCAAAGGTTTTTTCCCTATTAATGCGATTGCTGTTAGTTATAGTGTTTGTTTACGTACACACAAGCATTTTCAAGTTTTTAACTACATCACTAAAATTAAGAAGATTGTTGAAATAAATATTAAATCTAAGACTCACTTTGATTTTTACGAGAATAAAGATTTTTTGCTATTATATACTGGGTGTTAAAATGAAGTTGCGAAAGCCGGAAACTGGCGATAGTACTCGTCCATACGAACAACTTTTACTGTGAAGCAAACCGTCGAATCGCGAAAAAAGAATCAGCTGTTCTATAAAAAAGTTACTGTAGCTACCCGACCAAAATGTATGAAATGACTGTTTATTTTTTTCTCAATTTTTTTTCACTTAATGTTGTTCGTGTCTGTACAATTACCATAATGTAGGTCAAGTCTTTCGTAATAGTTTTATTGAATGAAAAAGACGTTTTATAGAGAGACTGGAGAAACAGTTTACCATGATATTTCGTGGATTTCACTGACTTTTGTTTGAGCACTATTAAGGCGATATGTAAAAGTTTTAGCGTCATGTTACTCCATATGCGAAAAAACCCTCAGTGCGAGAGGGACGGATTCGTGGAAAAGTAGCAAAAAGTCGGTTTTTATTAATATAAAATGAACTAAAGTTGCTATCAAAATTTCGTTTAACCAGGTCCTAGATATTGTTAAAACCCATCTAATAAAATATAATTGCAGTCCATAAGTCATTCTGAATTGTCAAACTATGTGAATTTGTGTCGAAAAAGACCTAATTTCAATAAATATTTCTATCGAGCCGAATTTCTCCAATCGCGTTTCTGTTTTAACAGATCCCTAGGAAAATATTCTAAAAATAATATACTATTTTATCAAAATAATACATTATTTATTGAAGTAGATATGCAAGTTCTAAAAGTGTCGATTTTTTTTCCGTAGTGCCTTAAGCGATAATGTGAATTTATAACCTATGGTTTGAGGTATTGACTATTAAACAAATCGTTTGAAAGTTCTTGATTGTCGAGCCAACATGATAGCCAAGCTTTCTTGCCGTACTTCGGGCACAAATACACGCTTTTTAGGCATGGTTTTTTTTACCTCGGCGTTTTCCTTCACCGTCCAGCTAGTGGTAAACATAAAATAACTATGCAAATAAATTCCGAAAAACTCATTGTGGCATAATCGACCGATAGAGTTCGAACCCGGGCGGGTCTCAAATTTGACATTCCGAATTCTACCAACTGAGCTACTACTGTTTTTTACATGGATATATATTCTCTACAATACCAAAATATTTTTGTTGTTATGAAATTAAATGAGATGTTTAGTTGCTTTCAACTGGAGATGTGGGTAGGCGCTTACAAAACAGAGTTAAGTGATAATAACTCGCATGAATGACTAGGTACCTACCCGCACTAATATTGTTTGATCGGTATTATTAATATATTGTTAATTAGTCTTATTTTAAGCTAGCCATAAGCATATATAGCAAAACCTACTTACTGTACGAAAGAAGCCTGGCTACCCATTGGACAGAGAATTCTAGCTTGGGAGCCAGGAACCAACAAATGTAACATTTATTTTTCATTAAATATTTTTTCATTTTCATTTTTCATTTTCATCTACAAAGAAATAATATATACTCCTATTTAGTTGTTATTACAAAACTATATACACGTAAGCAGACATGGGCTGCGTCGTTAAGATTACAATCTGGAAGACGTCATTTGTCGACAGTTGTGGTAAAAATAACAACACAAATAAGGGACCCGTCCATCCGATTTCATGCGAAAGCTTTGTACACTGTTAGAAATAATAGGGTACCTTACCTAATTAATTACCTAACATAATACGATCGTATTATTCTCGAGTATTTTTCAATATTCACTTAATTAGAGAAGGGTTATGCGTTTTACGTGTATTTTTGTATATTTCTACGAGACCGTAGGAGTCCATTGTTTTTATTCGAATCGTATAGTACTTTTCTGAGATAAATTTTAGACATATCAGACATCATATTTAGACATGTGTAGTTGGGCGTCGAATCACGCTTTTATACATGTAAGCTGTATTAGCATAAGTTACTAACAATAGCATAAGTTGTTTTATTACTAACATGTTTTATATGGATCTTTGATCTGAAATAAATAAATTTGATTTGATTGATTTGATGTCTACGTAATGTCATGCTAGCTTAAAATTGGAGCTGAATACAGCAGTGATGGTAAGGGGCAAATAAAGCTGGTGTTATAGTTTAATTTATTGCGTTATAGGCTAAGGTAAAGTTTCCAGGACACTGAAAATATAAGGGATAAAAGGATTTGGATCTATAAAAGATCTTTGAAGGATCTGGGTGTAAGTAGTTCAGAATTCTAACGGGAAACAAAACGGGACCTTCTCAAAAATATTTTTTTATTTTATTTAAATCACTATAATGTTTGTGGGAATTTACGGTAAGAAATTGAAGAAGTTTTATTAATTATAAGAGTGCATTACAAGTTCGAAATCAATCAGAAGATTTAGAATTTAGAAGCACAAATTTTCTTAATTTGTTAATATGTAATTAAATTTAAAACTTAAGGCCTTAAGAGCAACAAAAGTGCTGCCACTTGAGAAAAAACCGGCCAAGTGCGAGTCGGATTCGCGTACCTAGGGTTCCGTATTGTGGATGATAAATTTAATTTTGTAATTCTTTTTCGTGAATTTCTCAACCGCTTTATTTTTCCTGTAATCTTTACGTAAACACATATTACCTACCATGATTTTTTTCCTATTTTTCGATCCCCCAGTTTTGGAGATAATGGGGAGGGACATACATTGTTTATGGTTTTTCAAGGATTTCTCAAAATAGATGTAATTAAATATGGCCAAACTATATATTTTTACAATCAGCTTTTTAATACCTACAATTTAATTTCCATATTGTATTTTTATAAAAATTTTTTTTTTATTACTTTACTTTTTTTTATATTTCTCATCTGTGCTCAACTTTTTTTGAATCGCTATAGTTTTCCTGTAATGGGCCAGTTATGATCTGTAATCGACATTTTTTTTTAATTTTTTGTCAACTAGTTTCGGAGATAAGGGAGGAGAACATACATATTTTTGTGGTTTTTTTAATGGTTTCTCGAAACCAGTGCCAGTAAATATAGTAAAACTCTATATTTTTATAATAATTTTTTTAATATCTACAGTTTGATACCCACATTGTATTTTTAGGGTATATTTTTTATTTTTCTATATATTTTATTATTTTAGTGTGTTTTTAATATTCTATCAAATAAATTTCTTTCTTTCTTTCTGAAATATATAACAATCGAATCTGTGTCTGTCCAGATTCGTGCTTAAGCATGCGAGAGGTTAGAACCTTAAGCATCAAGCATAAACTTCAATAATGCAAAATATTTATATACATAAATAAATATATG
Source organism: Ypsolopha sequella (assembly GCA_934047225.1). Lineage (NCBI taxonomy): Eukaryota > Metazoa > Arthropoda > Insecta > Lepidoptera > Ypsolophidae > Ypsolopha > Ypsolopha sequella. Next base: position 9,119,427 of record OW203996.1, on the reverse strand, counting down.
GCGCGCCATAAAAACGTGAATTCTTAATATTAACGCCAAAAATTGTTTTCACAAGATCTGAGCTCAATTTTCCGTACTTAATTTTAGATAAGTATTTTTTTACCCGCTTGAAGGTATGAGGGAACACGTTCTAGTAAACTCTTATGGAAATTATTATTATCAGACTCATAAAAAGCAATTTTCACACTTTCAGTGTAATATACGTGGAATAAAAAGTAAATGTAGGTATAATAATGAGTAATATTACTACATAGTGCTCGCTTCTTCGTCTGTGAAATTCACGTAGGTGGAATGAAATATCTCCAACGACGATAATTTAAGGACCGTATCGAAATCTGTCCAGCGATTCACAGGTTTATTATTAGCTACTCAACTATAAAGTTTAAGTTAAAGTGGAGTCAACTAAGTGGACCAGTGGATCGCCTATAAAAATATCTTCTCTGACTCGAACTCAGATAAATTCGATGGCAAGGCAGACCAAAGCGCAGATGGCACAGCGATCGTAACTTCTTGCCAGATTAGTCTGAGTTGGCACAGCACAAGTCGCCACTATGTCGCCTCTAGAAGGTAGACAGCTTTGCCTAGCAGTAGGAACTGTAAAAACAACCGAGGCTAAATAAAATAAAATAAAAAATTTAATAACGTCCTAAAATAATTACTGAAAATATGTCCAAAGTCTAGGGTAGATCAATCGCTATAATCCAACGATATTCTGTCGAAAAACGCACTTTATTCCAACTAACAACTATTAAGTTTAATCATTGTTAGTAGTTTATGCTACTAGGGCGAAAAGGAATAAATTACGATGACGATTTAAAACACGAGCGTAGCGAGTGATTTAAACGTAACCGAGTAATTTATTGCTCTTACGCCCACAGAACATTTAAATTAAAAATGTTCTGAGCTTACGCCCGTGTATCATACTACGTTTTTCAATGCATAGCGTGAGGAAATAAAACAAATATAATCTTGTGAACTTTAAATTATGATTGGCTCAAAAGGACTGTATCCAGAGCCGTTAAACAGTGGGAAAAAAAGTATAACATTTATGGTACACAGGAAAGGCTGCAGATTAGCCAACCATTGTAAATAAATAAAAAAAAATAATAATAAAGCCCTAGGGCAAAATAATCGACTTTCTGTTCGGTTTTGATGCATAAAAAGTGGGCCTTTACGAGCAGTTGCATTGAAAAAGAGGTTAAAAGATCCAAAAGATCTATGAGTACTTCTTACTTATACGAGTATGTATAAATATCATATTTAAACTGGCTGGTTAGAAAACACGCACGATAAATAAACTATGTAATGCAACTTCATTTCTTGCAGTCTCAACTTGATCCAAGCAACAAGACTCTTTAACATTAATTTATGCGTAGTGTAGTTGAAAGAAAACCCGTGTGATGCTCAAGGAAATAACAAATTCTTTTCCACTTTAAGATCGGTTTCGTAGCCGGATTGTGGAAAACCCACGTTTTTCTAATTTATAGAAACAGAACACTTAAATTCAAAATTTACTCAATAGTTATTCAACAAAACCTTATTACCTATGTATTATGTACGAGTATGTTGTCATCGCAAAGTATCCATTGGTTTCTGTAAATTATTAAATTCTGTCATTTAAGTGTTCAGGGGACCTAAAAAGGCCAACTTGGGTCAATCATAGGTAGGATAGAGTCAGAGTTTCTACATGCGTGTAAAAGAGACGGCATTACAACAGAATCATAATATGATTCATCCAAAGTGGCCTTTTTAGTAGACCTGTTTTTATTAATTAGAAAAAGGCGGGTTTTTCGCAATCCGGCTGCGAAACCGCTCTTAAACAATTATTATCTTCTATTATTCCACGTAATTTTTCACTTCCCTTTACAAAGTAATTGAGTCAGTTTGGCGTCCAAGAAAATGTAAAACAAAATCGTGCAATATCGTTGTTGCTTATCCTACGGACTAGACTTAAAGAATTCCTGAGGGTTTTATGGGAGAATATCAACGTTGAAAGGACTACCCTTCTGAGCCGATCTTGAACTGTCACGTAAAGTATTAGCGGCCGGCACGTAGATTGTCAGAAATATAGTAAGGGAATATTTTTTTAAATAACTTAATAAATAATTATTAAGAAGTTTTTTCTACAACTACGTTGAAGGAGATTTAGTGCTACGTGCTACGCCGTAGCTAATGTGCTTGCTACCTTTTAGCTAAATGTGCTATGTGCTACGTTGTAGCTAATACGTGTTACGCCGTAGCTAATGTGCTACGTGCTACATAGAAGAGTGCTACGAGCTACGATATATCAAACCATAATATATGTTTTATATCTTTCTTGAAATTAAATACTTGTACTTGTCCAGAAAATTATTATACTTAACTATAATTTTGTAGGGGTAGAACGCTGGCCTCTCAATCTTGAGATCCAAGTTCGATCCCCGGTCGGGCAAGCACCAATGAGTTTTTCTGAATTTATGTGCATGGTATTTGTTCTTACTTACCACTTGCTGGACAGTGAAGGACAACATCGTAAGGAAACCTATATGCCCTAAAAAGCGTGTATTTGTGCCCAAAGCACGGCTATGGGGCTCACTACCCATCATGTTGGGACGTAATAATCGTCGGTAAAACGCGGGTATACCGAGTGTGGACTGTGACTTACATTTCACAGTTCACACTCGGAACACTTTTGACACCCGGGGATTTATGTCGTGACGATATTTATGTTTTATATGTTCTTTATCCCTTTTACCCTTTTTAAAAAGTTGTAGCCAATATCGAAATATAAATTAGAAACGTTATACAAGCTAACAATGAATTTATACAAACAAAACTCGCTGATTAACCTTTTGTTTAACATAAATTCAAAGGTTCCATAAATATTTAACGACATTTCAAGCGTAATTTTACAATGAATGTATTAATTGATTAATTTTTAAATAAAGTTTTACCAATTAACATTATATCATTGCAGTATAGAAATGTAGAAAGAAAAGTAAGTCTGGATGTGAGGAGCTCTGAACCGGGATTCGAACCCGGGACCTCTCGCTTACCGGGCGATTGCTCTACCAAAATTTATCGTTTATCTACACCCATAACGCAATCATTAATCAGAATTGCAGCATCAAAAACTGTTTTATAAGTACCTGCATTGTTTGTCCAATAATATATATTAAAACACTGCGATTCTGCGCTGTGATTTGGCCAATTTATTATAGAATCGCTTATATAACTCATCAGCCACTATTATTTCTTCTTTTGAAACAACGATCCTTTTCTAAGCTTACAGTAAAACCGATTCTAAAGGCTTTAATTTTAGTTTTAGTCTGTTTTAGTATAGTCAAAACTAAATTTTCTTCGATACAAAATAGTCCTTAAGAGTTAGGATTAGAAGCTAAATTTCCTTGGAAAATTTCGAGCTTTGCCAGCACTAAAACTAAAGTAAAAGCCTTCAGAATTGGCTTAATTATCAACATTAAAAAAAACAGCACTTGTTTTTCTCATTTTTCTTGTAATTTTTAGTTGAAAAGATTATAAATAAATAAATATAAATAATATGTAATGTCACACGAAGGCGTTATTTTTTGATAGTATATATTATATATTACATAAAGTAAATATTGTGTCGTATTGGACATAATTAATTAGCTATTGGAACACTTGTGCAGCCTATTATGAAACTCACTTTGTTCCTTCACTCTTGTTCCAATGGCTCTCATTTTGTCACAGTTGCACAAAATTTGTATGAACTTTTTTATTTATTTATTTATTCTTTTTTTTATATTTATTTAAAGGGTTTGTTTAACTGTTTTACTATATATATATTTATTATATATACAGACTTTTATGGATATTTTAGTAAAAATTAAATAAAAAAGACAACTTTCGATATAAATTTCGACCCACTTGGGATCGTCGTCAGTCGAATATGGAATATATCATAAACAAATAGAGTTAACATTAAAATGACAAACTTAACATTTTTTCTTATCCTATTTAATTTACCTTTTTGCTCTCATCTGTATCATATATTTATGTTATGCTAGTGAAAACTATATAAAATAGGGTACAAAAAATTGTATTTCATGTTTTTTTTGAGTAAAGAACTCAGCCCGCAGCTAACTTAGCCCACTGAGTACTTGCAAAAAATACTTTTAGGCCATCGTACTCGTAAATATGGCATTTAATTTTTGTCAACGACTCCACCACAGGCACCAGTTATATGGACCTAACTACCTGCCAATTTCAAGCTTGTAGCCTTTTTAATTTCAAAGATTTCTGGATGATTAAGTGAGTGGTAATTCGTTTATATTAGTTAGTATTTCGGGGTTCCGTTTCCATTAACAGAAACCCTAAAAATAAGTTTTTTTATCTGTCTGTCTGCAGCATGATTTAAAAACGGCTATGCTTGAATTGTGTAAATGTAAAAATTAACACCCAAAAATACAGAATATTTCACAATATGCGGACACAGAAGGGAGCTTTTTGTTTGATACTATGAAAGCCTACTTAGCTGTGATAGTTTTCTTCGTTTTAAAAACAAACTTTAGGTGGCAGGAAGGACACTTGGCTCCAACAAAGATTCGCACTTTAAATAGTATATTTCATTACGAGTGCGGAAAGCCTGTCATTGCAAAGAGTTCCGACAAATGTCTACCCGAGCCGAGGCGCAGCCGAAGGTGAGGGTTGACAGTCGGAACAAGTTGCAATGACGGTTCCGCACGTGTACTGAACAACTATTTTTAATACAGTTGCGAAAAAATGAAGCAATTTAATAAAATAATAAAAACACAATAAACTTAACTAACTAATACTCCACGCAATAAATTCGTAGTATGTAGATATGTAGCAACTTTTTGACTTTTTCGGTAAAATGTTCTCCGAAGCATTTTGTGCAATTATACTGAGTTCCGGTGGTGTCAATTCAAATAAAATATCGTCGAAATTACTCATTTTGTGCAACAAACAACTAAACCCGCAAACCCGCAAAGAAAATTTTTGGAAAATGGCGCCAACCGTAAAAGAATATAAGCAGAGGTTTTTTTTTTGTTTTCACCAATTCTGGGTAGGCAAAGGGAACTATGCCCATACAGCCAAGTCTTCAGTAGAATTTTTTTATTGATATGAAATGAAAATGAAATTTAATTAGATGAAATGAAATGAAACCTAACCTAACTCATTGAATCCAATAATTAAATCTGATATTGAAACAAAATAGTAGCTTCTATCATAAAAACTTCTTTGATTTTTTTTTTAGTAAAAACTTCGTGGTTGGTTTTTTCTTTTTAATAGACATTATTTTGACAGTTGGGAAAGAGAACGCACGAGTTCGGAAAAGGTAAAGAAAAAGCTCGAGTATGTAATAGCCCACATCCCGAACGCTATACGTCCCTGCAATACGCCACTTTTTGAGCAACTGTATTAAAAACTAATTTTTCACAAACGGGTCCTTGAATCGCAAAATGACTTTCGCACACCCAAAATATTTTTGAACGACCTATCCAACCGCACCCCTCCTCATCATGGAATAGACGAGAGAAAAAAAATCATCCCCACCCTAATCTTCCAGATTTTATTTTATCAATTTCTCTAATATGCCAAATTACAGTTATTTACTACTAAGATTTTCTGAGCTAAGGCGCGAAAAGACAGACAGACAGACAAACATACGGTAGGACGGACATGGCGAAACCATAAAGGTGGAACTACTCCGTATATTATTGTTAAATACATAATGCAAACCGATAAAAAATTAAAGATAACGACGCGGCGTTCACCGTCTTTGTCAACCGGCCATAAAACGATACTCTTGAAAAACCTTAAATTGTTATCATCAGTATATACGAGAGTTTCAAATGCATTTTTTCAGATTACATCCACAAAGACAGAACCCGTACATTGTTCACTTTATTTACTTTTTTATGGTTCAATTTACAGCCATGGTCCGATAACCCGATCGATGGCTTAGACCTTAGTCACTCATCTTTTATTTATTCTTAGGGAAACAAACAGTTTTAAAACAAATTATAGCAACTTAAAGACTAGAAAAAAATTGATACCAAATAAAGTTTTCACTGATAGTAAAATACATACATAAATAATATAAATTACATAAATAATAAAATTTACAATATTACGTCTTTTTTCCAAACAGCCTAAAATTTCAATGTAATAATTAACAATAAAAATAGTGTAAGTTATAAAATAATGCCAAATGAGCCATACAAGTGTTTTTTTTTTATTAGTTATTAGATTGGCTTACCAACTTTAAAAGCTTTTTATAGCTGGAAAGTGAGAGATGGAAAATATCAGTTACATTTGCCCAAGGTTCTATCTATACGACATGAATGAATTTTTTGAATAATTAGTGCGACAAAAGGGTCGTTTACTACTAGTATGCCGAGGTCTGCGATTGGGACAAAGAAAAGGGACCTGCTATAGTTATCTGGAAAAGGGAATTGAAATCTTTGCCAACTCACATTTTTAGTTTCAATTCCAATTAGTACCTTGATATTTTATCTGTTAATATTTAGGTAGCAATATAATTGGATAATTGGAAATTTTAAAAAGTATATTTTTCTGAAATCCCTTATACCAATGATTCTCAACGATAAAAACTACGGAGATTTTATCGGACATCCCATTTTTATAATTTAATAAACACTTGTACCGTGTGTGTTATCTATAATTTTACAATTTAATGGCTAAATTAGTGTCTTTATTTTAAATAACATCTGCGTTCGAAACCGTAAAACAAAAGAAAACTGCAAATAAATAAACATAAAGGAAACTTCAAACAAACTTTCTTCACAAAATAAATCATTTTCATTATTAGTTACGTGAAAAAAGTTGTTCAAATTACTTCGTAACACATCATCGAAGTCGGCTTAATTTCGAAAGATGCGTTAAAAGCTTACGCAAAAAGTGCCAACTTCTAAAGTTCATGCAATAAAACCCGTCTTTCATACTTACCGCAAAAAGTCCCCAGCAGCACTGTTACACGACAACCGCCACGCCGCCGGTGGAAAGAAAGCAAGGATTGCTTCTGTCGCGTGGCCCGCGGGAGTTTTGTACCACCGACTGAGGCACAGAGCGCCCAACGCTACCTTATATTACTTGCACCCGTGTCCCATGCCATGCGTGGGCGTTAGGGTTGAACAAGGTGCAGTTATTGGAAAGACCTCGTTGTCTTTATGGTGTAATAAAGTTCTTATCTGGTTTGATATTTCTAAGATTGTTTTGTTACAACTTAGTTTTTTTATATTGTATGAAATGAAAAATGAAATGAAAAAGTGTTTATTCAGTAACCAGTAATACATTAAATTAGAATGCTGGGGCCTTCTTTTAAGTATAGAAATACTTGTTCCAGAAGACCTCGCTCCTTCACATCCATAGCTTAAAGTTAGTACAAGTACTACAGTTAGTATCTTATTGTGTGAGTGGAAGTGTCTGTATCTCTGCGAGGGTGTGTATGTGTTTGAGTGTGAGGGAGGGTGTGTGCGTGAGGTGTGTGTGTATGTGAGAGGAAAAAGGTGTGCGTGTGTGTGTGGCTTTGCGTTTGTATTGTAAATAAATTAAGTATGGTTGTAAATATGTATCGTGTGTTAGGTATATGATTCCAGTATTGTTATTATTTGTGTTGTATAAATACATTTAATATAAATATATATGTATGCATACATACGCTGATAAGTGATATTTATAATAAACGTTAGACTATCGGCTGTAGTAGTGACTCAATTTCGTCATAGGTTTTATTTAGTATCCAATTGGTTATGATTTTTTTACATTCGTGGTATTGTTTAGGGTATATATCTAAAGTGCTATTTAACTATTGCTATTATATTATGGTGACATTAAAATGATTTTTTTAACAAGATACTTAAATAATACTAAATTATAAATAATACCTAAAATAGACACTAACTACAAATAATAAAAAATAGTGACATTTGTTTTTATTTAATTGACACACATATTTTATAATTATAGTTATTCTCAATTTGTTTTTTGTTAATGCATGATTTAAATATACAACCAAATATTTGTACGCCATTGCATGGTTGAATTTGTTGGGACTAGAATTATATGTAACAGACATTGTAAACCCGAATTCTCACAAATAAACGATTTACTTACTTATTACTTACTTACTTAAAAATGGGGACAAAATTATGCACATTCTTTGTTTTGAGTTCTCTTTTGGGTAGAGATTGTCGGCAATCGGTCGAATTTATGATGAAAACATTTGTACTTTTTTAATTATATTTATAATTTACTCTGTAAGTCGTGACTCACTAACTCACTCCTTGACTGACTCATCAACTCCCAGTCTTGGACCTAAAAATTTTGCACAGATTTTAATATAGACAAGGATTAGGACCGGCTTTTACAAAATTCTCACGGACTCTGGAAAAAAGGGATCCTCGCGAGCAACGACACGGGGCGTCGCTAGTTATAATTAATACACATACTTACATATTAAGGGATGGCAATGATGTGTAGGTATACAAATATTGTAGTCCTTTTGCTATAAATCAGACTTTGTGAACGGAAATCCCATCATTACAATGTGTGTTTTGTTGATAAATTATGTGTTGGTGCCTTTTTGCGGGAGTATTTTTGTGGGTGCAGTAGGATTTATGTAACACCCTTTACGGAAACATAAATATGTCTCCACCCACGTTTTGATTAGAAATATACCTATACATTAATGAATGTATGAATGAATATGTTTATTTATTTCAAAGATAACTTAATCTAAATACATCCCACAAAACCAAGTAGAAATTTGGTTTGTCTGTGGGCCCTCCAACAGAGGGTTTGCAACAGGTCACACTTCTTTTTCTATAATTTGGTAGTTACTAAATTATAAGTAGGTCTGTCTGTCATTTTGGTCTGTGGCAATTGACGCCAAAAGTTCTGTATTAGTGAGGTTTATAAAGCAAGAATTCTAAATTGTATACACGATTAGTCATGATCTTTTCAAAACCGATTTCATATTTTGACAGTAGAGGGAGCTATCAAAATCTGTTTCAAGGTTTTATTTTACATTTATTGATTTTGAACTTAATATTTTATGATAAAATGTTATTGACGTCTTTTTTCTACTAAAATAGACCTAGGGGGGAGGATTGCACCCTCTAAATCCTCGCCCCCTTATATACACGCCTATGTGATAATATCATGAGTAATCTCAATGTGATTGACTGGAATTCAAAATTATTTATTTGTAATAATATTGATGAAATGTTCACCGAATTTAATAATATCTTAATATCTATTATGTACCCAAACGAAAGAAATCTAAATCAAGGGTCTAATTATTTTGGCCCACGGAAAAAAACGCACTTCCGGGGGACCGAAGGGTTCCTATTTACTCCCTCTACCGACCTCCGGCGCCCCGTACACACTTCCCCAAATTCGGAAGCCTGGTACTGTCGCAGCAGACAACTCTCTGACACCCCCTGGTTTTTTACATGTCGTAATGATATGTATGTTATGTTTTATGTGTTATTTTTTAAATTGTTATTTTTTATTTATTAATTTATTTAGCAACTTAACACCCTCTATGCTTCGCTCATCGATGCACATATTTTTGAATTTATGTTGATTTATTGCTATATTATTTATCCTTCCGTTTGCTTTTACATTTTTAGCAGTTAGCAGTTAACCTTACGATTATATTAATTACTAAATAGCCTTGACATTTATCTCGTTAGAACGCGTTGGTAATGCCTGATTCAGTTGTAACCATAACGCTAGTTTATAACCAAGAAGCTCTTACTGAGAGACCTTTTATAAGACCTTTTATCTCCACGGTCTGCAATAAACTGTTAACATTTATAAGTATAAATAAAATCTCTGGTACCTACAGCATTAAATGAAAAACATCAACAATTCTCCAAACATTGGTCACTCAAAAAACTTGCGCTCAGCCATACGATAAGTAGACCCAGGAAACTAACCATGTATGTCAAATTAATGAAAAAATATACTTTTATCAAAAAAAAAAGGTAACCGACTTCAAATGTAACAGCTTTCATTCCCTAAAAATTTGTATGACCGATGGTACCAAAACAACACTTTTGCCGACTTCTTTCTTCCTGAAACATAATGGTCTTTAGAAGTCGGCGCCCTCATATTAGTTTCAATGTTGCTATATTGTAGGGAATACGCTATCTTCTAGATAACATATGTTTCAGAAAGAAGTCGGCAAAAGTGTTGTTTCGGTACCATTGGATATTATATTTTTAACTTTTTAGTGACTGACTGCTGTTACATTTAAAGCCGCTATTTTTTTTGTTAAAAGTTAATTTTTTTCAATTTTTTTAGTGTTGAAGGGTTATTTGTTAAACATGGGTAGTTCTTGTAAGCGCGCTTAATATGAAACGAAGTTCAAGTGAGTATAATTGCTTCCTGCAATCAGCATCCTTACACATTGATAGCCGCAATCTCAAGTTATGTGGTATCATCCGTTGGGGAGTTCCATGTTAATAAGGCCAAGATCGAAGGTCAGGTGAAAGTATGTCAATATCCTGCAATCAGCATCCTGGTACAAAGCGATTGTTTCAATCTCGAAAAGAAATTAAATATCTTAATTAAATATCTCTAAAGACCTTCATCGGATCATGACCAAACCCAAAATGAGCCTACTTAGAAGCACACACTTCTAAACAAAAAAAAAAACATTCAAATCGGTTCAGAAATGACTGAGTCATGGAGTAACATAACCAAAAAAAAAAAAAAAACACTGTCTTATTATGAACCTCCCTTTTTTAAGACTTTTAGAAAAAAAACAGTTGAATTGAGAATCTCCTCCTTTTTTGAAGTCGGTTAAAAATCTAGATGTAAGATGTACGATTGCAGTTTTTTCTAGACCCGAGTTAGAGTCTCAAATTCCAGTCCCTTGATCGAATCCAAGTTCAAAGCTCCTCATAATCAGATTTACTTTTCTTCTGCTTTTGTATACTCATAATAATATGTTTTCTATCCCATTACCATGGGAAAATATAGCCATTAGTATGGAAAATCTCAATGACAGTTTAGGTTAAGTAAGCTGTGAAGTTTATTTTGTTATTTTTCCGGGTCGGAAAATTATGGAATAGGATTCAAAGAATTCAGTATGATCACAAAATATATGCAGTTCTAAGCAATCCTCTTCGATATACCAAAATACGCTGTTTTACAAAACCACTAGTTGTTTTACAAAATAGCTCCGTTATGTTAAACAGCTAAACAACGTTCACCTGTTTTAGAAAATAATACGCAAGATTTTGCGTTATTCAATGCAGCAGCGGGTCAACATTTAGGGGGTTTGTGAAACTGTTTAGCGGTTATGTAAACCAGCGTCATATTAATTGTTAATGTTACTAAAAACTACAGGAGTCGCCTCGCTCCGCTTTCCTCGGCTCCATCTTACATGTAAACCTAACACTCTCCTCGTCGCTTCGCTTTTCGTTGCACCTATATTTGACTTTTGTTGAAAGATTTTTACATTACATCTAAACGTGGGTAGCAGTATTGTCGAATGCAATGACAACTCAGCTCAATTTAATTTATCTGTTTTGTATAACGGAGCTATTTTGTAAAACAACTAGTTATTTTGTAAAACAGCTGATTCTACAACCCAACTACGAGATATTTATTACATACAAGCTATGCCCATGACATTTTGAACTAAAGTCTAAAGTATATTGTAAAAAAGAAAGAGTCAACATTGAAACGCTCACTTCATGCGTTGAGTGGCTTTCTGACGTTTTATGATATTATAATAATATTTAATTATTTATTTAGTCGTTACAATTATTGGTAGCCCGTATTTACCCGTGTCTAGAGGGGACAGGCAGACTTTACCACAAAAGGGTAAGGAATCTTGGCATTTTCATTGATAAATATTCTTTATTCCTGCATGGTCGTAATGCAAGAGATCAGTGAGACTTTTTTCCTATTTAGGTTTAATGATTAGAAAAAATACATTAGAAATAAGTTAGGGTTAAAAAAGGCGCGCGTAAAGGTCAGTAAATATAATTTTATTTCGCGAAAAACATTGAGACTCTTTCACGTCAACCTCTTTAGTAAGGAGGTTCTTGTGCTTTGTTTATACCACAGACCTGTCCTTTATAGGTACCTACTCATCTTCGTTTTAATTTTAGCTCGATAAAAATAGCTGCTCTAACATTTGAGGTTAGCGAATGATTTCACATAATGGAGACTAATATAACACTAGAAATGTTCCTTTTCACCCATCCATAACGTAAATGTTTTCTTACTAAATAGTCGAGAGAAACGAGTAGGTACTTTGGGTAATTGGGGTATTTATGTCTAGAGCAGATCGTAGAATTGGGCAGATCGTAAAGTATGAAATCGAAAATCTTTCACCGTGTTAGGTTTACATGTAAATAAATTTGGGGAGCCGAGCGAAGCGCAGCGGCCCCTAGTTTTTACCAGATATATGATATGCCATGCCCAATTCTACGCCGATTCTTCAAAAACTTAGCTTTATTACAACAAACGCATTTGGAGGGTAAGCGGGAAAAGGGATCATAGTCAACAGAAGGTAGTTTTGAAATAAGTAGAAAAAACTTGCTGACGTTATTATTTAAGAACTCTTAGTGGGCAATTATTGTAATCACAGTTAATTATTGCATTCGCAGTTTTTTTTTTTTTTCTTCAAAAGCAAACTTTACTATCAGCCCATAGCTCCATATTCATAGACAATTTTTTTTCTTTTGCTCTAATTATGACCCTTTTTTAAGTTCGGTATTTAAGCTTCTTGAGTCCGGTATATCTTAAAAGCGAATATTCTGTGGTCTGTATTATTTCTGCTCAATCTGTTCTCCAGATATTTAAATAAATTGCGCTATTAACTCAATTTGTGAAAAAAACTGACAATGACCTTTCTTCCCGCTTACCCTTCAAATGCGTTTGTGGTAATAAAACTAGTCAACATAGAAAAAGAATCTGTAGTCAAGCATTTTTTCACCATTTCCCGAAGTTTAGTTTTCCTACTTAAAAGTAGGTTAACTAAACTTAAATGTAATCTAAAGATCTACACAGATGATCGAACTAACCAGACAAAAAAGAGCCATGGGGATTTGAAAAATTTCAGTTGTAAATCCAGCTTATATCTAGCTTAGCTTAGCTTATCCAAAAAAAATGCCCTTCCTCTTTCTATCCAGCGTTGATCTATTAGTTCAGGCATAGACTAAGTACTAGTAATACTAGTTATTATACCAATGAGCGTTTTTCCTGATGTCAAATTTAGTGTTAAATAAGATTCCTAGATGGCACTGTCGTATTCGTCAGCAACAGAATCAAAGACAAAGTTTGCATCGATTCCAAACAAACGAAAAACCACTTTGACATTGATTGCTAAGAAACATATTTTATCTATGGTGACATGGACAGCGCCATCTGGAGGAAAGCTAAGAACTAAGAAAAAAAAAACAACGCGAAAAACGCTCATTAGTATTAGTAATACTTAGTCTGTGGTTCAGGTAACTCATAGTATTTTGTGCAACTGTGATATAATGTGAGACATTGGGACACGAGTGCACGAGAAATAACGACAGATAGTTATCGCTTGTGATTGGTTCTTTAGCAGTGTTATAATAAATTTGGCCAATCACAGCGCAGAATTGCGGTATCATAATGTAATATTATAACATCCGTCAAACAATGTAGGTACTTATAAAGCCGCTTTTGATGTTGTAATTACCTTTTTGCAGTATGGAAGTATTGTCAGCATTGTCAGTAGGCACAACAAAATACGAAATTCAAACAAACTTCCAATTTATGATGAAATTTGTTCAGGCAATCTTGTTGTGAGCCCTGAATTTCAATGTAGAGCATACGTGAATCTATTTTAGTTTGTCGGATATTTGTTTGCATGTATATTTGCAGCATGATAATAAAGGTAGGTTATCAAGATCAAATCTTTCGTTTATCTATAGGATATAAAAATATCAAAAAGTAACTGTGTTACTACAAAACGGTATTTAACTTTAGACAGTGTTTAAATATGTTGCTGTCACTCTTTTACAATATGAAAGAAAAGGTGACAACAACAGATTTAAACATTGTCTAAAGTTAAACACCGTTTTGTAGTAACACCGTAAGAATCTATTATGTAGGCTAGTTAGGGTTCCGTACCCGAATGGTACCAGACGGGACGGGACTAAGCCTCTGCTGTATGTCTGGCTGTCCGTTTGTCACAGGGTTGTACAGCTTCAGCTGTTATAGGTAGCCAGTTGATATTTTCAAAGATTAAATTTTTAGTATGGCCTCTAATGGCAAATAATAATAATAAAAAAAACACAAGGGGAGTGTCCTCTAAGTAGTATTTTCAACGTTATCATGGCCCCTTATCTACGAAACAAGCGCACCGAAAAATATGAAAAAAGTATAATAGGAGATTATGTAAATATTACAAGAATAATATAGCGGTTAAGATTTTAGAGTTCCGTACTCAGCGGGAGCCACGAATTGTTTGGCAGGTGCCACCATTTTAGTGGCTTGTTTTTGTCGCCTTAATGTTGCTATAACATCTATCTATATATATTTTAGAGTTTCGCACCCATATTGCGTGGTGATACGGAACCCTTTTTGCGCGATTCCGACTCGCACGTGCCCAAATTATTTTTCGTCTGCGAATAATATAGCGAATAATATATTACAAGAATAATATAGCGGTTAAGATTTTAGAGTTCCGTACTCAGCGGGAGCCACGAATTGTTTGGCAGGTGCCACCATTTTAGTGGCTTGTTTTTGTCGCCTTAATGTTGCTATAACATCTATCTATATATATTTTAGAGTTTCGCACCCATATTGCGTGGTGATACGGAACCCTTTTTGCGCGATTCCGACTCGCACGTGCCCAAATTATTTTTCGTCTGCGAATGTCGGGAATAGACTTCCTTTTGAAACCTCAACGGTGAGGAACGTCAGAAAATGTTAAATATAATTTTAAAATCTTTCTAAAATTTAAAATTTACCTACCACAAAGCTTTCTGTAACCTATTTTATTGTAACAAAGGGCCTACTAGAGTTTCTGGTTTATAGCTTTGTTTCTATGCTAATAATAGTAGTTTATGCTACAAGGGCATAAAGGAAAAAATTACGAGGACGATTTAAAACACGAGCGTAGCGAGTGTTTTAAACGTAACCGAGTAATTTATTGCTCTTACGCCCGTGTATCATACTACGTTTTTCAATGCATAGTGTGAGGAAATAAAACAAATAAAATCTTGTGAACTTTAAATTATGATTGACTCAAAATGACTGTATCCAGAGCCTTTAAACAGTGGAAAAAAAAGTATTACGTTTATGGTACACAGGAAAGGCTGCAGGTTAGCCAACCATTGTAAATAAATTAAAATAATAATAATAATAATAATAAAGCCCTAGGGCAAAATAATCGACTTTCTGTTCGGTTTTGATGCATAAAAAGTAGGCCTTTACGAGCAGTTGCATTGAAAAATCTTTTTTTATGGATTTTAAAAACACATCACAGATCTTGAAGACGCTCTGTTTAAGACAACCTGAAAAATTATAAGAACATTAATAATGTATTTTTTTTTATTGATTAGTATTAAAACAATAAAAAAATTATTACTCAATATATTTCGACCCTCGGTATGGGGTCGTCATCAGTCGAATTATATATTAAAAATTATATAAGGTCTTTCAATTTAAATTGAAAGTAATTTATGGGGGTGATTTAGTATCGTTAATACATCATATTCCACTGCAAAGCACTTTTTTTTGCGCGAAATTATTTTTCACTTCTCAGTACAAAGTGGTCCGATCAGCTGACTCAGTTTGTATGGTCAAGTGAAAAAAAAGGTTGCGCAAAAAAAATAACTTTGCAGTGGAATGTGATGTATTAACGATACTGAATCACCTCCTAAATTACTTTCAATTTAAATTGAAAGACCTTATATGTATATTAAAAGAACAAGACTTCGGGAATTCATTGGAATGGCGGCTTTTCCTGCACGCTAAAGAAAAATCTAAAAAATGCATTATCTCCAAAAGTACATAAAGTACTTTTGCTTAGAATATTCAGAGTTAAAACTATGACGAGAAAAAAAAACAGATATAAAAGTAGCATTTTGATTTTGACCACAAACACTTGTACTATGTTTCATCAAGTGCCGACAATCGCAAGTATAAATCATATAAAAGTAGAAATTAAATTTATTTCTGAAACCGGTGAATCGGCCATGGATTCTATATTTTATCTATCTATAGTTTTCAAATTATTACCAAAAATTGATACTGAATGTGAACGGCGGGTCTACCGCGTAATTCTGATTTTCATCAACATCAACTTGAGATTGAAATTTGACGTGCGTGCAAAAGAGATGGCAAGTTAGGCGGGCGTCGTCGCACGCACGTCAAATTTCAATCTCAAGTTGATGTTGATGAAAATCAGAATTACGCGGTAGACCCGCGGGTTAAGACACTATCATGTAAATAAGACAACAAAATTGATTTATTTAAAGAAACTTTTTTTTTGTAATCAATCGACTTATTATTTTTGCTTTTATATTACGTAGTGGTAAAAATTTATCTCCGCTCCTTATATAACACAGTGGTGCCTTACTTTTTCACTAAGCTCGAATACCAAATATGTACCAAAATTAGAATTTACTTTTGGCAACTTTCTTTATCCATTTTTGTAGAGAGAACTATTATAGAGTTTGTATGAATAGCGAAAAGGGCAGATATCAAATCCAAATCATCCAATTAACTGAGGAACTCTATGCCCAATGCGAGGAGCGATAGACCCACCTGTCCAAGTTTAAGAGGCAGGTAGGCGCCAACGACCTTGAGTCGACCTGTGTCGGTACAAATATCGAAATAAACGATATTTAAATAACGTTCATATCATATTACGACGTCGCTGGGCCTCTGGATAGCGAAAAATTTGAGAAAACAACACCTTCCACAAGGACACGACGGACGAAAAAAAATTCCTGCAATATTTTTAATAATCAATACTAAAATACCATTAGCGGTTTCAAATAAATAACCAATTTTATTCAAAAACAGCTTAGCTTTAAGCAATATATCCATCCTTTTTTTTTAAATGCGAGACTAATTTGTTACAATAAGGTAGAGTTTAATTAACGCTATATACTTTTTTATAAATTTTAAACATACCATTTAAGTGAAAAAGCATTATCAAAAGGAGTCATTTTGGGAACAGGCGCCTTAAGGCTGCATTGATATATGTTGGATCATAGCTATCGGTGTTATTGAATCTGTCTCAAAATAGAATTGATACACGTAGTAGGTAGTTGTTGTGTAGATATGTAGATGTAGATGCCAAACAAGGAGATGAGGAGGCGAATGATCCCGGACGGAAAGGACAAAACAAACATTGGAGTTCATTATTACTCGTAAAGGACATTTTGTGTTTTTGGGCTATGAAGTTTTGTCATCAAATGTCATCAGATGGGTTATATAAACATTTTTGCACTTTTTAAAAGGATTGAGATAAGCATAAATAGTATACAGAGCCGAAAACTGGCGATAGTACTTGTCCATATGAACAACCTTCCTAGAAAGAAAATTGAAAAATTGTAAAAAAAATTGTTTCGTACATTTTGGTAGACGTAACTTTTGTATAGAAAAGCTGTTTGTTTTCTTTTTCGTGATTTGAGTGACGGTTCTAAAAGTTGTTCGTTCGTATCGCCAGTTTCCGGCTTCCGCAACATGGAGGCCTTCCTTTTTCAACAGTTTTTGAACGATTATACTGAATCTACCACAGACGCAATCAATATGAAACTTCTATATATGTTTTTTTCAAACCTTTATCTTTACGTTGTAAGTAGCGTTACCTAATTAGAAAACTTTTGCTACATAGATTTTATTTTTGGAAATAGTCTCATTTTGAGTGTTTTTTTTTTTGTTTTGTGTTAAATCCATTTGATTTTTATGAGTCATATTTTACTATCAATACGAAAATGTTGTTAATTAACCGTTGTAAGTTCAAAAACGACTTAAATGCAATATTGTAATTTTAGTCGATTTTAATCTTAAAATTAGACTCGTTCAAGTTTATGTAAGTTAGTCTACGGGTTATAATTGCAAAGCCGCTGTACGCTTAAGGAAGGCCTCATCTTAATACCATCTATGATGAAAAAATCATGTGAAATATATTTTTGGCCGTACCCTGTGACTGAGGGCTCAGGATAGGGCCTGAAATATATTTCACCTAATTTTCTTGTCATATATGTTATTTTCCCATAATATATATATATATAATATAATGGGAAAAATTATATTTATTTACAAAGATTATTGTACTAATTTGATTTATCTAATATAACTACTTTACTTATATCCTTTTTCGCCGGAGTATCGTGTTTTGGACCGTATTTTCTATTTCCGTCTACTCTGCTACTCTTCCAAGATAAAATAAATTAGATTTAGATACCTCTGTTTATTATACTAAAATGTCGGAAGTATACGTGACAAAACAATGGTTCTGGCATAATAACAGCGTTGTAGTCTACTGGCTGCAACACATGCTGAGTGAGGGCCTTTTTACCCAGCACTTCATGTTTTGTTTTGTACCTAAAATGTGTTTGAATTATTTTGTGAGTCAATAAAAATTATATATATCTAAATCTTATATCTATCTATCTATCTAAATCAAATCATAGGCAATTGTTATGGATACAAATAAATAGATATCCCAATCTAAATTAATTTCAAACAAAATTGAAACGGCCTGAATAACTGTACGAAATTGTTACCATGACAATTCGTTTAGTTTATTTTGCAATTTTCTACATTCCTAATATTGCGGAGGAAATGGGGAATGTAAGCTTAGTCTTATCATTTTCATCTTAGGAGAACAATTATTATTATTATGTTGCTATGGTTTTTACTATAGTACGACGATATTTTCTGCTTGTGTTAGCTACTTGGCTTCCTTCTCTTTTTCTACCACTACTACTACTGCCTATAATTACAATACCAACTTTACCATAAGGGCACACGGAGCCCGTGCCCCCATCCTCAGAGGGCCCCGAAGGACAGACAATTTCTCTCTCATTTATACTTAAAACATTTTTGTCGGGAACATTTCACCTTTTTCACAAAAAAAGTTACCTACAGCTCAGAATTAAAAAATCGAAATAATTCCTAAGCTCAGGTACTTCGTATTTTTACGGTTAAAAATGAAAGCGTAAAGCGTTGTTTGTCAGCGATTTTCGTGCAACACCGGTTTGGTTACTTTCTAAAAGGGCCCCAAATTATTTTGTGTCCAAGGGCCCCAGCATAGTTTAAAACGGCTTTGCATAATTATAGTATAACTAGTGTTTTGCGTGGTGCGCGGGCTGCAGGCAGCCCGCGTGAGTTGTAATTGTTCTTTGTTGTACTCTATTCATTGTTGTTTGTTGTTGCATTTAGTTGTTGTTGTAACTTTTTCGTTAACGTGACAGGACAAGGTATCGAGTAAAAAACACGTTTGAAATTGAGTTGCAACAAATTATCAGACGACATTCAAGTAATGGGCAGAAGTCAATTGTATCACGAAATGTCATCGGCCATGATCGGGTGGGAAAAAAGTCATCGGTCATGATCAGTTTTCAAAATTATCATCGTCGTAACCGTAATAGCGCGTTGAAATACGTGTGGTAACTTTGATTCAATTGAAGTGGACAAATATTTTGCTATTGTGTACTCTGACAGTTGTTAAAAGTCCAAAATCTTAACGGTCGAAATGTGCTTGAACAAACTTTCAACGGAGTCGAATCCCGCTAAGCCCAATCTCAAACGTTTTCGAGATAGGTCCAAATGAAACAGTCTTGTACTGCCCCCGGGGTTAAGTGAACTCGGCCTCATGAACTCACATACTCGGCCTTCGGCCTCGTATGTTCGTTCATCGGCCTCGTTATAGTATAACTAGAGAACGCCCCGCAGCGTTCCTGACGCGGATCCTGTGGGAATTTCCTAAAATCCCTTATTAGCGGATATTTACATCATACAAGGAACCTACAGTCCACGTGTTCCTAGGTATAGCCGTTTGGTCTGGACGTTCAATCAGTTAGTCAGTCAGGGTTTTTTGTTTGAAAGTTGATTTCAAGGTTTTACATCTACCTATTAAATTTTGTTTTTATTTTCAGTTCGATTACAAAAACTTAATCTTCAAAAATAGTTCGTTCTAAAAGCCATCCATTTCCATGATAAGATTCGTAATATTTTTTTACATCTGATATATTTCAAAAATTAAATTAATGTTGCTCTTATATAATAATATGCTAAAATAAAATAAACTAATGACTAAAAGTGAGGTTGTGCAGCACCCAGCGCGAAACTACCCTCCTCGTGAATGCTTCCCGATCCAATCCGAAACATGTGCTGAATCTCTTCATACGTAATTCGCATATTCTCTTGAATTAAATTTTTTAGTGCTAGCACGTTTCTTTCTGTAACAGCCGTCAAAGGGCGACCACTTCTTTCTTCATCCCTCAAAGTTAGTCGACCGCGCTTAAATTCGTTATACTAGTGGAACACGATTGCCTTACAAGTGCTTAAATGCCGATTCGTCCGGCTTTAGGCGACATATGAAATCGTAAAAAATCATGGCGCGAAAATGTTCCCGACGCAGATTAATTTTATTTATTTCGATTTAGTTCTTAAAAATGTGCAGTGAAATTTTGAAGTTAAAACGTTCGTATTTTTACTTTTAAATAATTGTATTTTCAAAATGAATTTTAACTGGCCAGTAGTCCTCATACATAAAAACTTTTTTTCGCAAAACATATTGCGTGGCCTCCCAACAAACATTTTAGCGATAATTAGATCTTTTTTAAATCTTAAAGATGTAAAAAGTTGTTAGAATAGCGATATTTATGGCTTCAGGTGATAAACTTGCGATATTTAAACAACATTAGCACTCAGCGCGATATAATAGGTTTAAAGGAACGTCAAAATAAGGTTAAAGTTGTATTGTAGCGATTCCAATTGCCATAATGCAAGCAAACCATCTTGTATTATAGCTTCAACCTAAACTTACAACTGTAAGATCTATAAAGGAGATAATAGACGCCTAATTCCTCCTCAAGATTTATATTGACGCTAAAAATCCCTCCTTAAACACCCAAGAGTCTACAACAGCGTCTGTTAGAATCATTAGTTCTTGAATGGCGCTCATTAAACCACTTCTAACACTAGATGCTATAGGTTGTCATTACAGTTCTTTTAAATGTCAAAGTTGTATCAAACTCTTTTTAAACACTACCATACATGTATGGGTTCTAAAGAAGCGCTAATCATGACCACAGTACACCCTAAGAAGCTATATCGCACTTACTCGTGGGCTTAACCTACACCGCCATTATACGTGAATAATTTAAAAATTAAAATTGAGTTATTCATTATAATTTGGATGTTATTTGCTTAGAAAGTTCCTTAGCCGATATGCTGTAACGCATAGAATCGAAGATAGAAACAAACATGAATTAATTCCATAAAAACCATGGATTACACCTATATAATACGTGTTACACTTTAGTAAATAGAGGTTATTCCATGTGCGCTTTAATTTTGAGATGAAAATGTATATTTATATTCACAGTAAACTTACCTTCGCAATGATAGTTTAATCCTTAACACGTGCACTAGTATAAATATGATATTTTGAGAGTGCTTCCATTCCACCATTGAAAATAACACTTTATCAACTTGTTTGAGTCACTCTGTTTACCTGTGTGTAAAAAGTACAGAGAAAAATACGTTTTACAACCTAAGGAGTTCCTATTCAAATAAATATTGTGTTTGCTACAACCCAGAGAGCTAAAATTGATACTAATATACCTGCAATATAACTTAAAGTTATTTTCATCGCCGTTGTGGACCTTGGATAGCACTTTCGGTCTCCACTAGAGCTGTAATAACACCGGAAGAAATAACCTAAAATGATGAGAGTTAGGCATGGCTATAGTACGACTCTTGTATCGCTGTGAGACGTATTTATCACCCCTTTAGCACTTCCATAGCCCTCTCGTACAACTTAATTCCATTTCTTACCACCTTCATATCGCCGTTGAAGGACCTAAGCCTGTAAAAAGTTATGCCTAATCCGGGGGTATATCGGGTTTAGAGCACGCTTTAACTCTAGTTTAATCGCTTATTTACATCTGAAAGACTTTAGGAGCGCTTTCATAGATCTTTTATAGCCCTCGCAGTAGCGCCTAAATGTTTGTTGGGCTGGTACCTAACACAAAACATATAATTACCTGATATACTTACTAACAATCATGCTAGCAAATCGAAACAAATCTTTATACGGATCATGTTATTCTAGTAAGTTATTTATAACAACTTAGTAGCATCTACTGTGAAAATACATTATTGATTTTGATTAGATTTTTCGATCAAAAACCCTTCCTATATCGTGTTCGAGAACCGCTAGTTGGTTAAAATACTTTAGAATAATATCGAAGATTGCTCCGCCTATTGAGAAACGTAATGGAACCAATTTGCAAACATTTGCTAGGTTTATAATTAAATTCCGCATCGGTTAATAGCATCGTTATTTCTTATTACAGAACGACTCCCGCCAGTAGATCTCGTGCTTGACATCCACTTGTTATACAGATAGCATGATTTGTTTTAGGTTGGTGATCTAGCAATAACCTGTTAGAATTTCTTGTATTTTTTGGATAAACATCTTTAGCTATTTTTGAATAGATGAAGGTGTTGTCTTACAAATAAAGTCAGTTCAAAAAATATACAAGCACGGAAAAGTTTAAATTCTTAGTTTAGTAAATAATGGTTTGCATGATTCATCTTGAGGGATGCCACAAATCGCACGAACACATTTCTTTTGTGCTAGTATATATATTATTCTAAGATCTAATATAGCAATCATAGTACATTTATTTATTGTTTAGACATTAATTTAATTATCCATACATTTTAATACATATATTCAAATTTATAGTTTAATAATAATATTTATTTTCGCGCCAACGATAATTATGCCACTAATTGCCACAAGAGATCGGCCGCGCCAATCAAGTGAGTCAAATGTGGCAACTTGAATTATACATTACCTATATTGTAAATAACTATGATTAATTGATTTAATTGTCTGTATATTAAATAAAATATAAATTCAATATGAGTTATAATTTGGGCACATAGAGAAAGAAAAAATTATTCGATGTTTGGGCCCTATCCTGGGTCCAGCATCAATCACAGTGACAGGGCCCGAAACACATCCCATATTTAATTGTATTGTATTCAGTACATGTGTACAATATATCTTTAAATAATGGAATCCATCCATCCATCCATCAGCCTAGTTCGTCCACTGCTGGACATAAGCCTTTTCAGAACTTTGCCACTCCCGGCGGTCATCCTGGAAGAATTGCCCATACTCACACACGCTGGGCAGGCGGGTTGGTGAGTGCGGTGCCAGAACCCTCGCACCAGTGACGCCGCTGCCCGTCACCAGTCTGTTCTATATAAGGCCCGGCTATTAGGGATGGATATACCGCCATCCATCGGTCCCAGGCATGGTGGGCCTCCTGGTTTTTTGCCTGTGAGCTGTCCTCTTACTCTCCCCCGAATTACTTCGAGGGGGTCTCCAAGTAAGATGGTGGTACCTCCACAGTCGAGCCCGGCATCAGCTCTACCAGCTGTTTGATAATGGAATAATGGAATATATATTTTTAATTTTTTTGATTAAATATGTAGGTAATAAATGATTTTACAAGTTGATGAATATTATAAATTATAATAATATTATGAGTTGTTATTATGTTTTTTTATTTTCCTTATATGGAACAGACTGGTGACAGGCAGCGGCGTCACTGGTGCGAGGGTTCTGGCACCGCACTCACCAACCCGCCTGTCCAGCGTGTGTGAGTATGGGCAATTCTTCCAGGATGACCGCCGGGAGAGGCAAAGTTCTGAAAAGGCTTATGTCCAGCAGTGGACGAACTAGGCTGATGGATGGATTATTATGTTAGTTAATATATCAGTATATTGTGAAATATTTGCTATTTTTGTTTCGGTTTGCAATCTGGTCTGGTCATCATTATTATATTGTATTATATTTATAAGCTGTGACCGCTATAATCAATCGTACTGTTACCTATTGTACCTATGTACACCTTATTATCCATCCGGATAAAGAGTAAAATGCACGGCGCGCGCACCTACCTACTACATGATGTTAAGGCGGGGTTCTGCCATTATTTGTCTCTTTTCAAACTCATTTAAAACCGTGAAATTGTGATTATAAATTTTTGAAAAAATGTATGTCATATTTCACACGATTACTTGCATCCAATGAGATCGCAAAGATCAAGCTAAAACTATGATGTGAATATCATTTTATTTGAGTTTATATTTCCTGGTTTGGACAAAAAAACACTGATAAAGTATTATTTTTTTTATTACCAAAATGAAGTTGCATAAAAGGAGACATAAAACGGCCGTCATATTGAGAGGCCCCTTTAAGCCTGAATTTTTCTTTAGATTCATACAAAAGGTAAAAACTGATTGTGAAGTCAACAGCTTGTTTCCTTCATAATTTTTATAAGCTTTATCTAGCGACGTCTAACCATGTCTCTATGCAGACCAAAAGCAAAATTTGACGAAACACCTTCATAATTTATAGCTGTCAGGATATCGTGAATATTGCCTCGTTTTTACGCAAAGTTTAGAAACTTGTATAATTTTTATCTACACTGAAAATAAAAAAGAGAGAAATACAGACGCCTTTCATGTAAATAAGACTAAATTTTTTCATTTTTCTATAAATAAATATTTTTTATAATAAATTACCGTTTCATGGGAAACTATTTCACAAATTCGGCGCTTTTTGAATATCTCACCATCTTGCCCTCTTGATGAGAGATGGGTCGGAGTTGCGGTGTGGGGGGTAGGGAAACATATATAAAGATGTGTGTAAAGTTCCATTGATTGATTGATTTTCAGTATTCTTTATTAAGGTAGTAACATTTTTTTTTACATTGTTAACTTAATAATAACAAAATTGGTTAACAGTATACAAAATAGCACTTGAATATTTTTACCAGATTATAACACCTATGAAAAACTTGACAACTAGTTAGCTTGAGCTATTTAAAACATGAGCATAGTAAAAGATAAAGTACTGTTTCATTGAGATCAAAGCCACCAGCCCCTCTATTCTGTATCTTTAGTTGCCAACTGGTCTAGGTGCCTATCATCAAAAACATAGCTAAAAACGGAACTTTCAAAATTGCCTTTAGTGGGTATTGGACTATTTAAGAACTGTGTCGTCACTTCAAGTGCGAACATATCCTTAAACAATCGGAATTCGATAGTATGTCTATGTTTTTGATGATAGACACCAAGTCCAGATGGCAACTAAAGATACATAATAGGCCCTCATGACGTCACAAATACCTAAAACATTCAAATGGCAGATGAGCGGGATAGCGAACCTTAAAGACTCGTCCTTCTCATTCCAAAAATCGTGAGATTTCTGAGCTGCCCGCTTTCACTGAGTAGGATAGTCAAATGTAAAATAAAAGCGTTGGAGCAGGACCGATTTCTCCGGATACCCTCGCCTTAATGATGTTGCGGAAGCCGGAAACTGGCGATAGTACTCGTCCATATAAACAACTTTACAGGCAGCTATTTTTAGGGTTCCGTATCTAAATGATAACCAACGGGACCCTATTACTAAGACTCCGCTGTACGTCTGTCACCAGGCTGTATCTCATGAACCGTGATAGTTAGACAGTTGAAATTTTCACAGATAATGTATTTCTGTTGCCGCTATAACAACAAATACTAAAAAATAGAATAAAATAAATATTTAAGGGGGCTCCTATACAACAGCCATGTTTTTTTGCCGTTTTTATAGATAATGGTACGGAACCCTCCGTGCACGAGTCCGACTCGCACTTGGCCGGTTTTTTCATTATTACTTTTGTTTTGCGTGGTACACCCTTTTCTGTTATTTATTGTTAAACATTTTTATTATTGTATAATTATTATAGCTTTTTTTTTTCTTCATTTGTAATCGGACTAATTAGGCAGTTAATATATATTTTTCCGAATTTTAGTTTTAATTTGTTATTGGCATATTTAAATTTGTATCTTCAGAATAAATTATTATTGTGTCCATTGTATTTTGCTGTGTATTAAATTAAACGTGTGAAATAAAATAAATAAAAAATGATTTGTTCTATACCGTAATAAGCAAAAAAACATACAGTCTTCGCTATATTATCAACTCTGTCTCTAGGTTCTCATCTAAGATTTTATTTATCAAAAGTCGGAATAATTCTATGAAACAGGAAACAAAAATTACGTGGTCACATTTTGAATGCATTCAAAGAAGCTTTCTCCGCAAACCACTAACTGTCCATTACAACTCAGTGAACATATTAACAAGATCCAAAACTAATCATCTATCCCCGAAACTTTATACTTTCCAAGCAACTGAAAGTTTTGCGAGAGCTTGAAGACTCCCAAGTGACACCAAGAGCGCGTACAAGTTATAAGAATTACCTATAACCATTGACCTCCATACTATACCACTGGACAGGTGGCTGTCGAATAATTGTTGTGCTTATTTGATTTACGCCATTTTGACTGAAAGCGGTTGAAAATGGTAAATGTATTAAATCAATACTTTATGATACTCTAAATATTATTAGAGTACATTACAAACTAGAAAATATCAATCAAACAAATCCAAAGACAAGAATTTGAAAAAATTCCCCGAGCCAGGATTCGAACCTGCGACCTTGCCCACTATTATTAAGTACAAGCTAGTATATCAAGCAGATGCAAAAATAACAGTGCACAAGTACTCGTATGATGGAAAAATTCACCGGTCTGGGTAGGAACCTCGGTGGCGCAATTGGTAGAGCGCTTGTCTTGATAACAAGAGGTCGCAGGATGCACTCTAATAATATTTAGAGTATTCATAGCGATTGATTTCGCAAAATAAACATAACCTTATGATACCTTAAAATAACGGTATCTTTTTTCATGAAGGTTTGGCCCAACCGTTTTGCCATTTCGGTATCAAAAAATATGCGCACCTTGCGTGTTGCGGGGGAGCGGGGCGAGCGACGTGCTGAGTTAGGTGGAGACGAGGGCCGGGAAGCGGGGAGTCGGCAACTCATCAAAGAAAATAAAGATAGTAAGGGTTAGGTACCGGTACCGAAACATACCTTTATTTTTCGATAACCGCAATTATTTAGGTACAGAAATATTCAGCTAACCGGAAAATATAGGTATGACGTCATACCGTAATTTAACGGTACCTTTATTTTTAGGTTATTCGGTCCCTGACGACGAAGTTCCATGGAACTAAAATTTTAGCGATTTGCGTAAGACGATGTGTTGTCATTAAATATGCGAAAAAATCGCTTTAAAGACGCTTTGTACATAAACGTCAAAAATGGTTCCTGGGAACGCCGCCAGTGTAGCGTCAAATCGGCAAAGTTTATTAGCTGTTATTTGTACCGGACACCCAGTCCAGTGGTATATGGAGGTCAGTGCTTATAACGTAACATTACCACACACATTTCCGTCTTTTCCATAAGGGTAAATAACATTCTGTGAAAAGGACGTAGCTGCATGCTAATGGTACTACGAGACTACTTGTAGATCTCGTAGCATATAGTCATCAGCTACGACGTAGCTGCTTGCTAATGCTACTACGAGACTATTTGTAGATCTCGTAGCAAATAGTCATCAGCTACGACGTAGGTCCTTGCTAATGTTACTACGAGGCTATTTGTAAATATCGTAGTAAATAGTCATCAGCTACGACGTAGTTCCTTGCAGGGATTGCTCAACCACAAAATAAAGGCAACCGTAATGAATCGGTTTGACGTCATACCGTTGTATTTCGGTTGCCTTTAATTGCCCAACCGATAAATAAAGGCAACCGTAAAATTTAGGTTTGACGTCATTTCGGGTTGCGGTTGCGGTTAAATAACGGCTACCGTTATTTTGCCTTGGCTTTGGCTCGTTCCTTTGTAGCTGCCGCGTCGCCGCACGCCTGTCGGCATTTCTTTGATGGCACGCGCCCGCCGGCAGCCATCTTAGTCGACTTCAAGGAGTGCGTAGGGCTGTCAACGAGCACGCGAGCTCGAAGCGCGAGCGGGCAAAGTTCGTCTGAACAAGCACGCGAGCGCGAAGCGCGAGCGGGCGCAGTTCCTAGGGATGTCCCCGGTCACTAGGGATGGGATTTTTTTTTCTAAAATTTATAACAAATAAAATTTTGTTTTGGCCATATCTTCGGAACGGAAGGTGGTACATCCCTAGGGGTCGGACCATAGGGTGCCAAAAAAGTTTTTTTTTTTAAATTTTAAATTTCAAAACTTTAACGGCCTGTATCTCCTAGACGGCTTGAGTTAGACCCATGTTGATGGGTGTCTAAGAAAAGGTCTCGCCGAGATCTAGCCCCCCACGGTGTCAAAACTTTAACGGCCCGTATCTCCCAAACGGCTGAAGCTAGATCCATGTTCATGGTACCCTAAGAAAAGGGCTCGACGAGATATTTCTGAAAATATAAAAAAAAAAAAAACGAAAAAAAAATTTATTTTTACCAAAACTTTGATCGGCCATATCTCCCGAACCGTAAGTCCTAGCGAGTTGCGGTTTCGACTTTAGTGATTGGTTCGCCAAGGGTTACCCGACCGCATAAAAAAATTTGACATTTGACAGGTTTTGATATTTTTTGACATGTCCAAAAAAGTGCTCCGATTCACTTGAAACTCGGTATCCAGGAGCAAGTGGGGTCGCTGATTCCGAATCCACTGTCCAATTTGACACTTTTTGACAACCGACAGGGATTTTGACACTTTTTCGAAAAAAAATTGATCGGATATTTCTTCGGATCTAATGGCGAGGCCGAAGGCACCCTATGGTCCGACCCCTAGGGATGTACCACCTTCCGTTCCGAAGATATGGCCAAAACAAAATTTTGTTGTAATAAATTTTAGAAAAAAAATAAAAAATCCCATCCCTAGTGACCGGGGACATTCCTAGGAACTGCGCCCGCTCGCGCTTCTTTATAAAATTTATTATTATTATTATATATATTATATATTTATAATTATTATATTATAAAAATCAACATCACAAACACTACCACTACCCATTAAATTGTCTAACCCATGAGTCTTTATATCTATAACAATTCTATGGCGAAGTAACAACAAAAGCGAAAAATAATAACTGAAATAAGTACTAAGTAGTACACATCACTTTTCATCACCATCAACAATGAAGTATTACATTGTTTTATTGACACTATTGATTCTGCATTTTTTTTCAAGAGGCATCGTTTAGATATATTTAAAGTTAAACACGTTAGATAAAAAGGGGAAAGTGTTTATTATAGTATTTGGATTCAATCCTTTCTTAGGTTGACTGTACTTTGTATGTGATTCCACCTATAGGATTCCACCTATAAACAATATTTTAATATTTATACTTTTGTCAAAAAAAAAAATTTTTACCACCCTCTTTTTTTTTGTTTTCAAACGTTCGTTTCAAAGACGCGGTTAAGAGACCAAATTGTTTTTTTTTATAAAATAGGCAATAGAAAAATATGTTACCTAAATCCAATATTTTTTTCCCTACAAAATATGTCAATAATAGCTAAAAACACACCAATTTGTTGTTTCGCTGCGTGATCACTAGTATTATGCGTCCAAGAACAAGAGGCCAAAGAGCCAACATATAATCGCTTCTATGAAAAGCAAAACTTATTGTGCCGAACGGGTAATGAAAAAAAGTTGCTAGGTTATGCCATCCTCTTAAGTTTTCAGTTATTTCAATATTATTCAATAAAATACACGAAATTTTTTCGACTATTTATCAAATTGTAGCACAGCATTTATTGCATAACTCTATTGAAGTAATCTAACGGACTGTTTCGGACCAACTCGGACCGGACCG
This sequence comes from Ypsolopha sequella, assembly GCA_934047225.1. Taxonomy (NCBI): domain Eukaryota; kingdom Metazoa; phylum Arthropoda; class Insecta; order Lepidoptera; family Ypsolophidae; genus Ypsolopha; species Ypsolopha sequella. The sequence continues at coordinate 9,089,493 of OW203996.1, read as the reverse complement.
GCTTTTTATCGAAATAGGGCTAGTCCGTTCGGTCCGTTTGAGTTTAGGGCTCACCATAAAAGTCCATCGGACCAGGTCCAAGTCCTATTTGAACGGACCAACTTAGGGCTGTTATTTGGTCTATATGACAGCTCTGGTGCCAGGCTCGTGCGTACAAGCGGACTGGTATACTATGGGTGCTTCAGTTTTAAGGGTTCCGTACCCAAAAGGTAAAAAACGGGACCCTATTACTAAGACTCCGCTGTCCGTCCGTCTATCACCAGGCTGTATCTTATGAACCGTGATAGTTAGACAGTTGAAATTTTCACAGATGATGTAGGTATTTCTGTTCCCGCTATAAGAACAAATATTTACTAAAAAACAAAATAAAATAAATATTTAAGGGGGCTCCCATGCAACTGACATAATTTTTTTGCCGTTTTTATAGATACGGCATTCTTCGTGCGCGAGTCCGACTCGCACTTGGCCGGTTTTTATTTTTATAACATTTCAATCCTATCTGCCAAAGCTCTACCCGCCTTTTTTGCGTCAATGTATTGACTGTATAAGAAATAGCCAATAATCTCATTATAATGATTGCTAACTTTCTTACAATTTATTTCGATTACCCATTAGTAAAATGAAAAATAAACATAAACAGCTTTGTATCAAACACGAAGACTGTTTATTTGATTTGTCGTAAGTGTAAAAGCCATTTACGGCATTTTTTCTTCTCCCCATGAATCAACTCTTACGTTTTTTGTACTTTTAACACGTATACCTAAATCGCGAGCGGCGCGAATCAAAGAGAGTTATACGTGTGTGCCGACTGCATGGCCGTGGCCTTAGGCGCGGGGCGCGGGGTGTGGTGGCAGGCGGCACGGCGCGGCGCGGCGTTAGCGGCGAATCAAAGTACTCTTCGCCCGCCTGATTTCGGCAACCGAAATAATAACCGGTGAAATAAGGGTTGGAAAGATTTCGGTTGTAACAACCTGTACCGAAATTCGTATACGGTGATTCACCGTTTCAACGGTACCGTAAAGAGTCCCTGGTTCCTTGCTAATGGTACTACGAGACTATTTGTAGATCTCGTAGCAAATAGTCATCAGCTACGACGTAGCTGCTTGCTAATGTTATCCAACAGCCTAGTACGTCCCCTGCTGGACATAAGCCTTTCCAGGACTTTGCCACTCCCGGCGGTCATCCTGGAAGAATTGCCCATACTCACACACGCTGGGCAGGCGGGTTGGTGAGCGCGGTGCCGGAACCCTCGCACCAGTGACGCCGCTGCCCGTCACCAGTCTGTTCCATATAAGGCCCGGCTGTTAGGGATGCATATACCGCCATCTATTGGTCCCAGCCATGGTGGGCCACCTGGTTTTTTGCCTGTGAGCTGTCCTCTTACTCTCCCCCGAATTACTTCGAGTGGGTTGTACGAGGCTAATCGCCTATATACTATAAATCTACCTACATATTTAGTTGTACACTAACCGTTGTTCTAAATCTAAGCCGTTTTGTATAGCTTACCTAATTATTCCTTTAAATACTGTCCGCTATATCAAATTTAATGTGGTTTTAATAATGAAATGACCAGCACGCCACAGTGGTCTCCAAGTAAGATGGTGGTACCTCCACAGTCGAGCCCAGCATCAGCTCTACCACCATGAGTGTGCTAATGTTACTACGAGATTATTTGAAGATCTCATAGCAAATAGTCATCACCTAGGACCTTGGACGAAAGCCTACGACGTAGCTCCTTGCTAGTGGTACTACGAGGCTATTTGTAGATCTTGTAGCAACTATTCTGGGGTACGGGTTGTACCGTACGGGCGGCGTAGCTCCTTGCTAATAATAGTCATTGGCGCAGCTACGAAGTGTTTAATTTTATTTGTATTTTTACGAGGCCGGAGGCCGAGTTTACTTGACCCCGGGGGCATTACAAGACTGTTTCTCTTGGACGTATCTTTCAAACGTTTGAGCTTGGGCTTAGCGGGATTCGACTCCGTTGAACGTTGGTTCAAGCACATTTCGACCGTTTACATTTTGGACTTTTGACAGCTGTCAGAGTACACAATAGCAAAATATTAGTCCATTTCAATTGAATCAAAGTTACCACACGTATTTTAACGCGCTATTACGGTTACGACGATGACAATTTTGAAAACTGATCATGACCGATGACTTTTTTTCCCATCCGATCATGACCGATGACATTTCGTGATACAATTGACTTCTGCCCATTACTTGAATGTCGTTTGATAATTTGTTTCAACTCAATTTCAGCTTCCAAACGTGTTTTAAACTCGAAACCTTGTCCTGTCACGTAAACGAAAAAGTTTATACAACTAGTACAACAAAGAACAATTACAACTCACGCGGGCTGCTTGCAGCCCGCGCACCACGCAAAACACTAAAAAGTTTTTTAGTTTGTATTTTAATAAAGGTATAAAAATGTGTGCTATAATCCTTAGGGTTATTAGTATTAAGGTATATAGTATTTGTTGGTGAAACTCTAAAACTCTTCCATATGTTCTTTTTTTAAATACCTTTAATGTTGAACATGTCGGCAATCGTTGTAAAAAGTAGCGAACTACGTTAGCCACACAGCCAAAAGTTGTTCATATGGACGATTACCATATTTTTTTAGTTTCGCCAATATCACTTAACCTTATACAAGGCATAGCATACGTGCATAGCATTAGCATATTTTAAGCGTCGATGAGTATTAGTATATTTCTAGTACCGACACTGCAAGGGTTTTTATTTTTCACGGAACCTAAAATACAGCTTTATGTTTAAGGCGATATATAAAAGTTTTAGCGTCCCTGTTACTCCATATACCAAAAAACCCTCAGTGCGAGAGAGACGGATTCGTGGAAAAGTAGCAAAAAGTCGGTTTTTTATTAATATAAAATGTACTAAAGTTGCTATCAAAATTTCGTTTAAACAATTCCTAGATACCGTTTAAACCCATCTAATAAAATATATTTGCAGTCCATATGTAATTCTAAATTGTCAAACCAGGAGAATTGGTGTCGACAAAGACCTCATTTCAATAAATATTTCCATCGAGCCGAATTTCTCCAATCGCGTTTCTGTTCAACAGATCCCTAGAAAAAGATTCCAAAAATTATATACTGTTTTATCATAGTAATACATTATTTACTGAAGTAGATATGCAAGATTTATATAAAGACGGCTCACCTCAATACGTGTTATGATCGGGAATTATCCTCAAGTCTCATTTAATTCTATAATAGATATGCAAGTTCTAAAATTGACGATTTTTTTCCGTAGCGCCTTAAGAAGTTAACATTAGTACAGGCGCAATAACCTGAATGAAAATCATTAATTTATCAACCAAGACTCAAAGATTTCAAAAGTTTAGATGAGCAGTGGCACCTAAAATCTATTGCCTTGTTTTTGAATGTGTGCGTTAACATAATTCCGATGCGTGCACACTTATGAGTGCGCAAACTGTCTACCTACGGTCAGCAAACTGATCAGACTACTAAAGTCATAAAAATTCAAAACTTCAAGTGCACTTAAGGTGTCCAGCTATCACTGTGTTCAGATGAGCACTGATTCCAAACGTGTGAGTGTCACCCATTTAAAGGTGGAAACATTTTGGTTCTGTCATACTAAGGTAAAGGCTTATCTTTACTTTTGAAATCTTTGCCAAGACTTATTCGTGTTTACGCAAGCATAGTGATTAAAATTTAATCAGTATCGGAGAAGCCATAAAGAAGCTACTATTCTGTTTATAATTAGGTATTTATTTTCATACAAGATGAAAGATTTAATTACGTGATCTTTGATGAACACGTTCTATTACTCAATTTCATGACCCCCGGGTTTTATTGCATATTTACTTTTTTTTATTGATTTTTGTTTGACTTTGACTTAAAATCAACTTCAACCTCCTTCATTAATGAAATCAGACGGAGATACTGTTTTTATTTTATAAAGGCGCCCATTGTAGTAAAAAATTATCATTAAAATTATTAAAAAAATTATGTTTATTTTATACACAGACGAATAAAGCCTACAGACTCCTCATAACAGGCGACCGATTTCTGTCAACACATCTGACTGAACCAGCAGATATAATTCGCCACTCCAAAATTATATGTTTTGGTAGGCCAAACTAAAATGGCTTCTATATTCATTACGTTAGAGTCTTCGCGTTCGGGAAAGATAAGTTTGTGGCGCTATACGTAAGATTGGAACAGCCAATAGGATTGCAGTATCCCGTTTCTCATGCCTCAGATTGTTGACAGAATTATTTGTACGCAAGATGTTGAACAATAGACGTCTTTCTGGGCTGTATTGTCTATGGTTTTATATTTCAAAGCTTTTTATAACATATATATATATAAGGTCTTTCAATTTAAATGGAAATTAATTTAGGAAGTGATTCAGTATCGTTAATACATCACACTCCACTGCAAAGCACTTTTTTTTGCGCGAACTTTTTTTTCACTTCTCAGTACAAAGTGGTCCGCTTAGCTGACTCAGTTTGTATGGACAAGTGAAGAAAAAGTTCGCTCAAAAAAAAGTACTTTGCAGTGGAATGTGATGTATTAACGATACTGAATCACCTCCTAAATTACTTTCCATTTAAATTGAAAGACCTTGTATATCGGATTCATACAAAAAGGAAAAGTCATGCATTAAACTTCCATGCCTTTAATGATTAAAGAGTTAGAGCAGAATACATGTTGTTATTGGTAATAACTTCTACTAATACGTCATCTTTATAGGGTAAACAAGACATGTAATAAATAGACATACTTTATCATCAACTCCTGTATTCAATACATTACATTACAAATCTCATGGCACCGTCCAAAGGCACTGACTGAATCACTCCGTATTTTTTAGTATTACACAGCTATATACATATTTCTATAACTAGTTATTAGCACTTAAGATAATTCGTTGTTTAAAATTAAAATAACAGTTTAAACTTTTCTAATACTGACCTACAATTATAAAATAAATACAAAAATCACTGTCATTTGTACAAAGGTACGACTTAAAATAACGAAATTTGATAAAATACGGGTTTGTATATTTTCTATTTTGAAAGCGTATTTTTTAGTTTCACGGCATTTAAAAATCATCTCTATTTGGTACCCCTTAGAGTTGACAGATCATTATTGGTGGCGTTATACAAACTTGCTAACGGGTCTTAGGTTTCCTTATGCAAAAACGTTTCAACTGTCCGTGCGAATAAAGATGAGTTTTGAATGGCATATAAAGCGATACGTAAAAGTGGGGCCTAACTAACGCCCAAGTATAAATATACATACTTTATGAATCAGACAGCATTAATAATATATCCGTGGACTCAGGTAATATTTCAATACATTATTTTTAAAACGTAACCACGTATAAGTTCTATTTACAAAACAAAAATACTTACATCTGTGATGTTTCAAGCTGAATAAAATATCTATAAATTAATATTCCATTAAGATAAATGCCATATTTTTTTAAAAACACATTAAAAAAATAAAAGTAAATCCATTGTTATTCATACTTCTAAACAAATTGAAAAAATAATAACTATTTTACGTATTGTCAACTTCAAACTAAAAACTAGCAATATCACTAAAATAAGTTACACTCTACTTAATTTATTTATTCATAATTTGACCAGCATGTAATTAATTTATTAAATAGACTTCATACTAGCCGCGCACACACTATCTGCAACATAACACAACATGCGATGACGTTTTTTGGTTTGACTGTTTCACTTATTTTATAATTATTAGTGTTTCACTTTTTTCGTAAGCAATCCTATTTCTCCAACTGTTTACACAACGTTGACCAATGAGACATAATCCGTAATATATTGTATAGAATTCCATCACAACGTTTGACTCAACTTAGTTCCATCGTATACCGACCATTTTTGATTTGAAATTCCCCTTCTGTCTGTTTGTTGTTTCATTTATTGCACGTCATTTTAGACATGATTGTAGTGTATATTATTTATTTGTTAGTTAGGATGTGTAAAAAGCCCTAGAAAATGCTTTACAGCGAAACCGGTCGGGCATAATAAAGTTATATTGTAATATGTGGATAAGTAAAAGTGATTTTTAAAACAATGTTTTATAAATTCCACCAAGTGCCAACAATCACTAGCATCTACTAAATCCTATTTCTGTTCGTGGTTATTTATGACGTATTTTGACGGAGAATGTTTAGCAGTTTTCAGCGACAAAGCAAACTACCTCTGGACTAGGTGAATTGAATATATCGGTGCGAATTTCACTTAGAATTTATCTAAAGTGAATAAAACGGATGGATTTTATAATTGTAATTATTGCTAATCGTTATTTGTCCTTTTTATCAATTTTAAACCCAATATTTTCAACACATTTATTTTAGGTTAAGTTTTAAGATGCAGGCCGAAAAACGTGTTCTTGACTTTTTGTTCGTGCTTGCGTTTAAAACGTCACGTAGTGAAACAAATGTCAAAATCGTGAACATTGTTCAGGAAGCAAAAAAACGCCTCTCTACACGAGTCATCGAAGCGCGCGCGCTGCGGCCCGTCCACTGCCGGGTTTTTCGGACGAACACAAAGGCGAAAGACTGACAGGAATGTTTGTTCGTTGGTAGTGCGCGGAAGGAGTGCGCAGACTGACAAAGCGTTCGCATAACACTGCACGTTGCCTTGCATGTTGTGTTGCAGATAATCTGTACGATACTTGATTAACCTTATTAGGAAAGGCTAGAACAGTTATTGTTTAAATCACTTTATTTATAATTTTGTATCAAATACTCTAAAAAATGTGTGCGTTACTTAATTCCTAAAATTGTAAACTTGTTTTTGTAAACGACCCTTTCAAGATACATTAGGTTTGATTCCCTGATAAACTCCTAAATATAAAAAACAGTATATTGAGGATGGATTGATAATAATCAAATGATAACCAAGAAATTAGTTAAAACATGGAACACATTTTGTATGAAGTATTACATACTAAATTATTGTTACATACGGCTTGAACACTCACGTGTGATTGTTGTTGACTATATGCCAACGCCTTGATAATGCCGAAATTGTATCGGTGAAACGGTTGGCATATAGTCAACACGTGAGTGTTCAAGCTGTATGTAATAATATTTTAGTATGTCAGCTCACGCGAGTTTAAATAATATTAAAGTATTACATACATACATACATATACTCAGACCTGCCTCGCAGAGGGGTAGGCAGAGACTACAGATTTCCATCTGCTACGATCAAGACACACCTCTTTCGCATTACAAGTATAGTCAATCTGTCTGTTTATGTGACGATTGATAAACCCATTAGTCTATGTATTTACTTTAAATTTAGAGGTCAACATTATATTTTATCAGTTCGTATACTTTTATTTAGATATTGGGTCTTTACATATGAAATTGGCGTTTTGTGTAGAGAATTTTAAGGAAACACAATTTTCAGTACTAACATTTTTGCATTTTTTTAGGAATGACAAATTCAGATTTTATTGTGTTTTTTTTTTTGATTATGAATGAGACAACAGCTAATAGCAACATTAATTAAAAATTTTTAAAGTTTCAACTGTAAAATAATATTACCAATCTTATCATGGAAATGGATGGCATTTAGGACGAACTGTTTTTGAAGATTTAATTTTAGTTATCAAACTGAATATAAAAGCAAAATTTAATACGTAGATGTAAAACCTTGACATCAACTTTCAAACAAAAAACAAATAATGGAAATAGCTATTGAATTACAGAAATTATGAACTCATGAATCTTAAGAAAATTTCGCCAATTTCATAGGTAAGCACCCAATAGTTTAAATCCATCTGTTATACTCGGACATGGCCAAGATGCATAGCATAGGTATGTAGCGTAGATAGCAGATTATAGATATTTAAGGTTAAACGTCAGTCGCTTAGTGCAAAGTGCATAACTTAACTTTGTATTTCCTGTTTAGAAGTTAAAAATTGAAAAAGATGTTGGTATGTGGCAGTTCACGCCAATAGTTCAGTATTAGTGAGATTTATAAAGCATGAGTTTGAAATTTAATGCACAATTAGTCATGATCTTGTCCAAACAAAGTTAAAACAGTATTTTAAGTTGTTTTGAAGAAGATCATGGCTAATTGTGTGAACAATTTCAAACTCTTGCTTTATGAACCTCACTAATACTGAACTATTGGCGTCAAATGGCACAGATCAAACTGCTTTTCAAATTTGAATTTCTAAACAAGAAAAACAAAGTTAAGTTATGCACTTTGCGCTAAGCTACTGACGTTTAACCTTAAGGTGATTTAAAGGAGGACCGGACACATGCTGCAATAATCTACACCAAAATCTAACTGTCACACATTTGTACAGTCAACTAAAGAAATAGGTAACCAGGCATCCTACAGGTGACAATCCTACAAGGCTACAGGTGAGTAATAGGTGAGATGAGGAATACTTAGTCCAGGGATGGGAAAACTGCGGCCCGCGGGTCATCTCCGGCCCGCGAAGCGTTAAAATCCGGCCTGCGACCACCAAACAAAAATCAAGTGAAGTTTTCGTATTGTTAGAAATTTTGCAGCTAACTTGAAAGTTTAATTTAATTGCAATTTGCAATTTCTTCCTCATTTCAATAGTTATTTTGTAATATTGCACAATAAATTAGAGTTTCAGAAAATACATACTAATATTTATATTTCAGTAAATAATATAGTCAAAAATGCAACAACTTGGCCCGCCATATATTTTGTTAGTAAATATTTTAAAATTAAATACACCATAACAGCTTATAATGTTTTTTTTTTTTTTTTTTATAAATACACTGATAAATAGGATAATACAAATATAAGGTATTCTCAAGATATATTTCGGATCCGATCTGGACCCGGCATCAGTTGAGTTTTAATTTTAATTTAATTAGTAAATATTGGCACGCGAAGGAAAAAGTTTCCCCATCCCTGACTTAGTCAATACACACACAATGCATTATGCAAGTATTCTTTATCTCATCAATCACTTGTCAGTGGTACTTAGGATCAAAGTGTTTACGCTAGAACTAGTTACTTATCTCTTTTGTTGACCATACATTATGTCATAAAAAAGCTATTTCAGTGTACTACAATATTTTAAAACTTTTTACACATTATTTGAAATTTGCTGCCATAGTAGTTATTATAGTACAGTCAAGATCACATTAAGCTATACCATAGACTAAGTACTACTACGTATAGAACGACAACTCCCATACATCAAGGCGTAGCAAATTTTTTACGCGCCCTTACGACACTAGGTGACGCCAAGTGTTGCAAATAAGCATAATTTGTTTAATTGGCTGCAAGTAAACTATCATGGTTACCAAGTAAACATGTGGCTGTAATAGCTTTGCTTAGAAAAACTAGATGGCGCTATGTTGGCAACACTAACAGCGCCATCTATTATCGAAGTGAGAATTATTTTTATGTTACGTGACATCGCTGTGCCACTAGCGTCACCAATCGTTTCTTTTAGCATCGTGTCCGTTAGAGGATTTAGCAACGCCATCTATGTAGATTTCGTTAGAATTTTACACCTTTTTTGTGGCTACAAACTAATGTATGGGAACTGCTAGTCTATACGTAGTAATACTTAGTCTATGGCTATACACTATGAACTTTGTACCTATCTTATATCCTTGACTATTGGGGCTAATGTAATACTGCCAGTGTATTGCTTGATGTGGTCTTGAATGTACATCGTTATAGCTATATAATGACATGTGTGTTCCTCACTAGTGCCAAAAACCAGCTTCCTTACATTTTTGCCGGTTCTCCTTTACACATTATTTTTCTACAATCTAAGTGGATACAATTTTTATGCAAAATACAACTTAAATCCACAGTAACTTGAAAAAATCAATATTTTTTTGTAATTAACAATCATTATTATTTTATTTTTTAATAGCTGTTTATTTATTTATACCATGGCCGTTGCTTATGAACTGCATTTCAACAATAAAGCGTTCATTGTAGTTCAACTCTTACCTTCACAACATTAAGCTCGCTTTCCCTACGTCCGCGGTAGACCAACAGAAGGCGATATCGCAATCTTTCAACTTGTAGCAATCTCGCTCTTACCTTTCCAACAATAAGCTACAATTTTCTACGCCCTGGCCGATGCTGGATGGTAGGTGATCACGTTGTGTGCGTGTGTGAACGGCGGTAAGCCGGCCGCCTCGGTGGCTGTAGGAGTGATGGTGGGGGAGGGTAGTTGTAAGGCTCTTGACTTGCCGCCGAGGGTACAGCGAGTGGTGGCGCCTGATTCCACTTCGACTGGGAGGTCAGAGTTTGTTAGCCTGAGAAAATAATAGTACGGTTAGTTTGTTTCGTAAACCGCTTATAAAAATCATTTCAAGCGATAAGGCCGTTGTTGTACCCTTTTTTTGATTTTGTTTAATTTTGTCTGGTTCCTATTGTGGTGTACAATGGTGTCGATTCGGCGAAACACAACTTAAGGTAGGGCCACTGAGTGATGGCACTTATGACAGCTGCATTTAGTGATGAGGTAGATTTCAAATTTCGGTTAAAAATAAAAATCAAGTGTGAGTTTACTCAACATTAGACACGTCATTCAACATTCAACATAATGATACAAAAGGAAAATGTACCAAAACCAGTGGCGTAGCTATCGGAGGGCTATGCGGTGTAGTGCCCCGGGGCCCCCAAGAGATGTTTAAATATCTTAATCGAAAAAAGTATTTTACTATCATTTATTTTCGTTTAGTTTAACTTCGTCATTGTTTTGTTTTTAATTAAATATTATTGCGTAACTTGGCGACCTCAAACACGACCTATAAAAAATGATAAGAATAACATAAAACAACTTAAAATAATTTTTTTGTGAAATATATTTCGGGCCATTCGGGCCCGGCATCAGTCACAATGAAGTAAGAGAAAAATATAATGCATAGGTAAAAAAATATAATTAATATAAATAAATATAAATAAAATTAATATCTTGTAAATAGGTTAGATGTTAATAGTTTTTATTTTTTATTTTTTTACCTATGCATTATATTTTTCTCTTACTTCATTGTGACTGATGCCGGGCCCGAATGGCCCGAAATATATTTCACAAAAAAAATATTTTAAGTTGTTTTATGTTATTCTTATCATTTATAAAGACTATAAAAAACGAGAAACTTTAAAAAAAAAATTGTTTCTATACGAATTCTATTGCACAATAAAGCAACATTCAAATCGAAAAATAATAACCGAAACAAGTAGGTAGTACATCACTATCAACAATGAAGTATTACACTTTTTAATTCACACTTGCTTATAAATAATTACGATACTTTGTAGGCATTTAAACGTCATAGGTGCCATCACTCAGTGGCTCTACTGTAACTTGTTTGACATGAACAACTTTTTTTGAGCGTCCTGTCTTTGTCTTTTCGATACAGATTTTTTACGATCAATCAAACCGTGAAATTGTTTACGATGGTCGTAGACAAAGTATTGTGTGCAACTGGCCATAATTAGATATTGGGACACTCGTGCGAATCTATTACGAAACTCACTTCGTTCGTTACGAAACGAACGAATGTCCCAATGTCTCACATTATGTCACAGTTGCACAAAATACTATTCCGCGACAAGTTTCGATTACATTTCTAAATCTGCCATTGTTCACCCTGGTTATCCATCCATCCATCAGCCTAGTTCGTCCACTGCTGGACATAAACCTTTCCAGGACTTTGCCACTCCCGGCGGTCATCCTGGAAGAATTGCCCATACTAACACACGCTGGGCAGGCGGGTTGGTGAGCAAGGTGCCTGAACCCTCGCACCAGTGACGCCGCTGCCTGTCACCAGTCTGTTCCATATAAGGCCCGGCTATTAGAGATGGATATACCGCCATCCATCGGTCCCAGGCATGGTAAGCCTCCTGGTATTTTGCCTGTTAGCTGTCCTCTTACTCTCCCTCGAATTACTTCGAGGGGGTATCCAAGTAGGATGGTGGTACCTCCACAGTCGAGCCTGGCATCAGATTTTCCACCTAAAACCCTGGTTATATAAAGGTTCAAAATCAAATGAGGCATTATTACTCACATGTGATATCTATTAGCTAGCACCCCGACCATTTCTCCGACTAGATCCGAGACCGCCGTCCCGGGCGCGGGCGCCGGCGCCACCAGACCGATCACTAGGTCGTTCTTGGCCGAGGGGACGCTAATCACCATTAGCTGCACATCGGTAGACATGATGCGAATTGCTCCCACCTGGGGAAGGGAGTTAATAAGGGTTTTTTGTAAGAAATGTGATTACGAATTTTCGCTGTAACAAATCAAATGAAATTAAATAATTTATTTTTGTAATATACACGTTCAGTATAATATTAAATAAAATAATATAACAAAATAATCTAAGATAGATAAGGGGGGGGGCATAATTTTTTAAGGTTTTTCAAGGATTTCTCGAAATAGATGCAATTAAATGTAGTCAAACTATATATTTTTACAATCAGCTCTTTAATACCTACAATTTGATACCCATATTATATTTTTATAAAAAAAAAAAACGGTATTTTATTTCTTTTTTTTTATATTTCTCATTTGTGCTGATTTTTTTTTCAACTGCTATAGTTTTCCTGTAATTGGCGAGTTATGATCTATAATCGACATTTTCTTCATATTTTTCGGTAAACCAGTTTCGGAGATAAGGGGGGAACATGCATATTTTTGTAGTTTTTCAAAGATTTCTCAAAACCAGTGCCAGTAAATATAGTTAAAGTAGGTACATATTTTTACAATTTACTTTTTAATACCTATCTACAATTTGATACCCATATTGTATTTTTAGGATAATATTTTTCATTTTTCTCACTTTTGTTTTGGAAATATTTAGAACAATTTCAAATTTTTCATATTTTTTTTACACCGTAATATGTGGGCAGATTAATGCTATTTTTGTGCCAAATTTCATGTCTTTCTCTTTAACGGTGTTAAAGTTATGAGGCTGTGACATACGGACGGACAACAACGGAGTCTCACCATAAAGGTTCCTTTTGTATACTATATTATATTAACTAAATATAAATTAACGAAAAAGCAGAGAAAGATACAATCAGCCAGCTCACCTCAGTAATAGGGGTAGGTTTCTTCAAGGGCTTGAAAGTGTTATCATCGAGTTTGAAGAGCGCCCTGTCCGTGATCAGTATACACCGCGCCGAAGCCTTGTTGTATCTGTTGAACTTGTGCACTCGGCAGGAGAACAGAGGTTTGCCGATCTGTTGCGTTTTCTGGAGCGTTGTTAAGGCTGAACGGTAGGCGGCTGGGGGTTTAAAATTCTTGTTAAGGCGGGGTGGCAATCACGATTTGCCTTAAATTCAAATCGTCAAAAGTGTGCGGTTCCTGAAAAGCCGCAAAGCTTATAAAACTTGCAATGCATAGCAAATGATACAGTGCGCGCCAATCTTTTAGTCGCCTCTGAAGAGTTACGAGTGCAAACTTGCGCAGGTACAGTCAAGGAAACAATAATATCAACGGTTGATTATTAAATGTTTACTATAAGTGGGAAGGTGTACTTGTTGTACTTACATATTTATTTATTTATTTATTATTTAAGTGCAATCTTAACTATATAAATAAAACACATTAATATAAACACCATTTTCCTACATTGTCGCCTTAAAACGCTATAACGTCCGCGAGGCATAACAACAACAATAAACTTTAACAAACTAATTTAACAAAACAACAAATAAAGGCAACAAAAACAATAACGAACAGATTCAACGATAAACTTAACGAATCATAGAATTTTTTCCTCGAAGGTACTTTTCATGCAACGCGCGCATGTGTAGTGTACGGACGTAGCACTAACACTAACGCATAGTGATGACACCTGCTAAATGGCGAGCGGGGGGTGTGGTGCGGCATGCAGGCGGGTGTGCTCCGCGCCCTCGCTCCTGTAACGTCCCCCTGACACCGTAAAACGGCTATTGCGTCGCCTCTTGCGGCTTTCTTCAGAGGCGACTAAAAGATTGGCGCGCACTGTACTAGTTACAACAATTACTGAAGTATACAAATAAAAACCGAGCACTTTCTTTTTATTTTCTCAAAAACAATAACTCAAAAATCATTTTATTATTTAAAAATAAGGTTTTTTTTTTCTATTTTTTGCATACAAAGAACCAAATAGTTTCCAAGTCTGTCAATAAAAGTACTCACCAGCCTTACTGTTGTACCCGTCGACCGCCAGATAGTCACCGAACCACTGCCGCCCCGCTCCCCACTCCCGCCGCCGCCCCTTCAACGCACTCGCTGCACAAATCTTCATCTTCAGTTGTGGCCACTAGAGAAAAGAGAAAAATAATTATCAAAGTGAATGTAAAGCTGCATTGCCGGCTATGGCCATAGTTTTTTGACGTTGCGTTGAAGTTGAGACGGAATCTCAACTCGGATTGAGCAACAAAGTGAATGAAAGTATCTGATCACTCAGTATAGGCTTGAGTGTTAGATACGCCCTCCTTAGCCTGTATGATGTACACGTTGACCCGTCGCGGCAGCTGCGGCCACTGTTTGATCAAGTTGCGGTCGTGTCTCACTCGAATTGAGCAACAAAGTGAATAAAAGTACCTGATCCCTCAGTATAGGCTTGAGTGTTAGATACGCCCTCCATCGCCTGTAGGCAGCCTGTATGATATACAAGTTGACTCGTCGCGGCAGCTGCGGCCACTGTTTGATCAATTTGCGGTCGTGTTTCACGCGGATTGAGCAACAAAGTGAATAAAAGTACCTGATCTCTCGGTATAGGCTTGAGTGTTAGATACGCCCTCCATCGCCTGTAGGCAGCCTGTATGATATACAAGTTGACTCATCGCGGCAGCTGCGGCCACTGTTTGATCAATTTGCGGTCGTGTTTCACTCGGATTGAGCAACAAAGTGAATAAAAGTACCTGATCTCTCGGTATAGGCTTGAGTGTTAGATACGCCCTCCATCGCCTGTAGGCAGCCTGTATAATGTGCACGTTGACTCGTCGTGGAGGCTGCGGCCACTGTTTGATCACGTTGCGGTTGCGTCTCAACTCAGATTGGAGCTCGGCGATGTAGCGGCGCGACCGGTAACGTCTGGGTGTTTGAGCATATTATGGGTTAGCTTTAAGAGGATATGCGAATTTTATTTTTGTCACTGTCACTCCAAGCGAAAAATCGCGCAGTGCGAGAGGGGCGTATATAAAATATACTCACTTCCAGGCATTGAATATGACAAGTGCAGCCTTCATCTTCTTGTAACGCATGCGCGCGAGCGTGCCGCGCCACAGCTTCTGCAGTAGAATCACTATGGACGGGATGAGTTCGGCACGGGCCACTTCCAAACTGTGCAGCGTTTTAGCGCTCCTAGGAAACAAAGGTAGCATGGATATTTGAGAATATAGATATCTGTCGGCAGGCGTAAGTAAACGAGGTGATAAACTAAGTTAATGTGTGAGTATCTTATGGTTTGCCATTCACTCAGTATTCGTTTTTAGCTTGCGATTTCTGTCTATATTTCTATAGGTATGTTTAATCTACGCTTGAAACTTAAAATGTAAAAAACCGGTCAAGTGCGATTAGGACTCGCGCCCTGAAGGTTCCGTGCCACTTAAATAGGTTAATATACTTAAATAATTTGAACAGAAATTTTACACAACATATCAAAATTTCAGGTCTCTATCTCATTCCGTCTAAAAGCTACAGACCCGTGACATTCGGACAGACAGACAGACGGACAGCGGAGTGACATTAATATGGCTCCGTTTTGCCCTTTGGTTATGGAACCCTAAAAAGGGCGCTTATTGCTTAAAATTTACATTTTCTCCCTCATGACCCGTGCCACGACAGTAAGCTAACTGGCTAAAGCCTGAAGTACCAAGCCGCTGTGAGCCGTGAGCGCCCTGACGCGTTCGCCGGCTGATATCTGAGCCCACATGAAAATTATTATTATTTTGGTACTTTTAATTAACGCTGGCAACCCCTTCCCACCAACAGATCGATTTAAATTTTTTTTTGGGTGCACAGGGAGTTGAAAAAAAAAATTAAAGTCGCTGAGCCCACATTTTTTTTTATTTTTTCCCACCCCACTACACCGCACCCACCGCCCGCGGCCTGCCAGCACGAAGATTATCGGAAAAGGTTATTCAGGAAAGTAGCAATACAGCTGAAGCCACATGACCGATTTGGTCGCTAGCTCTCCGTCTAGTATGTTCTAGTAACTTGTAAGACGTTTCATATCACCATTACATATTATAAAACCTAGCCTAGCAACAACGGCGGATCCAGAGGGGGGATCATGGGGGTCATGACCCCCCTGGGCCTAGTTCAAATTTTTTTTCCTAAACAGACACGCTAAATTTACTTAAAATTGCACAAAATTTTATTATATATTTGGACTAATTCAAAGCCTGTGACCCTGGCTCGCAGGCTGGATCCGCCCTTGCCTAGCCACCTAGCCACAACACTGGATACAGAACCCTATTCCCACATACCGAATGAATAGTTTCGTGTGACCAAACTGCACATCAGTAACTTGCAAGTCTCTCAACAGCACCATGACAGCATCCTTATCACTGCCCCCTCGGAAGTTCGGCCAGGTGTACTGAGAGAGCATCTTGTAGCGCTTGAGGAAGCGGTCGTAGCGCTGTCTGGACGCGAAGCCTGCCCGGCGCACGCGCACGTTCTCGACTAGACCGAGGTACGACACTTGGTGGCGGACCTGCGGGCAAAGACAATTTTGAAATAGTGTCTCATCTTAAAAATAAACAAACATCGTCACTACTTTTAGGCCTAACACGCTCTGCGAAATTTCATCGCGCGATTTTTCCCGCGAAAATCTGTGACATATGGAAAATGCGCACTCGCGAAAAAAAACGCGCGATCCCCAACCAAATCTTTCACCGCACCGCGGTGCTATTTGAATTCGCGCGATTATTTTGTGCACTATGAAGTTGTATGCTGCTGGACCGCACTTCGGAAAAAAGCCGCGAGCGTTATTAGCTTAGTAGAGTCACAAAATAGATACAACAGAAGGCCGACTCGACGACGGAGCGAAAACAGACGCACACATGCATATACGCGTACGTATGATGATCTCGGCAGAATTTCGTATTAGCATTCACCCGAGTATCTTCGAGATCGTCGTACGTACGCGTCTATGTGTGCGTGCGCCTATTTTCGCTAGTTATTCGGAGTAAACATTCTGTAAGTGGTTATTTTGTGGTCGAGTACGGATTACCATCGAGGAAGGATGTTACTCTTTTCGTCTGTAGCGTTGTCTTATGAGTGGAAATATATTAACTCGTGATACTTCACATAGGAAAAACCTTTCATATGTCTCAAAACTGTAAATGGATGGGCCCAGTGTTGGTGAAATCTTTATTATTATTATTTTTTTTTTATTTTTTATTCTGGAAACAAACGGTCGATTACAGAATTTTATAACTAACTTATATTCTAATTGACCTATAGTTACAAAGCTTAACTAAGTAAATTATTACAAATAGCAAAATGAAATCGCACGTACTAATTTACGTACAATAAGTTAAAAATGGTAGGTACTTACAAATAATTTTTGATATTCTATAAGTATACAACTCATTGTCTTAATTTCAATTTTAATTTTAATTTTACTGTACTTTATGTCTCTGATTCGGTTACCCATTATTAACGTAAATAATCTCTCCTGAAATCTTCGTTCGAACTAACAAAACCGAGCGGAATTTATTTCGCAGTGCGTACTGATCTGAATAACTACGCGAAATAAAATCCATGCGGGAATAAATCGCGCGGTGAAATTTCGTAGTGCACGTTGGCCTTTATATCCCCGTGTGTAATGGCGTCTCCGATAGTCAACCCTCGTTATAGTTCCCAAAATAATATCATACATATGAAATTGGCGTTGTGTATGAAGAATTTGAAGGAAACTCAATTTTCAGTACTAACATTTTAGCTTTTTTTTCACGATTGACAAATCCATTTTTTTTTTTAATTTCTTTTGTGTATTATTGAGACACCATTGGCCCAGTATCGAGCTAAACTTCCGTCCTGCACCAAGGCTTTTATTTTTGATTTGTCTATCCTACTCTAATAAACTGCTGCGCACGCAAAACTACAGTTATTTTGAATTTGCGACTACATTAGGAATTGTAATAAAAATATTTTCTGTCACAACATTAAAGGTTTGTAAAACATATATTTATGAAAATTTTCGAGCGCCATTTTTGTGATTTTTTTCTATTGAGTAAAATGATCGTATTGGCCCGTCAGAACACTTAAGTATCCTTGCAAAATGAAACTTATTTTTTATTTTTAGGCACTAAATTAATACCTATAAAGTTGTATGCAAAAACTTCATTTTGCTTTGTACTGCGCTTTAAGCTACAGTATGGAACTTCACTTTCCCATAGAAAGTGACGAGTAGCTATGAAAAAAAATGTATGGGGAAGTGAATTTCTTTTTTCGCATTATTTCAAAAGATTTTCTATGGAAGTGGTTCAGTATAATCAGTAGAGCATATAGTTTAATTTTCTGAGCAGGAACCGTATTTTTGAATCGTTCTTTTTCAATTCACGTACGAAAATATATACCTGTCTCATCTTGCAAATGACAAGTTCTGATGTGCTACGTGAGATGGGTATATACTTTCGCACGTAAATTGAAAACGAACGATTCAAAAATACGGCTCCAGGTCATTATTACACCCGGTATTTACATATACGTCGCAAGGTAAATTGTCAAAACCGTGAAATTATAATTATAGGTTAGAATGTTTACACTGTTGATTTTGGCACTTGGTGGAAATAGCAATACATAATGAACAGAAAATCACTTGTACTATCCCACAAATTTATTTAGTACTTCTCGACCGGTTTCGCCTTTGTGGCATTATCAAAGGAATTAATATAAGATCTTAATTTATTAGTATTATATTAAAAGTATTATTTTCTCCTATTTTGCGCTAGCCGGAGACGCAGTGGTTGTCGTAACAGCCACTTTTCAAGGCACGCTGAAATGAACATTATTTCAATGTCGTTTCCGTTGATATTTGTACCGACACACATCGAGTTGCTTATTTAGCGTGGTCATACGCCTTAAAAACAGAAGCCTGTTAGTCCCCCGGCCGAATGAAAGCTTGACTAGGAATTTTGAAATAGTATATTACGATACGAGAGCGATGAAACGTTTTCTGACGAGTGTGAGTTTGCGGCACGAGCCGAAGGCGAGTGCTGCAATCACACGAGTCGAGAAAAAGTTTCTCGCACGAGTTTCGTATAATTTTTTACAGCACAAGTGCGGAAAATGCCGACTTTACGCGCAGCGTGCGTAAAGCGGTCATTTTACGCACAGTGTGCTATAAAAAATAATTTTGCCGTCCGGGCCCCTTAGACACAGTCCGACGCTGGCCCTACGGTGTATTGTCAGTCACATATTGCGTCGCGTATGTTAGCGATTTATCCAAAATTTAGAAACTATTTCAAATAAAAAATATGATAAAGTAAAAGTTTTTTTTTTTTTATGATTCTGTGTTTTTGCCAATCTGATTCATATATTTCAATATAGCTAGGGGGTTTATTTTCAACCTGTATTATAGGTGAATTTTGTTGATATAGTCAAATTCATCCTGGAGACTCAGTAAGTGGTCAGGACTAAGGTTCCATGACCCTTTTTGCATAATACTAAAAATGTTATTTGTGCCCTTTACTAATTTAAGAACAACCCCAAGTCAACTAGTAAAGAAAACCAAAATGAACCTTGGTTCTGGTTCTGACCACTTACTGAGCCTCCAGTATGAATTTGGCTATATCAACAAAAAAGTACCCATACATTTTTAATTTTTCAGCCGAAAAAATAGAACCTCATTGGTTGACGCTGCGAATGTATGAACATTATGTTTTAAAAATAAATCATAGTTTTGTCATTCCTAAAGAAACTTTCCCGTCGTTTACCTGAATTTCGAAAAATTTAATTTTTATTTTGTTATTAACATCTTAATAGTGGTTTTAGAAGCCATTTATTTCCAGTTTAGGTACCAAAAATGAGTTTCAGAAGCAAGAAGAATTCAACGGTTATCAAGTCTGTAGTATTAAAGTCTATCCGGAACCTACAGGGAGACAGCGCAGCTACGCTAACGAACGAAGTACCTGAGTTTGAACGTACCATAGAGGCGGCTTGTCTGGCGTTCGAATGTCCCCAGAAAATTGTATTGTGGAGGGATCCGACAGGCTAGTAAATAAAGAAAATTATATTGTGGAGGGAACCGACAGGCTAGTAAATAAATAAAATTATATTGTGGAGGGAACCGACAGGCTAGTAAATAAAGAAAATTATATTGTGGAGGGAACCGACAGGCTAGTAAATAAAGAAAATTATATTGTGGAGGGAACCGACAGGCTAGTAAATAAAGAAAATTATATTGTGGAGGGAACCGACAGGCTAGTAAATAAAGAAAATTATATTGTGGAGGGAACCGACAGGCTAGTAAATAAAGAAAATTATATTGTGGAGGGACCCGACAGGCTAGTAAATAAAGAAAATTATATTGTGGAGGGAACCGACAGGCTAGTAAATAAAGAAAATTATATTGTGGAGGGAACCGACAGGCTAGTAAATAAAGAAAATTATTTGTGGAGGGAACCGACAGGCTAGTAAATAAAGAAAATTATATTGTGGGGGGAACCGGCAGGCTAGTAAATAAAGAAAATTATATTGTGGAGGGAACCGACATGCTAGTAAATAAAATTATTTGTGGAGGGATCCGGCAGGCTAGTAAATAAAGAAAATTATACTGTGGAAGGAACCGACAGGCTAGTAAATAAAGAAAATTATACTGTGGAAGGAACCGACAGGCTAGTAAATAAAGAAAATTATACTGTGGAAGGAACCGACAGGCTAGTAAATAAAGAAAATTATACTGTGGAAGGAACCGATATCTGTGGGCGCGGTAAGCACGAATTTGACAACCTATAGTCTGACATACACGCCTAACAAAAACGTGGACTTCAAAACTTTGTAGTTTTATAATTGTACGTATGATATTAATAGACGTTTTTTTTTAAAGTTGACGTTTTTATAGAAGATATTGACCATAGATTAAAGCACTTAAGTATAACTGACCTTCTTAGATATGGCTTCTTTGAACTGAACGTCAGTGTCATCTTTAAGCTCACTGTCATATCAGTTATTAAAAAGCATAGAAATTCCTTTTTGGCTAAGTCTCAGACTTTGGTTTAATTAGTCTGAGGACTAAGTAGTTTATAGATACCTACGTAGCTACGTTTTTCCAAATTCAACGTTTTTATGACAATCCATCTAAACGGACATGCGTAGAACGTTTCCACGCATGACACAAATTCAAATTTTTCAAATTCAAATTTATTTATTCAAAATTATTGTAACATAACAGATACATCTAAATCATTACAATAATATAATTTTATTAAAACTCGCGTGAGCTGACATACTAAATTATTATTACATACGGCTTGAATACTCACGTGTGATTGTTGGCGACTATGTACTTATATTTCGTACTTTTTATAATATTATGTAGATAGTTAATGTAGGGTGACTTTTTATTAATGAATGATATTTAAGGGGTTGTAGTATGTAAGTATGTATATAGGTGTGTAAGTTGGGAACTAACAACAAATTTTATCTTAATCTATCTGAAATCGCAAAAATATCAGCAGTTCATACTAAATGTTTATTCCTCTACCTCAAAAAATACCGTCCGCTGAAATTTGTGACAAATTTGGTTTGTGGATGTAAGGGAAACCAAAACTTAGTAAATATAGTATTTTATTTTATTCAAAATAGGGAAAACTGATCATAAAGAAAGATGCTTAGTGCCCTGGAATAAATTTGGCATGTATAGTGTAGACGGATGTTAACATATATCTGTATGACTGATTTGGTCAAAATTGATCTTTTGTGTGCGTCAATTTGGGTAAATATATTGACATTTAAACATTTTGACCGAGTAGGTATAAACACTTACATAGTATGAAACTGCTAATAATTTTTTTTCAAATTTTGTTTATATGTGCCCTATTTACTTGCTAAACAAATGAAAAAAAAAAAAAAAAAGAGCTAGAGGCCTCTATTTAAACTAAGCAAATGAGCGACTCTATAGTTTTCTTTTCTGACTATGTTCTTGTTGTGTCCTTTTGCCTGTCTCTTTCTGGCTCGTGTGTGGGAAAGGAATAGGAATATTTGTGCATTGTTTATGATTTTTATTAAAAATTTTATGGATTTACTTCATATCTTACATTTTTTGCATATTATCTTTGTTAGATAAAATTAACTTATCGGTGGTAAGTCATACCATATTTTTTTTGCGTTGTTAGGGTATTATTTCGGCACTTTTCTATGACACACTTCGACGTCTTTACGGCTTTGCGATCGCAACACGACTAAGAAAGAAGTGTGCTTAGGCCGCGTTTAAGCACAATTTTGCCATCCCGCCAACAGCACGCCGATGATATGTCCTGTCCATGGTATAGAATGTCGTTGTTACCACATGATTTATCGGAACCTAGCGGTAGGTAGCTCAGGGGTAAAACGCTGGCCTCTCAATCTTGAGACCCAGGTTCGATCTCCGGTCGGGCATGCAACAATGAGTTTTTCGGAATTTATGTGCATAGTATTTGTGTTACCAAATACTTACTACTTGTTGAACGGTGAAGGAAAACATCGTGATTAAACCTGCATGCCCTAAAAAGTGTGTATTTATATCCGAAGAACGGCGAAAACGCTCACCACCCATCACGTTGGGACGTAATAATCGTCGATGAAATGCGGGTGTACTGAGTGTGGACTGTGACTTGCATTTCACAGTTAACACTTGGTTCCCCTCTGACAACTCCTCGGGGATTCATGTCGTGACGATATATAAATATATATATTTTTTATATTATCGGAACCTCTTTCGTAATGCTCGATATCCAGACCACCATATTATTACGTCTATTTTGGTAAGACATGAAATTTGATTCCATATCAATAAGAAATCCAATCATGAAAACAATTACTTTTTTATCAAGATTAATTTAATCGTATCAACTATACAACGTGTAACAAAAAGGTGTAACCATATTTGAAGAGCTTATTCAGTCAATGGTATAGAACAACTTTTACTATGGAACAAAACCTGTATCTCGAAAAAAAAATTTACTGTTTCGTAGAAAAATGCAATGCCGTTCGGCTGAAATGTATGGAACGGCATATTTTTTTTTTGAGATTTCAAGGTTGGTTCCATAGTAAAAGTTGTTCTATACCATTGACTGAATAAGCTCTTCAAATATGGTTACACCTTTATGTTACATGTTGTATAGTACTTCCTAAGACATTTTTGTTTAATAAATACAGTTTTATTTTATTGTGGGGTTGTATCAACGAAAGGCCGATACCAAATCAATTATTTTTTTTGTTTACATTTTATTTCTATTATTTTAGGATCACCATTCCAACCAGCAGACACAAAAAGCAAGCGCCATTTAAGCAAAATGTCGCAGCACACGACCCCCGAACGCAAAAAAGGTAATGTTACAGAAAAATCCCAGGAGACTGTAGTAACTGCTTCCACTGTACGAATCAAAGAGACCGCACCGAAATCTGACAAAGATAAAGTCGTCCTAAGAAGTAACTACGATAGCCACAACCGGTTAACCGAGTTGCACTTGGTTCGAGTACCTCACGTTCCAAGAATCCTGATGCAAGTTCTGACTTTTTACACTCCACTATACAAGTACCTCAATAAGATCGTGATAAAAAAGTGCGGTATAGATTTTTCCACAATTCGTGAATTAAACAAGATACTAGGACGTAGCTCAATAACTGATGTATGCCTCGATGACTCAATCTTAACAGAGTGCAACTACGCTGTCTTACTCGATGCACCCACAAAACTCAAGAACTTATCACTGAGTAGATGCAATATCAACGACGAAATCTGTAAGCAGATAGCCACGAGGTTAGACCAATTTGCCACACCTACAGATAAAACTTTACAACTTTTGAATCTCACTTCCAATCAAATCACAGACGAAGGTGCTAAGCAGTTAGGGATCGCTTTAAGATCTAATAGAACGCTTCGGTATTTAAATTTATCCGGCAACATGATCACGGACGAAGGAGCTGGATACATTTTTGACGCACTGATGGTGTTTCCTTTAACATATCAAGAGAATATCAACAGACGGCACCGGAACGTGTTATATTTGAAAGAGAGATTGAAACAGCACGAAAAAGACAAGTGTGAAATGACAAACGTGATCAACCAGAAACAAGCTTCGTCCTTCCGCACAATGTCTGTTTCGAGTGATTCCATCATGACTAAGGACATTAAAAGTAGAACAGAACTTTTGGTGAACGATATAATGCGGGACAGTCCAAATCCATACAATACAAATAACGTTGAAATTAGAGATGGAATCACGCACTGCATCGGCAATACATCGCTTTGTTACTTGAATTTGGCTTACAATAACCTAGCATTTCCAAGTTTAAGTAAGTTACTAAATGTTTTGAAGTACCAGAATGATATCACACTTATTCCTGACGCCGGGTTGATGAAAGTCGTACTAGAAGGTAACTTTTTACCGCGACACTGCGAGGAATTGATCCAGATAAATGATTATTTTGCAAAAAAATATTGTAAACGTGACACGCGTAAAAGCAAAAGCGTGTCGTCTGGTAGAAATCGCGGAACTTCAAGGATAAAGTTCGATTAAAACCCCATTTTATTTAAACACGTTTGGGTATTTTATAATCAATGTTATGTTATGATCAATATTTTTTCTATAACAGATTTAATGTTCTTTATTTTATTAGTGGACATATGTTTGTAATAGATTTAGTCTTATTTATTTTACAAGTAGATATATTATATATGTTTGTAATATAATATTTAGTATTCTTCATTTTTAGATTCTATTATTATAATAGATTTAGTATTGTTTTTTATTCTTCCATTCTTCAAGATTAAACATTTTGTTTTAAAGAAAGTAATTTCTTAACCCTTAATTAAAATTTATATTTTCGTTGATTTTCGTGTTATTTCATATCAAACGACAAAAAAAAAATATTCAGGTAAGGGGCCTATATATTACGTCATCGATTTTTTGCCGATTTTTGAAACCCCCCCCCCCCTTACATATTTTTTCTATAATAGATTTAATGTTCTTTATTTTATTAGTAGACATATGTTTGTAATAGATTTAGTCTTATTTATTTTACAAGTAGATATATTATATATGTTTGTAATATAATATTTAGTATTCTTTATTTTTAGATTCTATTATTATAATAGATTTAGTATTGTTTTTTATTCTTCCATTCTTCAAGATTAAACATTTTGTTTTAAAGAAAGTAATTTCTTAACCCTTAATTAAAATTTATATTTTCGTTGATTTTCGTGTTATTTCATATCAAACAACAAAAAAAAAATATTCAGGTAAGGGGCCTATATATTACGTCATCGATTTTTTGCCGATTTTTGAAACCCCCCCCCCTTACATATTTTTTCTATAATAGATTTAATGTTCTTTATTTTATTAGTAGACATATGTTTGTAATAGATTTAGTCTTATTTATTTTACAAGTAGATATATTATATATGTTTGTAATATAATATTTAGTATTCTTTATTTTTAGATTCTATTATTATAATAGATTTAGTATTGTTTTTTATTCTTCTATTATTCAAGATTAAACATTTTGTTTTTAATAAAGTAATTTCTTAACCCTTAATTAAAATTTATATTTTCGTTGATTTTCGTGTTATTTCATATCAAACAACAAAAAAAAAACACCACCCCACCCTCTCACAAAATTGATATAATTTTCGTTATCTGTGTTACAAAATCAATATTATTGTTTAAAAAATGTTCTTTTCTTTTGTCAAGACCCCATTAGTGCCATCTATGCTCATGATATTACCGTCATCCGCAGACCAGATCCCGCCCCCCCACCCCCTAATTTGAAATGACATAATATAATGACGTGACGGCCCCTAATCATACATAGCACTATTTGGCTCGATGCATGTCAACAGGAATCATAATCATCACTTATAGTGGATTTAGTATAACTGACGCGTTTCCACTGAGACCGTCATTAGCAATAACAATAGGATTAAGTCGTGGCGGTTGAAAGGTGGTAGAGCTGATGCCGGACTCGACTGTGGAGGTACCACCATCTTATTTGGAGACCCCCTCGAAGTAATTCGGGGGAGAGTAAGAGGACAGCTCACAGGCAAAAAATCAGCAGGCCCACCATGCCTGAGACCGATGGATGGTGGTATATCCATCCCTAATAGCCGGGCCTTATATGGAACAGACTGGTGACGGGCAGCGGCGTCACTGGTGCGAGGGTTCCGGCACCGCGCTCACCAACCCGCCTGCCCATCGTGTGTGAGTATGGGGAATTCTTCCAGGATAACCGCCGGGAGTGGCAAAGTCCTGGAAAGACTTATGTCCAGCAGTGGACGAACTAGGCTGATAGATGGATAGATGGATGGGTGAATTCACCAGAATGAAACAATAAACACTTGTAAAACACGTGCAGCAGGCGGTGTTTCAAGCGTTTTTCAAAAAAAATCAAAATCAAAAATGTTTTTTTTTTTTTGATCAAACGTTTTTGATACTTTCCTTATGTTATCTTCCCTTTAATAATATAAGCAAATAGATAACTCAAAAGTATCAACACTGGTTGGTTTGCAACAAAACAGATAAGGCCGAAACGGCTCCTTTAAAAATGAATGGGCTCTATGAGTGTTTGGTTTATTACCCCTGTGGAAACGCGTCAGTTAATACTGAATCCACTATACCGATTGCTAATTTTACGATAGGCGCTTGTTATGAGTTAGGTTTGACAAATCGAACGTAGAAAGACTCTACTAAACAGCCCAGCAACAAACAAACACGGACTCGGAGAGAAGGGGCCGAGACCCAACTCACAAGGCGATACAATTTCCTTCATTATCAGTAGCAAAATCAAAATGGTGTGCAACAAAAATCTAGCCCTGCTCTTCTATGATTCGCACATTCTAAGAAATCAGGCCTGTGCCAAGAAATATCGAGGGCATCAAGCTGAAAGGGTGTATCTACAAAAATATAAAAGTATCAACTAGTTACGTTTATTTTGCGAAATCCATCGCTATGAATACTCTAAATATTATTTAGAGTGCATTAAAAACTAGAAAATATCAATCAGAAACAAATCCAAAGACAAGAATTTGAAAAAACTCCCCGGGCCAGGATTCGAACCTGCGACCTCTTGTTTTCAAGACAAGCGCGCTACCAATTGCGCCACCGAGGTTCCTACCTAGACCGGCGAATTCTTCCATCGTACTTGTTCACAGTTATTTTTGCATCTGCTTGATATACTAGCTTGTACTGCACATACAGAACGCTCACGAGGACGTTAAGACAAGAGGTCGCAGGTTCGAATCATTTTTCAAATTCTTGTCTTTGGATTTGTTTCTGATTGATATTTTCTAGTTTGTAATGCACTCTAAATAATATCAACTAGTTTTTTATAAATATATCTCTTTAATTATAAGTAGGTACGCCTTTCCACGTCGTAGACTTAGGCATAATTTTTTACATTTTTATTTTACTTTATTTAGGAAACATATAGTCGGACGTTTACTTATTATTGCAAATAAATAGGCAATAACTGACAGATCTAAAGTCCCATATAGGTGAAACATTTATTGAAAAGTTTCAAACACAGTTAAACAACACGGAATAAACCAAAAATATACTATACATTAACGTGGAAGCAATATAAACTGTATATAAATTAATTATTATTCATAGTAATATATATTAATAGTACCTATAATCAGTGGAGCAACCGTTACTTTTTAGAGCTAATAAATATGGAAATTCGCCCAAAAAAGTCGGAATTTTTGGAACTCGTAAAATCTGTAGGTACTCCTTTTCAGTTTGATGCCCTCGATATAAACTATTACTCCGTAAAGAAGCGACACTGCCCTCCCCCGCCAGTTTATCGTCACTCACAAATCGCGTGCACGTTCGCGTGCTACAGTAGTCGAGGACCGATTGTTCGCTGCGCGTGTGTGTGTACACAAGCGTGTATGGACAAGCTAGTTACGCGCGTGATAGTAGTAGGTAATTAAATCGGCGCGCTTGTACTGAGTGTCAGAGGTATGCTCCTCACAAGAATACCTCCAAATCATATACCCGCCCCTGAGTAACAAAATAATCCAAGCATGAACTTTTATCATTATCACATATGTATATTAAGATTTATATTACTTACCAGCTGTTCGTCCCACTTTCGGTTTGACACTTCGCACGTAGAAAGACCCTTTCTTTGCAGTCCAGTTACAAATGAATCTAAACCCTAACACAATTGACATAAGGTGTACAATCACTTACCAACTGGTCGTCCCACATGTTAGGCGCTTGCAGCGGGTTAGGTTTGACACATCGCACGTAGAAAGGCTCTTTACTTTGCAGTCCGGTGACGAGGGCCGACATCGAGTTACGGAACAATGTGGCTGCCGAGGGAGGACGTTTGGACGTCTGGAAAATATATAAATCGTCGACATGAGTTCCCGATAGGGGTATCAGAGGTATTTCAGAGTGTGGACTGTGAAATGGAAGTCACATTCAACACCCACGTTTCACCGACGATTATTATGTTTCACCAGCGTGATGGGTAGTGACAACACCTTCTCTATATCAGGCCTTACAACTGAAATGGGTTTTAGTGATGACGTCATCACCAGTGGTACATGCGATTTTACTATAGGATTTTCAACAACAAATTTTTCATTCCAATTTTATTTTTAAGCACCTTATTTATTCATAAGAAACTTATTACTTTTGAATTGTTTACATATTTATGTAGGTATTATTTTTATAGTTCTTACTTTTTTTATTAATTATTAATTAAATTATAAAAAAGTGGTGAAATTGCTTTCTATTTTTCATCCGGTCTGAAACGTCAAATAAAATAAAAATCAATAAATCTGCCAAACTCCCCTAAAGAAATGTCTTCCTTGTACCACTAGTGATGACGTCACATTTGAGTTGTCAGGCCTGTAGAGAATGTACACTGACAGTAGGTGTTGGTAGTGAGCCCTGTCAATCTTGAAAATACGCAAGGAAATCAATGACATTCTGAATGTCATTGAAGGACATTATTAATTCCTTTGTTATAGTATATTAAGAGGCATCACCACGCGCAAACCTCCATACAAATGCCGTCACCACATTGTGGGGTGTCTATGGAATTTTAATCATAATATTTTAGGGTGAGTCCATTAACATTATCTAGATCTATCATCTATTAACATTATCTAGACAGCAAGAGCCATCGTCCTGCGTAAAACAGAGAGAGACAGATATGAATATTTTATTTACTACTTTATTTAATTAGTTATTACTGCAAAAAAAGGAGCGAGGAGGGAGCTATTAGGAGGCGTCGTTACGCGAAAACCTCCATACAAACGCTGTCACCACATTGTGGGGTATCTATGGAATGTTATTATAATATTTTAGGCTGAGTTCGTTATCATTATCAAGATCTATGTTTAACTCTAACTAAATATCGTGAAATTTGCGTCATATCTTAACAAGAAACCCCTACAATACGTAAATTTAACGTTTTTTTTTTACCAAAAGTGTAGCAGAATGTGCTTTTATTGTTTTAGATAAAATCAAAAAATTAATACGAGTAAAACATCGAAAATGTTATCTAGAATAATAATAACCAAAAATAATGTTTGAAAACGTCCACAGTCTTGCCAAAATAATGTTTCTCCTGAAACAAGTTTTCAATTTTACGCACGCGACGAAATCAGCACGATTGTATTGTCTTCGCAAGTTTCATGAAGCGTGTCGTGTACCTTATAGCGAAATGAAACAGCATGACATTTGGCCACGCAGAGGTGTAGCATAATGTATCTAGTATTGGTAAGGAACCACGGAACTAACTGAACCAAATACCCAAATTTAGCGAGCCTTAAACGCTCTTAACCGGTTTTACTTAATGTACACACAAACCTTTTGTATGTTGGTTCCACCTTCTGGCCACATCTCCGACAAGGACCTGTTCGTTGAGGAGTGTAGGAGCCTCTTCAGGTCCTGCCAGAGCGAGTCCTTGTTTTTGTCCATGAAATTTGTTATCGCGTACGTCACATCGCCGGCGTAGTGGCTGTCGTGAAACAAAATTATGTGGGATAATTTGAATTGCTCATATAAGTGCTCTGTTATGCTTGGAGAGCTGTACAGGAAAATATCATACATTTAGGTTGCGTTCCTAAACGCCGGGGTAAAGGTGAAAATTAACTGTCACCCGTTCCACAACTACCCGAGTGAAAACGAACAGCTCGAAGTCGTTCATAAACCTTTTCAAATAATGTAAAATTCACTTTGCGGGCAAAAACAGGGTTCGGCCTTTTCACTTTTGATAGTAGTAAATGTTACATTTTCTAAACAAAATAAACAACACTTGCTACTTGATAAGATGAAGTACAAGGGTTGATGAGAAAATTGCAGTAAAATGTTATAGTTGATTCAGAAAACAATCTGGAATTTCAAGAAAAACAGATTATCACGGCCGCAGCCCTCTGTCGCCCGCGAACTGTCAAGGTGAGGGGTTGCTTTTTTTTCTGAAGTAACTATAAAATGTTAATGCAATTATCTCATTAATCCTTATATTTCATCTTATCGAGTAGCAAGTGTTATTTATTTTGTTTAGACATTGTAACATTTACTACCATCAAAAGTGAAAAGGCCGAACCCTGTTTTTGCCCGCAAGCCCGAAGCGCCGACCCTTAAATTATACATTTACCCAGTCGTATTGAAACGCTACCTAAATAAATATATTTGAAATAAATATATAATATATAAAAGCAATGATCGGCTTAGCCGATCATTGCTTTCAGTGGAGTTATGTTCTTTATTTAGTGTTGTTGAAATGCGCGTTTAGAGTTTTTTTTTATTAAATTGCTAGTCTTCTTTATTTAAGTCCAATTATTCACCAAATGAAAAGTCCCTATTCCTAGATTATTTTACAAAGGCTGATTATAAATAAAATAAAAATGATTAACAATAAAGGTTACGATTTCATTTCAATCACCCTATTATAAGCATAGAAATATTAATAAAGTAATAGGCCGACTAAACGGGGCTTTTGCCGACTAATGGCTGACTAGTCGCCGACTAATTGCTGACTAGTCGCCAACTATAAATATGGCCGAATAGTCGGCTTTCCCGACTAGTCGGTACATCTCTAGTGCGTATAAAACTCACGTGATTCTGAAGTCGACGCCATGTTTCATCTTCTTGTCCGTGGCCGCTAACTGCCGCGACGTGTAGTGCTTGTGTGCGCTCAGGCGCTTGTCCATCGCTTCTAACAGCTGCTGGTCTGAAATCTAACATTCGAACAAGGTTTTAAATTGGAGTGGGTTAAGGTATTTACAAAATGTTTAGTTTATTGTCTTAATGTGGGCCATCCCGCTCAGCTGCAATAGAAAAAGCCTTAAATATATGTGTTGTGACGTCTTTATTATTATTAAAAATTATTTATTGCACAAATCAAAACATACACCTTTGGCGATGTGGAACTTGTCGATGAGAAAACAGTGTTATGACTATATTAAAATAAAATTAATTTTAACTTGAAAATATTATAAATTACATAAATAGGTAACTTATAAACAAATACATATACTATCTCTATATCCTAATAATACATACACTGATACATATAAGTATATAAACACAAATTGTATTTATGAGAGGTTAACCAAAGATTATAACAAGTATTTTTGTTTACTAGAGTTGACCCAACTGTTTGTTATGTAGATCAAGGTAATGTTGATGTCATCCATCAGCCTAGTTCGTCCACTGCTGGACATAAGCCTTTCCAGGACTTTGCCACTCCCGGCGGTTATCCTGGAAGAATTGCCCATACTCACACACGCTCACCAATGTTGATATACCTAGTTTTAAAGAGTAGTCACCGATGTAGCCACGCGTATATGAAGTGGAAGATTATATGTTTGATCACAATGAAACTTTACTAAAGACGTCAGCAAATAAAAAAACTGTCTCTGTACAGTGCTCCCAACGTGATAATGCGCATCCAAATCTTCGCCACTGTTCGGCAAAGTTCGTATTTCCTTACACTTTCTATACAATCAATAATCATAATCATAATCATAATCATAATCATTTTATTCATAACTTTCATTACATGTCAATATAATTAGGTACATTAGATGTCAAAAATTTGCACAATCACATATTAAAAAAAAAATACAATATTAAAAAATATGTACCTAAGTACAGCCATAAGGTCACGTGGTACGTCCGGTCGCTCGGCTATAGATTTGTATGCGCATTATTACTTTGGGAGTACTGTATGTGGCTTTTCACGACCCTCATGACGAAGTCGTGCCACCAAGCGACTCGTCCAGTATGACATGACATGATCAGAAATCAGAAGTCTTTATTTGTATAAACATAGGTAAATGGTTGTTTTGACATAAAATATGGTCCCATTATTGCCATATTCGGCACACAAAAAATTCAACTTAATTCTAAACAAAACATAAACTATTGGATTCTATTAATTAATATTATACAATTATTGTCTGGAATATCATTTCACATATAGAAAATAATAAGGTAAGTACATGTTAAAATCTTATAGCTACAAAAAAATTAATTAATTAATGGCCTGACGTTTACAAATTTGTATCTGTTAAAAACTCCTTTACTGTATAATATGTTTTTTTACAAGAAAGTCTTTTAATTTGGTTTTAAATGTTGCAATATTTTGAATTTCTGTCAGAGTTCGGAAGTTTATTATAGACGGTAGACGCCATACCGAGGATACTTTCAGTGAAATGTGTCGTGTTACGCGGAATGTTCTAATTTTATTACCGCGCCTTGTACTGTTAAAATTGGTAAATAAGTCATGATTTGTCTTTACAAATATGATGAGTTTGACATGATGAGTATGACATGATGAGAAGCCGTACCGGTTTGGTAGTCTACTTATTTATACAGGATGCTCGGAAATTCAACGTATTCTTTGAAACGAGTTCACTAGAGACCATTTCCAACAAATTAAGCCCTATGAAAGGGGTCGAAAATGAATGGTCTTCGAGCTACGAAGGTTTTTTAAGATATTTTTCAAACTTTCAGACTGTAAACAAAAACAAATAATAAAAAAACTATTCCTCTCTAGGCACTAAGTTGTTGTTTTTCTGATTAATGATAAATGACTGATGATTTGTAAAAAAAATACATGCCCTGAATTCCCATAACCTCAGAAATACAAAGCCCTTTTTTATTTTGTCATTTTGAAATATCGACGTGTTTCACTTGAAAAACCATGTCTCATTTTCGACCGAAAGTTGATAGATTTGTTGGAAATGATCTCTTGTATAACCCCTTTCAAGGAACAGAAGGCCTATTATGTATCTTTAGTTGCTAACTGGACTGGGTTTGTTTTGTTTGTTTTTCAAGGTTCTTTATTTAACAGGATAAATACAATGGTATGAAAACTTACAACATAGTCAGTAAGCACATAAACATAATATTACTTTGCTTTTTAAGGCTTTTACATGCACCTGTCAAAACTTATGGCAATTACATTAAAATAGTTTTACATAGAATGAAAATATTTTCTAAGATGAAATCATACCTTCTACTTAATATAAACAATTTGCTGTATTGTATATTTGTTACAATGATAAGGCCCAAAAGGGAC
This sequence comes from Ypsolopha sequella, assembly GCA_934047225.1. Taxonomy (NCBI): domain Eukaryota; kingdom Metazoa; phylum Arthropoda; class Insecta; order Lepidoptera; family Ypsolophidae; genus Ypsolopha; species Ypsolopha sequella. The sequence continues at coordinate 9,055,741 of OW203996.1, read as the reverse complement.
AAAAGTGATAAAACGTTGCACGTTACTTTATAGGTTTAAGAATAAACTGGACTGGGTGCCTATCATCAAAAACATAGATATACTATTGAATTCCGATTGTCTAGGGATATGTTCGCACTCGAAGTGACCACAGAGTTCGTACATAGCTTTTATCAATGTTTTTGATGATAGGCACCCAGTCCAGTTGGTAACCAAAGATACAGAATAGGGGAGCAGGTAGAATTTCCGAGCAACCTGTATCCTGGACGAGCGCCTTATATCCTCGTTCTCATCGACGCTTTCCGGCCTCCCTGTGATGAAACTAGTATTTACCTTTGACGGGTTCAAACACGCTTCGTCCATGATAGCGATGATTCCTTGATGCGGCGCGTCGACGAGCTCACAGATGATCCTGTTGTTGAAGTACTCAACCGGCGTCCATTGGATACCTTCGCGGGCGTACTCTTCTTGCTCTTGCTTTAGAACCAGTTCTGGGGAGAAGAGAGATCTTTGACCAAACCAACTAAATTTAAAAAAAACTCTTTACTCTCTCGCTTCTGATTGGTCTCAGGCATCTACATACAACCTATGGGCTTAGGGTATCATGACAAGTGCTATTTTTCAAATTTTACTTGAAATTGTTTTTTGGTCTTAGATAAAGTATTGTGTGCAACTAGACGTAATTAGACATTGGTACACTCGTGCAAGTCTATTACGAAACGAACGAATCTTGTTCCAATTTCTCACAATGTGTCGCAATAAAGCATTTTATTATTATTACTAGGCAGGGGCAACTCATCTTTATCTACTACTGTCTTGATAGACTTCCTTCACTTCTTCCACATTTATCAATGAAATGGGCAAACGTACAGTTTACAAAAGAGATAGGTACCTAGACCCAACGCAAAGCTGGGCCTAATTATAATTACTTATCTCTTTTGTTGACCGTAGTGTCGGAAAAATTGCGCTCTTGTTTGCACATCAAACCGCCTTACCAATAAACAGCTGTTGCAACTTCTCATTGCAGTAGTTGATACAGAACTGCTCGAAACTGTTGACGTCGAATATCTCGAACCCGTAGATGTCCAGCACTCCGATTAAAGTGTTCTTGTAGGTGCCGGACGGGACTTCTATCGCTTTGTTGATCTGTGGACAGGAAGGTATATATAAGAGTATATTTTTGTATTTTTTTTTCAATCTAAATATCATGCTTTTCTCTCAAATGCGGCCGCGGCTACTTTTGCTTAAACTCACAATCTTACATATAATCAAGACGTCTCCCTGAGGGATATGCAGTGACAATACGTCTTCGTCGGCCCCTTTTCCTTCTTTCACATTATTCATTCAATCGTTTAGTATTACTCAAACTTCACTTAAATGGACATAAACACTCAGGAGGTTCCAACGATGTACCTCCTAGCTCGACGAAACGCATTTCTCGCCTCAACGTCTATTCGTTACCGTTTCGAGCGCGTCAGTTGTTCTTGTGATTGCGTTGGTATGTAGTCGGTTGTAGTCGTTTTTAATTCGATAAAGTTCGGTTTACGAACTTAGACGATGGAACCTCTGAGTTTTGGGTCGTACTGTACGCACTCTTTAGTCGTCGCGCAATGATTTATGGGTGAACCCTAAAACTTTCTTCAGGGAACCTTATGGTAACAGTAAAATCCGCATAAAATCAGACTTGCGGTTTTTTTATTTATAAAAGTTTAAATTGCAATTAAATAAAACTGCTTGGTACTCGGTTCCACAAATATAATTATGTTTTATTACCTTTTAAGGGTTTGCTACCGGTTTCGTCGTTTTACGACATCATCAGGCACTGTATTTGAGGTGTTAAGAATACATTTTGTAAAACCACGAATTTAATGTGTTTCCTGTTTATGTAAACACATTAAATTCGCGGTTTTACAAAATGTATTATTATACACCTCAAATACAGTGCCTGATGATGTCGTAAAACGACGAAACCGGTAGCAAACCCTTAAAAGGTAATTAAACATAATTATATTTGTGGAACTGAGTACCAAGGAGTTTTATTTAATATTGCAAGATGTCGTTCTATCAAGAAGCAACAACATTCACCGTCAACTAAAAAAAAATAGTTTAAATAGCGTTGGGGTTTCTCCGGGTTTGGTTAATGTTTTCATTGGTTGCGCCGTTAAACTAACTTACCTGTTGAACAATCCATGTGAATAGCCTGTCATACGCCGCCTTAGCCAAGGCTAGTTTGGTGTAATTGGCGTCAGTCAAGGAGTGTTCCTTGTTGACAAGGTCACCTCCCGCTGAGAGCACTCGACCCGCCATCGATGATCTTAAATTATACAAACAATGCGTTTATGTATTGTTTTTTATCAACTTTACAGAACGTCTGTCTGTGCTAGAGATTCTATAGACGCGGCAGTGATGGGTCCCGCCTTGATATTGTCAACAAATATTAGGTCTTTATATATGAAATTGCCGTTTTCTATAGAGAATTTGAGGGAAACTCAATTTTCAGTACTAATATATTTGCATTTTTTTAGGAATGACAAATCCAGATGATGTAATTTATTTTTTATATGAATGAGACCACTATAAGCTATTTAATTTTTGAAAAGTGTCCGCTGTAAAAAATTATTACGAATCTTATCATGGAAATGGATGGCAATTAGGACGAACTGTTTTTGAAGATTTAATTTTTATAATCAAACTGAAAATTAAAACAAAATTTATTACGTAGATATAAAAGCTTGAAATCAACTTTCAAACAAAAAAAAATCATTGAAATATCTATTGAATTACAGGAATTATGAACTCATGAATCTGTAAGAAAATTTCAGCAATTTCATCAGACCTAGTATGTTACTAGCCAAACACGATTTCTGACCTAGGCCAAACTAGTTTTTCAGAGATCCTTCAGTACAGAAGAAAGCCGGTAGGTTAGATATGGCAAGTCGCACAAAGTAGTGGTTCGTGGTTATTTTTCATGACAACCTAGAATCACTTTGGCCTAGGCCAAACTAGTTTGTCCTGAAATCGGCTTTAGCCGGGAAGAAAATCGAATTTTTACAACTTCTTTCACAGAAAGGCGTGCTTGCTTATGGGTAGCGTAATCGCTTTAAACGTTTTACTTTGCAAAATAACAGCGCTTATTCAAAAATATCATTATTATAATTTCTGTTTATATTTCCCAATTAGTTGTGATAGCGCTAAATCATAATTTAGCCAACAATTGACTATCAAGTAATACTCATACTGAACGTACTTGAGGGTGTCAGCTGACACTCCGAGCGCGCTGACGCACTGCTTCAGCGGACCGCCGATGTTTAGTTGACCGTCAGCTGTTTCTGTGAATGTCAGTTCTCCCTGAAATAAAATGAATTAGGCTGTGTCAATCACAATAAATGCACATAGCCACATAGCTCAATGCAGGATAATGTATATGAATCATTATCATCCATCATCGAAAACTACCGCTCCACCCACTATAAGGTTAACAAACTGATAATTTTAAGACTTACCAACAAAATGACCCCAGCGACGATGTTCCAAATATCTTCAACCACCGTCTGATGGAAGCCCAGCGAATTAAAAGCGCTATTGGTAACAGAATAGAGCTTGGAATCCTGCGCCGTCGTGCGCTCCTGTCCTAGGATCTTGTACTGACTGGATGATGATATGCCAAACTTCTTCGTCTGTGAGTTGCCAGTGCTTAGGAGCTGTAAAATATGAAAATTATAAGAACGTCACTGCTTTTTAGGGTTCCGTAGCCGAAGGATGCCAAGCTGTCCGTCGATCTGTCACAGTGGTCTACAGCTTTAGCTGTTTTAGGTAGACAGTTGAAAATTTTACAAAATACGTGTTACTCTGGCCTCTACCACGGAAAATGAAAAAATTTAAACCCCCCACCCAAAAACGTCATCATATCCCCCCTTCTGTCTCCGTCACAAGAGGACAGAAAAATATGAAAAAAACCATGGTAATTGGTGATTACGTAAACATTACAGGAAAAATATATTAAGGGGAAACGAGTCGTATCCTCTACAAAACGCACAACTTAAGATGGTTCTTCTTATTTTTGAATTACAGATATTAAATAAATGTGATTTATGGCATTTCGCGAACATAATGTCAGTTATGATTTTTCGGCAAATTTTTGTTATTTTATGTATTACGTTGTAAATGTATGGGCACACATACTTAAAACCGTGTTTAGAGGACACGAATCGTTCCCCCTTAGGTTCCGTATACTCAGCGGGAGCCCCGATTGTTTGTCAGGCGCTACCATTTAGCGGCTTATTTGTGTCTCTTTAAGGCTATATGTAAAAGTTTTAGTGTCCCTGTTACCCCATATGCGAAAAAACCCTCAGTGCGAGAGGGACGGATTCGTGGAAAAGTAGCAAAAAGTCGGTTTTTCATTAATATAAAATGTACTAAAAACGCTATCAAAATTTCGTTTAACCAGGTCTTAGACACTGTTAAAACCCATCTTATAAAATATAATTGCAGTCCATATGTCATTCATTCTAAATCGTCAAACCAGGAGAATTGGTGTCGATAAAGACCTCATTTCAATGATATTTCAATAGAGTCGAAATTCTCCAATCTCGTTTCTGTTTTAACAGATCCCTAGAGAAAGATTCCAAAAATAATATACTATTTTATCAAAATTATACATTATTTACCGAAGTAGATATAGAAGTTCTAAAAGTGTCGATTTTTTTCCGTAGCGCCTTAATGTTCGCTATGACATCTAATTTACCTAGTTATTTGTTGTTTTTAGGGTTCCGTACCTGTAATGTGTGGTACCTGCACCACAAAATAACCACTTACAGAAGGTTTACTCCGCATAACTCGCGAAACAGGCGCACGCACACATAGACGCGTACGTACGACGATCTCGGATGAAGTCGGTCGAATGCCAATACGAAATTCTGCCGAGATCATCATACGTACGCGTCTATGCCTGTGTTCGTCTGTTTTCGCTCCGTCGTCGAGTCGGCCTTCTGGTAGTATCTATTTTGTGCCTGCACTTAGTCAAATTATTAACATGTGTATTTATCGCGTACGTATAGTACAGTTTAAAAATCCATTACACTGTGTTACAGCATAGCGTGCTAGTACTGTTTACTACGCATTAATAGTTATGTTTGTAAACATTGCTATTGTTACGCTGTCGCTATTAAAATTTTTTGACGTAATCATTATTGTAGTTTGATGTTTTTTCGCAATATCCATCCATCAGCCCGTATTCGTCCACTGCTGGACATAAGTCTCCCCAATATTACGCCACTCTTGGCGGTCCTCAGTCATCCTCATCCAGCCGCCACCCGCAACGTCCTTCAGATCGTCAGTCAAGCGGGCACGAGGGCGGCCTACGCTGCGCAATATAGGAATAATTTTTTTATCCGATCACGGTAGAGACATACGTTTGTGTAATAGTAGAACTTTGGCACTTTCAGCAGCAAAAACTGGCTTCTACAATGACTCATTTACTGCTCATGCCGCAAGACTTTGAAATCGCTTACCTTTATCAATCCAAAAATTGAAAAATACTAGCTCATTTAAGATCAAGTTAAAACACTTTTTCCACACGGAATACTCCTCAAAATAAAAACTCATTTAAATATCCAATATAGTACATTTATGTAGTATTTATTTTAAATTTAATTTTATGTACTTTTTACCAAGTATGTCTATGGTAAAACAATCTGGTATATGAATTGTAATTTTATGTATTTAAAAAAGTAGCATTTTGTATTATATCATTATTTACACTGCCCTCGCATAATTTAATTAATATAATATAATTATCTTTCTTTCACCCTAAGGTTGTCTGGAAGATATTGCTATTAGCAATAAGTGCCGCCTTGCATACAATGTTTTTTATTATAATTAAGTAGTTTAATTAATTTTTTCTTAGTTTTTACGCAAGTGTACAAAAGTGTAATGAAAAAAAATACTAAAAATATTGTGGGTTGCTACAAATTTAGACTATTGAAGTTATTTGGGTAATTATTGATAGCTATGGATTATGGATTACCAGTATAAGCAAAATGTGTGGCAAACCATTTCTGGCTATGACTAAATACATCAAAGAAAATACACGGAAAAACGGTACGTCATACATAAGTACGTAATAGTAATACACAACATCTTGATTTTTAACACAAACACTTGTACCATTTATTTCATAAAATATATTTGTAGCACACTTCCCAACCGGTTTCGGAAATCAATCCATCTTCAGTGGATATATTTTATGAAACAAATAGTACAAGTGTTTGTGTTAAAAGTCAAGATGCTGTCTATGTTTCAGCAAGTACCGACAATCGCAAGTATAAATCATAATATATAACAAGTGAAAAAAATAAGAATTCCCTTCGAAGCATAAAGTTGGATCCCGAGAGCAGTGAAGGATTCTAAAGTAGAAGCCCGAGCGGAGCGAGGGATACAATAGCCGAGATGAAATGTTTTTTTTTTTCACTAGTTATGTAAAAATTGTGTCGCAATGGGAATGTGTCAATATGGACCGAAATCCTCTACTTTTTACCATTAACTACGAGAAATAGACAGTAGTACCTACATATAATAACAATTTGAATAAAATTTTATTATACTTACGAATGATTGGTAAATAAGAGAACAAAACATTAATTGTGATAATTACATATCAAAACTATGACAGAAATAAATTTCTATGTTTGAACACTTGGCGATTTATCCATCGCAAGGAGATATAAACTAACATTATATCATTGCAGTATAGAAACGCAGAAAGAAAAGTAAATCTCGATGTGAGGAACTCTGAACCGGGCGATTGCTCTAACCACTGAGCTATCCAGGTCTCGCCCAAACTCAAACTCAAACTCAATTTATTGATAAATAAAAGTATTTACATAATCGAATCCCGGGTTCGAATCCCGGTTCAGAGCTCCTCACATCCAGATTTACTTTTCTTTCTGCGTTTCTATACTGCAATGGTATAATGTTAATTACACATCACACATAGCATTGCTTTAGTCAGGCTGGAACTTAAAACTAGTGGTTGTGTTTTACTTAAAGTACCGAAAGCGGTTGTGAGCTTGTGAGTTATTTCAAGAAGAATAAAACAAGAAATGACAAATTTAATATAGATGATGAAAAAAAGAAAATCAGACTTGGCTGTTGGTTCTTTTGAATCGAGACAAAAAAAACATAAGACTTGGCTTTGTGGTGAAAGAAACCTTTGCCTTTCTAAGAAACTTATGAACAAATTAAGAAATTAGTTTTTCCACTCAGTCAGTGAGGCAAAGAGCGTTTTATTCACTGTTATCGGTAAACCAATAGCCCCTTTTCGAGTGGCAATGGTAAAAAAAATATTTTAATTCTAATGAATTTCAGCGTGGCCGACTCCAACTAATAGCAAGATATTTTTGCTTTGGCAACGATAGTTTATCATAATCACATCATTTTCACGATTACCTACTGCATATTTAAGGGTCCCGTAAATAAATAACCATTATTATGTGACTGCGCTCCAAAGATTTCAAAAGTAAAGATAAGCCCTTACCGTACTATGACAGCAACAAAATGTTTCCACCTTTAAATGGGTGACGCTCACATCACACATTTGGAATCAGTGCTCATCTGAACACAGTGATAGTTGGACGCCTTAAGTGCACTTAAAGTTAATCATTTTAACAACTTTAGTAGTCTGATCAGTTTGCTGACCGTATTATGTTAGCGCACGCATTCAAAAACAATGCAATAGATTTTAGGTGCCAGGGCTCATCTAAACTTTTGAAATCTTTGCTCCGCTCTCCTTCCGTATGTACCAGCGTTGGCGAAAAGGGGGACTGCGCAATGGTTTAAAATATTGTTTATTTTCACCATAAGCGAAGACCCAAAAATATTATTACCCACCCCAGAAGGGTGACTAAACGAAACATAAATACTATTCCTAGTTCTCTCTAGTCTAGACTTCTGAACTTTAGGTTGTCTGGAAGGGAAGTTGTACGAATAATATTTATATGTCAAGAGACAACCTTTCAGGATATAACACTGGAACCTTACCAGTCTATTCCGAGGGCAGCTGGAAAAACTGTACGCGTCAAAAGAAAATGATACGTCGATCCAGCAAAACAATCTTTTCAATGCATGTGCTCGTAAAGGCCCACTTTTTATGCATCAAAACCGAACAAAAAGTCGATTATTTTGCCCTAGGGCTTTATTATTATTATTTTTTTTTATTTGCTTACAATGGTTGGCTAACCTGCAGCCTTTCCTGTGTACCATAGACGTTATACTTTTTTTCCACTGTTTAACGGCTCTGGATACAGTCCTTTTGAGCTAATTATAATTTAAAGTTCACAAGATTATATTTGTTTTCATTTCCTCACACTATGCATTGAAAAATGTAGTATGATACAAAGGGCGTAAAAGCAATAAATTACTCGGTTACGTTTAAAACACTCGCTACGCTCGTGTTTTAAATCGTCTTCGTAATTTATTCCTTTGCGCCCTTGTAGCATAAACTACTATTATCGGTTGACTCAAATTATTACATAGTAGATGCTAATGATTGTTGGCACTTGGTGGAATTTATAAAACATTGTTTGAAAAAACACTTGTACTTATCCACGTAATATGTGGATACGTTCAAGTGTTTTTTTAAACATTGTCAAATTATTGCGTTTTGTGGTATGGGGTCCAGTGCAAAATGAGCAAAGGGGCCGTCCATAAATTATGTCACACGAATTTCATGATTTTTGGAGCCCCCCCCCGTCTTTGTCACAGGTGGTCACATTTGTGTAACCCCCCTCCCCTGATGTGACGTCACATACTAAATTATAAAATCGTAGTGTAAGCAACAGGTACTGTAACCATGCCTGTCTCCAGCCAGGATGTGTCTTCAGGCGGAGAGGGGATAAAACTTTCACAAAAGCTTGTACTCCATAAAATACGTACCTTGTTTCATCCATAATCATCAATCAATACATATAATAAATCAGTAGAACCCGGTGTGTCTGTACATAGAAGAACAGTAATAAAAATAGAAAGGGGGTGACTAAAGAAGAGTAATAAAACACAAATCAGCGATTCTTTTCTGTCTGTTTGTTTGTTCGCGCTAATCTTAGAAACTACTGAACGGATTTGGATGCGGCATTATAATCGTAGTGACCGTGGCCAATATATAGGCTATAAAGGTTGTTAATAAAATAACTCCCAATCTGAAAACGGTGCAGAGTTGAATAAACGCGCCGCAGCTGAAGCCACGGGCAAAAGGCTAGTTTTTTATGTCTTAAAGATTGTAAAATAGATTTTTGAAAACCAAATATTTCAAGTGGAATACACCCAAATTCTCACTGTATACTTACGAGCCTGCATGTATTCGAGAACAGTAATATCTTATTAGGTAAGCACTGAATTTTTGTCTCTTTTTTTATGTATGTGGATCGCGGGCGGCCCTTATACACGGGCAAGCGGAAGCGTGTTGTGTGTGCGGACTGCGGACCGACCGCGATCACCAACCAACTATGATTGTGAGATGCTTACCTATGGCTACTATAATTAAAAGTACCGAACTCCGCAATCACTGATAAACCCTATGGGTATTATTAGAGTGCATTACAAACTAGAAAAGATCAATCAGAAACAAATCCAAAGACAAGAATTTGAAAAAATTCCCCGGGCCAGAATTCAAACCTGCGACCTCTTGTTATCAAGACAAGCGCGCTACCAATTGCGTCACCGAGGTTGCTACCCAGACCGGTGAATTCTTCCATCATACTTGTCCACTGTTATTTTTGCATCTGCTTGATACTAGCTTGTACTGCACATACAGAACGCTCACGAGGGCGTTATGTGATTTCACGCCTTGTTCTTAACCCTATGGGTTTTTGCTGATTGTGCATTAATGTAACTAGGTTAAGATTTTGATAATAAAAATACTATAAAAAAGAAATAAGAAACTACAAACCTGATAAAAAGCATGGAAGTTCCGCTCCCCCGGCTGCAGATGTATGACCCGGCTCTTCTCGAGCAGATAGTTGCTGATGTGTCCGCCGGCTGGGTCGCCCTTGTAGTCGAAATGGATGTCCATGTACTTGCCGAATCGCGATGAGTTATCGTTTCGAGTCGTCTTCGCGTTCCCGAATGTTTCGAGGATCGAGTTCGACTGGATCAGGACGTTCTTTACTCTGTAAAGGTTAAATAATTATACTGCAGTTATGTTACAATTTTCGGTGGAAAGCAAGTTTAAGAGGCTATGCGAATTTTATTATTGTCACTGTCACACTAAGCGAAAAATCGCGCGGTGCGAGAGGGGCGGATTCAGGGCAAAAGGGAAAAAAGTTGGTTTTATATTTTTATTAAAAAAACTAAAAAAGCTAGCAAAATTTCAAATATCAAAACTCTAGATATTCTTAAAACACGAACTTTTAAGAAGTGGAGTCAGCAAGGGAAAATATCTCGCCATCGTCGTCGTAGGTTTGAGTATTCAGTAAACCAATCAAACAATATTTATTATAATATTATTAAAATTCGCGAGAGCTGACATACTAAATTATTATTACATACGGCTTGAACACTCACGTGTGATTGTTGTTGACTATATGCCAACCGTTTCAGTGCCAGTTTGACAACAACGGTCAACGCCGCGTCGTCGTCCTAAGAACAACCCTCGCCTTGATAATGCCGAAATTGTATCGGTGAAACGGTTGGCATATAGTCAACAACAATCACAGTGGAGTCATCCACTTCTTAAAAGTTCGTGAGGTTAAAGTGGAATGATTTAAATATAAATAAAATATTCAGTAATGTGTTTTGGAGTTAAAGTGGAAGGATTTTTGGAGTTAAGTGGAATAACCCAACATCTCGTCAGAAAAATCTCGACACCTGTTTACCCGCAAAGGTAAAGAAACCTTGCGGGAGTATGGTTACCATTTTAAAATGGAGGGATGCCTATCTAAAGCGCCTAAAATGCCTGATTTTTCAGAAAAATACGAAAATACCTATTTAAGGTAAAACGTAGTAATGAAAAAAAGATACTTTAATTATAAATTAAAAGGTATTTTTCAAATAACACAATTTTGTTCAAAAGATCCTTTGACCGCGATCACCACCCAGCTATGGTTGTGAGATGCTTACCTATTGCTACTATAATTTAAGATAAGTACCGAACTCCGCAATCACTGATAAACCCTATGGGTTTTTGTTGATTGTGCATTTTTGTAACTAGATTAAGATTTTTGAAAATAAGGAAAATACAAAAAAAAAAACTTCATTTAACATTGGCAAATGCCTATCTCAGATCAATGCCAACCGCAAGCCTAAAAAATGCCTGTCAAATGCGGCAAATGCCTGTCGTATGGTAACTCTATGTAAGAAGGGGTTTTCGAGTGCCTAGATATTTCCGACGGGTTATACTTTCGATGGGAATTTGACCCACCATAACTATGAACATGCCTACTAACCAAATTTTTTTGCCTTTTCCTAAGCCGTGTATTATGTAGTCATAAAATAATTATATCTCCATTAAGATTTGCATCTCCACATCACTAAAATTACTGCAGTAAAGAAAGAAAACCATTCATAGCGTAAAAGCGATGGCGTCCCACGATCAAAATAACGTTTCAAAATGGAGATAATTGCTAAGATTTGCCGTTTCATTAAATTGAAGTTGTAATTTCACACAGTTTCCCGTTAAGACCATATTCATATAAAATAGATTTGTGAAACAAAATACAAAAGAAAAGTATGTCGTAACTCAATCCATATAAGGCTTTTTTGGGCTAAAATTGCGTAGTCATGATTTCCCCTGGAAAAAGAAATTTGAAAACTGATGGACAAAATAGTTTTACTTTTGACAACAACTTTGTATGAATCCGACTTGCGGTAACTTTTTACCGTGGTTTCGTATCCTTGCTCTTAACGTTTTATTGCTAAACTACATGCTAAACTGTTGCACTTTTCAAATATTTATGAACCACGGGGTCAATATGTTTTCAAATTAAATAAAAATAAGTTGTTATTTAATAAAATTCTACAAGGTAAAATTTTGATAATATTTTTCCTTCAAACAGGATGTTCTACCCATGAATATGAACAACTTTTACTATGTGGCCAACCCTGAAATCGCAAAATATTAATCAGCTGTTTCATGCATTTTGGTCGAGTAGGTATTTAACTTTTCTATGGAACAGCTGATTTTTTTTCGCGATTTCAGGGTTGTCTCTATAGACAACCCTGAAAAATATTTTACTATAGTAAAAGTTGTTCATATTCACGGGTAGAACTCCTGTTTGAAGGAAAAAGATTATCAAAATATCACTCAGTATATGAAAATGGGACGTTTTGGAGCTCTACATACAAGATTTCAGAGCACTTTGTTGTTGTATTTTTGAAACATGTTGTTGATTACCCGAAATTTTAAGACGGAAGTATAGGTGGTGGGGCGATAGATAATAGTAGTTTATGCTACAAGGGCGCAAAGAAATAAATTACGAGGACGATTTAAAACACGAGCGTAGCGAGTGTTTTAAACGTAACCAAGTAATTTATTGCTTTTACGCCCGTGTATCATACTACGTTTTTCAATGCATAGTGTGAGGAAATGAAAACAAATATAATCTTGTGAACTTTAAATTATGATTGGCTCAAAAGGATTGTATCCAGAGCCGTTAAACAGTGGAAAAAAAAGTATAACATCTATGGTACACAGGAAAGGCTGCAGGTTAGCCAACCATTGCAAACAAATTAAAAAAAATAATACTAATAAAGCCCTAGGGCAAAATAATCGACTTTCTGTTCGGTTTTGGTGCATAAAAAGTGGGCCTTTACGAGCACATGCATTGAAAAGTAATTAAAACTATTCGATTATATTCATTAGCGTACAAATGAGAGGACAGATCTTTTTATATGGCATAAAAAAACATCTTCTTCCCTTTACATAGGGCGGCTATTCAGGCAAAAATTTGCACACGCTTTATTTTTTATACGACTTGATTTATCGAGTGATAAATGCATGATGATAATTCTACGAACTGTTACTCCTTATTAAGACATGTAGATCGCTGTTATAAGACAAGCAAAACATGTTATGAATCCAGGCAACAGGTTTTATTTTAAAGCTTTGACACGTTTCTGTACAAAGAGCTCCTAAAACTCAACCGCCCTCCGCAAATTTTCACATGTGTCGGAATCACCAGCTAAGGGTCATAAAAAAAACCGGCCAAGTGCGAGTCGGACTTGCGCACGAAGGGTTCCGTACCATTATCTATAAAAACGGCAAAAAAATATGTCTGTTGTATGGGAGCCCCTTTAAATATTTATTTTATTCTGTTTTTTAGTATTTGTTGTTATAGCGGCAACAGAAATACATCATATGTGAAAATTTCAACTGTCTAACTATCACGGTTCATGTGAGATACAGCCTGGTGACAGACGGACAGGCGGACAGACAGACGTACAGCGGAGTCTTAGTAATAGGGTCCCGTTGGTTACCCTTTGGGTACGGAACCCAAAAAAAGACCAGTAACGACTCCAGGAAACGAAAAGTGGGTATAAACTGACCTGTCGATATATTCCCTGTGAACTTGTGTGGTGTTGGCTGCGATGTACTTCATTATGAACTTGGAGGCTTCTGTCTTGCCGGACCCTGACTCTCCGGATATAAGGACGCAGGTGTCTCTGCCCTAAGACCAGAAAAACATACATTTACATATCGTCATGACATTTGTCGCGTTTAAGGCTGCATATAAAGTCAGATTGAGAACTTTGTTTCAAAATAGCGCGCCGTTACGACCACCAAGAAACACGCGCTCAAGAAAAACTGCGTTTTTATTTAATAACTCCGCTTCTAGATGAATTTACTGAAATGTTCTAAAACGTTTATACGGAGTTATTGTTCACTTATTTTTAATACAAATTTCAAGGCTGTATAATTTAAGAAAGACCCTTTAACACTTGAAAAACATGAAATTTGGAGGTAACTTCGAATTTTTTAATATGGAGCGAACTTAAAGCTTTTGCGTTTTTTTAAAAATGTTTAAGTAAACCTTATAGTCTACCATCTATATTATTTTTATTAAAGCGATTGACCGAGTTACACATTGTGAAATGGTCATTTGAAGTTGTGCATCTGACCTTAGACGGACCCTTAACGGCCATGCATCGCCGCAGCGATGAAGTGTGCAACGGGTTCCAAAGGGTTATTTCGCATGACTTTGACAAGCATCGAGCATCGCAAATAATTTCCGATGCTCTCTGCATCGTATCGTATTCGTATAGGATGTTATCCGTCAATTTGACAGGTAAAAAATGGTCGTTTATTTATCACACGCCTATCGCAGCAACCCGTTGCAAAGTTCATCGCTGAGGCGATGCGTGGTTGTTAAACGCGACAATGTTACCTCCGAGGGATATATTATATCGACAAATATCCAAAACGTGATATTGGGTGAGATTTATCGCCGTTTTTACGCTGTGGCGGACGCGCGTCAGAGGGCGTTGCAACAATGTTTGTATAATCACCTGTTGTCGCAACACCCTCTGACACGCGTCCGCCACAGCGTAAACATGTGGAGGGACCTAGAACATTTCTCTCCCTCTGCACATGTCCAACGTCTTGTACAAAAGTCATATGACCTCGCAGCACCCTCTGACACGCGTCCGCCACAGCATACACATGAGGAGGGACCTCGAACATCTGTCTCCTTCTGTACAGCGCCATGTGTTGCGCATTGTACATGTCCAAAGTGTTATACAAATAGTCACCTGTTGTCGCAGCACCCTCTGACACGCATCCGCCACAGCATATACATGTGGAGGGACCTCGAACATCTCTCTCCCTCTGTACTACGCCATGTGTTGCGCATTGTACATGTCCAACGTGTTGAACAAATAGTCACCTGTTGTCGCAGCACCCTCTGACACGCGTCCGCCACAGCATACACATGTGGAGGGACCTCGAACATCTGTCTCCTTCTGTACAGCGCCATGTGTTGCGCATTGTACATGTCTAAAGTGTTATACAAATAGTCACCTGTTGTCGCAGCACCCTCTGACACGCATCCGCCACAGCATACACATGTGGAGGGACCTCGAACATCTCTCTCCCTCTGTACTGCGCCATGTGTTGCGCATTGTAGATATCTAAAGTCTTGTACGGGTTGACGGAGACGAGGACCTCACCGATGTATGTGTAGATTTTGTTGTGTTGGAATCTGGGGGCAAGAGGAAATTGACCTTAATTGATGCTGCGATCGCTGGAGAAAATGAGGCCGCATGCTTTGTAAACTAGAGTACGGCTGTGTTGTTGAAATAATTGGCGCGTGTACTCATCGTTATGAACTAATAAGGGCTTGAAACTTGTAAAAAGGAAGGGTCTAGGTAGGTTTTTTTTTTTTTTTGGGGAAGGATCACATCTAGCAGCATCAAAGAGATATGCAGGAGAAATGAAAACAGTTAGTCCAAAGAATAACAAACAAAACTTTAATTTCATCTTGTTGTTCTTGTCTGTTTTTGTCGACAAAACTTGCTTTTTTTACGATCGATCGATGATGGGCGATCACCTTATCCGCCAATAGATCCGCGGCTTATTTGTTACTTAATTATATATTCTTTTTTGAAAATTAGGGATAACATCTCTTTTTGTTTTGTTTTCTGTGGTGTCTGAAAGAAAGCTCTTTTCTTTCTTTCTTCTTTCTTTCTTTCTAAGATAACAAGCAGACTCAAAAGTAATTTTATTTAAATCTACGAATTTTTGTTCGTGTAAACGATAAACAAAACTCATTTCAAAATCCTTTTGTTAAATCGTACGTGCGAAACACAATCATAAAACACACGAAAATAACAGTACGGACAATATCTTCAAGACCGTATCTAAATGGCGTGAAACAGAGATGAGCTGTGGCGAATGTGGTTTGTATGATTCGGCACACCTTCACATCTTTTAAATGCGCTATTCACCATGCTAGGTGACAATAAACTATTTATAAACTAATCAATTACCCACGCAATAGGTTCTTGTATTTAAATGTATATGAAATACATCTTCATGGCATAAGTCACCGAGGGAGTGTCAGAGTCAGATGTGTTTCCGAGCATGGATTGTGAAATGCAAGTCACAGTCCACACTCATACACCCACGTTTCACCGACGACTATTACGTCCCAGCCTTACTTCGGGCACAAATATAGACTCAGCCTAACTTGCCTTAAAAAGTACGCGACAAAAGACAAATGTGCCCTTACGGGATTTGAATCCGCTACTTCCGGGTAATAGTGTTCGGAGTTCTAATAACTAGCTGGACCACAGATGCGGTTTAATATAAATAAAGTTTGTATATTTGCTATGCGTAGGCGCTTTTATATAGATATAAATAGATAGATTGCATTGTGTATGTTGCCATCGGAAAGTTTCCATTGGTTTCTGTAAATTAGATTTTCAAAAATTTTAAAAACAACTTTAAATTCTAATTTACAGAAACCAATGGAAACTTTGCGATGGCAACATACATAATATATAGGTAATAAGGTTTTGTTTAATAATTGAGTGAATTTTGAATTTAAGTGTTCTGTTTCGATTAATTAGAAAAAGGCGGGTTTTTCACAATCCGGCTGCGAACCGCTGTTAACCTGCGGTCGGACCGTCAGATTGTTTCTGTTTGTTTCAATGATCCGATCAGTGACCGCAATAAAACTAAATTACTTGTTATAAAGATTAAGGCGATATGTAAATGTTTTATCGTCCCTGTTACTCTATATGAAAAAAAATACACTCAGTGCGAGAGGGACGGATTCGAGGAAAAGTAGCAAAATGTCGGTTTTTTATTAATATAAAATGTACTAAAGTTGCTATCAAAATTTCGTTTAACCAGCCCCCCTATTGTGTATCTTTAGTTGCCAACTGCACGAGGTGCCTATCATCAAAAACATAGCTAAAAACTGAAATTTCAAAATTGCCTTTAGTGGGTATTGAACTATTAACAATCTGTGTCGTCACTTCAAGTGCGAAAATATCCTTAGGACATCGGAATTCGATAGTATATCTATGTTTTTGATGATAGACACCCATTCCAGAAGGCAACTAGAGATACACAATAGGCCCGCTGGTCCTAGATATTGTTTAAACCCATCTAATAAAATATAATTGCAGTACATATGTCGTTCCAAAATGTCAAACCACGAGAATTGGTGTCGTAAAAGAGCTTATTTCAATAAATATTTCTATCGAGCGGAATTTCTTCAATCGCGTTTCTGTTTAACAGATCCCTAGAAAAAGATTCCAAAAATAATATACTGTTTTATCAAAATAATACATTCTTTACTGAAGCAGATATGCAAGTTCTAAAAATGACTATTTTTTTCCCGTAGCGCCGTAACGAATTCAGCAATGTTTTAGATCTATACTGGTTGGACATAGGCGGATATCTGATGTGGGTTATGTTATGCCCCCCCCCCTCTAAAAACACCCAGGAATTCCATAATTGACTTGACTTTTCGATTTGATTCGGCGGACACACTTTTACATAGCATTGGTTTGTCAAAAGCGCCTCTTGACTTAAGGCGCCCCTTTCCAGCGTCATCCGAAAATTACTTTATTGATAAAGTTATTTCTCTTAAATGGTATGTTTAAAAATTATGGCAAAAATATGGAAGGATAACAGTCATCCTCATCGTCCTTCAGATCGTCAGTCCAGCGGGCACGAGGGCGGCCTACGCTGCGCTTTGCTGTACGTGGTCTCCATTCCACGGTTATCACGTCGGCTACAGATATGGCCAGTCCACTGCCACTTTAACTTACTGATTCGGCAGGCTATGTCGGTCACCTTCGATCTCTGACGGATATCTTCGTTTCGGATTTTATCCATCAGAGATATCCCAAACATAGCCTGCTCCATAGCTCGTTGAGCGACCTTAAATTGGCGGATCAAGCCTTTGGTAAGATAGACCTATCTATATCTATCTAATAAGATTTTGTTGAATAACTATTGAGTGAATTTTGAATTTAAGTGTTCTGTTTCGATTAATTAGAAAAAGGCGGGTTTTTCACAATCTAGCTGCGAAACCGCTCTTAAATCAATGTAACAGAAACCCAATAAAAATTAAAGGCTATTAACCTATCGCCTGAGGCTAAAATAGCCTTAATTTTAAACTGTTTTTAGTTTTACGTCTTACATCTAATAGTTGTGTTAATATTAGTTAAAACAAAAAGTCATGAGCTAGATTAGCTATAGCTAGTATAACAGCTTTTTCCATTTATGTCTGTCTGTAGCAGTTTATTATATAACATCATCGGTCTGTAGCAATGAGTGTGTAATATAATTGATCTGTAAATTCTCTTTCAAATTTGTCAACGGATTAAGAAATAAATCGTTTTGGAGAAACAGAAAGCAGGAAATTGGACCCGCATTACTTGTTTATACGCAACACTTTTGTATCATTTCTAATGGCTCATTTACACTTCCGCAAGTTAGTATGAGCGAGTTTAGTTGCCACAGAGCTCCACCACTTTATTTACCATATCTGCCTGGGACAAAGAGGAGCAAGGTAAATAAAAAAGAGGCGGGTGGTGCTATGGGCCCGTAGCACAGTGTTTAATCGCGCGCGATGCGACTTTGAATCATAAATGCGAGGAGCGTGACACGGTGTTTTTGCGATTAAAAAGTACGTCACGCTCCTTGCACTTGTGATTCAACTACTGGCGTCGCGTGCGATTAAACACTATGCTACAGAGTACAGACAGGCCCTGGGATAACTAAACTAGCCACCGAACTGTACAAAGTGTAACGAAACGGGATTTGACTGCTCCGTATACTCGGCACTATGTGATTTTATTTTATATAAGGTTAAATTAAATTAGTTGGCGAAATTTGAAACATAATATGTAGAACATGTCCATATCAACAACATTGTGCAAAATTCTTAAAATTAGTTTTCACCTTTCCATACTAGACCAGACAGCTGATCGGGGCAATTTGTATGGGAGGAAGTGAAAAAAAGTTACGAATTTCGCTTAGCTTCCATACAAACAGTTGTTCATATAGACTAGTACTGCCTATGTTTTGTGTTTCGCCAACTAATATTATATAACCATATACAACGTGTAACAGAAAGGTGTAACCATATTTGAAGAGCTTATTCAGTCAATGGTATAGAACAACTTTTACTATGGAACAAACCCTGCATCTCGAAAAATGCAATGCCGCTCGGCCGAAATGTATGGAAGGGCAGATTTATTTTTTTGAGATTTCAGGGTTGGCTCCATAGTAAAATGTGTTCTATACCATTGACTAAATAAGGTCTTCAAATATGGTACACCTTTTTGTTACACGTTGTATATGTATTATTTTATATACATACACAGATATTTTTATTTTATTTATAATTATTTCTTTGCAAGTGTTTGTTTGCTATTCATCTTTCTCTGCCACTGATATTTATTTACTTTTTGCTAACGTATTATTATTTGTATGGTTATTCATATTAGTAAATACCTTTATCGAATTTTATAGTATTATGTATTATGATATTGTACTTAGCTATTTATTTCTTGCTCGTTATTTGCTTTTATGATTATTGTTATTTATTTAGTACACCATCTTTACGTCCACCCACAGGTTCTCTGGAAGAAATCGCTATAAACCGCCATTTTATAACCTTCTTTAAAACGTGATTGTATTTTGCATGTATTTGGTGCACAGTTAAGAGTATACCTATATGTCTTGTCTATTTCATTCTATTTATATTTTTGTTTATCTCCTTCTTGATAACTACTTTCTTTTTATATTTTCTCTCTTTCCGGATCGAAATTTCAATTTAAATGCCCTTTGAATTTCATAATTCAATTCAATTTAATAATTCAATTCAAGGGGCATTTAAATGGAAATGTCTTATTCAGAAGGTGAGAAAATAGAAAAATAAAATAGGAGTTACATGTAAGTCACAGGTGGTAGAGCTGATGCCGGGCTCGAATGTGGAGGTACCACCATCTTACTTGGAGACCCCCTCGAAGTAATTCGGGGGACAGTAAGAGGACAGCTCACAGGCAAAAAACCAGGAGGCCCACCATGCCTGGGACCGATGGATGACGGTATATCCATCCCTAATAGCCGGGCCTTATATGGAATAGACCGGTGACGGGCAGCGGCGTCACTGTTGCGAGGGTTCCGGCACCGCGCTCACCAACCCGCCTGCCCAGCGTGTGTGAGTATGGGCAATTCTTCCAGGATGACCGCCGGGAGTGGCAAAGTCTTGGAAAAGGCTTATGTCCAGCAGTGGACGAACTCGGCTGATCGATGGATACATGTAAGTTACATATTATGTAAGTCTAAATTGACAAATGTTTGTTAATAACACGATGAGACACACACACACACACCCTCACACACAAACACACCCTATTCACCTGACACTCAACATACTCATAATAGCAACAAACCTTTGTATTATAAATTCGTCTTCTTTGCGAATCATTTATTAATTTAACCATATTATAATTGTTATGTTTCAATTTTTAATTAGTATGTTTAGTTTAGCATAATGAAATCCGTTATTGGCACAATAAGATGAATATCATGTTCAAGTAATCTGAATGTACTTGCTGTGGATTTTTGTTTATGAATAAAATAAATAAATAAAATAAAACAAAAAGGAAAATTAAACCAGCAACTTTTACAAACCTAGTTTAGATGCTAATGGTCGCTTACTTATGAGAATACATAATATGATGCAAGTCTCGATAAATGGTGACATAATGAACAAACACCTCACATACAATGCTACACGTACACTCGTTATCTGCTTTTAATAGTAGTTTATGTGTGTCCATTATGATTCATTGGAGTCAAGTCAGATACTTTTGTTCTCCATTTTGTATGGTATGGACATTTCAAAAAGATGGATGAAAGGGAGTTATTACATGGGAGAGCATGGAAGTATATACAGTACTCCCAAAGTAATAATGCGCATACAAATCTATAGCCGAGCGACCGGACGTACCACGTGAACTTTTTGATTGTATAGAAAGTGTAAGGAAATACGAACTTTGCCGAATAGTGGCGAAGATTTGTATTCGCATAATTACTTTGGGAGTACTGCAGAGATAGACCTCTTTCTAGGATTTTTCTTCAAACTAGTTGATAACATACATATGTTCTCGTAGTGACAGGTCCAAAAATATAGCCAAGTGCGAATTATAGAATACTTGAATACATATACTTTCAGAAATAAAACGAGGGGACATCGTTTCTGAGCAAAAATTCTAAACCTCGTAGTCACCGTCAAAAAAGTGTCACCGTTCCCGGTGATAGCCACAACGGGGACGTTTGGTACGAATAAAGTGCCATCGTCCCCGGTGGTAGATCGGGGATGTAAATTTAACGGTTTTTTACCAAAAGTGTAGCCGAATGTGCTTTTATTGTTTTTGATAAAATCAAAAAATGTATACGGGTCTAACGTCGAAAATGTTATCTAGAATAATAATAATCAAAAATAATGTTTGAAAACGTCCACAGTCTTTGTCAAAAAAAGACTCACACAATGTCAAAGCTGCGCGATATCTATTTTCTAAGATATTTTTGGAATGCAGGGATCCGTTTCCACACTCTAGCTACTCATAAAGGAGTGCAGGGCTCCGTTTCCACACTCTAGCTACCCATAAAGGAGTGCAGGGCTCCGTTTCCACACTCTAGCTACCCATAAAGGAGTGCAGGGCTCCGTTTCCACACTCTAGTTACCCATACAGGAGTGCAGGGCTCCGTTTCCACACTCTAGCTACCCACAAAGGAGTGCAGGGCTCCGTTTCCACACTCTAGTTACCCATACAGGAGTGCAGGGTTCCGTTTCCACACTCTAGTTACCGATAAAGGAGTGCAGGGTTCCGTTTCCACACTCTAGCTGCCCTTAAAGGAGAGCACGGCTCCGTTTCCACACTCTAGCTACCCTTAAAGGAGTGCAGAGCTCCGTTTCCACACTCTAGCTGCCCTTAAAGGAGTGCAGGGCTCCGTTTCCACACTCTAGCTGCCCTTAAAGGAGTGCAGGGCTCCGTTTCCACACTCTAGCTGCCCTTAAAGGAGTGCAGGGCTCCGTTTCCACAGTCTAGCTGCCCTTAAAGGAGTGCAGGGCTCCGTTTCCACACTCTAGCTGCCCTTAAAGGAGTGCAGGGCTCCGTTTCCACAGTCTAGCTGCCCTTAAAGGAGTGCAGGGCTCCGTTTCCACACTCTAGTTATCCATAAAGGAGTGCAGGGTACCGTTTCCACACTCTAGCTGCCCTTAAAAGAGAGCACGGCTCCGTTTCCACACTCTAGCTACCCTTAAAGGAGAGCACGGCTCCGTTTCCACACTCTAGCAACCCTTAAAGGAGTGCAGGGCTCCGTTTCCACACTCTAGTTACCCATACAGGAGTGCAGGGTTCCGTTTCCACACTCTAGTTACCGATAAAGGAGTGCAGGGTTCCGTTTCCACACTCTAGCTACCCTTAAAGGAGAGCACGGCTCCGTTTCCACACTCTAGCTACCCTTAAAGGAGTGCAGGGCTCCGTTTCCACACTCTAGTTACCCATAAAGGAGTGCAGGGCTCCGTTTCCACACTCTAGTTATCCATAAAGGAGTGCAGGGTACCGTTTCCACACTCTAGCTGCCCTTAAAGGAGAGCACGGCTCCGTTTCCACACTCTAGCTACCCTTAAAGGAGAGCACGGCTCCGTTTCCACACTCTAGCTACCCTTAAAGGAGTGCAGGGCTCCGTTTCCACACTCTAGTTACCCATAAAGGAGTGCAGGGCTCCGTTTCCACACTCTAGTTATCCATAAAGGAGTGCAGGGTACCGTTTCCACACTCTAGCTGCCCTTAAAGGAGAGCACGGCTCCGTTTCCACACTCTAGCTACCCTTAAAGGAGAGCACGGCTCCGTTTCCACACTCTAGCTACCCTTAAAGGAGTGCAGGGCTCCGTTTCCACACTCTAGCTGCCCTTAAAGGAGAGCACGGCTCCGTTTCCACACTCTAGCTGCCCTTAAAGGAGAGCACGGCTCCGTTTCCACACTCTAGCTACCCTTAAAGGAGTGCAGGGCTCCGTTTCCACACTCTAGTTACCCATAAAGGAGTGCAGGGTTCCGTTTCTTATTTCCTGGTTTACTCATCTTTCAATGTCACCAGACGGATCTACGAGTATTGTTCTTATAAAGGGGGTGAATTACGCCTGGCTGCATGAGAGGCGGGGATTGAATGAAATCTCGCATCAATCATGTCTGACAACATTATGTCGTAGACATAGACAAACCGAAAGTAAAAGATTAGCTAAAGGCATTTTTTAGGGTTCCGTACCTAAAGGGTGAGACTCTGTTGTCCGTCCGTATGTCACAGCCAGTCTTCTTACTTTATCTTTATTGCACAAAAAACTTAAATAATATAACATACACATGAATAAAAATTTGTACAAGGGCGAGCTTATTTCTAAAGAAATTTCTTCCAGCCAACCTTCAATGAGGTGAAAAGGTAGTGAGAATGGTGGGCAAATAATTTTTGTTTAATATAAAATTGTGAAAAATAATAATTGTTAACTTTTGAACGTTATAGATAAGAACTTAAAATTAAACACAAAAAAACCATTTGTAATTTGCCCACATAATTGTTTACACACAAGTTGCGAGTAATAAAAAAAATGAGAAAAAGTTTTTTTTTTCTATAAATACTATATGGTTATCAAGTTGTAGGTACAAACAACAAAGCATTCTAAAAATACATGATTGGTTACAGATTTAGAGAAATCTTTGAAAAACATCGAAAAATTTTATGTCCCGCCTTATCTCCGAAACTGGTAAACCGAAAAATAATTAAAAAAAAAGTTTCAATTTATTTATAACGGTAATAAATTCAGAAAAAATACAGCGATTAAAAAAATGAGAAATATTTAAGAAATGTAAAATAAATGAAAGAAAGAATTTATAAATACAATATGGATAATAATTGCCTTTGTTCCCAGTAGTTCTTGTATAATTCTGTTGACAGAACTGGTGGAATTTTTTTCTCAATAGTTTTGTTGACCGAACCAGGAAATATTTTTCTCAGTAATTCTGTTGGTCAGTGTAGGTATTAAAGAGCTGATTGTACTTATTGCTTATATGCTGTATTGATTGAAACACACCTAATAAACTATGTTTGAGTTCTGTATATGGTTCTTATTCGTCAAACGAGGAGAAAAAGTGTGTTTGAAGATCTCATTTCAACAATTATTTCTATAGAGGAAAATTTATCCAAACATGTTTTCCAATTTCAAAACCCTAGATTATAAAGTCAAAATGCATATAACAGAAACTGATTACAATTTTCCATGTATTTCATGAAATACACAGAAAAGAAACAACCGTAGTTTTTTCGCATATCGCCTTAAATCGGTGCAATTGAATATAGCTAAACTATATATTTTTACAATCAGCTCTTTAATACCTACACTGACCAACAGAACTACTGAGAAAAATATTTCCTGGTAAATATTTTTTTCGCATATCGCCTTAACTATTTGATAAAATAAAATCTTCTTTTTGATACGAGCAAGATTTTAAAACACATTTTCTTGACTTTCCTCAAAACTGACGAACTACGGAAACCTAGGCGCGCGAGGCTGACTTGCACTTGACCGGTTTTTTTACGTTGTCCGTCTTCGTCATTATACAGCATGGCGCCGCAAAAATCACCGGATTGCATATAATAATGTACAAGCCAATTTATGGACTTTTGTTGAACGATAATGAAATGCAAAATTAAGGCGATATTTAAAAGTTTTAGCGTCCCTGTTACTCCATATGCAAAAAAAGCCCTCAGTGCGAGAGGGACGGATTCATGGAAAATTAGCAAAAAGTCGCTTTTTATTAATATAAAATGTACTAAAGTTGCTATCAAATTTTCGTTTAACCAAGTCCTAGATACCGTTAAAACCCATTTTATAAAATATAATTGCAGTCCATATGTCATTCTAAATTATCAAACCAGGAGAATTGGTGTCGAAAAAGACCTCAATAAATATTTGTATCGAGCCGAATTTCTCCAATCGCGTTTCTTTTCTAACAGATCTCTAAAAAAGATTCCAAAAATAATATACTATTTTATCAAAATAATATATTATTTACTGAAGTAGATATTTATGCAAGTTCTTAAAGTGTCGTTTTTTTTTCCGTAGCGCCTTAAGAGCTTTATTTAATTGGCAAGGGGACTAAACCAAACCCCAAAGTTGTTGCTTTTTTGACAGTTAACTTGTTTATGGTGTTTCCCTTTGTGTGGGTGAGTTGGTTCTGAAGGGTCATGTTGCGTGCTCCATCGGCATATTCCTCACCTCAGGGGTCATCGACTTTATGAAGTCACCAGGTATCTTTTTCGTGCAGAACTACAAAATAAGTACATTGCGTTTACTCAAAAGCAGACTATTAAGCACTTTTTCGCTACCCTTTTTATCGTTAACATCTTTTTCATTCCACTCAAAGGTTGCCTGGAAGATATTGCTAATAGCAATAAGTGTCTTTGTACACAATGTCTGTCTTTTATGTGAAAATGTGTTGTAAATTATGTTTGTAAAGGTACAAAAAGTGTAATAAATAAAAAAATAAAATAAAATAAAACTTTAATTTGTTAATAGAGCAACATAATTCGCTTAAGAGCTATTGTAGAATTATATTGAGAGCGGAACTACAAGGAGTAGAATTCCCCTAGACTCTTCTCAGGTCACCGAAGCTATATAGGTTTCCGTCTGTTGATTGACTCCTAAACAGATGTTGCATCAGGCTATTTATAGTTTAGATCAGGTTTTAATCGGATGAATATAATAACAACTAGAAATTCGAATTCAATACCTGAGACAAACAACTGTTAAGCCTGTACCTGAGCCTAGAGCATGACCAACTCCAGTCTATCTAGGATTCGTTTGAAGAAATTCGGACTCTCCTTGTATTGAAAAAAATATATTTGGTTTATTAATCTTTTTTCTAGGGATGTTACGTATAAACAATGTACTATGATCTATACTTTTGTCAAAAAAAAATGTTTTGCAGCCTCTCTTTTTTTGGTTATCAAACGTTCGCTTCAAGAACGCGGTTAAGAGATCAACTTAATTTTTATTTCATAAAATAGGTAATAGAAATATGAAGGTATATCACCTAAATTCAATATTTTTTTCCCTACAAAATTTTTTAGTATTAGCTAAAAACACACCAATTTGTTGTTTCGCTGCGTGATCACTAGTATTACGCGTTCAAGAAAAAGAGGCCAAAGAGCCAACATATAATCGCCTCTATGACAAGCAAATAAAGTCTTTGCCGTAGGACTTATTGTGCTGGACGGGTAATAAAAAAAGTTGCTAGGGTATGCCATCCTCTTAAAATGTTGAAAATTATGCAGCATTTCCGGTTGTAGAGATGCAATCTTCGAAAGGCTGCATAGAGAATAATTTTGCAGACGATTTGTGGATAGGCAAACTACAGCTTTATAGATGTATAATGTCACTTCTGGGAAGACGAGCATTATTATCATCAACAAGGATGTTTGCATGTAGGTATAAGAGGTTTTTGAAAGATGCAATCTTCGCAAGGCTGCATAGAGAATAATTTTGCAGACGATTTGTGGATAGGCAAACTACAGCTTTATATATGTATAATGTCACTTCTGGGAAGACGAGCATTATTATCATCAACAAGGATGTTTGCATGTTAAGAGGTTTTTGAAAGATGCAATTTCGGAAGGCTGCATAGAGAATAATTTTGCAGACGATTTGAGGACAGGCAAACTACAGCTTTATTGATGTCCAATGTCACTTCTGGGAAGACAAGCATTATTATCATCAACAAGGATGTTTGCATGTAGGTTTTTGAAGAACCGAAGAGGATTTGAAATGAGTTTCTTGAAAAATATCAAAGAAGGAAAGGCCGTGGGGAAAATAGGAAGAGGAAGACCTTTACTCAAGTGAAGGAGAAAGCTAAGGCGATATGTAAAAGTTTTAGCGTCCCTGTTACTCTCCATATGCGAAAAACCCTCAGTGCGAGTGGGACGGATTCGTGGAAAAGTAGCATAAAGTCGGTTTTTTATTAATAAAAAATGTACTAAGCTATTTTGTCAAAAAGATTTTCAAGGAGACTTTACAAATACATAATATTCACATTTTGAATGCAATTTCACAATGAAATTAATTAGTATTTCAGAATTACAGGTAAAAATAAAACAATTTAGAGGTATTATCGGAATTAAATTCGACCGAGAAAATTTCGTCCAATCGCGTTTTCCTTCAGTGAGAATCTTAATCAAATACTCAATAAACATTTACCCAAAAATTAAATACGTAGATGACGTTATAATGGAGTAAATGGATTCGAAAAAACCCCATTTTTTTTTGCCCTAATTTTTCTTCTGAAGCACGCAGACCCAACACAAATGTGCCGCTATTTGAACCTGCGACCTCCGGATTAGTGGTCGAGATATTAGACCACAAAGGATGTCTAAGATGTCTGTTTACCTCTCTTCTAAATTGCTCAGCTTTTTCCCAAAAGCCATCGACGAATGCCATCATCAGCGGCATGGCCCGCGCATGCGTGGTGTGTTACGTCATCGGCCCACGCGCAGCCGTCGCGCCGGTTTGTAGTTCAAGAGCAGGCGGGAGGTCAACTGCGTCCAAACTTGGGAACTTGTACTTCGTAATGGAGGCCTATATGGAGGTTGACGGGGCAAAGGAAAAAGGTACTTATTTCTAAGAGGAGAAAGGTATTGTGGATGGTAGAAAAAGGGTTGCCAAATTAAAATTGAATATTTGGTCCAGAGGCTTCGCTTGCGAAATCACAAAAGGACGAAACATAAATACAATGTGTAACAGAAAGGTGTAACCATATTTGAAGAGCTTATTCAGTTAATGGAATAGAACAACTTTTACTATGGGGTCAACCCTGATATCTCAAAAAAAAAAATCTGCCCTTCCATACATTTCGGCCGAGCGGCATTGCATTTTCCTATGAAGCGAGTAATTTTTTTTTCGATATACAGGATTTGTTCCATAGTAAAAGTTATTCTAAACCATTGACTGAATAAGCTCTTCAAATATGGTTACATCTTTCTGTTACACATTGTATATCATAAACTAGTATTATCTTCGTATTTTTTATTTATGTATAAAGGTTTGCAACTGTATAAAAGGTGAATGAAAAAATGACATGTTCGTCTATTTTATTGTTTAAAAATAAAAAACCGGTCAAGTGTGAGTAATACTTGATAAGTTGGTCCAATATTACAATTTTATTTTACAGGTCAGTTTTGGAAAGTAGTAAAAAGTTACAGATCTGCCACAGATGTAAAGCGCATAGAATTCTATAGCCGGCCGATAATTTGATGAGATAATAATTAAAATCGCTTTAGGCGTTTGGAAGGAGTAAGAGAATTCTTGTGTTAATCATGTGAAACTTTCGATGACTTTCGTTTTTTTTTTTGTCAAAACTAACAATAGAAAAACTGTTTATGAAACTTGAAATTTATTTTTGACTCTATAATGCCTATCATATATTTCTATGAAAGTTTTTGGACCACCCGTGTGGGAGGAGTAGGCCTTCAAAGACAGGTCCAAATTGCAGTTGGCGTAACTTTTTTTTCTGTTCCACTAATTGTGCCGGTGTGTGTATTATTTTAGCGAATACTTCTTGCCATGTGGTAGCTTTTGCCATCACGTTCAGCTTTGGGAAAGCATTGTTGTTTTTTTTTTTTTATATGTACCATTTTGGACCAGTAACTTTAGCAAAAAGCTTAATGTCATCTAGGTCCAGGTACTTTGCACCACATACGATGATACGACACACTTTTTCATTTCGCTATTATATCGATTTTACTTGCTTGGAACAATATTAAGTGTGCTATTTTTAGTAATTCGATACTGCATGTTGTGGCATTAGATGTCAATCACAGGGAAAATCATTCAGAATTATGTAAACTTCCTGATGGCAGCGCCCCCATTAAGCTTACTGAGTCGTTTAAATTTTTTTATTATTGCGATGTAATAAACAATAATCTATCATGAATGATAACTAATAACAAATAATATACTAATCTGTGATAAGAAATTAATTAACATTATATCATTGCAGTATAGAAACGCAGAAAGAAAATTAAATTTGGATGTGAGGAGCTCTGAACAGGGATTCGAATCCGGGACCTATCGCTTACCGGGCGAGCTCTACCAACTGCGCTATCCAGGTCTCAACACAACTCGTGAATTTACCGATGTGCTTTCCCTTTAGAATAATAAAAGGTAACTGGCTTTCCCATACTGCAATGATATTTATAGATACCCACTTTACAGAAATTAATTAATCCTTCGTCAAAAATAAAAGTTTATCCTAAACTGTTTTTCACGAAAGAAGTCCTCTGTCAAAATACTCTTATTGGCAAGCACTAAACACGAATTGTTTCCTGAAGTCGATCACGGAAGTGATGTATAAGTTCTGAATTGGACCCCCTATGCGAGGCGCGAACAAAGAAGCACTGTTAAGAGGATGACATACCCTTGCAACTTTTTTTATTACCCATCCAGCACAATAAGTCTAATGGCAAAGACCTTATCTGCTTTTCATAGAGGCGATTATATGTTGGCTCTTTGGCCTCTTGTTCTTGGACGCGTAATACTAGTGATCACGCAGCGAAACAACAAATTGGTGTGTTTTTAGCTAATATTGAAATATTTTGTAGGGAAAAAAATATTGGATTTAGGTAAAATCCCTTAATATTTCAATTACCTATTTTATAAAAAAAAAATCTAATCTCTTAACCGCGTCTTTCAAACGAACGTTTGAAAACCAAAAAAAAGAGGGTGGAAAACATTTCTTTTGACAAAAGTGTAGATCTTAAAACATTATTTATAGGTGGAATCCCTAGATAAAGGATCGATAAATCAAATACATTTTCTTCAATATGAGGAGAGACCTAGTTTCTTCCCATGAACCCTTGAAAACCTGGTGTTGTTGATGTTCTAGCGTTAGGTGCCCCGTTAAGGCTGCGCCGAGCGTAGAACGATTAGACACCTCGCTTGTTCTCTCGTGGTCCCTTTTATCGTGGTCGTATTTATTGAATTTAACAGAAAAAAATCATATTTAATTTACCAGACAAAATTTTAAAAATGTGAAACGGCCCAGTTGTATTTTATAATGTTTGTGATTGTCTTGAATTGTGGTTGAGACAAAATTCGACAGTTAAGTTATTGAGATGACTAAAACCCCAATACCTTTTTTAGATTTTGGGCCTACTTTAGATAGATTTGTTTCTTACACCATAAGTTATTTTTAATATTCGCTGCGGCGGAAGTGTAGATACATTCTATGTAATAATAAATATATATTTTATTTGTTTATCATTGAAATATTATTCAATAAATTAATTTAACAGTGACTGTCGTTTTAGATTATTTTGCTCGGCGCCCTCTTAAATGAATATTCAAATCAACAATAACAGTGGTTATTAAACGATAGCGTGATGGACATCGTTATTAACGATTGCGAACTGGATCTGAATGGAGATATTTCTCAAGAGTTTTAGACGAGACAGTTACGTCATTCAGAAATTTAAATTAAAATCCTCGGACATCGTGGCACGGTCAACTAAATATGTAAGGAATTTGTGTAACATGTTATCGAAGGAAACAAAAGAAACATAAATACCATTATGTAGTATACGTGTATGTATTGTACATATAATAATATGTCGTAGGCAGTTCATAGGATTGGGCAGATCGTAAAGTATGAAATCTAAAATGTTTCACCAAAAGTCAAAAATAGGTGCGACGACGAGCGGAGCGAGGAGCGTGTTACGTTTATATGTAAATAAACTTCTCCTTATTTTAAGAGGCTATGCGAATTTTATTTTTGTCACTGTCACTCCAAGCGCAAAATCGCGCAGTGCGAGAGGGGCGGATTCAGGGCAAAAGGGAAAAATGTTGGTTTTATATTTTTATTAAAAAAAACTAAAATAGCTAGCAAAATTCCAAATATCAAATCTCTAGATATTGTTAAAACACACCTAATAAAATATGTTTGAGTTCTGTATATGGTTCCTATTCGTCAAACGAGGAGAAAAGTGTGTTTGAAGACCTCATTTCAACAATTATTTCTATCGAGGAAAATTTATCCAAACATGTTTTCCAATTTCAAAACCCTAGATTATATAGTCAAAATGCATATACCAGAAACTGATTATAATTTTCCGTGTATTTCATGAAATACACAAAAAAGAAACACCCGTATTTTTTTCGCATATCGCCTTAACACACGATTTGCCTAGGCAGATCATGTTATAGCCAATTTAACGATGTGCCGACGACATAATGCACGTGATTTTAAAATAGGAGATTGTACGTATACGCTTTTCTTTGTGTATTTTCATTTGTTTATTTATTAGTATTAAAACAATAAAAAAATATATTATTCGATATATTTCGATCCTCGGTATGTATGACGGCCCCATACCGAGGGTCGAAATATATCGAATAATATTTTTTTTTATTATTTTAATACTAATAAATAAAGAAAAGAAATAAATAAAGCTTATAAAAGCAAAATACAATATATTTATTAACACTTTTCTTTATGTTATTCACTGACAGAGGTGATCTCGAAATATGAAAGAAACGCCTTTATGTCTATATATAAAATACAAAGCTGTCTGTCTATCCAACGATTTCACATTTGAGAGTAGCGCTGTGATTGGCTGACGAGATTTTGTTAAGGGTGTGGGCAGAGAATATAATGGTATTGGTGACCCGAGATTGAGCAACACATTTTCCATCAAGTAGAACAGGGGCTCTACCGCGTAATTCTCATTTGTATCAACTTCAAGCAAATGTATGCGAAATTCAATGCGTGTTAGGCGGGCGTCGTCGCACGCACGTCAAATTTCAATCTCAAGTTGATGTTGATGAAAATGAGAATTACGCGGTAGACCCACTGAACTCTATGAGAAACAACCACCTAAATCCTGAAAT
This sequence comes from Ypsolopha sequella, assembly GCA_934047225.1. Taxonomy (NCBI): domain Eukaryota; kingdom Metazoa; phylum Arthropoda; class Insecta; order Lepidoptera; family Ypsolophidae; genus Ypsolopha; species Ypsolopha sequella. The sequence continues at coordinate 9,023,810 of OW203996.1, read as the reverse complement.
CGATATACATGAATAAATTTACGTGGTTTGTTCAAACTTACTTCATAAACATTAGGAGAACATAGGTGTATTTTTTATTTTTATTTATTATTTATTTATATATTTATTTAGGTTTCCTAATTATTGCAACAAAATTATACAAAGACTGTCGTTTCATTTCTGTTTGTCTCTCATTATCGCTAAATCGATAGATCGCAGTCCAGGATCGTGGCTCGGATAGATTTAGATTAGTTTAAAAATTGGATCTGTAAGTTATTTTACAACCAGAGTTGAATTAATTCTAATGCGGTTTTCACTAATAGTTTGGGAGTTTAATGAAAAAGTCAATGAAAATGAGAATTAATACTTTATTTTGCAATGTACCTAGGTACAGTGGAGACCACATCAATCTATACACTTGCAGTACGACAATAGCCCCTACAGAGAAGAATATAAGATAGGTGCAAAGTCCAATGTGTCTTACTTGATGCGGTCTCCACTGTACATAATATACACTTATGACACATTAGTTTTACAGTATGAAAAGGAAGCTAAACAGTGACTATTGTACTGAAACGAGGGTCAACAGCAGTTTCTCTTTGAAGTTTTAGCGCAGGTAGAGCTGCGGGCAAAAGTATAGTCTGGCATGAAATAAAACCAATCTTTCATCTCATTGCAGTTCGCATTCTAGTTACGATCTCTATAATTTACAGTATCTGATGCTTTCAAATACGTTTCCATCATAATATCCTAGTGAGTGAGTCACTTAATAGCTACTTGAGGAAGTTTTTCACTATCTTGTGTATTTGCTGAGGGTTTCATCCGTAGACCGGTGATGACTCACTTTGATATGACATCTCTACCTAGCGATGACTCACCGTTTGTCGTAATTATAATAAGATTACAACCACAATTACAACTATGACGTTAATATTTTTTATCATATTTGATTTCAGTTGTTTGTTTTGTTGATTCCACCTGTGTTATTTAACCTAATATTTTTATTTTGTTCAAATATACGTATAATATTTTTTTTTTTATTGTAAGGTTATAATATTACTTATCAGGTTTACATATCAATAATAGAAATTTATGTTATTTTTACTCTGTACAAATAGAATATTATGAAGTAAGTTTGTTTATAATTAACTGAAACTACTTAAAATGAAAAAAATTAAACAAAAAATTCTTTACATAGTAGATAAGTTATTAATTATCAGGTTTAAGTATTTATTTCGGCCTCATCAGATGAGGCCGAAATATATCGAAGGAATATAAAGTTTATCATTTTTTAATTATTAAAACTACAAATAAAAGGCTAATATAGCTAAAATTGTATTTATTCATAGTTTAAGTATTTAAATTTCTAGGTTCTTTATTGCACAAAAATTACAAAATAGTTACGACACTCTCTGAAAGAGAGGTGTATTCCAAACAAATAATATAATCAATACATATAATAAAAGAGCCCGGTGTGTCTGTACATTGAAAAAAAGTAATAAAAATAGAAAAGGGGTGACTAACAAAGAGTAATAGAACACAAATCAGCGATTTTTAGATTTCTTTTCTGTCTGTCTGTTTGTTTGTTTGTTTGTTTCCCCGAAACTATTGAACGGATTTTCATGTAGCTTTTACAGATGGACAGAACTTAATTTGGATTAGGATATAGGTTTTGTTTCATTGGGGTCGGTTGTCGGAAAAAAAAGTTATCATCATTTAAGGATTTTTGGAATTTACTTTTCTTCTAATAAAAACAGTTCCGTCAATGTAGACGCCAAAAATTTGAAAAAAATATAGCGTGTTTTTTGACTCAAGACAATTATTAATTACACTTTATAAATAAATATACTTTCAATCTTCTTTTAATTATAATACTTTTAAAAAAGAATGAATTTCACGAAAAAAGCGATTCAGTGTCCATATTTAAAAACCGTTTGAAACGAAACCAACGCATGCAGATATTTATTTGAAAAAAACATCTATATTATATTACATAAACGAATTATAAAGAATGCCTTAATGTAGCCGCGATTTCAAAATAACTAAGTTTTGCGTACGTGGCATCTGATTAGAGCAGGATAGACAGTGAAAAAACAAAAGCGTTAGAGCAAGACTTTCTAAATTGGGACCAGAAAATAAGAACATTTCAAAATGAATCCATCCAGTCAAAACACTTGCTTTTATTACTTTTCAGAAATAATCCAAAGATAACATAAATACCAAATGTTTTATCTCTCCTATCGATAGATATATCGATGGTAGAGGTAAATGTTCGGCCAATGAAACACGCTACCCACCACCTGTTACAAGATCTACAATAATCTAGATAATAACAGATAGCATTGAAGGTTTCTCATACTTTGATATCGACGACAGCGGGATAGATAAAATTCTTTCACTACAAGGTTCAAAAGGTAAGTGTTCATTGCTGCAATTTACAAAAAAAAACACGTAGTAGTGTTCTATCGAGCCCTACAATAGTTCATGGATCCCTTTGCACTTCACCGTCGCATCGGTCACAGACTTTTTTCACTCAAATTGTCACTGCACCTTCTGATAGTTATAATAAGGTGACTGCATGATATTTTATAGTTAAATTCATACTGGAGACTCAGTAAATGGTCAGGACCAAGGTTTTATGACCCTTTCTGTCCTTAAACAACCTTGAGTCCATTAGAAGATATAAGAATAAATAAAAATAAGTACTACAAATACTATGCACATAAATTCCGGAAAACTTATTGGTGCATGCCCGACCGGGGATCGAACCTGAATCTCAAGATTGAGAGGCCAGCGTTCTACCACTAAGCTACGCCTTTTAAATAAAAATACGAGCACAAAAATACAGTTTGGTTACGATTCGTCGGGTTAAAAGTACACTCGATTAAAAAACAGTTTTGAATCATGTTAAATCATCGCGAAACAATCCATCTTTATCTACAACGGCATTCTGAACTTGGCGAGTTTCTTTCATACAAGTTTATGATGGATGCCATCATTATCCAAGAAGGCCGTGTGTTCATATACGGCTGAATAATGTTGTATATTGTTTAACTGGCCGCATGCTTCTTGCATACAAAACGGAAAACTCCAAACTAGTATGTTAAGGGAGGCCATTCCGCTCAGCTGCCATATAAATACTCTAGGTGTTTGTGACGTCCTGATAGCTTAGATCTCAATGAAACTTTGCACACATCTTTATTACATGTTTCTCTTCCCGCCCACACCGCACTCCGACCCATCTCTCATCAAGAGGGGCAAGATGGCGGGATATTCAAAAAGGGTCAAATTTGTGAAAAGGTTTCAGGTAAAAACTGTTTTCCATGAAACTGTTTATTTCATCCACCCATCAGCCTAGTTCGTCCACTGCTGGACATAAACCTTTCCAGGACTTGGTCACTCCCGGCGGTCATCCTGGAAGAATTGCCCATACTCACACACGCTGGGCAGGCGGGTTGGTGAGCGCGGTGCCGGAACCCTCGCACCAGTGACGCCGCTGCCCGTCACCGGTCTGTTCCATATAAGGCCCGGCTATTAGGGATGGATATACCGCCATTCATCGGTCCCAGGCATGGTGGGCCTCCTGGTTTTTTGCCTGTGAGCTGTCCTCTTACTCTCGCCCAAATTACTTCGAGGGGGTCTCCAAGTAAGATGGTGGTACCTCCACAGTCGAGCCCAGCATCAGCTCTACCACCTGTTACTGTTTATTTATAGAAATGTAATTGTAAATATTGATATGTAATACCTGTTAAAAAAGGATTGCTAGGCTTATATCTGTTTGATAATTATCGGATGTTTATCTGATGAGTATCATGAAGATTATTGCGATAATGATCAAGGGGCCTATTTATCTTGATACTTTCAAACCCTGCTAGCGCTTTCAACCACTTTGACCATACCTACTTCAAGAACATTATAAGACAAATGAAACAGGATGTATTTCCATGTTCAATTATTTGGTTTTCTCTGCTTTTTTTTTTTTGACCAAGTCAACCTCCTGTTTTATAAACAAAACAGAAGAGAACTAGAGAAGGTTCTTTTCAAACCCTAAATAATAAAAGAAAGACGTGAGATTAAATCATAACTACTGGATTTTCCCTTTTATGTAAAAGGCAATTTGTGCACTGAATTCCAGATCTGCAGTCTACTCTTGGATATGCAATGGTTCCTGTAGTTACATAAAACATGGGGCTTCATTGGCTAGTGTAAATCCTTGTGTTAATTCGTTAATCGAGTCTGGTCAAGCCACGATGGGATCGGTGCATTTCATTCATTCATTCATTCATGGATACCAGATCTGTAGTCAATCTACCGGAGCCGCGGGGTGGTTACCGTCAAGTTGCGTAGTACCACCCATTCGTCCGTTATCGACTTCCGTAGATTTTTGCGGAATGCCCTGAAAAGACTAATTAACGCCACGCCTGCTGTACCTCTTCCAGTTTCTGTGCGGGCGTACTTGATCCTAGGGCTTCAGGCGCGGTGATGGCTAAGCGAAAGCTCATTGCACGTAAAAAAAACTAGTTATTAAAACTCGCGTGAACTGACATACTAAATTATTATTACATGCGGCTTGAACACTCACGTGTGATTGTTGTCGACTAACTGACAACCGTTTCACCGATACAATTTCGGCATTATCAGGACGAGTGTCGTCCTTCAACAATCACATGTAATAATAATTTAAATCTAATCCATGACTCATCACTTCGTCATCATATAAATACCTACTCGTAGATGCTATAAAATATTTATACCGTAGTAAAAACAATCTGACCAACAGTCTTCAATTTGCCAGTACCCTAAAAGTCCATCGTGAAGCACAAGATCCTTAGTTTCAAGTTATTAGAGGTCCTTTTTCTTCGGTTCAACGTTCAGCTTGTCGTGGTGGGGACCAAAGCGTCATCGTACGGTGAAGCACGCAGTTCTTTTGACCTCTAACGAGGCCTCGGCACATATACTTGGTGCAGCCTTACCTGGAGCTCAAGCTATTTTGCACCTTATTGCGATGTTCGTAAGAATGGTGATCCGATAGGCTTTATTTGTCAACAGATAGGCGTGCAATGCAGTCACTGTGAGGCTGTTTTGTAATGTCTGGTATATCTTCTCATGGTTTTCATTTTTTTTCTTGACTAATTGCTAGAAGACCTAGAAGTGATAATGGGTTTTTGGAACTTGCAATAAATATGGACATTTGTAAATCAAGAATCACAAAAAAGGGCCTGAAATTTTGTCGGTGACATAAAGGAGCTAGATATCGTTTTTTTTCTTCTGTTAATTGAAAGAATTGCTTTTCAAACATCGGCTTTGCTGTAAAATATTAAAAAAAATTGGGCAAGTACGAGTCGGACTCGCGCACAAAGGATTCCGTACGATCACACAATACGGGTACGAAACCCTAAAAACTTTATAGTAAATAACAACAATGTGTATAGATAGAAGCAGCATCATTGAGGCGACAAAAACAAGCCGCTAAAATGATAGCGCCCTACTGGGTACGGAACCCTAATTATCTTAGCCGCTATATTTTACCTGTAATGTTTACATAATCATCAACTATTACCACGATTTATTTTTTATTTTTCGGTCTTCTCGTTTCGGAGGTAAGGACGGGACATGATAATTTTCGAGGTTTTTTTTTATGGGGTTCCCCCTTGGGTTAATTTTTTTTTACTTTTATTAATTGCCGTAAAAGATGCCATAGTAACACGTAATCCGTAAAAATTGCACCTGGCTACCTATAACGGCTGAAGCTGTCGACGCCTGTAACAGACGGACGGACGGATGGACGGACAGACAGCGGAGGCTCAATAAAAGGGTCCCGATTGGGTTCTTCTTCTTCTCTTCGGTTCCTTTACAAGATACTGGACCAGTACGCAGCCACATCTACAGCATTTGCCGAGGCCTCCCATAGGTCATCCCAAGTACAGGTGTTTGGGCAAGCTGGGCACGAGAGCAAATGAGACATGTTCTGTGAAGGAGCCAGGAGCACCGCACTCGCACTGGGTGTGGTATGCGCTTATCATGCCCCATGAGGGTCTCTTTACAGCGCCCAATCTGCGCTCGATTGGGTACGAACAGTGGCGTGCACAGAACTTTTTCCGGAAAAGCAATCCGAAGGTCAAGTACGACAATAAAAAAATATATGAAAAAATTTAAATAACACCTTGAAAAAAAAGTTTGTATAAAAATGTTCACTCTAGGGTAGGCAGTGCCTACCCTGGCGTCATACAAACTTTTTTTTTTTCAAAGTGTTGTTGAAATTTTTTCATATTTTTTTTATTGTCGTACTTGACCTTCTGATTGCGTTTCCGGAAAAAAGTTCTGTGCACGCCACTGGGTACGGAACCCTAAAAACTACTTAGAACCACGTGGCAAAATTGATGTAAGCAAAGGGAAATGGAAAGCTAATGCCTATAAATACCCGAGTTATTTTTAAAAGGTTTTATATTATTTATATTCGGGAAGCTCACGTGAAACGAGACATGCGGTCTTCAGAAATAGATTGAAGACATCGCGGTAGAAATGTACGCAACTGGACGTGTTAAGAATACGTGATCAATATTACAAGTAGGACGAATAATGTGAACAGAACACTTGTATCTAATTTTCTATTTTAATTGACTAACCGGTTATACTGGTATCATGCTATTATTGCAGTTATAGCATCATCTTAAGGCACTACGTAAAAGTTTTAGCGTCCCTGTTACTCCATATGCGAAAAAACCCTCAGTGCAAGTGGGACGGATTCGTGGAAAAGTAGCAAAAAGTCTGTTTTTTATTAATATAAAGCAATTTTGTCCAAAAGATTTTCAAGGAGACTTTACAAATACATAATATCCACATTTTGAATGCAATTTCACAATGAAATTAGATAAAACAATTTAAAAGTCTCTTCGGAATTGAATTCTATCGAGAAAATTTCATCCAATCGCGTTTTCTTTCAGTGAGAATCTTAATCAAATACTCAATAAACATTTACCCAAAAATGAAATACGTAGATGACGTTATAGTGGAGTAAATGGATTCGAAAAAACGTAATTTTTTTTTGTATCGCCTTAAATACCACTTAATTTTGTATCTTTTGGGGAATGATGGAATGAATAAGTTGGATGGAAAAGAAGACCAATGAAGCGGTCCTGCAGATTGTAAACGAAAAGCGAGTTTTGATGAAGACCATAGATAAAATATATTATAATAGAAGGGGAAAGATATTGGGACACGATAATTTTATCAAAAATATCCTTGAAGGAAAAGTGGGAGGGGAAAGGAGGCCTAGGAGAACATTCATGGATCAGGTGAAAAAGAAAATAAAATGTTGTGTCGTATGAAGAAGTTAAAGCAAAGACGGAGTGCAGAAGTGAATGGAGAGGACTCCACCGACAAGAGCACAGCTTTTGAATTAAAATGAATAGGGAATAATTGATTAATTTGCATGCAAAGTTGCACTGAACCTAATTAGCATAATTGACAAAAAAAAAAATCTAAGTACAAAAAAATTGCGTCAGATTTTTTTCCGGCTCCTGCACTTAATTCTGCACTGATTATGTCTTTTGAGTAATTTTGCGTAAAAATAAACATACTCGAAAGCTATTCAATTAGATACCTGCTCCGATTTTGACGAATAAAATACTGTGGCAAACTTAGAAAACTATGCACAAAAGTGGCAAAATACGAAATATGAATTCACAATACTATATTAGTTTTACTTTTAAGGCGCTATATGTTGCAGAAGTGGAAAAAAAACATTATTTACTTACTAGAATAATTATTGAAAATCTGCTCAAGTAAATGTATAGATATAGTAATAAACTATTTTTAGATAGCATAGTTTTCATAGACAACGTCTTTGATGAGCTAAACATTAAACTTATGCCAAAAGCGGCCGTTTTTAGCAAAAGTTAAATGCCCATCAAAGACGTTGTCTATGAAAACTATGCTATTTAAAAATAGTTCATTGCTGTATCTATACATTTACTTGAGCAGATTTTCAATAATTATTCTAGTAAATAAATAATTTCACGAAAAATGAGAAGACGTTCGTTAATGAACCACGGGTGCGTCGTCCCTGTAATGCCTTAAAGGCCAATCAGGATAAAGGGGGCGTGGCTTAAGAAAGATCGGGACTTATTTCTTAATTAAGTCTCTGTTGTTGATTGGCTCTCTAGCGGTGTTATAATAAGTTGGACCAATCGCAGTGCAGAATCGAGGTGTTTTAATGGAATATTATAACATCAGATAAACAATGTAGGTACTTATAAAACCGCTTTGATGTTGCAATTATGATTTTGCAGTATGGGGGTAGATAAAAAACATTGCAGGATGACGAAAGTGATAAACACCTATAGAACTTTGAATGCGGGTGATAAACATTTCTCAATTAGTTATGCATTAGAATGAATGTATGGTGAATGATTTGCTCTAATATAAGTGTTCTATGACATACATGGAGCTTATTAAGGGGGTATATCATCAAAATCGACACATTTTGAAGTCATTTATCTGCTGTACAAAAGAAGTCCCAAGCTAAATAAATTAGTATAACAATTTTGGAACCTTTTTCTATTTTGGACTTTGAGAAACGTGATTGGAGGAATTTCACTCGATATAAATAAATATTGAAATGAGGTCTAGAGTTACACTTTTTTTATATTCTGACAAATTGGGATTGCGTACAGACTAGAAAATATTTATTTAGATGGTCTAAATTACTGGTTATGGAAATTTTCATAGCTATTTTAGTTAATAACCGACTTTTGGTCAGTTTTCCCAGATTCCGTCCCTCTCGCACCGCAGGTATTTCCGCCTGGAGTAACGGGGCCCTTTGCACGAACGATATATCCTTACGATATCATTACGATACGATATCATATCATACACATTTCTCATCTCAATGCTGTTATCTTTTTTTTTGCATACGTCTTCCGTGTTTTACTAAGAAAAAGTCATCTGTATATGACTCAATATTATACAAGAGAGTATACATACATTCAGGAAATATAATACCCTTCTGAATTTCCTGCAGCTGATGTAGGGTTGATGACATAGCTACGAGGGTATCGTGTATGGTAGAGGCATGGTCACACAAGTTACAGGTCACTTTGTCGATGACACGCCATCTATTCACGAACAAGGATGAAAGCACCGGAAGTCAGGTTTATACACAACAGTATAGATTAGTCGAGGTTATAGTGGTTTCGAACCTTACCGCTGAACTCTAAAACACAATTCTGCCTAAAACGATATTAATTTGGGAATGCGTAAAAATTCTTTGACTTGATCACCGTACTTGTGAGTTATGAGATTATACGATAACTTTATGAGAGCGGGTTATAATTTTTATCGGACCAACACTAAAAACAAAACCCAATCTACCTGTACTATCAGGGAAAAATACGCTGGCCCACTTTTAGCCCGTATTGCATGGTGATAGGAGCGAAAAGTGGGTCTGCGGCAATTTCTTCGATGGTACATTTACGAACCTTACGCTATTAAGGCGATATGTAACAAAAATTCGGGTGCTTCTTTTCTGTGTATTTCATGAAATACACAAAAAAATTTAATAAATTTGTATATACATTTTGACTATATAATCTAGGGTTTTGTTGTTGGAAAACGTGTTTGTATACATTTTCTTCGATAGAAATAATTGTTGAAATAAGGACTTCAAACACACTTTTTCTCCTTGTTTGACGAATAGCAACCATGTTCAGAACTCAAACATATTTTAATAAATGGGTTTCAACAATATTTGATTTTGAAAATTTTGCTAGCAATTTTAGTTTATTATAAAAATATTAAACTAACTTTTTTCCCTTTCGCCCTGAATGCGCCCCTCTCGCACTGTGCATTATTTCGCTTGGAGTGACAGTGATAAAAATAAAATTCGCATAGCCTCTTAAGGAAAAATAATAAAGTGTAACCGAAGTAGTTTTCAGTGGCACTAAAGCCGATTCTGTAGGCTCTAATTTTAGTTTTAGTGCTGTCAAAACTTGATTTTTTCCAAAGTACTTTAGCTTCTGTTCCTAAAACTTAAGGATGATTTTGCAATGAAGAAAATTTAGTTTTGACAGCTCTAAAACTAAAGTTAAAGCCTTCAGAATCAGCTTTAATCATCAGCTTCTGAATTTACAATATTTTAAAAGTACAGAACTACGTGGCTCAGAAACGAATCCAGTACTCTTCTGTATCCTGAGCCCACCGCAGTTCTAGTAAAAACCTCCGACATACCACGTGGTTTTTGGAAGCCCGCTTTCTCGAGTCGGGAGTCCACTATAACACCCGTTACCCTACACCTAAGACGTCGTACCCGATTCTATTTCCGTAAAAGGAAAGCGGTGTTCGCTCACTCACTGTCATTGCAATGTTTGCACGTGATTGACCCACGGGCTGATTAAGCGCAGGAAAAGTGAAGCTTTGTATGGCTCCGAGAGGAGGAGGAAGTATGCAACTATCGGCTGGCGAAAGTTTCATCAAACTTTCGATAAGACCGGAGATTAGTATTGATTAGGTACAGAGATATGGGGAACATTTACAATTAGAATAACTGGACGGCAATTCTGGCACATGCGACAATTTGCGAAGGCCAAAGGCGGGTGATTTTTAGAAGCTCTTTGCACAGAAACGTATCAAACTTTTAAAATAAAATCCTTTTGCCCGGATTCATTAACATGTTTTACATGTCTTTTAAGGAGTTTTACTTATTGGTATTATCATCACAAGGCATTTATCCCACGATTAAAGAAGTCGTATGAAACATAAAGCGTGTGAAAAATGTTGCCAGAATAGCCGCCCTGGACCCCAATAGACGTAAAGTCGGGCCAGTTATGATTTAAAAAATATGAAAAAATTTAAATAACACTTTGAAAAAAAAAAGTTTGTATGGCGCCAGGGTAGGCACTGCCTACCCTAGAGTGAACGTTTTCATACAAACTTTTTTTTTCTAAATGTTATTTGAATTTTTTCATATTTTTTTTTATTGCCGAACTTGATCTTCTGATTGCTTTTCCGGAAAAAAGTGCTATGCACGCCACTGTGTTATACCTACATTACATAAATAAATTATGTTTCATTTCATTTAATTTCTATTACATCTTGTTGAACATCACAAGAAAATAACATAGGTAAACTTGCCATAAAGAGCGCATACGAACTTATAATAATATCATGTAAGTAAATGAACAAAGAATGGCAGTGAGGTATGTATATCTATCTATCAAGTTATTACGGAACAATTTACAATAGAAAATAAGTACACAAGTGGTCGTCCACTCGGGTAACATTCGGGAAACCTCTACACTGTCTTGATAAATTTATTTTATTGTATGTATTCATCTTTTACAAATAGTTGTATCTTTACAGATTATACAGGGTGTAAAAGCAAATCCAAGAATCCTTCTAGGGTATGTTAGTATGAATCATACAGTGTTAAAAAAAATAGAGGTAATTTTTTTTATGTAGCAGTACCACATAATAACACGATTTGTTAAACTTGAAATACTCTAATCCGGTGGAGACTCTCGCTGGTCGTTGACCTCTGATAGCGTCAGTAGCAAAGAACATAATTACTCAATGTGATTGATCGTTACCGCACTACGGGGTGAATGAACTGCATTGATAAGAGTGCGTAGCTGGATCTTAGGAAAACAATATAATTTTTGGTAAAAATTTAAGGTATACTTTTTTTTTTATCGTAATCGAAGGGATTCTTGGTTTTGCATTTACACCCTGTATAGGTACGTATATTATTATAGTAGAGGATAATGAAAGTGATATGCATTATATACCTATAAATGAACTTTAAAAATTATGGTTCCCACTACTTCCCACTTTAAGAGGCATAGTTTTAAAAAATTTCACTCTAAAATTAAGTACTTTCAGTATTAATGGACTATAAAAATAATGGTTTCCACTATAAGCCGCTTTGCACACAGCTTTATCCGCCGTAGAAAACCAGCGCAGAAGAAGCCGGTAAGGACGCTTTTTTATTGTTATTTCTATTAGTTTTGAAGTGCGTTTAATTACTTCCCAAAATAAAGTTATCCATGCCCTGTGAAATCCGAAATCCCAAGTTGCTGTACCCATTTTAAGACGCTCTTATCCCAGCAGAGTGACTCTCTGTCTTTTTCTTTACGTGTAAGGAGTAAAGAAAATAACCACACTTTTGTACTTTTTCGTTGTTTTTATCGGTTTTTAAATTGTTTAAAAATAAGGGATATGTTTATTAAAACCCACTTACGTGGTCCACCTAGAAAATTTAAAGAGCAATATTACCAGATATGTTTCGTTAATAAAAGAGTGGAATTATGGAAAAGGCATGATTTGAAAGGTCTTATTACATGCTGTGTTCGTGAATTATTTATATCGAGCAAAGTTTATCTGATCGTGTAAAACATGCGTGGAAGACCTAGATAAAGGTTCGAACTATATTGCATATTTTTTTTTTTTTGGAAGTTTTAGACGATATTTGAAAGTTCTATTTGACTTTGAAATTACTGATTTTGGGATAAGAGCGCCTTAAATGCCGCTACATTATCGTAGCATCTAGAACGCTTGATCTTTTACTGTACCATTGAACGTAATATCCAACAAAACTATCGAGAGCAGAAACCTATCGAATAGAAAACTTACGTCATACAACCGAGTTATTAAGAATAGCATTTCTTCAAACTACTTGACGGCTCGATCAAGTTTTTGATGGCTTTTCGTGCAATCTGTTGCAAGATTTACAGCTTCAGTTTCTGTCCGTTGGTGTAACGTGACTGTTCCCATGCCGTTTATGGAGGCATGACATAGTGTTGAACTAATAATGGTAATTAATGGTTAAGTGGTAATTTTCCTATAGGTTGACTATAGGAAAAGTGGTAATTTTCCTATAGGTTGACCACTTTTAACAAAAGATTTCAAAAGTAAAGATAAGCCCTTACCGTAGTATGACAGCACCAAAATGTTTTCACCTATTAAATGGGTGACGCTCACACATTTGGAATCAGTGTTCATAATAGTTGGAAGCCTTAATGAATTTTTACGAGAAAAGGGTCTCAATATGCTGTCGTGTGTATTTTTAAAGTGCACTTACATTTCAAGAAATACGAATACAGCCAAAAGTGTGACATTTCACATTCAGAACACATTCAAAAACATTGCAATAGATTTTAGGTGCCAGGGCTCACCAAAACTTTTGAAATCTTTGCTTTTAACGTCATCGGGTTTAAAGTTTTAACAAACTGATGCTTCGATGACGTAACAATGGATATGATGGCCCATTTTGTTGATGCGTTGCATTAGTCCTTACATTTGCAATTTTTATAATAACTGTATATTTATTAACCTTTTTATCAACCGAAGCGTGGACTTTTCGTCTATTTGTTGTAACATATTTCATGAGCTGCTCTAAATATTTGACACCCGATATGAGTATGTTCAAGGGCGTATAGGTATATAACATCGAATAGAAAACAATTGATTTGATATATTTACCATTTTGTAATACATTGAGAGTCCCGAAGCAACGGATTTCAATCCAAGTCAGGATATAGAGGCATTTCACAAAATCACGCTTTTGTATGGCTTGCCCTTCTGGATCGCAATTATCTTGGAATTTGGAGTAATGTTTATTTTTTCATTTCGGTCCAATTAAATGAAGTGATTATCAATAAAATTACTGAATTTGATTAGTTAAAGGTCATAGGTTACTGTGACTTGAAATTTTGAATGTGGTTATGATTTATTCAATACATAAAATCATGGTAAACTGGCGACATTAATCGGGAAAATTTACGGAAGTATTATTTTTTTCCACAAATAGTATCATAAAAAATACATATTGCATACAAAAATGCATATATCAATTTAAATATGATTATAAATTTAATTTAATAAGTTAAGATTTTCCGAATAATTTCCGGATAAACCGGACACACACATTGTAATCGGAACACGTTGTACCGCCTCTGTAGTGGTTTGAGTACTCGACTCTAATCCGGTATCCGGAAGTCGCGGGTGACCTGGATTTCACAGTCCACCCTCGTAAACACCTCTGACACCCCCTCGGGGAATCATGTCATCACCATGTATTTTTAAATAAAACAACCATATAAAGGTAATCAACTACACGATCTGGCACGACACCATTCTTAAGGCTGGACTACTCATCAACATTACGTCATACAAAGCCATTCGTGACTTTGTGGCATGAATCACTGGGTGTGCCATTTATGTAACTCAGTATTAAGTATATATAGGTGGTAGAGTTGATGCCGGGCTCGACTTCCTGGCATCAGCTCTACCACCAGGCGAATGGATACGCCAACTGCAATTTGGACCGATCTTTGAAGGCCTACTCCTCCCACACGGGTGGTCCAAAAACTTTCATAAAATATATGATAAGCATTATAGAGTCACAAATAAATTTCAAGTTTCATAAACTATTTTTCTATTGTAAGTTTTGACAAAAAAAATCGAAATTCATCGAAAGTTTCACATGATTAACACAATAATTCTGTTACTCCTTCCAAACGCCTAAAGCGATTTTAATTATTATTTCATATTTTTAGATCTAAAAAAATTAAGTTCAAAATTTTTTTTCTGTTCATGGCGTCCATGTGAAAAGTATTATTTTCACCTATTTTGCGCTAGCCTGAGACGCAGTGGTTGTCGTAACAGCCACTTTTCAAGGCACGCTGAAATGAATATTATTTCAATGTCGTTTCCGTTGAAATTTGTACCGACACACATCGAGTTGCTTATTTAGCGTGGTCATACGCCTTAAAATGACTTCGTCATTTTCTAAAAAGCCGAAATAGAAAGTCTTTCACCAAAAAGTGAAAAATAGATGCGACGACGAGCGGAGCAAGGAGGAGCGTGTTAGGTTTACATGTAAGTACATATGGGGAGTTGAGCGAAGCGGAGCGAAGATTCGTCAAATAGCAAAATAGCGAGCGTTAGAAACTGACGACGCCGTTTGTAAACGGCGAAGTTTTACTATTTGCCTTCGACATATCCATCTCCAATTGCTGGCCCTTACATAAACAGACTGCTGGTGTCGGGCACCGGGCCGCGGCGTCACTAGTGCGAGGGTTTCGGCACCGCGCTCACCAACCCGCCTGTCCAGCGTGTGTG
Source organism: Ypsolopha sequella (assembly GCA_934047225.1). Classification (NCBI taxonomy): domain Eukaryota; kingdom Metazoa; phylum Arthropoda; class Insecta; order Lepidoptera; family Ypsolophidae; genus Ypsolopha; species Ypsolopha sequella. The sequence goes on along the minus strand of OW203996.1, from coordinate 9,008,714 downwards.
AGTATGTGCATTTCTTCCAGGAGGACCACCAAGGTGAAATCTTGGAAAGGCCATTGTCCAGCAGTGGACGAACATGTCTGATTGATATATGGATAGATATTAAGTCTTTACATATTAAATTGCTGTTTTCTATAGAGAATTTGAAGGAAACTCAATTTTCAGTACTAACATTTTTGCATATTTTTTAGGAATGAGAAATCCAAATTATGTAATTTCTTTTGTGTATGAATGAGACAACATTAAGCTAACAGCAACATCAATAAAATTTTTGAGAAGTATCAGCTGTAAAAAAAATATTACGAATCTTATCGTAAAATTTCGGAAATTTCATATGTCTTTACATATGAAATTTCCGAAATTTTATGTAACTGAATGATATGTAACTCAAAACAAAACAGGAGCTATCCAATATTTAGTTATCAAAATAGTTGACTCAATCAGTAATATTAACTATTGTATCCTAGATCTTTTAGTCAAAAACCAATTAGCATAGCAATGTGAATCTCCTTTCGATTTCAGCGATTCTATGCTCTTTGTTATGGTAAGTATTTACGTCATCCACTGAATAATATTCCTGTCTGTCCGTCTGTTTATGTACTTATTTTAGTAATCGAATAACCTTGTTATTGTAATGTGTAGGCTTTTCAAGAGTATTGCATTAAACGTGAGAATTGTTTTAATTTTCAGAGTATTTCTTGGAAGTGGTATACTCAGCCACAAGTTATGGTTTAAGTTATTTTACGATTATCACCTTAAGGTGGCTCCGTCGGAATAATTAGCAACTCGATTCGTGGTGGTTGAAATTTCGAACAAAACCATATTAAAATAAAGTCCTTATCAGCTCGCACTGCAACATGGCTGTTACATCAGTCGCTGCGGCTGACAAGTGTGAAAATTTGCGTGTTTTTAATTCATTTTATCCAAAATAAAATTAATTTCCAAGAACTGAGAAAACCAAATCATTTTATATTATTTTGTTTAGAAGTTTATAAATTTTAATACTGTTTCGATAAAAACTGCAGCAGTAATGTTGTTACAAGTGAACAAAAAATCGAGAAATAAGGGTAAATTTAGAATTTTCTTGCTTCACTTCTGTATGTTATAATGAAATTCAGGAAAAACCACATCACTATTTGTATCATGCAGATTACTATGTATTTTTCTTCTGTTGAAAAATCCTATAGTTACCGTATAAAATGGTTACAAAGTTACTTAGTTCAAGGTCGTTGGCGTTGGTAGAAACCTTAACGCAAGTAATTAAGAACTATCTGGGGTAAGACGCCGCTTGGCACAGGGGCGGGGCGGGGGGAGGGGGGAAAGTGCATCTCTCACGGTGCAGTCTGCGCTCGATTTCTGATCACATATAGCTACTAGGCCGTGTTTGGTGTCAATTTCAAAGGATGAGGAATTCATTGAATAAAGTTTTTACTATTCCATAGAAAAAAACGAGGATATTTGCAAAAAAATTAAATTATAAAAATAAAATAATCTAAATATCGTCCCTCAGAATTATACTATGACGAATGGCACCAAATAAAAACCAATGATTTTATAGTCCTTTTATTCTAAAATATCAACATCCTTAGAACAAAAATGTGTTAAACTATTTTCTCAACACATGCGCTAGTCGCAAGCGGTAAGGTAGTTCATACAGGCCCCTAAATTTTAGAATCTGTTAGAAGGATATGGCAGATATTGATGTGGTAAAACGAGCTGTCCCCACACAATGTCCTCCTTGGTACACCCCCCCCCCCCCCCTTCTAATACCTACCTCAGAGGGGGTCACCTGTCAACCAGGCTAAATCAGCTCAGAACAACTCAAGGATCAACTACGCCAAGCGGCGTTTTCCTATACAAAGTTGCTAGGTGCCCCATATAAGCAAGTCTAAAAAAAAAAACCAATACAGTGACGTACTGAAAACTGCACATTCAAAGATTTGAAATCTTTGTGCACATTAGTGTAATACCATGCATTTTATGTACCCAGTTATGACTGTAGATTTGACACGTTTTTGTTTTACTTGTTGTACTAAATAAGCGAAAAATTTAAGACTTCGTGCCAGACTTTTTTTTTCATGGTGCCTCATGGTTATAAGTAGGAATTTCTACTTCTTTGACAAATATAAAACAGCTGAACTTCTGTCAAGAACGAGTAGGACTCGTGTACTGGGGGTTCCGTACCCTTTTATCAAATTAGTTAGTTTTATAGACCTGACAATTGTAAAAAGAATACTAACTTATCATTACGCACAAAATATAAGAAAGAAACTGCAAAATTATGTTGGGCTGGTATTATTGTATTTTGTGATTTTAGGATTTGTCAATTTGCTCCTAAGTCAATTTGTGGTTAGTAAAATACTAAATAGAAAACTTTTTTTAAAACAATATTTTATTTAAGGCATGGACAAAAACTCCTTAGTCTCTGACTAAACTAATAAAATGTGTTTTAGTTAGATAAAGCTAAAACTGATTTAATATTTTATGTTGAATCATTTGTTCACAAAAAGAACCTTGACACACAGAAATACTACAAAGTGATATTCTCTATGGTGAGGTACAGAACAGAACACCAAAAAGTTATTTTTCAATGCAAGTGCTCGTAAAGGCCCACTTTTTATGCATCAAAACCGAACAGAAAGTCGATTATTTTGCCCTAGGGCTTTATCATTATTTTTTTTTTATTTATTTACGAGAAGTTGGCTAACCTGCAACTTTTCCTGAGTACCATAAATGTTATACTTTTTTTTTTCCACTGTTTAACGGCTCTGGATACAGTCCTTTTGAGCCAATCATAATTCAAAGTTCACAAGATTAAATTTGTTTTATTTCCTCACACTATGCATTGAAAAACGTAGTATGATACACGGGCGTTAGAGCAATAAATTACTCGGTTACGTTTAAAACACGAGCGTAGCTCCTCATAGTTTATTCCTTTTCGCCTTTGTAGCATAAACTACTATTAAAATTGTGAAAATACACGCATGCGGCCATAAAGTACAGTCAGCCACTCGCTACGGTATAAGCTCTTTGTAAGTACGATTATCACGTTTACGTGGATGCAGTAAGTGTAGGGTTACCAACTCTCGAGGGAACCAAGCCGGGAGATTTGAACAAATCAGTGGGCAATTGAATGAAAGTCAGTAATATTTGTAATTTTTTTCATTTCCTTTGTTTTGTAAAAGCATCTTATATTTGTCGGTTTTAGACTTAAAAGTATTTAACCAACACTCAAGGGTTTTTGGGCACACAATCATAAAAGATTTACATGAAAAATCAAAATTTATTTCGTCATTAAATTATTTATTTTGGCGAACTGCTTCGTTAATGATAATTATTTTATTTTAGAAAATCCGGAGAATTTATTGCATCCCGGGAGCTCGGGAGGTTGAACAATATTCCTGGAGTCTCCCGGGCATTCCGGGAGGGTTGGGAACCCTAAGTAAGTGCTGCAATGGTAAGCAGTGACTTGTTGAAGAACAGGGGACCTAAAAAGGGCAACTTGAGTGAATCATGAAATGATTTGAAAGTAGGATATAGTCAGAGTAAAACTTAAAAGGGGAGTCCCACCCCAGAAAACGACCATTTTGTAAAGTAAATGAAGAATATTTGTATTCGTATTTGTATTTGTTTTGTAGAGTTTCTTCATGCGTGCAAAAGAGACTGCATTACAACAGAATCATAATATGATTCATCCAAAGCGGCCTTTTTAGAGGACCTGCACTCGACATAATAGAGTTCAAGATGAGCTGTTAAACACTAAAGACTAAACTGCTGCAAACAGTCGACAATTGCAATCCGGAACGTACGTGTCAGGGCAACGACCTCGCTAATGTTTCTACCACTTATCTAGGTACGGAGATAGATGATTACTTTGACACTTGGAGATGAGGAATTTGGAGATGATGACGTTAGCAGGCCGTGAAGCGACAGCTCCAAAATACCGGACGAGTTAATTGAAGAAACACTTAGATTTTAATTTAAAATAATGGTTGGTTTTGATAAGGAAAGTAGGTGTAGGCTGATGTATGATTAGATAGCTGTTTTGTAGGGTTCCGTACCCAAAGGGTAACCAACGGGACCCTGTTACTAAGACTCCGCTGTCCGTCTGTCTTTCTGTCTGCCACCAGGCTGTATCTCATGAACCGTGATAGTTAGACGGTTGAAATTTTCACAGATGATGTATTTCTATTGCCGCTATAACAATAAATACTAAAAGACAGAATAAAATAAATATTTAAGGGGGCTCCCATACAACAGACATGTTTTTTTGCCGTTTTTATATATAATGGTACGAAACCCTTCGTGCGCGAGTCCGACTCGCACTTGGCCGGTTTTTTATATTTTAGTGGTCCAAGACCGATCTTAACTTTATAAGCACTGCTCGGCTCCCTTTGGTTAGGGCTCAATGATAACTACGCTAAAGCGGACCGCATCAAAATTAATTAATTCGCTCAGATTAAATTATGTTAAGGTGTGTTAATTCGAAAACCATTTCGAGATTTAGGTTTAATAAGCCGTATTTTAGAACTTGTGGCCGAATTTTTATGAATAAGCTGCAACTTCCATTTGCCTTCGTGTGACGTCACTTGAGAAATGGTTGTCTAGAAATGTGTCCTTTGCTATCAAGATAAACTTATAATAATTTGGTTCAGACTGATTTGACAGATGAGTAGACAGACAGAGACAGACCACTTTTTTGTAAAAGCAATCACACATCACAAACAGTATAATGTCTTAAACTCTCAAGTGACGTCATAACCGACAATTCTTTAAAAAATAATGGTTAATCTATGTACTAAAATAATGAAAACGATGTCCTACAATGGCGTATATACTGTGAAAAAAAATTAAAAGAAATCTTTTAGAAATTAAGCTATGGGAATTGGCTTAAATATCATAAGCTGACATATCCACAAAGACAGTCAAACACTGCATTGCATTGGTACAGAAAGGATTTTTGGGAGACAATAAGATTTAGGGAAGAAAAAAAATTGTAAAATAATAATATATTTATATAATAATAAATATAAAACATTAGATTCAAGGATGAACCGCTCCCGTCTGATCTATCCCTTACACAATGCTATAATTATGAAAGAAGCACGAAAATTGCTAGGTTATGTATGATCACAAGCACGTATCCAGGGGGGGGGTGGGGGGTGGAATGTATCCCTCCGAAATCTAGCGTAACATACACGGGATGGGACAAATTCTAATTTGGCGGCATTATTGCGACGAAAATATTGGCGAAACATTTATTAATGTGGAGTACAGTCAGTGCGGTGTGCCAAGTGGAAGAATATAGAAAAATTCTGGATGCTTCCTGACCCCATGTCCACCCCCCCCCCCCCCCCCCCGACCCAAAAGTCTGGATACTTTGTGATCATAACATACGCTTGAACCAATCAGAAAGGTTTGCAGTTACAAAATGAAAAGCATACAGCGCGGGTATCCTGTTGCGCTCTTTAGCAATTAATTAACTTGTAAATTGTTATAGCCCTTAACCTCTTCGGTTCAAAACATACAAAAGAAGAGGGTACGATAATAAATATACAAAGAAACATGTTATCAGGTTATTGATAAACACAATCGATAGCCTGTTCTTTCAGCAAAGTACCTAACCGATAAACAATACCACTTTATCTGCCATTATCTTTATGATAAGCGATTATTTTGTGAGGGTATTTGTTACCAAGTATATTCACTGTTACATATTGGTATAGTACAGTTTCTGTTAAGACATTAGAGATACAGGACAATCGAAAAAATCAAAAACCATAATATACGCACATTAATCTCATATCAATGCACCAAAAAGTTGCATTTATAGTTCGGTTCTTCAGTATTGTAATGAAATCGTAATAAATAATTATAACGGCCAAAAAACTATATAAGGTTAAATATAATTTAACTCAAAACATAGATAGTACTATATATGAACAACTGTTTGTATGGGAGCTAAGCGAAATTCGTAACCTTTTTTCACTTCCTCCCACACAAATTGCCCCGATCAGCTGACTGGTCCAGTGGGTCTACCGCGTAATTCTTATTTTCATCAACATCAACTTGAGATTGAAATTTGACGTGCGTGTGACGACGCCCGCCTAACATGCCATCTCTTTTGCACGCGTTGAATTTCGCATGCATTTGCTTGAAGTTGATACAAATGAGAATTACGCGGTAGAGCCCCAGTATGGAAAGGTGAAAACAAATTTTAAGAATTTTGCACAATCCTAATAGAAAAATTTGTTCATATGGACATATTTTACATATGTTTCAAATTTCGCCAACTAATTTAATTTAACCTTGTATAAATATGTCAACTAAAAACAAGGTATAAAATAGTGTATTAAATGCAATAACAGATTTTAATGATACTTTTGTAACTTTAAAACAATTGGATTTCCCATAGGCGAGATTTTACGATTATTTAGGAATTTATAACCAAATTCATGACTATGGAAAACCCAATTATTTTGAAACTACATACTTGAGTTTTTGCATATCGTACATTATTTGAATGCATTACTTTTAGCTGTTAGCCAGTTTTTAAGCGTTTAACTAATTATGTCACGTGACCGCAGTTCCAAATCTGAGGAATAGGCCCCTTAAGAGCGCACCGAGCTTTTTACACAGTCAAACATATTTTTATTACCCTTGTTTGAAGTAGTAAACAATTAAATTAAAATCTAGGGAAATATATTGGAACTATTGGGTATATATACTAGACTGTATACACGATGGAAACACGATTTGATAAAGTTGGCTCGATAGAATAAATTCGCAAAGTTACCTCTTTTCGAGTATTTTTTTCCTCTATTACCCTACTATTTTATATAAATAAGTAATTTGATATTATGATTTATTTACTAAAATAAAGTTCATAGATGACTGGAGCGATTATACACGACGGTTTTTATTTAAGAACAATATAATGAAAAAAAAAACAACGAAAAACGTTGAAAAAGTGCAAAAGTTTGGTTATTATCTTTACTCTTTACACGTTAAGAAAAAGACAGAGACAAAGGCAAACGCTCGGTGCGCCCTTAAAGATTATTCCAAAAAGACATCATATAAAAGACAGCACGTTATGTAAATGAAACTAAATAATGCTCTACATCTACAAGCTGTGGTGATTCACGCAAGACCGCAATGGACAGCGAGTAGCGACCACAAACAATCGACCAAACATTTATTCACGTGCATGTGCAAAATCATTACGTCACAAAGTACCTAATGGGACCTGCGGGTCTACCGCGTAATTCTGATTTTCATCAACATCAACTTGAGATTGAAATTTGACGTGCGTGCGAAAGAGATGGCATGTTAGGCGGGCGTTGTCGCATGCACGTAAAATTTCAATCTCAAGTTGATGTTGATGAAAATCAGAATTACGCGATAGACCCGCTGATTTTATATCAATCACGTTTTTGGGTAGAAAACGGTCTCTGACAGTGTGAGTCGTTGTCCGAGCCGGAACAAATAAAGCTATCAACTTGAAATAGGTGTGGGCAAGCCAACTTTACGAGCATTCCTGACGTACGGAACCCTCGGTGCACAAATTGAATCCGCTTATGCCTAGCCATTATGTGACAACTTCCAAGATGGATTTAAAGATACGTTTTACAGCCATTTTAAAACCCATTTTATTTAATTGCTATGTTTCCTGACGTACGGAACCCTCGGTGCACAAATTGAATCCGCTTATGCCTAGCCATTATGTGACAACTTCCAATATGGATTTAAAGATACGTTTTACAGCCATTTTAAAACCCATTTTATTTAATTGCTATGTTTCCTGACGTACGGAACCCTCGGTGCACAAATTGAAGCCGCTCATGCCTAGCTATTATATGACAAACTTTCAAGATGGATTTAAAGATAGGTTTTTACAGCCATTCTAAAACCCATTTTATTTAATTGCTATGTAGTAGAGCCAGAGCACCAGCGAACTGTGAAGTTGATCTTTTATGACCTTCACACGGTAACTGGAGCAGAAAAATACCACGTGATGACGCCACATCCGCCACAACCAGTCACAACATTGGTGACGTCTGCTAAGCCCTTAAGATTCTGTATTTTCAAAAATTTATTTTGCCATAATGTTGGTATTGGTTTATTGCCACGATATGTTCCAGAGCACATCAATCTACCCGGCGGCGGTAGTTCTTATTATGCTTCCATAGTAAAATCTTATAAAATAGCTGTAATAGTTGTTCTTCTAAAAATGAAATATTAGGTTATTATCTATGAAATTGCCGTTTTGTATGAAGAATTTGAAGGAAACTAACATGTATGCATTTTTTTTTTTTTGGAATAACAAATCCAAATTTTGTAATTTTTTTTGTGTATGAATGAGACAAAATTAGGCTACAAGAAGTTTATTTCTTGAAAAGTGTCAGATGTTAAAATACTATGAATCTTATCATGGAAATGGATGGCATTTAGAAGGAACTGTTTTTGAACATTTAATTTTAGCTATCAAACTGATAATAAAAACGAAATTTAATATGTAGATGTTGAAACCTTGAAATCAACTTTCAAACAAAAAACAAATAAGATGAAAATAGCAATTGAATTACAGGAATTATGAATCTGTAAGAAAATTTTGGCAATTTTATAGTTAATGCGTATTATTTTCTGAAATGCATAGAATATCTGAATAGTGACGAGCGTTCTGTGGTCACATCATCACGAATTTTATATAAAGAGAAATAAAACAAAAAAATAAATAGATAAAGAGCAATTTAAGGTTAATCGTCAGTCGCTCTGCGCAAAGTGCCATAACTTAACTTTGTTTGTCTTGTTTAGAAATTTAAAATTGAAAAGCATTTTGATCTGTGCCATTTTACTTAACTATTGGCGAGGTTTATAAAGCAAGAGTTTGAAATTGTATACACAATTATTCATGATCTTCTCAAAACCAACTTCAAATGCTGTTTTAACATTGTTTGGACAAGATCTTGACTAATTGTGTGTTAAATTACAAACTCATGCTTTATAAATCTCACTAATACTGAACTATTGGCGTCAACTGCCACATACCAAAGAGTTTTTCAATTTTTAACTTCTAAACAAGAAAAACAAAGTTAAGTTTTGCACTTTGCGCTACGCGACTGACGTTTAACCTTAGCTAGAATGGTTAGGGTTCCGCTGCTGGGCTAAAGCCTTTCCTGACAATCCTAGGCTTACGCTCGCGCTATTTGAACCAATCTTGCCCTTTATCTATCGAAAGAAAATATGTTAATGAGATAGCAAGGCAAATGAGTTTTGAGTGCAAGAGTAATTATTTCTTATTCTACTAATTGTCTAAATGATATACATCTCACGCCATAAGTTACACAAGAAGAATTAATTAAAGTAATTCTTGAGATATTTTCACAGAGAACACAAACAATTATACTTATTTAAATTCATAAGTATGCATGAATTTAATAAGTATAATTCTTGGAACGCAAGATTCCGCCATATAGTCGAACTTCGTAGATGAATTCTTTTGCTATAAACTTGTAACAACAATGTTTCTTTATAATAAATGACGAATAGTTCAGCTGTGTTGTAAGCTTGTGAAACTTGTGATGCCAGATATTTTTATATTTTTTTAATTATTATTTGTCTTACGTGTGTACTACGCACCTGATGGAAGCGTCATATTGTAGCCGATTCTGAAGGCTTTAATTTTAGTTTTAGTGCTGTCAAAACTAAATTTTCATAATTGTAAAATAGTTCATATGTGTCAGGAACAGAAGCGAAATTACTTTGGAAAATTTCAAGTTTTCACAGCACTAAAACTAAAATTAAACCCTTCAGTATCGGCTTTAATACCTAAGATAAAGGGCGGCGAGGCGTTAAAATCGGTAAAATCGATACATTTTGTAGTTGTTTACCTGCTTTATCAGATGATTATTACACACTATGTATATTTATAATATTTTATACACCGTATTTATAGTAAGTATTGATATACATTTTTATTTTATAATTAAACTTATATAATTCTTTGTATGTTCTTCTTCTTTGTGTACACGTGTATGATTACTTCGTTTATGTTACTTTTTCCTATTGTGATGGTTTTGCTGTCAGAAAACTCTGTTTAGATATAAGCTCGCCAATGTGCATCTTTTTTCACTGTAATTTTGTTTATGTTTATAATTCCGTGTGTGTATAATAAAGAATAATACAGTAGCGATTCTTCCATTCTTTAGTTATGCAAAGTTATCGGTCCGTTATCTTTATTATGGAATACCTGTGGAAGGTTCCTATTGTTCAGTTCATACCCAACATTAGCTAAACAAGTGAAGTAACGAGTAATCATAGAGTTATGCGTCGTCGTGCAAATGGACCCGCTTATAAGTTACATTAATATTATTGCAATCTGCTTAAAGAGACAGTACAAATGTAATTTCTTTTCCACGGGACCTGAGGACCTATTATGTATCTTTAGTTGACAACTGGACTGGGTGCATATCATCAAAAACATAGATATACTATCGAATTCCGATTGTGTAAGGATTACTCGCACTTGAAGTGCGTAAACAGTTCGTAAATAGTTACTAAAGGCAATTTTGAAAGTTCAGTTTTTATCTATGTTTTTGATGATAGACACACAGTCCAGTTGGCAACCAAAGATACAGAATAGAGGAGCAGTTTGCAATTATAACATAGAAGAGTTCTGCTTTTGACGGACCCACAGACAAACAGTCAGAGAGACACTGATAATTGATCAGGAAAGACATGGACTAGAGAGGCAAAGGTTAGAGAGAGATGGAGGTTCCTGGAAGAGGCTTATGTCAAGGACAATCTAGGAGAAGAAAGCTAATAAAATAAACAATATTATTGTTAAAATCTTTAACCTAGAAATAAGCTATAAATAAATAAATATTTAAATAATAGTAGATTATTAACCAAGGGCTGTATGACATCAATTGCATACGAGGTTTTTGGCGCCTGAGCGAAGCGAAGGCGCTAATTAACCCGAGTATGCAATTGATGCTTACGCCCGAGATTAATACTCTGCTTTACATATCGATTGTGAGGTAAGTAAACAACAAGACAGCAGGTTTCAATGAACATTTATTAAGAAGAAAAAAATGTGTATTTAATTAAAATTAATAGTAACATTATTACAATTTGTAAGAGATATGGTCACGTTCTTTTTAGGAATATTTATAGTTTGAGTATGAGTTTGTGATGATAAGACTTGAGTTTGAGTGACTTGAGGTTCTTGCATCGTAAATGGCGGCAGTTGACTGGTACTATTTTCTTCATTAAAAAATGGCTCAGATGATGTGCTTTGACGTGGTGATTTCAAGTTTATATTTTCTGTTATTTTAGAAGTAATTTTGCTTTTGTTTGCCACCGAATCTTCGATATAACCTTCGGCCACTTTCCTGGACTTCCAGCCGCCGTGCCTTTTTAACAGAGTGAGGTTGGCTCCCGAATCAGCCAATAGAGTCGCTGATGTTCTGCGAAAGCAATGCCCGGTGTATAACTCTACGTTACTCAGTTTTAAATATGTGGCTATTTGCTTTGGCATGCCTGTAAATTTGTTTTTTCCTATTACTTGTCTGTGGCATTTTCCTTTACTGTAATTAAGAAAAAAACGATTTGTATCCACGTTTTCAGGCCGAAGAGCTTGATATTTTTCAACATAATTTGCAAATTCTTCATGCACAACAAATGACCGGTCAATTTTAGTTTTCGTGTTAGGCAGTTTTATGAGTAGTAATTTGTTATGTTTTTCTACATTTTCTATTGTCAAGTTTGTCAATTCCACGGTTCTGCAGGCTCCCGATATCCCAAAAATTAGAACAACCTGTAAAAAAGACATAAGTTGTATTAAAGGCACCAAATTCGCATAGTATTTTTGTGAAATATTTTGGTAACTTATTAAAAAGGGCAAGTAAATACGTAGCTACCTTTATTGCTAAATAAATTTCATCCGGAGCTTCATTTAAGAATTTCTGTACTTCTTCTGCAGTAAATACCTTCGATTTCTTGCTTTTAAAGCCGTCAGACTGCCTTTTCAAGAAAGCAGTAAGTTTAGAAAAATCTTTCAAATTCACGTCATGTTTGTCATCATTGTAGATTTTAGTATGGAATAAAAGCACCATAAACTGGAAGGTTGTAGCCTCTTAGATAATTCATCAAAATATGATATAAAAACACTTTCAGAAAGAGATTTCACTTTTTTTTCTGACCGCCATTTCATAAATTCGTCGTATGCCTTTACATATCTTTCTTTCGAGTTCGGCGGTAATATATTTTCGACAACTGTTTTTGCCCTTTCTTTAATAAAATCGGGCGTTAGATCTATGTCTTCGTCACTAGACATGTTTAAAACTTTTGAAAAAGAACTCAAACAAGAAAATTAATTACTTTCGCGATGCTTTCGCGCCTACTAGTAGACTGCCTTTTTTTTTTTCACGCACGCAAGCGCGTCAAATCTTGCTGGCCAGTTTGATTTTTAAATCGATTCCATCTAACATACGATGTGGAAACAAATAGTTCCATATTTAAAATAAAATCTTTATAAAATCAATTGTCTAGATTCCGATTCGAGTAATTAATCGATACCGAGAAAAAAAATATTAACTTTTTAAAAATATTCTTCGTGCAGTATGAGTATGACAGTTCTTTTTTCAAATTCCAAAACCTATGCTGTAATGATAGTCATACACCCCGGCATTCAGGGGTGTAAGGGTGTACTTACAGAGCAAGAGATATGTAAATAAATAAAATACATCATATACAAAGTTCCCTATATGTTTTGCAATTTACAGAGGTTAGACTCAAACACCAAACCTTGTTATAATGTAAAGACCAGACTAATATCTATGCATATCCCCTTAATTTATGGACGAGACGAACTCTTTTCACACCATTGTGCTGTCATCAGGAAAATACGAGGAAACCTGTCGACGACAAATCAAGAGGAGTTTGATAGCTGAATAGATTGCGTTTAACTGATATGATAATTACTGGTCATACTCCGTACTCAGCTTGATTAGAATAACAGATATCGTCAGTGCATCGATTTACACGCAATGGAACTTGAAACCCTCTCAGATATGTTTTATCTGAGTTGAAACCGCAATGTTGGATTAAAAAGTGTAAAATTCTATGAACTGATGAGACCTGCGGGTCTACCACGTAATTCGGATTTTCATCAACATCAACTTGAGATTGAAATTTGACGTGCGTGCGACGATGCCCGCCTAACATGCCATCTCTTTTGCACGCACGTCAAATTTCAATCTCAAGTTGATGTTGATGAAAATCAGAATTACGCGGTAGACCCGCTGTCATTCTAATCAAGCTATAATGTACGGAGTATGGTAGCTTGTCTGAAATATGTACAGTGGAGACCGCATCAAGTAAGACACATTGGACTTTGTACCTATCTTATATTCTTCTCTGTAGGGGCTAATGTCGTACTGCAAGTGTATAGCTTGATGTGGTCTCCACTGTACTACCGTCTTTGTATGTTTGATTTTACATACAATAAGGTTGCGTTCCTAAACGCCGTGGGTTAAAGATAAAATTTAACTGGAACCCGTGCCACAACCACCCGAGTGAAAACGAACAGCTCCGAACAATTCTCAAAGTCGTCCATAAAAAACCTTGTCAGAAATGTAAAATTCACATTTGACAGTTAAATTTTAGGACCCTTAAATTCAGGGATAAATTTTCACTTCGACATATTTGTCATCAGTCATCACATTACGTACCATTTTTTGTGTACTGGGTTATAATTCTTCTTGGGAATTATTACTTGGGAATTCTTCGGATTAACTTGTAAAGCCATTTAATTATAGTAATACTGATAAACTGCCTTTACAAAGTGACAGTTCCGGAAAGATTAGTAAGTAGATTCCGTCTCAGTCTTATCTCTTTCACTTTTAAGGCGCTACGGAAAAAGAATCTACACTTTTAGAACTTACATATTTACTTCAGTGAAGAAGGTATTATTTTGATAAAATAGTATATTATTTTTGGAATCTTTTTCTAGGGAACGAAACAGAAACGCGTTTGGAGACATTCGACTCGATACAAATATTCATTGAAATTAGGTCTTTCTCTTACAGTTGGTAGAGCTGATGCCGGGCTCGACTGTGGAGGTACCAACATCTTACTTGGAGACCCCCTCGAAGTAATTCGGGGGAGAGTAAGAGGACAGCTCACAGGCAAAAAACCAGGAGGCCCACCATGCCTGGGACCGATGGATGGCGGTTTATCCATCCCTAATAGCCGGGCCTTATATGGAACAGACTGGTGACGGGCAGCGGCGTCACTGGTGCGAGGGTTCCGGCACCGCGCTCACCAACCCGCCTGCCCAGCGTGTGTGAGTATGGGCAATTCTTCCAGGATGACCGCCGGGAGTGGCAATGTCCTGGAAAGGCTAGAAACGAAATTTTGATAGCAACTTCAGTACACTTTATATTTAAAAAAAAAACGACTTTTTGCTACTTTTCCACGAATCCGTACCTCTCGCACTGAGGATTTTTTCGTAAATGGAGTAAAAGGGACGCTAAAACTTTTACATATCGCCTTAAGAATCAAACTTGAAATTTACTCAGGCATGTTGGAACGCTATCTAAAGGTGAAAGGTGAACCAAGAAGATATATTATGGACCAACTGAAAGCGAAGATTTCCCCTTCGTAACAAGTACTGAAGGCTCAATTGAATGTGGAAGAGAAAGAGGTAGGTGTATGAAGATAGTAGACCAAGGAGATTTATGTAGTCTCTACCTGAACCTCTGGGAGAAAGGTGTGAATAAAATATTATGAAGATGATATGTAAGTAGGGTTGCCAACTGAGTGCATCCGAAATCCGGGAGGATTAACAATTAAAGCGAATATTAAAAATAATGAGGTCAAATTTTTTGAACACTGCGAGTATGTTGCAACCTTTTATTGGAGACGACAAAATCACAATTTTTACAGGTGCATTTTCAGATTTCGGTATATTGTATTTGATTTTTTATTTTAGATATTCTTTATTCAGTCGATTACGACTTTTTGACCAAAGTTCATTTACTACACGCACTGAGAACACGCTCAGCAGAGTAATTTGCGACAGGAATTAACTTATTTATTTGCGAGAATATCATTTTCAAAAAAATAACCCTACTGCCCTCTTTAAACAAGGGAGATTTCAGTTGCATTCAACGAGCCAGAAGATAAATTTGGAGCCGTTTCCTGGGAGAGTTGGCAACCCTATATGTGAGTAAAATAATTATACTCAAACTGTCCTGCGCCTCCCGCAAACAGCCGGAATCCTAGAACTTCAAGAGAGCCACAAATGGGAGGAGTTCCCGGAATAATTTCGTTACCATATTTCTTTCCCTTTTCTACACATTGTTGTGTGTTAGAGTATCTGGTTGTTTAAACTAAGTTTATATAATTATATACATGATTTACTTAACTTATATAATATTTATTAGTAGTTTAACTATATTATTTACTTTATTTTATTTATTATCTATATGTTTAAATATTGAGCCATGTTTGTTTGTAATTAAATTAATTTAGTTTGTGTACCTTCTCATGTAAAATTGTTTAGTTCCCTCGAAACGGAAATACTGTTCCCATAAAGACAATTATATTAGTTTGGGGTTCAAAGTCAACCTTATTATTTTGTAAACTCTTTTTTTTTGTACAATAAAGACTTTGTATTTGTATTTAATTGTTTTCTTTATATTATCTGATAATTTCTCTATCAAAATGTATTATCGTCAATTTTGTGTTGCCCAAATCTTTTTATTATGTTACTACTAGCGGAAACTTTTAATTGGCCTTATTTAAATTACTCTATTGATATTGTTAGTTACCTTGCGCTGTAAGTTTCCCTTGAAAATAAATAAATAAATATAATAATGCACTGTTTGTTTTTAAAGCAACTGTAATTGAGAATTATTTCGTTGTTTATGTAAGTAACGCAGAATTCATTGTTGTTGACCATATTTAATTTAATTTATCTAAAACCCTTATTATCGCAAGTAATCGCAACCTTATTCGTATACAATAATATGTTACCCTCCAGAACCGATTTTAGGGTTTTTCAGAAATTCTTCAGCGCTGAAGTTAGCCAGGTTAGGTTAGAAGGTTAGAGTGGCGCAACCGCCATGCATAACCATCGTGGTTATTTTTTATGACAACCCACACACAACCACTTTGGCCTAGGTCTATCCTTAAATCGGGTTTGACCGGTAACATGAACAATTCATTGGTAGAACACGGTAACGGGAAAGTGTACATGTACATACATCACAAGCAATCGATAAAAGAGAAATTAAGTACCATGCTCGTAGTACAATTTATTTAGACTGTATGGATGGCATATTCTAATAGGTCATTGCCTATAAATTGCCGAAATTTTCTTTCAGATTCATGAGTTCATAATTTCTGTAATTCAATAGCTATTTCCATTGTTAATGTTTTGTTTAAAAGTTGATTTCAAGGTTTCACATCTACGTACTAAATTTTTTTTTATTGTCAGCTTGAAAACTTAAATTTAATTTTCAAAAACAGTTCATCCTAAATGCCATCCGTTTCCATGATAAGATTCGTAATAATTTTTTACAGCACGCTTTACAAAAATTCAATTAATGTTGCTGTTAGCTTAATGTTGTCTCATTCATACACATAAGAAACTATATAATTTGGATTTTTGTCATTCCTAAAAAAATGCAAAAATGTAAGAACTGAAAAATAAGTTTAAATTCTCCATAGAAAACGGTATTTTCATATGTATTCGATGGTTTTGCGCTGACCCGTTTACATAATCGTACTTTTATAGATTATGAAATAGTTAGGCTAGATAGAGACACCTGCTACGCTACCACAGATCAATGCGGCGGAGAAGGCATAGTTCATAGGTACAAACGGAATAAATATATGTAGGTATACTGCATGCGCTTCTCTAATTAAAATCAGCGAAATAATTGCCATGGTACATGCTGAAAACCAGCGCTGTTTGTAATTTTTTCCATTTTACAGACAGCATTTGCTGAGCATGCATCCATTTGCCAGAACTGTATATATGTAGTATGTATATTAAATTATGTTATTGTAAAATTTTATTATAAAATGTTCTTAGTTTAGTTTAAGTTTACCTTTTTTGTTTACCATTTAATGTGTTTTGGACATAAATTTCTTATTCTTCCTTTCTTTTAAAATGATTTGTAAATTATACATCTTTTTACGGATATGTCTACATATTTTACATGTACACTGATTTAATTTCCATAGAAAAATATTTTTTCTCATATTTTATATTTAAATCAGCGTTCTTATACAATATATATTTGGGAACCTAGATATTCTGTAATCCAATCGGAATTAAATACAAACGTATCGTTTACAAATGATTTTGGTATTCCATTTATATGCACTATTCATCCTCGCTGGCCTCTTAATTTGTGCTGTGTAAGCTACGATTTTTTAAATGACATAATGAAAAAAATATACTTCTGTGCGTAACTATTCAGAACTATTTTGCAATGAAGAAAATTTAGTTGTGACAGCAATAAAACTAAAATTAAAGCCTTCAGAATCGGCTATAATATCGACAGTTTTATTAAAAACGATTTAGCTATATTCATCTTTCAAATAGAACTTACCAACAAAACTTGTCTCCCAAAGGGGTAGGCAGAGACTACAGATTTCTATCTGCTACGGTCCTGACACACCTCTTTGGCCTCTTCCACATCCAGCAATCTAGTCGTACAAGCTCTTCTATTCCGATACTTTTGACATTGCCCTTCTTCAGTATGTCGCCAATTTGGTCAGCATACAAAATATAAAACTGATTATAGGTATTAATTAATTTTGTTTGTAACACACTCAGAACATGGAAGAAAATAAAACGACAAAAAGTGCATGAAAAAAAAATGAATATTCATTATGTTTGTGTAAAAATTGTTTGCAAAGACAGTGGCGTATTTACCTTAGGGCCAAAAGGGCCATTTCCCTTTTGCGGCAGGCTGCGAGGGGCGGCGGAAGCTGCACTTCGCGCTCAGCTTTGGGCGCCTTTCTTTATCAATCGTTAGGTACCTATCTGGTTTATTCGTACAAAGTACCAGTATAAGGTCAAAAAGCAATATAAATCTTTTAATTTATATCGCTTTTTGACTTTGTACTCGCATTAAAAAAAACTGTTGATCGGAAAATATGTAAATATTAAATAAAATGGTGTTTATTTGTTTGTAAGGTATTTTTAGTTTTTTTTATTCATTTTCATCACAGCCCACATCAACACACTGCTGGATTTCATTTTATAATTAAAATATTTTTGCTTTTTTCTCTTTAATTTATGGGGCGACAAACCTTAAAGGCCCAGGGCGCCAAATCTTAAAATACGCCACTGCGTAGAGGTTAAACATAAACTTCACTGTAAAGATGAAACAGGCTTTCAAACTACCTATAAATGTTGTAGTACCGTAACAAATACTAACAAATACCGTGAATACTTATTGAAAGATGTTTGATGCTTTGACTAAAGAAACTTGGAAAACTAAATAGTCAGTGGTGTAGATTCGGTGTAGCACATCGTAACTTATTTGATAGGACTAAACTTAATTTAAGGCGTATGACCACGCTAAACTAGCAACTCGATGTGTTTCGATACAAATATCAACGGAAACGACACTGAAATAATGTTCATTTCAGCGTGCCTTGAAAAGTGGCTGTTACGACAACCACTGCGTCTCCGGCTAGCGCAAAATAGGAGAAAATAATACTTTTCACATGGACGCCATGAACGAAAAAAAAATTTTGTACTTAAATTTTTTACGTCTAAAAATTTTCTATAATTTGGTGAAATAATGATTAAAATCGCTTTATGCGTTTGGAAGGAGTAGAATTCTTGTGTTAATCATGTGAAACTTTCGATTGACTTTCGATTTTTTTTGTCAAAACTTACAATACAATAACAGTTTAAGAAACTTAAAATTTATTTTTGACTCTATATTGCCTATCATATATTTTTATGAAAGTTTTTGGACCACCCGTGTGGGAAGAGTAGGCCTTCAAATACAGGTCCAAATTGCAGTTGGCGTATCCATTCGCCTTAAGAGTTCTGTTCTTATCTTTCGGTAAAGAAAGAAAAAGACAGGACGCTTAAAATAAGGTTAGTCCCGTCAAATAAGTTAAGATGTGCTACACCAAATTGACACAATTATAGACAACTTGCGATGAAGCCATTTTCACCTGTCTTCACTTAGGTATTCTAGGAATTGCACAATTTATAAAGGCTAGTTCAGCGTCGGACTGGTTCTAAAGGGACCAGGTGGCATTATGATTTTTTTTCGAAATTCCCAGGCTACCTTTCAATCGGCCGGGGTCTTAACGTTTTTTTAAATATGTAAAATGACGAGCTTAGACAAATTGTTATTACCTGTATTTATATTAATACAAAAAAATTGCTGAAAAATACGCTTTGTCTATTGGGACAAATTATGAAATAGATAGTTTTGCAGAATCGTTAGACGAAGACAATTAACTTTTTTTCGAGTAGTATTAGTATGTAAGCGTGGGGGGGCCCGCGCAGGTTAGGGCCCGAGTGGCTAACGCCACCGACTCTATGGCCAGTCTGACACTGGACTAGTTCATATTTGTTTATGGATACCATAATAATAATGGTTAGCCTACAATATTGCAGACATGCTAAGCAAATATTCACAAGCTCTATATAATATACAATACATGAATACATGTGGATTATACAAATTCCGCAACGTTGAAAAGGCATAACATACTCAACTCATTCATGATGCCAGCCATGTTACATTCTAATCTAACCACAACAAAGAACATACATTAGTGTCCAACTTTAAGTTGCTTTGGAAAGTACACAAAGGAATTGTTCCCTTCGGTGTCCATAAAGCCGGACTAAGTTGTACTTACATCATTGTTTATACTAAAATGTTCTGTTTTATTTACTACAGACCGAAGTAAAGCCATGTCGTAAACAGATAAATTGCTTTACGGAAAATTTACTTCGCTAAGAGAACTTCTTTTCAAAATCGCCGCCTTGGGTCAGAGTCAAGAGGCCAACCGCACACACACAATATTATTGGTGTAAGTGGCGATAGTATAGTATATTACGATACGAGAGCAATCACACGAGTCGAGAAAAAGTTTCTCGCACGAGTTTCGTATAATTTTTTATAGCACAAGTGCGGAAAATGCCGACTTTACGCACGCGCGCGTGCGTAAAGCGGTCATTTTACGCACAGTGTGCTATAAACAATATTATTGAGTTTATACTTTATTTGCCCAGCACTCAGGGCTAAATGTAGATTCCTGTTAGTGAAAGAATTTTCAGAATAAGATTAGAAGTTCCGGAGATTACGTTCTACATCCAAACTCACAAACACTTCCTCTTTATAACACTGGTGTAGATTTAGGTAGGTTTTGGTGTCCAAAACCTAATATAAATTAAATAAAACGATATTTAAAACTTTTCGATTTAATTCGCGTAGATTAAATTATGTTGTGACTGTGATCTGTTTGCCGATGGTTGGCAGAAAATATTGTCAGAGTGTTTATGTTTTTGTGAGAGGGACTGTTTCTGACTTTATGTGTTATTCTTATTTATTTTAGTTGATTGTACCGTTTTGTGTTTGTGTTACTATCTTTAATTATTGCAATTGGTTTGTCCGTTTTAATTAAAGTAAATAAATAAATAAATGTTAAGGTGTATTAATTTGAAAACCATTTAGAGATTTAGGTTTAATAAGCCGTATTTTAGAACTGGTGGTCTAAAAAACCTCATGGTGATGAATATTTTTACGAAAAAGCTGCAACTTCCATTTGCCTTCGTGTGACTTCACTTGAGAAATGGCTGTTTAGAAATGTGTTCTTTGCTATCAAGATAAATTTATAATTTGACAGATGAATAGACAGACCACTTTTTTATAAGCAATCACACATCACAATCAGTATAATGTCTAAAATTCTCAAGTGACGTCATATCCGACAAAAAAATAATGGTTAATTCACATAATATATACCAAAATAATGAAAACTATGTCCTAGAATGACATAAATTCTCTGAAAGAAAAAACTTTTAGAAATTAAGCTATAGGAATTGGATGCATGGAAATGCAAGTGATTGTGTACTGTCGCAGGTAAATAGTAAAATTCGTCAGTTTCCAAACGGCGTCGTCAGTTTCTCGCTCGCTGTTTTGTAATTTTCAATATTAACAGTATTACTCTGCTAATTTCAAAGATTCGAAATATTGTCGTGTTAGTTCCTAACACTGACAGCATGATAGTTAATATTATAATAGATAGAGGTAGGTACATACAATTAATCAATTGTTTCACACGCGCAAGTGAAACGGCACTAGAACCTGTTTCACTGCACCAAGTTTACGAACACAGCCATGAAGTGTATGTAGCCGATTCTCCAAATGATAAAGCATAAAGGAAAACATTGAAAGAAATCCACCTTGAAGTATGACATCATCAACAACAAATAGAAGGTCTCATTGTGTGGATCACTGGACAACTCAATTACAATTATTATGTTAATTGGTAAATTAATCTCTATCAAATCAAGTGATGATTATTTCTGGTTGCTTTAAAGGAAGCTTGTCATGTTTCTTAAATAGGCAAATCTATTTAAACTATATTATTTGTCAATATTATATCCTCGATATAGGCATCATCTATCTGTATCTAGCTTGTAACCAGTGAACCACATAGCACGTTTGCAATGGCATAGCTACGCCACTGCATGACATGTTAGGCCTGCCGGACTGTTAAAATTCGAAACGAACCAATATATTTTAGAAGAGAAAATGTGGGAAAAAATATTTTTAAAACATTAAACGAAATTTTGCATGAAACAGTGTTTTATATATCGTTTCGGGGAATTTTCGGGGAATGCGTCAATGGGAAGCGGGGAATTTCGGGGGATTTAACCCCTTTATAAGGCACATATAAATTCAGATTAAGCACCTCATTTTGCATCAATCAGAACTGAACTCTACCTCTACAAAGTTTTCTTTTAGTTCGAAATAAGCGTGCTCTGAGCCGTGGCTGTTACGACCACCAATAAACACGCGCTCACGAAAAACTGAGTTTTTATTTAATAATTCGGCTTCTAGATGAAATTATAATTTCACCGACCGACGAGGTTTTTGTTCACTTATTTTTAATTTCAAGGCTGTATAATTTAAAAAAGGCCCTTTAACATTCGAAAAACATGAAATTGAGCTAGGTAACTTCGTAATTTTTTCTATCGAGCGTACTTAAAAATTTTTGCGTTTTTTCTATGAACCTATCAGCCCCCTATAGTCTACTATCTATATTATTTTTATTAAACCGACTGACCAAGTTGCACAAATGTGAAATTGTTACTAGGCCAAATTCTTTAATAGGATCATATTCAGCTTAGCAAACGGCTGGTTACGCTAAAACAAAATTAGGAGATCTTTTCGTCATCGTCATCGTCATCGTCTTGAAAACATACAATTTTATTATAGTAAAATAAGAAAGACATTAAATATTAGTAGATTTTTTGTCTATTAAAAACATGTAGGTAAATCACAATAAATATGAGCCAATATGTAACTTGGGTCATATAAATAGTTTAACTAATTTAATGGTCAGGAACACATTCAACCAACCACAACATTGCTTGTTGGATGTAATATAATACTTAAGATTGTACATAGCTATTATTGTAGATACACATAGCGTAATGTTTCACTTCTGGTTTAGATGTATTAGGTACCTTATTTTCATTTTTTAACCAGCTGACTTCCAGAAACTACTTTTTTTGCGGACCTCAACTTGGTCTTTAATAAAAATGACTACAAACTGACCTAGTTATAACCAACTTGACTAATTTAAAATATTTTATAGCACGCCGTGCGTAAAATGACCACTTTACGCACGCTGCGCGTGCGCGAAGTCGGCATTTTCCGCACTTGTACTATAAAAAATTATACGAAACTCGTGCGAGAAACTTTTTCTCGACTCGTGTGATTGCAGCACTCGCCTTCGGCTCGTGCCGCAAACTCACACTCGTCAGAAAACGTTTCATCGCTCTCGTATCGTAATGTACTATTGTAAAACATTATTGAAGAAATATATACAATTTCCATTTTTTAAAAGAATACTCTGGCCTTACAAAATATGATAGCTACAGAACCATATCTATGTACAGAACAGAGGTATGCTGACACTTGAAAATTCAAGTTTGGCAAAGTTGAAACGGTCTTTTCACATAAAACAAGATATTGGCAGAACCAATGTGTGGATACACATTTAAGGAAGCCAGATAAAACATTTTTATTGATTGTGAGACATGCTTGGCCTTGACTTACACAGACACCGAAATGGGGCAAGTAATCATATAAAATAATGCTGCAGAGAAAACCTTCTTCCAAGTGTTCCCAAACACAATTCTGCTGCCTATGGGAAATTCTTTACGATCAAGGCTGTTCATCTTTGGAATGAGTTACCCACTGTGATCCGTATGTCACCTTCTCTGGAGAATGGAGATATTTAAGGGAAATACAAGATCTCATTATGAAGGTTCCTTAGGATGGTAGTCTCGTCATTTTATCACTCAATTTATTTATATTATTCATCATATTTACTTATAAATTTATATTTATTTATTATTTTCACATATTAATAGGAAGCTAGTACAATATAAAAGTAGTAAGACGGTTTGTTATGTATATCCACTTTATTGGATAATGTTTTCTTTATCAAACATTTATATAAGGTAATTTATTTATCCCACTTGTACATTTCATAAATAATCATTTCTTCACCACCTAAAGGTTTGCTGGAAGAAGTTATGTTTAGTATTAAGCCTGCCTTTGTACAGTATTGTTCTCGGCTCGGTAGGTGATCACTGGACCTTGTTCCTGGTCCCTGCCCGGGTCTCCGGTATGGGTTCGGGTGGTTGATTGGATTTCACCTTGTATAACTATAGATTTTAACTATCATTTTAATTGTATATAATATTGCTACATAAATTAAATATACCTTTAATTTAGTTCATAAATGTACTTATTATTTTATTCCATATATTTTTATAAGATTAAATTTGACTTGTAAAAAGAGTATTTATGTATACATACCTACTTTACAAAATAAACAATTTGAATTTGAATTTTGAATTTGTGTACTCTTAACTTTGTATTCTTTATTTTTATTTTGTGTGCATTCAATAAAGTATCCATTCTTCATTCATTCAAATAAAACATGAGCCAGCATCCTACCTACTACATGCTTCATTAACTTAAAAAATGGGAAAAAACTTTCAGAAAAAAAAAATCTGAAATCTGTCAGTGCAGACGCGAACCGGTAGATTAGGTTAGAAGGTTAGGTATGGCGAGTCACAGAAAGTAGTGGAGCCTCAAAACCTTACACAACACTTCAATACTATAAAAAATTGGGGTCAGAGTGTAGTTAAGGGGGCACAATACCAGACTACCCAACCACCACACTTAGGCCAATAGCAAATACTTTAAAGAGGTGATTATTGGTTGGCGCATTGGCCTAATTGTGATGATGGATGGTCTGGTCAGAGCCGCATTATAGGATGTGGAGGCCCCTGGGCAACAACGAAGTAGAGGCACCTTCTTTGATTCAAGATCGATCATATATCCGCTGTTTCCATAAGTGCTCATATGTATTACTATAACAAAAAACAAAACTAAAAATACACACAATAACATTATCTTATTGTTGAATAACAAGCTTTCCAAATGTTTATACTTGGCACGCCAGTATAGTTCGCCATTTTGAAGCTTCGCATACAGTCCAATAAAATCAATATTTTTAATTTATTCGCGGAGCCACTATTGTTGGGGCCCCTCTCTTGTGGAGACCCCGGGGCTGTAGCCCCGGTTGCCCTCCCCTAAATCCGGCCCTGGGTCTGGTAATATAGGTATTACCAGGGAATAACACTCCTCTAACTCTAATTCCAGTTGTAAGGCGCATAGTGGTGTGTAACGGGATTTTACCTCAATTGTATACTCAAAACCCATGTACTAAGACACAATAACAATTTATAATATAACATTTGTACAGGTGTTGTACTCTACAAGGTCAGGTGTTCCCTCAATAACACAAAACAAGGTGTGTGTGTGTGTGCTGCTTTCCGAACTGAAATACATGTAATAAATTGAAGTTCATCTTATAGTGGACTGGTCAGGGTATTATTAATTGTGACTTCATTCTCTTCATTAGGTCACTTTTGAAGATGTAATAGTGGTGTTTCTTAGAAGCAAAATACTATGAACTTTTGGAATTTCTCCTGCACGAATGGTAGTATTCTACCCCTGAAGAATTAAAAAGCAAACGAGTAATGAACCGGTAAAGCGGCACTTACCTCAAATGCAAATTCTCTATAAATTTGTCTGTAGTCAGATTGTCCAATAAGACAAAGTCGGACACGCCGACTTCTGGCTGAGTCGCCATCGTTCTTAGGCACTTTTTCTATTCACAGTAAGTTCATAAAAAATGTTCACACAATATTTATCACGACTTTATATTGTCAACAAACCGTTATGAAAATAAACGTGAAACACGACCTCTTACAACCATGATTTCTTTTCAACTGTCAATCAGTCAAATATTTCAAATTTCTATGTTGGCAGTACTGTTTGGCTTCCATACACTGAATTTCCGGTTTTAGTGTTGCTAGCCGCAAATGTCAGACCTACCTCCAGCCGTACATCCAACACGCCCGATCAATTCAACCAAAGTAACAGTGTAAGGGATTTCAATTAATCTGTGAATTTTGCGCATTCTGACAATCCCGAACAAACTCATGCCGCCGCCATTTTCCTTAGTGTATCAAATGTCATAATAATTTTGTTAAAATAATTATTTCTTTCAGTTATTATGTTATTTTCCGTGTTTTTACACAACTATTGCGTTATTTAAGTGCATCAACATCTTTCCTGTACTTCACCAGTTTCATCAAACTTTTCTATTAGTGGTTTTAGTTGTGTCGTCATTTCAAGGATCCTTGAGGTTTGCGAAGAATAGCGAGGATCTTCATCATAAAAGGTGGCTATATGCCTATATAACTCCCCCGCCCACAATGTTGAAGTAGGTATCATAACTTTACGGCGTGATATTTATTTAGACATTTTCCTTCTTAGGCAGGAATATCAACATGGAATGAATGCAGTGTGATTGAAGTTGGATGGCATTATTTTGGTGGCACAATGAGTGATTCGCCTGAAGTGGAGTGGCCACCAGCCTACAGCCCTGGTCCACTGCGGCACAACCCTCTGGGGCCAATCCCTAGGTTTCTGTATGAAGATGTACAGCCACCTGTCTTGCTCCAAGAAAATAACAATAAGGAGGCAGATCAAAAAGAAAATGCTAATAAAGTTATACATGCGAAGCCTGCATACAGGTAATTGAATCTTATTTATACACAGCTTTCTTATGTTTATCCTAACAATTATCTTACCAATTGTGAGCATATCAATCACAACCACAAACTGAAAATTAGATATGTACTTTGATTTTATCCCAAAACTCAATAAAAGAAGATAATTTTTAGTCAGTGTCCTTAGTTAGCTTTCCCTTTAAGCATTGGAGTCGAGCAACTGCAATTAATGGTCAAATGATACATAATACATGTTAAATACAGCATTAAAAAAACACTTTTTTCATAAGATGCAAGTAGAATTTGCTGGTTGATGTCAAGCTGATTCCAAAACAAAAACAAAAATCTTAATTTTGTATGAGCAATAGTAATTCTGGGGCCTTATCATCTAACTTTAATATCTATAGCTTTAAAAATTTCACGATTGGCTATGACAAATGTCGCACAAAATTTTAGCCAGTCACAATACAAAAAGTAAGTCAAAGCGAAAGCCATAGATGCTGAATTTAATCAATAAGATTAGTCTTATTGATTAACTTCAGCATCTATGGCTTTCGCTGGAAAAGAGAAAAAAATAGGTCTGCACAAATCAAGTGTTCAATATATTAATCAGTAAATTTATTTGATTTCTTCCAAAAATGTCAACCAAAAATTGTTCTCCAAAAGTCAAAATGGAGTCCAAACTTGTCGAAAACACTTTTTCTCAAACACTAATTGTGTAGTAGTCATACTTGAGAATTCTCAACATTACATACCACTGACACTCCGTGAGAAACCTAAATATAATAATAGCTAGCTAAAATATAGCTACAAAGTGTGTATCGACTGAAGTCAAACTTGCTCAACTTGTACAAAAAAGCAGCAGGACATAAATTGAGATGCGAGATGAGAACAAGAAGTATCCACTTCAAAAAAAATTCTTCATTTCCACTGTTTTTAATGGAATTCTCAAGTGTTAACTTTTATCAATTATTTTCAGTTATGCCAGCATGATAAGATTAGCAATCAGCAGTTCACCAAGTGGTAAAATGACACTGAATGAGATCTATAACTACATATGTAATGCCTTCCCATATTACAAAGATGCTGGAAAAGGATGGATGGTGAGATATGGATAGTTTTTTAATGTTTAATCTTTTTTCATCAGAACCAAGCAGTAAATGAAACATTGCATATTTCAGCTTCCTTGTGTCACATTGCTTTGTATGGTAGATGATTTTTGTTTTATCATGGTCCTGCTAAGTCTAGTCACCTCTGTTTTTGCGATGTTATCTGCCCATCTGTATCATGGGGAGGTGATTCCATGGTAACAGTTGGAACGAGACTTCAATCTTGAACATAAAATGTAATGTATGACAGATATAATTTTTTATTCAAGATTGTAATCATCATCTCCAGAAACACTGATGCATTCTCCTTTTTTGGCAATATAATATATTTTTTTTGTTTTATACATCGACTGATGACCGGCCCCCATACCGTAGGCCGAATTATATTGAGTAAAATATATTTTATTTTTATACTATCAATAAGTAAACCAAAGAAATAAAAAAGCACAATATATATTTATAAACATGTTTTATTCATTGAGTATATGTAGACAATTCAGATAAAATATTTTAGCTTGAACATTTGTATTATCCTGTATTAGAATAAATAAGTCTCTTGTGTTTCGGCATTACAACTTTACAATTCAACATATGAAAAGAGTTTATGAGACTTGTATTTTGTTGATTTATTACAATATCTGGATGGGTTCTGTACTTTTGTATCAAACTAAGTTAGCGTTCCTAAACGTCAGGGTGAATGTAAAAATAACTGTTACCCGTTCCACGAGTGAAAACGAATGGTTCATAAACTTTGTCAGAAATGTAAAATACACTTTGACAGTTTAAATTTCACATTTACCCAGGCGTTTACGAATGCTACCTACGTTTTTTCATTTTGACTAATCCTAACAGAGTTGACACATTTTTGTGCTTGATGAATAAATACACTTGCACTTGTTTCATAGTTTATAAGCTTATTTAACCAGACCAGTTTCGGTTTTACACCATCATCCGTGCAACTGAATAACATCCAATCAGTCTAACTAAACCCTTGATGATGGTGTAAAACCGAAACCGGTCGGGTTAAATAAGCTTATAAACTGAAACGAGTGCAAGTGTATTTATTCACCATGTCCTTATACAAGTTTCACCAAGTGCCGACAATCGCAAGTATTAATCATACATTTGTGCTTATATTTTCCTGCTGGAGTATGGTATAAGTAATTCTATTTTTTTTCTTATAATTCGTTTAATATAATCACAGACTCTCCACGCCTTTAAGTAGTGATGTGATAATGCTTTTTAAACTTTTAACAAAACACGGGGGTTTTCTGGGGCAGAAAATTACTAAATACAGTGCATTTATGTACTGAATACGTGTTACGTGCATGTACGGACTTCGGCACCTCCATACTACCGAAGAGTATAGTGCGCGCCAATCTTTTAGTCGCCTCTGAATGAGCTACGAGTGCAAGCTTGCGCAGATACAGTCAAGGAAATAATAACATCAACGGTTGATTATTAAATGTTGACTATAAGTGGGAAGGTGTACTTGTTGTACCTACTTATTTAATTATTTATTTATTATTTTACTGCAATCGAACTATATAAATAAAATGCATTAATATAAACACCATTTTCCTATATTGTCGCCTTAAAACGCTATAACGTCCGCGAGGAAAAAGAACAAGGATAAACTTTAACAAACTAAATCAACAAAACAACAAATAAAGGCAACAAAAACAATAAACTATAACAAACAGATTCAACGATAAACTTAACGAATCATAGAATTTTTTCCTCGTAGGTACTTTTCATGCAACGCGCGCGTGTGTAGTGTACGGACGTAGCACTAACACTAACGCATAGTGTTGACACCTGCTGAACGGCGAGCGGGGTGTGTGGTGCGGCACGTAGGCGGGTGTGCTCCGCGCCCTCGCTCCTGTAACGTCCCCCTGACACCGTAAAACGGCTAATGCGTCGATTCTTGGGGCTAGCTTCAGAGGCGACTAAAAGATTGGCGCGCAGTGTAAGGCTCGCCGTGGCTATGATGCCATTGAGGTCAATTTTGGTTGATTCTATCACTGCATAATTAATTAACCAAGAATATCTCCTCATTCCAGAACTCGATACGACATAACCTTTCCCTAAACAAATGCTTCATGAAAGTGGCGAGAAGCAAAGACGACCCTGGTAAAGGCTCGTACTGGGCGATGGACACGAGTCACAAGATGGCTGAAGTCACCTCCAGACGGAGAAGAAGCCTTAGGGTAAGTATGCTATTAACTTATTAAAATTATCTAATAGAATATAAAAATATTGCCGTTTTTAGTAGTTGTTTTAGATTTGTAAGTATACCAAACCTTGTTTTTTTCGTTCACTGCCAGAGTCGGTATCTACATAACAGTTTTTTGACGTTTCATTTCACAACGACATTGAGGGAATGAAATAGTATTAAAATGGTCTCTATCGCTTGTCACTAAAAGTCAGGGCAAGGTCGTTCTTTTGGTAGCATTTCGTGGCTCATGCAAATATGGCTCTAACACAAGGTAATAAGAGTTACCCGAATAAAACGTCAAAAAATTACTACGTAGGGCGTTCAATAAAATGTGAGAATGAGTATGTTGCCGGTAATTTTAAATGTAACTTTATTTTTCGATATAGTCGCCTTTTAGCATAAAATTAATTTTAATACACTTGGAATATCTTTTTTCTAAGCTTAAACTCCTTTTTTAAAAAACATCCTGAACACCTCAAAATGCCTGTACTGCAGCGATTACTGCTTCATCATTTTCGAATTTCTGTCCTCTCAGATACTCATTCAACTTTGGAAATAGATAGAAATTACTAGGGGCAAGGTCGGGTGAATATGGAAGATGCTCAAGTATTTCGAAGCCAGCATCTCGAATTGCAGCAATAGCAACAGCAAACCTGTGAGGCGGGGCATTATCTTGATGGAATAAAACAATTTTTGCTAGTTTGCCTTGCCGTTTCTCGCGAATATCGTTACGCAATTTTTTATTTGTTCTGCAAATAAAGAGGCCGTAACAGTAGCTCCATGGTCGAGACATTCTATAATGACCATCCCTTTACTTTCCCAGAAAAAAGAGCCCATGATCTTCCCGGTGGAACGACTCGCCTTAAATTTATTACGGGTTGGAGATGATGGTCTTTTCCAAGTCATAGTCTGTAATTTTGTTTTTTGGATCTTAATGTTGACGCCACGTTTCATCCATGGTTGTAAATCGAGCCAAAAAACGATTAGGAATTTCTAATAACAGTTCCAAAGAACCTCGAGAAATGTTCAGCCTGGTTTGTTTTTGTGCATCGATAAGCTTTCTGCGATATTTTTTGCATCCCCAAGCGTTCGTGTAAAATGCTGTGTACACTACCAGTAGACATCTTTGTTTCTTCGGCTATAAAACGTACGATGTGACACGACGATCTGCTAAAACATTTTTGTCGAATTTTTAAACCATTTTTTCGGTCACTACCGTTGTGGGGCGACACGGGCGAGGGTCATTTTTGGTGGATGTTCTTCCACGTTTAAATTCGGCGCACCAACGTGCAACTGTATAGTGCGCGCCAATCTTTTAGTCTCCTCTGATTGAGTTACGAGTGCAAGCTTGCGCAGGTACAGTCAAGGAAACAATAATATCAACGGTTGATTATTAAATGTTTACTGTAAGTGGGAAGGTGTACTTGTTGTACCTACCTATTTAATATATATTTATTATTTTAGTGCAATCTTAACTGTTTAAATAAAACAAATTAATATAAACACCATTTTCCTACATTGTCGCCTTAAAACGCTATGACGACCGCGAGGCTTAACAACAACAATAAACTTTAACAAAACAACAAATAAAGGCAACACAAACAGATTCAACGATTAACTTAACGAATCATAGAATTTTTTTCCACGAACGTACTTTTCATGCAACGCGCGCGTTTGTAGTGTACGGACGTAGCACTAACACTAACGCATAGTGTTGACACCTGCTAAATGGCGAGCGGGGGGTGTGGTGCGGCACGCAGGCGGGTGTGCTCCGCGCCCTCGCTCCTGTAACGTCCCCCTGACACCGTAAAACGGCTAATGCGTCGATTCTTGGGGCTATCTTCAGAGGCGACTAAAAGATTGGCGCGCACTGTAGAATACGGTGCAACATTTGCTCCTAAAGTATTCTATAAGTCTTTATTAACTCGTTCCGTAGTGAAATTATTCAAGCACAGATGCTTAATAACAGCTCGCAATTAAATTTTTTCGATTTTCGGCAACACGCTACGACAGACTGCAAACAAAAGACTTCCATTAAAAAAAAACAAAAAATATCTGATTATTAAATTCTTAAAAATCTAATCAATATTGCAGCTTTACCAGCCAGTTTTCGGGTTCCAAAGAGTTTTTACCTCATTATCACTTTATAATGAACGCCCCTCGTAGTATAATGTAAGGCTCGTTTTCCTGTCTTGTTGGTTTACGTCCGCGTGCGGATCTGGTACGCATGCGGGTGATAGCACGTTCCTGGCCACGCGCGTACGGTCCGCGTAATAGGAAAAACATGTATGATATGATAGGAAGCGTGCGGCCCGCACGCGGACCAAATCTGCACGCGAACGTAAATCCGCATGACAGGAAAATGACCCTAAGTTGTATTCATATAAATGACTCGGATCGCTTATTATTTATTTTGACCAAACATGTCGAATGTTTCGATTTTTATCCGAAATCATCTCAAGCGAGCGAGTATTTATCGTCTGCAACAACGCACACTCCACTAGCCGGCCATAAAATAGCTCATATGTTCCACCGCTGTGGTCAGGTTCGAACGTCTCAACGAACAATCCGTAGGTCGCGAGTTCAAATGGCGTACGGGCACATCTGTGTTCAGCCTGCGTGCTCCGGAAGGCAGTCGAAGCTATCTTCGTCTTCTCGTGTCGCTGGTTAAACGCTATAGAAATCCATTGCAGTAGGTGGCCAGTTCGACTGCATTTGCCTTAGCCTTCCAAAGGTCGTCCCACATGCAGGAGTTCGGGCAAGCAGGGCATGAGAGCAGATGGGTCTGAGCGGCAACTCCACAATTGCACTGTGTGTGGTATTTGTTTATAATACCCCATCTGCTTAGGGTCTCCTTGCATCTAAGCTTTAGGTCAGAAGTACGGCAAGAAGACCACACATGTCGGGACTATGTATATTTGTAAGGTGCCCAAGCCCATCATCGCCTCTTCTGAAACTACTCAGAACTCATCGAATTTCTAACCATCAACTCGCAGATGGCGCCGTACAGTCCGGAATGTAGTTCGAACAGCAGCAACGAGCAGGCTCTGCCCACAGCGGACGCGGCGCCCACGCCGCCCACGACGCCCACCACGCCCACGCCCGGCGCCGTCAAAGACGAGCCTGCCGTCAAGGAGGAACCTGGTGAGTTTTGTCATTGCGAGCACTTAATCAAAATATTTCTTTACCTGACTGTACTGTGTTAATGTGTCTAAATACATCTATGGCAAATGGAAATTGTGTCTAGTTTTTAATAAGTAAGCAATTTTGGTGCTATATAAGGTGACATTAAAATTCAGTATTCCAAAAATTTATTTGGAGGCTTGGTAGGTGATCAGTATTTCGGATCGATAACACTTTACTAATTTCACAAAATAAAATGTTGAGCTCCCATAGTAATTGACTAGGACTTGCGTTTGTAGGGAACAAGAAAAGAAATACGAATTTCACAACAAGGGTCATCGAACCTTGATACTGACCACTTACCGGCTAAAAGGCTTGTATTATGAAATGTGAAGTATACATATTTATTTATGTAATGTTAATTAATTAATCTATGTCTAGTAATAAATATATATATATTGCTACATAGAGCATTTATTTTATTTTATTTTTTGTTCAATTAAAACATGATATAAAAATTATTTTCGAAATATCATTCATTTAAAATCATTAGTTATAAGGTTGTATATATTTTATGTCATTTACCGTTTTTAATTCGACTGACGCCGGCCCCAAAGTGGGCCGAAATCTATGTCTAGTAGTTTTATATAATAAATAATAATAAGGGGAAATACAGATTTTTATTCAGATTGCAATGTCCGGTAATGATACCTACCATGTCTCGGAGATCAGATCTTTTGAGTTTCATGCATGAGGTACCTTGTTAGTTTGCTGTTTGTTTGTTGTACCACAAGTCTTGACAGTCAGCAGTCAGTTCGTGCTGTCCACCTTCTGTTCTGCTCGCTTAGAGTGTGACTCCTCATCTCTCTTCTGATAGCTTCAGCTGATGGTCGACACAAATTATTGCAATTCCGGGTACCTTTGACATTGCCTTTCTTCGCCATATGTCGCCAATTTCAGTCAAAAATCCTTTCTTCGGTTTCATCCATCATCCTCGTAATAAGAACCTTTGCATACAACTTGCCACGGTAGCTTTTGCAGTTCGTTGCGAACTTTTTCCTTTGAGGCAATATTTAAAAAAAATACGGGTGCTTCTTTTCTGTATATTTCATGAAAAACAAGAAAAATTTCAATACATTTTAACTACATAATCTAGGGTTTTGTTTTTGGAAAACATGTTTGTAAGTATACATTTTCCTCGATAAAAATAATTGTTGAAATGAGATCTTCAAACACACTTTTTCTCCTCGTTTGACGAATAGGAACCATATACAGAACTCAATCATATTTTATTAGGTGTGTTTCAACAATATCTAGAGATTTGATATTTGAAATTTTGCTAGCTATTTTAGTTTTTATAAAAATTATAAAACTAACATTTTTCGCTTTCGCCCTCAATCCGCCCCTCTCGCACTGAGCGTGTTTTCGCTTGGAGTGACAGTGATAATAATAAAATTCGCATAGCCTCTTAAAGAACCGGTACACTAGGCTAACCATCACGCCATCTCCTCCTATATTGACACTCTAGTATTACTCTCGTACCTTATATATCATAATAACATATTAAACAATATTATAAAAAAGACGGTTATCCGATGCGAATAATCATTTTTACACACTACGTAAAAATGTTACAAAAAAGTCACAATAGCTGAAATTTTCTGTGCGCGGCCGTTGATTAGAGCGAGATAGACAGTTAAAAAACAAAAGCAGGACTTATTTCCCAGGAGCGCCCACACTTGGTCGTCAAGTCTCCATTAGTCTCCAACTGCATTTTTGCTGTAAATATAAATCTTATTAAAATTGTTTTTTTTTTCCTGTCGCAGTGGATGACGCATTGACGGCGCTCATGAACGAGGAACTGATGGCTTCGGACGTGGATATCAGTAGAGGTAAATTAGCGTTTATTTATTACTATAATGTTTTGGCCGCGTGGATTTTTTTGGGTTCTCCAGCTGATTTCCCGGAATAAAAGGCAGCCTTTTATTTAACAAGTGAAAGTGTTAGGATTAGATATGAAACGGATAGTGATTTGGCTGGACACTGGATATCCGGCAAGGCTCTAGGCTGAATATCCGGCTCGAGATACGCGTTTCGCAAGCATCGAACCAGTCGCAAACATTCGCGGTGCGCGTGGGCGCAACGGAGCGAGTGTATTTGGTACATTTGCTAAATGATTGTGTCACGATCATACAAATGGTGGTCTTCAAACACGAAACAGTTTCCGATGCTAACAAAATGTGTGAAGATGTATCTTTTATCTCCTTGCACCAGCGTATACCTTGTGTAAGTAGACAGGTATCTTGCGTAATCCATATTATAGAACACACGGACCAACTTTCCCGGTTCGGGTGCACTTTTACACAGCATAAAGTTCACACACTTCACACACTGAAGGGGCTTCACAATGCTAAACATCAGTTTTACATTGTATTTCGTTCCGCAAATGTAGATGGTAAAAAAATATATACATGGCGTATTTTTGGACTCAAGACAATTATTAATTACAATTTATAAATAAATATACCTACCTTCAATCTTCTTTTAATACTATTACTTTAAAAAATGAATTGAATTTGAATACAAAAAAGTGTATCGGTTTTCATATTTCAAAACCGATTAAAACGAAACCAACACACGCAGATACTAACTAAAAAAACATATTTATTATATATGATTAATATCCTAATGTAGCCGCTATTTCAAAATAACTAAAGTTTTGCGTGCGTGGCATCTGATTATAGCAGGATAGACAGTTAAAAAACAAAAGCGTTAGAGCAGGACTAAATTTTAGCATTGTGCGGCCCCCTTTTTTTACTTAATTTTAAACCTTGTCAGAACTGCGCCCTCTCTCGTCGCTCTCTCTTCCCTCTTAGGGTTCTTAGACAATAGAACGCAGCCCAAATTCGTGGCAAGGTCCCGTCTTAATAGCAGTTCCCGTAGTAGCTGATTTTGAAGGCTTTAAATATTCAAGTCTTCAAAGTAAAATGTCTGTATCGCTAAAGTCACATAAATGGATGTAATACTCGTAAAAGCTAAATTTCACTTGCAGACTAAGTTGAGCTTACAAAATGCTACATTATCTAAGTAGAATGTGATATTTGGGATAATTTATTATGGGTTGTAATTAACTGACCGTCAAAAAATACAAAAATTGGCATCAAAATTACTAAATTGGCATAAAAAATAATATGTTGAAACCTAACCTAACCTAGTTGATGCTTAGTAACTTAGTAATTAATAACTTAGTAATTTAGCTGCTCATCTAGTATTTTTGAGATGGTCAACCTATTATCAGGAAGGCGCTGGAAGCCAAATCACAAGTTAATCCTCGAATAGCTTAGCTTGGTTTCTAACGTTGACCAATACTTGTATTTACCTTAAAAAAGAAACAAATTTTGTTTTTTTTTAAAGCTTGATGTACGTTTTGAATAAAGTTTATTAGTATCATCATTCAGAAATTATTTTACCCATTTTAACTTCATTTTAGAGCTTAAAACAAGTGTCTCCACGTTCATTTTCTAGATCGATCATACGGCGTACGACGACACACTTGCGGCGCGTTGCGTCACAGCTCTTTGACGGATGACTATGGGAACTTTGTGGTCGCGCGAATCGACGATTGCGACTGTCCCGTCGATGACGTATTTGATGACGACGACGACAAACAAACGCAATCGCCGAATTTCGCACCGAGTAACCTCTACCCGGCTTTTTGGCCGTCGGAAATATTATAACAGAACCAAAAGCTTTATCTGGGCATTTTCGGATGATGTTTACCGTCTCTCGGGACGAGGAAAATCGCTCTGAAAATTACTTGCAACAGATTGGTTCTGTTAAAGAGTACGGTGCTTTTTTTAGTGTTGTTTTAGTATGGATTTGTTGCAAGTATTTTTGGAATTTGATCGATGATGGATGGTATGAATTGTGTTCATGATCCGCGAATTTATAAAGACAAGTTCGATTTGTTTATGTGAATATTTTAAGGTCGCGGAGAAAAATATATTGAACGGTTTATATTCACATAAATAAGTACACAGCGGTACATAATGTACCAGTTACTTGATTATGCCAGTAGGAATTAGTTAATCTACTTTACTTACGTATATAAAATGTTTTGATATAGATATAAAAGATCGTAAACATATAAGTTGTATATACAATTACATTTTGTAATGTCGATTTTACTGATTTTGTACTATCAGATACCTTATTGTAAAGTGATCCAGAGTGCATATAACTTTAAATTAAATATATAAATTGTGCAGTAAAAATAGTACCTCAGTTGCAGTGTTCGAGAAACATTTTTTGTAGTTTATATCTAACATTAATACCAACACACTGTATCAGAGGAATAAAATGTTAAACGGCGTACTTTTCGGTCAGTGTGTCCCAAATATAAGTAAATTAACATATCTGCCAACATTATACATAGTTCTAACTATAAATAAATAATATAGAGTAGTTAGTTACCTTCTATTTACTGAGTAAGTGTAATTATGGCGTAAATATTTGTATCAAAAATAAGATTGATAATGTAAAAAAAAAACTCAAAGGACCATAGTGTAAATGCATAATATTGTTGTGTCGAAAAGTTCAGCATAATATTAACAGATCAAAAGTAACCTGTTATTGCTTCATTTTGATTATGATCATAACCGAACGTAAACCAAAGCCATCTTGCAGTTTCCCGTACAATAAGTTATTAGGTTTTTGGATAACGTGGGACAAGATTATTGAAGCCGAATAGCTGATAAACAGATCTCAGAATGACCAGTATATAAATATATAAATAATATATACTGTGTACATAAACACATAGTATTATATTTCTACTTAGTTCTTGAAAAATGTTAGTTTAACACGAATTTACTATAGAAAACACATACATAAGTATTAGTACGCGCATATACGTAAATATTGCTTTGAAATTGGCCTATTGTGGAAGAGGTAGATTATTGAAATGGTATTATGTAGATTTTGTTCTTTAAATAATTTTTATACATATAAACAGAGTTTTCGTGCCATAGATTTAAAGAGATGGCGGATTATGTGTACACTAGAAGTATTTTCCCATATCTTATTTAAATAAAATGTGTTCAAATTTTTTTAGAAATTATATTTTATAAAATGTGTATTAGCTAGGTATCTTACATAATATTTTAACACAGGAGTGGTTTATGCATATTAGATCTGATGTAAATTATGATATGATGGATATGTTATTTACTGTATATTTACGAAATTATGCTTTACTGATAATTTAAAAATATTCAAATGAATGCATTACTGTAAGAAATAGAAATAATAAGGTTTTTATTTTTCAAAATGCCAATGTTGCCATTTGGTAACGAACAGTACATAATTATTATTTTATTGGCTATATTTAAATTATTTTATTAATAATTAATTAACCTTTTTGGTTTAAAATTAACATTCCCGAGTATTTATTACTTTAAAAGTAGAATATTTATATTTAAAAACGATTAAATCAGGTTCAATATTTTATGTTTGCTGTATACAGTATTTAATTAAGGGCTCTCTAGTCGCGATAAGTTGAACAACTTTCAGTAGAACTCGATAAGTTTTCGTTTTTTTATTTATTAAATAACTAAAATTATTTTTATGCCTATGATATGAGTCCTTGAAAATTCCCATTGAGAATTTTCAAGGCTCAAAGTCTATGAAATTTCATGTAAAAATTGTTTTTGTTATTTTTATTATTATAATTAAAAATGTATAATTTTAGCTAATTTACTTTCCAGCCTGTGTAAATTTGTAGTTACAACGTAAATCTACCACGTTCTTCTAAAAGAAAGTTTGTTCCAAAGCATCGCGACTAGCACCGCCGTCTTAATAAAAAAGATAATTATTTAATAATTTTTCTAAAAAATTTAATATTTATTGTTCACTTGAAGAAACAAATAATATTTTTACTTAGAATATTATGTTCGGTAGTACATTAATGCGGTAAGATTTTTCATATATTTATTTATTTTTGACATGGTGCATAGTTGAGTTGCCATCAATTTTTCGCTAGTATTAATTTATTTCTGTGATAATGAGAAAAACTTATTTTGAGGTGTTAAATATTGTATTCTAAATCATGCTACGCTACAGTGCCGATGTGTATTATCCGCTCAAACTGAGTGAAAAGATTTACGATAGGTTATTCAATTATTTCTAGTTTGCAACCCCAAATGAGCGAGATCCCATAAGATCGTCCGCTGTGTTGATCGCCCGCGCGGCGTTCTGTTTCATAGAGCAACGCTGCGTGAGGTGGGTCGCCCGTCCGGCGCGAGTCCCCGCGCTGGGCTTCAGCTCAAAGCAGCGGACGGCCTTACAAAGCCAACAAAGACATAATAATTCGACAATTTGTATCGCTCGCTTGAAGATACTGTAGAGAAAGTGGCCACTTTTCGCTCTTAAGAGCGGTTTCGCAGCCGGATTGTGAAAAACCCGCCTTTTTCTAATTAATCGAAACAGAACACTTAAATTCAAAAATTACGCAATAGTTATTCAACAAAACCTTATTACCTATGTATTGTGTATGCTGCCATCGCAGATTCCAGTGGTCTCTGTAAATTAGAATTTCAAAAATGTTGATATTAAAAAAAATTGAAGTTCTAAAACCAATGGAAACTTTGCGAATGCACTATACACAATACATAGGTAATGAGGTTTTATTGAATAAATATTGAGTGAATTTTGAATTTAAGTGTTCTGTTTCGATTAATTAGAAAAAGGCGGGTTTTTCACAATCTGCTTGCGATACCGCTCTTAATGCAATTTTTATAAGGGCTATGGCCGTGCCTGTTCCATTCCGCCCGGGAAACATTCAGGGCAGCGTTCATAAGGGTCGCGACACGGGTGCTAATGTCATATCTGTCGCAAGCGTTATAAATTGTATACGCTATCCTGCTGTCAGTGCTGGAGCCTGATGAAATTGTTAATTTATGAACGGCTTTCAGTGGGTTAAGAAAGGATAGAGGCGCCTTGTATGTAGGTAACTAAAATTTTATCCACAAGGCGATGTGCGAGTTAAATTGCACTTTATTGCAATGACGTCATTTCGGTGATTGAATATATCGTAATTTATGGGTTTTGCAATCTTTGGTACGTAGTACTATTACTTATTTCTTCTGTAGAGATAGGTGGACCGTCTGCGCTAGTTTCACTGATGGTACCTTGATGTTGTAGTTATTTTGAACTTGGTTGCGATCGATGATTGATCTTGTAAATGATTGAGTGACATACCCCGATGGGTCGGGAGTCGGGAGCCACCATTTGAGAACTTTACAGCGTTCAACATGATTTAGAATTCAAGAATCTAAAATTCAAATTACGTATTTTAACCATTCGTCTAAAAATAACTTCGGTTAGTTTTATACATTTGTTTGTTTTTCGGTTATTCCGCCTAAAATGATATTAATTCTGGCGATTTTATACGATTATTTTGATGAATTGTAACAGAGTTAGTCGTTTACGTTAAGTGTAGGATGTTCTACCTCTAAACAAATAATAGTTGATGTACAATATAAACTTTTAACAGAATGGCAGAGTTTTATTCTACCCCATACTCATCTTCAGAGAGATCTGGCGTTCTGTGATTAACTTTAGGGATGTTACCTATTATTAACTTTAGGGATGGTACCTATTATTAACTTTAGGGATGGTACCTATTATTAACTTTAGGGATGGTACCTTTTATTAACTTTAGGGATGGTACCTATTATTAACTTTAGGGATGGTACCTATTATTAACTTTAGGGATGGTACCTTTTATTAACTTTAGGGATGGTACCTATTATTAACTTTAGGGATGGTACCTATTATTAACTTTAGGGATGGTACCTTTTATTAACTTTAGGGATGGTACCTATTATTAACTTTAGGGATGGTACCTATTATTAACTTTAGGGATGGTACCTTTTATTAACTTTAGGGATGGTACCTATTATTAACTTTAGGGATGGTACCTATTATTAACTTTAGGGATGGTACCTATTATTAACTTTAGGGATGGTACCTATTATTAACTTTAGGGATGGTACCTATTATTAACTTTAGGGATGGTACCTATTATTAACTTTAGGGATGGTACCTATTAAAATAAATAAAAATACATTTATTGATCTAAAAAAAAACACAAGCATACAAAACAAAATAGTAACACAAATTAAAACAGACAAAGTAAGACATTTTGTAAAAAAACATAATTCCTGACACCTACGCTGGCTTTGCATCCGTCTTGCAGCATGTCAGTTACAATAATGTAATCAGGGATATAGACACATATTTAAACAATAAAAAATAATAATAACATTGTGAACTTAATTCTAAATAGTGCACGCTTTTGTGAGTAGTGTGAGAGTGTGTGTGTGTTTGTAAGGATTTATGAAAGGTTTATTGGATCAGGAAATACGAGTATTGTGAATGATGTATTATTACTAGACAGTGGAAATGAGCTTGTGTACATAATCTAAAGACAGCGGTTTTACAGGAAAACGATGAAAATAAAGTCCTCGCACTTGGCCAGTTTTTATTTTAAGGTGGATAATTCCACTTGCAGTTTTGGAGAGAGCAACTTGACACTTACGATCTATTAAACTCTGTGTCTAAAGGGTCTAATTAAGTTGGTCATTAAAGCCGATTCTGAAGGCTTGAATTTTAGTTATAGTGCTGTCCAAACTTAAAATTTTCCAAAGTAATTTAACTTCTGTTCCTTAAACCTAAGGACTATTGTGCGATGAAGAAAATTTAGTTTTGACAGCACTAAAACTAAAATTAAAGCCTTCAGAATCGGCTATAATAATAACTTAAATAATAAAATATCTGTAATTTTCACATTTATTCTTATGCGTGTGCTACAAGACCTACCTGTAAACTAAATTTCATGTTTTAAGCCAATTGGAAGTGCCCTATAGGTTTTGATTCCCTTGCGAGTGTCAAAATTTGTATGAAATTGATCAAGTGCGATAACTTTTGTTCGCGTCGAGTTAGAAGCCTGATTTTTTTACAGCACCATGGAGCCGTAGAGCAATCGCCCGGTAAGCGAGAGGTCCCGGGTTCGAATCCCGGTTCAGAGCTCCTCACACCCAGATTTACTTTTCTTTCTGCGTTTCTATACTGCAATGATATAATGTTAATTTATATCTCCTTGCGATGGATAAATCGCCAAGTGCTCAAAC
The DNA here is from genome assembly GCA_934047225.1 of Ypsolopha sequella. NCBI lineage: Eukaryota > Metazoa > Arthropoda > Insecta > Lepidoptera > Ypsolophidae > Ypsolopha > Ypsolopha sequella. Next base: position 8,966,693 of record OW203996.1, on the reverse strand, counting down.
ATAGAAATTTATTTCTGTCATAGTTTCGATAAAAGAAATGTGTATTCTTCACTATCCGATACTGTAACAGGTGACGGTAGGGCATAATGGTCTTTGACTAGCTTTGAATACACTAGCGTCCTCTAGGCGCCAAGTGGCTCACTATAAAGTGGGTATCTATAAATATCATTGCAGTATGGGAAAGCACATCGGTAAATTCACGAGTTGTGTTGAGACCAGCGGGCCTATTATGTATCTCTAGTTGCCAACTGAACGAGGTGGCTATCATCAAAAACATAGATAAAAACTAAAATTTCAAATTTGTCTTTAGTGTGTATTGAACTATTAACAATCTGTGTCGTCACTTCAAGTGCAAAAATATCCTTAGGACATCGGAATTCGATAGTATATCTATGTTTTTGATGATAGACACCCAGTCCAGAAGGCAACTAGAGATACATAATAGGCCCGCTGGATAGCTCAGAGGTTAGAGTAATCGCCCGGTAAGCGAGCGGTCCCGGGTTCGAATCCCGGTTCAGAGCTCCTCACATCCAGATTTACTTTTCTTTCTGCGTTTCTATACTGCAATGATATAATGTTAATTTATAGGAGGTATCAGTTTCAACTTGATATCTCATACGGGGCCCGAGCAGAAGATCTTGACAGACAACAAAGTGATCCTATAGGTTTCGTTTTTTCATTTTGAAGTACGGAAACCTAAAAAACGGTAATAATGTTAATACTGAATTCGACTTTATTTTAATTTTTAGGGTTCCGTAAACAAACAGCAAATCGGAGCCCTATTAATGTCACTTCGCTGTCCGCATGCCTCGGATTTCTAGCTCTTAAACGGAATGAGATAGAAACTTGAAATTTTCATATGTTCACCAGAATTATCGTTCTGAGTGGGAGAATAGAATATAATAATTTCTTTATTTAAGACAGTTGGTTACAATAAACATTAAAACACTAATTTCCACTGAAAGTGTCCTTGTATTGTGATCAAATGCTCTCATCTTGGTTATAAAGAGCCAAAGATAACAGCAATGCCGCTTTTTGTAAACCGTGTAATATGATACACACTTTACAAAATAATCTACCTATTCTAAAAGATCATGTAAACTCAGTGAAACACAAAAAAAAATATCACTGGATACTCTGGACATGGACAGTGATCGGTAAGTGATTCTACTATGTTTCCTGCAAGCACTTCAAATTTTTAATAATTATTTCTGCGTATGTTGTTATACAGGATGGAAAAAATTTAAGGGCCCTGGATGGGAACTACCTTGAATCCTTTAGTTAGCACATTTTACTGAAAGGAAACATTCCTTTATTTTTTTAAATAATAAAAACTGCATTCCAAGATCTTTTAAAATTTGCTTGTCTCAACCGGGAACGGAACCAACTAAAAATAAAAAAAATAAATCTTCGCTATTTTATTATACAAATCGGTAGGATTATTGTTCAGGATAAAATTTGTCTAACAAACATTTAGTCTTACACTCATCTTTTGAATTCTGTTGTACGAGATATCCATGAAATTGAATATTTATTATAAGTTCTTTATTAACAATACCTAGTACTTTTCACTTGTAAAGTAAAAATTATACGCCATTATTACACAACTTAGACAAGATAACACTGGACCAGTTTTAGGCGTATTTCCACATACACTCGGTTCTGCCACGTTTGGTGGGGGACGAGGTAACCACCCTTACATAATCGAATCATGTTCCTACAAACGCACCCACATGCAATTCGCACACCTGCAACACAAATTTACGTAAATACGTACGGTCTTTGAATGTGTGCGTTAAATTTAATAGAGTTGGGAAAACGTTTATCGATAAATACATTACTGACACCATTCCATCAGAATCTGTTCAGGTGGACAAAATCTTCTCTATATCTACATATAAAATGCAACATCTGTCTGTGTGTCTGTATGGACGCTTGCTTATAACTTGGCAATATCTCATTGGATTTTGATGCAATTTTCATTGTAACGTAGTTTCTTGAGGAAGGTATTAGGCTATGTATCATCACCATATGATATTGTTAGATACAGGCGGCTGATGGTCTGCAGGTCTTTGGTCAGGAGTCACGAAAGAAATGTAAACCATGATTTAATCACTTCAGCACAAAGTTGCAAAACACAATGGCGCGCGCCGCTCAGTTACAGCCTTTTATATCCACCGTGCGCGCGCAACCGTCGATGACTCAAACTGTTGCCACGCTCGTCCGGCAGGGGCGCTCCGTCATCTTGTGTTGCTAATAATATATAAGGTCTTTCACTTTAAATTGAAAGTAATTTAGGAGGTGATTCAGTATCGTTAATACATCACATTCCACTGCAAAGCACTTTTTTGTGCGAACTTTTTTTTCACTTCTCTGTACAAAGTGGTCCGATCAGCTGACTCAGTTTGTATGGACAAGTGAAGAAAAAGTTCGCCCAAAAAGAAGTACTTTGCAGTGGAATGTGATGTATTAACGATACTGAATCACCTCCTAAATTACTTTCAATTTCAATTGAAAGACCTTATATAATATATAATATTATAAGATACAATTAACATTTAATTTCTTCAGATAACTTAAATTTATCTGAGATTGAAAACATTTATGGGGATAGATCTATTTATTAGTCATTAACAAACAAGAAATTATTAAAATTTTAAAACTGATTGTCTTTTATCGATAACTACCATCGATAATACCTGATACATGCCTAGCTATTCCCGACGAGACTACATGGCCGCCTGTTTGGAGCAGCGAGACTATTGTGTTGCCATAGTTTTTAAGTTCTGATTTTTAGGTAAATTCTTAAGTTTTAGAAAAAAAAATAGTTGTTGAATTTTTCGAGCAAGTAGATTTAGAAAAGATTTAGTAATATTTTCAGTAAAAATATTAATTAACTATTGCTTATATTGCTGCCTACGATGAATAAATTGAAATTAGTTTTAGAAAAATGAAAATAACAGTGGATTCGGTACAAGAAAAATACAAATACTTGAATTTTGCTGTACACTTTATGAAATAGTAGCATATTTCTAAACACAAAAATCAAGTTAAGGTGAATTAATGTTAAGGTATTGATGAATTTCTAGGTAATTTTTTGTAGTAGTTGGCAACACCAAAAATAGTCTCGCTGTGGCGCATTCCTGAATCGTGACGTAGGCGTACTCCCTACGAGACTAAGTTAGTCTCGTAGGGAGTACGCCTATGTGATCGTGAAGAAGTTATAGCGCCAAATATGAATTTTATACATTTTCAAAAATGTTGGATATGAGTAAATTACGAACGAAATAACCAAAAATATACTTAAAAGTAAAATGTAACACCATCTTTTTGTAAATTTTATGCGTTAGACATTTTTTTGCACCCATACAGAGCACAAAACGGCATTTTTCTCGGAGCTCTTTATGCAAAGACGTTCGGAAATCGTATGACAGAAATGGCGGCTAAACTAGTTTTATATAACGCGTTAGATATAGAATCTCATACCTTTGGCAGAGGGGAACGCCTGTTAAAGGCGTCTCCTTTGGTATATTCTCTAAGTTACACAATGACAGCACGGAATGAAAGCAAAACAAAACAAAATTTGAAATTCGAACGAATACTTTTATCGATTTTAAAAATGTTGAAAGATATCGTTCGAACTTCAAATTTGTTGCTCCGCGTTGCAAAAAAAAATACGTTCCCTTTTCAAACTTTTCGTCAGTACGCCTAGTGCAAGGAAAAATTGTGCTGTGCATAGATTTATTATTACCATTTAACGAATTTCTTATCGAAGTCTTCAACAAGGTACTTAAGATAAATAACATTAGCAAGCTTGTACTTCATACGATGTCTTTGGATGTAAGAGAGATAAGAAAATGATAACGTGTCATTAACTTGTTACAAGTGAACGGTACTAGGTATTGTTAATAAAGAATTTGTAATAAATATTTAATTTCATGGGTATCTCGTACAACAGATGAGTGTAAGACCAAATGTTTATGAGACACATCTTATCCTGAACAATAATCCTACCGATTCGTATAATAAAATAGCGAGTTTTTTTTTTTATTTTTAGTTGGTTCGATTCCCGGGTGAGACAAGCGAATTGCAGAATATCTTTGAATGCAGTTTTGTTTCTTTTAAAAAATAAAGGAATGTTTCCTTTCAGTAAAATGAGCTAACTAAAGGATTTAAGGTAGTTCCCCTCCAGGGCCCTTACATTTTTTCCACCCTGTATATTCGTAAAAATTATAACTTTAATCATTAGCAGAATTTTAGCATTTTCTTACAAAAAAATAGCAGACTTTCGCAGAATTCAGGCAAGCAGCTGGCATAATGTTCAATTTAAATCTGGTCACACTGGTGCAGACTCAATGTCATCATTCTAAAGTTCAAAATAGTCAGGAGAAACACCAAATTTCTGAAAATGGCTGCTTCGAGGCTTATCAAAATATGTCAAAATTGCTGTAGGCTCGCTGAAGGAACGTTACAAATAGGTAAAGTCACTATTTACTTCGCAACACTCAATGAGGGGACCGTATTCCGAAATAAAAGCACAATATCGTGAAATATCAACAACTTTAATGATTGAATATATACAAGAACAATATTAGATACAAGTGTTTAACAAATACCTTCAGATGTTCCTAACGAACTGGCAAATGATCATAACCTAAATAAAAAGATAATTAATGCATCCGTCTCTTAGACGATACGTCTGAATACTATTATTGGATAAACCTTTACGATAACCTGTCGACTGAAACGATTAAAAAAAAAAACGCTAAAACCTATCAATGCTCAATTTAGAGTACAGTCGTACTACATTATTTTATGAAAAAAAAAAGTTAACACCCAATTTTAACATAATTTCTGAGGATTAAACTTTAAGAAAACAAATACGAGTCATTAAAATTTAATCCTCATTACCAATATTTCGTTGCAATAGCTAGGATAGGATATAATTTAACGACATTGGATACAGTTTTTTCAACGAATATTACCAATATTGTTCTAGCGGAAATAATAAAAAAATTGAGCTGTCTAAAAACTATAATTTTTAAATCATAAACGGGTTTCTAAAATTTCATGCTCATTACCAGACCCAATGTTTCGTTGCAACAGTTAAAATGGGATATTTTTCCAAAAAATATTACCAATATTGCTCTAGCGAAAATAATATCCGCAAACTGACACTAAATAAAACTATAATTTCTAATTTATAAAACATAAAATCAATCCATTCATAATAAAATTAATCATGTACAAAAAACGCATAAAGGTGTGACCAACATCGGATAAAATGTTTAATTTTTTTCGTCATCACATCTTACGTTTTGTGTACCTTACAATATGTTCAGATCATAATTTTACAACCAAATAAAAACAATAGTAATACAAGCTAGGCTCCTATAATAACGTCTTTGCATTGTTTTTTTTTTATATTTTATTACAGATGTTCTATCTCACGAAGGCGGTTTGGCCAACACCTACTGTCAGTGTACATTCTCTACAGGCCTGACAACTCAAATGTGACGTCATCACTAGTGGTACAAGGAAAACATTTCTTTAGGGGAGTTTGGCAGATTTATTGATTTTTATTTAATTTGACTTTTCACACCGGATGAAAAATAGAACGCAATTTCACAACTTTTTAAAAATTCAATTAATAATTAATACAAAAAAAAGTAAGAGCTATAAAAATAATATATAAATATGTAAACAATTCAAAAGTAATAAGTTTCTTAATGCTTATGAATAAATACGGTGCTTAAAAATAAAATGGGCAAGAAAAATTTGTGGTTGAAAATCCTATAGTAAAATCGCATGTACCACTACTGATGACGTCATCACTAAAAGCCATTTCAGTTGTAAGGTCTGATATAGAGAAGGTGTTGGTTTGGCTATGGTTGTAGTAGTGACGTTTGTGTGTGTTGCGCATTTTATAGCGCTTCCGAGGTCACGCACACTAGAAAAAAACAACCGTAGCGAAACGGACTTCGTGAAATAGAATCTCTGCATCATAATGAAAATTTCACTGAAGCTAAAAATCATTATTTGGTCGGTAAATAAAAGCGGCAGCTAACTAGGTATCTAATCTACAATCGTATATATAAAAATATGAATAATAATAATAAAATAATAATTTAATATTTAACACTAAACAAGTCGCTCATCCCCGTGTCAAAAGAAGAGTTAATTTACATATTCACAGCCCTGACAACACCCATTGGACAACCCCAAGTGGATCTACGGCATATGTACAGTACAGTTAGATCTCAAGAATACAAGAAACTAACACGGTATGATATATATGTATCGAATGTTATATGTATGTATTATACGCCGCCGTGAAGTTTTAGTCGCTTTGAAAACGATATCTGGAAACAGTGGGTCTACTGCGTAATTCTCATTTTCATCAACATCAACTTGAGATTGAAATTTGTCGTGCGTGCGACGACGCCCGCCTAACATGCCATCTCTTTTGCACGCGTTGAATTTCGCATGCATTTGCTTGAAGTTGATACAAATGAGAATTACGCGGTAGAGCCCCTGGACTCGTCTACAACGTGTGGCAACCCTAATACACATGCAATGCCTAGCTGCTCGACCAAAACGTATGGCCAGAGTAGAAAAAAGTAACAGTATTACGTTTGGGCAGTGTCGGCAGGCGCATGCATTAGGGCTGCCCACATGAATGCGCGGAAATCGGGTGGTGGCGTCTCACACTCTCCGCGTCCGTACTTAACTGCGGCGCACCCCTACTGCCGAGGTATGCCGAGATTAGGAAGCGCGCGTTTCGGCCGTTTTATATGAAGACATAATACTGTTACTTTTGTCTACTGTGGTATGGATTATATTTTTACGATTTCAGGGTTGGCTACATGGTAAAAGTTGTTATTTACAAAACCACGAAATTTTAATTGCGTACAAAACTTAGCAACGTATAATACATATTAATTACATAAGTCATTAAAATTGTGTCCAAAAAAAAGTAAGAAGTTAAAATATACTAAAAAAAAACCAGCTTATTTTCATTTTGATAAACCAAATATGTCGGATAATAATATGAAGAAAACGCTAGTTATGTTACGAAAGCAGTAAGAATAAATAGATTTAAATAGATTAATTAAAACACTGGCGTTAATACATAACACTAGAATATTGCATTTAGTAAGAATGGAAATTAAATAAGAAATTTAAGTTGTTGTGTTAAGTATGTGTGGATTGAGTAGTAAATCTGAAACATTTTTCGTCCCATCATCAGGCCCCTATTAGATCCCAAACTACTTACAGTTGGAGATCATTTTATATTATATCAAATAATCGTACTTATAAATACAAATCTATTACACACGTTTTCTATACACACATCTATAAAAACGTATTATCGTATCAAATTATTCCATTAAAAAACCTTATTTACCTCCGAAATAACAATCCTCATGACATCCGGATCTAATTGACAATAAAACATCAATATAACATAACAGTCGTATATAAAGATAAAATTTCATACGAAATTGCACTTTAAGCACTACAACACAAATTAAAAAGTCCCCTTGGCAACCACTATGTAGCACGGAACTGCCAAAGGAATATCATATTTGTGTCGTAGGTAATAAGCGTAAAGTCTACTCAACCCACACTTGATGTACCTCGTCACCTAGTACCTCAATCGTCAGCTCTACGAATCAGAGTGAGTCTCTATGCCAGACCCAGGTTCGTTTAGTGTGGTCGAAGCGATGTGCCAACCATTGGGCTTGGAGCAGGTCTAAGCGGTCTTGGCTTAGGTAGAGGGGCTTGCCGCGTCTGTGGAATAGAGATTTGTTGTTTTAGTAAGCTCGTGTTGGCGGTACTTTCTCTATTCAATTTTGTGTGCAGGACCATGCAAGTTAGCGCATAAATTTCGAAAAACTCATTGGTGTATGTGTCGAGGGCAGATCGTAAAGTATGAAATCGAAAATCTTTCACATAAAGTAAAAAAATAGGTGCGACGATGACCGGAGCGAGAAAGAGCGTGTTAAAGGTTCACGAACGAAGCGATACTACTAGTTTTAACAAAAATATGATCTGGGGCTCTACCGCGTAATTCTCATTTGTATCAACTTCAAGCAAATTCATGCGAAATTCAACGCGTGCAAAAGAGATGGCATGTTAGGCGGGCGTCGTCGCACGCACGTCAAATTTCAATCTCAAGTTGATGTTGATGAAAATGAGAATTACGCGGTAGACCCACTGGATCATGATATGCACAATTCTACGACATACGCACGACCAGAGGGCCTACTCCGAAGTGACAAAATTCGATCGAATATCATTCGGTCGTCTAACCATCTCTATCAAACTCTCTATGCGTGCATCAGAGATGGATGTTTGCTCGAACGATAAACGATCGACCGAATCTTTTTGGGAGTGGCAGGCCAGCATAACTCGGTCCCGTGAACTGATGCAAACCAAATCAAGTCTTTATTTGATTATTTTTTTTAGTTTATTTTTTCATAGGTTAAATTTACTTACATTTTGAAGAATTTAAAGCCATCCGACTAAAACCACATGGTTTATGCGCGGTATGGCGAGATCGCAAACTTTATGCTAAACTAACTAAACTAATTCTAACTTATATTATGTTATATAACATTACGCAGCCACAGGCTGCTGATGTTGAAGAAAATAAAGCTTTATGGCACTTTTTATTATTATTTAAGTTTTTTAGTTTATCTAATGTATGGGTAGGTATTTCATTTAGTATTAAAGGAAGCATGTACTCCCATGTTCTCATACCATATATATGATAAAAGTTTTATCATAAAACACAGCCTTAATAAAATTTATTGAAAAAGGCGTTACTTTGCGGAAGTCCATCATAAATTTGTAGAAACACGTGTCGATAAGTTTTCTTGCTTGTTATTTAAGATTGCTTTATTTTGTGCTCGTACTGCTTGCTTTGCTTGTGCATGTTTTATGCGGGAGGGCGGGCGGTGCTTGAGTCTGCATTTTGAATAGCATGGTAAGAGTGTTTAGCGGAATATTGCAAATTATTAATATATCTACAAATTTACAGCCTTAATAAATAAAAGTATTGTTCTGGCTACAACTCACTTCAAATCCCTGTCTTCTTCGTCGTAATCGTCCAAGTAGAGCGAGCCCCACAGACAGGCGCGTCGGCCGCGGATCACTATGATGTAGGTAGATGTAACCACTAGGAATATACCGGTGCCGCCGCCGCATTCCATCGCGTGCTGAGGGAAGTATTAAGATTAAATACACCTGAATTCGTACATCAATTATCTAGCTTAGAACGGTTACAAGGACAGAAATTTCTACGATTGTATCCAACTCGTTTATTCTTTAAGAAATTACCGTATACGAGTATAAGGTCTTTCAATTTAAATGGAAAGTAATTTAGGAGGTGATTCAGTATTGTTAATACATCACATTCTACTACAAAGCACTTTTTTTTTGCGCGAACTTTTTTTTTCACTTCTCAGTACAAAGTGGTCCGATCAGCTGACTCAGTTTGTATGGACAAGTGAAGAAAAAGTTCGCGCAAAAAAAAAGTGCTTTGCAGCGGAATGTGATGTATTAACGATACTGAATCACTTCCTAAATTACTTTCAATTTAAATTGAAAGACCGCATATAATTAATGTATTCCTTTATTTTAATTTTTTTAATTCACTTGAAGTCCGACGAAACTGTGAGCAACTTGTTACAGTCTGTCATATGTTGCGTGGAGAATCAGACTGTCTACAGCTCACTAGTTTAGTATGTCGTCTCTTTGTGCCAGATATATATCTCAGGGCTCGCAAGCACGTACTGCTATCGGTACCATCAGTACGCACAGTCGCCCACAGTCAGTCTCCGTTAGTGCGCACACTATCCTCCCTCAACGCACTTCTGTCGTTAGAACCAGAATGTGATTTGTTTTCTGACAGGTTTACGAGTGTGAGTAATAAATGTCAGGAGTTCTGTGAGCGTCATTTTGTTTAATTACTTGTTTGTTTTAATTTACTGTATAATTATTTTCTTTTGTGAAATGTATAACGTGTTAGTTTTATGCTGTAATGTTATATATTTTAATTAAACAAATAATAATAATAATAATAATAATAATAATTTATTAGCTGCTTAAGAGCGCATCGAGCTTTTTACATATACAAACACGTTTTTATTACCCTTGTTTGAAGTAATAAACAATTAAGTTAAAATCTAGGGAAATATATTGGTGTTATTGGGGATACTAGACTGTATACACGATGGAAACACGATTTGATAAAGTTGTCTCGATAGAATAAATTCGCAAAGTTACCTCTTGTCGAGTAATTTTTTCCTCTATTTCCCTACTTTTTTATAAAAATAAGTAATTTGATATCATGATTCATTTACTAAAATAAAGTTCATAGACGAGTGGAGCGTTTATACGCGAGTTTTTTATTTAAGAACAATATGATGAAAATAACAACGATAAACATTGAATAAGTGCAAAAGTTTGGTTATTTTCTTTACTCTTTACACGTAAAGAAAAAGACAGAGACAAAGGAAACGCTCGGTGCGCCCTTAAGGAGCAATTACTATAAATTGTAATTACTAATAAGGCTTTTTTTCCTGATCCCGAGAGGCGTCGTTACGCGCAAACCTCCATACAAACGCTGTCACCACATTGTGGGGTGTCAACGGAATGTTACTATAATATTTTAGGCTGAGTCCATTAACATTATCTAAATCTATGTTTAAGTAGAATTAAAAATCGTGAAATTTGAGAAATGTCTTAACAAAAAACCCCTGAAATACATAAAATTTAACGGTTTTTTACTAATAGTATTTTCAACAAATGTAAAAAGTGTAGCCGAATGTGCTTTTGTTGTTTTAGATAAAACCAAAAAGTTAATACGAGTCAAACATCGAAAATATTATCTAGATTAATAATAAACAAAAATTTATTTATTTATTATAATTATTACGGGTGAACCCAATTACAATAATTATTAGATTTAATATTAAAACATAAAATTTAAAATAACATTAAGCCAAAAAATAACAAATTAACCTACAAATTAATTTACTTTTACTATCTAAGAACACGTCAGCAGACGGTTCGGACTCTAAGAATGCATTGAGAGCTGTCGTCATTTTACACATTGGTGAATAAGCGTGAGCGTGCGTGCGGCTGTTGGGCACGGCAAACAACACGGCACAGTCTTGCCAAAGGGTGGTCTATTTTGCGTCCGCGACGAGCTTGGCACGATTCTATTATCCCCGCAATTTTCATGGAGCGTGCACCTTATAGCGAAATGAAACAGCATATCATTTGGCCACGCCTACAACTGAGTTGATCACGTCATGATGTCTGTTCTGAAGCCACTAACTAAATTCTGGGCATTAACTTATATGCAATGCAATGGACTTATAGGCAATAATAATTTTGTCTAATGTAACAATCATTAAACACAATTAGAGCACTGATAAACATCGTTATTTAGGACAAATATAACATGAAACTAACGTTGTATTATCACTACTAATATCGTGGGTATCTTGTTTTGATACATCATAAATTCGTAATGTTAGAATGCCCCGACTGACCGACTAATCCATCAACGTACAAACCAAACGTCTCCACGTGGGAACACGAACTTTGCGTTGTAGGTTCCTTGTATGTCGTGGACATTTGCTAAAAAGGGATTTTAGGAAACTCCCACGGGATTCACGCAAGCGGCCGCTAGAAACATCACAAAGATCTACTTGTAAGTAAGTGACTCACTCTAACAGCCTCGCAGACTTGCAGCTGCCGACAGCACGCCTGCTTGAGACACACTAGTGTGCCGCACAGCAGACACACGGACGCCTCCTTCGGCACAGCGCCACACTGCAGACACACCCGCTCGTGGTAGTACGTGAACAGACGGTCGTAGTCGCGCGGGAGAGCCAGCAGCGCCGGCTGAGCCCACTCCACGTGGAGGGAACGGAGAATGCGACGCACCTGAAGGGAGAACGTGAACGTTATGGTCACGGAGTAAGTTAAGGATCGGAGTTCGGATATCAAGCAAAAACAGGTTTCGGCATTATCACTTAAGGGGCTGCACAATGCTAAAATTCAGTCTTGCTCTAACGCGTTTGTTTTTAAACTCTCTATCCTGCTCTCATCAAATGTCGAAAACTTCAGTTATTTTGAAATCTTGGCTCCATTAGGACATTAACTATAATTTCTTTATGTAATTAAGATGGTTTTTTCTAGTTACTATCTGCTTGTGTTGGTTTCGTTTCAATCTGTTTTGAAACATGGAAACTGAATCGCTTTTTTCGTGAAATTCATGCAATTTTAAAGGTTATATAATTAATAGAAGTTTGAAAGTATGTTTATGTATAAAGTGTAATTAATAATTACCTTGAGTCACAAAATACGCAATATTTTTTCAAATTTTTACCATCTACATTGACGGAACTGAATCCAATACAAAACTGATGTTTAGCATTGTGGAGCCCCTTAAGATGATAGTAAATATTACTAGTTTCTGAACAAAATAAATACCACGTGCTACTCTTTAAACTGAATAGTAAGATCATTAAAAAACAATTGCTGTAAATTTTTATAGTGACTTCAGAAAAGAAAAAACAGAAACTTCAAGAAAAACTTCTAAAAAGCATTACCGTGTAATTGGAAACAAATCAAAATAACTGATGTTTTCCGTGCGCGACTGTTGATTAGAGCGAGATAGAAAGCTAAAAAATAAAAGCGTAAGAGCAGGACTTATTTCCATGGAGCGCCGACCCTAAATGCGTAGCTTAGTATTGTTACCATTTGGTGATTGTGCTGCTATGCAGCAATACCTTTTTTTCGTGTGTATCTGGATGGTAACGACTCACGTCGAAATTATTGAACGTATTTAGGTGAAGTTTCATTATTGTGGAGCTAAATGTGCTGGGAGTAACGAAGGGTACATACATTTCGAAAAAGCTTGAAAGAAATACACGGTTGAAGGAATTTATATTAAGGACGTAGATAATCCAAAGATATATAAAACTGTCTGGTATGAGTATTTTATGAACTAGTCGTTTTTTTTATTTAATTTCTTCATCCTCTGTCAAATAATGCATACCTAAAAAACAAATCTCCAGTATCTAACCGTACTTCTGTTAAAATCGCATCAAAATCACCCTAGTAGCATTCAGACGGTCCTAGATAAGACGTAACGCTCACCACAAGTTGCCCCCTATTGGCCGCCTGTCCCAGCTGCCTCGCCCAGGCGCGCGCCGCGACGTGCGCGGGCGCAGTGAGCCCCGCCCACGCCGACCAGCTGCGCCACTCCATGCCGTCCTCCACCAGCTGCAGGTAGTAGCACAGACGGACGAACTCTTGCCGCGGCGACTGGATGTCGGGCAGCTCGTGACTGTACAGGTGGTGACGGAGGAGCGCAGCCACGCGCAAGAACGGGAGTAGGAGCTCTTGCAGCTGGAACGAAATTTATGAATCAATACTTAAAATAAGATAGCGGGGGAATTTGCTGCTGGTAACGAACCAATGGTATATTTATTTTTATCCACATTGTAGAAAACTAGAAAAATAAATGCGATCGGATTTGACGATGGATGCTTTCATTTATAACGACAATAAAAATTTATTGTTTATGAATGACAATGTCACTCGTACGATACTCAATCAGACAGTGCATAAGCGTACTAAAGCTACAAAAAAAAAAGTACAAATACAAAATCGTTTATTGGACATCTAAATCACACTAAAACTTTACAGTGGTTGGAGTCACCAGTTAAGTAAAGATTTACCTGTATTAGGTGACTCCGCTCTTCCAAAGCTAATTACTTAATAATATGACTTTGTTGAAAATTTAAAAAGTAAATTAGTCACTCCCATTTTAAAGGAAATCCAACAAAGCAACCGTAACATTGAAAACTCAATTTCTTTCCTGACGTCGCAAAACGAAGAGTTCAAAAAGAAAATTGAACAATTTCAAATACAAACAAAGAAGGACAAAGAATACATTGGAATTTTGGAAAATAATATTGAGGACATACAGCGAAGTAGCCGTAAAACATGCATAGAAATGAAAAACGTACCAAAAGCCCTAACAGAAGCGAAAGAGGACCTGATAACAATGGTTTTATCACTTTCAAAGAGCAAAGACTGTGACATGAAGAAATCGGACGTCAGAGACATTTTAAGGGTTCGTGCTAAGAAAGAGAGAAACGAAAATACACCGATAATTGTGGAAACTTCGTCCACAATCTTGAAGACTGAATTTCTAAAGCTGTGCAATGTCTTTAACTACAAACATAAGGAAAAAAAATTGTGCTAGGCATTTGGGATTAGCGCCTTTATCTAACTTAGTGTTACATAACACTACAAACAGTATCACATACCTGTCTCTCCATCTTAGCCACGTCAGGCTGGTCTTCCTTGACAAGTTTCTCCGGGGGGCCATCCTCAGTGAACAACTCCGACCCAGCCAAAGCAGTGAGCAGCAACTTGGCCGCTTGTCTCAGTCCGATCGGTTCGCTGGGACGTTCCGGTCCCGCGAGCGCGGCGCGTCCTTCCGCGGACGTTGACGCGCAGAATTGACAGACTACTTGGTAGTAGCTTAGTGCGTACAGCGCTCGGACTATGCAGGTGAAGTGTTCTGATGGGAGAGGATAATTTGTAGTTTATTAACAATATAGAGATAATATTATTAAAACTCGCGTGAGCTGACATACTAAATTATTATTACATACGGCTTGAACACTCACGTGTGATTGTTGTTGGCTATATGCCAACAACAATCACACGTGAGTGTTCAAGGCGTATGTAATAATAATTTAATATAGAGATAGTATCATAACACGAAGGAAGGCAGAAGGCGGACCTAAAAAATACCGTTGTAAACTGTTTTAGAGCGTTGGATCAATAATCGTTTTTTATGCGTGTTCGAGATAAAATAGCGTTACATATATGGGTTTTAATAAAGTTTGATTGCAATATGTTTTCCGTATTTGATAACACATGTTTAAAAATAACGTTGTAATTTATAACTCTTTCAAGGTCTGGATGGAGGGTTGAAAGTAAATTCTTTGTTCTTAACGTGTCCGTAATACACTTATTTGTCGCCGACGTGATAACGGTTGGGGCCGTAAGGCATTGGAATGGAGACCACGTACAGCAAAGCGCAGCGTAGGCCGCCCTCGTGCCCGCTGGACTGAAGATCTGAAGGACGTTGCGGTTGGCGGCTGGATGAGGATGACTGAGGACCGCCAAGAGTGGCGAAATATTGGGGAGGCCTATGTCCAGCAGTGGACGAATACGGGCTGATGGATGGATGGATGGACAATAGTACACGCATGCATCCATGATAAATAACATCAAAACGTTAAAATCCCAGGTGATAATGATAAGACTGTTATCACTTTATCACTATTCTTCAAGAAAGAAATACACTTACAGGAAATCTAACCATTATCCTGATTATTTACTTATCATTGGTAGCTTCTTTCTTTCTACCTACTACTGGATATAACTAATCTTTACTGCACCTCAAACCCCTGTCCGGGCCCGATCGTATCCAGATTTTTCAGGAATCTTGTTAATGCCATCGATCCATCTAACCAGTGGCATGGCCTCCCATCACCTCTTTAGTGCTATGAAGAATCTATTGCAACTTACGTATATCCAAAGTAGGCGGGTTAGCCGGCGCCAACAGCAAGAAATGCATCAGCAACGCTAAAGGATCCCGCAACAAGAGCGGGACGGGCTTAGCGTTGATGCCAGGCGACGGCACCGGGACTGTGGAGGGGGCGAGCGAGACTGTGGCGCAGGGGGGGCAGAGGAGACGCCACGCCTCCGCCGCGCCGAGCACTGCGCCCGCGCTGCGCAAAACGCGCGCATGCGTGCCTACTACCACTAGCAGGGGGACTGGAAAAGAATACAATAACATTAAATCGAGAAAGATAATTCATTTAAATTAAGAGCGTATTAAATTAAAATCACTGACTTAATAAATAATAACAATAATTTTTATATGTGGAATACAATAAAGATTCAAAGTTTCAAAGATTCATTTTATGTAAAAAAAAGTGTCGTCATCATGTGACATAAGTGTAAAAAAATCTCTAAAATATTCATATCGATACTTCAACAGTAAAGAACGCAAACCACAATGATTTCAGTTACTTTGTACACAGTGGCGTATTTACCCTAGGGCCAAAAGGGCCATGGCCCGGGGCGTCAGGCTTCGCTCAGCTTTGGGCGCCTTTTATAATCAATCGTTACCTATCTTTTAATTTGAATTGCTTTTTGAGATTACGCTTTTATTTAAAAAAAAAATGAATAAATGGTGCTTATAGGTATATCCTTGTATGGCCTTTTGAGTTTTTCATTATCATCATTCTCAGCCCAAATCAATAATCTTCACTGCTGGGTTTAATTTAATTTAATAATTGTAGAATGTTTGCTTTTTTCTCGTTCATTTATGGGGCAGCAAACTATACGGGCCCAGGGCGCCAAATCTTAAAATACGCCACTGTTTGTACACATTGACATAAAGCTACATCGAATATTAGACGCAGTATTGTATGAATTCAAACGCAGCAAACTAAGTTTTGTATACCAAGCCTCCGTTACGAAATAATCAACGCGAACCTTAAAAAGTCACTCACTTCGCAAATAAATCAAGACACTATTCTAAAGCCAGTACACAAGGGGCCATGATGGCCCACGAAATCGTCATGAAGGGGACATACGAGTAAAGGACTCTATTGCATTTCGCTTTACTCATATAGCTTTATTCCCTTAATTTACGTACCTACTAATATTTAATATTAAAATAATAACTGTTAGTTAATCTAACATAAATTAGTTATGCGATACGATAATATTATGTTGTAATATTATTTAAGAATTAATTTGACAGGTGACATTTCGACTGTGGAGGTACCACCATCTTACTTGGAGACCCCCTCGAAGTCATTTGGGGGAGAGTAAGAGGACAGCTCACAGGCAAAAAAACCAGGCGGCCCACCATAGCCGGGTCTTAGGGTTCCGGCACCGCGCTCACCAACCCACCAGCCCAGCGTGTGTGAGTATGGGCAATTCTTCCAGGATGACCGCCGGGAGTGGCAAAGTCCTGAAAAGGCTTATGTCCAGCAGTGGACGAACTAGGCTGATGGGTGGATGGATGAATTTAATTTAATTTGTTATGCCCTTACAAGGTCATGTTTGATAGCACTTATGTATTTTTTTTCTTAAATTATGTCCTCTGTCTGGGGTATGCTGAAAATCAGCGCTGCTCGATTTCTATGAGATCGGCAGCTTTGCTGAGCATGCTACCATTTGCCAGAAATGTTTAAAACTTTTTTTTTTCTTGTATTTTAACCTATGTATAATCTTAATATGTTTAGTTTTAAGTACTTTTTTGGCAATAAACCTTTTTAACTTAACTTTACTTTATATTGTAACACCCTTTATTGTACCACATGAATGCAATAAATATTTGAATTTGAATTTGACGATTTCGTGGGCCATCATGGCCCATTGTGTACTGTAACATATAGCTAGGCAATATGTTAGGTTTAGGTAAGGCTAGGTTTTATAGGTAGGTTAAAGGACTATTTGTTCGTGTTTAGTTGGCAATCGATAACCTTTATGGATCGACATACGTCGCATTGACTGAATTATTTCGTGTTTTGTCTGAAAGATCTTTTATACTCGATCTGTATTTATTTTTGGAAAACACGAAATTCAGTCAATGCGACGTATGTCGATCCATAAAGGTTATCGATTGCCAACTAAACACGAACAAATAGTCCTTTAACCTACCTATAAAACCTAGCCTTACCTAAACCTAACATATTGCCTAGCTATATGTTACAGTACTGAGGCCTTCAGGGGTCTAACCAACACCTCATGTACACTGACAGTAGGTGTTGGTCTAACACTCGATACAACATCGTTCCATACTTGCCTTCTCACGCATTGACTAACACGGTATGCGTGGGTGCGCAAGTAGAATAGATACACGCTGTATTTATGGCGTGTGCTAGCTACACTTGTTTTATCAAAACACATGGCCAATGTCTACACCATTAAGACGTCTGAATTTTACGAATATAACTTTCATTTATTTCACTTACCTATACAATCGTTCCTAGGCTTATACCGTGGCGCGAGCTCGGTCACCAGATTGCCGCCTCGTTGCACAAGTTCGCATTCTAAATTAGTTCTTGCTAAGGACGCTACAAAGGTGAAAATCGCTGCCGGAGACACGCCGTATCGTTGTCGGATTTTAATCCCGGCGGTCGCTGTCATGTCTTCCATGGCTTTGCCCATCGCTTCCGCTAAACGGCAGGGATTCTATAAAGTGATGATTAAGTTTTAATTATTAAAATGTTATGTTAAGGTTCGTCTGAGGGTATTCTACAATTTGAGATTATGAAAGTTGGTTTTATGAAGTAAAAGCCGATAAGTCAGCAGCATAAGTTGATAAGAAAAAGTAAAATATACTACAATCTAGTGAATTATAATTAAAATAATTCCATAGATTAATCAAGAAGTTTTTAATTTATTCTTATTCCCATGTTCAAAAGGGGTTGAACATTTTTGTATGGAGGCTGGCATTCCGAGAATCCGATAATATATTTTTCAAAATCGTGTCGCACAATGGAACCTGTATACAGGGTGGAAAAATTTAAGGGCCCTGGAGGGAGACAAATTTTATTCTGAACAATAATCCTACCGATTCGTTTAATAAAACAGCGAGAGTGTATTTTTTTAATTTTAAGTTGGTTCGATTCCCGGGTAAGACAAGCGAATTTTAGAAGATCTTTGAATGTAGTTTTGTTTCTTTAAAAAAATAAAGGAATGTTTCCTTTCAGTAAATGAGCTAATTAAAGGATTTAAGGTAGTTCCCATCCAGGGCTCTTAAATTTTTTCCATCCTGTATATGAATAGGGGACATATTACGAACAAAAATGTTATATAATATAATGTTCTATAGAGACACGTTATCCAGATAATGACTTTACTAATTGTCGCATTATATATGTCTTATTTCGCTGGCCGTAAATAGAAAAAAAAAATAGTATGTCATAATAAAATTTTAATACTTAACAGTTAGCTCGATAATAAAGCCGATTCTGAAGGCTTTAATTTTAGTTTTAGTGCTGTTTAACTTCTAACCCTAACAGTTAAGGTCTATTTTGCAATGAAGAAAATTTAGTTTTGACAGCACTAAAACTAAAATTAAAGCCTTCAGAATCGGCTATAGTGTGACGCTTATTATATAAAAAAAAAATTTCGTATTCATGTTCCTTATCCATATATACAACGTATAACACATAGGTCAAAAGTCAATGGTATAGAACAACTTTTGCTATGGAACAAAACCTGTATCTCGAAAAAAAGAATTACTGTTTCATAGAAAAATGCAATGTCGCTCGGCCGAAATGTATGGAAGGGCAGATTTTTTCTGCGATTTCAGGGTTGGCTCCATAGCAAAAGTTGTTCTATACCATTGACTGAATAAGCTCTTCAAATATGGTTACACCTTTCTGTTACACGTTGTATAGGTTTTATTGTGCGACGCAACTTTCAAAAAATATCGTGATGGCGGCTGTGAACTATGCCAAAATGTTGAAACCCCTTTAAAATCATCTTATTTTGTTCAGTAAGAAATTAAAAACTCACAGGTTGTGGCGGTTCTCGCTCCAACATTTCCAATATTTCAGCCGCTAATGTGTTGTGGTCTGGTATAGGCACTAAGTTTCTCGGAGGCCCCCGATTCTGTGTCGGAGCAAGAGGGAGGACACTATTCGCTGCAAAATTAAATATAAATAGTGATTTTAAGTAGGTAAAACGAAGACCCAAGCTCATTATACAAGGTGACTTTTTGATCATCGTCCAAATTCATACTGGAGGCTTGGTAAGTGATCAGCATCATGAAGCAATAATGATTTTTGTAAAATTCATAAAATGAAATTTCGACTCCCCATAGTGATTCACTCAGGACTGGGAGTGAATTACTATGGGAAGTCAAAATTTCATTATACGAATTTCACAAAAATTGTTATCGATTCATGATGCTGATCACTTACCAAGCCTCCAGTATGAATTTGGACGATGATCAAAAAGTCACCTTGTATACTGAAATTAATTAATGTAGCAGGCCGCTTACTAGAAACTCTTATAGACAAAGTAAAGTCTAGGTAAAGTAAAGGTAGCGTCGTTCCAATACGCCTGGGTAAATTTCAAACTTACTAAACTTACTTCTTTCTTCTTACTTAGTAAAAGTGAAAGAGACAAGGATGAGACGGAGTCTATTTACCAATAGTTTTGGAACGGCCACTTTGTAAAGGCAGTTTATTTACGTGGCAAAAGATATTTTTTTGTTCATGTATCATTATTACCGTAATTTAACGACTTTACAAGCGGAGCTGTTCGTTTCCACACTGGTGGTTGTGGACAGTAAAATTGTGTCTTTATCCCGGTGTTAAGGAACGCAACTAAGTTTTAATTCAATGGAATTATGACAGTTCAAGGAAAGGGAGGGTGCTGTATTAGTAAAGGAGAAACGTTACAATTCATCTCGCTTTCTTGCACAGTTCCATCCCTTTGTATTCAAAATGACTGATGCCGGACCCAGGATAGAGCCCGAAATATATTTCACATTAACTTACATATTATTTTATTAAGTATACATGTCACAGTCAAAAGTCATAACTGGTCAAAACTACTTTTGACGCGTTTTGACTAAGGACGTAGTGTTGACTGATATTCGCAGGCAAAACTAGTTTTTCGGATGTCCTGCAGCGCAAAAGAGAGCCGGTAGGTTAGGTTAGAAGGTTAGGTATGGCAAGTCACAGAACGCAATTCCGCGACCGCCAAAATTACTTCAGACCAACTTAGTCAAAACTAGTTTTGACTGATTTTCGCAGTCAAAACTACTTTTGACCGGCTATGAGTTTTGACTGCAACATATATACATATATAAAAATTACCTTCGTTTGTATTCACGTAACGTAAACAAATTTCTACAAATTCTATCACTTTCAAGTGTCAACTTCTATGTCGCGTTTAAAAGAGTTCCGAATGGATCATGAGTTTGTCATTCGGAACGAATTGATGGGCGTGAGAAGTTTTATGGTAGTTCTAGCACTGTCAGCGCCATGCGGAACACGCTGTACATGTGAGCAGTAACTTACCTAAAGAAGCCAGATAAAACGGCTAATAATAATAATAACTTACCTAACTGTCGACACACGGGACACAGAAACTCTCCTCTATCGACGTGTAGGTTATGCGGTCGCTGCGACGCGGCTAGACTGCGCAGGTACGCTTGTAGACAACGTAGATGTAGTCTATGACCGCATGATTGTACGTGCACGCCACCCTCCCAGCCCACCGACACACTGAGTAGCCAGGAGTCCTAGAAGAGAAGATATCAGGTTAGCAAATACAAAAAAAATTGCGGACATGATAATGTTACGATGTTTGTGGCAGAAAACACCTGAAAATATAAAAAACTCAAAAGAACTTTATTTATCAAACATGTGCATTACATCATTGTTCCCTACTCATTAAGCTAGTTTATCACTGTTTTGAAATGAGTAGTTCCCAGCCTATTAAACGTTATTTAGTTTGACTTAGAAGTTACTTTTATTTACTTCTTAACCGTAATAAACAACACTTCCCACATCACTTCATTGTTCAATCTTAAGTGAAGACTCCACTTCCTCAGGCGATAAGCCCACCAGCCACTTATTGAGATACTTATTAAAACGGTCATGACTATATTGGTTAATTCTCCATTTCGAGTCAATTTTATTAAACAGATATGAACCAAGAAAGGCATGATATCTGATATGTACCTCTATAATAAATAACAAACACCGTAGATAGCTTTCGTGATAAATTTCAAAGGCGTTTCCATATTAATTTGTGTCCGCACCACTCCTTTTAGCTATGTTGGGCGACTCTGCTTTTAACTACACATATTACAATTTTTCTTTCGATATCCTCCCTATACTATCCGACAGGGGGTCTACCTTTAATCACGTGAGGTGGGAGGAGGTTACGATAGCATCACGATTGAACACGATGGGGGAGGGGATGTTGTGACAATCACGCGTATATTTTCATGTGAAATCCCGACTGAGCAAAATTGTGTCTACCGTTGGTCCCAAAATACATACACACGGTTTTTTAAATGTACCCGTAAAAAGTAAAATTTGTGTCTTTAGCATACCGCTGGTACGTGATAATCGTAAATACGTGTCCATACTTGGAATCACCTCTGTCACCCCCCGGGGATTCATGTCATAATAACTTACGTGATCAAAGTGTTGCGCCAAGTCGTCATGTCTCCTGTAATGGTGAGCGGCGGCGGTAGTATCATGCTGCGCTGCCAGTCTCGCTCGCTCAGTCTCACTGAGAGCAAGCCGCGCATCGCCACTGCCGTGCCTCCGTCGGTGACCCAGTACTGAGGTAGACTGTACAGAGAAATAAACCCGTTAGATAGATCCGAGCCACAATCTGAATGGTAATTCTCAGTCTGTAGAATTAGCCTTATCAGCTTTTAAAACCCGCGGGTCTACCGCGTAATTCTGATTTTCATCAACTTCAACTTGAGATTGAAATTTGACGTGCGTGCAAAAGAGATGGCATGTTAGGCGGGCGTCGTCGCACGCACGTCAAATTTCAATCTCAAGTTGATGTTGATGAAAATCAGAATTATGTGGTAGACCCACCGTTTGATCTGTCAAACTCCATACATTTATAGATCGAGGTTTAGCCTAATGGGTGCCGATGTTAAAAGTGGGACAATTGGACTATCGAGACATTAAGACGGACGATATTCTCGAAATGTGATACGGCTACGCGGCGACCGCTAGGGGGTATAACTATATTGGCTAACGTTGGAAGCCATTGTATGCTCAAAAAACCAGAGTTATGTTTGACCTACAGCGCCTTACTCCGGAACAAGTTTTTAATTTATTTTTTACTTAACACAGAAACTGTTTGAACAGTCAAACTTAACCTAAACATAGCAGCATTTACATATTTACTATGTTGTATTATTTTAAAATTCAAGTACATAAATCACTTTATAGAGATAATTTTGCCTTAGTACAGTGGAGACCGCATCAAGTAAGACACATTGGACTTGGTACATATTCTTCTCTGTAGGGGCTAATGTCGTCCTGCAAGTGTATAGCTTGATGTGGTCTCCACTGTACATGTCAATTTGTTTATAGTATGTTTGTAAATATTTATTTCCTGTGTACAATAAAGAATAAGAATAAGAAATACGTCACAAAAACCTACGACTTTTTCTATGGCAGGTGAGCGGGTTGGACCGCCTTAAGTTAAAAACCCCCCTTGAACTGATGGGTGTCCTTATTATGACTTCGATCTACTAAGCTTGAACTGATGGGTGTCCTTATTATGACCGCCCGCCGAGCACGAGTTCCGAGTCGATTTATTGTTCCGATGTTGCTCTGTGGTTTATTTTGAGTGGTAAAACGAAATTACTATCAGATTGTAGATAATTTATCTAGGAATAGAACGGTATGCCATATGTGTGGTATTTCCCACCAGGAAAGCCATAAAAACCATTATACTAAACCACTAGACGCGCGGCGCGCGGGGCGCGCGGAGCGCATCAGACGCGGATAGGTAGCCTACGCTGAGAGCATCAGGTGAAGGGTTAACGCTCAGATCGAATTTCCACATATCCGGTATTTGAACCAGCCTTCCTTCCGACTTACCTGCAAAAGCACCACAAGCCCAATCGGATCATTAGGGCACCGCGGCGTGGTCGCGTTGCAGATAACACAATCGTCATGTTTCTCGACAACTTCTTCCTCCTCCTCCTCCCACTCCATACTCTGTCCCGCTCTAGCTTCCTGCTCCATAGCGGACATGAACTGTTTCTGTCTGCGCGCAAACTCTTGCATCAGCTGCTGTTGTCGTTCGCGTGCGCGACGGGAACGCTCCTCTTTTTCTCGACGTTCCCTGTTCACAAAGTAATATTAATATTAAGGGAATCATTGAGTTAGCGGCCGCGGCCGCGATAGGTACAGATCGTTCACAGTTATTTTACCTCTAGGCTGATCGAAAATGTTTCTTAAGTATTGGACATAGAACAGCTGTCAGAGGTAAAATACCTGTGAACAGTCTGTATTTGAAAAAAACTATAGCCGTCTTATTCCTGCTGCGCGGCGCACTTGCAAGCGAGTCGCCCCGCGCGCTTCCCGCAACCTTATTCTGTGAGGCGTCCGTATTCTGGTAATGTAAAGAGGTGCGATTGTGTAAGGTTGGTCATAGATGATAAATCTATACCATTGTCAAGGATCGTGTAGGGCAAATTCGAATTGTGTAAAACTGTCCATAAAATGAAGACCGAAAAGTAACCGAAGGTTTAGAAATGACCGATGGTTTAAAAAATGCGAAATGAAATTGCGTTTTATTGTGTACTACCTAGGTACGTAAAATGAAATTTGATAATTTATTTACTTTAAAATTATGTCAAACACAAAAATAATAGATCTTTTTGATTACATTTTTTAAATCCACCACAAAAATTAATTTTTATAATTTAAAACATAGAATTCAATCGAAACTCGTATAACCAAACGCAACAATTGAAGGAAAACCGAGTTTCAGCTGCTCGACCCCAGGTGGTGGCATAAGTTTACTACTACTCAACAGTATATGTAGTTGAAGAGCTTGACACGGGATTACTTTTTTTACTAGATGTGATGTCTGAAAGAGACAGCGCTATATCTTATCGTATTATTTGTCTTCGTCCGAGTTTTGTAGTTATAATAACGCGTCATAGTTTCGAATCAATTCAAGTGTCAAGTCAACTGCAACTGCAAAATATTTTTGAATCGGTCGGTGTTTTATTTTATAGTATGTTTCTTTATTATATTAGTATGACGAAATAGCAACCGAACCAAAATACAAAAACCGGCCAACTGCGAGTCGGACTCGCGCACGAAGGGTTCCGTACCATTATATATAAAAACAGCGAAAAAACATGTCTGTTGTATGGGAGCCCCATTAAATATTTATTTTATTCTGTTTTTTAGTATTTGTTGTTATAGCGGCAACAGAAATACATCATCTGTGAAAATTTCAACTGTCTTACTATCACGGTTCATGAGATACAGCCTGTTGACAGACGGACAGACAGACGGACAGCGGAGTCTAAGTAATAGGGTCCCGTTGGTTACCCTTTGGGTACGGAACCCTAAAAAGTAAGAAAAAATATTTTAATCTGTGGCCGAACTGCCCTAAACCTTTTCATAATATCTTTCCTACAAAAATATAACCCCAAACTGTGTTCATATAAAAAACAATTCTTATTTCTGTGCCAAAGCCAAGGGTTTTGACTAAAAAGCTCCACAATTTTAATTAATTGAACATCATTTATTGATTTTAATGGTAGAATAAAAATTGTTTTACCTAATTTTATTCCAAAATAATCAAAAACACTTACCGTTAAACGATTGTCATAGACAACAAGTCGCCGCAATCATTTGACATTAGCGATGAACTAACAAAATCTTAGACAATTCGAATTATCTGTCAATCTTAAGAAATCATTCACTCGTTGTCTAAAATAACAATACAAATCGTAAAGCATCTATGAATACCATAGACAATTCGAATTGGCCGTTTGACAAGTGAAATGATTAGTTTTAAGCTATCAAATGAATACGATTTCATGACTATTTTCTTACACAATCGCACCTCTGATTTTCATGTTTAGTTTATGAGTTTAGCGAAAGAATCATTAATTAGAGTAAAATAATAACACATGTTATATACGTAAATAAATCCAAAATTTGGGTTGATTGGTTGTTTAGTAAGACTAATTGAACGGGCAAAGTTAGGCAGATATTTAAATTTATTTGTAGCGTATTTGGATATTTATTTGTAGCTCTTCTGGAAGGATGGGTTTTTTGTGCGAAACGTCCTAACAAAATCAATATGTTGTCCTGCTTGCAGTACGTATTTTGTATGAAAATTTGACTTGTCCTTCTGGCAGTACAATGACCTTGACCCTGAACGGCACAACGTTATCTTGTCCACTCAGTATGACATTTATGTTTTCTTTGTCAGGATGGTCGTTACTGACACTCAATTTTCTTTAAAAGCTAAAAAACAAACAAATTATTCTAAATAATCATTAAAGCCTCTAACGTTTCAATAGTTCTGTTATCAAGCATTGATTTATATTTTACTGAATGAAGATTCAGCAGCTAGATACTTAGGTACTCCCTCATTACCATTTCTTGATTTAAATTATCTTGTCCTCTCAGTAGGACATATATATTTTCTTTGTCAGAATGGTCATTCATTACTGACACCTAAATTTCTATGAAAGATATAATATTTTAATAATATACATATAAAATATTAACTTAACAATTTGTATTTCTTTTACCTAGAATTCATATACTATTTTATCATTGATTTGTAATTATACATATATTACTTTAAATATAATTAATAAATAAAATATTTTTTTTTAGCTTGAAATATATTTCGGCCCTTAGTGGGCCGTCATCAGTCAAGTATTAAAAAAGAAAAATATACCATAGTAATAAAAACAGGAAAAGAAACAAAAAAAAAAAAAGACAATATTTTTCTTAACTAACCTAACCTGTTTGTATTGGTCCACAATTTTTTTATCAAATAATAAAATTATAAAATTTTAAAAATTTTGTGGACAAGTACAAGCCCTTCAAGTGCCAACAATCACCACCATAAATTTTTGTCATGCCATCCCAATTCTGGTATATGTGTTCCCTGAAAGGGACAGAGAGTTTTCTGTGGTTGGTGGGGTATTCAGGGTATGGGTGGAAGAGCGTGATGGAAGTGATGAGAGGGTGGTTTAGTTTGTCTGTCAGTTAGTGTTTTCTGTTCAGTCCATGGTTGTAGTGGGCACCAAGTGACCAGATGTAGGACGACTCCCAGGTCCTAAGGTCAATGTCAGTTAATGGAGGGTGAAATGATTTAATGACGCGAACGATGAAGCAGTTATTGAAGGTTTGATTATGAGATCGGGCGTGTGTCGGGATAGGTAGAGTGTTATTTTGTACTAAGTCTGTTGTGTGTCGGTGATTGTTCATGCGGATGTGGAGAGCGTTTCTTGTTTCACCTACATAGAATGCGGGGCAGAGTCGACATTCTAGCAGGTATATACAGTTCGCTGTTTTGCATGAGGAGTTAGGTTGTGCTTTGTATGTATTCGATGTGTGATGTGTGTTAATTTGTGTGTCTGGTTTGATCAGGGGACAGGTTTTGCAGCGAGGTTGTTGACATGGGGTTGTTCCAGGTGAAGTTATTGATTGGTGGAGTGATTGTGTGGGTCTTGTTTTTGTGAGTGATGACTTTAAGTTTGGGTTTTGTCTGTAGCAAATTTGTGGATTTAAGGGGAGTAGGTTTTTTTGTGTCATCGTGTTGTCGGAGTATAGGTATGAAGTCTTTGATAAGTTGTGTAAGTTTATGGCTACCGTGGAAATATGTGGTGATTAATCTTGGGTGATCTGATGAGTTCTTGTGTTTGTTCTGTGGGTTATGAAATCTTGGTCTGTCATGTATATGTTTTTGTAGGAATGCTTCGGGGTAGTTTCTATTGCGGAGACCTTCGTGTATTTTGTTATGGTAGTGGTTAAGTGAGGTTTGGTTATTGCAGATTCGATGGCCGTGGAGTGAAAGTGAGTATGGAATGGATTTTTTTATGTGTGATGGATGACAACTATAGTAATCAAGATATTCTAATTTGTTTGTGGGCTTGAAATGTACGCCAGTGTTTATTTGGTTGTTGTGATTAATGGTGATGTCGACGTCAAGGAAAGTTATTTTATGTAAGGATATGTTGTGGGTGAATCTAAGTGATGAATGATTGTTCAGTCTGTCAAGGAATTTACAGAGGGAGTCGCTACTGTGTGGCCAGATCATAAAGATGTCGTCAATGAATCTTTTCCACACAAGAGGTTTCAACGGTTCTGTAGATAGAAAACTGGTTTCAATTGTACCCATGAATATGTTTGCGTAACTTGGTGCCATCCGAGTACCCATGGCCGTCCCTTTTAATTGGTGATAGTATGTATTTTCAAAATTAAAGTAGTTGTTATTTAATATGATGTCTGCGAGGGTGGTGATGAAGTCGGTTGATGGATGGTGTGGTAGGGATCGGGTATTTAGTTGGGAACGGAGTGCTGCAAGGCCATCGGCGTGCGGAATATTGGTATAGAGGGATATAACGTCTATTGTGACTAAAAGAAGTGGTGTGTTGTTTGGTAACTGTATTGAATTAATAATTTGGAGGAAATGGTTGGTGTCTTTCACATAGGATGATAATTCTTTGACTAATGGTTGTATGTGGTAATCTACAAATGATGATATTCTTTCTGTCGGTGCGTCATAGGACGCAACGATAGGACGGCCTGGACGCAACGATAGGACGGTCTTGTGAATTTTTAGCAACATATAAAAATGTGGGGTTCTCGGATGACTAGGTATCAGGAGTTCAATATCAGTCTCAGATAGGCCTTCAGATTCACCTCTTGTGTGGAGCATGTCACAGACCAAGTCAACAATCTGCTCACATGGGTCACTTGGTGCGACAGAATAAAAGGTCGAGTCAGTCAGTTGCCTAAGTCCTTTGGAAATGTAGTCTTCTTTGTTCATTATTACGGTTGTTGATCCTTTGTCTGCGGTGGTAATTATGATGTCATTGTTGTTTTGAAGTTTTTTAGGGATTCTTTTTCTTTATAGGTTTTGTTTTGTAGACTATTTATATATCTGTCATCTAACAATTTTGCGAAAAGGCTGGTTAAAAATGTTTCGATAGGATGGTTTGGAGGTAGTGGTGGTGGTTCGTTAGGTGATGGTGGTTTGAATTTTTGTAGAGCTGCGTGTGTATTGTTATTATGGTGACGTGGGTTAGTTTCCCAGTAATGTTTCCATTTTAGCTTGCGCCCGAATCTCACGAAATCGTTCAACAATTTAATCTTGTCAAGTTTTTTTGTGGGACAAAATGATAGCCCTTTGTTCAACACGGCTCTATGTTCAGGAGTTAATTGAACTGAAGATAGATTTACTATAGTGTCAGTGGTGGGCGTTTTATCATAATGTATATAGTATCCCGGCGGAGGAGGTGGAGGAATGGAGAATGGGTTAGAGAGGTCTATCGGAGTTAGGTTTAGATCTGCAGGAATATTTATTTGTTGGTATCTTAATGGTAGATTAATGTTGTTTTGTTTGTAATGTTTTTTTGTAGATTTTTTAGTTTTATTTGTGATTTGATTTGCTCCTGAGAGATATTTCTCGTAGCTTTTGAGAGGAGCGTTTGTATTTTTAAAAACAGATGAGGAAAGGCGATAAGGCTGACTTTTAAAAGTGCATCTAGCTTATTTTTCTGATCTGTGCAGAGGTGTATATATTGTATGTAGAGCATGTGTGTAGAGTGCAAGGCGTTCATGTAGTTAACCATAATCATGTTGCTTCTGATAATTGGTGGTATTGCACTGAGGGCAATTTTTGGTATCAGCCCTTTCGGTGCTGCACCAATTTCCAAACATTTTCCTAAAAATTGTAAATGGGTATAATATTGGGAAAGTTTGGCTGTTATATTTTTTATTTTATTTACGATTTCCTTCATTTACGTTAAATTTTAAGTAAGAAGGTTCTAATTTGATTAACTGGCACGTTGCGAGTATTTATGTTCATCAAAATTATACTGACTTTGACAGAAGGCTGTAACAGATGATCAAGATTTTGGTATTTGTCAAAAATGCACAAAGGAGCATATAACAATAATTAAAGATGTTTTTGAAACGTGGATACGCTGAATTGAGACGGCAGTAAGAAGAACACAGTGTTACCTATATAGCACAAGATTAGAGTCCATCAAACGAGCAGCAATAATTGTGTGGGTTCTGTTCCATATGCCTGCTCCAAGCAGTCCTCATCGAGTTACGTATTGATATTGGAGACCGTCAATAGCCCTCTGAAGAATGGAGAGAAATCCTTTGAGTCTCTGGCTGTCTTCGAATATCTTGCGCACACAATGCACTGTATGAAATCAACTGCAGCTCTTGGGACAAATGCACGTGTGGTTGCGTCTCTGCAGTTTTTCAATTATGCACCTCGACGTGATTCTTCAATCCTTGTTGCATAAAATCTTTTTATTGTTGTTGCACTCGAAAAGAGTTATTAGTTCATAAGTTTATAATATAATCACATGTGCGAGTAATACTTTAATAAATATATAATATTGCCTCTATTGGCCTTTTATTTGTTTTTTATTTTGATTTATTTTATTTTTGACGTAAAGATTATATTTTATGCTCTGTGCTTATTTGAGACCGAGGAGTCGTCGCCCTTTATTTTGGTAAACTCGCTTGGCTTTACCAGAACCGTAGTACTTTATTATTCTTTTATTACCCATTATTTACCATTTATTATTGTCTTCTACAATGTTAATTTATTTAATAAATGATATAGCAAACTAACCTAACCTATACATTACACTTACACTTATTGCACAAAAACAAAAGGGAATATTTACAAATATTATACAAAATCGGAATCGTCAAATGCACTACACTACCACAAAAACACCTGATATTAGCCAAAATTTTCTTTCCACTTTCTATGTGTTTTTCATTGCCCGAAATAAACACATTTTATTTTTTTATTTTTGCGTGACGGGAGCGTGTCGTTTGACTCTAAGTGCCTGATTAAATTTAAAAGCAATAATCAAAATCGTTAGATCTTGTTTTGGTATTTTTTTTTTCAGGCGCTATTAAATATTTTCAAGCTTTTTCCTTCTAAAACAAATTGAATAAAAAAAGAATCTCATAGGAATCTTTACTTCTATGAACCATACCTGAATATGTGATGTCTTCTGCATTTTAGCCCGTATTTGGTGAGAAACTGATGATAAACAGTTTCTTATTTTTATGACTTTGTAGTAACGCGTGAAGCTTATTATAGCTTTAAATGATAAATTATGTAAAAACGAATTCCAAGGGGTCTTAGAATAAGGATCAACGTATGTTTATGCAGAGCTGCAATTTTCTAAAGCGACAGGATGCAGCGTCTTCGAAATTCTAAAATGTCGAATTTCACATTTTGTCCGGGATAATCGCCTTAATAAAAGTAATATTATTAAAAACTCGCGTGGAATGACATACTGCAATAATTTGTAAACGGTTATACACTTACATATTATTGTTATTGAATACATGCCAACTGTTTCACCGATACAATTTAGACATTTTCAAGGCGAGTGTTGATCTAAGCATACTTTCAAAAGTAAATTGAAAAAGTATCTCCTTGACTTACAAAAATCCTCGCCTAAAACTTTAAACTAGATTGGCAATAATTTGCTCTATTTAATATTATTTATTTTTAGATCTCTTTAAAGTTTATCTCTCAAGGTGATAAAATTCTAAATTCAGATATTTATTTATTTATCTATTTACAAATTACAAATATTACTACCTAAATATGTTACACGGATATATATATATATATATATTGTTTAGTTATGCATGAACATGTAATATTATCAAAATACACAAGGGATGCTCGCTCTGTTTTGTTTGTTCGTGCGTTATCTACGCGGGCCCGGACTGAAAATCAGCGCTGTCGGTCTTACTTTGTTAGACTACAGCATATGCTGAGTCCTTGGCCTTTTTGTCTGCTGCGACACATGATATTTTCTAGTTTAGTCACATTGTTTTCTCTTATTTCTATTTTGTTAAATGTCTCCTTTTTAAGCTTTCGCAAGAAGAACCGCTTGGCGCGCCTCTCGAAGCCTGAAGCTGTGGCCGAGGGGTAAGAACGACACTCGCCTTGAAATTGTATCGGTGTAACATCGAATGTAATCAAGAACAAAGGACTTTCGTAAAAGTGAAATATCTGACTGGTGTTTTAGATGACAATAAAAAATAAAGCACAACATACCTAGCCTTCTGTTCGGCCTGCCTCTCCCGCTGGTGAGGCCAGAGCGTGTTTCTAACGTGTCCGATAGCGGCAGCGCACCTCGCGTCAAGTCGCGCCAACTTTCTTAGTACTTTGCCTATGAAGTGGGTGCCGTCACCTAGGAAATTGGAGCATGTTTATAAAATATTTGAACAACATAGTAAAATATTACCAAAACTCGCGTGAGCTGACATACTAAATTATTATTACATACGGCTTGAATACTCACGTGTGATTGTGTGTGAGTGTTCAAAGCCGTATGTAATAATAACATAGTAAAAATGTTTTATGTAAAGTCAAAAAGATCTTTTTAGAAATAAAAACATAAGAACCCAAGGAAGAAAGTTTTTATAGAAATATTAAGCGCATTTTGCGCCTTGGGTAGTTATCTTCATAATTAATGCTTACTTTAATAGTTTAAAAAAAAGATTTTTGCATAAATACATTATAACGTTAAAAATAAAACACTCAGCTCAAAACAATGCATATGATTTGTCAAACTAGTTTTTCAGAAGTCCTTCAACACAGAAGACAGCCGGTAGTTTAAGTTAGGTTGGGTTAGCCGCTACGTCGTCGTAGCACGACCATAGAGTAAGTATTACTACGTATAGACTAGCAGTTCCCATACATCAGTTTGAAGCCTCAAAAAAGGTGTAAAATTGTAACGAAATCTAGATGGCGTTGCGAAATCCTCTAACGAACACGTTGCTAAAAAGACCGATTGGTGACGCTAGTGGCATAGCGATGTCACGTATCATAAAAATAATTCCCACTTCGATAATAGATGGCGCTGAAATATTCACTGTTAGTGTTGCCAACTTAGCGCCATCTAGTTTTTCTAAGCAAAGCTATTACAGCCACATGTTTACTTGGTAACCAGAGTTTACTTGCAGCCAATTAAACAAATTACGCTTATTTGCAACAGTTGGCGACACCTAGTGTCGTAAGGGCGCGTAAAAAATTTGCTACGCCTTGATGTATGGGAGTTGTCAGTCTATACCTAGTAATACTTAGTCTATGGCGCGACCGACATATATAACCTTCGTGGTTATTTTTTCAAGACAACCCAGAACTAAGCCAATCTAGTTTGTCCTAATATCTAATTTGTCCGGTAACACATACAAATAATGTGCCGTATGAAATCATATTGTAGTAGCTTCAAACTGTATTTTCCACATATTGCACTATGATAATATCGAAGCGGGTTAGTAATCCCGAGCTAAGCGATTGTTTGACATTTGACATTTATGTAGAATGTTACCATAAAAGTAAGTTGCAACCAATGAGGTATAGTATCTATATAATGTCATTGGAAACAACACAATTTAAGTCAAACTGGTAACATTACATCGCTAATCCTAGTTTAACCCGAGATTTTGATTGGTGCAAGAGAGCTTTCTCTTAACCCTCTATTTTTTTACCAGAGTTAAAGTCGAGTTAAGAACATGCTGCAAGTGGGCCTTAATGTCAGACAATGATCGAGTTATATGCACCAATAAGCCGTCGATTTCAAATATTCCAAAAGTTTAGATGAGCCCTGGCACTGACACCTAAAATCTATTGCATTGTTTTTGAATGTGTGCGTTAACATAATGCCGATGCGCGCACACTTATGAGTGCACAATCTGTCTACCTACGGTTAGCAAACTGATCAGACTACTAAAGTCGTAAAAATTCAAAACTTTAAGTGCATTTCAGTGATTCCAAACGTGTGAGCGTCACCCATTTAAAGGTGGAAACATTTTGGCGCTATCATACTACGGTAAGGGCTTATCTTTACTTTTGAAATCTTTGGTCGATTTAACATACCGATGGGTTCACTAGGCTCCGGCACCTCTTCTTCTAGCGAGAAAGAATCTAATCTTCCAGAAAGTTGTGAATGTAGCTTCAATAGCAGTGATATTATTGACTCGTTCACTAGTATTGATTGATCGTCAATCTGTTCCGTGTGGAGTTGCATCTGAAAGAGACAATATTGTTGAGATGGATTTGTTAAATTCGTATCCCTTTTGAAGAAAAACAAACATGAAAAAAATAATGCGGAAAACAGTCCCAACAGTATCATCTTACGAAGTGAAATCGTCTGACTTTTAATTTTCAGAAAACAGCTAAGAAATTGGTAAGAAATAAATATGTATTATACTTAATACCTTTTATGGGTTTTTATTTTTAGATATGATATAATTTAAAAAAAAGTACAATTTCTAATATATTTCGACCCACTTGTGGTCGTCGTCAGTCGAATCAAAATTGGATGGGTCTAAAATATTTCGAAAAAACTTCTACATACATACAGTCTCACGCCTGTTTTTCAGAGTGGTAGGCAGAGACTACAGATGTCCATCTGCTACGATCTTGACACACCTTTTTCGCCTCTTTCACATTCATCAATCTAGTCATACAAGCACTTCTATTCCGGGTACATTTGACATTGCTCTTCTTCAATATGTCACCAATTTGGTCAGCATACGTCCTTCTAAGGTGGCCTGGTCGAGCTGTACCTTCCACTTACGCACCATAAATTTCTTTCGTCACTCTACTTTCATTCATCCTCTCTACATGTCCAAAACACCGAAGCATTCCTTTTTATGTTCTAGTCAATACATCTTCTTTCAGGTCGCATGTTAGTACCTGAGTATTGGCGTTGCTGGTGGGTTCCTCAGGCGCCGGCATCAGCGCCGGTGTCCGACTTTGTTCCAAACCTTGGTCACGTAACGACACGCTCCATTCCGGGGAACTTATATCTGAAACAAAAAAGGGTTCTGAAGTAAAAAGGTTTTGAATTTAAAGCGAAATATATATATAATTTATAGTTACCTACTCTTATTTATTATTAGAGTGCATTACAAACTCAAATGTCAGGCAAGACAAACAATCATATAACGCCCTCGTGAACGTTCAGTATGTGTATTACGGACTGGTACATCAAGTAGTTACAAAAATTTGATCTTTGTACTACTTGCAAGAATCTGCAGTCCAGCCCCCCTATTCTGTATCTTTAGTTGCCAACTGCACGAGGTGCCTATCATCAAAAACATAGCTAAAAACTGAAATTTCAAAATTGCCTTTAGTGGGTATGGAACTATTAACAATCTGTGTCGTCACTTCAAGTGCGAAAATATCCTTAGGACATCGGAATTCGATAGTATATCTATGTTTTTGATGATAGACACCCAGTCCAGAAGGCAACTAGAGATACACAATAGGCCCGCTGGTGAGAACCTCGGGGCACAGTCGGTAGCGCGCCTGCCGTGTAAGCAGGTCGCAGATTCGATTTTTTTTTTTCAATTTAAAGGTCAATGTAGAGTGATTGTAGTGGAAATGCGTTCCTTATAGTTGAATATTGAATGATATAGTGAAAAATATCGACATACAGGATCGTTGCGGCCTGAAAGAAAATGTAGTGAGTAGAATAGAAAAAGGAATATCTTTTAAATAAAACACATTCTTGGTAACTGTTCCACTTTTATATATTCTTAAGACGAAATATTCCATCTCATGATTCGTATCCATATGTAAAAGCCTGACGATGTTATTATAACGAAACCGGTCGCTAGTGTAATATACATATAGAAGTGGAACAGTTACCAAGAATGTGTTTTATTTACAATATGTTTCAAATGTTCCATCAAGAACCAACAACGACAAGTATCAATTTTTTAGAAAAAGGAATGCTTCGGTGGTTTGGACACATAGAGAGAATGAATGAAAGTAGAGTGACGAAAAAAAATTATGTTGCTCAAGGGGAAGGTACAGCTCGACCAGGCCGCCCTAGAAGGACGTATGCTGACCAAATTGGCGAGATATTGAAGAAGGGCAATGTCAAAAGTACCCGGAATAGAAGAGCTTGTATGACTAGATTGATGGATGTGGAAGAGACGAAAGAGGTGTATCAGGATCGTAGCAGACAGGAATCTGTAGTCTCTACCTACCCCTCCGGGAGACAGGCGTGAGTATACGTACGTATGTAATGCACTGTAATAATAATTAGGGTTAACATTATATCATTGCAGTATAGAAACGCGGAAAGAAAAGTAAATCTGGATGGAGGAGCTCTGAACCGGGAATCGAACCCGGGACCTCTCGCTTGCCGGGCGATTGCTCTAACCTCTGAGCTATCCAGGTCTCAACACAACTCGTGAATTTGTTGTGCTTTCCCATACTGCAATTATATTTATAGATACCCACTTTATAGTGAGCCACTTGGCGCCTAGAGGACGCTAGTGTATTCAAAGCTAGTCAAAGACCATTATGCCCTACCGTCACCTGTTACAGTATCGGGTAGTGAAGAATACACATTTCTCTTATCGAAACTATGACAGAAATAAAACATTTATTTCTGTCATAATAATTAGGGTATTTATAGTCAGTGATATATTTACCATACTCAATCTGCTGTTGCACCTGTGTAGTCAGGGCTAGTGTCAACTGTGGCTCGGTCTCCATCGTATCCTCGAGGGTGTCTCCGTCGTCTGACGGCTGTTGTAGCGCAAGCGCAAGTCGGTCCACCAGGTGCGTGTCCTGTTCAACAATCGCGTTCTACATTGAGACGTGAGGTATACTCGTATGAGCGGCGGAGGGGCCTTCCGAACACGAAGTGAAAATATGTACATACAGTGTGGTTCGATTTTTCGTTTTTGTAACGAAACTTTGTGCTAAAAGAGCACTACCTCTCTCTCTGTCTTAAAGTAAGGTAAGTTATGTATGTATTTATTTATATGGATTATTATATTATAATATATAAATAAACAAGTATTTATTGGTTTCGAAATATATTTCGGCCAACTTGTGGCCGTTATATTAGTATTTGGGCAATTCTTCTTTAAATATGTTTTGAAATTATATTTGAATTATTTTTATATTATGAAAAATCACAACTTTCGCAAAATTTCTTTCTGAAACTATAACATATTTTTATTAATACCGTAAAATGTTTGTTTCTAATATATTTTATTATTTCTATTTATACTTCGCAAACGTCGTGATGCAGGAGCACTGAATCAGAATTTTGTATTATTCTTAGGTTATGCAAATAAACAACAGTGTTTTTTAAATGTTCTTGTTCCTGGCTTAAATGCACAGACGATCTCTGCTTGAATGACACTAACTAAGTAATATTAGATGTTGCACCATGTAAATTAATAATAGTGACGCAGGTGCAAAAGGGACAACACTTTTCCGATTAAATAGGGAACAGAAACGAATATTTATTTTATTCCGATCGTTGCAGATTATTGCTGATAATTTCATGTAAATCTATCTACCACTATCTAGCTTTCATTTAAGCCAAGCTCATGATATATATTATAAATAAAAACACATCAAACCTTTTATAAAGTACAAAACTCTCCTTATTTCAAATTGGTCATTAAAAAAAGAACTACCCATTTATCTATAGAAGTATATATCTAATGGTAGAGATGTATACATAGTCCAGTAGATTGAAATTTATATATTGTTATTTTATTTGTATGTTAGTATGTCTTTATTTGTAGTACACGTATGTATGATTACTTAATTTTATTATAGTGTCCTCTCCCACAAAGGTTTTCTAGAAGAAATCTCTTTTTAGAGATAAGCTCGCCTCTGTACATGTATTTTATTGTAAATAGTTCTATGTAATGTATCTGTGTACAATAAAGTATAAAGAAACGTAAGGAGTAAATCGGCCGTTTTTTAACTTCAATGTGCAATTTTTTCTCCTTTTATCCTTATCAAAGGTGTCGTGATTATTAAAAAATTATTATTGATGTAGTTTCTAGCCAACCACGACACCTTTGAAAGCGATATTGATCGATAGATATTTAAGTTATCTATTCAGGGCAGATGGTATTTCGTGTTCGGAAGGCCATAATAAAAAGGTGATATATAGTGAGCATTACCTCCAAAGCCCGTCTGATCCGTGGCGCGTCGCCGCTCGCGTCTGACTGTGCGTCCATTTCACTGTCTTGCCGGGCCATCTGATGTAATTTGTATTTTGTTA
Source organism: Ypsolopha sequella (assembly GCA_934047225.1). Lineage (NCBI taxonomy): Eukaryota > Metazoa > Arthropoda > Insecta > Lepidoptera > Ypsolophidae > Ypsolopha > Ypsolopha sequella. The sequence goes on along the minus strand of OW203996.1, from coordinate 8,928,736 downwards.
GAAACTTAACTGAACTGCGTATTGAGCAGGTAACAATTAATTCTAAATTTAAAAGAATTCTTAAACGTGTTAATTTATCAACGATAAAGAAAACAACATTCAAACAAGTATCAATTTATGTAAACTCTAAACAATCGCATTTCGAACACCAGCAGAATTATTATTTTTTCGTGTTAGTTTTTTTTTTTAATCCGCTTTCCCTTGATTTTAATTTTTCTGGGACCTTGTTTTTTTTTTAATTTGTTTATTTTTATATTTATTTACGTCATTATACTTTTAAATTGTTTATTATGTTACTTAAATTTTAAATTTTCGTGTCAGTTACAAAACTTTCTCGTACCATACTTTTGGAATATTATATTTTTTCACAATTTTGTGTGCTACTGTAAAAAGATTAAATTAATTATTAATGTAAAAATTAAATTAAATATCTTAATCGGATCAAAAGTAATATGTGACATAAATACAGACAGACGGACCGACAGACGGATGGACGTACAATGAAGTCTCACCATAATGGTTCCTTTTTACCCTTTGGGTACGGAATCCTAAAAATGCAACTAACCTGCATAGACGGTCGTTCAGCCAAAGCCGTACTCGTAGCAGGCAATGACACTGTAGAGGCGGGCGGTAACCGAGCAGTTTCCGATTCGGACGGCTCCCATTCTGTGTCACCTGAAAAATAATCATACGATAATGTTATGGTTATTTCAACGTTCTTTTTTTCTGAAACTTTATCTCATATGTCACCGAAAACGTTGTCCCATCACAACCTTAGGCGCAATTTAATTTCTCTATAAGGTACATTTTACTTATCTCATCGTTTCGCTCGTCATCGCAATTATTTTTGACTTTTAGTGAAATATTTTTTATTTCATACTTTACAATCTGCCCAATTCTACGACCTGCCCACGACATGTAGATTTTAAATGTGTTAAAATAAATAAACAAATTATTATAGAAATTCTTTACTTTCTCCAATATAAAGTTCTTCACTTCTAAACAACTTACTGTCAGAATGATAGTGCGACGGGTACACGTGATGCGGGTTGGGCGGCGTCACGGCCGCTCTCGGCACGGATGCGACATATGTGCGCGCGTTGTCACAGACGGACGCGCCAGCGAACGCGGCCAGTAGCGGGCGTCCGGTGACCCGCGGCGCGCGCGACCCTCCCTCCCCGCCCGCTATGCACACGTCTCGCTAGAAAAATGTATAATAACTTATAGAAGTTCGTTGTTTGGGACAAAGAGTTAATTGATATTTTCTTCTGCTGCTGCAATATAAAAAATGAATATAAAAGTATTACTCCGTAAAGAAGCGACAGTCACCTCCCCCACCAAATCGCCCGCAAATCGCGTGCTACTTGTTCGCTTCGCGTGTGTGTGCACAAGCGTGTATAGACAAGCTAGCTACGCGCGGGAGAGTAGTAGGTAATTAAATCGGCGCACTTGTACTGAGTGCCGGGGATGTGGCTATATACTGTATAATAGCGCTAGTAAAACTGCATTACAACACGGTGTTGTATGTTTAGATGTTGTGTGGGAAAGGTTTCGCGCGTTTTTTTTCATGTATTTTGTTTATTAGTAATATAATGAAGGTTTATTATTTTACTAGGTGGGATTAAAAGTTAATTTGTGCAAACGAGCTCCGATAACCTTTCCAAGTCCAGCAACTGGCCAGAAAACTTGTAAACAAAAATGCAACAAAATCTTTCTTTATGAAAAGTGACTATGCCACAACCTCAGAAGAAATAATGGTTCTACGTACAAAATACAGAAGATTCACTGTTCAAAGAAACTTAAATAAAAACCTACTCTCGCCACGCGGCAATAAAGTGCAATTCAGCTCGCACAATGCCACGTGGTTACCCTTCAAGGCGACTCTCTTTCTATCGCGTAACCATCTCTTCTTCACCCACAGAATGGTTCGCGCTAGGGCAAGGCGCGGATGTTTTTAGCCCTGGCGGAGTGGAACAGTCCTGCCATAACTTACATTATGTTCCGCAGCTCTTTCGGCCGCCAGATCGGCGGCGACTTCGAGTAAGTAAACAGCTAGGGCTAGGACATGGTCGGGCGGCGCGTGCGGCGCGGCCGCGTCGGGCGCTCGTCGGTGCACGCCGCGATGTAACACTGCCAATAGCGCTCCGTGAAGAACACCTGCGACGAAAATATATATTAAATATATATAAACTTCATTTATAATATAGAATATTTCTTTTTATAACTAATATTTAATTTACATTCCCATCACTTCATCTCATTACATAATTAAAATAAGAATAAAAGATTTCGACAATCTGGGTAATATTTATAATAATAGCTAACAACACTTTTTTACCAACTCCACTATCAAGCTAAGATTCCATTGTTGACACAAAAATTTAATTCTCATAACCACTCTTAAACAATATTGCTTTTTAACATAACTTTCTTTGTTTTCTGCCATCTGAATACCAAACTACCCCGATAATTATTTGAGATTAATCGCACTCAAGAAATATGTATTTTTTATCAAATAACCCTTGAAAAAGCTTATAAGCGAAACCGGTAGGGTGTAACAACACATACACGTTTTGTGAACAAGTACAAGTGTTTTATTACAACAATGATTTTTCACAGATGTCAGGAGATTTGAGTTATCTCTCTAATTTTTCGTGTTCAGATTTCTGCACGTTTTCTCACACTTATTTCACCGACATAAACACAAAAACTACGGCACTCGTACTCATATTTCTCACGCACGCTAATAGTACACAAGCAAAAAGGGGGCGGCGCAACATGCTGTAGCGACGGACAACACAACACTTCTCATCTCTATTGATACAGGCATTGGCCTCATGCGTTCGCAAGCGCCACGACCCCTTACCATATTTCCTAATATCTGTGGGACTTGTATTGCGTTACATTTATTCCTACAAAATCATGACTTTTTTATTCACTGTGGTCATGTGCTTGGCCACTGCCACGCTCGCTCAGTAGGTACCTATTTACAGGTCGCGGCAGTAAATAATTCACATCTTCTTCTTTTAAAAAATCTGGGTTATTACTATCCGGAATAATCCGGATAAGCGAACGCCGACAGGGAGTTCCATATTCGAACTGTATCTACGGATGATCAAAAAAATATTTGAAACGTTGCGTTCGAATCGACGGAATACTGACAACATTAATAGCTTTAATTGGCTACATAGTAATTTTTAGGATTCCGTACCCAAAGGGTAACCAACGGGACCCTATTACTAAGACTCCGCTGTCCGTCTGTCAGTCTGTCACCAGGCTGTAAATCATGGACCGTGATAGTTAGACAGCTGAAATTTTCACAGATGATGTATTTCTGTTGCCGCTATAACAAATACTAAAAAACAGAATAAAATAAATATATAAGGGGGCTCCCATACAACAGACATGTTTTTTTTGACGTTTTTATAGATAAAGGTACGGAACCCTTCGTACACGAGTACGACTCGCACTTGGCCGGTTTTTTAGTAATAGCGGCTGGCTAACATGAAATAGAGATGTGCTGTCTCATTTTGACACACGCTGCTACAAATAAGGATGAAAGAGACAGAAAAATGTCATCTGTACATACCTGAGGCGGCCAGTGCTCTCGGGTCGGGTGCGGGCGCGGGCGGCGCGGTGGCGGGACGTAATGGCGGCCATAGAGGAGGCTGTTCTGTTGACGTGTTCGTCGTTGTTACTCCTGATGCTTTCTCTTTCTCGCGGACGCTGGAAGAGAACAACCCATTTGATAATTTTGTGTAATAGCATAGTTAGTGATGGGCAAATCGTTTAAAATTACAAATCGATTAAATCGATTTCAAAAATCGATTTTTTATGCATCTAAATTTGTAACAGCATAAAAAACGTACCGAAATCGAATTCACCGGTGCAATAATGACCAAAATTCATATTATTTATTTTATTCATATTAAAAATAATTTAATAGAGTTTTTCTTGAATTAAAAAGGTCATAAAAATAGACAACAGATAAGTCACCAGCAAAACAGTTATTGTTGAAAATCAAACAATCAAACAGTGTGTGTCACAGGAACACTGTGGTTTTATCAGAACAAAAAAAAAATCTTTTATTTTACCACCGACATAAAACAACGTATGTTCGAATTCGCTAACAAGCACTCACAACCAATTTGAATGAAATATAGTTCGGTATTAATTTCTCGGTTCATTCATTCGTATTTGCAAGTTGCAACTCGTTCAGTCAGATGAGAGCGCGCGCAAACTTTTTTAAACAACTTCATTTACCACCCGCGTCGCGCGCGTTTTGTGACTAGCTTGACCCAACGCACGGTGCGGCGGCGAGCCATCAAACCGATTTAACCCAATCATTGAATCGATTTGAATCGTTCAAACGTCATCGATTTGAACCGATTTGATACATCGCTAGCAGCGGTATCCCAATCGGCAGGATTCTCAGTATTGAGACACGGGTACGAACTACTGACAGTAACAATAACCGGTTCCAGTAACAAACTACACTTGAAAATGCCTATATTGTCATGACGATACGTTTGGTTTAAGTTTTTTTTTTTTTTTTGTAAATCGTCGACTTACTACGCTGTAAACCGCTCCATAGACGCATGGAAGTCCCTCCGGTGTACCGCTCGGCGTAGGACATGCAGTGGCTCGTAGTACTGCTCCCAGACTATCGGTTTCGGGACGAACAATCCCTGCTCCAGATTCTCGGAGCCTCTTGGTGGCGGTCTATACGTTGATAACTGGAAAGTCAAAAATATGTTATGGCTTTTGTGAACACTTTCACTGCGGAATGTAAAAAAAAAGATAATAGCTTCAATAGTACACGAAGACAACGAACCTCCTTCAGCACATGTTCAAAATTCCTTGTGTGAGCATTGCCGGACCGTTCCGGCATAAGCTCCAGCAGCTGCGAGTGGGTTTTGTCACCGGCCGCCAATAGTGTACTCACTTCTAGCCGGGACTGAGTTAGCTCGTCATTGCCTGCAATAACAAGGATTAATGATGGACAGATAGGATGAAAGTCGGTACATCACGTGTCGCGTAGAAAGTCTACTTGTGGCGACCGAGTTTAGAGGTGAAAACTCCTGAATAATAATATGTGTACCGCTCGCTCCTAGACTCCTCGGGCCAGGATTGTAGTGATGACAGAGCGCCTTCTATGCAGAATGAGCAAGGCGTGAAATCACGTAACGCCTTCGTGAGCGTTCAGTATGTGCATTACAAGCTGGTATATCAAGTAGTTACAAAATTTCAGTGTACAGATATGCAGTAGGAGTATATATGTAATATGTCATTTAAGCAGGAGGTCGCAGGTTCAAATCCTGGCAGAAGAATTTTCAAAAATATTTGGGCTTTTAAATTTGTTTCTGATCGATTTATAGTTTGTAATGCACTCTAATAATAATTAGAGTATTCAAAGCGATGGATTTCGCAATAAAAACATATAACTGCAACTTCGATGAGAAATTAATAAAATCCAATATTTTGAGTTTTATTGCTTGCAAAAATAATTAAAAAGTAAGCATTTTCTTTTAAATATATTTTTTTTCCTGTGGTAGTTTAAATGTTCTGTGGGTAGTATTCATCAACACAATAAGTATAAGACAACTCACTCAAGTTGGTCCGTGATGAGACAAGTATGGCGAGGAAGGTAAGTAGACCCTCCACCATGGAATCCTGCTCCGCCGCTTGAGAGGGAGACATCGGCGCCATGCTCAGCCATTCTCGGACACCGAACCTGCAACGCACAACCAAGGTAATTTACAACCCACAACATTTCAAACTTAAATTAACCCGCCAATTTCAATAGTTAAAATGAAAGTCGTTAAAATGGCCTGACCTGACCACTTGATATTGACAGCTAGTTTTTTTATTTATTGCAAGGCACACGTATTGTAGCTCTTCAGCCCATATCAATCTTTGAATTTTTTTCAAAATATCTCGAAAAAAAGAAATATATATACAAGGTGACTTTTTGATCATCGTCCAAATTCATACTGGAGGCTTTGTAAGTGATCAGCATCATGAATCGATAAAAATTTTTGTGAAATTCGTATAATGAAATTTTACAAAAATCGTTATTGGTTCATGATGCTGATCACTTACCAAGGCTCAAGTAAGAATTTGAACGATGTTCATAAATTCACCTTGTATTATTATATTGAAACGTTTTTAGTAATAAGCATCTAAAGACATCTCAATGGATTTTTTATTATCTTACCTTACACGAAACGAAAACTTGTGGATTCTTAATGAGGACAAATTTTTTAGAAATATGTTGAATTGAGACACAAAAAATAAACAACTTTATCTACCATATTACCTGTAAAACAGTTGTGCTTGTCCACAAAACCTTTATCTAAAATTAATATCAGTTAGGATCTGTATAGTCCTGAAGATGAGAGTTTGTAATTTTGACGCGTGATTTTATTATCTTCAACGACAACCGCATGATGTAGAAAACTTTGAATCACATTCCGTTTTGGTTCACAATGGTATTTTGTTCCAGGGCCCAATCGAATTAAACAACGGGAAATTATAAATCGGGCGAATAAAAATATATTTAGCGACTTCATGTGGTTTGCATGTAAGATAAAATAAGGAGCCGAGTGAGGCGACCTCCTAGGTTTTATTACTTAAAATTAAATTGTCACTAAAATGGAAAATTGTTCGCCTGAGAATTAATCAACTCAACTCAAATTTGTACTTTCAAGTTGCTGTTTTCAACATTTTTATTCGCCCAGTCTTTCGCCCACTTAGTATTTTAGTACGCTATATTCAGTAATTTTGACATCTTAAATTTGAATTTATATTCGCTCATTTAAAGACTACCACTAAACAACTAGTTTTCAATTTCAACTACATTCATATCACTTGACCTCTTAAACATGTCCTGCTATTTTTGCAGCATTCGTTTGATTCAGGTAGTCTACCAGTATTGTTCAGGAGAATTATGTTGTTGTTTCAACAGCAAATATTTTCTCACTATACTCATATTCTTTTTAATTATTAAGAATATACGATTATTGCAAAACGGCTCACCTCAATAACTATTTTTGATCGAGATAGCCGACCAGTTTCAGCAGATTCAGACTGCCTTATTCTGAGTGAGTCAAAACGCTCACGCGACGACGTTGCAACTCGCACTGGTCAGTTATCCCGATCGAAAATAGTTATTGAGGTGAGCCGTTTTGCAATAATCATGTTTTATCCTCAAGTTTAATTAAATTTGTTAATAAGAACATTATATGATAATAATTAAAAAAATAATAAACTTTATATTTTTTCGATATATTTCGGCCTCATCAGTGAGGCCGTCATCAGTCGAGTGGTTGACAGGTAAAAATGATAAAAAATATATATGAAAACAAGTTGGTACAGTCTGAAAAGGTTATGATAGGGAATATTTACAAAAAAAAAAAATTTTGAAAGAAAGGTGGTAAAATAAAAAAAGAAACTTTATTTTACCACCTTTCTTTCATCATTTTTTTTTTTTGTAAATAGTCCCTATCATAACCTTTTCAGACTGTACCAACTTGTTTTCATATATATTTTTTATCATTTTTACCTGTCAACCACTCGACTGATGACGGCCTCACTGATGAGGCCGAAATATATCGAAAAAATATAAAGTTTATTATTTTTTTAATTATTATCATATAATTGCTTAAAACTACAAATAAAAAGCTAATATAGCCAAAATTATATTTATTCATATTAATAAGAACATACGATACGAATCGACCTATTGGTAGCTAAAGCAGGATTGATTCCGCCATGAATGAAATCGGAACCGCTGCACTCGCCTCATAAGCATAATCAGGCATATAATTTCAAAAATAAATCGCTATTTATGGATATCGTTTGATGAAATCTAAAACTGTGGCAGAAATACATTTCCATAGTGCAGTGGCAAGTGTCTCACTGCAGATTACCTACTACATATTATTATTGGAAGGTACATGAGTAAATTTACGAGGTATGAGACCTGGATAGCTCAGTTTATTAGAGCAATCGCCCGGAAAGCGAGAAGGATCGAGTTTGAATCCCGGTTTAGTGCCAATAATATTCAAAAACTATCTAAAAGTTTATCTCAATATTTATAAATCCTACCCTACATAACTTACTTTCCCGTAAGTACCGACAAGTCCGTATATAAGGTCTTTCAATTTAAATAGAAAGTAATTTAGGAGGTGATTCAGTATCGTTAATACATCACATTCCACTGCAAAGTACTTTTTTTTGCGCGAACTTTTTCTTCACTTGTCTATACAAACTGAGTCAACTGATCGGACGACTTTGTACTAAGAAGTGAAAAAAAAGTTTGCGCAAAAAAAAAGTGCTTTGCAGTGGAATGTGATGTATTATTGATACCGAATCATCTCCTAAATTACTTTCCATTTAAATTGAAAGACCTTATATACTTCTGTACATTTCCCGTCCTCCTAGAAGAATTTGTTACTCACATGTCAATACACATATCCATGAACTGGTCTTGCGGCAGATGTGCCGCGCAGACCTGTAGCCAGTAGATGTCTATATCCACCATGGAGTTGCAGAAGTTGGCCTGGATGTACGTCATCGCCTGGCCCTTGATCTGGAGTCCGTTGCGCACCCACACGCCCGCCAGGATCTCGTAGAAGAGGCTCTGTAGGTAGACATGTTCCAACTTGTAGATAAATTAATTATGGGTTTTTAGCGAAATGTAGCGTTTGTTAAATGTATATTTGAATTTAGGAACCTTATAATGATCATCAAAAAATAAAGAACACAATAAAAACCGCCTTGGAAAAAAACCGGCCAAATAGGGACTCCACTACAGTACTTCCAAGTTCGGAATTTCAATGTTCGTTAGTTCGAAGAAACAGGAGTTCGATGCACTTCAGTTCGAAAGTACGGGAGTTCTTTTTAAATTTAAATTTATAAAATTATAAATTACAAAATTCCTATCGTAAGAGGCTTTCGATAAATAACTCCTCTAATTTCAGTCCACATTTGTGTCGATTTGGCGTAACACGAGGACTAACCAAAGATATTAGAAGAAAGTATAGATAGGTTACCTACACAAGAATCTAACTTTTAGAACGGCACGCAACATAAATTACTTCTGTCAGTTATGATAAATAAAATAAAAAACATTTTATCCCACACCTTCGTAAATAAATATTTGATCCACGCATCCCCTACCTATACCATTGCATCAGAGTTTGTACATGCTCTAAGGTCAATAGTAAGTAACCGCTCGTCCAGCACATATTAAGGCGATTACCGTCGCCAAATTAGCAGCTCGATGTTTGTCTGTATGAATATCGACGAAAACGACATTGAAATAACGTTCAAATCAGTGCACAATGCGTGGTGGCTGTTACGACGCTCGCTGCGTCCTTGAAAGGGCAAAATAGGAGAAAATAATACTTTTCACATGGGCGTCATTGTTAGATTGAATAATTCTATGTTATATTTATAGCTATCAAGTTTATCTATTTATCAAAGCATAAATGAATTAAATCACCTAAGCCGCTTAGGAGCAGTAGGAAATTCAAGCCAAAACAACACCATTCAGTTGAAACAATTTTTCATATAGAAGTTTTGGTGGTACGAAAAAGAAAAATGTTGCATATGTTGTCCTAGAGTTGATAATCCATAATACATTTTTTCAATATTTTTGGTTTTGCCATAAAAGAGGAGTAGGCTTTAGAAAGTACCCATTTGGCGATATTAAGGGCCTTAAAAAGCTGGTACAGCTGGCTAACCACGAGTCCATTTCCTTCCCTTAGCATCTCTATTGATGCTCTATTATATATCCAGCTTCCCCAGCTTTCAGTGCCTGTACAATTTCTTTCATACTTATGATGCCTTCAATTCTAAGGTTAGTTAGTAGAAAATACTAGTTAGTATTAAGCTCGCCTTTTTAACGATAATTTTATTCTGTGCAATAAAGAATTGTATTATTATTATTATTGGGACGTAATAATCGTCGGGGAAACGCGGGTGTACCGAGTATGGACTGTGACTTGCATTTCACATTTCACACCCGGAACACCTCTGACACCCCCTCGGGGATTCATGTCGGGGATATATTTTATTTACTATTTTTTTCTTTTTGTTATCCCACCGTATTGGCAAGATGTTGAAATGAAAAGACAAAGTAACAATTGTTATTACGATCACTTGTTTTAAATAAATATTTTGTCTCAGACTTTCTGAAAAAAGTAAAGACAATGAAGTTATTAAAAGTAATTAAAAGCAATACACATAATTTTTGAGTTTGAGTTGAGAATATATTTTTGAGTTCACAACAAATGTCCCGGTCAGTATAATTTTATGGCAACCCTAACCTACATACACAATTAATACATAATCATAATATTCTTCAAAAAGCAATAAAAATAGTGAAACTTGTAAGCTAGAGCATAAAAACAAGAACTCACAAACTAAAGGAATGCCGTAAAAACTACTCATCAAACAACTTAACTCTTTACTCTGGCATAGTAATAAAACCCTGGCATGTGACACCACCACATGTTGTTAATCAAAAAAAACTTGGGTGCGGTAAACTGCGGTATCCGTCCACGAGGCGTAACAAAAAACTTTTGTTGATAAGTGAATTCATAGGTATTAAGTTGGCCGGGGATACCCACGGTTCGGTGTTGCCAACGTGTGTTTTATTCTTATTTTCTGATATTTTTATGTCAAGTTAGAATTGTATAAATTATGAATGAATGAATTGACACTTTATTGTACACAAAAGACATATAAAAGAAAACAGAGTATTGAAAACATGATTTTGTACAAAGGCGGATTTATCACTTAAAACGATTTCTTCCAGCCAACCTTTGGGTGGTGAAGAAATTGTCACTAGAAAAGTAAAAAAGGGGGTTAGAAGTAATAGATAGAGTAAATTAAATGAAAATCAATAAAGTGTAAATACAAATAACCTACCAAATTAAGCTTAATTTTAATAGATACCATAGACTTACATAAACAAATATACAAGAATATATTAATAAATATTGTCATATTGCTTAATTATTTCGCAGTTACTTTTTTTATAGTATAACTTATATTATACTCATACTCAATCATTAAGTCAACAACCGTTAGCTGCAGCTAGCATGCAAACGTTTGCGTGTTCAGCTTAAATTACGTAAGCATTTATGTAGAACACTCAGTTATACGGATTCGCTCGCAACAGCAAACCTGTTGACACAACATATTACACTTATTATTTTTTTTTTTTTTTTTACTGCGGGTAAAGCACTTTAGATATTATTCCATTTTTGAAAATAAGTTCAAAATAAGTTTATTTTTCGCGTTGGTCTGGCCACCCTAAGGCCTTGTTTCTTTCTGGTCTGGGAGCCAGTGGCCGCGCGACCTCCAACATGTCTACCCGACGCTTGCGCGTCGTTCTCGCGTTTTTAACGTTCGCGGGTTGCGCCAACGCATTCTTAGACGAAGCTCTAGACGTAATAAAGCTTAGCAAAGAAATCGGTGAAGAGATTCTTAATTCATGGGACGTTTTGGGAAAACCTTTCAATTCAACGGGTGGTGTGGAGTTGCCGGTCATCCGGAGAAGAGAAAGGCAGGTGCTGTCCAAATTAGCGCAAGTTTCCAGATCGATAGAGCGATTGGAACTTGGCTTAGAGAGGGCTGGAGCGGTGTCTATGCTGCTGGTGCAAAACAGTGGAAGAGGACCTAGACTGGAGTTGAGGCTGCATGAGATATCTGATCTGTTAGGTCGAGTGTCTAGTGCTGATAGGCAGATGAGGGAGTATGTGAGGCTTCAGCAAGAGTTGGAAAGGAGTACATTGGAAGACTTCTCGGAGTGGTGTGTGTCGCATGACCCAGGAGCGTTGCCAGGGTTACTGGAGAGGGTGCATTCACTCATAGCGCCTCCGCATAATCATTTGCTTGGACGAGGACTGTTACAGCTGGTTCTTGATGATTTCGAGGTTTGTATTTATTAAGACTCCTTGTGTTTTTTTTGTGAATAACACCTGTTGTGCAAAGAGTAAACATGACATTCCGGTGCTTATGTTTGCCACTTTACTTGGTAATAACGGAAAAAACAACATTCATCGAATCGGCTGTGAATCTTTTATAAAACTACTCGCCAACGCTTTTAAAACGTTGATTAGTGGCGGCATTGTCGTTTTAGAAACGGTCAATAATTTGGTGAGTTAGATGGCAAACTAACTCCAAGTTGATACACAACGTGATACGGTGGTACTGGAGTTTATTATTCGAAGATCAGACAGATTTATATTGGAAAAACAAAACCTACATCGCTTATTTTAATTGTTAAAGGTTACCACAAGGTTGTAGTTTCCCATGGTATGAATTTTGTATTGACATTACTCGCACTCTATTGCACTTTTTACGTGTTTGTCGACCGCGAATTGCACAACTTATAGTATTGACACGCATTCTACTAAAACATCATACTGAAATACAGGTCATCCCGAAAAGGATTTCCCACTCTCCGAAACCATTACAATAAACTCATGCGCAAACGCAAGTATCATGTCAATTTAAATAACACTGACTGCCGCAGACTGTGATAATATCCTTAACTGTACCCAATGACTCACAAAGGAAATCAATATGGACGGGGTCAACAACATAACCGTTAAAGGTTTCTCTTAGTTTTTACGAAGAATTACTAGAGAGGTGGTAATAAAGAAAAGTGTAACAGTTATCACAAATGAGTCAGTTTTAGTTGTCGACATAAAAGTGTAGGTCAAACTATCGTAGAGGTCAAAGTAAGGTTTTGTTTCGTCGAGTGTGAAGAAGGAACAGAATGCCGCATTCTTAGCACGAACTCACCGCACCACTTTCGCTTCTTTGATTTCAATCAATCAAATGCAAAGAAACAAACGATTACTAATAGACTAAGCTTGACTGCAGACCGAATCGCTTTTGTTTAGGCAAAAATAGTTTTTTTATAACCATCCAAATTCAAAATTAATAAAGGATAAAGAACACTTTATGTGATAAAGAACAGGATGTAACAAAGCGCCTGATAGTGGTAACGGAAGGCATTAAGAGGATGGCCTACCATAGCAACTTTTTTTATTACCGTCCAGCACAATTAAGTCTAATGGCAAAGACCTTTATTTTTCTTGGACACCTAAAACCAATAATCACGCAGCTGCGCGCAGCGAAACAACAAAATTTTAGCTAATACTGAAATATTTTGTAGGGAAAAAAATATTGGATTTAAAAAGAATCCCTACATATTTCTATTACCTATTTTATGAAAAAAAAAAACAAGTTGATCTCTTAACCGCATTCTTGAAACGAACTTTTGAAAACCAAAAAAAAAAGAGGGTGGAAAACATTTTTTTTTTAATAAAAGTATAAATCTTAATACATTGTTTATAAGTAAATAAATATTGAAAATTGACCCTTAGTCTTTTAAATTATTATAATTACATAGGAAATCAGTTAAATTAAATTTTAGTGAGATATATTTCGGGCCACTCGGGCCCGGCATCAGTCACAATGATGCCGGGCCCGAGTGGCCCGAAATATATCTCACTAAAATTTAATTTAACTGTTTTCCTATGTAATTATAATAATTGTTTATAAGTAGAATAAAAGATCAATAAATCAAATATATATTTTTTTCAATACAAAGAGAGACCGAGTTTCTTCAAACGAATCCTTGAAAGTCTGGCGTTGTTCATGCTCTAGCTAAGCTCATGTACAGTGTAATGCTCATGCATTACATGTGTAATGTAAGAACAGTGTTGTCATTTACTGTAATACAAAGAGAGACCGAGTTTCTTCAAACGAATCCTTGAAAGTCTGGCGTTGTTCATGCTCTAGCTAAGCTCATGTACAGTGTAATGCTCATGCATTACATGTGTAATGTAAGAACAGTGTTGTCATTTACTGTATGTAATACAAGTACTATTGTTTATTAAGCAGAAACGCTGGTCATCGAGAGAGACGTGTGTTGGATTCAAGGAAATCATTTTAGTTTTATCACTAAAAAGGATAATAATATACAAGGTGACTTTTTGATCATCGTCCAAATTCATACTAGAGGCTTGGTAAGTGATCAGCATAACGAATCGATAACAATTTTTGTGAGATTCGTATGATGAAATTTCGACTTCCCATAGTAATTCACTCCCAGTCCTGAGTGAATCACTATGGGGAGTCGAAATTTCATTTTATGAATTTTACAAAAATCGTTATTGGTTCATGATGCTGATCACTTACCAAGGCTCTAGTATGAATTTGGACGATGTTTACAAATTCACCTTGTATATAAAATTATAAATATAAATTTATAAAAATAAAATAACTCATTTGATGACGTCAAATTAAATAAAGGATGCCAGAGTGTAACGTGCCGAGTTCACTCTCAGATAATAAATGTCAGGTCAAAGATAGACAATTAGGTACTGATTTTATAAATAAATAATAATAAAATATATAAATAAACCTACTCAGATAACAAAATTAAAACTAATAAGAACACTTAACTTACAATAAAAGGAATTAGAAGTAACAGAAAATGCATACTAACACCGATTCGGCGCAACACAACTTGACTTAATTGACAGGACTAAACTTAATTTAAGTGTTCTGGCCTTTTCTTTCTGTATCGAAAAGACAAAGACAGGACGCTCAAAATAAGGTTAGTCTTCTCAGTTGTTTTGCGCCGAATCGACACCATAGTAAGTTATTTCATGGCCCGTACGTAGCACAGTGTTAAATCGCGCGCGATGCGACTCAGTACGTGATGCTCCTTGCACTTATAATTCAACTAGTGGCGTCGCGCGATTAAACCCTATGCTATAAGGCCCTGTGGTGGCTGGCTAGTCGGTCGATTGGCTATTAGTCCAGTCGATCTTGGCAAGGCAAAAATAATGTTTTCCCTCAGGGTTCAAAGTTGACCACCCCATCACCCGTAGAATAATGTTTAATCGCGCGCGACGCAGCTAAGTTGAATCACAAGTGCCAGAAGCGTAACAATGTCACGCTCCTCACACTGGTGATTCAACTAAGTCGCGTCGCGCGTTTTAAACAGTGTGCTACGGACGCTGGTATGTATGTAGAAATTAGGGAGGTATGCAAACAATACACAATTTCAAAGACAAGGGAAAACTACATAGACAAATAAAAGGTAAAGCAAATAGAACATGTATATATTGAGGTGGAGATAAATAACTACACGAGCAATAGCGAGATTTTAAAATTAATGATGACAATGGAAACATAATATGCGCTTATTAGGATAATAGGTATACAATATAACAAAATACACAAACCAAAACAAGAGCTAGTTAAAAAAATATACATAAAATATGGTGGGTAACATTAGCTTGCAATACAAATCAGTTTAATAGATACTTTTACTATACACTACACACACGTGCCAACAACCAATATCTACAAATCTATTCAGAAAACCGGAAGTGACGTCATGACAACAAGAATATCTGCTTGTCACTCTAATCTTTCAGGGTCAATCTCTATGGAAATACATAATATGTTTTGGACTTGTTATGGTAAAACACAGTTATGTGTGTGTTTGACTGCACTAACCGCTGATTGATACTCGTATAAATAGAAAAACCTAAAAAAATTACAGTAGATAAAAAAAAGTAAGAGATACTACATGATATTTAAATTTAAAGTTAAGTAACGCATGAAGAAAATAATGTACTTTACTAAAAGGACAATAATTCAACAAGCAAAGGTAAACTGCTTATATCCTAACAACATCCCCTGCAATGTCTTTTTTCAGTACTAAAGCGAGGGGCAGGGTAGTCCATTGGCATTTGTCTAAAATGCAGGACAGTGGCAAATCCGCACGGGTTTCGTTCTCTTATACGTTGACTCAATTGAGTAACTCGTTTTTGCTATCAGTAAAAGTTCGAGACCGGTTTAGAGTTGTCCAAATGAGTATGCTTCATAGTGAGTCATGCTGTGATTTGATATATGATGACTGTTCAGGAATAAATACCGAGTAGGAAGTCATCACTGATGTTACTGCATTATATTGATGTTATTTGCTCGATCTGTTGATACGCTAATACTTTTCTTACTTACTGCTGTGTCAAATAATTTTCTTTTTGTGTTTTTTTTTTAGATAGATAGATAGATATAACATTTATTTCCCAAAAACACGACACATACATACAAAAAACAAAGTAGAACTTAAATAAAAGAAAAAAAAATTTAAATAAAGTTAAAACACAAAAAGAAAGTAACTCAAATTTATCCTAGTGGTATGAGTGTCGCGGCAAAGAGAAAAAGGCTCCGACTCAGCATAATGCCGCAAACCGAAATCTGCGACGCTGTTATTCTGTCTGCGTTTTTCTTTTATTGGTGTATTTGGAGCTGCGCGTTTGTGTTTTTATATAGATTATCTTATTTTTTAGGTAATAAAATTAGGAAGCATCCACCTATATTATATGTAACAACTGACTGTACCTTGGTTCCACAAATAAACATTTTGAACTGTGAATTTTGCAGTCATGTTGTGTACCGCCAGCCCAGCTTGGTGATTAGGGCAAACCCCTTGTACCTTGGGGGAGACCTCCAGCAGTCGGTGGCGGATTTACCAATAAGTCGAGAAGCCATTGTCTAGGGATGGCAAATTTCAATGCCCACAAATACCTACTGTCAATGTAGATGTCATCTGCTTCTAATAACGCTTACTACACATGATCTTTTAATTTTAAAGTATACCATAAAAGATCTTCGCAATATCTTCCGTTTGTAACATGATCCTTCGTTCAAGTTTCAGTTAAATTGGTCTAGCACGTTTGGGTGCAACAAGCAACATATACCTACTTATCTATAAAGGTAGTGGGTTTTTCACAGAAATCTAAAAATATTTAAGTTTTGTCGGCCTTAAAAATTATATGAAAATCTACATCAACTTCGAAGTCCTCATATTCTCGGTACCGTCTAGTAAATTGTATGGCAACTAGTTTTTTTTCTTTATTTCATTAACGCTATTTTGTTTCTTGAGAAACAAAGCTCGATCAGTAACAAGTAGGAGATGTGGTTTGAGCAGATTAGTAGTGCGTTTAGAACTTGTCATAATTATGCTTTTTAGCCTTTACAAAATCATGCACTGTACCTCATAACAAAGCGCTATTAAGAGGCTATGCGAATTTTATTTTTGTCACTGTCACTCCAAGCGAAATATCGCGCAGTGCAGAAGGGGCGGATTCAGGGCAAAAGGGAAAAAAGTTGGTTTTATATTTTTATTAAAAAAACTAAAGTAGCTAGCAAAATTTCAAATATTAAATCTCTAGATATTGTTAAAATACACCTAATAAAATATGTTTGAGTTCTGTATATGGTACCTATTTGTCAAACGAGGAGAAAAACTGTGTTTGAAGACCTCATTTCAACAATTATTTCTATCGAGTAAAATTTATCCAAACATGTTTTCCAATTTCAAAACCCTAGATTATATAGTCAAAATGCATATACCAGAAACTGATTATAATTTTCCGTGTATTTGATAAAATACACAGAAAAGAAACACCCGTATTTTTTCCGCATATCGCCTTACTAACTCAGAACAAGTCGATATAGTTAAATTATTTCCAACATTAACCCTTTAAAACCATAAATTTAAAAACCATGCACTATTAAATCTTAAGACAAAGAAAAAATCCGCTAAGAAGCATTACTGTTTGTAGATAATCCACGTATAATCTTGCTATTAAAATAAAGAGCGTACATGAAATTTAGATTTAGGCACGTCTGCCTTAGGGGGCGTTCATAAATTACGTGGGCTCAAAATGGGGGGAGGAGTCCAGCAAAATCTCATCAAATCTCATTTGAAGGGAGAGGGGAGTCAATAAAAATCTCACGTCAATATCTTCAGACAAAAAACAAAAAAAAATTGTTAATTATACAATGTAGAAGATTAACGCTTAAGTATTTTAATTGGTATGAAGCAAAATACACGGACATATCAAATATATTTATTATTTAAAAATTATAGGCTAAATCTCACGTGAGGGGGAGGGGGGATCCCACTATTATCTTATCAAAACTCACCAAGGGCCCAAATTTTGAAAAAACATCTACCTAATTAATGTTCACCTCCTTGGTTTATTCTCGCTAATGCGCTCATGTCATAGATACGAGAATATCAGCGCAGTGACGTCATTAATTTATTATGGTAGTAACAAAACGTGAGCACAAAAGGGAATTCCTTATCAGAAATTTTATGCACATATTTTAATGTACAGTCGCCTGCAGTTCGACCTCCTTATTTGTAAACGATTTTAGCGGCTATGGCTCCGCAATAAGAACTGCCAGTAGGCATCCGTATTTTTATAAATATGAAATGAAAATAAACATAAAAAAGCAATATATTTCGACTCCTTTAGTGAGGTCAATAGTCATGCTGTTACTCGATGAGATATAGTTATCCACAATAAACCTTCGGTCTATATGGAATTTTAGAGGTAAAAAATAACTGTGACAACTATTTATGAGTATACAATATTACAAACATTTTATTGTTTAATCGATATAATTAATTAGTTATCTAGGGATTTTCTTAGACATGTATTTATTTATTTATATACAGGGTATAATATAAAGGTAATCATAAAAATACAGAATGTTTTTTTAAACATTTGTCCGGTTTGGTTCACAGTTCAGGCAGGTAAATTTTTAAAAATTCTTTGTTTGCAATTTTCCTTTACTTCAAATATAAAATACAGGTTCTTTTTAGTAAAATTTTCTATCTTCAATATTTAGGGTACTTTCTCTCCAGGGGGCATTCGTTTGCTGTATATGATGTGTATTATGTGTAGGTGTAATGTAATTCAAGTTTAATTCACGCGAAGACACAATTACACATATACATAATAATTACAGCAAAAGGTAATAAACTCAATGATCAAACTCGCAAGCAAAACAAATAAATGATATATAGGTACATACCTATAAGAATATAAACATCAACCAACACTGAATAGCGGTCCATATGTTCATAATGCGCGAGAGTCGATAGTATGACGTTCAGGTTAAGCTGACATGATGTCCAGTCATCAAATAATAATACGTCCAACCTACTTCAACATTCAAAGCAATTTGAACCTTATTCCATTCAAGTATAGACTTTTCAAAAAGCAATCAATACTTGTTGAGAATTAAATCACCTAATAATATTACTCTATTGTGACGGCGTTGTAATTTAAACTCTCGGTAGTTGATAAACAAGAGCCAATCAAGTCTGGTTGATGTCAAGACCAGTAGCATGCGGGTGGGTAGTGTGGGGACAGAAGTGAAACGAATCGATTATTAACAGACAACTGTTCGATTTTAAATAGTCTACCTATGACGTCATTGGAATACTAATTCAGATAAACAGTCACATGAAGCAGCGTTAGCTGAGATCCAGGTTCGATCCCCGGTCGGGCATGCACCTAGTTTTTCGGAATTTAGGTGCATAGTATTCATACTTACCACTAGCTGAACGGTGAAAGAAAACATCGTAAGGAAACCTATATGGCTTAAAAAGCGCGTATTTGTGCCCGAAGTACGGCGAAAAGGCTCACCACCCATTACGTTGGGACGTAATAATCGCCGGTGAAACGCGGGTATACCGAGCGTGGACTGTGTGTTAAATACTTGCATTTTCACAGTTCACACTTGGGTACACTTCGGGATTCATGTCGTGACGATATATTATATTAAAATTGTAAATATGCAATGAAATATGTATAGGTACCACAACACAATAAAACTACCAAGCGTGAAAAATCAATAAACAATAAAAACCATCAAACAAACAAAATAATCAAGAATATCCCGTTTCTTGCGGTAACGTCATCAGATTAATTGTGACTAAAATACTTTCATGCACATATAAATTGAAAGGTCAGACGTGAGGACAATAATTGAGCATAAATGAGCCGTTGACATCTATTGTTCTTCCAGTCTCATGCTTGCATTAGAAGAGACGACACGTTATAAAATACAATTCAAAAATCGAATGCTAAAGTAACAACAAAGGATCGATTTGTAATAGCTGAGCGCATCACTAAAGCGGACCCCACTATAACAGGCAGCCGTCCCCTCGAACCGCACCAGCCAGTCAGTTTACTACGGAACACCGACGCGAAACGTTCTACGTTAGAATTGTGTTACAATGAAATACGCAGCGCTTTTTGCGCTGTTTACACTAACCCTAGCCGGAGACCTGACCCCGGTGGATTATGTTCGGGAGAAATTCTTCGCTTTGGAAAGCGATCTCTGGGTCAACGTCACCGATCCCAACTGGATCAACTCCGGGCTCGGCGGAGATGTCGAACTAACAAAGAGGTTCGCGCTCTTCGCCGATGAAATCGAAGCTATACCAAGGTCTAACAGACCTCCTGTCAAGTCTTGGTTATGGACAAAGGCTATTGAAAAGCTGCAAATCGTTGACAATTTGTACAAGAACTTCGTGGAGTTTGTGCGTCGTCAGTCGGTGCCTGGGACGGTGCCAGCTCCAGTAAGGGAATGGCTGGATATTGCCGAAAACATCCTCCTCGACCCGAAGGCTTCTGCTGCACAAGCGCTAAAGAAACTCGACGACCTTCTAGAACATGGAGACATGTTCAGAAACGTGTTGCAGGTAATCACCGCAAATTACCGGCAATGACGTGTTTTGTTAAGGAATAAAGTGTACATTCCAGGGTACATTGCAGCAGTGCAGATGGAAAGGTAGTGGAAGTGATGAATGCAGGAAGTGTCCTAGTTAATGACTGTGCTTAGCATACGTAATATGTGAAAGAATGCTCCATAAAGCTTGACCAAATTGGAAAACTGCGAATGCTAACAAAGGGAGATGCCCGGCTTAGTGACAACGTAGCTAACCATGTTTTTCAATACGGTGTCAGTGACCTCTTCGTGGTTATTTTAAACATTTGATTGTTTCGTCACAGACCCAGTCATGTGCGATACTTCGTAGAGTGTAAAAAGACGTAAACAGTAGTTGCATAAAACCAGTGAAAGTTACCAGTGTTGACTAACCTTGGCTTTTCTTTGAAATACTAATGAGAGCATAATTATCAACAGCTGATACCTTAATTGAACGATATTTTATGTTTCTGAGACGATAAATAGCGAAGCTAACGGTAGAAACGAGAAATGAATACATTCACAAATCTTGATCAGAACACTTCAAATATATAATTCTCTAAGAGCACGTATACCTAATTGTTGTCTACATAATGACGTAGGGAACAGCACACTCAGCCATCTGTATTTACACAACAAGCTAGACAATAGGACCTCGAATGTATATAGAAAATATCAGCTAAACCAAATAATCCCCACCGGCAAAAACACCTGTCTATGATTCTCATTCAATGTGATAAGAGTGTTTTTTCTTTGGCAGGAAGAGCACCCAGACCTTTGCGATATCCAGTTGTCCCCTCACCAGCTGATCTACGATATGTACAACACGATATCGTTGACTGAGATCAAGGGTTATGCCATGATGCAGTTCTCTTGGATGCTGTTAAGGATCTATGGGAAAGGTATGTTTCTTTAAATTGAAGAAAACGTTAAAAAAATTCAATATCTGAAATAGATTGTTTTACTAAAATTAGGGCATTGTCCATCATAAGACTCACTAGTTTTAGTTGTAATATCTATTTCGTTAGGTTGTTTGATCAAAAATAAATGCAAGTGTTTACAACAGATATACATTTGTTGATAAACAAAAAACTATTCAATATCAACAAAATATCTAATCAACCACAGAGAAAATATAAACAATATCTGGAACTCAAATAAAATATTATGATCTAAATAAGAAGAGTATAGGAAATGTTGTTTATTGAAAAAAATATCAAGAGGTAGTTAACAAAACGTGATATCTCAGCAAAAAATATATGATTCATACGAATGCTTCGTTATAAGTTTTGTCTATTTGCTTAGCCAGTTTCTACGAAATCGGAGACCGATTACGCAAAAAAGACTTCTCGGAAAGGAATGTATTAAGCATAATACATTCAGAGGAAAAAGAATTAAATACGTAATCACATCGTTCCACATAATTAACTTAGCATAAAAATAGCCGTGGCCGTAGCGGACAAGTATGTATGGCTATATTAAGTTAAAGCATAGAGATAACAGAAATTGTTTTTAAATCAACAAATCCATAGTTTGTCTACTGATATAGTACTTGGAACAAAGATATCTCTGTTGTATTTAAACTATACAAAACAAACAACAAACATTACAAAACACATTATGGACGGCAGAGAACGTTAAACCAATATTGACCAGAATAATCATATTTACTTTATAAAACAATGGCGAAGAATATTGTAAAACTGCTCGCATCTTCAGGAAGCTATAACTTATGAATTGTTAGTAAATATAGAAATCTTCCACAGGCAATTTCACTCAAGAAGCAAGCCTCACAAGACAAAGGTATGGAGAGAGGTCATCCCAAACCGCCGCTGCAGCCAGAGCAGCACTGTCTATGGCCAGGAGAGACCTGTACAGATGCGACCCACCTCATCATCAGGAAGGTAAGGAGAAAGTAACCGAGTGGCTGGATAGTACAAACCAGAATTCACACAAAAGAGATATGTATATTTCTGAAAAGCTTTTTCTTTAAGCACAATAACAATTGGTATCAATCCAAACAGTCATTGTTATTTATAAACGTATGAGCAAGACAAACATGTCCAAGATAAGCACGTACAAAATAACTAACAAGTCCCATTTCAATATTTCAGGAGTAACTTACGCAGAAGTGACGCGTCTTCTTCAAGGCTACATTGAGAATGAAGTAGACTTGAACGCTGATGGAACTTGCAAGGAGAACTGCGCCTTCTACACATTGGCCGAAAACCATGGGTGCTTCAAAGACCAGTTCTGTTCGAGACAGCAAACATGCAATGGCAGGATATTAGAGTGCCAGTATATCGACTCGGATATGTGGGTGTGCCCTGGAGTAAGTAGCTTTTGGGTCTTATGATTTTTTGTAGATAATAGGTGAATCTCAGTCTTGGAGTGAAAAACAAAGCAAAATTAACGAGGACGATAAACAATATTATTGTTTGAGTACAATTATATTGATCACGAATTCTTCGAAGATTCACAGAATCGGAATTATAGTTATTAGATCAACAATGGATTATTATTATGACTACTGCGTATCGCTACAAAAATATATAAATTATGATCTTGCTTGTCAGTTGTTAGAAAACTTACAGGTCTTGTATATGAATGCATCTACATTATTTGAACTCAAGTTCGTTCCCTATATTGCAGTTCATACCTTTTCAGCAGTATAGTTCCTTCAATTGAAAATCACTCTTATGACCCACATATTTAGAGTCCCCTCTCCTCTAATTCCAGGGTCGAGGCAGCAACCGCCGCTACGAGTGGATAGAGTATGAAAACGGAAGGACGCTTGGTCGCGGGGGCACCTGCATGCGGGGAACCACCAAGGTGAGGATAAATTGTGGCTTCCTTTGTTTTAGCTGAGCGTGTGTTGGGGCCAACGTTTGGACCAATGACAAGGTGCATTACTGCAAATTTGCGGTTGCGAGTTGAGGAAGTGAATCCAGTATATGCCATAATCAGTAAACACTGTTCAGTTTTCATGTCCGTAAATTGGACCTAATCAGTAATGAACACTACTAAAGCGCTTAATGAAGACTAATATAGAAACTGCAATTTTATTAAAACAGTCTCAATTATAAAGTCATTTGGATTAATTTTACAACAACGATAAGGCATGCATTTTAATTTATTTTTATTAATGGCTTTCTATGGAGGCCTATGTCCAGCAGTAGACGAATACGGGCGGATGGATGGAAGGGCATTCTCATGAAATAGGAATAGATTAATTTATACGTAAATCAATTGTCAAGTAAAACAAAATCTGAATATAATATCGGGAAATACAATAAAATAAATAAAAATTTGGGCTTGCTCAATTAAATAAAATAATACATTTATATCAATAAAAAATAACTATAATGCCATATTAAAGTACAATAAAAATGTTAAATATTTAATTATTTTCGCCTCTTCGATTAGTCTCGCTGAGAAGCTGTTAGCAAGATCATGTCACTTTTGTTTTTCCTTTTTTATCATTTATTTATGTATTTATTTATCAGCAGAATCTTAACCTACTAACAGTAAGAAGTAACAACTTTATCATGTTTGTTACCAGACAGGAGGAATTCATAAAATAAGACATTTCATTTATATAAATATTATTTTATTAATTTGATATAATATTGCCATAAACAAAAATATAGAATCTATATTATCTATATCTATCTATATCTATATAGATAATATATTTTTGTCTACTGCCTACCTGTCCCGTAGTCTATTACCTATTACAGACAAGTAGTAATTTTAAATTAAATGTCAATATACGTTGCGGAAGCCGGAAACTGGTGATAGTACTCGTCCATACGAACAACTTTTACTATGGAGCCAAACCTTTGAATCGCGAAAAAAAATCAGTTGTTCCATATAAAAGTTACATAGCAACCCGATCAAAATGTATGAGACAACTGTTTTTTTTTTTTTTTTTTTTTTTTTTTTCGAAATGTAGTACATATGGACGAGTTCTATCGCCAGTTTCCGGCTTCCACAACTTCATCTTAACACCCTGTATAAATAAAGGAATGTCAAGAATTATAAAAATAACATAGAGCTATATATTCCAAAGTTT
The DNA here is from genome assembly GCA_934047225.1 of Ypsolopha sequella. Classification (NCBI taxonomy): domain Eukaryota; kingdom Metazoa; phylum Arthropoda; class Insecta; order Lepidoptera; family Ypsolophidae; genus Ypsolopha; species Ypsolopha sequella. The sequence continues at coordinate 8,904,042 of OW203996.1, read as the reverse complement.
TTAAGCTAAACTTTAACAAATAGACGTTATCAAGTTGACCTAAGAATCAGGTCAGTATAATATATCAACTTGTCTACAAGGTTACTGTAATAACTTGATTGCCAAGCGATTTTCATACTAATGGCAAAGTAATAACAAACCCTATGTAGTGCAGTTTGGTAAATTGATCCCATTATCCAGTTGGTCCGCATTATTTAATGTCAATATCAACAACAGGTCGCGGCACGATTTTTGACCGCTCGGCGAAAGTGGTGGGGGGCTAGCGCATGTGTTCATTCGCGCACGAAATCAGTAAGTGCGATAGAGAAAAAATGACTAGCGCAGTCAAGGTCAGACCTCATAAACCGTGCCGCTACCTGTACGCTGGAGTAAAATTGTTGGTCTTCATTAACTCAATTGTAAATAAAATGCACCGCAAATCCGTTACCGATGGCACACTAAAATAAAATAAGATATCGTAAAACAAGTCCTAAAGACGAGTTTTGTTAGAAAATAGATATGGGACCGTGTTTTTCCTCTTACATAAATAGGAATCCGGATATCAGCAACCAACATTCAAAGCAGCGTTATCAACCCTAACCTAGGTTAAAATTCAAAGTCTATACCGGATGTACATGACCTGCCCCCCTATTCTGTATCTTAGGTTGTCAACTGGACAGGGTGCTTATCGTCAAAAACTTACATAAAAACTGCACTTTCAATATTGCCTTTAGTGGGTATTGGACTATTTACGAACTGTGTCGTCACTTCAAGTGCGAACATGTCGTTAGACAATCAGAATTGGATAGTATGTCTATGTTTTTGATGATAGGCACCCAGTCCAGTTGGAAACTAAAGATACATAATAGGCCCGCTGGTATCTTTTAATGATAAAAGAGTGAGGAATCAACTGATCATACTGGACAACTTTACCAAAGAACCATAATCGCGAAAATGAAAAATAAATTACACTTGCTGATACAAAATTCACTGTAAGAACTACATATTATAGAAAACATTTTTTTTTATTTGCGTATGCTAATTAAGTTCTCAGTGTAATTTAACCTTCGTCATTTTGACTATCGGTAAAACAATAGATCGCAGTTCAGATCGTGCTGGGATCCATCTTACAGTATAAAGATGCTACAACATTTACACCCGTAGGCCTACCGTGAGTTTTGGACTCGATACACGTTAGCGCCAGCGTGAAATTTTTATATTAGAAATTTACGGTTTAATTAATGAGTTAGTTATAATATAATTATTATTTTAATTATAATATATAATTAATTATAGCGGTTTACGAAAGGGACCCGAATTTCTAATACAAAATATTTTACGAAGTCCAAAACTCATGGCAGGCCTACCGGTATAAGTGAAAGTTTGAAGCAGCACCTAACGAATATTTCTGGGCAGGTGGACTCGTGGTGGAGATGGGTGTTCTGGCACTGTTCATATTGCATGTGTCTCTGCGACGAGACCGGCCCCATGTCTGACAGATACTTCAGCATGCGCGAGGCGACGGCTGATGCCGGGAATAACAAGTTAGTCCTGGATTATTGGGACGCTTGCACACCTTGTGTCTATGGTTTGGTTTAGGCTTTATTAGGAACAATTACAGTGACGAAGTTCTGTCATAACCGTAACCAAAAAGTTAAAGAAGGACCTAAGCTGTATATTTATTAATATATTTAATGTTTTGCCCTCAAGGTCGACTCCTGGTGGAAATGGAACTTGCTCCACTGCTCTTATTGTATGTGCCTCTGTGAAGACAATGCCAACTACAGCGAACGCTTCTTCAGCATGAGAGAGGCATTGGCAGATCTGACCAAGAACAAGTCAGTTGGAACCAAGGGTTTTTTGTGTTTTGGACTGTATTTGGCGACGTGTAAACTTGCTTTTTCGTTGACTAAATCAGATCAAAATATTTGTAACCTAACTCACTGACTTCAAAAGCTTCGCCCTTTTGTACAGATGGGATTTTATTCTGGTTCACTGATAGGATTTCGGTGTCTTTATTTAAGTAATCTATGCTTTGGGTCCTTCTAACTTAATTTCGGGTGCAATGTGTATTTCTAAATGTTTCTTTGGATTATACGTATATTGCTAACAGCACGGGTGTGCGGGCGTCCTATTTGTAATTTATCCCTTCTAAGCTTCAAGAGCCTTACGAGCCTAATACTTGGGTATTTTTTCAGAGTTGTGACAGGTCTCCGTTTAATCAAGTTGGGAAGAGTGTTCCACCTTCAAGTCAGTGAAGGAACGTTAGGAGAAAGAGGCAGGATCCAGTCAGCTGGTTGGGTGACGCCTCAGAAGTTCGACCCATTGGATCCCGGAGTCAAGGAGGGAGTGGATTTCCATACCTTAACGTATGAGAAGAGGGCAATAGATTTGGACGAGCTCGATTCGCCCGACGGACATATCATGACTGGTGTTAGGTAAGTATTCCTCCTATCTTTTGTAAGCAATAAATTCGCTGCATTTGGAATTTTTTTATTTTTATTTATTTTTATTCAGGAAACACACAGTCACAAACATAACAGATAACAATATACAAGACACACAAACAGACCTACAGTTCCTTAAAAGATCGTTTACAAAAATAATGTGGGAAACAACAGGGGTGGTTTTGATAACATTAAATAAATACTGATAACACAAAGGTACGATAAACATTAAATACACACTGATAACATAGAGATACATTATTAAACCTTAAAGATTAAACAATATTTCGCCAGTCCTTTTTTTTAAACGCGCCCAAGGAAAGATTAAAAATATCGACATCACTAAGGCCTTTATTGTAGAGATACAGGGTTCGCCAGAAAAATGAATGTTTTGCCATATTTGTTGAACATAAATGGGTATAAAACGTATCTTTAGATCGTGAAGAAATTCGAGGGGTTTTAAGTGTTACTTTCTCCAAAAGTGCTTCGGAGTCTATTTGGTTGTTTATAATTTTGTAAAGAAATAGAACATCAAGATATTTTCTTCTGTTTTCTAAGGATGGAATCTTGTGACGCTTGGCAGTGCTAGCGTAGTCTTGAATTTGAATGTGGATTTGACCCTAAATCTTCAGCACGAATTCCTTTTTCTTTACATTTTTTTTTAATTACAGTTATTTTTTTAATATTTTGAATATAACACTTCTTCTTTCTATACATAGGTACCTATATTTTTTTGCCTTGCATAAATTCTTCAAAGTTTACTCTCCATTTTTTCAGATTCCGCATGCATGGACCTCACCTTCATTTCGAGATCAGATCGACCCCATTTAACTACACCACTGGGCGGTTATCTGCTGACAAGAGCCAATGGATCAGCAACGACAATACTGATGGCGCAGAACGACCCAGGTATGTATATTAGTTAGGTCTTTACATATAAAATTGCCGTTTTCTATAGAGAATTTGAAGGAAACTCAATTTTCAGTACCAACATTTTTGCATTTTTTTACGAATGACAAATCCAAATTATGTAATTTCTTATGTGTATGAATGAGACGACATTAAGCTAACAGCAACATTAATTTAATTTTGGAAAAGAGTTAACTGTAACAAAATATTACGAATCTTATCATAGAAATGGATGGCATCTAGGACGTACTGTTTTTGATAAAAACAAAATTTAATACATAGACGTCAAACCTTGAAATCAACTTTCAAACAAAAAACAAATAATTTAAATAGCTATTGAATTACAGGAATTATGAACTCATGAATCTGAAAGAATATTTCGGCAATTTCATATGTATTTTACTGGAGAATGAATAACTGACAAAACCAAAAAGTTCCGAGACGTTCCAAGAAGTTAGCGTATAAAATTTTCAACGCGTGCGACAGAGATGGCATTATAACCCGTGTCGCGACCCCTAGTTTATGAACGCAGCCGTTTTGGTCCGACCGGACGTGCATTAATTGTCATGTATTGTATAGAAGCAGAAATACGAATACGAAAAACGACCTTTGCCGAAGATTGGCGAAGATTCATTCGCGCATTATTTAAATGGTACTACTGTACGTCCGTAACTATTTTGTTTTTTTAGATCCCGCTTAGCCCTCCACCGGCCAGACATCCCGACTCGAATGCACACACCTCTACCCGTCGACTCTAAACACGATCAGTACATAGAGTTTACGAACACAGACTTCGAAGCGGACGCAGCGCAAAGCACCGTCCCTTTCATTGACATACAACCAGTATACCCGCAGAAAGGGACAGCTATGCTCTCGGGAGCCGGGGTTATTCATAGAGGAGTCAGAGGTAAATAACATTAATTCCATACTTATTAAATGTTGCTCTCTAGGACCGCTCTAAAAGGATCATGAAGCTTTTAAGAAGTTATTTATAGTTTTTGTTTAAACTGAAAATAAAAAGAAAGTTGTAAACTTTTGATAATTTAAGGAAAAGAGATTAAGGTTCTATTGAAATTAGAATGCAAGAATCAAATTATACTATTTTTGGTTGTATTATAACATGTTATATTTTTTTCAGGTTCAGGCGGGTTTTTGGCGGTGAAAGTGTTTACGTATGATTATTCGAAGCACGTAAAAGCGGCTCCACCTCCTACGGATTTCGAAGATGTGGTGGACACAACGGATTTACCACCTATTGTCAATTAAGTTAAGATAGACTTTAGATTGCATACTCATTACGTAGTAGTCTTCTTTAGTGATAAATTAAGGTATGTAATGATAGGTTTTATATGTGATGTGCTGATGATGGTGAATTGATTGATGATTTTATAAATAAAGTGTTCAAATTTGTGCTGCGAGTTTCACTGGATAGTTCTATCAGTCTAGCTTTTATAAAATCGAGAAACATCCTGTATCAAAAAATAAGAATAAAATACTTTACATTACCTATATAGTCTGCTCTAAAAACGATGATATTATTGACATGTTTCCAAGGATAGTTTTGTGGTTTAATCTTCAATATTTTCCTCAAACCTGTCTAAAATTGCTCATGGTCACCACTAAGTATGTACCGAGTGTGAACAGATTGCTACCTTTAAATGACACTACTGTTCTACCGATCATACTGAACCACTTTTCCCAAGAAACATACCCGCGCAAACCATTCGTTTATGAATTTCAAACAAAAATGCGCGAACCCTAACGCAACGAAATACATGCGCTTTTTGAGGTAGCTTCGTACGTGAAACAGCTGTTCACGCCCAGCGTTCTAAAATAGACCTTCCTCCTGCGAGTTAAAGTCTTTAAGTTACTCTTTCTACTAGCTGAATCTCTTCTTCTCTGATGTTTTGCGCGTATATTTTTCTTCAGAGAATTGTTCATTATGATTATTACATTATGTGGTTTTATTTAAAGGCCGCAGTCTTTGTATAAAACAGTAACATGCCTAACTGACTGACTTATCAACGCTTTGACAAAACGACTACACTAAATGAAATTTCGTCTGTAGGTTTCTCTTATCACGTAGGCATCAGCTAAGAAATTATTTTATAAATTTTCCACGGGCTCGAGAGAAACAGGATCGACGCGGGCAGCGCTGCGGGGCGATTGCTAGTACAATTATACAACATGGCACATACCTGCACTCTCAGCGGGTGCACAGCCAACAAAGCGAGCAAGTCGGCAGGCGGAAGCACGTCAGCGGCGCGTAGCCCCATGCCTCGCACCGCGGCACATAGAAACGCAGCCAAGTACCGGTGTAGGGGGAAGTGGAACGACGCGTGCATCACTTCCGTCTGAGGAGAGAGGGTCTTGTGAGAAACATCGATATAAATACTCATAGATGACCCACTTTATACAAACTATACCAAAAATAGTGCGGTGATTATTTTTTGGAATGAAGTTCCTTGTCGGACATTCCAGACGCTTGGCGAATGAGAGCTAGGCCGAAAAAATTGTAAAGCTCCGACCGTCACGACACGTTTGCTATAATATGTGTGTTTGTAAGTGTATGTCTATGTATAGTTATATATTACTGCAGTATAGACGTGTGGCGTGCGCGTCAGTAGCGAAAGGAGCTTCGTTCCAACCTGGTGTCCCACGACACATCTCGTATTTTTTGTATCCAATTTTAACTTCATATATCCAATTGAAATTGAAAATGTATTAATTTCAGACCATGCAATTACAAAGTATAATCCATAGGTACAAGTTACAACACAAATAATACACATTAAATCAAATAAAAACACATAAAATCAATAAAATATATGTATGTATTATTATTGGACTGTCAGGAGTGTATAAACCACGTGGGTAGCTTTTGAGCCATAGATGGTGAATCCTTGTATTATTTTACCGAAGGTGAGAAATCTTTTGATAGTTTCTATAATAAAATTCATAAAAGAAATTGTGGAGCCCACAATAAGTGCCCGGTTCGAACAGAATGCTGCAAACCTAATAAAAACTAAAAGTCATCTGATTTTGGAAAACACCACCCGGTGAGGGCTGCTACCTTTATTTTTTATGAAGGTCTAACTGGAACTACATACATATGACACGCCTAGTTTCGCCTAGGGCGAGGCAGAAACTACAGATTTTCGTCTGCTACGATCCCGACATACCTCTTTCCTCTTCCACATTTACAAAACTAGTCATACAAGCTCTTCTATTCCGGGTACTTCTGACATTCCATTTTTCAGTATGTCACCAATTTGGTCAGCATACGTTCTTCTAGGGCGGCCTGATCAAGCTTTTGCATGTTGAGTACTTGCGCAACATGAACTTTTTTCGTCACTCTAATTTCATTCATCCTCCCTATAGAGATGAAGTTGCAGAGGCCGAAAACTAGCGCTAGATTGAGGTGAGCCGTTTTTATATAAAAATATCTGTTGTGTTCATACAATTTGGTCGAGCAGCTAAGTAACTTTTCTATGGAAAAGCTTTTTTTTTTCGAGATTCGATGGTTGGCTCCATAGCGAAAGTTGTTCGTATGGACCAGTTTCCAGCTTTCGCAACTTCATCTTAACACCCAGTATATATGTCCAAAACACCGAAACATTCCTTTTTCCATTTTGCTCACTCCTATTGGGTAACAAAGGTCTCACTGAAGGCCTGTGTATAACTTGAAAACGGCCGTCCCAACCGAGCTAAAAACTGACAATGCAGGTACTCACCCTCTCCATATGCGGCGTAGTGAAGTGCACAGCATCCAACCACTCCTGCAGGTAGGTCAGCGCCGCGGCAATGATCCGCCTCGCCAGCGGCGCCTGCTCGGGCTCCGTCAGATGGCTCAGCACGGACCACATAGGGTAGGCGGCCGCCTCTAGCTCGCACGAGAACGCTGCGTAGTACGAGGACGGCTCGAATTCAATATGGCCGCCCACTTCGCGGACGTTCACGTTCATGCCTAGGAAATTGTAACATACATTATAACTTGATTAGAATAACAGGTCTGATCAGTTCATAGACTTTTACGCTTTTTAATCCAAAGTTGTTGTTTTATGTTCCAGTGCGTGTAAATCGATGAATTGGCAATATCTGTTATTAATTATAATAGGGATTATGCCTGGGTTGTCAGTAAATTTAAAAACATTTATACGCAAAATTGATATTCAAAAATAATGCTTACTTATTTCACCGATTTTGCATGAAGTTCAATTTAAACTTTTTTATACAATGAAACAATTTAGAAGTTATTCATTTGCCTTGTGCCAAAGTACAAAGTTATGACGTCACTTCTAAGTATTTTCATACAAAAAAACGTTTTTAACGTTTCATAAAAGGTTGTTGATTTGACTAATAGTCATCATCCCTACTGCCACCGTAGGCCATACAGTACTAGCCGACCTTTTCTCCGAACTTTTCAGTTAGATAGTGCTCTAGCTACCGCCGCGCCAGCCGCGGGGGCAAATTAGCCGCCCCTAAATATTTAGCCGCCCTAGGCCCGGGCCTAGTCGCTCTTGTGGGAAATCCCCACTGCTATAATGTACGGAGTATAATTATACTTCTCTGTCATTTCAACGAATTCTATCAGACAACGAACCATCTTAACTGCCTCAGAGACCTAGTGGTCGAATATCTGCTTACTAATCCAGAGGTAGCGAGTTCAAATCCAGTACCATTTGCAACCAGTACATAGCTTAGGTATCTCGACGTATTAATATGTGTAAAGTAATGCTCGTTAGGACCGTAACGTACACTTTTTATTTAATTTTATGCTGAAATGGCATATTTATTACCTCAATGTAATGCTCGTTAGGACCGTAACGTACACTTTTTATTTAATTTTATGCTGAAATGGCATATTTATTACCTCAATGTAATGCTCGTTAGGACCGTAACGTACACTTTTTATTTAATTTTATGCTGAAATGGCATATTTATTACCTCAATTAACACGTTGAAGGACAGAGACGCTGGACAGCGTACTATTAGATATACCAATTTAAACACGACGCCGTACGGCGTCATCAATTTCCTATAGAATTGTGTCAGAACGGCTAGCGGCGTCGAGATTTTTCTACAAACTAGTACAAGTGTTGTTTATTGTATCACAAAGTGAACATTCAAACGAGATCTACTGTCAATCTAATAGGCATAAATTTCCGTTTCCCCTTTCGCCTTCCTCTCTACTACCATGTGTCACAACACAACTTGTATATCTGTTCTTCAACGTGTTAAGATTTTCAGCTTCTTTCATAAAGAGCTTACAATATGTGAGGTCGGTTGTTAGTGAAATAACTTTTCTTTATGATTGTTTACTATCGTAAACTACCTATATATAAACAAGTGAGAAATAAGAATAGAAAACTAATAAATAAATAACTAACCTTGCAGCATAGACAAAAACTCGAACCACATATCGACCAACGCATCATCTTGCAGAAACAGCAACGCCACACTTTTATGCGACAGTACATTATTGAAATCCGAAACCAACGGCCAGTAGCAATGCTCTTTCATCACTCTTCTTGTACAGTCGATCACATAATGAAAATTCTTATCCGGATCGTGAAGCGTGTTCTGCACAAGTATCTTCCCCATCATGAGGCGTAAGCTCAGAACCATGACGTGTAGCAAGTGTAGTTGTTGAACGCAGCGTAAAGCCAAAGCTTCGTTGGAGAACAGTTGGACAGACATGTGGACGACCCGATTCGATAACGTATCGGGGTCGGCAGCCGCTTCTAGAACTAGTGGGATCCGGGCGTAATGCATTACGAATGTACGTGTTAGGTGTTCCTGAAACAAAGAGGTTCGTGTTTAGTCATATTGGAAGCTACGGCGGTAGCTTACAGCGTACAAGTTATCGCACCGCACGATATCCCCCTATAGCAGAGTAAATATATCTTTAGAGTAAACCGAAAGGTAGGTGTTTCCACTTATTGCCATCACAATAAAAGTTTTGCAGCAAATCAAATCATGATGAAGATAACCAAAATAAGCAAAAAAAAAAAAAGCGCCGCCGCAGGCATACAGAATGACGGATGGACTCTTTATAAGGGTTCCGTGTTCCCGTAATTTATTACGGAACCCTATAAACCTACACGGGATCAAGATCAAAAGCAAGAGATCTAAATAAAACCGCCTAAGTGAGTGTCGGGCCACGCGCAGTGTAGGGTTCCGTAGTTGCCCTGCACAATATGCGGACTTCTTCTCCAAGTACATTTTATAAGTTTGTCGAGTAATACAGATCGCGCCAAACTTCTAGTACGCTCGGAAGTTGCTCTTCCCAAGAACGGCCCATACATTTTGTTCCTGCTGATGCGAATCGCCCTGTGTTTAGAGGGGACTAAAAACTTTTAACCAAACTTGGCGCGATCTGTACTCGTTAACTTGTAAACTTGTAAAGCCTACTTAGCTGTGATAGTATTCCTTTTAATTTCGTTATGTATACTACTGCCGTGATTTTTTCACGTCTCGAAAACAACCGTTTCGCTGACAGCGGGGGGACGGGACACTTGACTCTAACAAAAGTTAACACTTTTAAGCTTAATATTTCGCAAACGGAACCCGGGATCGAAAAATGGTCTTTTTACACCACCAATATTCTTAAATTAAGTATCCAACGACACCCCACACTAGGGGATAGACGAGAAAAAAAAAATCATCCCCACTTTACGTGTATGGGAGGTACCCCAAAAAATATATATTTTTTAAATTTTACTGTACCTCTTCATCGGCGTTATAAATATGTATACCCATGCCAAATTACAGCTTTCTAGTACTAATAGTCTCTAAGCTAAGCCGCGGACAGACAGACAGACAGACGGACATGGCGAAACTATAAGGGTTCCTTTTGTTGACTGCGGAACCCTAAAAAGCGTGAGAAATATTTATAAATATATCGTCACGACATGAATCGCCGAAGGGGTGCCAGAGGTGTACCCAGTGTGATCTGTGAAATGCAAGTCACAGCCCACACTCGGTACACCCGCTTTATTGCGACCGACCGACGATTACTACGTACCAAAGTGATGAGTGGTGAACCCTATCACCGTTTTTCGGGCAAAAATACACGCTTTTTAGGGCATGCAGGTTTCTTTACAATATTTTCCTTCAGCATCAGCAAGTGGTAAGTAAACCCAAATACTATGCACATAAATTCCGAAAAACTCATTGGTGCATGCCCGACCGGGGATCGAACCTGGATCTCAAGATTGAGAGGCCAGCGTTTTATCCCTGAGCTACCGCTGCCAAGCGTGATAAAGTGTGTACATAAACATAGTAGTACATAAAATGCTCGGTGAAGAGTGAATGCACAAGTGTTTAGATTATTCTCATAAAGAATCTCATGTATATTATAACAATGCTATCCCTGATAATAACTCAGCCGATAAGATATGAATCAGTTGGCTAGCCTGTATCTATTGAGATTGTTTCTGGATAGGTAGATATACCTATTAATAACTATATTTATATCCTTGCCATTTGCTGCGGCCCAGTTACCGTATTATAACTTCGTTGCTGAACGAAGAAGGGAAATTCTGTAAGGAATCTGTTCGGTTCTGGCTTCGGCTATACCTACGAAAATGACACGTTTAACGTTCAGCGGCAATTCATACGCACTGCAATATAATACGGTAATTGGGTTGCTGAACGAAGAAGGGAATTTCTGTAAGGAATCTGTTCGGTTCTGGCTTCGGCTATACCTACGAAAATGACACGTTTAACGTTCAGCGGCAATTCATACGCACTGCAATATAATACGGTAATTGGGCAGCTGAACGAAGAAGGGAAATTCTGTAAGGATTCTAGCTTGCCCCAAAAATCTCCACATTGTAGACGTTTGGACGATCAACATATATATCACATTATATTCCCGCCAATACACCCAACAGTAAACTACGTTTTAATGTGAGATTGAAAGTGCAACGTCCAACCGACTTTAAAGACGTTCAAATCGTGCCGGTCGTCCAATGAGGAGTTCTGAATTTATGTGCATGTATTTGTATATTTGCCGATTGCATAGGAAAACACATTGAGGTAAAATTGCGTACCCTAAAAAGAGTATACAGGGTGTAAAAGCAAAGGCAAGAATCCTTCTAGGGTATGTTAGTATGAATCATACAGTGTTTAAAAAAAATAGCGGCAATTTTTTTTTATGTAGCAGTCCCACATAATAACACGATTTGTTAAACTTGAAATACTCTAATCCGGTGTACACTCTCGCTGGTCGTGACCTCTGATAGCGTCAGTAGCACAGAACATAATTACTCAATGTGATTGGTCGTTATCGCACTACGGGGTGAATGGACTGCATTGATAAGAGTGCGTAAAACAATATAATTTTTGGTAAAAATTTAAGGTATACTTTTTTTATCGTAATCGTATCAGTATCGTATATACTTTCATACCCTAAAGGGATTCTTGGTTTTGCATTTATAACCTGTATAAGGCTCACCCTCCTGTCATGTCGGGAGGGTATTACGTGTGTACTGTTCTAGTGACAGTCCACACTCGGGAACACCTCTGGCACCCCATCAGGGATATATGTCATGACGATATGTTTAGGTTATGTTTATAATGAAGAAAGCCAGCTGATAGAAAGTATATCTGAGGGTCTGGCATAGCAGATAGGGTTGCCAACTCTCGCAGGAACCAACCCGGGAGGTTTGAACAAATCGGTAAGCAATTGAATGAAAGTCGGTAATATTTGTTATTTTTAATTTGCTTTGTTTTTTAGAAGCATCATTCATATTTGGATATGAAAAATTAAAATTTATTTCGTCGTTCAATTATTTATTTTGCGTGATTTATCTATTTTGTTAGTAACAATTATTTTATTTTAGAAATTCCGGAGAATTTATTGCATCCCGAAAGCTTCGGAGGTTGAACAATATTCTCGGAGTCTTCCGGGCATCCCGGTAGGGTTGGGAACCCTAATAGCAGACCATATCAAACTTTAACTGCTCGATACAACATGTCTATCCCTCTGGAGGTAGAATCAACAGAATGAGAGAGAGTACTGTATCACGCGCTATCGAGCTCGATATGGTTTGCTATGCTAGACTAGCAGATCTTCAATCTGCCTGTCTGATATTTTGGCTTTAAAAACAATGCTAAGGTTAATCATCCCTGCGATAAGATGTTATCATTTGGCTTACTTCTATCTACATATTGAGTATATTTAGAACTATGAGACAAAACAATTACACCATTTTTAATCGCCGTGGATTGCAAGAAATGTGCCAATTGACTAGTAGGTTTTTAGGGTTCCGTACCCAAAGGGTAACCAACGGGACCCTATTACTAAGAATCCGCTGTCCGTCTGTCACCAGGCTGTATCTCATGAACCGTGATTTATTTATTTATTTAATATAAAATTGTTCAGCATTACAGTATCAACCAAGTAACTGACCAATTCAAAGATATATACAAAGTAAAATGATTAAAAACATATTTAAAAACAAGGAAAGATAATATTATTAAAGAAATAAATATTTCTATATATAATGTTGATCTAGGGACATCGTCTTTGATACTTCACTCTCACAATACTTGTGATAGTTACACAGTTGAAATTTTCACAGATGATGTTTTTCTGTTGCCGCTATAACAACAAATACTAAAAAACAGAATAAAAGAAATATTTAGGGGAGCTCCCATACAACAGACATGTTTTTTTTGCCGTTTTTATAGTTAATGGTACGGAAGCCTTCGTGCGCGAGTCCGACTCGCGCTTGGTCGGTTTTTTTAAGTGCATTAGTTTTTCGTGTGGTTTATTTTTCAATGAACGTGTAACATCTCTAGACTCACCTTATAATCCTGATCCGGCAACATGTTAAGCAAGAAACAGACAACGTTCTGCGGGAATTCGTACTTAAATGTCCAGAATATGAACTCGTCTAGTAGAGTGTTGTGTTGTAACCGAGGCGCTAGTGCTGGCAGGTGCCGGTATCTGAAACAAGGAGATACCATTACATACAATGCATCCTCATCATATTCACTTTAGATATGGATAACTGAAACTTGCTTTACGTAAATTTTTTGTATAGGTTCAGTTATAATTGCTTGAAGATGTCCTTAAAAGGATGAAACTAGTGGCAAAATAATAATACACGAAGTGGAACAGTGTAAAATTTGTGAAAATGTCCCATCATGAAATATCACTATAAATAACATCAACTTGACTCTTAATGCGCCATGTGGGGGGAGGTAGGCCGCCACGCATTTGTCAAACCTATTGTTCACGCCACAGCGTGACGGATCCGCGCGCGCATGCGCGGATGACTAATTTCGCGGCGCAGCGCTGGCGCCATCTCGCACGCCAGTGACCGCTCTGTTCCGCGCAGGACATCGTCCGAACCACACGTGTGTGCACACTCGCGCCGCCAGCCCAACAATATCGCGTACCTACCAGTGTTGTGTTCACATTATATACCAGTGCTGTGTTTATTACTCCACCAACCAAGACAATTCTGCACATTCCTGCCCAAAGCGCCAGCTCCATCAGCCCAACAAGGAGGGACGCCCCACGCAGCGCATTCATCCACAATCATCATCAAAGGTCAGTCAGTTTACCCACAATTCTCCAATCAATACTCAAATCCCATCAGCTCTGCATTCCTGTAACCTCGCGGTTACATTTTTGGACCTTCGAGCCGTTAAATTTTTGATCCTTCGAGACCGTTTACGACAAATTTTGGTCCGTCGAGCGGAAAATTTTTGGTTTATATCACCCCCCGCCTCCCCGTAACTTTGTTTGAACCAGCCCCCGTCGATTTACTACAGTCCATTTTCACCCGGTTACATATTTTGGCCCCTTCCCGGCCCTCTTTCCGGCAAAAAACATTTTGTGATCTTGAGAATACCTGTTTCGGGTAGGTGATTACTGCGTTCGCGCCGCCTAGAACATTCCATTTATCTGTATAGAACCGGCCCCCCCCGCCCCCGCCACACAATAAACTCACTTTCATCCCGTTTATTATTATTATTCAGCTCAGATAATATAATTATATCCATTCAGCCCAATTGTTTATTACAGTCCACTATATTTCTTTATTAAACCCCTCGACCCGACCCGACCCAATTTACCTATTTTTACCCAATTTTTGCCCGCGGAGAGGTGTAAATCTGCCCATTGTCAAAGATAGTTTTCGTATCTTGCGAGATATTTTTTTGGTGCGAGTATAAATTCGCTTTATTTCGTGCACTTACATACGTTATATATATACGTAACGTATTATTACGTTACGTATTACCAAAGCTTGATTTGCATCATTGGATTGTCCACTCATTTAGAACCGATTTCGGCTAGGTAAATACATTCTTTGTTTGGTTACGCACTCAAAGAAGTAGGTAGGTATTTTATTCTATAAATAGAATAGCATTTAGCTTCGTGTAAGCAAGAACCAACGCGTATTGTCGGCACATGATTTCAAGGCAAATAACATAAAAGTAAACAAGTTCATCAGCCCTTTTCGATATTTTGTGTTGCGGTAATCTCGTGTCGCAGTAATAGTTTGCCGGACAGTTTTTTCGTGCTAGTGCCTGTTTTTTTAACCGGGTGCATATAGCACAAATATAGTAAAACATTTTTTTTTTTCTTCTTGTCTCTGCTCTTATTGTTTATGGTACACATATAGGGTGTTCCACGTTGGTTTATCAGCTCATATACAGGTTGTTAAAAAAAAAAATTTTTTTTTTTTCTCTGTCGTGTTTATTTAAGAGTTCTGTGTTCCGTTTGAACATAAACTTTGTTACTTCGGCCCGCGCAAGTTACAAGCTATCCGCACGTTAGAGTTAGTAACGCTCAAGTTTTAATAACTCATTTTCAACATTAAAATGCCTTCAAAGAAGCAAGCGGCCATATTTCGCGAAGCAGTTAAGGCTATTGCCAACTTGAAGGAAATAGGCCTAGCTGTCGCGGCGGGCGACAGAACTAAGTACTGTGTCGAAGATTTTACGGGACGGTATCTTAGACTAGAGGCGTATCGGCAGAAACTGGAGGATGTGTATTACGACATTCTCGAGGACGAGGATCTGGCCAAAGATATTGAGGCCGCTTATACGGTGAATTATCAGACGGCGATAAATGACTACGAGGAGGTCGTAGTAGCATCCCAGCGGTTGAGTGTGGCATCAGCGCTTCCCGTCACAGCCTCTCCATCCAGCCCAAGTACCTCAAGCCTATCGTCGACGGTCTTGCCCAAGATCTCAATGCCCAAATTTTCGTCCAAAATAGAAGATTGGCCTTCATTCATAGCCATTTTCCGAAGCCTCATCGGAGAAATGGCTACTGTTTCTGATGCCGTCAAGCATCATTATCTGCTCGGCTCTCTTACATGTGAAGCACTCAGCATGGTGTCTCACCTTCAGCCCACTAATGAGAATTATGCAGTGGCGATGGAAATTCTCACCAGGCGCTATGAGAACCGTCGTGTTCTCATAGATCGATTTGTGGATATAATTCTAGGGCTGCCACAAATTGACGCTCGTTCAAATATCCGCGCTTTATTTTTAACACCGCTCATATCAGCGCAAAGCGCTCTTTTAAATTTAGATCTGCCCATGAAGGAGTCAGATTATGTCTTCGTATCTATAGTGGTACGAAAACTCCAAGGTGAGCTCCGTACTCTCTTCGAGCGGAAGTACGGATCTCAGCCAACTCTGCCCACTCTGGCTAACCTCATTGAGTTCTTGGAAGAGCACGCACGCTGCAAGGAGAATGAGTCATCGTCCCTTGCGTCACAGGATGCTCCTTCTTCAGCACGGCTCGGCCCGTCAGAAAGGCTCGCTCAGCTCAATCAGCTGGTTCAGCCCACTCGAGGTACTCCACGTCAGCCCTATCAGGCTCATCAAGAGTTCCGCCCCATGGCTCCCCGGCAAGAATATCGCTCTCCTCAACCTGCTCCCCATAGGCCGTTCTTGGCATTCGGTGACGCCCTAACCTACTCGGCCCAACCGTCCTCATCATCCGCTCGTCAGCCAGTTTACTCGGCCCAAACATCCCCATCACCCACTCGCCAACAAAATTATTTGGCTCAACCTTCTTCCCCTACTGGTGGTATGCCATGCCCATACTGCAAGAATAGGGGACATAAGCTCATCGCCTGCCCGCAATTTAATAACCAACCGGTTCAAGGTCGGTGGGATTTTGTGAACTCACGCAACCGGTGCCGACGCTGTTTGGGTCCTCATTATGAGAACGAGTGCAGGTCTACACGGGCATGCAAGGAGTGTGGGCGGACTGACCACCACACTTCATTGCATCGCCATGGGGCCATGTCTCCGACACGCTCATCTGCTTATTTGCTGCCTCCGTCTCTACGTGAGCAGCCCAGACAGCGCTCAGCACATGAGCCTCAGCACCATTCGGCACATGTTACACAGGCATACACGTCCCATCCCAACCCGCCCACTCAATCGCGATCGCCAAGTAGATCTCGGGTAGGTAGGCAACAATGACTACCTACAATAACAGAGCACTATGAAGGCGAGGACGACCAGCACTCAGCACACTCATCACACATTCACTCATCACATACACACTCAGCTCATTTTCACTCAATGACTTCAACTCCAACAGAGAATTCCTGTAACTCCGCACAACGTGTAGTGAACGTCACTAACACGCCAATTTTGTTGCCAACCGTCTCACTTAAAATAGCAGACGTACATGGTCAATTTCACTCAGCACGAGCCCTGTTAGACTGTGGAAGTATGCTGACTCTTTGTTCTAAGCGCATGGCCAGAATTTTAAATTTACCATTAAATCAAACATCTCTAAAAATCGCAGGAGTTGGAAATCAGCACACACAAAACTAAAAGGCATCAATCACAATTGTATGCCGACCTACACACCGTGACACACCTACGATCACGGCCACAGCTCATATATTGAAGAACGTAACTGGGTACCTACCGTTAGAAAAGGTTCCAGATCTCGCTCAGTTAACAGGTCACCCACCGATTCCTCTTGCTGATCGAGAATATCACACACCAGCTCCGGTTGATCTAATACTAGGATCTGACGTTCTTGGTCAAGTGTTAGACGGAACCAAGGTTTCGCTCGGCCCTGGCAAGCCCATAGCCTTCGGCACGATATTTGATTTTACATTGATAGGACCTTTCGAAAGTTTACATACCTCACCCACGAATCAGGTCAATTCAGTTCACATTGTCGGCTCTCACACGGACTCAGAGCATTCAACTCATGACATTCACAAAAGTCTTGAGAGGTTTTGGGAATCCGAGGAACCCCAAACCTACAAGCATACCAGCCCATTAGAGGAACAGTGTGAGGACATTTTCCGCACTACAACTACTCGTGAACCATCAGGTCAATATATGGTTACACTGCCCTTTCTGCACAACGCGCCGACATTAGGTTCCACTCATGCTATTGCGCTACGCAGGTTTCTCAATTTAGAGAAGAAGCTGCTAGCAAACCCGCCCTTCCGCTCGAAATACGTAAAGTTCATGTCAGATTACATAAAATTGGGACATATGTCGCCGTGTCACCCCAATACCTTTGCTCATAAATCCCATTTCTATATCCCACATCATGGCATATTTAAGCCAGGATCAGAAAAGTTACGCTGCGTCTTTGACGGAAGTTGTAAAAGCTCAAATGGCGTCAATTTAAATGATTGTCTTCATACAGGTCCAGCTCTTCAACAAGATATTGTTGACATTATCATGTCCTTCAGGATCCACTCACAAGTTTTCAGCACAGACATCCGAATGATGTTCAGAAATATACTCATTCACCCAGAGCAAAGACCTTTTCAACTCATTCTCTGGCGGTCTTCACCCGACCAGCCCCTGCTCACGTATGCCCTTAATACCGTCACATATGGATTAAGGTCCAGCCCATACCATGCCATCCGCACTTTACTCCAATTGGCTGATGACGAAGGTCATCGCTACCCCCACGCTGCTCAGATCCTCCGCAAATCAATATTTGTGGACGACATTCTCTCAGGTGCAGATTCTGTGGAATCTGCTCAGTCGCTCCAAAACGATCTGATCGAGTTACTCGCCCTAGGTGGCTTCCAGCTCAGTAAATGGACCTCCAACTCGCCTCAGCTCCTTGAACGGTTCCCAGATGACCAGTGCGACATGCCCAAGGACTTTGACTTCAGTCCCGACTGTAATTCCATTAAGGTTCTGGGAATACAGTGGATTCCTCAAACTGATGAGTTCACTTATCGCATTTCTCTGCCCACTCATGCGCAAGTCACAAAGCGCTCCATTCTCAGTACAGTAGCGTCTCTCTATGACCCCAATGGCTGGGTTACTCCAGTCATCTTCCGCGCAAAGATTCTTCTGCAGAAGCTTTGGCTTCTGAAAATAGGATGGGATGAGCCTATCTCTGAAGAAGTCCACACAGAGTGGCAACACATTTCAGAGGATCTTCCTCAGCTCTCAAACCTCCGTTTACCTCGACACATTTGTAAGTATAAGCCCACGTCTACTTACTCACTTCACGGGTTCGCGGACGCATCAGAGGCTGGCTTTGGTGCCGTTATCTACCTTCATGAGCGCAATACCACTGGACATGTCAATGTACACCTAATCATTGGCAAGTCCAAGGTCGCACCCATTAAGACTCGCCTCTCAATCCCGAAATTGGAGTTGTCAGCCGCGACTCTTTTATCTCAGCTCATGACTCGAGTGTCAGCCCAACTGTCAGCTCATATACCCATTCAAACACACACATGCTGGTCAGATAGCACAATAGTGTTGGCATGGCTCAATACCCCACCTCACCGATTACAGACTTTCGAGGCCAATCGAGTGGCTAAGATCACAGCTACTTCAACTAGCAATACGTGGAGGCATGTGCCCACGAACCTCAACCCTGCTGACTGTGCAAGCAGAGGCATGTCTGCCCAGTCTCTCTCACTTCATGACCTTTGGTGGTCACCCAGTTGGCTCAAAGAACCTACCTGCACTTGGCCCAAGATGCCACCCGCTCTAGGCCATCATGCTCTCCCAGGCCTTAAGCCCAAAAAGGTACCAGCACACATAGCAGTCCCAGATATCGATCTGGACTTGCTCACTCGCTACAGCTCACTTGACAAGCTCGTCGGAGTGACGGCTTGTATTCAAAGGTTCATATTCAATTGTCGGCACAGCCCAGATGCACGGCGCTCTGGTCCGTTGACAGCTAATGAACGCAGGGACGCTCTGTTGCACTGGGTCCGCTCTGTTCAGCACAATGAGTTTGCTGAAGACATTAATCGTATCCAGACTGATAAAGTTTGTCCCGTTCGGCTCCAGCGCCTCTCGCCCTTCATAAAGGACGGCCTCTTGAGAGTCGGTGGTCGTCTCTCTCACGCGTCAATTAGGTATGACGCTCAACACCCACTCATTCTACCCAGCTCAAGTCCGCTCGTAGATCTCATTATAGACCACTATCACAAAATACACTGCCTCATCAAAGAGGATGACCTGCTCCTCAGGATGAACTGGTCCTCATCAAAGAGGATGACCTGCCTCCGCTCCAATGGAAGTTGGGGAGAATTCTCCGCACGATACCTGGCAAGGATGGAGTGATCCGAGTTGTTTTATTTTTTATTTATTTATTATTTACATTTATACTACACAATCATTACAGGCTAACCTAATGCGATTGGTAACAAATTACATTTAAAGCAGTTTTTGCGAACTCAGTCAGAGAACAACAAAACAAATCGGTATCCGTAAGGTTGTCGATTCTGTTGAAAAGATGGAGTGCCTTTACAACAGGTGACTCTTTAAGAACATTGGTGCGCGCGTGCTGCACGCAAAACAACTTATGATTTCTCGCGCGAAGATAGTTATCCGGCACAAACAGCTTCAAGGATGCTAGCAACCGCGGATTGAACAATATACCTCGCAAAACTTTAAAAAGATAAATTAGTAGCGCCAGGTCTCTCCTCACTTCCAACTTATTATATCCAACCATACCTATAACAAATAGGGTTGGATACATAAGTGGATAGTATGGATAAACACCATAATTTTTTAAATACAGCCAGCGAACAAACTTGTTTTGAATCTTTTCCACCATGTGACTATATTTAGTCTCATGGGGATTCCAGATGATTGCACTACTTTCTAAATTACTACGTACTAAGGCATCTGGACACAGATTTGGATCTGGACACAGCCCATGGAAATCTGCGACGACCTGTGTTCAAGATAGCCAGGTTGCCGTTGGATTCAGCTCAAGAGGAGTCGCAGCCCCGGCCCCCCCAGGATGTTCACGCCACAGCGTGACGGATCCGCGCGCGCATGCGCGGATGACTAATTTCGCGGCGCAGCGCTGGCGCCATCTCGCACGCCAGTGACCGCTCTGTTCCGCGCAGGACATCGTCCGAACCACACGTGTGTGCACACTCGCGCCGCCAGCCCAACAATATCGCGTACCTACCAGTGTTGTGTTCACATTATATACCAGTGCTGTGTTTATTACTCCACCAACCAAGACAATTCTGCACATTCCTGCCCAAAGCGCCAGCTCCATCAGCCCAACAAGGAGGGACGCCCCACGCGGCGCATTCATCCACAATCATCATCAAAGGTCAGTCAGTTTACCCACAATTCTCCAATCAATACTCAAATCCCATCAGCTCTGCATTCCTGTAACCTCGCGGTTACACCTATTATATACAAGGTGACTTTTTGATCATCGTCCAAATTCATACTGGAGCCTTGATAAGTGATCAGCATCATGAATCGATAACAATTTTTGTGAAATTCGTATTATGAAATTTCGACCTTCCATAGTAATTCACTCACAGTTCTGAGTGAATCACTATGGGGAGTCGAAATTTAATTTCATAAATTTTACAAAAATCGTTATTGATTCATGATGCTGATCACTTAACATGGCTCAAGTATGAATTTGGATATACTGAATTAGAAGTAAAAAGATAGAAAAAGCGGCGGTAGCTCAGGGGCAGAACGTTAGCCTCTCAATCTTGAGATCCAGGTTCGATCCCCGGTCAGGCATGCACCAATGAGCTTTTCGGAATTTATTTGCATAGTATTTATTCTTACTTACCACTTGCCGAACGGTGAAGAAAAACATCGTAAGGAACCCCGCACTCAATAAAAAGCGCGTTTTTGTGCCCGAAGAACGGTGATAGGGTTCACCACCCATCACATTGGGACGTAATAATCGTCGGTGAAACGCGGGTGTACCGAGTGTGGACTGTCACTTATATTTTCACAGTTCACACTCGGAACATCTCTAACACTCCCTCGGGCATTCATGTCGTGACGATGTAAGTAAAAGATATATAACCAGGCAAATTAAATGGTAGTACTCTCTTCGCGCTTTCCCTAATATCTGTGACCTTTTTCCTGAGATGGAATTGCGTGATAATGACTTTATTGGTTTATTGTTTTATGGACTGAATATGTATAAACAGGGTGCTTGGTAATTCGACCAATTCCTTTAAAGGGGTTATACTAGGGATCATTTCCAACAAATAATTCCTATCAACTAGGGGTCGAAAATGATATTTTTTTTTCAAGTAAAACACACCGATATTTCAAAAATTACAAAATAAAAAAGGTTTTCTTTCCACTTAAGACCTTTTCATTCTGAGATTATGAGAATTCAGGGCACGTAGGAGAATTCAGATCATCACTCATCTATCATTGATCAGAAATATAATAAATAAGTGCTGAGAGAGGAATAGTAATTTTTTAATAATTTTTTTTTTGGTTATATTAGTCTCAAAATTTTAAAAATTATATAAAAACCTTCGTAACTCGGAGACCATTCATTTTCGACACCTAGTTGATGAGACTTAATTCATTGGAAATGATCTCTAGTATAACCCCTTTCAAGGAGTAGATCGAATTATCAAGCACCCTGTATTTGGCGTCTTTATTAGTTAACATTGTATGTAACTGTTTGTTTCCCTAATAAAAAGATAATAAATAAATAAATAAATAAAAACATTATACCATTGCAGTATAGAAACGCAGAAAGAAAAGTAAATCTGGATGTGAGGAGCTCTGAACCGGGATTCGAACCCGGGACCTCTCGCTTACCGGGCGATTGCTCTACCAACTGAGCTATCCAGGTCTCAACACAACTCGTGAATTTACCGATGTGCTTTCCCATACTGCAATGATATTTACAGTGAGCCACTTGGCGCCTAGATGACGCTAGTGTATATAATGTTAATTTATATCTCCTTGCGATGGACAAATCGCCAAGTGTTCAAACATAGAAATTTATTTCTGTAATAGTTTTTGTCTTTATTAGTGTTTTTCAACATTTGACCTGTCAGATGCGAGAAAAACTAAATATAACAATTGAATCAATTGTGCCGTCGGAATTGTTGGCTAAATATGCGCAAAGTTAATCAAATATAATTAACGTTATTACTCATTGATAAGCTATTTATTCGTATTTTAGACGTTGAGTATTTGCGCGTGCAATACAATAGTAATTATCAAATGCAACACAATACAATAGCTATATCATGCCCAACGGATCGTGATGAAATGCAACGGGATAGTTCATGGAACAAATCATGACTGTAACACAATTAAAACTCGCTTGAGCTGATATACTGAAATATATCTATCTATCGCAGCACAAGAAAGGATCCTGACGGCTCTTTTCTGCAACTTAAAAGGGCGTTCAGACTCGGCCGCGTCTCCCCAGAGCTCTAACCCATAGCACAGCACTGAGTGAAAGAGTGAGAAGTAGCACGAGCGTACGTCGCGAGCTGGCAGCACAGCCGCCAGACGACGCAGCGCGAAGCAGGCTCCACTCAGTCGACCACATTCGCCTTGAAAATGCCGAAATTGTATCGATGGAACAGTTGGCATGTAGCCAACAACCGTTTCAATACTCAATATTTTTATTGCAAGCATAATGTAAATTATAGATGTTACATAAAGATGTGCCCTGTTGGGCACAGCAATATTGTGAGAAAAAGCAGCTTATTTAGAAATGTTATAAATATATTTTATAAGTTTTGTATACTTAGTTCTGTTTAATATAGGGTATAACTATTATATGACAGCATATTATCGCCCAAATATTCTTGGACGATGTAGTAGCAATTAATAGATCTTTTAAATAGTGTACAAACTGGGCAGTAGTTTTAGTATTTTTTTAACTTTTAGGTAATTTATTGAATACATAAGTTGACATCATATATGTATTTGATGATTGTAATTTGAGATGCATTGAAGGTAGTAGCAGTTTATTATTTGGACGCAATGAATATTTAGTATCTAAATATTCCCTAGTTTTGTAGGATTCCTGGTTGTTCTTTCATAGTAGGTAATTTAGTACGTGAGCTCAAGCGAGTTGTAATATTATTTTATGGAAATAAACAAAACTCGCACC
This sequence comes from Ypsolopha sequella, assembly GCA_934047225.1. Classification (NCBI taxonomy): domain Eukaryota; kingdom Metazoa; phylum Arthropoda; class Insecta; order Lepidoptera; family Ypsolophidae; genus Ypsolopha; species Ypsolopha sequella. The sequence continues at coordinate 8,880,336 of OW203996.1, read as the reverse complement.
AAATTTTGATCATACGTGCTTAAACTTAGCGAGATCCTTCATGGTTACTCTAGGAACTATGCGGGGCGGGATCTTAGCAGGGATAAAGGAGGTGTGCAGTGGGAAGGGAAAGGCTGTGGGGACCTAATTAATAACAATTAACCTAAATTATTATCACATACAGCTTAAACACTCACGTGTGATTGTTGGTAACTATATGCCAACCGTTTCACTGATACTATACTCGCCTTGATAATGCCGAAATTGTATCGGTGACACGGTTGGCATATAGGCAACAACAATCACACGTGAGTGTTCAAGCCCTATGTAATAATAATTTAGTATGTCAGCTCACTCGAGTTTTAATAATATGAAAGAATTAACCTAAATTGATTATTATTAAATATTAACTACAATTATCTCGCCCGCACCTCCACGAGGAATATTTGCCAAGTTTGAGGGCTGCCTCAAACTGCCTGCCAGCTACGCTTAACACTAGAGTGGACGCGTGGGCTACAGGTGTAGACCAGGGTATATTATTCGTACCTCTTTCTCAAACGCGTCACACTACTGCGCTGTTTTACCGTGTATTCCTCGACTATGGACCCCCCGCGTCGCTCAGCAGCTTGTCGCTACCCTCAGCACACGGACTTCAGAACAGAACGACTAATAAAGTGGATAGGCTGCGTATGTAGCCCGCGCGACCTTTCAGGGAATGTGATAAGTCCCTATTATTTATGCAAAGATTGTACTAATATTTTAAGGCTACTTTATTTCAGTGTAATTTTTGCATTTTAAATACTGTTTTATAACAAATATACTTATTATTAATATCTTTTTAGGAAATCATGGCGGCGTCTGCGTCTCATGTTGATTTTTCCAAAATTTCTGTTGTTTCGTTAAAAACTACCTAAAAAATTTATGATTTTTATTTTTTTATTATTAAACGATAAAAATAAAGATGTTTATTCATAAAATTAAAATCTTTTTCATTCTTCTTAAATATGACCCACAATATTTGCATTCAAAATGGGCTACAGATGTACCCCGCGCGACCGTTATAGGAGTCAATTAGGGCGCGCCTATTGTAGTGTTAATAACTATACAAACCGTGCTCTTTGACGGACGGTGTAAGCAATTAATGTATATCGTGAGCTTTTATTTGTCACAGAGTTCATTTGTTTTCAAAAGTGAGCGACGAACACAACATAGAAATTCCGTTAATGGAAATATCCTGAAATCCTCAATTCTGCACCTCAACTGAATCGGCCCAAGTTATCCCGCGGATGTACTATCAGCAAACGGCTCGCCTATCCAGTTGCAAAACCTTGCTGCTTGCATGTGGCGATCTTAGCTAGCCCCGCCTTCCGGACGCCGCTTTTGTTTTTAAGACTCAATCAATAAACAGTTTTTCAAAAAAACTATATCTATAAATAATTTATTTGTGAAACATAGGTATTTACATGCGTAGATGACAACAATGTTTAATAATGTGCTCTATGTTTTGCCTCAGAGACATGCAAAATTTCATAAAACAATAACACAATAACAAAACAGTTTTATATAGATAAATTTACCATAAAATCATATTTCAAAATTTCATTAAAATAATAAATTAGATAACATAATAATTCAATTCAAATTCAATTTAAGATAATAATAAACTCGAAAAATGACACAGTTGTAAGATAATAAAAGCGCTATGGAAATTAATAATTCCATAATAATATTCCATTATAGGTATGAACATTTAGAATTGTAAAAATTATAAAAAAAAAATCTTTCTGGTTGAGTGTGAATGACTATTAGCGGACAAAACTAGCAAGGCGTAGGCCACTGCACACAAAACTGGCCCTTGAGGTGAATAGGCGAGCCGTTTGGTGATAGTACAGGCTAATGAAAAAAGCAGCCCTAAAGATAGTCACAGTTAGCGGAAGTGAGCCGGGGTACGCAGCATACCGTATGCTGCGCAGGTGACAGCTACGTTCATGCCTTCTTGGTTGGCCCTAATTGAGATATCACCATACATTAGAACAAAGCCCGCGTAAAACTTATTATTTTCGCCGGTACCTAGTAGTTCGACTTATTATTTGTGATGTCGCTACTATACTAGATAAATTGTGACATACCTAGTGCCATCTATCGAACAGTTCATGAAACGGAATTCTATGTGTGTGTGTGTAGCAACTATACTGCGCCCACAAAAACAAAAATTTGCTAGAATACGACAATACGCGACACATGGCATACGATAAATCTGAGGATAAATCGCTCAACCGTGCATGACAGTTGAGTCAAAGAGTAAAGTTATATACCGGTATGTATGAGTAGTGTGTGTTAGGTAAATAAAGCGTATTTTAATGCACATATTTTGTTTAATTGATCGTTGTGCGCCATCTACCGCAATCCAGAATAACCATCTGCACGCTTAGGTAGATTGCCAGCTTATCACCGAAAGTTTAATGAAATTTTGTGTTTTTATTCATAAAATAAATAAATATGATGAACCAAAACAGTAAAATGCTATATTTCGTCGATTTCAGACAAATTTTATTTCCAGCGAGACAAGTAACGCCATCTAGCAACGTTATTTTTAGTATTGCGAACAGTACAAGGAGATAGCAATCTATCCTTCCTTTATTTATCTATGCTACAGATACAGTAACAATACTCACTCGTCAGGTGGTTCGGGCGCCGGAAACGAGTCTATAGCTTTCTCGTACATCTTGTTGCTTTCAGCCATGTAGCAGCCGTACTCTGTCTCTGGGAAGGGACCTTCCACCATCCCGCGGTACATCTGCAATGGGAATTGTGGGTTTTAGACACGTGGTCTCAAAAGGACAGGGCAATTTTTTTGGAGATAGGTTGAAAGGGGAAGGTCTTTAAGTTGGCGTATTCATTGCTATATGTAGAGGCGATACCATTAAATTAGGCATCTAGGACAGTGCTCCCAAAGTGATAATGCGCATACAAATCTTCGCCACTGTTCGGCAAAGTTCGTATTTCCTTACACTTTCTTTACAATCAATACGGTAGTACTGTAAAGGGGTAATTTGTAGGTAGGTTGACAGTTACAACTGACGGTGAAGATAGCTGAAGACCGTAAAAGGTGGCGACCGACTTGTCTTCCAGTTCATACATCCTTACCCCATCAACTGCAAGCCATGGGCGTATCGCGCACCGTCTGAATCAGCTAGTCAAACTTGGTAGTACAAAAGATACGCCAAGTCATACAAGTACTAGGTCTTTACATGTGAAATTGCCGTTTTCTATAGAGAATTTGAAGGAAACTCAATTTTCAGTACTAACATTTTTGCATTTTTTTTAGGAATGATAAAACCAAATTATATAATTTTTATGTGTATGAATGAGACATTAAGCTAACAGCAACATTAATTTAATTTTTGAAAAGTGTCAGCTGTAAAAAATGATTACGAATCTTATCATGGAAGTGGATGGCATATAGGACGAACTGTTTTTGAAGATTTAATTTTTATAATCATTAAACTGAAAATAAAAACAAAATATTATACGCAGATTGGGAGCCCGCAGTTCAGACTTATTTCTAGTGCGGGGCCCGCTGCTTAAGTCTTATATTGTGAATTTTCTTTACTGTCAATAAATGATTTTTATGTTATGTTATGATATAAAACCTTGAAATCAACTTTCAAACAAAAAACAAATAATTGAAATAGCTATTGAATTACCTTTGCTCAGCAATGGGATTGTGTGTAGAAAGTTTACCTTTTTTTATAATGTATAATAAAACATATATTTTTTGTTTGTTAAGGCTAATAAATAAATAAATTGATTTACAGGAATTATGACCTCATGAATCTATAAGAAAATTTCGGCAATTTCATCGGTAAAGACCTATTATTTGTTTGCAGGCTGAAATGTCCGAATCGTCTATCGATCTATCTAACTGCAAAGATTCCAATAACTGACCTGCGGGTTGATAAGCGCCTTGGTCATGGCGGAGCGCATCAGATCTCCCATCTTGTTGAACTCCATCAACATCTGCACGTAATGTTCACACTCCGATACCGCCACTCGGTACTTGTCCGAATTAGATGCGGTTGTGCCCGAACTGGAAAACATAAACAATGTGTTATACTATAGGTAGGGTTGCCATACGTCCCATATACGAGGTGAATTTGTGAACATCGTCCAAATTCATACTTGAGCCTTGGTAGGTGATCAGCATCATGAACCAGTAACGATTTTTGTAAAATTCATAAAATGAAAAATTTCGACTTCCCATAGTGATTCACTTAGGACTGGGAGTGAATTACTATGGGAAGTCAAAATTTCGTTATACAAATTTCACAAAAATCGTTATCGGTTCGTGATGCCGATCACTTACCAAGCCTCTAGTATGAATTTGGACGATGGTCAAAAAGTCACCTTGTATACGGGACTGTCACCGTATTTAACCATCCCGTCGTCACATGTCCTGTATTTTAAAGTTATTGCAAAAGTAAAATCAACTTCAAAATATGACTGGCCGAAAAAATAACTTAAATTAATTTAAGAGGCTATGCGAATTTTATTTTTGGCACTATCACCCTAGCGAAAAATCGCGCAGTGCGGGAAGGGCGGATTCAGGGTAAAAGGGGAAAAAAGTTAGTTTTATATTATTATTAAAAAAACTAAAATAGCTAGCAAAATTTCAAATATCAAAACTCTAGATATTGTTAAAACACACCTTATAAAATATGTTTGAGTTTTGTATATGGTTTCTATTCGTCAAACGAGGAGAAAAAGTGTGTTTGAAGACCTAGATTATATAGTCAAAATGCATATACCAGAAAATTATTAAAATATTCCGTGTATTTCATGAAATTAGAAATACACAGAAAAAATACACCCGTATTTTTTTCGCATATCGCATTAAGTTAAAAATTTTAAACATGTAACATTTCGAATTTCAAAACTTTGATGTTATAATGTTGATTTTTTTATATAATTTATTTTATACTTTTGATAGCCACTTCGGTTGAGATCAGAGGGTATATGTTAGAAAACACATAGTCTGTTTCTCACTATGTACACATGCGTGTTATGTATGGTGTAGTTGAAAAGCCACGTGTCGGCGTTGAATGTGTTATGAGTTTTGGGCATCGGCAGAGAAAACGGCCCGTAATGGTTCCTAGTAGAAGTTATGGCAACCCTAACTATAGGGCATAATTATATGGCCACCAGCCCGCTACGAATTTTATTACGGCCCGCTGTACAATTTAACAACGGACTTTCTTACCGGAAAGTCGCAATTCGTTGCTTCCGCGCAACTTTAAGGCGATATGCGAAAAAAATACGGGTGATTCTTTTCTGTGTATTTCATGAAATACACGGAAAATTTTAATAAATTTCTGGTTTATGCATTTTGACTATATAATTTAGGGTTTTGAAATTGGAAAACATGTTTGGATAAATTTTCCTCAATAGAAATAATTGTTGAAATGAGGTCTTGAAACACACTTTTTCTCCTCGTTTGACGAATAGGAACCATATACAGAACTCAAACATATTTTATTAGGTGTGTTTCAACAATATCTACAGATTTGATATTTGAAATTTTGCTAGCTATTTTAGTTTTTTTAATAAAAATATAAAACCAATTTTTTTCCCTTTTGCCCTGAATCCGCCCCTCTCACACTGCGCGATTTTTCACTTGGAGTGACAGTGACAAAAATAAAATTCGCATGGCCTCTTAAAATATAGACGTAAAAGTATACGGTGTTACTACAAAATGGTGTTTAACTTTAGACAGTGTTTAAATGTGTTGTTGTCGCCTTTTGTTTCATATTTTAAAAAGTGACAGCAACAGATTTAAACACTGTCTAAAGTTAAACATCGTTTAAACACCCTTTTGTAGTAACATAGATAGACTCTAATTTCGCTTTGTGATTTTATGCAAAATTCAGCTCAACTGACCAGATTGTTCTTGAGTTATGTATTGACTTATACTTATGACATAAACGAACCCGAAAGGAGTAATGTACACTTGTACAGTACTCCCAAAGTAATAATGCGCATACAAGTCTTCGCCAGTGTTCGGCAAAGTTCGTATTTCCTTACACTTTCTATAGAATCAATAAGGTCACGTGGTACGTCCGGTCGCTCAGCTATAGATTTGTAGGCGCATTATTACTTTGGGAGTACTGTAGATAAATATTTTGAAAACGGATATAACGACTCCGTGTAATACATGACTACATGGCAACAGTGTAATAAGTGTATTAAAAAAAATATCTTGTTTACAATTCACACTTTACATGTTTTGTTACTCCCCTTTTAGGTTTGTATGTATGTTATGTATCTTTATAGATAAAAAAATTAATATAAATTAATTAATTAATTTATATTAAATGATGATATCTTATAAAATATAATGATATGTTGCGTAAGATAGTTGCAAAGAATTAGAATATTTTGCGATAGATGTTTTAAGTTTTAATTTTAAGTTTTACGTTTCATACAGTTCTAGTTTTAATTTTACTTTTTTAGTTTTTTAGTTAATTTAAAGTTATTTAGAATATTAGTCTTTTGTGTTTTACCAAGTCGCTTAGAGCGCTATTAAGTGTCCCTCAGGCATGCTGTGTTTGCCTATAATTGGGAATACGCTCGTACATGTGTGTGTTTGTCTTTATATACCTATTAACGTAAGTGTCATTTCTGTTGGCAGACCAATAAAAATAAATAAATAAATTAGATTTGATCTGTTCCACAGTTCAATTTTAGTGGCTGTTTGACAAGGATGGTGTACACCGCGTCGTCATCCTAAGATAAGAACAACGCTCGTCTAGAACAGGGGTCTCCAAACTACGCCCCGCGGGCCAAAACCGGCCCGCGAGCACCACTAATACGGCCCGCGGTCGCTGGCGGGACCGCGCTATAGTTTATTAAAAATTCACACCTGTAGGTATAATATTAACGTGCTGCTATTTATAATAGTATCAAAATTCACAACCTGTTATCATACTAACGTATTTAACGTTATTATAAGAATATTATTTACAACCCTATTTTAAGGTCTGCGCACGAGCACACGCTGCAGCTAACTGCGTTGCCATGGTTAATGTTGCCCGAAGTACCAACCGAAATTGCGCACGGAGTGGAGAACACTCCTGCTACCTGCACAATATATATCTCACTGACCGGCTAAACCCAATACGAAAATTTGCGCGTCAAAACTACAGTATTTTGGAATCATAAGCCATTATAGTCTTGGCCTTCGCGACTTTTGAGGAATAAGTGTGGCCCTTAAGAAAAAAAGTTTGGGGACACCTGGTCTAGAAAAAGATGAAAAAATTGTATCGTTGGTTGGCATTTAGTCAATATAGGCTGAGAAATGAGTGCTCTCTAAGGGTATGTGGATGGAAAAGTCGAAAGCAGGGTCTTTGACTTAAGAACTTTGTTTGGACTAGTTAGGAAATAAACATACTAAAAGTCCTTATCCCTCCGAGTCGAGCCCGAGGGGGGGGGGGGGGGGGGGGGGGGGGCACAAAGAAGATCCCGTTTTTTGGTTTTTTGCTTACATCTCAACAACAGCTGGTTCTATAGACTTGAAATTTTGCATATAGATACCTTATATGTATAGTGAAGGCGTCCACTAAGAAAGGATTTTTCAAAACACACCCCGACGACGACGACGACGACGACGACGTGGCGTTCATCCTAAGAACGACACTCGCCTTGATAATGCCGAAATTGCATCGGTGAAACGGTTGGCATATAGTCAACAACAATCACACGTGAGTGTTCAAGCCGTATGTAATCTAACACTATCTACGGCTACAGAATCAGTCACCACACCTGTAATAATTTTCACTTTGTCCCCTGAGTCATCCTTCTCGTAACTACCGATATATTGTTGTATATTTATTTATGTACAGTATATACACTAATATTTATATTATATGTATGTATATTTTTGTATTTATATATGTTTATGTAGATATTATATGTTATATTATTATGCAGATATTATTAAAAGTAAATATTTATAAATTAATTAATTAATTAACTTATTTGGCACTACCCTTGTAATCTCCACATCACCAAAGGTTAACTGGTAGAGAATGCTAATTAGCATTAAGTTCGCCGTTGTGCATTGTAAACTTATTTTGCGCAATAAAGAATTTACATACATATGTAATAACTATTTATAACAAATAATAAATGTGGTTTCCATCAGTATAATACCTAACTAGAAGCTAGGGCCCGAAGCAATCTTCCTTGCATCCAAACAATATAAATGCGAAACCAAATAAGGATAGTTTTATTATGACAGAAATACCGGGAAGCAGGGTTGGATTCAGGACCTCGGAAAATTATTGTCATGGGAATTAAAAATATAATACTTGGCTAAAATTATACTACGTTTCGTTTTTCGTCGATTTTTGTTTTGAATTGAAATAAAATAGCTTATTCGTAAGAAAAATTTACTAAGAATATTCATAATTTTAATAAAAGAGCCTGTTTATTAGTAAAATTTAAAAAAAAACTACTAAGAAATTCCCTATATTGTAGGGTAAATGTTAAAAATCAAAACGTCTCAACCAATAAAACAAGTCGGTCAGCCTGAAGATAAAATTATGGTATTTTTACGTAGTATAGTTCCATTACGATACTACATACTACATGTCATGAAAATATTGTACAAATTGTATAATTATACTACGAAATCCAACCCTGCCGGGAAGTAACATAAACTGCAATAACCCGTGTCTAACTGATGCATCTGTGTTCCACTAGGGTTCACGGACATTTAAAACGGTAAGGCACCAGATCTCGTTAGTTTTGCACCATCTTGATACACCTCATAAACTCCAATCTACTTCGCATCAGAATCACAACCGTGTGACATTTCGAAATGTGCGGATATATAATATAATGCACGTATTTTGTAAAAGAATGATAAAATAAAAACAAGTATTAGGTCTTTCCATAAGATATTGCTGTTTTCTATAGAGAATTTTAAGGAAACTCAATTTTCAGTACAAACATTTTTGCATTTTTTTAGGAATGACAAATCCAAATTATGTCGTTTCTTATGTGTATAGGGGTTGTTCAAGTATTACGTAAGCACCAAGGGGGGGTGGGGGGGTCTCTGTTTTGCTTATTTTGGATAACATGGGGGGTGGGGGGTCTAGATGATGATTACGTCATCGTTAGTTATTTAAGTTTTTGATCTTCCAGTCAATTTAGCTCTACGCTTGAGTACTACCCTCAAAGATTTTTTGCAAATGCCCTACGATTATTTTTGTCCGACGGTAAAATTGAGGCTCTCAAGCCGAACATGCAAAACGTGTGGTCTTTATCATGCTTCCGTCAAATCATTAAATCGTCACATCGAGAAGATCCATAAAAAAGTAAACACGCCCACAGAGGGAAAAGTTAGACCTGTAAGAGTCGCTGCTCGTCGTGCTAATGAACTGATGTGCATTATTCAAAATTTAGAGCACCAAGATGTTGAATGGCTCGATGAGAGTGACGTAGACATTCCAAAATCGGATGAAAGTGAGCAGACTCACAACACTGAGCAGCAATCCAATGTCATCGATAACTTAGAATCATGGATTCAGGTTTCATGGACTGAAGACTGTTAATGTGTTCCGAAAATATTCTTTATGTTAGTTATGTTCTTTATTTCTGATTATATTTTTTTGTCATTTACTCTATGTGTATCAGTTAAACCTAATATTTTCATGAATTTTCCTATTTTAAAAATAACAATATAAAAAAACATTTATTACTAAAAATGTTTACGTAAGCATAGGGGGAGGGGGTAAGTGCTTTGCTTACTTTTGATGACAAGGGGGGCGGGGGGGTAAAAAATGGTAAGAAATCTGCTCACGTAATACTTGAACGAACAAATGATTAAGCTAACAGCAACATTAATTTAATTTTTGAAAAGTGTCAGCTGTAAGAAAAAAAATACGAATCTTATCGTGGAAATGGATGGCATTCAGGACGAACTGTTTTTGAAGATTTAATTTTTATAATCAAACCGAAAATAAAAACAAAATTTAATACGTAGATGTAAAACCTTCAAATCAACTTTCAAACAAAAAACAAATAATTGAAATAGCCATTGAATTACAGGAATTATGAACTTATGAATCTGTAAGAAAATTTCGGCAATTTCATATGTAAAGCCAAATAAGGATAGTTTTATTATGACAGAAATACCGGGAAGTAACATAAACTGCAATAACCCGCGTCTAACTGACGCATCTATGTTCCACTAGGGTTCACGAACATTCACAACATAACAAAGAAAAGCTGTATCAATCGATTTTTCTTTCGAAAAAGCGAGGAAATAGCCCATGAATTAATCACATCAAAATAATAATGGCAAGAGAGCTGCACGCATGCTTTGAACTCGTGGCGATAAATCAATGCAACGATATTACTGTAAGGAATCTCAAGACTACAAAGTAAAAGCAGTGGGTCTACCGCGTAATTCTCATTTTCATCGACATCAACTTGAGATTGAAATTTGTCGTGCGTGTGACGACGCCCGCCTAACATGCCATCTCTTTTGCACGCGTTGAATTTCGCATGCATTTGCTTGAAGTTGATACAAATGAGAATTACGCGGTAGAGCCCCGGATCTCGATGATTGACAAGCTTATAATATTGTTAATATCCCCATACGTATGACATAGCCGGCATGAGAGATGTGACATTTTTTGACTTACCATTGGCGCTACTCACTAAACCAGCGCCTTGGTTTTCTACATTTTTTTATTTTTTTATGATTTTTTCAAGAATTGTCGGTTACGACGTCACTTGAGAATTTTAGACATTATACTGATTGTGATGTGTGATTGCTTATAAAAAAGTGGTCTGTCTCTGTCTGTCTACTCATCTGTCATCTATCTGTCAAATGATTTGGACGCCATCTTAGATTGTGGTTGTATGTCACTTTCAAAATTGTCACACACACATCCGTCATTTGAAATATAAAGTCAGCCATAAAAAACGATATCCACGGGGGCATTAGCTAGACGTGGATAAATAATATGCGCAAGTGCGAGTCGGACTCGCGCATAAAGGGTTCCGTACCTGTGTAGTACAACTGGCTGCCTATAACGGATAAAGCTGTAGACCCCTGACGGGACAGCGGAGGCTTAGTAATAGGATTTCGTTTGGCACTCTTCGGGTACGGAACCCTAAGAAAGAAGAGCACGTAGAGCTAACCTATTCTCTCTGAAATGTTGCAGTAGCCTCAGTATGAGCCGCGGCATCATGGCTTCGGCGACGCACATGAGGTCAGCGGGCGCGGTGCCCGGCCGGTCCTTGTTCCGATGGTTGCTGCAGAACCTGCAAGGTGAATTCACTGCATTAGCATCTTCCTGTTGATGGCATAGTGACGTGTAGCACGTGAAGATTCGAACGAAAGGCAAAAACAATCATTATATTTTAACCAACTGTGAGGTTAATATTAAATAAATTTCATTGTCATTACAAATTTGTATCTACAACAAAATTGCATGTATTACTAACTCAGTAGTTTTAAGTTTACTAACAACTAAGTATGACTCATGTTGCTCTAAATAAATGTTTTAAATATAAAAAATACAGTATTTTTGGTGCGCCATTACCTTACAGTTATTATGTTATTTACCCTGGGACATCTCTTAAATTTAGAAAATGTATGTTTCGATAAGTACAATTATTTTTCAGTTTAACATTTTTTATTATTTTATCACCGATTCATAAAGGTTTTTTAGAATAGCTATTCATCGTATTGAAAAAGAAAAGCAGCCAAATCGCATTTTTTTCTTGACTAAGCTACATTGGCAGATACAGGGGGGGCTATGTGGGCCATGCCCCCCCCCCAAAACGCCCAGGAATTCCATATATTTGACTATTTCACTGGATTTTTCGATTCAATTTGGGTGCACTTTTAGACACTTTTTTTAACAGCGTAGGTAGATAAGGTATAGATAGGTTTGCCAAAAACACTTTAAAGCTTAAGGCGCCTAAAAACTTCACTTTTTGTAACTTTATCATAAACCTTGTCAAAATGACCGGCCCAAAATCAAATCCTGGATCCGCCCTTGCTAAGCTATGAATAGTTAGTAGTAAATACAAAGTACATGCTCTAAATATAATCCTATTTCATAAATTCCTAGGAATCTAGTTCAAACATAAACTCTAACCTTGTCCTCACTGTATTAAGTACCAGTACAAAAGTCAAGCGAAATCTGCTTTAAAAGGTTGCAACTTACACCCTATTCCTTTTGAAATAAAGTCCATTCCGTTATCCTGTCATGATCTACACTTATTCATCAGCAATAGAGTTCATTACTGATTATCACATAGGTCTTAGAGTCCAGGTCCGTGCGAGGAACAATAGGCCTGTTCTTGACATTGGACCTCTTTTAACCTCGACCTTGACTGCCACGTGGCCACGTAAGCCCAAAATGGTGACGTCATAATCAGAGGTGTATTGCATAGAGCAAGGTCTTGGACGAATAGCAAGGTGTATTGTTTGTTTATATTACGTCTATCGTTTTGATATGAATATTTTATCGGCACGATAAAAGAGCCTCACAGGTAAAAGTTGATGTAACGTAATGATAGGAGAGTGATAAGATAAGAAGATGTAAACACATTTTTGAAATATCATACCTCTGGCGTTAATTATTACGAAAATAACTTGATAACCTCTTATCTACGTTTACCATATGTTTTATGCAGCTCTTCATTGAATACTGACAAACACAATCAATCATAGAAAATATATTTTTTTTAGGTAAAGAGCTTCCGTAAGTTAGCAACCTTTTTGTTCCAAACTGTCTTCATTCAAAGCATCACTAATTTGGAAGTCCCGTATTTTTTTTTTTTACACTCATATCGTAAAGAGATTATGAACTCAAAAATAGTGCATAATAACAATTTTTTTACGAACGTTTCTAATACAAAAAAAAATTGAATAAAAGTACAGTTTTAAATAAAATACTGCTTTTAAATAACTTTTTCTGCTATAAAAGTACAATTACACGATGTAGAAAGGCAAAAGGAACTTAGCCCATATAGCCGTGTTTGAGGTTTTAATGATGGTTCGAATGATGTGACTAAACCAATGCGCGGTGGACTGTGATTGATTTTAATTATGGTAGAACTTGTGACCGGACCCTGTCTAACATATTGACATATTTGACAGTAGTAATACTGAGCAACAAAAATGACGAACAATCAAAACGAACCAGCAAAATCAAGAAAAACTTATGACAAGTGTTACCAAGATATTATGGATTAGAAGATATGTAAGGTAATCTATTGCATGAGTGTAGATAAAGTAGTGTGTGAAACTACACATACTCGTAACTAGGTATTAAAACACGAGTGTAAGTTTCAAAAACGAACCGTAGGCAAGTTATTTAATAGTATACACGAATAAACTTCCTATTGTTACCACACTTTTTGGGTCTTTAGAACATAATTCAGTCACAAATAGAACTTTTTTTTTCCGAAAATATATTTGTTTCCTTACAGCAATGTTTTGAAATGTATGCTATTTAAGTTTTATTTTTAATTTTTGGCTAAATTGTAGTTGTTCAGGGGACACGTTTGTCCCTCGAATTACTATGAAAAATCTTTGTCCCCTAGGTGACGCTCTAAGTTAGCTAAAAAACATGAAATTTTGTAATACTATTCGATATGAATCATATTTGACCATCTAGTAACAACACAAAACAAGTGTTTACCAATAATCGGTTGGTGATCATTGAACCTTGTTCCTGGTCCCTGGCCGGATCTCCGCCAGTCTCCGGTATGGGTTCGGGCGGTTGATTGGATTTCACCTTGTATAATACGAGGGTGAATCCAAAAGTTCTAAGCCCGACCTACAAAGAGGTATCAAATCTTTGTAAATCTACCGTCATTTGTTAGTATGTTTTTTCGTGATTGATTGTGTGAAGTTGAAGTTCGATACTGCAAGCTATTATTTTTTTGTGATATTTTGTTTAACGCAGTCTGACGGGATTTTTCACAATGGAGAAAATTTAACACCGTGCTGTGATTAAGTACCTCAATAAAAAAGGTCTTTCACCTAAAGAGATTCATTAAGATATGGAAACAACATTAGGGGAATCTGCTCCATCGTATTCCACTGTCAAAAAGTGGGTAGCTGAATTTAAACGCGGTCGGGAGACCATTGAAGATGACCCAAGGAGCGGAAAGCCTTCAACGTCTACCACTAAAGAAAACACTGACAAAATTTGTGATCTCATCCTAGGAGACCGACGATTGACCATTAGTAGGATACCTGAGATGACAGGCATCAGTTATGGCCGAGTGCAAAACATTATAACTGTAGAATTGGGGTTCCGTAAGGTTTCTGCTCGCTGGGTCCCAAGATTGCTTTCAGCTGACCAAAAACGAGTTCGATTCACAATTTCGCGTGACTGTTTGGAACTTTTTGAGGCAGATGCTGAGGATTTTATGTCTCGTTTTGTTACCATGGATGAAAGCTGGGTTCATCACCATACTCCTGAAACAAAACAGCAATCCAAACGGAAAAGATCTGGCTCACCCACGCCGAAAAAGGCCAAGTGCGTTTTGTCAGCCAACAAAGTCATGGCATCTGTTTTTTGGGATTCGAAGGGAGTTATTTTATTGGATTATTTACCTAAAGGTGAAACTATAAATTCACGCTATTATTGTAACCTATTACGAAAACTTCGCGAAGAAATAAAAGAAAAACGGCCGGGGATGTTGCGTAAGAGAGTTTTGTTTCTTCAAGACAATGCACGAGTTCACACTTCGGTTGAAACGATGGCTGTGATCCGTGAATGTGGTTACGAGTTGCTGCCTCACCCACGTTATTGGCCGGATTTAGCCCCCTCTGACTATCATCTCTTTCCAAGTTTAAAAAACACTTGGTGGGATCAAAATATTCGACTAGAGAAGAAGTGATAGTCGCAGTTAATGACTATTTTGACGACCTTCCGGAATATTTTTTTTCGAGGGTATAAACTGGTTGCAGGTCAGGTGGAAGAAGTGTGTTGATCTAGATGGAGACTATGTCGAAAAATAAAAATAATTTTGAACCCACTTTTCTTTCATTTTCACGGTCGGGCTTAGAACTTTTGGATTCACCCTCGTATATACTTTATATATGTATATTGTTACAATATATATTGTTACATAAATTAAATAAACCTTTAATCTAGTTCATGCACATTTATTATTGTATTACATATATTTTTATAACATTAAATTTTGACTTGTGAAACGTGTATTATACCTATGTATACCTACTTTGCAAAATAAACTATTTCAATTTGAATTTAAGAATTTGACATGATTTTGCTCACGGGGAAAATGTACGACAAAAAAAAGTTGATAGACCCATTTATCCCAACCAAGAAAATAATTCAGTACCGAATAATCTTTGCAGAAAGTGCATTTTCGAGTTTGTTTCATTTCAATTACAGATTTATTCGTCAGTATTCATCACTTTTGGTTACGAAAAAGATTTTTTCAGCACATCAACCTGGCTTCACGCCAACTGAGGTCAGACGCAGAAAGATTTTTATAATCGGACATAGATCTGATGATATCTCTCGGTTTTTCCGTTGCTCGAAAACAATATCCTAATAGTCTAAATTCCTAATAGCATCCATTGCCAAGTTTTACTTCATTAGTTTCATTGCCAAGGACAAAGAAGGGCTAGAAAGCTAAATTCTAGGTGATACTCTAGCTGACATCACGGCACAGTTATGACGGAGAGTCGGACGTGGGCAGCCAAGTGACACACTACATGAATTTACCGGGTTAAGTGGAGTTTAGAAGCCAATCTATTAATAACTTTAATACCAGTCATCAAGATTCAATCTCTACTGTGGCCGTTGCACGATGGAGGTGGACAATTTAGTAAACAGAACATGCGTTGGGCAGAATGGGCTAGTTCTACAAAATGTGACTGAATTGTCAATAATTTCAACCCTATTGCGTGCTCTTTTTACTAATATTCTACAGAAACGTTAAAAACTAACTCAGATAATGCGTCTAAAAATTTAGTTTTTTACTAGATTTGGTGCCCATATGCATTTAAAACAGTAAATATATTTGCACTTGGTTTACAGTTTGATATCTGTTTCTAAAATATTTGGCAGTAAATAAAAAACCCACCAAAAATAGTTCTGAACACTAAATATATTGATGCACTCAGATACCTAAATTGGGGCTTTAATGACAAACAACATGATGTCATGACAATTATCCGTGAAGTGTCCAAAACACACTTATCAACGACGATTATTTCATGCCGTTTAACTTATAGTCATTTGATTAAAAATTAATGTGGTTTATATAGAGGTAACAACTTACCGTGAAAAATAATTGAGAAATCGAGAAAAAACAATCTGTTGGTTCACTCATTTTGGTCGGGTAGCTATGCTACTTTTTTATGGAACAAATGATTTTTTTTTTCGCGATTCGACGGTTGGCTCCGTAGTAAAAGTTGTTCCTATGGACGAGTACTATCGCCTGTTTCCGGCTTGCGTAACTTCATCTTAACACCGTGCATAAACTGCGAAAATTGTTGGAAAATTGTATTTTTATTTAGTACATATACATATATGGACAGGTTGAAAACCAGCGCCGTGTTACTCCTCTGCAGCTCACAGCAGATGCTGAGTCTGTCCCTTTTCGTCACATTGCATAGTTTGATAATATTTGTATGTTTTTTACTATGTTTAGTATATATGTTATTATTTTTATTTTAAAATAATTTAGGTGTTTATTTTTTTGTTTTCTTTTCTTTCATGCCAACATCATAGGCTGGGTAACACCATACTTCGGGAACAAATCACGGTTTTCGGAAGTTTACTTCACAGCATTTTACAACACCATGCAACAAGTGGTATGTAAACAAATAAATATTGCACTGAAAATCCTATACTACCGGTCCAGGCGCTAGAAAATAAACCCTGCCCCTGATTGAGAGCTGACATCTTACCAACACAGCCGTTGACATCTTGTCAACGATAAATTGAACGAATGAGTTCGAATAGCCTATTCTTGTTTTCAATACTTACTTGTTTGTTTTACCATTGAAAGGACAACGAACCTTTGTGTTGCCTTCGCAAATGCATTTCAAAGTCAAAGAAGCCTTGTTTATGTCACGGTTAATAAAATATGAGAAACAAAGCTCAATAACATCCAGCATTTGATACTGAGTTATTGAGATATGTTAATAACTGTCAAAGAATCTAGGCTAGGTTCTGAATTCTAACGGGTGCATATAATAGCTTTGAATGGAGATTCTGAATCGCGATAAAATAACTGGTTCTCTTTGTTACTTACAATCATAAGTGTATAACATGTCTAACAGATGTGCCAATGACGGCTAGAGATCCATGTATTAAAATATTCTTGAATCGTATTTTAACCAGTGGCGGTTCGAGGGGTGGGGGGGTTCACAGCGGTCATGACCCCCCCAAAATCAGCCACCCTGATTCCAAAATATCCTAAAACTTTACGGTTTAGGAACATTTTGAATAGATTATAACCTGCTTAAGTCTAAGCAATGAAATCAAAAGTAGTCGAAAAGTAGAACATTCTCATAAGATTTAAGAGCGGTTTCGCAGCAGGATTGTGAAAAGACACGCCTTTTTCTAATTAATCGAAACAGAACACTTAAATTCAAAATTCACTCAATAGTTATTCAACAAAACCTTATTACGTATACATTGATTGTGTATGCTGCCTTTGCAAAGTTTTCAATGGTTTCTGTAAATCAGAATTTCTAAAATTTTTAAATAAAAAGTTTGATTAATTAGAAAAAGGCGGGTTTTTCACAATCCGGCTGCGAAACCGTTATTAATTAATATAATTTTAACAAATAAGTGGAACTATACTTGAGCCAAGATGACCCCCCCCCCCCCTCTCCCAAAATCGAAGGCTGCGACCGCGCCTGGTTTTAACACGATCTTCGATACAGAGAATCAGGTGATTCTAAGATTCTGCTAGTTACATTTTTTATAATTGCTAGTCTATGCAATTTTTCTTTAATCAGTTCAGCAAGGATATGGATTAAACTATGGATAGATTGACGAACAGCGCTGTGAAGATTGGACTTCACTAACAGAAAAAACTAGCGTTGACGTATTGTTTGCAGATTTTTAAATGTATAATCTAAAATGTGCCATATAAATTAATATAAACTAAACATAATAAGTAAATCGAAATTATTTTCAATTTCAAGAGTCACCTTTTTACAGTCACAGTCACAGAAATCTAATGAGGGTTTACTGGCCAGCCATGGGGAGAAGTCAGACTAATTTCAAGAGTCACCTATTTCAGAAAAAGGTGGGATGAACAGAAATCTAACGAGTGAGGGTTTACCGGCCAACCATGGGGAGAAGTCAGACTAATTTCAAGAGTCACCTCTATCAGAAAAAGGTGGGATGAACAGAAATCTAACGAGTGATGGTTTACCGGCCAGCAATGAAAACCCCGTGAAATGGAGAAAAATACTAACTTTTTATCCCGACAGGTGGCTGCACTATCATTATTATAGTGATAAATTACAATTATAAATATAATTACAAGTTAATGCCGATTGTAACATGTTACGCCATTACTTCGACTATTTTATTTAAAAGGAGTCTTTCGCATCGTAAAAAACTACTCAATAACATCTTCAACAACATAAAATACTTTATAAAAACTTTATACTTTGCCCTTACGGTTGTAATTTAAAATTTTCCACACACCTAAAAAAATATCGGTTATTTATTTTGAATGGAATTGAACAGATTTTAATAACTAATAACAAACTAAAGAACACAGAAGTCTGCATCTGCTGCAATGTGACTCATTTACTCTCTAATATCTTGTAAATAGGTTAAATGTAAATAGGTTTGATTTTTTATTTACCTATCTGTTATACTTTTCTTTTTACTTCATTGTGACTGATGCCGGGCCCGAATGACCCAAAATATATCTCACAAAAATTTTAATTAAATGTGTTTTATCTAGTTTTAATCATTTAAAAAGACAAAAAAGTCAATATTTAATATTTATTTACAGATTTTAAAGGAAACTACCAGACGAAACTTACCCATCCTCCTTCATAACAGAGTTGTCTCCGCAGTCACAAGCGCCGCCAGCCTGAGAGAGGAACATGTTGAAGTCATGGGTGGAGTGGTCCCCTCGGTGGAAGCACTCCCTGCATATGGACATGCATGGGGAGATGCCGCAGGTCCGACACCGGTAAGCCACGACGCGTGGGATCCACACCAGGCCGCATTTGTCGTGCTTGTCGAAACTCCGGACTGGGGACAAGAAGCATGAAGGTTAGGAATATGAATCTGGGTGACAGTAGTCACAAATGTAAAATATTTTTCAATGCAAGTGCTCGTAAAGGCCCACTTCTTATGCATCAAAACCGAACAGAAAGTCGATTATTATGCCCTAGGGCTTTATTATTATTTTTTATTTATTTATTTACAATGGTTGGCTAACCTGCAGCCTTTCCTGTGTACCATAAATGTTATACTTTTTTTTCCACTGTTTAACGGCTCTGGATACAGTCCTTTTGAGCCAATCATAATTTAAAGTTCACAAAATTATATTTGTTTTATTTCCTCACACTATGCATTGAAAAACGTAGTATGATACACGGGCGTAAGAGCAATAAATTACTCGGTTACGTTTAATACACTCGCTACGCTCGTGTTTTAAATCGTCCTCGTGATTTATTCCTTTTCGCCCTAGTAGCATAAACTACTATTAAATTGTTTTTGAGGTGCTACTGAAGTAAAGGAACGAAATAGGTAAAGGTAAAACATTATGACGATATACTAAAGTGTATATATCTATACCTACACTACTATTTCTAACATGGCTAGAAACAGAAGTATAAATAAAATTAACTTTTAACAAAAAATAGTAACCGACTTCAAATGTAACTGCAGTCATTCGCCAAAAAGTTTAAAATAATTATATACTGACCGATGGCACCGAAATAACACTTTTGACGAATTCTTTCTGTCTGCAACATATGTTTTCTAGAAGTTCATCCCTCATATTCGTTTAAATAAAGTAGGAAATACGCACCCTTCTAAATAACATGATAATATGTTACAGGGAGAAAAAAGTCGGCAAACGTGTCATTTCAGTGCTATCGGTCAGTGTAGTATAATTATTTTTAATTTTTTAGGGAATGACTGCAGTTAAATTGGAAGTCGGTTACTATTTTTTGTTAAAAGTTTATTTTATTTCACACTTTTTAGTGTTGACGGGTTAAATTATGAAATATTGATAGATTTTGTAAATGCGCTGTTGATTTAAAACGAAGGTTAAATAAGTATATTTTCAAGTAATGCCCTGTAATTAGCTTCCTAATACAAACTGATTGCCACAATCTCAAGTTGGAGTTCTATGGTGATGAAGCCAGGATCGAAGGTCAGGTGGTTATTTTGATAATTTACAAGTAATACCCTGCAATCAACATCCTAACACAGTGATTGCCGCAATCCCGAGTTATGTGTTCTCTTCCGTTAAGATCGAAAGTCAGGTGATTAAATGACAAGTTCCAAGTAATACCCTGCAATCAGCATCTTAGTACAAAGCAATTGCCTTAATCTCAAGTGGTATGCTGTCATTGTTTGAGGAGCTCCACTGCCTATGTCTGAAGACCTTCATCAGATCATGGTCAATCTCAAAACGGGACTTACCTAGAAGCAAACTCTTCCAGACAAACAAATCATCATTCAAATCGGTTCACAAATAACGGAGTTATGAAGTAACATCCCTGAAAATAAAAATACAGTCGGATTGAGAACCTCCTTCTTTTTTTGAAGTCGTTTAAAAAGGGAAATTTTCTAAAAGTTCCTTGCGTGTTTCTAAAAGAAAAACTGTTTGATTGAAAGCTTGTTTCTTTCAGTTAATTATTCCAATAGTTCCCATAAATCAAATGTAATATGGCAACATGAATACTCTATGGGGTGGTGGGACCTGCAGAGCAGTGAACAAATTCATGCTCAATGATTCGAGACGGCCATCCATCTGATGCATCACGTAATGGCCAGTCTTCAACTCTTCGGTTATTGCCAGTGACGTTGCTGTGTTTACTCGGATTGTATTTTACTTTCCTATGATAATGAGATACATTTTTTTGCGTTTGCTTGCACATGGCAAACAAACATTACGAAAGATTATGACCACGCTCTTGAAAAAAAATGCAAATACAAACATAAGAGGGTGTGGGCTGCGGGAGGCCCTCGATTTAGGGCTTATCATCAAGCATTATCATTTTTAGGATCGGGCCAAAATACTCAAATAAAATTATCAGATTTTAAAAGCCCGAACTTCGGCTTCATCTTTAACCGGGCCGCCCTGGAAAATTGCCGACAGAATTGGCGACATACTGAAAAAGTGCCACGTCAAAGGCACCTGGAATAGAAGAGCTTGTATGACTAAATTGATGTGAAAGAGTCGAAAGAGGTGTGTCAGGATCGTGGCAGATGAAAATCTATGTTCTCTTTCTACCCTTTTGGGTATGGGACAGGCATGAATGTGTTTTTTGTTTAATTATATTTTTCTTTTGAAAATTTGCAGATAGATGTGGATTGTACCTCAATAAATTTGTGGATATATTAATAATTTATGATGGACTTCCGCAAAGTAACGCCTTTTGCAATTAACTTTGTACTTCAATAATCAGAAGCGGATTTCTAAGCCAGCGTTATCTCAAAACCTATGATGCGTCTCGAAAGAAAAAGTGGCGAGCAACAACCGCCCGCGCATTGGCATTTGGGTCTATTATCTAACAGTAGCTCGTCCATTACCCGCCTGGTACTAGACTGGTATAATAATAACAAACAGGAGCCACAATTATGAAGTAAACTCGAGCGCGTGCGCGACCGTGTCGGCCGATCAGTCGCTGTGTAAATGGTCTCTGAGCATGCGCGAGCGCTGTGTTATTGCCCTGTCATACATAATGAGTCAGATCCAGTGCAGATTCGCTGTTGATTGATTAATAACTTGTCTCCTATTTCATAGTCTTCCGCATGATTAGGCAGTTTTCCAAAACGACCGGTTTGGTCGTCATGGAATGACGAACGACACCCACGACAACCGTTTATTTGATAAATGACCACCCATGTTTCACACTTGATTCGACTCCAAAGTCGCAAGGTTCAAGACATGAAGCGCAAAATCAACAAGCAGCCATTAACAGCTTGACTCGTTTACACATAAACTTAACGCAGTATTGAAGGAGTAACATAAGAACTTGAAACGAGCGGGGAGGGGCCCGGCACGTGCCCCATACACGATCAGCTGTTGGCTAAAGGTGAACGAACGTACTGCCGGCAGGTAGCTCTGCTCAATGTGGAACACGCAGAGTCGTTGTACCGTCACTGCATTGGAAGCCGTCTCCAACACGGTCGGATTATTCAGTCTAAAATGGCCTGAGAAAATGTCGTCTCGTGAGTCATGTGACGAGTTATTTCTTAGATCACAGAGCGTTATTAAAAGTGCATAAAATAACCACATCGATTTTCAATGATGACATGTCAAAAGGATAAAAGGCAACGTAAAGGCTGGCTTGAGGAAGCCTAGCAAGCGCAGTGGTAATGCCATCAACTCAGCTCAGCAACCGTGTCTCTTGATACCCGGTTTGCGCGCCAAGTGATAGCAGGTTTTATAGCGAATGCCTGACAATTTCTGCGATAGCAATCTTGTTAAAGTGAATGTAGAGTTGATGAGTTTTCGTAGCGCAGCATTCTATTTCTGTTCGCTCGTCATTAAAGTGATAATATTGACTGAATTGAATCGCTACTTATTTAGACATCTCAGACACGTTTGCCAAATCAAAATGCTAACAAAAGAGTAACGTAGCCGGACACAAACATTAGTGAGAAACATTTAGAATACCAAAACCTATAATTTTTGCACATCACAGTTCATCAACCTGGTCAAAAAGGTCAGTGACTGATGCGAAACACCTTACAAACTGACACGATAGAAATGAATGAGCATTACTTAGACATCAAATGACAATGCCTTTGGCAACATTCCACACCCCCACATTATGATTTTCTATATTGCTTGTCGTGTAACGATTTCCAGTTGAGTGATCGAAGAATTTCGCGCATGGCTTCCAAAGTTGCATTTGGGTCATGCGAAGCCGGGGCCTTGAATGTCGAAGGTTTGAGAGTCGTCACAAAAAGCGGAATGACGTAGCCACCCCACTGGCTCCGAGAACAGACCTGGTGACGTATATACGTACTAAGTAATGCATTCAGCGAGTGTAGAGGGAACTAAGGAAGGCAGTGTAAGTTGTAAATCAGGTGGCTTTTTGCCATTTCTTTTGTGGTTTATGTTCCCGTGGGGTTTTTGCGATGATTCTTCTTTGCTGGTTTATTATGAAAGCACTGTAGCTAGGGCTAGGTTTAGATAAATTAACTTTGTGTGTTAACAGAGAGTATAATTTCCGGGTTTCCATCTTGGAATTTCTATTCTATCAATTAACTTCTGCTAATTCGCATAGATTAAATTATGTTGTGTGTTAATTCGAAAACCATTTCGAGATTTTGGTTTAATAAGCCGTATTTCAGAACTTGTGGTCTCTTGATATCAATGTGGCCTTGACAAAGCAATATTGCAAAGGCCAAATATAGATCGTCCACCATTTTAGCCTACCTCGCGTAGTGTAACTCCCATAGCTTAATTTCTAAAAGATTTTTTTTATAGAATATACGCCATTTTAAGACGAAGTTTTCATTATTTTGGTACACAAATTAACCATTACTTTCCCATGATTTTTTAAGGAATTGTTCGATATGACGTCACTTGAGAATTTTAGAAATTATACTGATTGGAGTGTGTGATGATTGCTTATAAAAAAAAGTGGTCTGTCTCTGTCTGTCTACACATCTGTCATCTACCTGTCCAATCAGTCGGAAGCAAATTATTATAAATTTATCTTGATAGCAAAGGACACATTTCTAAACAGCCATTTCTCAAGTGACGTCACAAGAAGGCAAATGGAAGTTGCAGTTTTTCGTAAAAATATTCATCATCATGAGGTTTTTTAGACCACAAGTTCTAAAATATTAAACCTAAATCTCGAAATGGTATCGAATTAACACACCTTAACATAATTTAATCTAAGCGAATTACCTGCATCGCGTCGCAACGTTTCAGGTAGGTGGGTAGTACAATTTTATCCTTGGTTTCCAAGAGGTCGGCTGAGGTCGTGTTAGGTTTGGTGATTTGTGGCCCAAATTGGGCCGCCCAGTCTATACCTAAAGACTATTGGACACTCGAAATAAATTGATGATTAACAAGAAACCCGATTCCCGAATTTAGACAATTTAAAATCTTCCTTGTTTGATTGCAAAAACTTGCCATGCTGTGTTTAATAAGTAAGTTTGCAATTCTTATTACATAGTTTACTAGAACAAAGTAAATAATTATGAATATTTGTATCGTAACATAAGATTTATTAGTGTAGCAAGAACGCAATTTCAATTTGTGAGCTTCAGACTTAAAGAGGCCTATGGCCCATAACTAAATGTTCAGACTTAAAGAAGCCTATATGGCCCATATCTAAATGTTCCGCGAGCGTCGTCGCCTAGCTAAGAGAACGTATAAAAATAACAAACATAAAGAAAGAGAAAAGGAACCTTCATTATCTTTGGCATATTTTCCACTGAATAAGTATACCATCAGTACCATTTTACCAAACACATTATTAAGCATTATACACTACGCGTGTATTCCTAATGATATGGTAATTAATTTTCAATTGAGGAAGGTAAGTTACTTTGTCATCAATTCATCATCATCATCATTTGCAGATAAAAGACAATCATTCTCAGAGTATTTTTAAGCCATAATAACATAGCACACGAATGAAACTTTTACGAGCAAATAGAATTTCGATAATATAATAGTAGTTTATGCTACAAGGTCGAAAAGGAATAAATCACGAGGACGAAACGTAACCGAGTAATTTATTGCTCTTACGCCCGTGTATCATTCTACGTTTTTCAATGCATAGTGTGAGAGAATAAAACAAATATAATCTTGTGAACTTTAAATTATGATTGGCTCAAAAGGACTGTATCCAGAGCCGTTAAACAGTGGAAAAAAGTATAACATCGTCCTCGTAATGTATTCCTTTTCGCCCTTGTAGCATAAACTACTATTAAACTCGTCCTTGCTCGCAAATAATCGTATGAATACGACTTAAGAAGATGGCATACCCTAGCAACTTTTTTTATTACCCGTCCAGCACAATAAGTCTAATGGCAAAGACTTTATTTGCTTTTCATAGAGGCGATTATGTTTTGGCTCTTTAGCCTCTTTTTCTTAGACGCGTAATACTAGTAATCACGCAGCGAAACAACAAATTGGTGTGTTTTTAGCTAATACTGAAATATTTTCACAGCGTGCTATAAATAATTTTAAACTGGGACTAGCAGAGCTGAAGGCAAAAGTTGTAATTCGAAGGGCTTCATTTTATGTATTATATTGTACAGTGGAGACCTCACCAAGTAAGACACATTGGACTTTGTACCTATCTTATATTCTTCTCTGTAGGGGCTAATGTCGTACTGCAAGTGTATAGCTTGATGTGGTCTCCACTGTACAATGAATCATGCTTACAAACAAGGTGTGTGCAACATGTGTGACATGACATTGAGAGGCAAAAATGGTCAAAACGGCCTTCTGTTCTGCTCTTGAGATAATATTTCTTTATCTCAGTATAAATAAATAATGAATAATGGTAGGAGAGTATATACAAGACAAAGTGGGCATTGCGGTCATGAAACATAGTCCATAACAATAAAAAAAAAGGTTTAGTCAGTGCAATCACAATCCACATGAAAACATAGATTTATTTTTGTTGTTAGAATTAAATATATGTATATACAAGTGAATTGACAGTCTCCAAATTCCAAGCAGGTCACGAATACACCTAATAGTATTAAATTGATATATACTATACATATATATATATATATTTATTTCAATACTTAATTTGGTCTGCAAGGGTCTTAACAAATCAAGTGCGAGTAGGACTCGCGTCTTGAGGGTTTTGTAGCATTTAAATAAGTTCAAATAGTTTGAACAAAAATTACACAAAGGTTAATAAATCAAACTACAAAGTTAAGTTTGTCGAGTATTCGGGTACATAACCCTAAACCTATTACATATTAACATCGACTGATGACGGCCCCATACCATGGGCCGAAATCGAGTAAAAACGTATTTTTATTGTCTTAATAACAAATCAAGTAAATATTATAAATCTGAAATTAGGCACGGAAGTTCCCTTTATAATGTAGACAAGGAAAAGATTTTTCGAATTAGGAATATCCAATGAGTTAAGAATATCCACTGAGTTAAGAATAAACACTTATATAATTGAATAAATATTGTTTTAAAGCCTTTTTTAGCTTATTATTGTTTTAAACAGATTATAAATAATTTACGTTCGTATATCTGACACAACCCGCTGCTTTTTTTAGGGTTCCATACCCAAAGGGTAACCAACGGGACCCTATTACTCAGACTCTGATGTCCGTCTGTCTGTCCTCATGAACTGTGATAGTTAGATTGTTGAAATACCATCATAGTTGGATAGTTTGACAGTAAAAAACATACTCGGGTGGTTTTGGAACAGGTGATAGTTAATTTTTTACCTTTACCCCGGCGTTTAGGAACAATACCTTAAAAGGTAATATTTTATTAATTCTATAATAAAGCCGATTTTGAAGGCTTTAATTTTAGTTTTGGTGCTGTCAAAACTGAAATTTTACCATTGTAATTTAGCTTCTGCACCTTACATGTAGGAATATTCATCAATAAAGAAAATTTTGTATTGACAGTACTAAAACTAAAATTAAAGCCTTCAGAATCGGCTTAACTAACTTGGTAGCAGTGGAAAAAAATGTTTAAATTTAGTTACTCCAGACTATAAGCCATTTAAATAAAAAAATAAATGGTTATATTTGTAGTGAATTAGTACATAGTATGTGTGGCCTTTTTTAAACAGAAACTACCCACTAAGATGCTTGCTAAGGTACAAAAACTTTGGTATCCATAACATTAATTAACATCCATAGGATAATAGCTCTTGGGCTTTAAAGAATGTTGGACTTAAATAGACAGTTCTCTTCCCTAATTAATTGTAAAATTCCATTGACTTTCATTAGCGTTTCCAGTTCTGATCACTTATTGTTATTCTAGTAAACCTTGATAGCTTTTATGCAACCACGCAAAACGTGGTTTTAGGTTGAATAAAAGCTATTTGTGGTATTAACAGCCTATTAAAAAATCTAAACTAAATAAAATATAAGAGATTATTGTTGGATTCTGCCAATGATTTGGTTGTTTGCACATTATAACAGATAGTATTTATTTGCTTAGAATGTTGTGAAACTTGTTTTAATATGAAATTTTAATACTTAAATAAAATACCTTATTCATAATGAAATGTATGGAGGCGAAAAGGATTAGTCCAAAAAGCTAGTGTTGGTTTGATGATTGATCTGCAACTAAGGTGTTAAAATACACAATATTTCTTTAAAAAACAGCCTAAAATAAAACAAATCCCAACAAAAACATAAATGTAAAAAGGAGTCTGAGTTTGATACGAAGGCAGTGCAGGATTGCAGGATTGCCGGCTTCGCCGCTAAAAGAATTGAGATCATGTTAGGTGCTAAGTTCTATGGAGATGCCTTAATGCATAACTGCACGAATTAACGTTTTTCACTTGTTTTAAAAGAAAGTTTGTTAGGGTCCGTGCTACCGAAAATGTAGAACTTGGTCACAGTTACTTTTCAACGGTTACATCATACATGCAAAAAATTGACTAGAAAAATGTTGAAAAAGTCATAAAAAGAAGTATCCACTCCAAAATACTGGCTGGTTAGATAGAACACATAGCCCAGTAAGTTTACAATCAAAATATACAACTTTGCACATTACACTTAACTTGATAAAGGCAACAAAACTTTATTTATTCATAGTGTTGTTGAAAGAAAACCAGATTATTTACATCGCGTTGCATGATTTGTCATTGTCTTTACTAGGATTCGAAACCAATGCTCAATTAAAAAGCAAATCCCTTCTGCTTGTTTTAATTAATGTTATGATAAAATTGTAATTCAGGAAACATCAGGTATGACTTGAATTTCACAATCTAAACTCGGAAACACCTTTGACACCTTCTCAGGGATTCATATTGTGACAATGTATTTTTTTTATGTATACAATTATACCATCCAGGAACAATCTTGTATTGAAATCAAAAAGGCACCAACAAGACATTTTTGTACTGATTCTGGTAATAGGTAACAACAAAACTGTGTAAGGGGAACTCCCTGATAGTGCATCTCATTTTAATGACAACAATAGTATAATATAATATTAAAAGACCAAATATTAAATAAATCAAAAGTCACACAATCCTGAAACAAACTTAGGTCAAGTTCAAATACATGTTTTATGATATGATGAATTAAGATGTTTTCTAATAACTTAAGTATTACTAATATTAAATTCGCACCAAGCAATTTTTCTAATATTAGCGTGCTATCTTACGTCTAATAGGCGTGCATGATACATATTAAAGCCTAGGAAATCTATTGTGTATTGAAATAAATCCTACAACATTCTAAATATTCAACACACTAAAAGTTTATTAACTAAATTGAAAACATCAAAGCCCCCTTTAGTTGTCGCTGAAGCTGATTAAGCATTGTTTATTCATCCAGTGTTGCTACCTAAGCACAGTCTAAAGCGGGCTTATCTGTGCATGCTGGGATGCAAGTTGCCTCATATATTGACTGGTGTACCTGTTTTCCTTGTCAAAGGTCCTTAAATATTCATAAAATATTTGTGACTATATTAACTCCCAGAAAGTTACTTGGCAATCATTGTGCCTCCCACATGTGTTTAAAAATTTATGAAATTAAACCAAGTTGAGGCAAAATGTTGGTTGTAGTACATTTTGTGCATAACCTTTTCAGTTTTCAGAAACACAGTTTTCTTGTCCACAGCTGAGCGATATTGAAGATCTTAAGTTTTTAAAAACATGCATGATTCGCCTTATAGAATAAAAAAGTGATATCCCTAAATACAGTTCTTTTGATTTAGGTAGAATATAAGAAAAGTGCAGAAAAAGTAAGATACATTGCAACAAAACTGAAAACAAAAAGACACAGGCACATATACATACAGTAGAGCCACTGAGTGATGGCGCCTATGACGTTTAAATGCCTACAAAGTATCGTAATTATTTAAAGCAAGTGTGAATTTAAAAAATGTAATACTTCATTATTGATAGTGATGTACTACTTGTTTCGGTTATTATTTTTCGATTTGAATGTTGCTTTATTGTGCAATAGAATTTGTATAGAAACAAAGATTTTTTTTTAAAAAGTTTCTCATTTTTATAGGTCGTGTTTGAGGTCGCCAACTTACGCAATAATATTTAGTTAAAAACAAAACAATGACGAAGTTAAACTAAACGAAAATAAATAATAGTAAAATACTTTTTTCGATTTAGATACCTATGGGGCATTCCACGGGAAATGGGAAAACGAATTTTTTTTTTTAAATGATCTAATCAAAACCAATTTAATATTAATGAAAAGTGTATTAGTTAAAGTTACATAATTTGTAAAAAATATTTCCAAAAAAACACGGGAAAGCTTTTTTTTTACTATGATAAGTTGTTGTTTATTGTGAACAAACTCGCCGATTCTTTTTGCACTATATTGGCAACACTATTTTCGGCCATTTTGTTGAACCATCCTGTGAAAATAGTGTCGGAGCGTAAAAATAAAATCTTAAATTGTTTTTTGCCGTCAAAATACAACGAAAAAGGTAAGAATTTTACTCTAAAACTTGACGCTAAACTTTCGACGTAGCATGTCCCACCAGTCACAAGAAAACATACATAAGTTGTTTTTCTAACCTAAAAATTTGTTGAACAAAGGGAAGCTTTTCGGAAAGTAAGAATTTGCTAATTATCAAACTTGTTGGCATTTTATTCTTGTATAAGGTTTTAAAGTGTGTGTAAGAGGTGATTTCCATTTTTGTCCCACCAGTCACAGTGACTGGTGGGACATTATGTTAAGACTTGTTATAACCTATGGTGACTTATTTTTAACCCGCTTATATGATGTTTTTGTGAGTGTGTTTGCTTTTTTTGCCTTTTTAGATGAATGCTGCTGAGCGGAAAAGAAAATCTAGAGAGAAGTTGAAGAGCGATGTAGTCAAATTAAGTTTAGTTCAAGAAAAACAAAAAAGCTATGATCAGAAACGGCGGGAAAAAGGCAAAGCTCTACGTGAAAGTAACGAGGCTGCTAAAATTCAGTGGAGAGAGAAAGAAAGGCTACGCAAAAGAAAACAAAGGGAAAAGAAAAAGTTGGAGGGAGTCAAGAAGACGTGTATTTCGCCGTTGGGCTCATATAGTACAATAAATACTTTGAAAAAAGCAGTTGGCAAATTAAAAAAAGCTCTTCCGGAAAGTCCAACCAAAAAGACAGCTGTTCTGATGCATGTTTTTAAGGAAATTATACCAGAGGCTATTCATCTATCTACCAAAAATGTTCAATCCATTGCAAATGAAACTAAGAAGCTGGTGATACATTTTTTTGAACAAGATGATGTGAGCCGGCCTTCTCCGAACAGAAAGGACACAATGTCTATAAAAGATAAAGATACGGGTAAACGTGCTCACGTTGCTAAGCGGCACATGCTGATGACCATTGCTGAGGCATATGCCCAGTTCAAAACTGAATATCCCAACATAAAAGTGGGAAAGAGTAAATTCTTTGAATTGAGGCCGCTGCACGTCAGATACATAAGCGAAATACCCCATAATGTGTGCGTCTGTAGCTACCACGCCAATTACACATTTTTATTGGAAGCACTGAACAAGTTTCATCCAAATCTGCCAATTGATACTGCAGAGTTCCTAAAACTTATATGTTGTGATGTAACTAAAGAAAAATGCATGACAAGTGACTGTAATCGATGTTTCGACGTAACTGATATAATTCCACTGAAAGGAGACACAACAATTAAAACAAATTGGAAGCAATGGCAAACTGTCGATGGTAGATGCCATATAGTAAACGTTAATGGAACGTTACAAGACCTCATTAAAGAGATTATAAACCAGACCCCTAAATTCAAATACCATACATTTGCAAAAAAAGCACAGTCTTCCATCTTTAAACAAACAATTTCTGAAAGTACCGATTCGGAACTCGTTATTCAAGTTGATTTTGCAGAAAACTTTGCCATTCTGAAACAAGACGAGATCCAGTCTGCTCATTGGAACCACCCTCAGGCTACCTTGTTTACGGGATGCGCATGGGCCAATAAGGGCAAGGAAAAAGTTTCTTATGTTGTAACGAGTAATGAGCTCAATCATGACAAATATTCAGTGTGGGTCTTTCTGCAGAAAATAATTGAGGACCTGAAATCTCGCTACCCTAATTTGAAGAAGGTCAATATTTTTTCTGACGGATGTGCGGCTCAGTTTAAAAATAGATTCACACTATCAACCCTTTGCTTCTCTGAGGAAGATTGGGGCGTGGAAACGGAGTGGAACTTTTTTGCTTCCGGGCATGGAAAGGGGGCTGTTGATGGCGTGGGAGCAACCGCAAAAAGGACATTATGGTCCGCGATTATGTCTAGAAAAGCTGTGTTGGATACAGCTTTCGACTGCTACAATTATTTGGCAGCAAATGCTTCTGGACTCCAAGTATTGTTCGTTGCAATCGGGGATATAAAACCTGTCCACGAAACTCTAGATGAGAGATGGAAAAATATGAAACCAATACCGTTAATTCAGAAGCATCATCACTTCAAACCCCATGGCAACAAAGCTATTAAATATGCTCTCACCGCAACAAGTCGTGATGTGAAAAAAGTGTTGCTGATCCATGGTGGGAAACTTAAATATTCTGATGTATACTCTTCTTCTGAGAATGGAGCTGACGACGGTGACGATGACCCAGATCCTCCCAGAATTGAACCAGAAGACGTTCAGAATGATGGTGACGATGACAACCATAATGTTGTGGCTAATTCTTACCCAGATCCTCACAGAATTGAACCAGAAGACGTTCAGAGTGATGGTGTCGATGACAACCATAATGTTGTGGCTAATTCTAACCCAGATCCTCCCAGAATTGAACCCGAAGACGTTCCGAATGAAGGTGACGATGACAACCATAATGTTGTGGCTAATTCTAGCCCAGATCCTCCCAGAATTGAACCCGAAGATGTTCAGCATGTCATTAAAAACGGAGAGTTTATTCTGGTAAAATTGGAGGTAAATTCAGGAAGGAAAGATAAAAAACATAAACTGTACATAGCCGTTTGCCAGGCCGTAGACACGGAGGAGCGAACGATCCAAGTGACATATTTAAAAGCTTGCGCAGGAGACTCCTCCAAATTCGTCATGGAGGAATCAGAAAAACCGTACCATATTTCCATGGATCAAGTAGTGAAAATTCTTGAAGAACCGGCAATAAAGATGTGTGGTGATCGTATTTATTACCATTTTTCACAGGCTACTAATTAGCCTGCGAAAACTGGTAAAGTAGAAGTAGAAAAACTAGGTGTTGATTTTTTCAAAGATTTTTATAAAAAAATGATAATTTCGTACTACATTATCTTAATATTTAATAAACAATTCTAAATATGATATAAAAACGAGTTCATTTTTTCACTGATTTCTTACTTGTCCCACCAGTCGCAAAACGATGTCCCACCAGTCACATTTTTTACAGTCTATATTTTCTTGTCAATATTAGCATGGTGTTAATTTTTTATTTATCTAGTTAGTCTATTTCATCATTTCATAACATAATTAAAGATGTCTTGCTGTGTACAGTATTTGGGCTAAAATCTGCATTGGCGGTACAGAAAACGGAGGTGAGGTATTTTTCACTGTCCCACCAGTCACACTCTGTTAACCACAAAAATATCACCCAAATATTTACATATACAGTTATGTTTTGGTAAAGTTTCATAATTTGGTTCATTACCTGTTATAAAATATCTATAAGACCACTGTATTATATCAAAACAGAAAGTTACAGGTATAAACATTTGGAATTCTGGAGTAAACTGTCCCACCAGTCACTATGGAATGCCCCCTATTTAAACATCTCTTGGGGGCCCCGGGGCACTACACCGCAGGTTTTGGCACATTTTCCTTTTGTATCATTATGTTAAATGTTGAATGACGTGTCTAATGTTGAGTAGACTCACACTTGATTTTTATTTTTAACCGAAATTTGAAATGTACCTCATCACTAAATGCAGCTGTCATAAGTGCCATCACTCAGTGGCTCTACTTTAGGTATTCAAAAATAATACTTATAAATATAAATTTAATTAGCATGAATACATACATTTTACACGTAGGGTTGTCAAGCGCCTTTTTATGGTAGTGTGTCACCAAATATTTAGATGGACTTTTTAACAGTGTAACCATGTGAGAATATGTAGATTCACGCCTGCAGCGAGCGACCCCACAATGGGCAATTTTATAACCAAACTGTGTTAGTAACAATAGTACATTACGATACGAGAGCGATGAAACGTTTTCTGACGAGTGTGAGTTTGCGGCACGAGCCGAAGGCGAGTGCTGCAATCACACGAGTCGAGAAAAAGTTTCTCGCACGAGTTTCGTATAATTTTTTATAGCACAAGTGCGGAAAATGCCGACTTTACGCACGCGCAGCGTGCGTAAAGTGGTCATTTTACGCACGGTGTGCTATAAAGAATATTAAACTAGATATCTCTGACTTTTAGGGCAAAATGTCCAGCCTAATTTAATACTGAGGCCACCTTTATTGGCAACCCTACACAACTTATTTAACAAAGGGAGAGAGCTCAGCTAAAATGCTGGCTACCCCGTAAGAGATCCCCAGCACTGATTTTAAGCACACGAGCCGGGTAAGGTGTAAAGCTGAATATGAGTGAGAAAAAACAGGTATTTACACAAAACAAGCAATATAAGTACAAAAAGTGTAACAATACAATACAACAAAAAAAATATCAAGCAGTTCCTCTGAAAAATAAGAGATGAGAATGTGTGCTTGTGGGTGAGTGTGTGTGTGTTTCTGTATTGAGAAAAATTTGTAGGTTGTAGTAGAGGTAAATAATAAGAATATAATTTAAATAATTCAGAAATAATGTAGGTATTGTATTTCTTAAAATTCTGTATCTGTTTTTGTCTCTGTAATAAAACAAGTTTAAATTTTGCTTTAACTAATAGAATTATTGATTATCGATAATAACAGATGTACAGACTTCCATTACAATTGTGCTTCCTGCCACTTTACTGGTTAAAAGAGAATATACTTTTTTTTACATAGTGGTGGTGGCAAACAGAGTCCTTCATTATTCCTTGGTCCAACGCTTTTTGATAAAGAGTAAATTTAGATCTTTGATCTACATAGAAAAATTCAACTTTTTGAGAATTATCTATAATGAAATTAGTCAAATAAAACAAACAACGAGAGTGATGCCCTAGTCGGAGAAGTATTCGCCAGTAAGTTTTGTCTTATGCCAATTATTTCATTTATGACTGCTTACTGATATGACACAACTCACACCTTTTCCTTCTGTTAGTCCATATATCTATTCCTTTCTAATTTGGTCAGCGGATTTTATAAAACATAAATTTGAAATACAAGAATCAGAATCATTCATTTGTGAAATGTAGATGTACAATTAATGTTTTTGATCTGCATCAAAGCAGCATAATCAAATAACTATTGT
The DNA here is from genome assembly GCA_934047225.1 of Ypsolopha sequella. NCBI lineage: Eukaryota > Metazoa > Arthropoda > Insecta > Lepidoptera > Ypsolophidae > Ypsolopha > Ypsolopha sequella. Next base: position 8,845,551 of record OW203996.1, on the reverse strand, counting down.
CAAAAGCTGGTAAAGGTTAAAACGTCAAAAGGGGGCAGAAAAAAGGTCAACCTCAGCCTACCAGCCTAGCACATATTTTCCCTCAATGCCCCTTATCTACAGCCAAAGTAGATAAGGAGGCACTGAGGGAAAAAAATGTATAATTTTAGCTTGCATGACACACTTATGAAATAAGTTCGGTTTTTAGTTATTTTTCCAAAAAACCAGGAAACAAAGCAACACAACCAACACATTATGAAAAAAACAACAACAATTATGCCTTAACTGCAAAGTTATAATCCTATTTAATAACACAGTTGTTTCATGAATGACTGCTATTATAACCTACAAAGAGCTAGGCAAACAATGCAAAGAACTAGATAAACAGTTAGGTTCGCATTTTGTGTACTCACCCACAGCAGCAAACTCGTCGGGTGTTTTGCCGCCAGCTATGAGCCATCGGCACCAGTCCAATGTCTCCCAATCGGCCAGGGTCTTGCTGGGATTTAGCAGGACGTCCAGAAGAGGACCAAGATGCTGTGGGGAGCCACTGGCGCAATCTCCATGAATATGCGCTGCAGCACCCCGTTTCCCCTTCTTCATCAACACTATAGCCGTCGAATTAGACATTTTACAGCACTATAACCACAAGCACTCACTCTACACACATAAGTCACAGCAGTTTTTGCTCGATCACGGAAGAATCACCATTTCGAGTTTTACATAAGGCAATGAACTGTACTTCGTAACGCCTTCGCGGTCAACCATTATGGGATCGGGCAACTTGCAAGAAATCGAGCAACGATACAGCACGGTTATTAGATAAACTCAATTGAAATAAACTCAGAACAGAAAAATAACTGTCTCTTGATTTTCAGCGAAACGAACGACGAGGTGAGAACAGAAACAAGTCGACCATTTGTTTCGGGTTCCTATATCTGAAATGAAAAAATCCCAAATTTTAGTTGACTAACATGATTTAAATGCGGCAACATGTCGATGTCGTATAATTATTACAGAATTTTAATTATATTTCAATTAAGAAGTATTAGTTAGTTTAGAAATATGTTCGTCAAAATCAGAATAACTCCATAAATAGAAATAATTAATCTACCAAGTTGAACCAAATATTTTTACCGATTTAAGAAGTTTTTTTTTATTATGGTTACATTTATTACACATGCGTTCGGAACATAGCAAAAACCTGTAGATGCTAAACATAGCGTTTATGTACCGTATTTTGCAACTTTAAACAATCAAACGGTGCAGTCGACATTGAGTCGACTTGCAGCGCGTTCCGAATGACGACATAATCGATTTTATCGCGTCAACGGTCATTCCGAGTCAGTGCTAGCGTGATAAGGATAGCCCTACAATGGTTGCTATGACGTCATAGAAGACATCATTAACGATACCACGTTGTGCTATCTATCATCGTCCATGCTTCCGATTGCACTCTGAGCGATCTATGAAATGTGACAGCCGGCCGGTGGCAATTTTAAAAATGGGTTTTTCGGAGCATAAGCGTTTATTATTAAACCATGATTCAAAGATTGTAGATGAAATCGCTTCTTACTCACGAACTTTTTAACTTTTTTACTACTGTATTTCCCTATATTATTATTTATTATATAAATCTATTAGACATTGATTATTTAATTATATTACATTGAAGCCGGCCTGTAATAAGTGAATTCTGATATACCTACATTACATAAATAAATATATTTCATTTCATTTCAATCATGAAATAAACTTCCTAATTGGTATTAGTACCTCACAATAATCTGAGATTAGTACTATGTATTTATGCTTATTTGACATTTATGCTTATTTGACATTTATGCTTATTTGACTAAACTTTATATACTGATCATTAACCGCATCACTTTCTGTAAATCTTAAAATACTTATAAAGTCGCTTTAAAAACACGAAAATGTTAAATAAATATAAATAAATTTATCGTCACGACATGAATACCCGAAGGGATGTCAGAGGTGTTCCGAGTGTGAATTGTGAAATGAAAGTCACAGTCCATACTCGGTACACCCGACGATTATTACGTCCTAACGTGATGGGTGGTGAGCCCTATCGCCGTGGCAAAAACCCACTAATATGTATTAGAAATCTATGCAAAAACCTCTGAGGCAAAAACACATAGAAAATTAATTCTCACTACTTTACATCTCACAAAGATACACCAGCGTGGCATGGGCCGACTTAAGGATAGCGCTTGCAATCTGATGACACTTGACTAGGAGAAGAAAAGTAAAATAATACGACATAAATAATTAATTAATTATGAAGTAGGACCTTTTTTTTTTTTTTTTTTTTAGAGATATTCCAAACAGAATCTCTTGAATCTCTCAAAGATAAAGCACGTTACCTAATATATTCGTTTATATGCTGGATAGAAATATATAGACTGCTATCAGGGACTCTTTACGGTATGTACCGTTGAAACGGTTAATCACCGTATACGAATTTCGGTACAGGTTATTACAACCGAAATCTTTCCAACCCTTATTTCACCGGTTATTATTTCGGTTGCCGAAATCAGGCGGGCGAAGAGTACTTTAATTCGCCGCTACCGCCGCGCCACGCCGTGCCACCTGCCACCGCACCCCGCGCCCCGCGCCTAAGGCCGCGGCCATGCAGTCGGCACACACATATAACTCTCTTTGATTCGCGCCACTCGCGATCTAGGTATACGTGTTAAAAGTACAAAAAACGTAAGAGTTAATTCATGGGGAGAAGAAAAAATGCCGTAAATGGCTTTTACACTTACGACAAATCAAATAAAGAGTCGTCGTGTTTGATACAAAGCTGTTTATGTTTATTTTTCATTTTACTAATGGGTAATCGAAATAAATTGTAAGAAAGTTAGCAATCATTATAATGAGATTATTGGCTATTACTTATACAGTCAATACATTGACGCAAAAAAGGCGGGTAGAGCTTTGACAGATAGGATTGAAATGTTATAAAAATGAAACCCGGCCAAGTGCGAGTCGGACTCGCGCACGAAGAATGCCGTATCTATAAAAACGGCAAAAACATTATGTCAGTTGCATGGGAGCCCCCTTAAATATTTATGTTATTCTGTTTTTTAGTAAATATTTGGTCTTATAGTGGGAACAGAAATACCTACATCATCTGTGAAAATTTCAACTGTCTAACTATCACGGTTCATAAGATACAGCCTGGTGATAGACGGACGGACAGCGGAGTCTTAGGGTCCCGTTTTTTACCTTTTGGGTACGGAACCCTAAAAACTGAAGCACCCATAGTATACCAATCCACTTGTACGGACGAGCCTGGCACGCACTCATTCACATCATAATAAGCCGATTTCCATAGTAAGTTCACTCACACGCTTACTAACCGCCGACATTGCTATGCTTCAGTAGTTGCTTAGCAGCGACTCTGTCCGCCTTTTTTTTACGTCAATCAGTTTATATTTTGCCGCAGTGCATCCTTTCGGAAGCGCTTGGAGTTCAGTAGGGCTGCCAGCCAAGTTATTATAGATTTGATTATAAAATATTTTAATAAATATATATAGTATGCCTTAACCCTTAAACGGCCATAGGACTTTTATTTCCCACCACGAAATTAGCTACAAATTCTTTTTTTTTTTTTTCTGTTGGAGGTATACAAAAATAAATTGAATGCATCTTTAGATCGATAGTTTTTAAAAGTTTTTTAGGGCAACACTTATTACTAAATGTCATCTGTCAATGTCAATAGACATTCAAAGTGAAACGTTAATTTTTAGAACCGTTTTGTCGCGAAGATTGAGTTTGTTTTTGGAACTACACCCAGAAAAATTCCTGTAAGTATAAAATTATTTTTGATTCCTAAATTTAACCATGTATTTTATGGTATGGTAACTAAAGCAATGCATAAAGCTGTTGCGTGTGTCCTTTTTTCTCATTCAAAAATAGTGGGAAACTATTACCCTATAGCCGTATATGAAATCTTAAAGTGGGAAGTTGTTTCCCTATAGCTGTTATGGAATACGAAATGTTTATCTATATATAAAACAAAATGTTCTGTCTTTTTTTATACCCACTAATTTCGATTTGTTATTTTAGATAATGGCGCCTCCACCTTCCAAAAAGAAAAAAGAAAATCTAGTTAAAGAAAAAATTGCTTCAAAAATTTCCACTTTGCTAAGTTTAAAATTTAACTTTTTTAAATTTAACTCTTGTTTAGTTCTTGAGTCGGGCGTCATTAAAATAATATAATTAATTTTAAGCATATTATATTGTACTAGTACTAAGCACTGATTGTTTTTAAGTAAATAATAAAATTACTGCTGCACTTTTAATTTTATCTCCCTAGATAAAAATCAACGAGCGAAACCGAAGGTAATAGCGAGTCAAATGGGAAATTATTTCCCACATGTATGATAATGGATATAGGGAAATTATTTCCCACAAAAAGCAACCCTTAACGGATATAGGGAAATAATTTCCCACCGTTAAAAAAACCACTTGCCATCATTTTATATGTTTTATTTTATTTTTTTCTTTCATCTCTATACAACCCTGTACTGATATAATAAAATTAACTTGTTAGACGCCATGGCCGTTTAAGGGTTAATTAGCTTTTTATTTATAATTACACAATATAACTTGAAATATCTACAATAAATAAAAGAAAATTATAACTTGAAATATATTTCGGCCCTTAGTGGGCCGTCAACAGTCAAGTATTCTTGACTGATGACGGCCCACTAAGGGCTAAAATTATAAAATAAAATATACAAGTAACAAATTTCACAAAACTACCAAAAGTAATAGGTAAAAGATACAGATAAGACATAATGATTAGAAAAATGTATCAGCACTGATTTAGAATGTTTAATACTTTCAATTAAATTTTGGTAAATAGATGATACCTATAATTAATTCATAAAAATGTAGTTTTTTAGCGTTCTCCTAGCCGGCCAATTTTGAAAGTTGACAGCCCTACGCACTCCTAGAAGTCGACTAAGATGGCTGCCGGCGGGCGCGTGCCATCAAAGAATGGTATGTACTATGGTCGTTGGTGGTGGTTTGACACTTCAATGGTCGCTGACGAAGTCCGTATGTGTTTATTCAGTTTGTTACTTAACCGGCTTACCAACGATAGCTGAGCGTGGTGACTATAATTATTTTGATAACCGTACTGTATAACACACTGTCAGTTCTTAAAAGCTTTTGAATTTTAATTTTGAAGTTTAGTAAAAATACCAAGAATTTTATAAAAGAATCAGATCATGCCAAGAAGTTTACGACCTAAGTGGAGGTATGACTTATTTTTAAAATAAATTACCTTATGAACGGTAAAACTATTATATTTATTCTTTAAATCAATAGGAACCTAATTGTTACATGGAAGAGCGGGGTATCCTGGCACAGGTATTTTGTACTTAAAAGGATGCCCCATCAACGGATGTAATTAGTATGTAAGTTTTGCGCAATAAAGAAATTTATTTATTTTTCGACTTGCAATAGTTGTGCTGGGGCCTGGGCCACGTATTTTATAAGAATACTCTTATTCTGAGGGCTACTGCCACCATTTGTGAATTCAGATGATTTACAGTATATAGTGCAGTACATTCACATTACAGACAAAAAATTTACATTATTATTATATGTATTTTCAAACATTTAAACGACATTAAAAAAGAATAAAAACTATATTCTCACAGGGGGGAGGGGGGGCTTCAGGTAAAAGCTAAGATAGGCTACACGAGGGGAGGGGGGGCCAAAAGAGGACAAATTGAAACCACGTGGTTTATGGACGTTCCCTGGGGCAAATGCAGGAGCATAAACAGGCGGCATTTGAAGTATCAACATACCTAATTTACGGTAGTGTCTCTAGCACAACCCGCTACTTTTGTTCCTGACCCGTTATCTAGTTGTATATTGTTGATCGAAGCCTATTGTAGTAAAAACATTGGTAGCCACTCTGTTACTACGATCGCGCAAAAAAGCACTAATTTGCGCGCTAAGGCATTATGCAAGTGTAGCATTAGTGAAACACTCAGTGTAAGTATAAATTGTACTTTGCGGAAGTCCATCATGAACTTATGGATATATTAATAATTTGCAATAGTCTGCAAAATACTGTTACCGTTCTATTCAAAATGCAAACTCAAGCACCGCCCGCCTTCCTAAAATCCTAATATCATATCCGTAAGTTCACTCAATGAAAGGCTGACCGGTCGAACCGAGCGCGGTTTTTGCTCTGGTTAGATATCTCTTTATTGTAAGCCTATACCTATATATCGATTATGGAGCTATGCAGTGCAGTCCTTTACGGCTCTGTCAAGGACGAGCCGCGGTTTCTATGGCAGTATACAGTGCTATGCGTTCGCCCGCATGAGCGGTCACATGTACTACAGTGAGTGAAAAAATGTTTATTGACATGGAGCGTGTTATTTTACAACGTGTAAATGGATCCATCTTTGACGATTGGCCGTGACTGTACAATAAATAGTATTATCTATGACTGTACACATGCGGAAACTGTCACAGACATACTATGTACCTATCATGCATTACAATTTACAGTACAAGCTGCACGGAGCGGCTGAACCTCGCGACTCGCGAGCTTAGCACTATCACCGGCCTAACAGTCAAACGAACCAAAAAACGTTTCTGCTGTCGTCGTCGGGCGTCCGCAATATCTTTTTGATTTTTTGTGCTCCGTGGTGGTATACTCTTTGGACCTTTGGTACGCACCATAGATATCCTCCCCCAAGTCTATGGTAGATACGAAAAGTGTTCTGTGCGCAGACTGCGCACGGCACCCCCCCCCCCCTGCATCGCAGCACTTGTCACATGTGTTTTGTTTTCGTGTATTCTTTCGTGTTTATTATTGCTTTTAGAGCTGATTTTGCTAGAAATTCTGGTTTTAAATCGATATTTAGTGTATGGTTAGGTAGGCATTCGATTGGACAAAAATACAATAAAAAAAAATATGAGTGATGAAAAAAAGGTTATGTTCCATGAAATGGAGTTGGATGATAGGATATTGAAGGTAAAATATTCTTTCTATGTTTGAAATAGGTACACTAAGATGTATTGCTGTATTGTGGTCATGTTATAACTACCACGTGTTTTAGGCGATAGCAAAACTTGCCTGGCCAGAACCAACATTGATTCAAGAAACGGCGATTCCTCTACTTCTGGAAGGCAAAGATGTCCTCATGAGGGCTAGAACAGGATCCGGAAAGACCGCTGCATTCACAATTCCAGCCATCCAAAAGATATTGAACCTGAAACACACAAGTACCCATCAATCTATTAGAGCACTCATATTGTCACCTAGCAAAGAATTATGCGGTCAGGTATGTGTCGTTTAAGGTTAGACCGCACTAAAATAGGAACTTTGATGCAACAGAACAGCGGAGCATGATGGTGCAACAAAATACAATATGAATTTGTATTAGCTATAAGTGCACTAGTGGTATCGTAACTGCAGAATTGGTTGGCAAAGTAACCTAATTCGCTATGTTACTCTATTGCATCTCAGTTCCGCCCAGTGCAGCCTTACCTTTAGTTCTTGATATTTCAGGTGTAAATTTAAATACACATATTAATTGTCGGTGAACTGCGGGTGTACTGAGTGTGGATTATTAATTAATTACTTATATTACATTAAAACCGACCTATAATAAGTGTATGTTATAACTACATTACATAAATAAATATATTTCATTTCATTTCATATTGGACTGTGACTTGCATTTCACAGTTTGCACTCGAAACATCTCTGACAACCCCTTGGGATTCATGTTGTGATGATGTATATAAATTTAAATAGTTACTCGATCTGTAGAATTATTAATTTTCAATTAATAATAATCAATTTCTGGCAAGATCATGCCTAATGCCGATTTAGGGGTTTAGCTGGCAAATTATTAATTTTTGGTAACATTTGAAGAACAATAAATATTAGCCAAGATTGTGGCTAGTAAAATCAGATGTTAATAGAGCAGTGGCGTGCATAGAACTTTTTCCCGGAAAAGCAAGCAGAAGGTCAATTTTAACAATTAAAAAAATATGAAAAAATTTAAATAACACTTTGAAAAAAGAAAGTTTGTATCACGCCAGGGTAGGCACTGTCTATCCTAGAGTGAACATTTTCATACAAAGTTGTTTTTTTTTTTCAGTGTTTTTTCATATTTTTTTTATTGTCAAACTTGACCTGATTGCTTTTCCGGAAAAAAGTTCTATGCACGCCACTGTAATAGAGTGGCATTCATAACATATTCTTTATTATTACACATCTCAACTCTCAAGTACTGCATTGATGGTTTCTGATTCATATCATATTATTTAATTTCAGATCACATCAGTAATAACAGATTTAACCATAAAATGTGCAAGAGAAGTAAGATGCATAGACATTTCAGCCAATGGCGACATGCAGACACAAAAGTCCCTACTTGCTGATAAACCTGACATAGTTGTAGCAACTCCTTCTAAAGCTCTCACACATTTAAAAGCAAAGAACATGAGGCTAAAAGATGATTTAGCTATGTTGGTTGTGGACGAGGCTGATTTAGTATTTTCTTTTGGTTATGAAGATGAAATTAAAGAGTTGCTGAGGTTAGTATTTTCTTGAAATGTTTTTGTTCTTTATTTTCAAGAAAAGATAAGTAAATTGATACCAATAAGCTTGCATAGGACCTTGCCCAACGTTAAGATTTTTTAGTTTTAGCATCTGTGACATTTTATTCTGTTGCGACATTTGGGGCATGGGCTCTATTAAAATATATGTCTATTACTTTTTATTAAGTCATTGTGATATCCCTGGTGGGGACTTGTGGCTTATCAAAGCCTCTAATGGTAGTAAATAAGAGTTACCCAATGAAACGTCACCAATATCATGATATCAGCATAGACAATAGAGAAACAAAAAATGTAGTGGATTTAATTATTAAAAATACTTATTTTTTTCTAATAATTTCATTATATAACTACATGTTGCATTTTGTAGATTCCAAAAGCTTTGAAATACAAATTCGTCTACTTAACTTTTTTAGCTATCTCCCGAAGATCTACCAGGCAGTTCTTGCATCTGCCACCCTCTCAGATGATGTCTTGAGCCTTAAAAAGATCGTCCTCAGAAACCCTGTGACACTCAAACTGGAGGAACCAGAACTGGCTCCATCATCGCAGCTACAGCATTATCACCTCTTTGCTGAAGAAGACGACAAGGCTGCCATTTTGTATGCCTTGTTGAAGTTGAACTTGGTCAGAGGGAAGAGTATAATATTTGTGAGGACTGTCGACAGGTGTTATAAGTAAGTTTAATATTATTTTGCAGTTTTTCGTTTAGTGTCCCAGATTATCCCTTTCGATTCTTCGATAGAGAAGATATGCTTAAAGTACTTTCCCTCCAAGGCCCATTGAGATTGGACAACCTTTATAGTTCACGTTGTATAACACATTCACATCAACATCCTTGGTTGCCTTGCCTCTCAGGATAGAAAAGCAGAGTAAGGAAGTTTTGGTGCTCTGTGGTTCACCCGCATATAACCATTATGTTTATAAGCTCACACTTCATTTCTAGACTAAAACTCTACCTAGAGCAGTTCAAAATTGGCTCCTGCGTTCTGAACTCTGAACTACCAGCCGCTGTCAGATGTCTGTCAGTGGAGCAGTTCAACCGCGGCCGGTACCAGATCATCATCGCAAGTGACGAGAAGGCTCTGGAGAAACCTGACGGAGGACTGCTTGAGGGAGTGGATTTCAGGAGTAAGAAGAATAAAGTAAGTTGAAGGTTTATTTACTGATTAGAACTACTTAGAGCAGTTCAAAATGGGCTTGTGTCCTGAATTCTGAACTGCCAACCACAATCAGATGTCAGTCAGTGAAGCAGAACAACAGTGATCACTACTATATCATCATTGCCAGACAAAAGAAAGCTCTGGAGAACCGTGACAGCTTGCTTGAGGGAGTGGATTTCAGGAGTAAAAATAATAAAGTAAGTTGTTGGCTTATTTATAGACAGAAACTACACCTAGAGCAGTTAATAATGAACTCTTGCGCCCTGAAGGCTGCTGTCAGTTGTCTGTCAGTGATGCAGAAAATCAGTGACCGTTACTATATCATCATCACCAGACACAAAAAGGCTCTGGAGAACCTTGACGGTTTGCTTGCGGGAGTGGATTTCAAGAGTGAAAACAATATAGTAAGTTGAGAAAAGTCATCGAAAAAGTCGCATATTCAACGGTCTAGCGATAAATAGCAGATATTATATTTGAGATGGATGATGGATGATAGATGAGGTAGAAGCAAAAAAGGTGTCGCAGGATCGTATCAGATAGCAATCTGTAGTCTTTGCCTACCCCTCTGGTAAAGTATATGTGCCCCCCGCCAAGACGAGCCAAAGGAAGCGGGGCACTACGTACCTTTTCTCGATGTATATTTGGCGACGTGACTCTATTTCTCGGCATATGGTTGAATTTGACGTTAAAATATGTGAGGGTTAGTTGATGATCCTTTGAATATTAATGTTTTTCATGCCACTTGAAAAACTGTTCGGGAAGGTACCCGTAAAAATCGAAATATAAATGGCGACCGTTCTATCCATCTCTCATTTACATATTAGATCTAAATCTAAGTGACAGGTGGTGGATAGAACGGCCATCATTTCTCTTCCCAAGGGCTATTTGTGTTGTGGTGCGGAACCCTTTGTTGAGACCGACTCGCACTTGGTCGAATTACTTTATTATGACTATTATTATTTGAATCTTATTTATATTCATATTTTAGCAAACATCAAAACGCAAGAAAGACAAGGAGTCAGGCGTATCTCGCGGTATAGACTTCCAGCACGTCGCCAATGTAATCAACTTCGATTTCCCACTGGACATCAACTCGTACGTCCACCGAGCCGGCCGCACCGCCAGAGGAAATAACTCGGTATGTTTATTGTCAGTGTCGGACTGGCCATAGAGTCAGGGTGGCGCTTGCCAGCCGGGCCCTAACCTGCGCGGGCCTCTCAGTCTTATTATACTACCTATATGAAAAAAAGTTCATTATCTGTTTTGGACCTGCCATATAGTTAGTACAGACCCAGTGCGCCAATATACACTAGGAAGAGAAGCCAAGAGGATGGGGGTCGGTGGATCTCACTCTGCATTAGTCACACAACCTACAAATATCCTTGTGGATGACAATCTACAGATTGCAATGGTGTACAAAATAAGTGGAAAGTGAAAAAAAATATATATATTATCTTCGTCTTACGATTCTGAAAAACTATACTTACCTATTTCATAATTTTTCTCAATAGACAAAGCATATTTTTCGACATATCAGGGTGAAAAACGGAATGTTTTGCAACAAATACTAATCGCAGGTAGTAAAAATCTGCATATTTATCATCTAGACTCGTTATTTTCCGTATTAAAAAAAAACGTTAATCCCTGGCCGTTTGAGAGTTAGACCGGGAAATAAAAAAAAAAAAACTCCACCCGGGCCCCTTAGGCCCAGTCCGATGCCGTTTATTGTTATATATTTAATTCTCGTTGATAATAGTCTTGACCGTCTTAATTTAGTATAACAATAGATCGCAGTACAGGACGGCAATTCTGGCAAATGCGACAAATTTGCGAGGGCCGAAGGCGGGTGATTTTAAGAAGCTCGTTTTACAGAAACGTATCAAGATTTTGAAATAACAACCTTTTGGGCGGATTCATAACATGTTTTACATGTCGTTTATGGAGTTATACTTGGTAGAATTATCACTTGCACGGCGTTAATAACGCGATTAACAAAGTCGTATGAAACATAAAGTATGTGAAAATTGTTGCGAGAATAGCCGCCCTGGGGTGCAATTGTGTAAGAAAATCGTATTCGTTTGACAGCTTAAAACTAACGGTGTCAATTGACAAACTATTCGCCTAAGCAAATTAAATTAAATAATAAATAAATAATAATAATTTTATTGACCAAAAAGTTACTAAAAATAAGTCACAAAGTTTTGAACATTTAAAATTTCATCATAGTAAGTAGTTAGACAATATTAAGTCACTTAGTTAAACTGAAAGTATGAGCTAAATCTAAATCAAATCTTTGACACCTGAGCTAAATCGAAGGATCTGTATTTTACGTGCCAATTTATAATCACCTCGGTAAAGAAAAAATAACAAATTAGCCAGTTTGACAATAATTGAAATCGTACGTTTTACGTCGTACATCGTGGCTCGGATCCATATCACAGATTAATATTAACTTGTATACGCAGCACTCGCATGCTAAACCCATACATATCTTGTAAACCCATAGATATTCAGTCGATCTTGAAAAAAACACTTGTACTGTTTCATTTGTTTTTATGTTTTTATCAAGATTATGATGATGTTTCACCAAGTGCAAGTATTTCGCAAGTATTAATCAAATTATTCAGGGGATCTAAAAAAAAGGCCGACTTGGGTGAATCATAAAATGATTTGAAAGTAGATTGGAGTCGAGAGTTTTTTCACGCGTGCAAAAGAGACGGCATTAGAACGGAATCATAATATGATTCATCCAAAGCGGCCTTTTTAGAGGACCAGATCAGTGGCTGAAGCGCGTTCATAGCCTAGTTTTTGTGCTATTTCTTTATGTTATCGGAGAAGGCCTAAGGAAAGAATATAATCAAAGAGTATTTGCGAAGTTGGTGGAAAGAAAAGTCGGTTTTAGGTTTCTTGTTACTATACTTGTCTAGGAAAGCCTAGCCTTTCCCTTCCATTTTTCTTACCCGACAATATATCATATGATTTATAGCAGAACTCTGCCGAAGATATCCGTTTGATTATTTAGATTTCTATGCCTACATATCTTAAACTTCTAATCGTAAGCAAAAGGGATTGGAACTAGGGGTATTTGCTGAACCATCTAATGCTCGGCGTGGTCAAAGGCGTAGATTTTGACAAGTCATGTGTGTTGTCAAATAGAGCGTCTCTTCGAGCAGGCTGCGTCTACATTGACGATATTCACACATTGTTTTTACAACGTTGTTTGTTTCTTTTGTAGGGGTCAGTGTTATCTTTCGTGTCCATGAGGGAAGTGCCACTGATGGAAGCTGTTGAGTCACATCTGTCAAAAGGATTCAATAGCCAGAAAGTTTTACAGTAAGTCTGTTTGTTATATAGGAGTATGTCGCCAGATTTGCAATGCTTATAGATGACTTAATACAATAGAAAACGGTGTCCTTCGACGAGAAAGATCTGCCAGTCCGCGCCTTAACTCAAAAATACTCTAAAAACTGCTAGAGCTTGTTTCAAAAGAAAGATGCAAAATTTTTCTGGGATCTCGAGAAAATATAAAATGCGAAAGACGTTCTATTTGAAAAGCTCGCATGTATTTGACATGAAGTACATTTTCAAGCAAATCATATCTGCATAACAGACTTTTCAAATTCAAATTCAAATTTATTTGCACCATAATGTTTGAAAAATCTTAAATAACATTTATAGTATCAATTATGGACCCTGTCGGGCACAGCAAAGTAACTTAAAGCTAGTAACATCAATCTTATATTTAAGTAAGTTAAGTATCATAAACTTTCATGAAGTATGTTCAAATGATGACCATATAAAAATATTGAAGTTGTATATGTACAACACAATGATAAATTGACTAATCTTCTCTCTGAATTTGTCCACCCACACCTGAATTTTTCTATTCACCATAAACACAATATAACCTTTATTCTCTTTGTAGGAAATACGAGTTTGCCTTGGAAGAAGTGGAAGGGTTCAGGTATAGATCCCGAGACGCCTGGAGAGCCGTCACTAGGATCGCTGTAAGGGAAGCAAGATTGAAGGAAATTAAACAGGAGCTACTTAATTGTAAGAAGTTGCAGGTATAAACTTTTTTTCTGTAAAATTGTTTTTTTTTTTAATATTTGTCGAATATTGTGTACATATTCATTATGTCATATTCCCCGCTTTAGTTGTCGGTTTTTCGACTGGTTTCGCCTGTTATTTATAATTTAATTGTATCGTTTCACCCGAGCTAGCGGGGCTAGCCACCTTATATTGGGTGCTTACCTATAAAATTGGCGAAATTTTCTTACAGATTCATGAGTTCATAATTCCTGTCATTCAATAGCTATTTCCATTATTTGTTGTTTGTTTGAAAGTTGATTTCAAGGTTTTTAAGTCTACGTATTAAATTTTGTATTTACTTTCAGTTTGATAACTAAAATTTAATCTTCAAAAACAGTTCGTCTTAAATGCCATCCATTTCTTTGATTAGATTCGTAATATTTTTTTACAACTGACACTGTTCAAAAATTAAATTAATGTTCCTATTAGCTTAATGTTATGAAAAAATTAGGATTTTTTTATTCCTAAAAAAATGCAAAAATTTAGTTTGTTTCTAATTTTCCATAGAAAACGCCAATTTTATATTTCAGGACCTAATATAATCATTGACGCACGCCTCGCAATAATTTTCCCGTTACAGTTAAAAAATACGTTTGAAGTCTACATTCTGTTTTTAATATTACTTTCAAACATTCCAACATAGTAGAATTACAGTTAAAATGATGACCACATATCAATATTGAAGTTGTACTAGTACAACACCGTGATAAATGACTAATCTTCTCTCTGAACATCCCCACCACAAAATTCCTGCAACCCCTCTTTTCCCCATCTAACCCCCTTTAACATTCCAGGGCTACTTCGAAGAGAACCCTACAGACCTAGCAGCCCTAAGACGTGACAAGGCGCTTCATACAGTCAAAGTGCAGCCGCAACTGGCTCACGTGCCGGAGTATTTGCTGCCAGCGGCTCTGAGGAGTGAAGAGACAGTGGCTGATGATGAAGAAGCAACCGAACCAGCCGCTCCAGTCGTAAAGAGGAAACAACAGGGAAACTTTGGGAGTTCAAAGCGGTTTAAATATCAGGTTAGCAGTTGGAGCTTTCTTCGTCATCGTCAATCAATAATTTAAGCTAGCGTTTCTTAACCTTTTGTCCACGGACCCCTTAGGAAATCAAGCACAATTTTAAGGACCCTCTTAGTAAAAAAGCAGCAATAAATTTCGGACCACATATTTTAGTTCTACAAATTACAAAAAAATATACTTTTTCATATAAAATACGTTAATGAGAAGGTTTTTTGGTGGAAAAAAACTTTTGGTGGCACTTATTAATGATTGTTAAATGGTCCATAGATTAGGCTGCGGACCCCATACATATGCTCGGGGACCCCCAGGAGTCCGCGGACCACAGGTTAAGAAACGCTGATTTAAGCGATCGGCTCGGCACTGTGGCTTTAGCTTGTGCTTAAGTTGTTGGTCCCTATATAGTAAGATAGTCTTCTTCAAGAAAGAGAGGACGGCTGTTGATTTTTACCCTCAAGAGTCCCTTGAGTCCCGGCAGGTTTACCCAGGTAGGCGGTAAAATCACAGAACCTAGCTTGCTGTGCTTGTCTCTTCTAGTCCCCATCCATCAGCCTAGTTCGTCCACTGCTGGACATAGGCCTTAATTGGTTGGTCTCGATATAGTTATATGTTTTCTTTAATAAAAAGAGGACGGCTGTTGTTTTTTACCCTCAAGAGTTCCTTGAGTCCTGGCTGGTGTACCCAGGTCGGCGGTAAAATAGAGAGGACGGCTGTTGTTTTTTACCCTCAAGAGTTCCTTGAGTCCTGGCTGGTGTACCCAGGTCGGCGGTAAAATAGAGAGGACGGCTGTTGTTTTTTACCCTCAAGAGTTCCTTGAGTCCCGGCAGGTTTATCCAGGTAGGCGGTAAAATCACAGAACCTAGCTTGCTGTGCTTGTCTCTTCTAGTCTCCATCCATCAGCCTAATTCGTCCACTGCTGGACATAAGCTTTTCCAGGATTTCGCCAATGCTGGCGGTCCTCCTGGAAAATATGCCCATACTCACACACGCTGGGCAGGCCGAAACCCACCAGCACAGCACCAGTGATGCTGTTGCCCGTCACCAGTCTGTGTTTTATATACGGGCTATCAATTGGAGATGGATATACCGCCATCAATCGGTTCCAGGCATGGTTTGCCACCTGGTTATGTCTGTTTGAGATCTGTCCTCCTACTCTCCCCCGAATAACTTCAGGGTGTTTGCGAGTAAGATGGTGGTACCTCCACAGGCGAGTCCGGCATCAGCTCTACCACCTACTGTATGTATTTGGGCACATAGCACAATAAAATAGCCATACGCACAGGCGTGTACACTAGTACCATTTAAATAATACGTGTATGAATCTTTGCCTTTCTTCGGCAAATTCGTATTCGTATTTCCGCTTCTATACAAAGATAATCGTTGCTTCTATACAATCCATGATGACAGATAATGCACGTCCGGTTGGCTATACAGGACCAGAATGACACCCTTAAATTGCTTCCGATTACATTTTTTTGTACATTTCTGAAATCACTTTGACTCGTATTTTCTCTGTAATAATTTTCCAAACGCTGCTGGCTCTTACAATTTATTATTCGGTTCGTTTTAGAGAATACGAACAGTGGCGAAGATTTCATTGCGCATTATATCTTTGGCAGATTTGTTTATAAGGTGAAATTTAATGGCCCTTTAAGAGTAATGCGAAAAAAAATGTTAGCTTCTGTACTGCCTACACTAGGAATTTTATTTTGCACTAGTCCAGTTCGTAAGGGAACAATTTTTTTATTATTATTTCGAGAAAAAGATCGTTGAACCTTGATCACTAACCGAGTCTCTAGTATGAATTTGGGCGGCTGATTAAATTTCACCTTGCATAGCGATTCCGAGTGTGAAATTTTACTACAACAGTCAACAGTCGTAACAGTCTTTTCACCGATGATTTTAACGTCCCAACGTTATAGTCAGCCAGCCCTCCTGCTGTACTTTCGGTTGTTCTTTCACAAACTTTGGACTGTTAAGGTAAAAAGGTACAGTGCGCGCCAATCTTTTAGTCGCCTCTGAAGCTAGCCCCAAGAAGCGACGCATTAGCCGTTTTACGGTGTCAGGGGGACGTTACAGGAGCGAGGGCGCGGAGCACACCCGCCTGCATGCCGCACCACACCCCCCGCTCGCCGTTCGGCAGGTGTCAACACTATGCGTTAGTGTTAGTGCTACGTCCGTACACTACACACGCGTGCGTTGCATGAAAAGTACGTTCGTGGAAAAAATTATATGATTCGTTTAGTTAATCGTTGAATCTGTTTGTTAAAGTTTATTGTTGTGGTTATGCCTCGCCGTCGTTATAGCGTTTTTAGGCGACAATGTAGGAAAATGGTGTTTATATTAATTTGTTTTAATTAAACAGTTAAGATTGCACTAAAATAATAAATATATATTAAATAGGTAGGTACAACCAGTACACCTTCCCACTTATAGTAAACATTTAATAATCAACCGTTCATATTATTGTTTCCTTGACTGTACCTGCGCAAGCTTGCACTCGTAACTCAATCAGAGGCGACTAAAAGATTGGCGCGCACTATACAGCTGCTGGCGGCGGGTTCGAAGCACCTGGACGCAGCCGATTTATACAACTCGTGGTAGTATTGACTTCTGTCACGTTGAATACCGGCCTCTACCGACGCCGAAAAGCATCCTCCGGGGCACTTGATGATTCAGTTTTATGAAGAAATTAAACGATGATCAGGTCCTCTAAAAATGCCATTTTGATTATGATTCTGTTCTAATGCCATCTCTTTTGCACACGTGAAAAATCTCTGACTCTGTCCTACTTTCAAATCATTTTATGATTCACCCAAGTCGGTCTTTTAAGATCCCCTGGGGACCTAAAAAGGCTAACTTGGGTGAATCATGAAATTATTTGATAGTAAGATAGATTCAGAGTTTCCTCATGCGTGCAAAAGAGACGGCATTACAACAATCATAATATGATTCATCCAAATCAATCCACCTTTGGATGAATCATATTATGATTCTGTTCTAATGCCGTCCCTTTTGCACGCGTGAAAAAGCTCTAACTCCATCCTACTTTCAAATCATTTTATGATTCACCCAAGTCGGCCTTCTTAGTTCCCCTGGTCTTAGTGAATTTAATAACTATACTTCAATTCGGATAAACATGAATTCATTATTTTATTACTATGTATCCTTTTCGTAATCGTAACAAAACAAGATGTCGTGTTCAGAATACGATCTTGCTGCTTGCAGAGACAACCAAACCAAAACTCTTTAGCCAATGGGAAAGAAAACCAAAAGCTTTTACGGTAGAGGGCGCTGAGTGTTTGTGTCTTATCACGCTCTTGTAAAAGACGCTGATACATGCTATTTTTGCATTCCACATTTCTAAAGACTTTTGTGCCTTTTTTTGTTGGTGTATTTGTCATGTATTCTACCTGGCGTATCGCTCAGTTGAAGGAGGAGCTAAAGAAAAGAGGTGCTTCCCTGCGAGGAAAGAAAGGAGATACCTTGTCGTTCAAGTTCCCTTTCCTTTACATCCAAAAGCCACACAAACACCCATTGCTTTAACTTTTCAATCAAAATAATAAATTATTCAATTATTTGTATATGAACTGACAAACTAACAGACACAAACACACAGTGCCCTCTATGCGGAACTAATTTGACAGTAAGCATCCCCATTAGAGCATTTTATGATAATGACATGTGATTGGTCAATGATTTCCATAGATAATTAGCGGAGAATTTAAATTGAAAATAATATTAATAAACTACCATAAAACATGGTGATTTTGTTTCAACATGTTTTCTTTTTGTTTTCAGGCACGCGACAAGAATCCTTTACGAAGCTTCAAAGTTAAGAAACAGACCAAAAAACCGGCGGCCGAAGACACGTAGTCCTGTTAGTAGCATTTTTATAACAACAAATAATTGTTACATATTCATTGCTGTTTTTATACCGCCTGATAATTTTGTTTTTCTATGAAAGCATGTATTGTACACTGTTTAAATAAACGACCGCTGAATTCAGTTTTTTCTTGTACACAGCGACCGGGGCAGGCAGGCGAAATGCAGCCATTTTGTATGGTTAGTTATCTACGTCGGTTAGTACTAAGCTTTTATTGCCTGTGTTGCAAATAATCAGAGTTACAGATGAAATAAACTATTAATTATTATGCTTTGTTGATTTCATTGGTTTTCATTTAGGTTTTATAGTGATATTGATATGGTTAGTAATTTGGTTTAAAAAATGGGGAGGCTTTCGCAGCCGGATTGTGAAAAACCCGCCTTTTTCTAATTAATCGAAATAGAACACTTAAATTCAAAATTTACTCAATAGTTATTCGACAAAACCTTATTACTTATATGTATTGTGTATGCTGCCATCGCAAAGTTTCCATTGGTTTCTGTGCATTAGAATTTAATTATCTTTAATTCAAAGTTTTTGAAATTTTTGAATGTCATCAAAGTTTTTGAAATTTTAATTTACAGAAAAAAATAATTTACACAATACATATGTTATGAGGTTTTGTTGAATAACTATTGAGTGAATTTTGAATTTAAGTGTTCTGTTTCGATTAATTAGAAAAAGGCGGGATTTCACAATCCGACTGAAACCGCTCTTAATGGCCCCAGTACACGATGGCCCGCGAAATCGTCATAAAGGACCAAACTATATGCGTAAAGGAGATCGACTTTATTGCATTTCGCTTAACTCATATAGCTTTGTCCCTTTTATGACAATTTTGTGAGCCATCATGGTCCATTGTGTACTGGAGCCTTATGAGAGAGAGATTACATATTATTTTTTAAAGTGACTGATCCGTTCGGTTGTATCAATCGAGACACCTCCCGTGTTACCACAAAACGGTGTTTAACCTTAGACAGTGTTTAAATCTGTTGTCGCCTTTTCTTTCATATTGTAAAAGAGTGACAGCAACAGATTTAAAAGCTGTCTAAAGTTAAACACCGATTTGTAGTAACACCGCTTACCTTTTTGCAAGTCAGATCGGGTGATCGGGCTCGTAATAATGAAAATACCGGAAATATTATTTTGTGCAACTGTAACATAATTAGAGACATTGGGACGCGAGTGCTTGTTTACGAATTCGTTTCGTAATAGTTTTGCACGAGTGTCCCAATGTATAATTTATGTTCAGTTGCGCACTATACTTTATCTACGACCATTAAAAATATTGTTTTTATTTTTAATATTTTCAACTAACAATTTCACGAAAAATGAGAAGAACTCGGGTGCGTCGTCTCGGTAGCGCTGCCTTGAAGGCCAATCAGGATAAAGGGGCGTGGCTTAAGAAATAAGGTCGGCACTTATTTCTCGTTGTTGATTGGCTCTCTAGCGGTGTTATAATAAAATGGGCCTATCGCAGCGCAGAATCGCGGTGTTATAATGTAATATTATAACATCGGATAAACAATGTAGGTATGCAGTATGAGAGCAGATAAAGTATCTTTTTCGTTAGATTGTAGATTTTCATGAATCATTTAACATTATATTATGTAAATTGATTACTGTTTTTTACGGAACGAGAATTGGCATAGATTAAATTATGTTGTGTTAATTCGAAAACCATTTCGAGATTTAGGTTTAATAAGCCATATTTTCGAAGTTTTGGTCTAAAAACCTCATGATGATGAATATTTTTACGAAAAGGCTGCTGCAACTTCAATTGCTGCGATTTGCCCTCGTGTGACGTCACTTGAGTAATGGCTGTTTAGAAATATGTCCTTTGCTATCAAGATAAATTTGTAATAATTTGCTTCAGACTAATTTGACAGCTAGATGACAGATGAGTAGATAGACAGAGACAGAGCACTTTATTTTATAAGCAATCACACATCACAATCAGTATAATGTGTAAAATTCTCAAGTGACAAGGTCATCGGACAATTCTTTAAAAAAATTATATAAAAATAATGGTTAATTTATATACCAGAAAATGAAAACTATGTCCTAAAATGGCGTATATTCACAGGATAAAAAAAATATTTTTTTAAGTTAATCTATGGGAATTGTGTATGATTGGTTTAATGGTTGCATGTAACGTGAGGAGTTGAAGGTGCATGATGTATTGTGCTACCGGCACGGTTAACCAAGCTTTATCTTTTTTTTTTAATCGCCAAGCTGCTCTTTTCTAAGTGCTGTGCAGTTTCCTTTATGGTAAATAAATACATTTGCACTCTTCACAGTTTATAATCTTATTTATCCTGACCGGTTTCGGTTTTACATGGGTGTAAAACCGAAACCGGTCGGGTTAAATAAGCTAATAAACTGTGAAACGAGTGCAAGTGTATTTATTCATCATGTTATCCAAGTTTCACCAAGTGCCGACAATCGCAAGTATTCAAAATCAAATCAAATCAAATCTATTTATTTTCCAAAAATTACCTACATAATAAAGCCGATTCTGAAGGCTTTAATTTTAGTTTTAGTGCTGTCAAGACTTAAATTTTTCCAAAGTAATTTAGCTTCTGTTCTTAACACTTATGAACTATTTTGCAATGATGAAAATTTAGTTTTGACAGCACTAAAACTAAAATTAAAGCCTTCAGAATCGGCTACATTATCATTAGAAGAAATGTGCAACTTGCCTAAATAAGTAATTTTTAATGTATTACATTAAACAGTTTACCTATGGCCCCAGACTAAGCTAACTTGTTTCGTGGATACTAAAACTAAGATTAACGGTTACAATTTTAGGTTTTTGCATTGGTAAGGCAGCTATATTATATTGATTCAACTTACATTCTAAACAAAAGATCTAATAAAACTAACTAACTAGGAAAATAAAACCTCAGCAAAAAATATTATGAAGTATATACGTAAATAGATAAATAATAAATATAAAACATGTAATAAATTGTATTAATCATATAGTTTCCTTTATGTTCAATGAGGATGAACACAAGTTTCATCTGTGTTCATACATAAAAATGACATTAAAAACCAAACAGCGTACTACAGCAGTATCATAGCTTACAATAAAGAGATTCCACATAGTCCCAAATGAGCAAAGTCAAAACCGCACGGAAAAGAATGCTTGTACGATTCGATTGATGAACGTGGAAGAAGCAAAAGAGATGTGTCAGGATCGTAGCAGATGGAGATCTGTGGTCTCTGGCCAGCGTCGGACTGAGGCTAAAAATTTTTTTTTCAAAATTCCTAGTCATGCTTTCTTCGGCCGGGGACTAACAGTTTTGTTTTTAATGAGCAAAATGACGAGCTTAGACAATAATACGCAAATTTTCATCACATCTGCAATTAATATTTATATTTACATGAGAAATTGTACAACGCCCCTATCGGTAAACCAGAATTTCTAATACAAATTATACGGGTGCTCTGAAATTCGACCTATTCCTTGAGATCATTTCCGACAAATAATGCCTTTCAAGTAGGGGTCGAAAATTATATATTTTTTTCAAAAACACATCGATGTTTCAAAAATTACAAAATAAAAATTGTTTTCTTTCCACTTAAGACCTTTTACTTCTGAGATTATGGGAATTTTGGGCCTGTGTATTTTTATAAATGAGAAAAATAACCAATAAGTGCCGAGAGTGGAATCATTATTTTTGAATAATTTGTTTTTCGTTACCAGTCTGAAAGTTTGAGGAATATCTTAAAAACATTCGTAACTCCTAGTTGATAGGGCTTAATCTGTTGGAAATCTAGTATAACTCCTTTCAAGGAATAGGTCGAATTTCAGAGCCTGTATACGCAGTCGCTAACGAGTAGGTACCACACACATGGTAGGCCTACAGCACAATCTTAGGAGGGATCCCTATAAGTACAAATTTTGCCTTTCTGGCGATAGTTATTATAATCTGTTCGATCTAAGGCTGTTGAGCGACATCACGCACGATTCATACAAAATTTAGTTACTTTAGTATTTTTGATGATAGAAAGATTTTCTTTAATTCTTCTTTCAATGCGTGCCACCTTGATCTTGCGTTCTTCCTCATTTTGTTTGTGTTAGCCATAGTTAAAAGCATTAGCTTTTACTCGTATGTTTCTAAATAAGGTCTTTTCTCTTCACTTTCTTACGTTAGCCAAATGGTTAGTCTTTGGGAGAATTAGATGTTATCAGGATATAGATTATAGGGTTAAATGAAGGACCGCGCAGAACGCAAGTCCAACTACCAAAAATTGCACGCACGACACACCTCAATGAGGTAGTCACAGGTTAAGCTATCCCGACCGCAGTGCAATGGTCGGACTCAGCCTGGGGCAACCGCCTCCTTGATCACGGTACACCCTGCGCAAGGTTAGTATGTCTGCGTTCACATAGCAAACAGTTAAGTATTGCCAGAAAAAAAACTTAACACCGCGATGTAGAAGTATGCACAGTGACATCTATTGTTTATGCGCTACAGCACTAAGTGCATTTGTTTGTATTTTTGGTGCCATGTGGGGTTGCTAGATAAAAAATATTTTTTGTGTATTTATTTAATTAACCATCAAACTTTAAAAAAGAAATCTAAGTGAATTATTGCAATCACCATCAAGGTCTGTAAGACCTCTATTTAGTTATTTAATTTTAAATAGATTAAGTAGTTATTTAGCAAAATAAAATCAAACCAAATAAAAATATAACCAGCCACGAAAAAAAACTTTTGAAATGTTGCAATGCACAGAAATAGAGGTTGTATATCTTTTAAATATCATGGTGAAACTTGCAATTTTTATGACAAAAAAACTGGTCAAGTGCGAGTAGGAGTCATGCCCTGCGGGTTTCTTACCATTTAAATATGTTAATTTAAATAATATTTAAATAATTTTAACAGAAATTACAATCTTATTATTACCTACAAAATGTATGAAACAAAACTGCAAAATTAAGTTGGTTGAGTATTCGGAGACGTAACTCTAAAAAATCAGCGTTTTCAGTAAATGTTGTTTAATTACAGCGTTTAATATGGTACATAGTCTACAGAAATTACAAATTCTTAACTACTGTGGCCTTTGAGATAGACCCCGTAACAAAAATGGTATAAAAATGACAACTTTGGTAGCCCCCCCTTTATTTATTTTTGATGATAAAAATAAAATAAGAAATACATTTATACTCTCCTCAATAAATTCTAGACAATGACACCCCACACGCTAGGGAAAAAAAATATTTTTCACACCACCTGCTCGACAATGTCCAATTACATATTATCATGCAACCTCAACGTAAAGTAACGCATTATATCTCAAGGGATATAAAGTTATATGAAAATCCCTAGGGATTACCGTGATTTAAATTTGGAACGTCAAATTCGTGTGGAAACTCGTGGAAAACAAATGCCCATATGGGATTGTAAAGAGGTTTGTTCGAAAATCGAACTGGCCACCATAAGCAGAATTCAACAAAAAGAAAAAAAAGCGTTTACAAAGAATGTGAAACAAAAGACGGTGTTTCTTGCTGTGTGTGATTGTTTGTCAGTGAATTTTATTGAATTATTAATGTTGATAAAAAATGTCGAGCTTTTTATTGTCTCGCAGAAGGTGTGAAAAGTAGAGTATGCTCCTCTGGAATAAAGCCTGTCTTTGTCTTGGGCAGCTTGAACCCCTCGCTTTACTCAGGACTCTATATAACTCCCTCGCTACGCTCAGGAGTTAACTCTAGAGTCCCTCGTTACGCTCAGGGTTCAATATGCCGCCCGTGACGTAAGACACTGCTTTATTCCCTTAGTGCATAATCTACTATTATTCCTGCTCCATTTTCATGTAATAATTACGTTTTTAATCCAATATTTGGTTTTGGGTCAATATTTTACACAATAAGTATATCAAAATTTCAGGTCTATACTATTTCATTCTGTCTAAGAGCTAGAAACCCGTGACATATGGATGGACGGACAGACAGCGAGGTGATATTAATAGGGCTCCGTTTTGCCCTTTAGTTACGGAACTCTAAAAAACCGGTCAAGTGCAAGTCAGAATCGCGCTCCTAGGTTTTCGTATTTTGTCAGTTTTAGGGAAAGTCTGGTAAGGTATTTAAAATCTTGTTATGTCTGTTTATGATGACTAAAAAAAGAAAGAAAGAAAATTTTGTAAGGCTTTTCTAATTTTCCTTTCTTTTCGTGAATTTCTTAGCCGCTTTTTTTTCTTTTAACCTTTGCGTGGTACGATAACCGTGGTATTTTTCACATTTTTCGATACTCTAGTTTTAGAAAGAACATCCATAATTAAAGATAAATTTTTTTGTGGTTTTTAATGATTTCTCATAAAAAGTATTAAGTAAGAAAAAAGTAATTTAACTACTTATTATAACAAAAAAACATGGTTTGCAAGGCGGCACTTATTATTAATAGCAACATCTTTCAGGCAACCTTAGGGTGAAAGAAAGATATTATTAATGAAATTATGCGATTGTAGTGTAAATGATAATTGATAATAAATAATGATAGAATACAAAATGCTACTTTTTATTTAAATATATAAAATTACAATAAGTATACCAAATTGTTTTACCATAGACATACTTAGTAAAAAATACATATGATACATAAAAATACATGAAATAAACATACATAATTAAATACATATTCTACATAAATAAATGTATTATATTGGATATTTAAATGAAATTTTATTTTGAGGGGTATTCCGTGTGGAAAAAGTGCTTTAGTATTTTTTAACTTTTGGATTGATAAATATAAATACAATTAAATACAAAATTATTTATTTCCAAATACAAGCACAAATATATATCCGTTTACAAAAGTTGCCTTAGGTAGGTAGGTACTTTGTATTTTGACATTTTGTAATAAATAGTGTTCTTGTGGCCCCAGACTAAGCAAGCTTGACTCGTGGGTACCAACTGTGGGTACGTGGGTATAAAGGTAAGCGATTCCAAAGGCTTGCGGCATGAGCAGTAAATGAATCATTGTAGAAGCCAGTTTTTGCTGCTGTAAGTGTCAAAGTTCTATTACACAAACGCATGTCTCTACCGCGATCGGATAAAAAAGTGAATCGTTCCCGCAAATAGCCGGGAGGACAGGGGTTAATGAGGACACCACACCGTGAAGAAGAGAATGCGAGCATTTCTGAGAAGAAATGTTTTGTTACAAATACCGAGAATCGACCGACCCTTAAGGCGATTACCGTCGCCAAATTAGCAGCTCGATGTTTGTCTGTATGAATATCGACGGAAACGACATTGAAATAACGTTCAAATCAGTGCACAATGCGTGGTGGCTGTTACGAAGCTCGCTGCGTCCTTGAAAGGGCAAAATAGGAGAAAATAATACTTTTCACATGGGCGTCATTGTTAGATTGAATAATTCTATGTTATATTTATAGCTATCAAGTTTATCTATTTATCAAAGCATAAATGAATTAAATCACCTAAGCCGCTTAGGAGCAGTAGGAAATTCAAGCCAAAAAAACACCACTCAGTTGAAACAATTTTTCATATAGAAGTTTTGGTGGTACGAAAAAGAAAAATGTTTGCATATGTTGTCCTAGAGTTGATAATCCATAATACATTTTTTCAATATTTTTGGTTTGGCCATAAAAGAGGAGTTTAGAAAGTACCCATTTGGCGGCATTAAGGGCCGTAACGGTTCAAAACTTATGAAGCTGTGACATACGGACAACGGAGTCATAATAATTGTAATGGTGCCTTTTTACCCATTAGGACTTTGGGTACGGAACCCTAAAAACAGACACAAGTTAATCATCGGTAAAATATATTGGATTGCGGATGGCGAGTTAATACTACGTAAAATTATATTTACATTCTAACTAGAGCTTGATTTCCGCACCAGAATCGACAAGGTCTCAAACAAAGGAATTAAAATTTCATGTTTTTTTAATGTTGAAAATGAAGGTTCACTATTTTCTCTTCAAGCAGATGTTACTTAAAGAATAGCTACGAAATGATAAAAAAAAGAAAGAAAAGGAAAAGAAAAAAATAGATATTTTCTTGTCCTTCTTAGGAAAATTAATCGAACTGGCGGAGTTAGGCGTACTTATTTATAGCTTATTTATCTACGAGTATCAACTTTGTTGTATTATTTGCATTCTCGTATATACAACGTGTAACAGAAAGGTGTAACCATATTTGAAGAGCTTATTCAGTCTATGGTATAGAACAACTTTTTACTATGGAACAAAATCTGTATATCGAAAAAAAAAATTTTACTGTTTCATAGAAAAATGCAATGCCGCTCGGCCGAAATGTATGGAAGGGCAGATTTTTTTTTGAGATTTCAGTATTGGCTCCATAGTAAAAGTTGTTCTATACCATTGACTGAATAAGCTCTTCAAATATGGGTACACCTTTCTGTTACACGTTGTATTGCTATACATTTAATATTATTTATTCCTATATCTATGTTTTACTTGTGCAAGTGTTTAGTAGCCTAAATTTACCTAAGCCTATTTTTTCAAGTATTGTTTCCTATTGTTTTTTAAAGATTAAATATGAGTTTATATGATTTGTGAAAAGTGTATTTTATGTACCCATTTTAGAAATAAACTATTTGAATTTCAATACCGCTTGCGCTTCTTTACCGCGTTTCATAGTACAGAGACCCTGTACCATGAAACGCGGTAACTTCTTCTTTCTCTAGCCCTCTTCCCAGTTCAGCTGGGGTCGGGCCTCCTCGTATGTCGGCGCCAGGATATTTTATCCCGGGTTGTTATTGTGGGCAGGTTCTGGTCTTTAATTTCCCTCTCGATGTTGGACCACCATGTTGATGGTGGTCGTCCTCTCCCTCTTGGTTTATTTGGAATGTTAATAGCTTTCTTTACGACGTAGTTTTCCTCTCGCCTCATCACATGTCCACACCATCTCAATCTGCTTTCCGTTAACTTCTCAGTAATAGGTGCAACCTTTTTATTATTTATCGTATGGCAGATGTTAAAATTTATTTTTATTACACATAATAAACATTTATTCAAATCAATGAATTGTCGAGTCTTTGCAGGTATTCGACCACTGCTGGAGTCAGAGTTTTGAAGTCCTCCATAGGGCCATTATAAGAATACAGTGGACAGTCGGATATTATGTGTCTCACTGTTTGCTCAGGACACCCACAAGGGCAGGCAGCAGTCTCACTCCAGCCCCACTTATGCCTCATGTAGCCACACTTGCCGTGGCCGGTGCGGATGCGGTTGAGTCGGCTCCACACACAACGCTGTTGGTCGAAACCAGGCGGTGGATCACGTGGATTGAGGGTGAACAAAGCAGGGTCATAGTTGGTCGTTGACCATTCCTCTTCCCATTGTGTGTCCACATTCCATGATCGGTTGTTGTTGTGGAACATTAAGGCTGGGGGATTAAAAGAGCCTCTCACATATTCGTTTCGCACTTTATCTAGACGCGTGACACCGCCAGCCCAGCGCAGCATTTTCATTTCAGCTACGTGCAGTTGTTGTTGGTGGGTTTTCTTTGTAGTCCAGCATTCTGAACTATACATGAAACGCGGTAACAAGATGCGATAAAGAATTGTATGGAGAGTAGAGCGATGCGTATCGTTTTGTTTTGATGAGCCTGCATTTGACTAGTGATCAAATAAGAAACTAAAAACCATAAAATAATTTATTCGAAAAGACAGCTAGCACAATCATACAGATTTCGAATGTCGTTTTTTCTTCGGTTGATCTTTGACCAGGATCTGAGAGTCGGAGAACGCTTTCCTCAACACTTCCGGCTCTTTCTTTCTGTCATTTCTATCTGACAGGTTGGTTTGTGAATGAAGACCTGATGGTGGACGGTTGAGGTAGTAGCCATACGCGCCCATCTCCCGACGGTGCCAAGGGTTTGTGGCGATCCTGTGGAATAGTAAGTTGTTAGGTTTGTCGTCTTAGGATTGTGGAGTGAACGAGTTTTAACGAGTTCGGTGGGTTTCAGTGGTACATGAAAATGGTGAGAAAAAAATTTTTTTTTTCTTGTCTTAGCATGTGGGGTGTCATTGTCTGGAGCTCATTAAGTAGAGTATAAATATATTTTTCTTAAAAAATAAAAAATGGGGTGCTATCAAAGTTGCCGTTTTAGGGAATATTTGTTACGGGGTCTATCTCAAAGGCTAAAGCAGTGAGGAATTTGAAATTTCTGTATATTATGTACCATATGAATACTAAAAACGCTGACTTATAATGTAGTTTTAGGGTTACATCCCCGAATACTCAACCAACTTAATTTTGCAGTTTTTTTGTCTGACAGAATTAGAGCATTACCTAAAATTAAATTAAATCTAGATTTGAAATAGTTGGTATGTACGAAACCCTAAAAGAGCGAGGCTCGACTTGCACTTGGCTGGTTTTTAGGGTTCCGTACCCAAAGGGTAACCAACGGGACCCTATTACTAAGACTCCGCTGTCCGTCTGTCACCAGGCTGTATCTCAGCAACCGTGATAGTTAGACAGTTGAAATTTTCACAGATGATGTATTTCTGTTGCCGCTATAACAACAAATACTAAAAAACTGAATAAAATAAATATTTAAGGGGGCTCCTATACAACAAACGTGATTTTTTTGCCGTTTTTATAGACAATGGTACGGAACTCTTCGTGCGCCAGTCTGACTCGCACTTGTCAGTTTTTTTTTTTGTTTTATTGCTTTGGTCATACCATATCATCAAATGTGGAGGCTGGTTCCGTGGTCTGGTTTGAATATAGATGACTATGGGGATGATTCCGCAGCACCATATTGCTAGTTGCGAGAGAGTCTTTCGACCTTCCAACTCTTCGTGTGTCAGTGGCAGTATTTGCACCTGCGCAGAAAAAGTCATTAAGTAGGTAGGTACTTATTCCGCGCATCAGTATACTAAAATACTGGTTAAACCCAATTTTAGAACAAGCTAGTTTTTCAGAAATCCGTTAGTGCTCTTCGGTAAGTTAGAAGGTTAGGTATGGCGAGTAGGGTGTGGCACGAATCGCGACCGCCATCCATTAACTTCGTAGTTAGTCGGTCGACATACAAAACAACACGCATACAAAGTAGAGCTGTCCCCTGACTGCTCTGGATTGTCATAAAAAAAACAGTTTGTCCTAAAATCGGGTTCAGGCTGTAACATATACATATAACACGGATTTTCGCTGACTTTTTTACTTTCTACAGGGAAAAAGGAGTGTATTGTTTTCAGGGTTCATGTATGTATTTTTCTTTATTCCATCACATCTTCTGAACGCTTTAACCAATTTGGATGAATGAGGTGTCATTAGAATTTCTATACCATCCGGATTGACACTGGTTATAAAAGTATTAAATAAAAATAAATAATAAAAATCATTAAAAAACACGACTGCCATAATTTCAAAATGAACTTATTAACGACACCCAGTGCAGTCGGTAGACATACAAAACAACACGCATCCAATGTAGAGCTGTCCTCTGACTGCACGGGGGGTCGTTACTAAGTTTATTTTGAAATTATTTTATGGCAGTCGTGTTTTTTAATACTTTTTATTATTTATTTTTATAATAAGCATCTTTTTAAGTTAACATAGTAGATGCTAGTGATTGTTGGCACTTGGTGGAGTTTATAAAACATTGTTTTAAAAAACACTTTTACTTATCCACATATTACGTACAACTTTATTATGCCCGACCGGTTTCGCTGTAAAGCATTTTCTAGGGCTTTTTACACATCCATCCTTAGGATGTGTAAAAAGCCCTAGAAAATAGGATGTGTAAAAAGCCCTAGAAAATGCTTTACAGCGAAACCGGTCGGGCATAATAAAGTTGTACGTAATATGTGGATAAGTACAAGTGTTTTTTAAAACAATGTTTTTAAGTTAACGTATATCGAAATCGATAGTTTCTAAAATGTAGCGATAGCAAAATACTAACATCATCAAAGCAGTAATCAGTGAGGAGTTTTATAACTCTAACCAGCAGCATCCAGAACTGTAGGCTGTAGATCATCATCCACAGGAATAGGAGTTTCTGAGGGTTAGTAAAAACTGTCCTTATTATCATCTGATAAAGGTTAAAGTTGAACAACAATATTTTAAATATTATTAGAGTGCATTACAAACTAGAAAACATCAATGAGAAACAAATCCAAAGACAAGAATTTGAAAAAATTCCCCGGGCTAATATTTTAACTGCTTATATCATAAATAAATATATTGATTATTGTATAGCGCTTTTATCATGATATACCTATATCGATTATTATTTATATCAAACAATAAAAATTAAAGTTGTCTTTATGTATATACATGAATGAATGAATGAATGAAATGCACCGATCCCATCGTGGCTTGACTAGACTCGATTAACGAAACTACCGACGCCATCTCTGAAATTTGTTTGGTTTTAATTCCATTCTAAAGAGTGTAATTTACTAAATAACATGCAAGTAGCGCCTCTACAGAACGGCTTAAGAACTATAATCGGTCGGTAAATCAGTCGTTTGAACAAGCGACACTTCGCAGGCCTTTAAATTCGTGTTTTAAATTGGTTTTCGTGAAATTTTACGTAAAAATACTAATTAACGTTACACAACGATGGATTTGCGACAATTCTATGAAAAACACGTAATTTAAAACCATAATATCATGTTAATATAATCAATCTAAGTTTGTTCCGAATTCGGAACAACATGTAGTAATGGAAAAATCTATTGTGACAAATATGGAAATGCATGCACTCCAGCTAACAGCTTTCAAATTCCAAATTTGGAACATTATGCAGTCTGACAAACGGGAATTGATATAAATTATTTATTTGTTTCAAAATATTTTATACGTAAACTGCGTTATTACGATCAAAGAGTTTGTTTTCTGATATACACCTTTAATTATTTCTGGAAAATTATTTATGTTATATATATCTTTCTAAATAGTGGAAACCGCATCCTAAACGGTTAAGTAATTTTCTCATGATGCTCGCATAAACATTCGAACAGACAAACCAACAAACAGTTAAAAAAAGTATATTCGGGTACGGGTCAATGACTATAGTCTGGGCCGGATTCATTGAGAATAGAGTACATTGACCACAGAAAAGAGTCAAGAGTAGAAACACGTAACTTACATAATAATCAATTTACATTAATAAAATAATTATACGTTGATGGTATTCCCATTTCTACTTAATACCAAAAACGCACTGGATTTGCTTAAATGTTTAGTTTTATTTATTTCTATAAACAAATCCAGTGCGTTCCTAGTATAACGTAGAAATTGAAATAACATCAACGTTTAATATTTTTTTCATGTCAATTGATAATTTGTAAGTTACACGTTTCTACCTTTGACTCTTATCTGGGGTTAATGTCCTCAAATGCGGCCTAGACTAATAGACTGCATAATGTTCCAAATATGTAACTTTAAAAATTTAGAACTGGAGTGCATGGCGTTCCATATCTGTAACAATAAATTTTTTGTTAATAACTTTTGAACGAGGAATTTTTTTTTTTCAATACTTTTTTTTGGTCCTATACAGGCTTTGTAATTACTTATATATTTTTTCACAATTTAAAAATTCCATGCGGTAAAGGGTTAACATCCAAGAATTGTCCATGGAGAGGGATATTCACCGAGGCAATTTACATTTCATCTAATCATTTAACAGCAGAGAGGATTTGTAGGGAGCTCTCTAAACCTCTTCAGGGCTTTACTTTACAATTACAAGACTTATAATTACACATTTTATAATCTAAGTATGATGGATTTAAAGTGGACGGTCTAAGGTAATTTTCGTCGACAGAAGTAGGCATTATAATTTTGTTTCGTTTGCAAAACCAAGCCTTTCGCATAGGCAGCTATTTGAGATAATAAAGCCAATTCAGAAGGCTTTAATTTTAGTTTTAGTGCTGTGAAAACTTCGAATTTCCCATGGTAATTTAGCTTCTAGAACTAACACTTAAGGACTATTTTGCATTGAAGAAAATTTAGCTTTGACAGCACTAAAACTAAAATTAAAGCCTTCAGAATCGGCTTTAATACCTTGATAAGTTAGTCTGGAATACGCCCATGATCTGTAAGCAATAAAGGGCGGGCGGGCAAGAATATACAGTTTGGGGCAGTAGGTACAGAAGACGAGTGTGAAGTTAGTAACATAAAAGGAAAGTGTGCGGAGGGATACTGCGCAGGTGACGGCTAACTTTTGCCTTTCGTATAGGCCTACCATGGGTTTGGGTCTCGACGCTCGTTAGTAGTGACTGCGTAAAATATTTTGTCTTAAGAAATTCTGGTTTCTCTCGTGAACTGCTAGGGGCACTGTATAATTTCTCAATATTATACGCAGTGGCTAGCCAGTACTCATGAGTAACTCATAGCATAGACTAAGTATTACTACGTATAGATAGACTAGCAGTTCCCATACATCAGTTTGTAGCCACAAAAAAGGTATAAAATTGTAACGAAATCTAGATGGCGTTGCTAAATTCTCTAACGAACACGATGCTAAAAATTACCGATTGGTGTCGCTAGTGGCACAGCGATGTCACGTAATATAAAAAGAACTCCTACTTCGATAATAGATAGTGTTAAAATATTCACTGTTAGTGTTGTTAACTTAGCGCCATCTAGTTTTTCTAAGCAAAACTATTATTTTTGTTAATAAACTATTAGTTTACTTGGTAACCATGAGAGTTTACTTGCAGCCAATAAAACAAATTATGCTTAGGTATTTCCAACACTTGGCGACACCCAGTGGCGTGCACAGAACTTTTTTCCGGAAAAGCAATCAGAAGGTCAAGTACGACAATAAAAAAAATATGAAAAAATTTAAATAACACTTTGAAAAAAAAAAGTTTGTATGAAAATGTTCACTCTGCGAAAGGCAGTGCCTACCCTGGCGTCATACAAACTTTTTTTTTTTAAATTGTCATTGAAAAAAATTCATATTTTTTTTATTGTTGTACTTGACCTTCTGATTGCTTTTCCGGAAAAAAGTTCTGTGCACGCCACTGGCGACACCTAGTGTCGTAAACGAAAAAAAAATATACCTAATTAATGCGTATTTTTTAAAATCTACTTACCTATGTGACCTGGCTTACCTACTTTTTTTCTCTAAAATAAGTTTAAATTCATATTGGATGGCCGCTAGAGGGACGCCGCACGCCGATGTGGTGCTTGCTTAGGGCGTTGCAAGCATTTAATTCGCCTCTGATGGTAGGTCTACTGGACCCACAGACTGGACCGAACTGTATGAGCTGTGACTTGGCCACGTACCCCACGAGCCTCTTACCGCCTCTCGCTATCTCCTGCCACGCCACCCGTCACGCGCCTGCCTTGGGTTTATCTCGTCCAAACTTTTCAAGCTACAAAATATCTTACATGCAAGATCATCTCCCAAACTGGAACTCTTCTGAAGAGGAATCTTCTGAATAGAGAGGACAATACCATTTGTGACAGCATCACTGACCCCAACGCCCAACATATCGTTGGTACTATGGACAAATTGCTCTCCCCGCATTTTGACCATTCGTGCAACTGTAAAAAAACTTTGTCAAGCATCCACAATACACATTTTCTAAATCGAACTTTATTCAACTTGTTTGTATTTTTCCTAGAGTCCTACTGAAGTATAGGTATAGTTATAGTTATAGGTATAGTTATACTTTTGCCGTAAAAAGACAGACAG
The DNA here is from genome assembly GCA_934047225.1 of Ypsolopha sequella. Classification (NCBI taxonomy): domain Eukaryota; kingdom Metazoa; phylum Arthropoda; class Insecta; order Lepidoptera; family Ypsolophidae; genus Ypsolopha; species Ypsolopha sequella. The sequence continues at coordinate 8,811,132 of OW203996.1, read as the reverse complement.
ACGAGCACAGAGTCTTTGCTTAAGGTTTTTGATTTTTTGAAACACAATTGGACCATCACTTCACCTAGAAAACTATGGGGGAAAACGATGATACTCACAAATTAATTAAAAGTCATTCGTTAAGTGACTTCCAACTTCTGTTTTAGAGTCTTATGGCTCCTGTACGCGCTGGTCAATTGGCTGAACCAGGGACTGGCCCAGCTAACCGGCCCAGCGTGTACTTTTGATGACTAGTCATATGAAAAACATGCCATTCTGTTACAAGAGTCTACCATCGTTATTGTGGTCTTTATTATCATCAGCCTACTTTATAATAGTCTACTGCTGGACATACGCCTCTCCCAAGGCGCGCCATATCACTCGATCTTCGGCTATCCTCATCCAACCATGACCTACGATCTTCTTTAGGTCATGGATGCAGGTCGTCCCACACTACATCGTCCTAGACGTGACCTCCACTCGAGAACTCGTTTACTCCAACGGTTATCGGTTCTTCGGCAGATGTAAACCAGCCCACTGCCATTTCAGTCTGCCAATCTTTGAAGCTATATCGGCTACTTAAGTTCTTTGAATGATAACTTCTACTTCAACCTTATCCGTCTAAATAATACCGAGCATAGCTCGCTGAGCGATCTTTTTGTGGACTACAGATACTTGATCGAAAACTTCAGTAGGCATTTAATTAGCTTTTGGTCTTGTAGCTTTTAGTCCCTACTTAAGTAATTTGGAAGGTCAGCCAAAGGTTAGCAAGGATTTAAAGATACCTAATATTCTGTGCTCTTACCTCCTTTAGGTTAGTTTGCACATAATGTAATATTGTGCTACTCATCACAGAATTTAAAGGTTAAGTATTTGTTTTTGGACAATATACATTTGCTCTGTAAATTTTAGTGGTCTCACAAGAATTTGAAGTGATTTTATTTATTGTTTTAGATTTTTAGCTCTATGTGACCATCTTTCTGCTTGAACCTCATGGTTGACATTTGGTTGACATGTTAAGGTTGACTGTTGACGAGTTACATTTTTTTTAAATCTGCGCTGTGTATTAAATTTATTGATTGCAGATTATACTTTTGACATATATTTAGGACTAGCTTCTGCCCGCGGCTTCGCCAGGGAATAAGTGACATTATTTTTTTCAGAAACAAACATTATAAGCGCTCTCACTCCCTCTCAATTGAATATACAAACTGACAATATCCCAAACAAAGCTAACGAGGCCGAAAACCTCGCAAGTTCTGACTACGAACGCGCCCAGCTCTGCCTTCGGCCTCACATGCTTTTTTTTCTGCCTCGCTAGAAGGCTCCGGCTTCCGTGACGCTGCGAAAAACTTTATAAACTAAAGTCGCACAATTACTGACTGAACGATTAGATTCAGATGTTAGTGTGTAAAGTATTATAGTATATTATAGTATTAAAGTATTATTATAGTACGTATCGTACGTACGTTGTATGTGCCTTGCCCGTGACCCCACCCGCGTTTATTCAACTCTGCGCCGTTTTTGGCCCCGTTTTTATTAACACCCCTTATAGCCCATATGTTGACCAGGGTCATTACGATGATAGTAAAAAAACCGCATCCAAATCCGCTTAGTGGTTTCGGAGATTTGCGTGAAGAAAAAGACAGACAGACAGACATAAAATAATTCTAAAAATCGCTGATTTGTGTTCTATTACTCTCCTTTGGTCACCCCATTCTATTTTTACTACTTTTCTTCAATGTACAGACACACGCGGTTTCTTTCTTTTATTATATTTAAGTATATTGAATTGATATGCGAACTTTTTGATACGCTCGTTTATAACGCTGTAAATGGACAGGTATATTTTAATGACGCCACCTAATATTTCTTTGGGAATGTTTTGTCTTTATTTACACGTCATAAAATCGCAAACGCTCGTGATGTTTTGAGATCCCCTGAAAGCCTCTAAACTATCTCTTCTTTCCTACTAGCCTAACATGGCCAGCGTTTAACACCTATTTATTAACACCTTTTGACACAACAAAACACCATATTCCATGTGTTTAATGTCAAATTGGGCTGTCAAAAGGTGTTTAGAGGGTGTTAAAAACCGACCATGTCAGGCTCAGATAAAGAACCAGATGTCAGGCTAGCTAATGATAGAAGTAGAGAGATGTAGTCTTTGTACTGCGTCAACAAAATAATTAGAATAAGACTTCAATAAGATTTCAATTTCTATGTATTCGAGTACTTAGTGAAATTATATAAAGTGTTTATATTTTTACAGAACTGTTTGTTTCCTATCTTTCTATCGTTTCTTGTTCATTGGTCAGATGACTGTACAGTGCTATTCCGATGGCGTCTCAGAAAAGTCCGGCGTCCCTGGGAGGCCAGGATTGGGGACTCCATACAGCCCGGTGCACGGGCATCTGGTGGCCTGAAACGTGCAGAGGTCATTATGATTTTCGACTTATATGAAATCCTTTTGCTTAAACCTAAATTAGCCTTTTACTTATTTATCAAGGGATGCTTCCCGGTCTTTCGCATATCCAGTCCGCTCCAACTAGTAATCCGCCCTTATTTTGTTTTAATGGAGACGGTCAGTTCCCCATAAGCAAAATGCCTTAAGAGTGTACACAAATATATTGTGGTCAATGATAAAGAACAAATTCAAAATAACACGGTTTGACTATCCATTTAAAACGGACACCATCTTATAATAACTTTTTATGATAAATCGTTTTTATTTTGAGGTTATTTTCATCTGTCATTGCGAAAATAAACTTAAGCGCGTTTGAAACGTTCATAGTTGTAACAATGTTTCACGATGATTCTGATATATTTAAAAGGGTCATGCTCAAATGTCAGTCGTAATGTAATCTCTATCAGAATCCAGAAGAAAAGCATGAATCGTGAAATAAAAAGCTGGGACTGCCGATTGCGTCACGCATGACTCTTATCTTATCAAAGCACGCTGGAAGCGTAGTTTGTGGACTATTTGGTAGATGGCGCCCTTTCGTTTCGTTCGGTGTTCGCTCTCGTGACTGGCTGCGACATTAAGTACTTATATTATTTTAATATGTGTGTCCGTGTTATTATGAAAGTGAAACTAGCTACGAATAAATCTAACAGAAATTATAGTATAAATTTATTTCATGTACGCGGTTAAGGCCGATTCTGACCATCTCCTTTGTTTCAATTTGTTTGTTCCAAATGCGGCGGTAGCTCAGGTGGTAAAACGCTGGCCTCTCAATCTTGAGACCCAGTATCGATCTCCGCTCGGGCATGCATCAATGAGTTTTTTGGAATTTATGTGCAGAGTATATGTTTTGTATTAACTAATATTTACCACTTGCTGAATGGTGAAAGAAGATATGGTGAGGAAACCGTGTATTTGTGCCCGAAGAATGGTGAAAGGGCTCACCACCCATCACGTTGGGACCGAGCGTGAACTGTGACTTGCATTTCACAGTTACCACTCGGGAACTCCTCCTGACACTCCTCGGCGATTCATGTCGTGACAATATATTATTTACATTATTATTATTTGTTTGAAGCCCACCTTGACATACTTTCTGAGCTTCTCGATAGCGTCAACGGCGTCTGAAGAGGCGAGGTGGCTGCAGACTTCTTGTTCTGTTGACTTCTTCGTAATGAAGGTCCCTGGACCACCGTGTGCTGTGTAGTTATCGTCGCAGATTCGGAAGCTGGTTGCGGTGGCCTCACTCTAGTTAACAATGTCATGCCTAAAGATACTACTATACTTTATAGATACTTTGGGTCTAACGTTGTTTTTGGCCTAAATAATAAGTTTTCTGTTCAAAAATTAAACTATTGTCAAGGACAGGAGAAAGGTGTGACGTGGGACTATCAGTAGTTTTATTGATGTGGTATTAAGGGCAAAGATTTCAATAGTTTAGATGGGCCCTGGCACCTAAAATCTATTGCATTGTTTTTGAATGCGTGCGTTAACATAATACCGATGCGCGCACACTTATGAGTGCGCAATCTGTCTACCTACGGTCATCAAACTGATCAGACTACTAAAGTTGTTAAAATGATTAACTTTAAGTGCACTTAAGGCGTCCAACTATCACTGTGTTCAGATGAGCACTGATTCCAATAATTCCAAACGTGTGAGCGTCACCCATTTAAAAGTGGAAACATTTTGGTGCTGGCATAGTACGGTAAGGGCTTATCTTTACTTTTGAAATCTTTGAGTAAGGGACCGTCCACAGATATGTATCTCGGTGGGGCCATCGATATGACAGGTCATCGACATTTCGCCGAGTTTTTGACCCTCCCCCTCTACAATTGTTATTATCTAATGAATCCACCCTTTCACAAAACTGATGTCATTTTCATTATCTCTAACAAAATCGATATTGGTATCGATTCGGCATAACACGTCTTAACTTATTTGACAGGACTAACCTTATTTTAACCGTCCTGTCTTTTTCTTTCTTTATCGAAAAGACAAGGACAGAACGCGTTAATTAAGTTTAGTCCTGTCAAATAAGTTAAAATGTGCTTCACCGAATCGGTACCATTGTTGTTGAAACAATAGTTTTAAGGGATTTTTTCTTTTGGCAGGACTCCCCCATTATTGCCATTTATTACCATCATCCGCAGACATCATCCCACAGTGGCGTGCACAGAACTTTTTGCTGGAAAAGCAAACAATTGGTCAAGAACAACAATAAAAAAAATATGAAAAAATTTAAATATCACTTTGAAAAAAAAAAGTTTGTATAGGAAATTTTCACTCTATGGTAGACATTGTCTACCCTGGCGTCATACAGATTTTTTTTTTTCAAATTGTTATTTAAATTTTTTTATATTTTTTTTATTGTTGTTCTTGACCAATTGTTTGCTTTTCCAGCAAAAAGTTCTGTGCACGCCACTCCCACCCCCCCTCCTAATTTCTAATGATGTAATATATGGCCGGCCCCTAAAGAGGGAATATTAATTATTGATTTTTCAATGCATGTGCTCGTAAAGGCCCACTTTTTATGCATCAAAACCGAACAGAAAGTCGATTATTTTGCCCTAGGGCTTTATTATTATTATTTTTTAATTTGTTTGCAATGGTTGGCTAACCTGCAGCTTTTCCTGTGTACCATAGATGTTATACTTTTTTTCCCCACTGTTTAACGGCTCTGGATACAATCCTTTTGAGCCAATCATAATTTAAAGTTCACAAGATTATATTTGTTTTCATTTCCTCACACTATGCATTGAAAAACGCAGTATGATACACGGGCGTAAAAGCAATAAATTACTCGGTTACGTTTAAAACACTCGCTACGCTCGTGTTTTAAATCGTCCTCGTGATTTATTCCTTTTGGCCCTTGTAGCATAAACTACTATTATTTCTAAAATAGTGGACGTGGAACGTGGGAGACTCAGCTGGATCCTACTTATGATGACATTTGGTCTAAAACTTACGTGCGTTGTTGGCTGGATTGAGTCTGAGAATACCCTCGCAGGCGGAGCTGAATGTTGCTCATGATGCGGGACATTCTGGTCATCGTGTTGTTAATGCCTCTGGAAGCGCAGTCGTTGAGCTGCGTTTGCCTGGGTACAAAGTATTGATGGAGAGAGCATTCCTTTATGTCTTACTTTGTTTTTGTACGAGTATTTTCTGAAAAGTTCCACCGGTTACCGCGTGTAGGGGATTTTGTTGATAATCGCAGTTACCGACATAAATAACTAATGATAGTTTCTGTTGTAATCTGCCTCCTGCGGGCCTATTATGTATCTCTAGTTGCCTTCTGGACTGGGTGTCTATCATCAAAAACATAGATATACTATCGAATTCCGATTGTCTAAGGGCATGTTAGCACTTGAAGTGACGACACAGTTCGTAAATAGTTCAATACCCACAAAAAGCAATTTTGAAAGTTTAGTTTTTGGGTTGTTCTCAAAATTTTTGTAGTTTTCGTGTCCATTTCACAATAGTTTTACTAAAACGCCTATAGATTGTGAAGTCCGCCTTCCCTAATATCAAGTTTATCTTATTGCTTTGCTATGAATTGAACTTAAAAGTGATTTATTCTTAAAATATTTAATCCATTATTCTTATATTTAAAAACGGCCTTGTCTACACAAATATTTTTTCTACCATATTTTTGTTACGATTTTGTAACACTGATATAACGTTAAAAAAGAATATTCATATTTTTTGCTTCATGGCAACACAGGAAGTCGAATATCCCTAAACAGTTGACATAAGTGTCAAGCAGCAGCTATTTTGTTTACGGCTGTTGTGAGTTGAAGATTGCGTGAACAGAAAAAAAGACTTAGGAATTATTTTTGCCACAAGGTTTTACAGGAACAGGTGAGAAGTATTTTTTGTTTGTTTTGCCAAGCAAGAAGAACTTTGCATAGAGATCATGTGTATTCCATTAACTTCTTTCCATTCCTCACATGTGATGAGCAGCAAATATTTTGAGGTTAGGAAATCGTGATTTTAGATTTATTTTTGTAACTTTCTTTTGTAACGTAACAAAATTATACAATAAAGTCGTGGTTACATTGAAATCGTATAGTAAGTGTGTTTGTTTGTGTGTGTGACTTTTTGTTCCCGCGGACCCTGTGTTGGTTTTTTTTTGTACAGGAAAAGTCAGTATTCTAGCGAGCGGGCGAGTTAATAGTGATATCCTTTCCACTTTAAAAGTTGGCTTTGCTAAAAGTTGCATTTTGGGCGTTATATATAATTAATTCTTAATAATTTATTACAAATCCGGAGACTCGACTCTTAATACGTAGAATCTTGATTACGTAGAATTCGTTAGGTTTCTTTAAAAAAATCATTCAGGTTTTCTGTTAATTAATAGAATGTTACTGTAATTTGCTCAATATTATCATTAGATTTGATTTTTTTCAATGTATGTTTAATCTTTCTTTCAAAATTTCATTACATGGAATAAATTATTTTCCTTACATAAATTATTTTTTATAACAACCCGTTATTTTTCATTAAATTTTATTCCGTTAAACAACGATTCAACACAAGTAAAGTCGTGGACTTAAGGATATAGCGATGATGAACGAACCCTTATAATTTTTTTTGTTACATTTTTGTAACGTTTTATTTTTGTTACAATTTTGTTACCTACAAAAATTTTGAGAACAACCCTTTTATCTATGTTTTTGATGAAACGCACCCAGATCAGTTGGCAACCAAAGATACAGAATAGGGGGGCTGGAAGATAATTGATCTTGAAAGAATTGGCAATTTGGCAGTCCAAGATTTTAGGTTTACGGTCGCTATATAACACGGGATGACTGGTTGGTGTAGCGATGATGACAGGAAAGGAAGCGCAGCGATCTCTTAACTTTGCCTAAAATTCAGGAAAATATAAAAGCTAAACACCGCGAAGTAACAAAAAAAAAATCTAATAAATCCTAATAAAATTTTGTCAGTCTTCACAAATGTAAAGTCAAGACTTACCACGCCTCTAGATATGGAAGACTGAAGGTCCGACAGTAGTGCTTCCTGACGTAATCCGCATAGCAAAGTGAGAGGAACCAGCACACGGTCAGGTGGATCTGGGGCTGCTGCGTTCTGATGAACTTGGCGAGCGTCGATATCGGCAGAATATCCGGCGATTTACTCCCGAAGAGAGATACCGTCGTCATTTCCAGGAATACGCTGGGGCTCTGAAATATGTACTTCGTTGCTTTGACGAGATCCATTTGCTCACTTTTATCACTTTTTGTTATCTTGTTAAGGATTTTCACTTATGCTTAGGGGACTCGGAGAGCTGTCGATAACAGTTAAAATACTCTATTTGGAACGAAGTTCCTTAGCGTACATTTTACTCCAGACGCTTGGTGGATGAGGGCTAGGCCGAAAAAAGCGTAACACTTCGACCGTTACGTTTTCATCGTACCGCTTTCATACACTTCTTTATCGCTTACGCTTCCTACCTCGTTTCGTAGTACGAGGTGGGGTTGCGCGTCAGTATTAGTCATGTGTCGTAACCTCTTTTGCAGATAACCTATTGTCTTTGGTTACATTGATACTCATAGCTGGTTTCAGGAGCTGACTATTTTTCATAACCGTTATTTTTTCAATATACTTCCTTTGCAGTCATCAATAAATGTGCGATTTGTGCGTGCGTGCAAATGTTTTCGTTGTATTCTTGCAAGCAGATTATAATGAACCAAAATAACATAGAATTATTAATTAGTTGAGTTTACTTCAATCTTATAAAAAGCACTCAATTATACTTGATTAGTAATTATTAAAACTATGCTTTAATTTTTATACGTCACGGCAAGGTTAGTCGGTTGGTTCATAATTCGTATCGGCAGCATGAGTGCATATAGCTTGTTCGTTCGCTCACTCAGCTAATCATCCTCACCTCGCCCACGTACGTCTTGTTCGCACGCGGTTCGCAAGAAAGAGTTGCGTATTGATAGTTAATGGTTGCGTGTCACATTTCGAATGAAACGGGTTATCGAAAAAACGGCTTTTTCTATATACACCTAACCGTATACAGGGTTATTTACCCCATAACCCGTTAGTGAAACCAGTAACGTTAAATAACGCCCACCCACTCCTAGTCAGTATCGAAAGGAACTTCATTCCAACCGGGTGTCTCATGACATCTTTCAACTTTTTATACTTACATCTTTGATGACAGTGTCCAGGTAGTACAGGAAGAACCTCATCGTACATACCCAGATGTGCACCATCAGTGCCAACATTCCTACCACCATTGTTGACTGAAATATAAAAATAGTATTTTGTGCAACTGTAACATAATTTGAGATATTGGGACACGAGTGCTTGCTTACGATCTTGCACGAGTGTCCCAATGTCTTATTATGTTCAGTCATAGATAAATAAAGGAAGGATAGATTGCTCACTCCATACATTAGAACAAAGCCCGCGTAAAACTTATTATTTTCGCCGGTACCTAGTAGTTCGACTTATTATTTTTGATGTCGCTACTATATTAGATAAATTGTGACATACCTAGTGCCATCTATCGAACAGTTGATGAAACGAAATTCGATGTGTGTGTGTGTGTAGCAACTATACTGCACCCACAAAAACAAAAATTTGCTAGAATACGACAAAACGCGACACATGGCATACGATAAATCTGAGGATAAATCGCTCAACCGTGCATGACAGTTGAGTCAAAGAGTAAAGTTATATACCGGTATGTATAAGTAGTGTGTGTTAGGTAAATAAAGCGTATTTTAATGCACATATTTTGTTTAATTGATCGTTGTGCGCTATCTACCGGAATCCAGAATAACCATCTGCACGCTTAGTTAGATTGCCAGCTTACCACCGAAAGTTTAATGAAAAAAATGTTAAAAACACCTGATTAAGAATTCACAATTTTCTGATGAGATGTTATGAACATGTTGTGTTTTTATTCATAAAATAAATAAATATGATGAACCAGAACAGTAAAATGCTATATTTCGTCGATTTCAGACAAATTTTATTTCCAGCGAGACAAGTAACGCCATCTAGCACCGTTATTTTTAGTATTGCGAACAGTACAAGGAGATAGCAATCTATCCTTCCTTTATTTATCTATGGTCTTTACTTTGTCTACAACCATCAAAAATATCGTCTTTTCATACTATTTCAACTAACAATTTCACGAAAAAAGAGAAGAAGACATTCGTTCATTAACCTCGGGTGCGTCGCCCGGTAATGGTGCCTTGAATGCCAATCAAGATAAAGGGGGCGTGGCTTAAGAAATATAGTTGGGACTTATTTCTCGTCTCTATTGCTGATTGGGTGCTTAGCGGTTTTATAATAAATTGGGCCAATCGCAGCGCAGAATCGTGGTATTATAATGTATGTAGATTAACAATGTAGGTACTCATAAAACTGCTTTTGATGGGTGTAGATAAAGTCTGCTATGTGTGCGTCGTACACAATGTTATAATAAATAATAATGATCAACATATAAGGTTAAATAATATTAGTTGGCGAAACTCAAAACATTGGTAGTACTAATTTACATGAACAACTCTTTGTATCGGAGCTAAGCGAAATTCGTAACTTTTTTTCACTTCCCCTCATACAAATTGCCCCGATCAGCTTACTGGTCCAGTATGGAAAGGTAAAAAGTAATTTTAAGAATTTTGCAAAATCCTAATAGAAAAAGTTGTTCATATGGACATGTTCTACATATGTTTCAAATTTCGCCAACTAATTTAATTTGACCTTCTACAGATCTGTTAAAGAAATAACGCGCATGCGTTGCCAATGTTCGTATTCTTGAAAATGAGACGATACACATTAATTGTAAAAGTAAGATTTGGAAAATTATTAGAGAAAATACAGTAATTTTAGAACACGTGCAAAAATCGTAACTTTGTAGTCTATAGGCGAACGGAAGTGAACAAGCAGGGGCTCTACCGCGTAATTCTCATTTGTATCAACTTCGAGCAAATGCATGCGAAATTCAACGCGTGCAAAAGAGATGGCATGTTAGGCGGGCGTCGTCGCACGCACGTCAAATTTTAATCTCAAGTTGATGTTGATGAAAATGAGAATTACGCGGTAGACCCGCAGGCCCGGCACTCCCAAAAAAATTCGGTCGATCGTTTATCGTTCGAGCATTCGTCTTTCTCTAACACACGCATAGAAAGTCTGATAGAGATGGATATACGACCGAACGATATTCGATCGAATTTTGTCACTTCGGAGTAGGCCCTCTGTCACGGAAATATGACCTTTTTCGAAAATTGGCAAGGATTCCTACGCGCATTATTTAAATGGTACTACTGTACAATATTGTACATAGTTGTAATATACAATAAAATAGAGAGCATTTTCAAAAAAAAAATCTTTTGCTTTACTTTTTCCGGGACTTTGGTCGGGAATTCTAAATCATCGTAACGCCGGGGCCACAGCTTAAGGCTTCTGGCGGCGCTTCTTCCTGCGCTTCCAAGCAGTTTTTGCGACGGCCTTTGCCCTGCCACGACACCCGTCGGCGCCTTCATGTACAGCGCACTCGCTCGCTCAAAGCGCTCGACACTAGGTTCGTCCTGTGCGCTCGATCACTGTTTCAACCGCCCGCCTCCCCGCACAACGCCGCGCCGTCGCGAGAGCGCAAGTCACTCGAAGCCGGACAAGACGCGCGAGCGGCGACCCATGGCCGGCTCTATACAACTTCATACATTTGTTCTCTCCGCCAGCGCCGTCGCAAGAAGAACCGCTTGGCGCGTCTATCGAAGCCTGAAGCTGGGACCGAGGAGGGGTAAAGCCGATCGGAGTTCAGGCTAAATCCAGACTATCCACGTAGATTTTTAGAGTTTTCTTCCCAATTATCTTTTGTTTTTTTAATTAGGTATTTAAAAATCATTAATATATGTAAAACAATTTAAAAATAAATAGTTCTCAACAAAATTTTCTATCCCTAAGAAAGTCCAAAAATAAGAGATCCCTGAGTGGTAAAAGAAACTAACAAGAAGCGAGGTCTCCAAACTAGACACATGTCCCAGGTCCCCGGCAGTGAGCACAGTGACCTTGAGCTCGCTGTACAGGAACAGAGCTGCAGCACTCGCGAATACCATGGTGGGGCCTACACCCATCACCTCGCCGTTACAGCTCAGCCAATTCGCCGCTGACTCCAAGTTCACCACGTACGTTTGGTTCTAAAGTAGACGCAATTCAGTCACAAAATAACCACTTACAGAAGGTTTACTCCGCATAACTAGCGAAAACAGGCGCACGCACACATAGACGCGTACGTACGACGATCTCGGATGAAGTCGGTCGAATGCCAATACGAAATTCTGCTGAGATCATCATGCGTACGCGTATCTGCATGTGTGAGTCTGTTTTCGTTCCGTCGTCGAGTCGGCCTTCTGGTAGTATCTATTTTGTGATTCAGTGGAGCTTTATGCAATGGAAAAGGTTTCTTCATGGGCGTATATGTCGCAGGTATATTGGCTGAGCCGCGAAATTATAATTTCACGGTAGGTTCTTTATAATCTAACCTAATCTAACCCTCAGACCAAATAAATAAAGACGGAGCCCTGTCAACATTGAAGTGAGGCCGGTTTTGTAAATATGTGTGCGCTTATAGTGAGTGTTGCCGCGTAGTAAAAACTGAGACAGTGTGATATGTGATGTGACTTTCAAGACGTGTACCAACACGAAACTGTCTTACTTCAGGCCTGCTTCACCCGTTGCAAGGAGTGCCCTCTGTCTTGTTTTTGAGGGTTCCGTACCCAAAGGGTAAACAACAGGACCCTATTACTAAGACTCCGCTGTCCGTCTGTCTGTCCGTCTGTCAACAGGCTGTATCTCATGAACAGTTGAAATTTTCACAGATGATGTATTTCTGTTGCCGCTATAACAACAAATACTAAAAAACAGAATAAAATAAATATTTAAGGGGGCTCCCATACCACAGACATGTTTTTTTGCCGTTTTTATAGATAATAATGGGACGGATACCTTAGTGCACGAGTCCGACTCGCACCGTGCCGGTTTTTTTTATTTCGTCTGAGACCTAACCTAATGAAATTTATTATACCTGCGACATATATAGGGGTTCAAACACTTCCCTTAGGACTGATTTTAGTAGAAGTGAGTACATATATTAGGTTCAAAATGAATAAATGTTGAATAAAACCCTCAACTATTTTGTAGCAGGTGTCTCCCTCTAAGCCCGACCGTGGATGGTTCTTGGATGGTTTCTGTACATATATGTAAGTATATACCTACCCCGCCCGCAGATATAGGAGGCAGTCTACAGGGGCCTTATTGTGTAACTTCAACATCTATCGCTGTAGCTTTCAAAGGTACTCGTGATTGGCTACAAACGATGCGTCACGACAATTCTAGCCAATCACGTTACGTTTGAAAGCGATAGCAACATATGTTGAAGTTAGACAATAAGGCCCTGAACTCCATTTGCTACGATGCCAACTCCTTTTATGGAATATTATGAAAACTACGTTTATGACCAGTGCCGGATTTAGGCTACTTGATGAATTAAGCAATCCCCCAATTGCCCCCCTATCAGTAAACCAGCATAGGTCTTTAAAAAAATTAACGTGTTTGTTACAAAGAGATCGATCGTTACGTACTTTTCTTAGAATATATACGAAAGAGATAAGTGTAGTAGCTGTTATAATAAAAGACAAGCATACCATTTTTTTAAATTGTGACTTTCTAATTTTACGTACAGCAAATTCGCGAACAATAGTCTCAAAGATCAATTTTCTGGCATATCTGCCTCTATACACAATATTGATAAAACGTCGAGTCTCTCTTGTAGCATCGTCGTCGTTTTTACTACCTTGCTGACTATTCGGAATGATTTGCAAATCATGGGTCAACGCAACGACATCTCATTACTCTAAGTAGTCAATTTACTACGCGCGGATATTTGATAAGCCTTGCCTTTCATGTCCTAAGAAATATTTTTTCTTTGCTGTTTATGGTGCCCCCCGCCCTAAGCAATTGCTTAATTTGCTTATAGGCTAATCCGGCACTGTTTATGACACCCTGCCGGCATAGCATAGTGTTTAATCGCGCGCGACGCCACTTGAATCACAAGTGCGAGAGCGTGACACGATGTTTTTGTGATTAAAGAGTACGTCACGCTCCTTGCACATGTGATTCAACTAGTGCCGTCGCGCGCGATTAAAGACTATGCTACGCCGCCGCCTGAACAAAATAAAGCCTTGAGCAAAAACAATATCAGACCGTTTCTTCTCAATGGTTGTTATAGACATCTTTTAAATGCCATTCTTTACGGTCCTGATGATCTTATCCACTGTTTGCTAGCTGTATTAAAAAGCAGCGGTTTTATAAGCAAATAAAATGATGAAAAATACTTACATTCAGGCTAAGGTTAAAAACTGCAGGTTTAGACATACTTATTCATGCCGGTAAGAGCCGGAGGCCAATGCACACCAAAATGATATTTCAACACTCGCATTTTAGTAATGATCCCATTTACTGGATAATATCATTTATTTTGGTCAATTTTGTTTTTAACATTTTACGTGTTTACGGATTTGAAGATTGACAGGGGTTTGGGTCTTGCTTGTTGCACCGTATGTTTTTGACAAACGTCATTTCTCGTCAACAGACAACGGGTTGGTCGCGTACCATAGATTTAGGAAATACAACCTACTTACAACCTACTTAGAGGGTTTGTGCCTACAAAATCGATGCAGACTGCAGCAGTGTGCAGCCAGCGTAGCTGTTGAATCGCGCGCGACGCCTCCTATTTGAATCACAAGTGCGAGGAGAATGACACAATGTTTTTTGCGATGTCACGCTCCTCGCACCTGTGATTCAACTAAGTGGCATCGCGCTCGAATAAACACTATGCTACGAGGTCAGATATCTCTATAGATCCTGAGATTTGTTTCGCTTTTACACCCACATTTATCAGTCGAGTTTTATTCCAGGTGCTTGATTTGCTCCTTAGTTAATTCCCAGGTCTTGTGTTGTTTTCCCAGGAATTAATTTGTGACTCAAATAAACAGAAGTTCGCCCCGAACTGTAAACTCGCGGATCCCCTCTTACAACCCCAATTCTCGGCAACCCCTTAACTGATTTGGCTCATGTTCAAAATTAAAAAATATTTTTGTCTAATTTATTTGCTTGCCAAATATAATGACGCTCAGACTGACTGACTGACACCGAATAAGCAAAAGTCCTAAACATGTGCTAACAAGGCCGCTCTACCTACCTACTAGGTACATAACGTTCTGATTGTAAACTTACAATCTACATACGAGCCCTATGGTCCATCCTTGGAGACGTCAACAGACGTCTAAATAATGTAGGTAAGTATCCCTTTTATATACGAGTAAAACTCCATTCTTATTCTTTTTCCATTCTTATCACGCTGTTTTCCACTCTATATTATTCAATGTGAAACCACACATAGTCTGCAAGGATTCACACATACTTTTTTGCACCCTACTAGTTGTTTCTTTTGCAACAGTGCAAACGTGTAAAAGAAGACGAAGTAACGTAGTTACTTATTTTTTGTAGTTAAGTATTTACGCTATTTTTTTGGTTAATCGTGTTTTGACACAGCAGGATTGTTCATAAGTAGCAAATTGCCTTGGCTTGGCTGAACTTTGTCTAATGTTTAAAATTATGTAGAAACAGAATAACACATCAAATTTTGGCAGCAAATGACCAGATAGACCTGCAATGGCTGTTACAGGGCTGATCTAAGCATTTGTTATTTATTTCTAATTCTAAGTACAGCAGGTATACAATTTGTCTAACACTGAACAACAATACTAGATACGTGTTTTCTATTTATTATAAATAAATAAGTATATCAAAAAGTAAAATAAAACATGTAAAAAATATGAAATTTAAAAATAGCGTTTGTGGGTATATGAACTATTATTTTGTATATTTTTTATAAAAACACTTATTTATGAGACATTCATATTACTCGTATCTACAGGTTGTTCGGAAAATCGCAATCCGCTTTTACAAAATGGCGGCGGCGAGGTCGAATACTGGCTGTCACTATAAGAGGTGCATTTATAAAAGTAAAATGAGGCGGCATTCACTTGCTCTCACGTTTTGCAAACACAATCGAATTTTTATTGTTTAAATATTTGCTTTTCTTGTTTTAAAAGCCTAAAAAGAAACAAGTCGTTGATTTGTTTAAATTTTAAACAACTTTTTAATCTTTCCGAACACCTGCATGCCTACGCAATATACATATACAAGGTATATATTTTTACATACGAATATTTGATTTAGATAAATTGCGAGTACCTATAAAATCACAACTCTACGTTTTCCTAACTCGTCCATCTAGATTTTGGATATTAACTACCATATACGCTGCTGGCAGACACATCAACATTTTTATAATATTTAAAGTCTAAATGAATGCATGCGTACAATTATGTAGTAGGTAATTGATAATAATATCAAAAGGAAGAAATGTGGATATTATTTTTGTCCTTAAACTTTAATCTACTTAATAATATATAAAAGCAGATAATTTTTATGGCACCTAATAAATTTGTTTGAGTTTTTTTTTCAAATAACCTAAAATACATATTTGTCCTAGTTTATATATTTACAATATTTATAGTTTAACAAACTATTTGTAATTACATTAATTAAGTGAATGTAACATTTCTGCACTCATTGCCCGCGAATGCAGAAATGATGACATTATTTTTATGGATACACTTATTTTTCTACTTGTACTCCCAACAATACACGGGGTTTCTTGTCTTATATATTGATATCCGCCATTTTGTCGAAAGAATTTGTCTTACATAGGTATATTTGAGTAATATTTTTATAGTCTGTCCAGCAAAGTTCCTGTAATATTTACAACAAAGTACTTAATCATATATCGAAAATTAAATAAGTTACCTAAACGTCCCAACGTCTATTTGTTTCGTTGTATACTTACTTAGTATGATACAAAGATTATATTCCGATTCATAAAATATCAATATCTAACATTGCTTGTAAAAACTTTTTCATTGTAAATTACACTGTTTTTCGATATTGAAATATAGAGCGAAAGCCTTCAAATGTATACATTTATCTACTACGTACACTTTAATAACGTGTCTATACTTATTGAAAATTCCATATGTTTTAGAAGTGACAACTTAGATTAGTACCCAGATTTTTTTTATGATTAAGTTCTCACTCCTACCTCTACAATATATTTTTCTAAGAAGATGAGTTTTAACTACCTATAGATAAAATGAGTACATACAATACGGATTTTACATCAATTTGTATAAATAACTATTTTAGAGAGCTATAAGAGCTTTGTAACAGGTTTTTATGGAAATTTTCCCAGTTCTAATTCTAAACGCAACTTCTCACCAAGCGTACATCCTGTATATCTAAAACGTACCTACTTTATATAAAAAAAGTAAAAAGCATAACCTGGCAAATTGAAACAAAAACATGTCGCGTTACAATGACTCCGGATAATGGTAAGCGATTCTAAGATACGTGTTGTCATACGAGCCACTCGAGGGTTGCCGGCTTGGTCCGCGCGCGAGTGGCAGCGAAGCCGTTGAGCTGATGCTGGGCAGGTCACAGGCTGCAGAGCGCCGGGTCTGCTGGCGGTATGGACGTGATCTCCGGCCGAGATATCGTTTTGATGCGCTGTAAAATAAAGCTTATAGTCAGGTTAGCTATCATTGAAAAAAAAAAAACTTATAAAGTCAGTCTAAAATAGAAATTGTATCCAGTTATCAAACTAAAACTCGTGAGCTTTTTGTACTAATGATTCTCAAAATCTCCGGAGCTGACATACAATTCTTTTTAAAATAAAGATTTTTACAGCTTTATTGCTGTCGACTACATTTCAACTGTTTCACCGATACGATTTCGGCTTTTTAAGAGGAGTTTCGTTCTCAGTACGACGACTGTCCTTGTCGAACGGACATCGTGGCCACTGTTTGGCATCCTATTATGACATGTATGGTATTAAAATAGTATTTTGTGCAACTGTAACATAATTTGAGACATTGGGACACAATAATAATTTTGCACGAGTGTCCCAATGTCTATAGGTAATTATATTATATTCTTTTGTACACAACACTTTATCTACGAACATCAAAAATTGTGTCGATTCGGTGTAATACCACCTAACTTATTTCACTTATTTGACAGAACGAATCTTGTTTTAAGCTTCCAGTTTTTATCTTTTTGATACAGAAAGAAAAAGACATAATGCTTAAATTTAGTTTAGTTCTGTTAAAGACTAAGTATTACTACTTATAGACCGACAACTCCCATACATCAAGGCGTAGCAACTTAGAAATACTAGATGGCGCTAAGTTGGCAACATTAACAGTGAATATTTCAGCGTCATCTATTATCGAAGTGGGAATTATTTTTATGTTACGTGACATAGCTGTGCCATTAGCGTCATCAATCGGTCCTTTTTAGCATCGTGTTCATTAGAGGATTTAGCAACGCCATATAGATTACGTTAGAATTTTACACCATTTTGTGGCTACAAACTGATGTTTGGGAACTGCTAGTCTATACGTAGTAATACTTAGTATATGGTTCTGTCAATTAAGTAAAACGTGTTACACCGAATCAAGACAATTTCAAGAAAAATAAGACGTAGAACATTCGTTCATTGAACCTCGGGTGCGTCGTTTCGGTAATGCGGCTTGCTTAATAAATAAGTCTCTGTTGGCTCTATACTCTATAGCGGTTTTATAATAAATTGGGCTAATCGCAGCGCAGAATCGCGGTGTTATAATGTAATATTATAACATTGGATAGACAATCTAGGTACTTATAAAACTGCTTTTGATGTTGTAATTGCATTATTGCAGTTTGGGAGGAGATAAATGTTTTTTTATTACTGATACCTTATCAGTAATAAAAAAACATTTATAATACTATACATTTCATATGATAAGACTTACTTGTTTAACTATGAAAGAAGAGACATGTCGAGCATTGCATATTGTATAGGTATATACGTTTATATTAGTTTGTTTTATTTTAAAACTCACATTGATGAAGTTGCCAGGCGTGATGCAGAATTTGTACACGATATAAACAGGTATGCATGAGACGGTCGTCCCAGTCAGCACCCAGCCCACTGAGATGGACCACGGAGGGTAGGTGTACTCCCCCACCAACATCTCTTCGTGTGCCATCAGGGAGAAGACGAACAGAACCAACAGGAAGACAGGACTGCGGATAAAGAGGAAGGAGTTAATATGTACAACGTATTGGAAGTGGCACTAGCCACATTAAATATGAATTAAGGCGCTACGGAAAAAAAATCGACACTTTTAGAACGTGCATATCTACTTCAGTAA
The DNA here is from genome assembly GCA_934047225.1 of Ypsolopha sequella. NCBI lineage: Eukaryota > Metazoa > Arthropoda > Insecta > Lepidoptera > Ypsolophidae > Ypsolopha > Ypsolopha sequella. Next base: position 8,792,346 of record OW203996.1, on the reverse strand, counting down.
ATAATGTATTATTTAATAAAATAGTATATTATTTTTGAAATCTTTTCTAGGGACCTGTTAGAACAGTAACGCGATTGTAGCAATTCGGCTCGATACAAATATTATTGAAATGAGGTCTTTTTCGACACCAATTCTCCTGGTTTGACAATTTGAAATGACACATGGACTGCAATTATATTTTATTAAATGGGTTTTAACAGTATCTAGGACCTGGTTTCACGAAATTTTGATTGCAACTTTAGTACATTTTATATTAATAAAAAACCGGCTTTTTGCTTCTTTTCCTCGAATCCGTCCCTCTCGTACTGAGGGTTTTTTCGCATATGGAGTAACAGGGATGCTAAAACTTTTACATATCGCCTTAAGTGTAGATACGATAATATGTCACATAACGCAATGTTTCCCTCCGTGTCTCTTCCACCGTACCAGTTCTGCACAGTTTTCCTTTAGACACTGACATGAGCTGGAAATGGGTGCGGATTGCACGCCCACCAGATAATCTACTGATATCTACTTTTAAGCTAGATAAGATAATGACTGTTATTTCACTTTATATACAAGGTGAATTTGTAAGCATCGTCCAAATTCATACTTGAGCCTTGGTAAGTGATCAGCATCATGAACCAATAACGATTTTTGTAAAATTCATAAAACTAATTTTCGAATCCCCATAGTGATTCACTCAGGACTGGGAGTGAATTACTATGGGAAGTCGAAATTTCATTATACAAATTTCACAAAAATTGTTATCGATTCATGATGCTGATCACTTACCGAGCCTCTAGTATGAATTTGGACGATGATCAAAAAGTCACCTTGTATATAATTCACTTTTAGAAATACACACACAAAAAGAAACATTGCCAAAAAACAAAGATATTCACAAGTATAACACAAGAAATAAAGACAAATTAATCACGCCAAAAACTAGACTGACCAAAACGCAAAAACAAGGAATTTATGCAAAAATTGCGATGTATAACAAACTACCTGTACAGATTACTAGATTACTGCAACTAGAATTTAAAACCAAGGTAAAGAGATTTCTTGAGAAAAATTCATTTTATTCCATTACAGAATATATGCGTTTAAAATTGAAATCAAGTTGAATGTCAGAATAGTTTTTTTTTTTTATTGGTTCATAGATTGTTTGATAGTATTTTCATTTTATTTTATGTAATAATAAGTTACGTTTATAATGTTAATTAAATTAAATTAAAATAATTTAATTTAATGGACAAACCATGTATAATGGACACTGTTATATGGAGAATAATTGATTGTATTGTATTTTAGCTTTCCAGTGAACTCCTGTAACTACTTTCAAGAATAAGCTACTAGCTTGATAAATTAGTATGTGAATAAAAATATATTGTGCTTTTTTAAGCTTTATTTATTTCTTTGGTTTAATAAAATATTAAAATAAAAAAGTACGTTTTTACTCGATATATTTCGGCCCACGCCCACGTACTTTCCCTCGACAGAACTAAAAATGAGGTCTTCAAACACACTTTTTCTCTTCGTTTAACGAATAGGAATCATGTGAAGAACTCATACATATTTTATTAGATGAGTTTTAACATTATCTAGGTTTATTTTCTTTTGCCCAGAATCCGTCCCACCTGGACTGCGCGTTTTTCCGGAGTGACAGCGGCCGTTGAAAAAATTCACGTATCACCCAAACATGGCAGCCTAGGCTAGTTGTATTTTTGCATTTATTTATTTATTTTTATTGGTCTGCCAACAGAAATGACACTTATAATATGCGGACTTCTTCTCCAAGTACATTTTATAAGTTTGTCGACTAATACAGATCGCGCCAAACTTCTAGTACGCTCGGAAGTTGCTCTTCTGCTCTTCCCAAGAACCGCCCATACATACTAATGCCGTGATTTGATTCACGTCTACAAATACAACCGTTTCGCTGGCGGGGGGGGGGGACACTTGTTTATTTCGCGATTGTCTACACACTAGGAGATAAGGAGATAAACGAGAAAAAAAAATCATCCCCACTTTACGTGTAGGGGAAGTACCCTAAAAAAATCTTGTTGTTGACCACGGAACCCTAAAAATCAAGGACTAAAACCTTTCTCCTTTATGGAGGCGATGCCCTTACGCTACGACAAAAATAGGAACTAGCCACGATCTGGATTGTGATTTATTGTTTTAGCGATAGTGAGAATAATAAGGGTTAAATCATGTCATCCAACATTATTACCAATCTAAAAAGTCTATAATTGCGTTTATTTTAACTCTCCCCTTCAAAAGGAAAAGGTCCTGAGTTCATTTGTGCCCACTCCACAAAACTAGATACGCCCATGTACAGACCTGATGTACGCCCAGCAAATCCTCCAGAAGAAGCCCGGCGTGTGCCCGAGCATAGTCTTCACGTCAGCCGAGAACTTGTCGACGCCGTACACCCAGAAGACGCCGGCGGCCTCTGCAAACACCACGAACAGTATCGCCAGCCCTGGCCCGTACACGTTGAGCAGATCTACGAGGTACACGCCACCCTGAAGGATAAAACAACACTGATGATGATGTATCATCGAAACTACCATTGGCGGATACGGGGATTACCAGGAATTATATTTGACTCGACTTTTCGATTCGAATTGGGTGCACTTTCACCCATAGGTGGTTTCTGTGGTTAAAAACTCAAGGCGCCTAAAACTTTCTTTTTACTTTGTGATAAACTTTTCAGAACCCTCCCCCTCCCTCAAAATCAAATCCTGGACCCGCCCTTGAAAATTTCACAGTCGTCAAAAAAATAAGAAGAAAGAAAGAAAGAAAGAAAAAATATTTAAAAAGTAAGTTTTATTTCTATCGAGGAAAATTTATCCAAACATGTTTTCCAATTTCAAATCCCTAGATTATATAGTCAAAATGCATATACCAGAAACTGATTATATTTTTCGTGAATTTCATGAAATACACAGAAAAGAAACAACCGTATTTTTTTCACATATCGCCTTAAACCGTGTATAAACCAAATTATAAAAAAGCTGTAGTTCTATGTACGGAGCAGACAAAGGGTTACATACAGCCCTTTTATTTTGTATAGGATCAATTAGATTTTATTACCTTTTGAAAACCAAAATACTTCTAATCTTATCTGGAATGAAGTCGCAAAATAATAATCTTATGAGTCTGTATAATGTCAACTGCACAACTTCAAATAAAATGACCAGTGGGTCTACCGCGTAATTCTCATTTTCATCAACATCAACTTGAGATTGAAATTTGTCGAGCGTGCGACGACGCCCGGTTAACATGCCATCTCTTTTGCACGCGTTGAATTTCGCATGCATTTGCTTGAAGTTGATACAAATGAGAATTACGCGGTAGAGCCCCACGTCCCATTTCAAACTTGGTTTAATTATAAAATACATTTAAATGATCACAAACTCAAGATATCATAACTCAAGATGCTGGGTCCAGATCGGACCCGAAATATATCTGAAGTTTGTTATCATTTATGTGTATTTTATTCAAGGTTAAATGTTAGTCGCTTAACGCAAACGGCAAAGTGCACTACTTAACTTAGTTTTTATTGTTAAGAAATAAATAATTTAAAAGCATTTTGGTCTGTGGTAATTGACGCCAATAATAATAATAATAACGCCAATAATAATAATAATAATAATAATAATAAAGGCGTAGGGATGTGACGACCCCATCGCCCTCTGGTATGTCCAGTACGTCCAGTGCAATCAGTCACCGCAGGGCGGCTTGTGGCGAGCCGATGGTGAGTGGCGACACCACGGACCCTACCTCCAGGGGACACTATCACACATGCGCTAACACACACACATACACACAGAAACACACCCCCTACCTCTGCGCTTGCCTTAACCAGCCGGCCAGAGTGGAGATGCAAGAGCGGAACCTATGCTCCAGGTTGGAAGTGTAAAATGTCATAACGCCGGGGGCACTTGACTGTTAGAAGGATCTTGCGCCCCGCAGACTCACCTCTCGACAACCTTAGCTGCTTACATAGTGTTGCCCCCTGGCTGCCCTGTGGTGGCTAGATAGGGGGCCCACAACGGCTATCCTGGTGGATAGTTATTAAGCAGCAAGTCACCATCTGCCATATTTAAATTTGTGAGAGATTTTCGAGGCAGATGTCCGTTATCTCACTCCATAGCCCTGTTATCCGGTCCATTTAGCATCCCATCCTCATAGCCCACTCCAAGTCGCTTCCTTCCTGGCAATAGTTTGGCAACTGTGGGGGACTGTCCGTTAGTGTATCACAATGATACATTGAGGGAGAGGCCCCCATGGATGCAGCCATCTCACATCTAGATTAAATGGTACCAAAGGCCTCTTCAATGTTGGCTTCGGCCCCATGAATGCCTTTCAAATGACCGGGTCCCTATGGGCCCGTGACTGAAAAGTGTACCTACATAATAATAATAATAAACACTTTATTGCACACAAAAACACAGATAAATACAGATTTAAGAGAAATACAGGGCAAAGGTGGACTTATTTCAGAAAGAAATTTCTTCCAGTCAACCATAAATGACAGAGATGAAGAAACATTTTACATTGCCTTATTGAAATTTAAAATGAGTGCATAATGAGTGATATAAATATGTATGTAACTATAATAAATATGATAGTCAACATACACTACTAACCTAAAAGTATACCTAACGACCTAACGGTCTAAAAACTAAACAAAGAGTGGGTATTAAAATAAAATATATATATATATTGTAACGGCGAGGTTACAGGAATGCAGAGCTGATGGGATTTGAGTATTGACACTTGAGAATTGTGGGTGAACTGACTGACTTTTGATGATGATTGTGGATGAATGCGCCGCATGGCGTCCCTCCTTGTTGGGCTGATGGAGCTGGCGCCTTGGGCAGGAATGTGCAGGATTGTCTTGGAGTAATGTGAACACAACACTGGTATATAACGTGAACACAACACTGGTAGGTACGCGATATTGGTTGTGTCGGCGGCGCGAGTGTGCACACGTGTGGTTCGGACGATGTCCCGCGCGGAAGAGGCGAACCAGCGCTGGCGCGCGCTTCGAGTTGGCGCCAGGCGCTGCGTTGCGAAATTAGTCATCCGGCGCATGCGCGCGCGGATCACGCGTCACGCTGTGGCGTGAACATCCTGGGGGGGCCGGGGCTGCGACTCCTCTTGAGCTGAATCCAATGGCAGCCTGGCTATCTTGAACACAGGTCGTCGCAGATTTCCATGGGCTGTGTCCAGATCCACAACTCGGATCACTCCATCCTTGCCAGGTATCGTGCGGAGAATTCTCCCCAACTTCCATTGGAGCGGAGGCAGGTCATCCTCTTTGATGAGGACCAGTTCACCCACTTGAGGAGGGGAAAAAGGGGAGAGCCATTTGGAGCGGGTTTGCAGGGTATGGAGGTAGGATCTGGACCAGAGAGTCCAAAAGCGCTGAGAGAGCGCTTGAATGAGCTGAAAGCGTTTAAGAGCAGATATGGGTCTGTCGTCAAAAGACTGCTCAGGTAGAGCGGTGAGCGGACGACCAATAATGAAATGTCTGGCCGTGAGAGGTTCAAAGTCCGTAGGGTCGGATGAAATTGGGCAGAGGGGTCTTGAGTTGAGTACAGCCTCAATTCGAGCCAAAAGGGTAGAGAATTCCTCAAAAGTGAGGTGCTGTTCACCTATCACGCGATAAAGTAGTTGTTTGGTGGATTTTACGTTTATTTCGTGCAGAGCGCCGAACCAAGGCCCTTTAGGCGGGTTCAGTAACCAAGTAATGTGCTGATTCGCGAGCTTGTGAGTGATTGCATCATTGTTTGACCTGAGGAAGTTCTGAACTTCAATGAGCTGATTCCTAGCACCTACATAGTTTGTGCCGCAGTCTGAGCGAATGAGAACTGGAGTACCGCGACGTGAGATAAAACGTTGCAATGCCGCAAAGAACGCTTCCGTTGTGAGTGCAGAGACTGGTTCCAAATGAACCGCCTTTGTTGCGAGGCAAACGAAAATACAAAAGTATGCTTTTATGAGTTTCGCGTTCCGCAACGTGCTGGACTTAACGAAGAAGTGGCCAGCAAAGTCCGTCGTGACGTGACTAAAAACTGGCTGAGGAGTAACTTTGTCTACTGGGAGATCAGCCATGAGCGGAGCCTTGGGCTGAGCGCGGCACCGGAAACATCTAATACATTTAAACACGCGGTGTCTAATAATACGACGAGCGGACAGAATCCAGTACTGCTGGCGTAATATAGCGTGTAATGTGTCAGCTCCAGGGTGGCAGTGTATTTTGTGATAGTGGTCTATAATGAGATCTACGAGCGGACTTGAGCTGGGTAGAATGAGTGGGTGTTGAGCGTCATACCTAATTGACGCGTGAGAGAGACGACCACCGACTCTCAAGAGGCCGTCCTTTATGAAGGGCGAGAGGCGCTGGAGCCGAACGGGACAAACTTTATCAGTCTGGATACGATTAATGTCTTCAGCAAACTCATTGTGCTGAACAGAGCGGACCCAGTGCAACAGAGCGTCCCTGCGTTCATTAACTGTCAACGGACCAGAGCGCCGTGCATCTGGGCTGTGCCGACAATTGAATATGAACCTTTGAATACAAGCCGTCACTCCGACGAGCTTGTCAAGTGAGCTGTAGCGAGTGAGCAAGTCCAGATCGATATCTGGGACTGCTATGTGTGCTGGTACTTTTTTGGGCTTAAGGCCTGGGAGAGCATGATGGCCTAGAGCGGGTGGCATCTTGGGCCAAGTGCAGGTAGGTTCTTTGAGCCAACTGGGTGACCACCAAAGGTCATGAAGTGAGAGAGACTGGGCAGACATGCCTCTGCTTGCACAGTCAGCAGGGTTGAGGTTTGTGGGCACATGCCTCCACGTATTGCTAGTTGAAGTAGCTGTGATCTTAGCCACTCGATTGGCCTCGAAAGTCTGTAATCGGTGAGGTGGGGTATTGAGCCATGCCAACACTATTGTGCTATCTGACCAGCATGTGTGTGTTTGAATGGGTATATGAGCTGACAGTTGGGCTGACACTCGAGTCATGAGCTGAGATAAAAGAGTCGCGGCTGACAATTCCAATTTCGGAATTGAGAGGCGAGTCTTAATGGGTGCGACCTTGGACTTGCCAATGATTAGGTGTACATTGACATGTCCAGTGGTATTGCGCTCATGAAGGTAGATAACGGCACCAAAGCCAGCCTCTGATGCGTCCGCGAACCCGTGAAGTGAGTAAGTAGACGTGGGCTTATACTTACAAATGTGTCGAGGTAAACGGAGGTTTGAGAGCTGAGGAAGATCCTCTGAAATGTGTTGCCACTCTGTGTGGACTTCTTCAGAGATAGGCTCATCCCATCCTATTTTCAGAAGCCAAAGCTTCTGCAGAAGAATCTTTGCGCGGAAGATGACTGGAGTAACCCAGCCATTGGGGTCATAGAGAGATGCTACTGTACTGAGAATGGAGCGCTTTGTGACTTGAGCATGAGTGGGCAGAGAAATGCGATAAGTGAACTCATCAGTTTGAGGAATCCACTGTATTCCCAGAACCTTAATGGAATTACAGTCGGGACTGAAGTCAAAGTCCTTGGGCATGTCGCACTGGTCATCTGGGAACCGTTCAAGGAGCTGAGGCGAGTTGGAGGTCCATTTACTGAGCTGGAAGCCACCTAGGGCGAGTAACTCGATCAGATCGTTTTGGAGCGACTGAGCAGATTCCACAGAATCTGCACCTGAGAGAATGTCGTCCACAAATATTGATTTGCGGAGGATCTGAGCAGCGTGGGGGTAGCGATGACCTTCGTCATCAGCCAATTGGAGTAAAGTGCGGATGGCATGGTATGGGCTGGACCTTAATCCATATGTGACGGTATTAAGGGCATACGTGAGCAGGGGCTGGTCGGGTGAAGACCGCCAGAGAATGAGTTGAAAAGGTCTTTGCTCTGGGTGAATGAGGATATTTCTGAACATCATTCGGATGTCTGTGCTGAAAACTTGTGAGTGGATCCTGAAGGACATGATAATGTCAACAATATCTTGTTGAAGAGCTGGACCTGTATGGAGACAATCATTTAAATTGACGCCATTTGAGCTTTTACAACTTCCGTCAAAGACGCAGCGTAACTTTTCTGATCCTGGCTTGAATATGCCATGATGTGGGATATAGAAATGGGATTTATGAGCAAAGGTTTTGGGGTGACACGGCGACATATGTCCCAATTTTATGTAATCTGACATGAACTCTACGTATTTCGAGCGGAAGGGCGGGTTCGCTAGCAGCTTCTTCTCTAAATTGAGAAACCTGCGTAGCGCAATAGCATGAGTAGAACCTAATGTCGGCGCGTTGTGGCGAAAGGGCAGTGTAACCATATATTGACCTGATGGTTCACGAGTAGTTGTAGTGCGGAAAATGTCCTCACACTGATCCTCTAATGGGCTGGTATGCTTGTAGGTTTGGGGTTCCTCGGATTCCCAAAACCTCTCAAGACTTTTGTGAATGTCATGAGTGGAACGCTCTGAGTCCGTGTGAGAGCCGACAATGTGAACTGAATTGACCTGATTCGTGGGTGAGGTATGTAAACTTTCGAAAGGTCCTATTAATGTAAAATCGAATATCGTGCCGAAGGCTATGGGCTTGCCAGGGCCGAGCGAAACCTTGGTTCCGTCTAACACTTGACCAAGAACGTCAGATCCTAGTATGAGATCAACCGGAGCTGGTGTGTGATATTCTCGATCAGCAAGAGGAATCGGTGGGTGACCTGTTAACTGAGCGAGATCTGGAACCTTTTCTAACGGTAGGTACCCAGTTACGTTCTTGCTTACAAAAAACAACAGCCGTGGTAAATTCTATTTATAGAATAAAATACCTACCTACTTTTTTGAGTGCGTAAACAAACAAAGAATGTATTTACCTAGCCGAAATCGGATCTAAATGAGTGGACAATCCAATGATGCAAATCAAGCTTTGGTAATACGTAACGTAATAACGCAATAATAACATAATACGTATGACTATGAGTTTAATTAATTTTACGTATGGGTTTTATAAGGGCTGATAATTAATCCCTGGGAGTGACGGAGGGGGGTTTAACAAAGAAATATAGTGGACTGTAACAAACAATTGGGCTGAATGGATATAATTATATTATCTGAGCTGAATAATAATAATAAACGGGATGAAAGTGAGTTTATTCTGTGGCGGGGGCGGGGGGGGCCGGTTCTATACAGATAAATGGAATGTTCTAGGCGGCGCGGGCGCGGTAATGACCTACCCGAAATAGGTATTCGAGACCACAAAATATTTTTTGCCGGAAAAAGGGCCGGGGAGGGGGCCAAAATATGTAACCGGGTGAAAATGGACTGTAGTAAATCGACGGGGGCTGGTTCAAACGAAGTTACGGGCCGGCGGGGGGGGGGAGGCGGGGGGTGGTTTAAACCAAAAATTTTCCGCTCGACGGACCAGAAATTTTGGAAATTTTCGATAACGGACTCGAAGGACCAGAAATTTTGGAAATTATTTGAAAACGGACTCGAAGGACCAGAAATTTTCGATAACGGACTCGAAGGACCAGAAATGTAACGGCGAGGTTACAGGAATGCAGAGCTGATGGGATTTGAGTATTGACACTTGAGAATTGTGGGTGAACTGACTGACCTTTGATGATGATTGTGGATGAATGCGCCGCGTGGCGTCCCTCCTTGTTGGGCTGATGGAGCTGGCGCCTTGGGCAGGAATGTGCAGGATTGTCTTGGAGTAATGTGAACACAACACTGGTATATAACGTGAACACAACACTGGTAGGTACGCGATATTGGTTGTGTCGGCGGCGCGAGTGTGCACACGTGTGGTTCGGACGATGTCCCGCGCGGAAGAGGCGAACCAGCGCTGGCGCGCGCTTCGAGTTGGCGCCAGGCGCTGCGTTGCGAAATTAGTCATCCGGCGCATGCGCGCGCGGATCACGCGTCACGCTGTGGCGTGAACATATATATATAATATATTAAATATGATACACTACATAAATACGTACGATACATACATACTAGTAGCTAGAGCTGCTGCCAATAGTTCAGTATTGGTGAGGTTTCCAAAGCAAGATTTTGAAATTCTATACAAAATTAGCCATGATCTTTTCAAAACCAACTTAAAATGCTGTTTTAACATTGTTTATGATCATGTCTAATTGTGCATCACAAACGCATGATTTATGAACCTCACTACTACTGAACTATTGGTGTCAATTGCCACAGACCAAAATGCTTTTCAATTTTTAACTTCTAAACAAAAAAAAAAAGTTAATGCAATATGTAAATGTTTTAGCGTCCCTGTTACTCTATTTGCGAAAAAACCTTCAGTGCGAGAGAGATGGATTCGAGGAAAAGTAGCAAAATGACGTTTTTTTTTAAATATAAAATGTACTCAAGTTGCTATAAAAATTTCGTTTAATCAGGTCTTAGATAAAGTTAAAACCCATCTTATAAAGTATACTCGTAGTCCATATGTCATTCCAAATTATCCAACCAGGAGAAATGGTGTTGAAAAGGTCCTCATTTCAATAAATATTTTTATCGAGCCGAATTTCTCCAATCGCATTGCTGTTAAGATTCCAAAAATAATATTCTATTTTATCAAAATAATACCTTTTTTACTGAAGTAGATATGCAAGTTCTAAAAGTGTCGATTTTTTTTCCGAAGCGCCTTAAGTTATGCACTTTGCCCTAAGCGACTGACTTAACCTTAATTCCTGAAGACATTTGTTTCTTGTAATTTACTGTTATTTTCTGCACTATACATATACCTGTACATATAATGACATTAAAAGGCAGTATGAGTTTCTAAACCAGTAACAAATACGCGGTCATCGTGGTAAGTGCGGCCTCTCTTCGAGCTGATGAATAAAACATTGTCCAGAAACACTCGCTCTCTGCTAGATAAGGCAAGTGATTTATTGAATAATGCTTCTACGTTTAACACTGATTCTGTTGTTGGTTTAGGGTTCCGTTATAAAACGTTTTTTTTATTGCTATCTGTCAGCAGCATAGCTCATCTAAACGCATTAGTCGATTTAGCCGTGCTTCGCTAATCATGTGTGACCCAAGGAAAAACATAAAATGGTCAAGTGTGAGTCAGACTCACGTACCTAAGGTTCCGTAATTTGACGGTTTTGGGAATTTTGTCATTTTGTTTTCGTGAATTTTCAATCGCAATATTTTTCCTGTAATCTTTACGTAAGCACATGGATCATGCGCAGGTGTCCCGTTTGGCACGATTTTTAGGAGTATAAAAACCGTTGGATTTATCTGTGAATTCCTAAAAACGAAAATTCACGATTATGGCAAACCCCATTGTTTTAAAAACTAAATATCCCGTTTTTGGGGCGCTATTATAATTCCTTGTAACAAAATCTGAAGAATCAATCCTGAATAAGAAGTCTATTGAAAATTTGAAATGTAAATAACCGAAAATGCTTTTACTATTTAACTTTTCACTATTTCCAGGACAACACACATACAAAGAGCGAAGGGTTGGCAACCTTGAACTACCAAAAAGCTCGCACAAAAATCAATTTCTTTTGAATAGAAAAACTCGTAGATTGGTTAAATGGTTTTCCCGTTGACTTACGTCCCCCTATTTCTGCTGACTGGCTGCCTTCGTGATTTGAGGATCCCTCGCACATCGTAATATGCGACCCTCCCGCTTTACGTTCCGATATAATAAAATATAGATTGGCATCGACGTACAGAAAATTGTTGGGAGACAGGGACAATTTAAACATTGTCTAGTTTGAACTCCAAATACGCCATTTAAGATCCTTGTTTCACTAGGTTTAAGGTATAAGTAGCAAGTAGTATTTTATTCTAGAAAGTTATGTCGACTTGTTAGGTTCCTACTATATACGTACGAAGGTTTGTCCCGATTGCGAAAATACAAAAGCAGATGCAGCACAGACACCAATAGTCTATGCTGCATTACCTCGCGAATGGCTAAGAGAGCAATAATTCGTCCGAACCCAGCTGCAATACAGCGTGGCAGCGGTTTGTAGTGAAGCAGCATTTGTTTGTGTCAGGAATTGAAAGCGCTGATTCAACACAGACAGTCACATAAAAAGAAACTTTGCAGAATTAACTTGTGAATGATTTTATTGTGATTATTTATCATGTTAGGTAGTGTGTTATGCATAATGTGTGTGTCTATTTGATAATTTTTGTTTGAGCAGGCAGTAAATAGAGAAATGCTGTAAAATTTAAACGCTTTATTTAAAAAAAATTGGAATTCGGTACACTAACAAGTATTTTTAATTATCATGAAAATAAAAAGTAATGTTGCCTTAGTGTTTTTTGGCGTTACGTCAATTAAAATTAATATTTTCACCGATGTTGTTGCTGTGTCTTTTTTTCTTCGCTTCGGTGGTGGTAGGACATCCACTTTTTATCCTCGAGGAAAACTTTGTGATTCCTCTGTCTTTGCGACAAGCAAAATATGTGGTTGGACTTTGATCCGTTTACTCCTTTGGTATCTCGCTTGAGCAGATGTCTCGATTCCAGCTAAATTTTATCCTAACCTCTTCATTATTAAGAGGTTGTTCGGTACGACCTCTTGAGTTATTTAATTGGTCACACGAATGAAGTGGCTTTTTAATTTTCCAGGTTGGATTTGCATGCAATTATTTAAATAATCATCTTCAAACTTCATCGGAATTATTGTGGGATAGTCTTCAGAGCGTGAAACTCGTGGACTATTTGACGTGACATTTTCACATCCGATAAAAGCTTGATTCGATGAAAATTTATGTCTCTAAAAAAATATCTTCTCCAAGAGTCATGAAATAAAATGAATTTCTGTAACTTTAAGCCCTGTTACAAGTCAACAAAGATCAAATCTCCGTCTCCAATTAATCTATCTGTAGTGCGGCCGCATTCGTTCAACGTTGCCGTTCCGAACGCGATCATAATACAATCAGTTTGGCACCTACTGACCTGCAGTGCATCAGTGTTTGTAGAATAATTGGTGTGCGTATCAAGTTGCATCACAGACAGAGCGAGCTGTATTGCAGTTGCCTTCGTAAGGAAAATTTCATTTGTTTCCGATCACATTGCAGACAGTCGTCTAGTGTATGTTTTGCAGTAGTGTTTGTAATACTTTAGTCATACGGGTGCAGCTGCGCTGCAGAGCAACCCATGTCTGTGCTGCATCAGCATTTGTGTTTACGCGTCCCGATTATATAAGCTGTGCCCCGGGTAGATACGCGGTATACTATAATTACGAAATGTAACGTTATGGAAGAGGCTGTACTTTTGCGTGCTAATTCTATTCCTACATGCAAATAGCTCAATCAGAGAAGTCGACCCAGCCGCAAATTATGCCACGGACAAACATATCAACTACCTAAGCGGTTTTTCATTAGCTTGATGAAATAACACGCAACATTGATAAAAAGAATCTGACAACTGTACTCTTCCTTGACATCTCAAAAGGTTTTGACTTTGTTCAACATAATTTTTGAAACTGCTCTTATTTAATAAACAGAACACAGTATGTTGAGATCTCGGTTTCGGATATTAACCGAAATTTCAAGACGAATAGGAAGTATAGGTTTGGTGATAGATAAAGTAATTTCAATTTTTATTCGATATTACGCATTGGCGTACAAATAAGACGACAAATCTTTTTGTATGACGTCAAAACTGAACTTCTTCCCTCAATTTTGTATTAGTCTGAAAAATTTCCGCTCGCATACCGACACCATATCATCCACATCATCCACACAGCCAAACTCTCATAAAAGTACTAAGTGGCCTCCTTAAGAGAAATTATCCAGAGAAATTTTTACAAAAACACTTATACAAAAGACCACGAAATTCTAATAATAATCACAATCCCAATCATTCATCCCAAGAAACTCGCCTCATCACCACCTATTTTCATGGAAGTAATAAATTAAAATCACTTATCAACGATCATCTACCAATACTCCGCCAAAACGATGAAACGAAAAATCTCTTACCAACCAATCCGAGGATATGTTACCGCCAGAATCCAAATATCAAATCAGTTTTAACCAAAACAAAACTGAAAGTCAGAATTACAACCGTCAACACATCACACACTAACATTCATATCAACACACGTCATACATCAGACACATACACAGCACAACCAAACACCAACTGCAAAACAAAAAACTGTATATACATCCTGGAATGTCAGCACTGTCCGGCATTCTACATCGGAGAAACTAAGAACGCACTTCACAAACGAATTAACCAGCACAGACACACCTCCAAAATTACAAATAACATTTTACCGATTCCCACTCACACACGCCTTCACAACCAGACCTTCGATCAATGTTTCACTGTAAAAATCATTAAATCATTTCATCCACCACTCACGGACATACAGCTAAGGACATGGGAATCCTCCTTCACATGGGCACTTGGTGCACATTATGGCGACGGCCTAAACAAACAACATTAAAATCATCATCATCGTCATCATCATCATCATCGTCGTTATCATCATCATCATCATCATCGTCGTTATCATCATCATCATCATCATCATCATCATCATCATCATCATCATCATCGTTATCATCATAATCGTCATCCTCCTCCTCCTGCTCATCATTATCATAATAATCATAATCATCATCATCATCATCATCATTCTTTATTCTTTATTGTACACACATGGAATTATACACATAAACAAAATTACAGTAAAAAGATGCACATTGGCGAGCTTATCTCTAAACAGAGATTTCTGACAGCAAAACCATCATAATAGGAAAAAGTAACATAAACGGAGTAACATAACATAACATCATCATCATCATCATCATCATCATTATTATTAATGACAATTTATAACAAGTTAATATTAAGATAGATTGTAAATAGGTAGTCTAGGTCATAACCTGTCATGTCATGTACTTTTATTATATATATGTCAATGTCTATTAATTTTAATTAAGATACTCAACTGATGCCGGGTCCAGCGGGCCTATTATGTATCTCTAGTTGCCTTCTGTACGGGGTGCCTATCATCAAAAACATAGATATACTATCGAATTCCGATTTCCCAAGGATATGTTCGCACTTGAAGTGACGACATAGTTCGTTAATAGTTCAATACCCACTAAAGGCAATTTTGAAATTTCAGTTTTCATCTATGTTTTTGATGATAGGCACCTAGTACAGTTGGCAACTAAAGATACAGAATAGGGGGGCTGGTCGGACCCGAAATATATCTTGAGATTTCCTTGTATTTGTTTATCTTATTTATCAGTATATTTATATTTTTTTAAAAAACTTTTAAAGTACTAAGAGGAGGCCATGAAAACCAGCCGCCCGCCAGCGACAAGCAAAAGTATCCCTGTCAAAACAACTGCAGTAAAAAAAAAACGGAAAGATATTTGGAGGAAAACAAATTTCAAATTACAAGATGAAAAATATAAGCTAGGTTCCATTACCGTGTAAAACTGAAACCTTTGGAATACACTGAAATGCTAAAGGAGGTCAGAAATAATAATTTAAGACGGAGAATATGTTAATGATAATTAATTTAAAGAACTAAATATTATATTATTTTTTATTTCGATTTCCAAGGGTAAATTTGAAGTACCTAAAGTAAATAACTACTTTGGTGACAGGACTTTAAGAAAACGCCTACCATATCTACTAAATAGTTTAGAAGGTCTCTTAAAATTTTTCTTTTAGAGACACTCAATAATTAATCATAAACAAAGTATTATTTTTTTTCTCTTTTATATTTTAATTTTAAATAATATAATTTTTTTTGTTACTCACGAGACTCATTCCTGCAGTCAAACTGTTTATACAGTTTTGCAGGGCATTGTTTTAAAATATAAGATTTGTTTCCTGTTTAATAATTTAAATAAATAAATATAAATAGCATATTCTTAGCGGCTCAGTTGGATTAGGTGTTGTCTATACTTTTCGATTTACTGAACTTACATAAGTAGTAGTAGGTAGGGCACATATATAGATGATGCAGAGGAGCCCAGCCACGAACCATTCTCGATGCCGACCAAGGGCCCTTGGGTATTCATCACAGAGAGCCGTTGTCACTGCTTCCAGACCTAAAACATTGATAAAAGGCTAGAATTGGCACTTAAGTTCATGACCTTATAATATAAAAACACAAATTAAAAAAAAGTTGGGTCCTTACCCCCGAACGTGCTGTCCAGGCCAAGAGTAATCAGCATCAGGAAAAATATGATGGCCCAGAAGACGGAGCCGGTCATGGTGGCTATGGCCTCAGGGTACACTATGAACACAAGCCCTGGCCCTTCAAGGCCAACTTCCTCAATGCTCTTGTTCTGGACGTGGGCCATGTAGCTGAAAAAAAATGAATACGGTCAATGAAATTATAAAATTTTCTGAAAATGCAGACATGAAAATGGTGATTTACCCCAACACGGAGAAGATGACAAAACCAGCTAAGAAACTCGTCAAGCAGTTGATGGAGGAGGTGACGAGGGCATCTCGGTAGCAGTTGTTGTTGAATTTGTTGTAGCTGGAAAGGGCCAACAGTGTACCGAATCCTGGGCCTAAAGAAAAGAAGATCTGGGAGGCTGCGTCGATCCACACCTTGAGAATTGACAAAAAATAGTGTGATATAAACTGAACGAAGTAAAGAGAAATTTAGATATGAATTAAAAATTAAACTGACCTTAGAATTTTGAAGTTTGTGCCACTCAGGTGTTAGATAATAGCGAATGCCCTCCGTCGCTCCTGGTAATGTTACTCCTCTTGCAAGCAGGATTAAAAGTACCACATACGGCGCTAATGCTGTTACCCACACGACCTTATGAAACGAAAACAGAATATTGATTAAAGCCTTTGTGATGATTTCATAATAAAGCACAGCTGACAGTTGTCGTGCAAACACCAAGTGGCACGAGTACGAATTAGTTTCTTACTTTTCCAGCGCTTCTAACTCCTTTCCAAAGCGAGAAGTAGACCAACACGAAGACTCCGAAGACGCAGAGAGCAAGAGATGGCTTGATAGGACCCATGTGGTCTAAACCGTTAGATTTGTGCTGTTCCAGGACGTTGCGTCTGTTTGAAAAGGAATAATTATGCCTTTTATTCTCAAAGCACCCAGGGTTTATAAGCTTATGTAAGTACATTTTTAGATGTGGATAAAGAAAAAGAGGTCATAGATCTATTCATCATGCATACCCTTTTTGGAGACTTGTATTTGATGCCTCAAAATGGGGTGGAAAAGATTAAAACTTACTCGAAAAATTCTTTAGCCGGTGTTGTAGCGTTGGGGTTGATGATTAAAGGTGACGTGATAGGCGTGCAGGCTGGCGTGTTCCACTCGTTGTTGCAGCTGGTCCATGGAAGAACGGAGTTGATAGAAGCCAGGGAAGCGACCAGGTAGTACACCGCCCAGCCGATGATCGTGTTGTAATACATGCCCATGTATATGTCGATCATGCAGATGGCGTACCCTACACCTGTACGTAGAGAAATGGATTCATCAGTTCTCTGTCATGCATGCCTGATTGATTGATCTGAGAGATTTGTTGGAGCTTCCAAAAGTTTATCACCAGAATAACGTTTACTGTAATATAAACCTTTTATGTTAAAAAACAAACCTTTTCTGTAACAAATCAGCTAACACAGCTCTGATTCAAAATTCAATTAATCATTGCAATGCGACGGCAATTCATGCAAACTTCGCGACAACTCGCGACGCCTTTTCAAATCGAATCATATAACGCCATCTGGCGACGGACTAATCAAATGATATCGCGCGCGTTTCCTAATTAGTTTACGTATCGGGTGATAGAGCTGGGTACTGCCGATGACAACTGTAAAAGCGAGTTAAGATATTAAATCGAAAAGTTCAGTACAAGCCCCGATATTTAACATTTTCACGAAGTTGCGAATTCAACTGCGTCAACACGAAGTGTGACGATCCGCAAAACAATTTATGGAAACAGAATTTTAATTAAGTACCTACTCAATATATTTCGGCCAACGGTATAGGGCCGTCATCAGTCGAAATATATACCGTGGGCCGAAATATAACGAGTACCTATTTTTACCGTTTTACTATTAATAAATAAAGAAGGAAATAAATAAAGCTTAAAAAAGCTCAATATAATATATTTAATAACAAAATTTTAATTAAGGAAATTTGGGTTAATACAGCAAAATTCATAATGGAGATCCAGTAAGTGATCATAATTATCAGAGTCAAAACAACATTTTTGGGTATAAGTACTTATACCAAAACCTCAACTCAACCACAAAAAATGCTCAACCCCAAAACCGCCAAAATTGAATACAATACTTAGAAGCTGAATATAATATTAACCGATTAATACATGTTTTGGCTTTTCAGAGACAATTTGGTCTCTGAAAAGCCAAAAGCTAAATACTTACCTCTTTAATTCAAACAACTTTAAAATATCGTCATGACATGAATCAGAGGTGTTCCCGCGTGTGAACTTTGAAATGCAAGTCACAGTCCACACTAGAGATGCGCCGAGTACTCGTTTTATGCTCGGTACTCGTCATACTCGCAAAACCCGCTGAAGTTATTCGGGGGAGAGTAAGAGGACAGATCTCAAACAGACATAACCAGGTGGCCCACCATGCCTGGAACCGATTGATGGCGGTATATCCATCTTCAATTGCCGGCCTTTTAAGGTTTCTACCAACGCCAACGACCTTGAACTAAGTAACTTTGTAACCATTTTATACGGTAACTATAGCATTTTTCAACAGAAGAAAAATACATAGTTATCTGCATGATACAAATAGTGATGTGGTTTTTTTTGAATTTCATTATAACATACAGAAGTGAAGCAAGAAAATTCTAAATTTACCCTTATTTTTCGATTTTTTGTTCACTTGTAACAACACAACTACTACAGTTTTTATCGAAACAGTATGAAAATTTATAAACATCTAGAAAAAATAATATAAAATGATTTGGTTTCCTCAGTTCTTGGAAATTAATTTTATTTTAGATAAAATAAATTAAAAACACACTATTTTCGCACTTGTCAGCCGCAGCGACTGACGTAACAGCCATGTTGCAGTGCATGATAAGGACTTTATTTTAATATGGTTTTGTTCGAAATTTCAACCACCACGAATCGAGTTGCTAATTATTCTGACGGAGGCACCTTAATAAAACAGATTAGTGACAGGCAGCGGCGTCACTCTGGTGCGAGGGTTTCAGCACCGCGTTCACCAGCCAGCGTGTGTAAGTATGGGCATTCCTTCCAGAAGTGGCAAAATCTTGGAAAGGCCTATGTCCAGCAGTGGACGAAGACAAGCTGATGAATGGATGGATGGAAATAAGTATATGTACCTTTCCTATAGAACAGCTGTTTTTTCGCGATAAATAATAATCGATTTCGCGATTTCCTTTTTTCTGTATTATCATTAAAACTGTATGTGCTGTTGAAGTCCCAAATAAAATAAAATAAAATAAAATAAAAGATAGGGGTATTAAAAATCGAACACAACCCAAAATCTCTTACTACAATTTCTCAGTTAATTTTACCATGCATGCACGAATCCTCTAACCAAGTAACAGACCAAATATGTTAAATAATGCGTTATTTATTGGCTGAGAAAGCATTTGATTGCCTGCGATATACGAACACAACTTCCCCTTAAGATATCGCGAGAAAACGCATGTTTTATGTATGCGTGTGAAGAGTATTTGATCACTCGCGTTTATCATGGGCGTTGGTATTTTATGTCGATGTTAAAAGGCCTAATGTAGTCCTTGGTAATAGAATTAATATGCAATATATGAACAAAGATTGTACTCTGCTTTTTGTCAAGTTTGAATAATAATCACCATCGCCTACCGAGGGGTGAAATATATCACTACATAGTATAAAACAAAGTCGCTTCCCACTTTCTGTCTGTCCCTAGGTATGCTTAGATCTTAAAAACTATGCAACGGATTTTGATGCGGTTTTTTTCAATAAATAGAGTGATTCAAGAGGAAGGGTTATATTTATATACATTAATACATGCCCCTGCGAAGCCGGGGCGGGTCGCTAGTCGAAAATAAATGTCTCACTTTTTTAGGGTCCCTAATCTCAAAATGAAAAAACGGAACTTTTATAAGATCACTTTGTTGTTCATCTGTCTGTCTGTTTGTCTGTCAAGCCCTTTTTGCTCAGGCCCCGTATGAGATATCAAGTTGAAACTAATACCTCCTACAAAAGTCTACGGCCCCATGTTACTGTACAAAAACCAGGCTTCGAACCCGATGCGAAAAAAAGTTATTGCACTTTACATAATCAATTTCATACGAATTTTCCCACCATGAAAACCTATATGGCATGTTGCATCAAAACCTATACGGCGTAGCAAGTCAATTTATTTTTGGTGTAGCAAGTCGTACTACGGCGTAGCAAATCAATTTATTTTTGGTGTAGCAAGTCGTACTACGGCGTAGCAAATCAATTTATTGTTGGTGTAGCAAGTCGTACTACGGCGTAGCAAATCAATTTATTTTTGGTGTAGCAAGTCGTACTACGGCGTAGCAAATCAATTTATTTTTGGTGCAGCAAGTCGTACTACGGCGTAGCAAATCAATTTATTTTTGGTGTAGCAAGTCGTACTACGGCGTAGCAAATCAATTTATTTTTGATGTAGCAAGTCGTACTACGGCGTAGCAAATCAATTTATTTTTGTTGTAGCAAGGCCTACTACGGCGTAGCAAGTCAATTTATTGCAAATGCGCTGCGGTATAAATATACCTATGGCACGTTTTAAATAATTCTAAATAATGAAATATTTGTAATTTTTAGGTATTTTCCTATTGTGTTTTTTCCTACTTAACGAAATTTCAATTTTCTAAGTCAACTGGAAGTGCCCTATAGGTTTTCATGGTGAGCAAATTTGTATGAAATTTATTTTATGTAAAGTGCAATAACTTTTTTTCGCGTCGAACTAGAAGCCTGATTTTTGTACAGCACTATGGAGAGACTTCTGCAAGAGGTATCAGTTTCAACTTGATAACTCATACAGTGCCCGAGCTTGATATATTATACGAAACCGTTTTGATCTCGTCATACTTTACTGTCGGTTACAAATAATAGTTCTGTGCTTACAAAAGTCAAAAAAGTATATATTTTTTGTCGGTCCTAATATCTACAATTTTATCCCTAGTGATATAAAATAAACATCAACCTATAGAATAGAATAGAATAGAATAATTATTTATAAAGCATCACAGGCTCAAACTTTGTTAGTAAAACTTAAAAAATAAAATAAAATAAAAATTGTTAGTAAAGATTACAATAAAAAAATACAAAAAAGACAAATTAATAAATTAATAAGAGATATCTACAAAAAGTGATACAAAACTACTACTTAAAAGTTTACATACGATTCCATACATACGATGTATCTACGAGTATAATGAATAGAATTTATTTAGTTTGTATTTTTGAATCACTCTGTAAATCAAGAAAGTGTTGTTTTCTATTGCTCCTGAAGACTGCTATAGACGGAGCTTCGCGGATGTGTAGCGGTAAACTGTTCCACAAGCGTATTGCATTCACAGTGAAAGAATTTGTAAACATGCATGAACTATGCTTAGGTGTGCGAAGAATAGCCAGATACAATAAAAGTTCCGCTGTGTATATGAGTATGAGGGCATTATATACATATTAGGTCTTTACATATGAAATTGCCGAAATTTTCTTACAGATTAATGAGTTCATAATTCCTGTAATTCAATAGCTATTTCTATTATTTGTTTTTTGTTTGAAAGTTGATTTCAAGGTTTTACATCTAAGTATTAAATTTTGTTTTTATTTTCAGTTTGATTATAAAAATTAAATCATCAAAAACAGTTCGTCCTAAATGCCATACATTTCTATGATAAGATTCGTAATATTTTTTTACAGCTGACACTTTTCAATAACTAAGTTATAGTTGCTGTTAGCTTAATGTTGTCTCATTCATACACAAAAGAAGTTAAATAATTTGAAATTGTCATTCCTAAAAAAAAAATGCAAAAATGTTAGTACTGAAAATTGAGTTTCCTTCAAATTCTCTATAGAAACGGCAATTTATAGGTAAATACCTATTTTCAATCTAGCCAGTACGAATACATATTGTTTTGAAATTTATTTATTTAAATTAAGAGCGTCTTCATTTTTGTGGCTAAGTTGTAACTATTCTTTTTGGACTTCCACCGCTTACCTAAACAATCAAGTTTTAACCAAACCCCAGATCACTCCAAAGTTTGTGGATACTTTTAAAAGTTAGCCATTTTGAACGTCGTCGTCGGCCCCATCTTTTTCGTGCCGGGAAACGGCGAAAGTTTTAGTGAATGCCTAAATTATTATCATGACTTTTATGTGCTTTTATTCGAGGTGACGATGTGGCCAATAGATCACGTTCAGGAAAAATCTGCCTCCGAAGATATTTCGTAAGCTTTTCGTTAGTAAAATCTCGACTAAGTTGTTTTTTAGATATAACCTGTGAAATCTTGATACCTATGTAATATGTTCATAGATGATATTTATAATTAATGATTATTTAGGATTACTGATTTAACTGCTTGAGAAAAGTCCGCCATGATAAAAAGTGTACAGTATAATTTTTTCCTATTTTTATATTATCGATACTTTAACTATGCTGAATTTTCAGAAAATTCAGCTGTTTTTGATAACCTATTAAATAATTTTGGTATTAAAATTCGGTAAAGATTTTTGTTGTATTTAATATTTGAAACCATTTAGACCTCTGACTCCGTATCAACGCGTAGAAAAAATACTGTATCTAGGTATACACATACAATGCACTACATATAACCTATTACATATATACGTATGTACACAATACTATAAATATACTATAAACTGTATACGTGTACTATAGGTAGTACTAAAGGTACTATATGTAGTACACATATACGTATGTATGTATAAATTCGCTGTCCTGATCTAGTAGTTTCATTGCTAACATTGGTAATTCCGTGGTGGTCACTGGCCCAGCAAAATGCCCATCTTGAGTTAACACCACATTTAGAGACACTCAATACGGTTCTGTGCTGCTTTCATACATTTTAAGGAGGGTCCAGCCAACGCGTTAAAGGGAGGCACTATTTGTCTTGGCGTTAAAAGCATTGCCTCATATTTATGTATGGGGTAAATAGGTGCTTCGCATTCTAGGTCTTTAGATAGTGGGCTCGTTTGATTGATGTTTGATAGATGGATGTACTAAGTTACTTACAAATTAATTCTTGATTATAAGTTTGCTCGGTTGAAAAACTACAGAGTTTTTTCTTTGATGTGAAAGAGGCTATGCGAATTTTATTTTTGTCACTGTCACTCCAAGCGAAAAAACGCGCAGTGCGAGAGGATTCAAGCGAAAGGGAAAAAAATTATATTTATAAAAAAAACTAAAATAGCTAGCAAAATTTTCAAAATCAAATATCAAGATATGGTTGAAACCCATTTATTAAAATATAATTGAGTTCTGTACATGTTTTATATTCGTCAAACGAGGAGAAAAAGTGTGTTTGAAGATCTCATTTCAACAATTATTTCTATCGAAGAAAATGTATACAAACATGTTTTCCAAAAACAAAACCCTAGATTATATAGTCAAAATCACTTTAAATGTTCTGAGGTCAAAATGCATATTCCAAAAATTTATTATTTTTCGTGTATTTCATGAAATACACAAAAACAAAGCACCCGTATTTTTTTACATATTGCCTTAATTTCCTTCGTCGAACATCTATAGAACGTTGCCACTAAAACATAATCTGCTTAGTAGTTTGTACAGTATTAAAATGAGCTTGAAAACGGTACCACCCAATAAGAAAAAACCCATTTTTCACAAAAAAAAATTATCGAACCTTTTCTTTCGTTCCCCTAAATATTCGTATGTCCCTAAGTGTATTTATGGAGAATTAAAAAAAAAACATTAGTTTCGTCGTAAAAAAAATCTATGCAAATCATCGTAATTGAAAGAGCTCCCCTGATTCCCGAACGACATTGTTCAATACTTCCTGATGAAAGAACAAACGGCTATTGCGAGGAATCCCCTGGAGCATATTTTACATTAGTATCCCGAGAATATTGGCTGTTTATGTAAACGGTGTATTTCATAAAATATTCTATCGAAATTTATTGAACTCTATCAGTTGAAAATATTTTTAACACCTTTTGCATGATTTTTTTTCACATTGCCTGATGAGACGTTATCGATGAGACAAGTGCATGTGTTTTTAGCCACCAGATTCTTATTATTTTTAATTAATTAAACTTCAGTGGAAAATATGATGTGAGCTGTTGGTCGGAAGATTTGCCTTCCGGGGATTTCCCTAGTTTAAAATCCCATAACATGGATATTTCTCTTGTTTAAAGATTATAAAAAAAAAGTTAATTAAACTATAAAAAACAACTTTATTTAAGGAAATTATACTTACGAAAAAGAAACAGCATGAAAATATTATTCAAAGTCAAGCTGTTTTTAGACTCAAATTAAGTAAAATTGGTTATTTCTTTGAAAGCACTAATGGTATTTATATGGTTCTTGCACTACTAAATATAAGGAAAATATTTCTTAGAAAAATCTTTTATGGAATTTTTTTTTCAGTTTATGGCATCTGTGTGAAAAGTATTATTCTTTCCCATTTTCCACTATCCAGAGACCCAACGACATCGTAATGCAGTGCGCGCTGATATGAACGTTATTTCAATATAGTTTCTGTCGATATTTGTACCGACACAGGTCGACTCAAAGTCGTTGGTGACTACCTGCCCCTTAAGGCGACCACAACAAGTAATTAATGTGAGCTGTATCTGAAAATTACAGTAAGACTAGTTATCCGGATTAGTCCGGATCTGTCCAGACTTTCGTCTTTCCGTTCGGACTTTGTCCAGCTTTTAAATTTATTCTGATATTTTACTTTTTAAATGTTTTCTTTCATGAATTTTTGCATTCAATTATTTAATTATTTGGCCAAGTGCAAGTCGAACTCGCGCACAACGGATTCCGTATCCCCACACAATACGGGTACGGAACCCTGTAAATAACAACAACATCATATGCCATAGCAACACCAAGGCGACAAAAACAAGGCGTCAAAATGGTAGCGCCTGAAAAACATTTCGGCACGGAACTCTAATTTTTAGAGTATTTCAATCTGACCAAATTTTAAACTTGTAAGTATTAGTCTTCAAGATAAATTTTAAACACATCAATGTGACAGAGGGACAGACAGACATTTCAACAGACAGACATTGGAGACAACGAGGAGGTACGGAACCCTAAAAATGAAAATATTCAATCAGTCTTGTTTAACCCTTCGTCTCTAGCAGAGAATATAGACTCCGCACTGTGGCTATCCTTGCAACACATGCCCTGCGGTTTCGCAGACGGATTGTGAAAAACCCGCCTTTTTCTAATTAATAGAAACAGAACACTTAAATTCGAAATTCACTCAATAGTTATTCAACAAAACCTTATTAACTATGTATTGTGTATATTGCCATCGCAAAGTTTTCATTGGTAGCTCTAAATTAGAATGTCAAAGATTTTGAATAACTATCAAAACGTTTCGATTAATTAGAAAAAGGCGGGTTTTTCACAATCCGGCCGCTCTTAAGTATATTATTATTTAATTTTGTGACTAAAATGGTCCGACTTTTTTAAACTTATTTTAATATATTTTTTTAATGGTATCCCTAAGTAAGACTGACCTTTAAGGGCGGGACAGATTCTCTTCCACAGCGTGAGACAGCCACAGCGGTGGTATTGCCCCAACGCCAGCTCCATGAAGAACAGTGGCAGACCTCCAAACAGCAGCATGATGCAGTATGGGATGAGGAACGCACCTGAGGATCGAAGTAACGGCATCAGAGGAAACCACGCATATCCAAGTGGAATGTGAAGCAAATTAGCTTCATATTGAAGAAGTGCTAAGTCCAATGTAGTCGAAATAAATTGGTTGTATAAATATTATAAGAAGTCATATTTCTATGACCTATATCTAGGAGAGGGAAGTTCTGAATTGTGAGCCAAATTGGTCCCTCTTCAGAACCCTACAGCAACAGAGAAGGTCGAACTTACCGCCGCCGTTCTGGTAGCAGATGTAAGGGAAGCGCCACACATTGCCCAGGTCTACTGCAAAGCCGATGACCGCTAGCAGGAACTCCGCCTTTTTGGCCCAGGTCTCCCTCTGCCGTGCTGGTGTTAAGGATACTACCACGGATCTGGTCTTTTGAGGCTGCTGCACAGAAAAACAGTTCGTATAGCAAGCGTAGGTTATATTTATTTACATTTGCATAGATATTTAGAACACATTTTTACATATAGAACAGAAATTGTATAAAAAGGCGGCACTTATTGCTTATAACAATATCTCCCAGGCAACCTTTGGGTAGAATACTTCTATATATTTTTTGCATTTTCGAGGAGTTATGCTGTTAGTGGCCTCTATTTTATACCCTTGTATAGTGAGTATTACAGCAGTTGAGTGGGTACTTACAGACGGTGGTAAAGGCTGCGCGGGATAGAGCGGCGCGTCCGCCGGCGTCATCCCGCCGGGCGGCGGTGGCGATCCGCACTCACTGTTGTGCTGTTCCGATCGTTGTACGATTATAGTGAGTAATCCAGCAGTTGAGTGGGTACTTACAGACGGTGGTAAAGGCTGCGCGGGATAGAGCGGCGCGTCCGCCGGCGTCATCCCGCCGGGCGGCGGTGGCGATCCGCACTCACTGTTGTGCTGTTCCGATCGTTGTACGATTATAGTGAGTAATCCAGCAGTTGAGTGGGTACTTACAGACGGTGGTAGGGGCTGCGCGGGATCGAGCGGCGCGTCCGCCGGCGTCATCTCGCCGGGCGGCGGCGGCGACCCGCACTCGCCGTTGCGCCGCTCCGACCCCGGGCTTTCGCCCTGGAAACGGACAAGGGGCTAAGTTACAATAAAAAAAATACATCTTCACGACATATATCTCCACGGGGTTGCCAGAGGTGTTCCGGAGTTTGGACTGTTGATGATGATCTACTCCGACCGTTTTCGGCCATGGAACTGTCAATGGACTGTTATTGGTACAGTGAATACTCGACACCCTCTTTTAATCGACGATTTTTTAATCCCAACGTGATAGGGGGTGAGTCTCATCGCCTTACTTCGGCCACACAGATAAAGTGTACAAAATTATTTATTTATGTATAATACATTTATAGATTTATTAGATAGATAAAAAAATAATAAAGAAAAATAAAAAGTAATTAAAAATAAAATAGATACCTATTTTTGTAGTTTTAGGAAGGTTAATCTAACGTGTAGGTTTTTATTATTTTCAAATGGCCAGACGTGCCGTATGATCATGTCACCGTTACCCAGAATTTCAACTTAAAGTTAACTTAAAGTTAGGGGATATTTAAATTAAAGTATGCCAATGCGGCGCTGTGATTGGCTGATTTGACTTTAAAATGCAGCTTAGAATTTCTTTTTTCAAAACGGAAACTGAGCATTAGATATTTTTCTGGTGGATTTATTTGTTGCATGGCTTTTTTAGGTACTGAAGCGACAGGTACAGCAAGCCGGGTTTTGTGCGTTTTACAACTACTCATCTCCTGAAGACGCTAGTAACAACCGTCTTTTCATTCTTAACGACTATTATCTTGCAATAATAGCTGAAACAACAGATAATATAATGCCTGAAATCAATGGCTTACCGAGCTTTGCAGACTAGGCACAAATTGTGCCCCTGCGGAATTTAAAACCTTGACGTCTCCAAGAACCTGAGACTCGACCAGTATAGGTCATAGAGGCGCTATGGCACCCTGGTGGAAAGGAGACGAGATCGTGTCGCAACCGTCTATTCGATTAACCAGTGGGGTCAATTTGCTACTCGATATCGTTTCGAAATCGTTTTTCGAATGAACGCCAATGCCTCTGATTGGATACCAGACTGTCAGACTCTAATGGTTTGGTTTAGTACCTGTGATTGGATTGAAGTTTTGACAGTTTGATTACGAGTAGATTAGAACAATAATTCATTTTTTTTCCATAAACGCTTGGTTTGCTTTATTTTTATAGCTATTTGAGAGCAGTAATAGAAATCTATATTCAAAATATTTTCATTATAATATTTGCACATGCGATACATCGGTGCTCTTTTTCCATTCTGAGTTCTAGTTATTCCGAGATAAAAGAAGAATTTGGATCTATTACTACGATAACAGAGACTGGGCAGTTGGAAATTAACTCGACTTATGTGTTCTGGTCATTTTTTTATATTTTCCGACATAGATGATCAAAAAATACAATAGCTTGTTGAATGATTAAAATGAATTGAATGATTAAGTAAACAGAGATCGTAAAAGTTTTATGTTAACAATTAAAACAAATTGCAAACTACCCCTTGAAAATAAGCTTTCGTTACCGAGATTTTAAAATTTTAGGGCGACACGTTTATTTTTTTTAAATCATTTATCTGTATTATTATTATCACTACATAGTATAAAACAAAGTCGCTTCCCGCTGTTTGTCTGTCCCTATGTATGCTTAGATCTTTAAAACTACGCAAGGGATTTTGATGCGGTTTTTTTAATAGATAGAATGATTCAAGAGGAAGGTTTATATGTATAATACATGCATAATATAGTAGAGAAACACTGATAATTTTAGAGGTTTCTAATGTCGTAAATAAACACATTTTTTGCGCTTACATTGCAAACGCTGGCTGAACCCTACGAGATAGACCAAAATAATGTACTGCAGTATTGTACACTTTAAAAAGTCTACAAAAAAGTCCGCAATAGTATATGTCTATCTCTTAGGGATAACCCACAATAACAATTTTTTATTCTTTACTTTTTACTAGAAATAATGGCTTATTTACGAAGCAATTTTAAGCAATACAGCATGTATCCTTATCCAATTAAGTACCTTAAATACTGTAGTATATTTAGTATCAGCATTGCACCCGTGCGAAGCCGGGGCGGGTCGCTAGTATTATATAAAGTGAAAAACGCACTTTATTTAAGTTTTAGTTTTCTTTATTTAAAACATGAATTATCTGCAGAATAATATTATTTTTATGGATTTTACATCAGAAAACTCCTAGCTTGTCGACGGTACCAAATCAGTTTGCGTTAAAAATGGTTTTCTTTTGCATCGTCAATATGAAGCTGCACCTCGTCTTAAACATTGTAAAAACTAAACGAGTTCTTTAAAAGTCGTTTTGTTTTGTTTATTTTATCATCATTGCCATTCGAACCCAGTTCAAATAAAACTGACCCAATTTTTCCAACAGACATATATTTAGCAGCTTCAAAGTTTACAACTCCATTAAATTCCAAGTCGGCCCACAAACACGACGCACAATTTACGAAGATGTTTACCGACCGCTCCCAAGCCGGTCACCGTTTTTTAATTTTGTACTTGCTCTAGGTTTTTAACAGACAAGGTTTTGTAGATTTTATGGGACATTCGACATTTAATATCTTTAATAAAAAAATTACATTTTGAATTTAATAGAAAAATCAAAATCTGCTATCACTGCAGATGGGCTTAAAAATACTTTTCATTCCATAAACCAAAAGAATTCTATCATAGGGTTTTTTTAATTCTACACCTACAAACCAAATTTTAGCTCGTTCGGCCCAGCCGTTCTTGGGTTAGAGCTGCGTTGTTAGGTTTTCTTTCATATATCGTTTTACTCATAGAGCATAGAAGCTATGGGGTTGTTCATATATTACGTCATGAATTTTTGCCGATTTTTTACCCCCCCCTATCTAATGACCCCAACCTCTCACAAAACTGATGTAATATTCGTTATCTTTGTTACAAAATCAATATTGTTGTTTAAACAATAGTTTTTTTTTCTTTTAGCAAGACGCCCATTCTTGCCATCTATGCTCATGATATTACTGTCATCCGTAGACCAGACCCCCGACAGATTTCAAATGACGTAATTATATGGACGCCTATATAAAAAATTAATGAAGACAGACTATACGTATACCAATTATTATGTAAAATAGCTGATTTTGGGATTGCTAAAAGTAATGAGGAATTCAAACGGAGAAGCTCTAATACAAGGACTACAAAACCACGAAGCTTTTTTTTATTTTATTTCTACTTACTCCGGATTTTAATTTTTCAGGGACCTTGTTTTTTATTTTTTATTATTGTTATTTTTAATTTATAACATTTTTATATATATTTATTTATTAGTTTTAGTTAGAGAAGAACGGCTAAGCGTGTTACCAGTAATTTCGTAAGTGCTAGAAAAAATAATTTTCAGGTTGAATTTAGTTAAATGTTGTTGTACATTAAATATGAGGTTGTAAGTTAACGAACCATATCTTTTCTTTACTATATAAAATGTTTTAGACCGTTTTAAGAACAAGAAACGCCATATTTAGATTTTCATTTAAGTTCAAAATCCCACCGAAATAATTCAGTTGTTTCGTGAACTTTAATGTACTTTTTTCGTCTGCTTTATATAGATCATTTTACATAAATAGTATATTTTTCGTGTTTTTAAACAGATTTTACAAGTATTTTAGTTTTTACAGGAAGTGACGTCATAATATTAGGTTGAATTATCGGATCCTTCAGACTTTAAGTTGCGTCGAAGAAAAAATGTGTGATAATTAGTGTCAATGAAAATGAAATGAAAGACATCGTTTTTTTCACAGAATTATGGATATTCACGCTTATTTTAAAATCCGTTTTCGAATCGGAAATTTCGGTGAAAATAAGCAGAGGCCAATTCCTCAATGTTCATCGTGGACCCTCCAGTACCTTCCATGTTTACTTCCTCAGCCCACAAATACGCCGCTTGGTGGAGCAGATTGCTTAGCAAATAAAAATAACGAGAAACGTCCCTTGGCCGCGACGCGACGCTTTACAAACCTTACAATTTGTCGTCGATGTTACTCGTAAAAGGAAAGCGTACGATTCTAAAATTAAGCACATCATTTAACAATAACAACAAAAATTATAGGTGGTAGAGCTGATGCTGGGCTCGACTGTGTAGGTATCACCATCTTACTTGGAGACCTCCTCGAAGTAATTTGGGGGAGAGTACGAGGACAGCCCACAGGCAAAAAACCAGGACGCCTACCATGCCTGGGACCGATGGATGGCGGTATATCCATCCCTAATAGCCGGGCCTTATATGGAACAGACTGGTGATGGCTAGCGGCGTCACTAGTGCGAGGGTTCCGCAACCCACCTGCCCAGCGTGTGTGAGTATGGGCAATTCTTCCAGGATGACCGCCGGGAGTGGCAAAGTCCTGGAAAGGCTTATATCCAGCAGTGGACGAACTAGGCTGATGGATGGAACAAAAACTCCATAGTATATATTTTACATAATAAGCTATGTAAAACATCAAAAACGGTTTTACAAGTACCCGCGTTGTTTGTCAGTATCATCGCAAAAACCGATGTCTATTCTAACACCGCGCGCGTTTCTGCGATGTGATTGGCTCAATTTATTGTTATACTTAAACAAAACGATCAAATAATTATTTATGCGCTTTCTAATAATGAATAGCGTCACCTGTTGATTTTTTATGTACGAAAATGTTATATGCTACATAATTCTGTCTATAGGCCTGCATCGCCAGGAATTATTATTTGCTATGTAACTTCTAACTTCTTACAGTAGAAAAAAGTTGATTCTAAAATTTTAATGAAACAAAGCGCTAAAAGTTCTGTGAAAATTACATGAAAATCCGTTCAGTCGTTTCGGAGATGTGCGCGAACAAACAGACTGACAGACATAAAAGAATTCTAAAAATCGCTGATTTGTGTTCTACTACTCTTCTTTAGTCACCCACTTTCTATTTTTATTTCTTTTCTTCTATGTACAGACACACCGGGTTCTAATCTTTTATTATTATGTATTGAAGGAAGATTTATTTAGTTGTCTTTAGATTTGTCCTAACAGAGTGATACAAATTATAGGAGCACACAGCCCTCACATAAAAATCCGCTACAAAGTTTCAAAAAAGTTAGAAAGAATACTGCAGCAATATAAAACCTATACACAGGTAAACACATATAAACACGTAGAGCACATGAAGTGTCGTGACAGTAGAAGTCTTACACTTTTTTCGGCGCAAGCTTTTAGAGTGTAACGTGCGATAAGGACCTTCGTTACAAACGCCTTAAATAAACAAAAATACAAATTTGTAAATAAAAAAAAAAACAATATTCATGAAACCGAAAGCTTGTAAAATTAGATAGTTTACCTATGTAATATCACTACAGTTTCATGTTAGGTTTTTGTAAGGTTGCTTGTAAACGTAATAAAAGTAATATGTGAAATAGTGAAATTATAAACTATCGGATTTTACAATCTCACGCTGACATATGTATGTATATAAGAAAGAGACACATTTAAACTTACTTTAAAATTAATGAAAATAACAATAAAAAAGTGTAAAGCACTGCAAAAAATAATACAATTAGTTAAAATAAATATTACGCCCTTCAAAATTAATACTTTCTACTACAACATTAATGTTTCACACTATACAATTTTCTGGGTTGTCATAAAAAAATAATCACGCACTAAGGCTTCACTACGCTTCGATCCGCGACTCGCCATACTTAACCTACCGGCTCTCTTCTGCGCTGGCTTTCTAAAAAAAATTTATAGTGGAAATAATTACTTTTAAAGTTCATATATACTAAAAACTTAAACAGTGCTTAAATTATAAAAATAATATATAATAAAAAAGTAGTATTAAGTAAAAAGTAGTAAAAATTAGTACTAAAAGTATTTATAAACAGTGGAGGGCAATGGGCGTTGCTCTGCCGTAGAACAGTTTCAACTACCACGAAGGGCAGAGTTTTTTAAAAATTATTATTCATACTATTTTTATAGCCTAATTACTTGTTTTTTAATTGCGCTACCTGTTTACGAAGTATAACTATGTAACTAGGGTAAGTCATGAGTCAATAAAACAAAGTATATTATAGTGAAAAGTATTAATTTTAAAGCTAAGCCTCCGTCCGTCGTTCGGTACAAAGAGCACGACTTAAATTTGTTTTTCTTGTTAGGAGTTAAAAGTGAAAAAGATATTGATCTGTGGCAATTCACGCCAATAGTTCAGTGTAACAACACTTTAAACAACAGTTTGAAATGAAATGCAATTTATTTGTGACGATTTTGTCGAAACAAGCTTAAAATGCTGTTTCAAGTTTGTTTCGACCAAATAATGGCTAATTGTACATTAAGGTGATATACCGTGCTAGCAAAGGTCCCCGTTACTCCAGGCAGAAAGACCTGCAGTGCGAAAGGGACGGAATCGGGGAAAATTGTCAAAAAGTCGGTTTTAAATTAATGCAAAATTAACTAAAATAGTTACAAAAAATTCCATAACCAGTAATTTAGGTGTAGTTAAAACCCATCTATATAAATATTTTTCAAGTCTGTATGCTATCCTAATTTGTCAGAATATCAAAAAAAGTGTAAATTTAGACCCGATTTCAATAATTATTTCTATCGAATGAAATTCCTCCTATCGTGTTATTGATAGACCAAAATCTAGTAAAAGGTCCCAAAATTGTTATACTAATTTATTTTACTTGGAACTTCATTAAAAGAGCAGATAAATAACTTCAAAAAGTGACAATTTTCACGGTATAGCCCCTTAAATTTCAGATTCCACTACGGAATCACAAAGTACGGTTCACCAAATCATTCTTTCGCGAAAACTCGCAACTCCAAGTATCGCTATACCAAAATCACGTTACCACGAATCACTGTAAGTCAAAGATACGTAGCTACAAGCAAGCTGTTGATTTATAAACCTAACTAATACTGAACTATTAGCGTGAATTGCCATATACCAATATCTTTCTCACATTAAACTTCTTAAAGAGAAATACAAAGTTAATTTGTGCACTTTGTTCCGAGCGACTGATGTTTCACGTTAAAGTGGGAACCATTATTTTTTTGTTCATTCAATACATCATTCACATGCTTGAAAACATCTACGTATATCACAGGCTTTGCTTGTGATTTAGACTGGCTATAAACACACTCCTATTTTATTTAACTGCTAAATCAAACCCCTTAGAGGATAGGAAAGCGTTTCTCTGTACGGATTAGGTTTAATTAATTTGGTTAGCGATCGTTATGTGCCGAGTGAGACTCGTTGGAAAAGTAGTTTCGATGTGGTATGGGGATACAATGATGTTTAAGTAGATAGGCAGTTGGCTAAGATCTTGCCGGTTTGAGGTTGAAGGTTCCGTATGTGTTAAGGCGATATGCGAAAAAAATACGGGTGTTTCTTGTCTGTGTATTTCATGAAATACACGGAAAATTTTAATAAATTTCTGGTATATGCATTTTGACTATATAATCTAGGGTTTTGAAATTGGAAAACATGTTTGGATAAATTTTCCTCAATAGAAATAATTGTTGAAATAAGGCCTCCAAACACACTTTTTCTCCTCGTTTGACGAGTAAGAACCATATACAGAACTCAAACATATTTTATTAGGTGTGTCTCAACAATATCTAGAGATTTGATATTTGAAATTTTGCTAGATATTTTAGTTTTTTTAATAAAAATATAAAACCAACTTTTTTCCCTTTTGCCCTGAATCCGCCCCTCTCGCACTGCGCGATTTTTCGCTTGGAGTGACAGTGACAAAAATAAAATTCGCATAGCCTCTTAAGGCTAGACGGTAACTTTTTACCGCGATTTCGTGTCCTAGCTCTTAACGTTTTATTGCTATTGTACGGTTTCATAACCGCACATTGTTTTGCTTGCGTTGCATCCTACTTTATTTACTTAGCCATAATAATTAATTTTATATTTTACCGTTTTTAAAGCAGTACGAAACTAACTGTCGATACCGACACACATAGAGAAAGAGACGCCAAACTGAACTCTGTTTACTTTGATATCAATACAGTACCTTAACCCTTAACTGAGGTTTCTTAGTTCTTTTTCTCTTCGTGCTCCACAACTATGCAACATCTTTCAAATGTACGGTGCCTAAACTACTGGCTCCTACAGCTATCCTGAATACATACCAAACTACTGCATTTTTCAAATGTTTATGAACTACCACGGGGTCAATATGTATTCAAATTTAAAAAAAATTTTCTTATTTGAGAAAACTCTGTGTGGAAATGAGACGTTTTGGAGTACAAAATACAAGATTTCTGAGTACTTTGTTGTATTTTTGAAACATGTTGATTACACAAAATTTCAATACGGATAGGAATTATAAGTTGGGCGATTGATAAAGTTATTTTAATTTTTATTCTATTTTATCCATTATCGTACAACTGAGACGACAATTCTTTTTGTACGGCATCAAAATATGATCCTCTTCCCTTAAATTATCAGTAATCAAGCAGCGGTAGCCTCTCAATGTTGAGACCCAAGTTCGATCCCTGGTCGGGCATGCACCAATGAGTTTTTCGGAATTAATGTACATAGATAGTATCTGTATTCTTACCTAATACTTGCTGAACGGTGAAGACAAACATTGTGAGGAAATCTGTATGCCCTGAAAAGCGTATATTTGTGCCCGAAGTACAGCATTAGGGCTCACCAGTTGGCAACAATGCGGCGCCGGACAGGTACACGATGGTGCGGTCACACAATCTCTTCACGACGGGTGTGGTTCGCACACACCATGTTCGGTACGCACCCAAATTCCATACGTGCATTCTTCTTAATGCGATAGTCGCTCATAACCATGACTTAGATATTTTTAATGTAACTCTTTCGGCATTTGTAAATTGTTTTTAGTTTGTATTTTTTTTTTGTTTTTTTGTATTTCATATTTGTTAACTTTTGTGTATTGTGTCGCTTCACAAGTCATCAGGTTGGGACGTAATAATCGTCGGTATCGTGTAATAATACAGAGTGTGGACTGTGACTTACAGTTGACATTCTAGAACACCTCTGACACCCCCTCGGGGTTTGATGTCATGACGATACATATATATGAGTATATAGGTACGGTTTTCTTCAATGAGTAGAATATGTTTAGGAAATCTGCTTGAAAAGATGCACGTGTTGATTCTGTACATGGCTATAATCATGAAGTAACTCAAATGAAACCATGATAGAAATAAATTTCTATGCTTGAACACTTGGCGATTTATCCACCGGAAGGAGATATAAATTAACATTATATCATTGCAGTATAGAAACGCAGAAATCCCGGTTCAGACCTCCTCACTCACATCCAGATTTACTTTTCTTTCTGCGTTTCTATACTGCAATGATATAATGAGTTATTGCTTTGAATAACGGGACTGTTGATAATACTCGTATGTGTTTGTAACGCGTACAAAATTTTAGACCACGTGTATGGGTGTTTTTTTTAAATTCGTTAATTATTTTAATTTGTTTCTCTTTTTAGTTTGGTGCACAACTTACATAGGTTATAATGGTACTATTGTCCGTAATAAATCACCAAATAATCAAGTCGCTTAAATAAAAACTTGCATACTAAACGTAAAAATTGAGGTAAAAACATGAAACTAATAAAAAATTATAAATAAGTTGCTGAAAATTTCGTACGTGAATTACTCATAATAACTGGAGTGATTGTCAGGTTGATTTCTGAATGGGTAGTATTTAAACGTGCGATTATAAATTCAAATTTAATTTGTCAAAAATACTGAATCTAAGTGGGCGAAACTCTGTGGCCGAATAAAAATTTTGATAACAGCGACTTGACAATACAAGTTTGAGTTGAGTTGAATAATTGTCAGGCGAACAATTTTCTATTTTAGTGACAATTTAATTTTAAGTAATAAAACTAGGGACGTCGCCTCGCTCCACTCCACTTCGCTCAGCTCCTTATTTTATCTTACATGCAAACCTAACACGCTCCTCCTCGCTTCGCTTGTCGTTGCGCCTATTTTTTGACTTATGGTGAAGTATTTTCGATTGTATTTTTAGTCGCACGCTTTAGTATTTATTCCGGATTGAATTCGCTAATTATATTTTTATTCGCCTGATTAATAATTTCCCTTTCTGAATATGCCCAGGCAAAAAAAAAAAATGCCAATTTTTACAACTGTCATATAGTTGAGGAGATAATGCATGCTGTGGGCTTTTTGTGAAGGGAAGTTGTGACTATGTGGAATCTTTTTATTGTAAGTAGTACTAGGTGTTTAACTTCAAATTGCGCTGTATGGTTTTTAGGTGGTAGAGCTGATGCCGGGCTTGACTGAGGAGGTACCACCATCTTACTTGGAGACCCCCTCGAAGTTATTCGGGGGAGAGTGAGAGGACAGCTCACAGGCAAAAAACCAGGAGGCCCACCATGCCTGGGACCGATAGATGGCGGAATATCCATCCCTAATAGCCGGACCTTATATGGAACAGACTGGTGACGGGCAGGGGCGTCACTGGTGCGAGGGTTCCGGCACCGCGCTCATCGACCCGCCTTCCCAGCGTGTGTGAGTATGGGCAATTCTTCCAGGATGACCGCCGGGAGTGGCAAAGTCCTGGAAAGGCTTATCTCCAGCAGTGAACGAACTAGGCTGATGGATGGATGGATGATGGTTTTAATGATGTCATAATTATTTTGTGAAACCTATCGTGTGGGATATCAAATGAAAGGGCTTTCTGAGGTGATTGTAAAAATGTACCACATTTCAGCTACTGGTTTTCTAAAAAACAAAAATAACACTTTAAAAACACACCGTGTTTGGGCTCTTCCAGGTAGGAAACGGGTGAAGAAATTTTTGTGAAACATACGTCAAATTACTTGTAATATCGTCATTACTAACGTCACGGAAGCAAAAAATTCAAAATAATTTAAATAGATATTTTCAAAATTCTTTTCATGAAGTGTTACAAACAGAACACATTTTGCTCCTTTACTGAAATGTATAGTAATGAATTTTCATGAAAAGAACTTTGAAATACTAACGTTTATACATACTATATATATTTTTTCGTTTTATATAATTAAAGTTAAATTAAAATAACATAAAGATGTAAGCGGCCGGCAATATTTTCGTCGGCCTAGTCTGGTAATACATACACGCTATCAAAATCTGCTTTTATTTGGGGCCTCCTCAAATCAGGGTTGGATTTCGTAGTATAATTATACTATTTGTACCATATTTTCATGACATGTAGTACTCGTACGTAGTATCGTAATGGAACTATACTACATGAAAATACCATAATTTTATCTTCAGGCCGACCGACTTGTTTTATTAGTTGAGACGTTTTGCTTTTTAACATTTACCGTACAATATAGGGAATTTCTGTGCGCTATGAATATTTTTAGTAAATTTTTTGAAAATTTTACTAACAAACAGGCTCTTTTATTAAATTATTAATATGTTTAGTAAATTTTTTGAAAATTTTACTAACAAATAGGCTCTTTTATTCAATTATTAGTAAATTTTTTAAAAATTTCACTTACAAATATTATTATTAATTTTTTTCAATTCAAAACAAAAATCGACGAAAAACGAAACGTATTATAATTTTAGCCAAGTAGTATATTTTTAATTCCCATAGACGATAATTTTCCGAGGGTCTGAATCCAACCCTGCCTCAAATGTAAAAATAAAGTACTTCCCTTTTTTGCTTGTAGCGTCAGCATTTCCGAACGAGTTTGGGAAATTACGTTTTAGGAACATCAGCCTTAGGGCTCTAACAGGTGGAACTTTCTCACTCACCTCAATAAAGTAAAGCGACATTTATCACATACTAGTCTTTTGTCCACGGCTCTGCCTAAGTTGAATACCCATGTATCTACTTATTACATTTATAATTTGATTTCCGAAATATCCTGTCTTAAGACATGCCAAGAGCACATTCCTCTGTGGCAGATGCCAACATTGTGTACAAGATGAAATTTAATCAACCAACCGAATTCATACTGGAGACTCGGTTAGTGATCAGGAACAAGGTTCAATGATCCTTTTTTTCGAAATCATAGAAAAACTATTTTTGTTCCCATACGAACTGGACAAATTTTAAAACATATTTTTTTCATAGTTTTTAAACATACCGTTTAAGATATATAACTTTATCAACAGAGTCATTTTCGGATGTCGCTGGAATGAGGTGCCTTAAGGCGAATGAATACGCCAACTGTAATTTGGACCTGTCTTTGAAGGCCTACTCCTCCCACACGGGTGGTCCAAAAACTGTCATAAAAATATATGATAGGCATTATAGAGTCAAAAATAAATTTTAAGTTTCATAAACTGTTTTTTATTGTAAGTTTTGACAAAAAAATCGAAAGTCATCGAAAGTTTACATGATTAACACAAGAATTCTCTTACTCATTCCAAACGCCTAAAGCGATTTTAATTTTAATTTCACCAAATTATAGGAAATTTTTAGATCTAAAAAGTTCAAGTTCAAATTTTTTTTTCCGTTCCATGTGAAAAGTATTATTTTCACCTATTTTGCGCTAGCCGGAGACGCAGTGGTTGTCGTAACAGCCACTTTTCAAAGCAAGCTGAAATGAACATTATTTCAATGTCGTTTCCGTTGATATTTGTACCGACACACATCGAGTTGCTTATTTAGCGTGGTCATACGCCTTAAACGTGCCTCCCGAAGCACAAAAACCGAACACAAATGTACCCGTCACTTCGGCATCAACTCCCTTAAATATCTCAAGGTTAGCTCAGAGACGTTTAATCGTGTTCTTTGTACGCAAAATGAGGGCTTTTCACCCTTTTGTCCTATTTTATGGTGCATTCAAACGTTATTGTCAATAAAATTGTTCTGCTATCATTCATTTTGCCCGGCACTTTACATTTTAAAGGGTACAGCCGTCTTACTGCAACTTTTGAATAAACGCAGATTTATCACTGATATGTATTAGAATATTAATTACAATACAATACTATATTCTTTATTGCACGCCAAAAACAAAGTAAATAGACAATTTAAAAAGTAAAAGTGGGGTACAATTGGCGGTCTTATCACTAAAAAGTGATCTCTTCCAGACATCGTTTGGTTGGAGAAACTCTTAAAAGAAATTAATTATTATGATATCTATGAGATTTATACTGTTATCCTGTGTTGTGTTGCCGACTTAGCGACTTTTTCGCCAAATCTAACGGAATTTCAGTCGATTTAGCGACTTGATAAAACAGACGTTTCATACATTCTAGCGATTTCAAAACTCGTATTCCAAACATTTGGCGATATTTTGATAACATTTTAGTTAATCTGGTGACTTTTATATAAAAATCTAGCGACAAGAAAAAAATTTAAACAGCAAAACTGCTCTTATATGATACTTGGTAGTTTCTTGAGGTCTACAAGTTATGGAATAAAACGTAGAGAGTATTCATAATAGTATTTTGTGCACGAGTGTCTCAATGTCTAATTATGTTCAGTTGCACACAAAATTTTATCTACTCGTACGAGCATCAAAAACAATTTCACGAAAAATTAAAAAAAGAACATTCGTCATGATATCCTGAGCCCATTGGTTGTATGTAGATGCCTGAGACCAATAAGAAGCGAGAGATTTAATTAAGATATAATAACAATTATAAATTGTGTATATATATATACATATATACATATATATATATATATATATATATATATATATATATATACATATATACCTATATATATATATCATTTTATATACGTAATTTTTATTGTTTATGTACATTTATATAGTTTATTTAATTTATCAATATGTTTTAAAGTGTGTAATTTATTCTGTGCATCGCCCATTTACATTTCTTTTTTAGGAGTTTTTCCATCCAAAGGTTGTCTGGAAGAGATCGATTTTAGTGATAAGGCCGCCAATTGTTTTTTTGGTGTGCAATAAAGAATATTGTATTGTATTGTATTGTATTGTATTGTATTGTATTGGTTGTACTCAGTGTCCTTTACCGTTCAGCAATTGGTAAATAAGCAATCACTATAATAATTAATTTCGAAAAACTCACTGGTGCGTGTTCAACCAACAGGATTCAAACCTGGGACTCAAGATCGAGAGTCCAGAGTCATACCGACTGGGTACGCTTTTTAAACTACTCTAATAAATTGAATCCTCAAATAGTTTTCTAAATCTTGCAAGCCCATAGAAAACCTTTGGCCGTAGAGAATCGGGGTAAGCTTTTCATATAGTAAGTAAAATAGGCTAAATTATTTACATAGATTTCAAGGTTTTATTTAAGGCGATACGCAAATGTTTTAGCGTCCCCGTTACTCCATATGCGAAAAACTCTCATTGCGGGAGGGACGGATTCGACGAAAAGTATCAAAAAGTCGGTTTTTTATTAATATAAAATGTACTCAGGTGGCCATCAACATTTCGTTTAACCAGATCTTAGATACTGTTAAAACCCATCCAATGAAATATAATCGCCGTCCATATGTCATTCCAAACGGTTAAGGTTACTACCAACGCCAACGACCTTGAACTAAGTAACTTTGTAACCATTTTATACGGTAACTATGGCATTTTTAATAGAAGAAAAATACATAGTAATCTATATGATACAAATAGTGATGTGTTTTTTCCTGAATTTTATTTTTAATATAGATGAATTGAAAAGCAAGAAAATTCCAAGTTTACCCTTATTTCTCGATTATATTGTCCACTTGTAACAATATAACTGCTGCAGTTTTTATCGAAACAGTATAAACATTTATAAACTTCTAGACAAAATAATATAAAATGGTATGAGTTTCTCAGTTCTTGGAAATTCATTTTATTTTTCATGAAATTAATTAATAACACACTATTTTTGCACTTGTCCGCCGCAGCGACTGACGTAACAGCCATGTTGCATTGCGAGCTGATAAGGACTTTATTTTAATATGGTTTTGTTCGAAATTTCAACCACCACGAATCGAGTTGCAAATTATTCCGACGGAGCCACCTTAAACTAGGAGAAATGGTGTCGAAAAAGATCTCATTTCAATAAATATTTTTATCGAGCCGTATTTCTATAATCACGTTTCTGTTTAATCTATCACTAGAAAAAGATTCCAAAAACAATATACCATTCTATCAAATTAATACCTTCTTTATTGAAGTAGATATGCAAGTTCTAAAAGTGTAGTTTTTTTCCGTAGCGCCTTTCGGCTACCACAACCTTATTGAGGTGAGCCGTTTGCTTACATCAAAAATTATCCTCAAGTTTCATATAATTCTGCAAGTTTTTATTTTATGTAAATCTAACAAAAATCCTATTACAAAGTCGTCACTAAGGCCATCTAAATTCAAATAAACTGTTAAAGTGAATCAATCATTTTCAGATTGAATATTAATGTCGATTTGTTAACACAAAGTCTATCAATCAAAAGTTTTTATTAAATGAGAAATTCCTTGATCTGTGAAATTTTTTCGTGAAGTCGATCACAGAAGTGACGTTCAAATTCTGAACAGGTCCCCCATACGAGGCATGAACATACAAGTATCCACTTCAAAAAAGATCGACCAAGATTTATTTCTGAAGAAAAATTTCAAAAATATTTTATGTTAAAGGTAGATAGATATGTGAATACCGGAAAACTGTAGTGATGTTTTTAACTGAAGTCCGGAGCCTTCGTTACGTAGATTCAAGTCGCACTCTTTGAACCTTATTTCTTACTTACGCAATCTCGAATATGAATTTAGTTGCATACATTTTATTTTATTGTAGTTTTTGTCACCTTAAAATTGGTGTGTATATCTACCATTTTCCTGTAAGTAACGAGACTTCTACCTATAATATATCCTAACCTATGGTCAGCTTGCAGGAGTCTGGTTAGAATGTCCTTGCAGTTTACGGCCACGCAGGCTGCATACATCGGACACAACTGTTGTTTGGTAAATGACCCATAGACAACGACTTTACACGTTGAAGATGTTGCAGTATATTCTGGTTAGCTACGACCTGAGGACCGCCCAATGTAAAGCTGGTCACACACATCAGCATTGTAAGCGCCGTGTGCGTCTCATTTACATCCTATACAACCACATATGCTAAAAAAAGCCATGATCTTGCTAAGTTTCTTGCCCTTATTCTTAGCAAGACTAATCGATTGGGCGGAGGTAGGCATGTATTTATATATGTAACCTATTAGTATGTAGTATAAAGGGTGGGATTTGGTCGGCTGCTGGGGGCTCGG
Source organism: Ypsolopha sequella (assembly GCA_934047225.1). Lineage (NCBI taxonomy): Eukaryota > Metazoa > Arthropoda > Insecta > Lepidoptera > Ypsolophidae > Ypsolopha > Ypsolopha sequella. Next base: position 8,749,260 of record OW203996.1, on the reverse strand, counting down.
TTGGTGATCAGTGAACCTTGTGAACCAAGCTGGCCGGGTCTCCGGTATGGGTTCGGGCGGTTGATTAGATTTCACCTTGTGTAATTATAGATTTTATCTATCATTTTAATCGTGTATATGTACCTATATATTGCTACATAAATTAAATAAACCTTTAATGTAGTTTATATACATTTATTATTTTATTACATAAATTTTTATAAGATTAAATTTGACTCGTAAAAATTGTATTATGTATACCTAGTTTACAAAATAATATATTTGAATTTGACCCCACCGTACGCGGAGCGTTTCATTTCGGTATTTCAGCAACAGCGGCAAGTAAGGCGCGTGCGTCGCGTACGATACTGATAAGTGTGCAATCAGCTTAACTTAAATTAACCAAAAAAAACTTTTTGGTTGATACCCCTCCCCCTAGTCGATAGTACTTTATTTTTATACAGTGTAGAATCTACACAATATTATACAAATAAATACCCTTTAAAAGAAAAAAAAAAGGTTTAATTTCGTTAACATCTTTTTCATTCGACCCAAAGGTTGCCTAGGAGGTATTGCAAATAGAAGCAAGTGCCACCTTTGTATACAATATCTGTCTTTTATGTGAAAATGTGTTGTTAATTATGTATGTAAATGTATTAAAAGTGCAATAAATAGAACATAAAAAAGATAAGTAGAAGTCATAAGTGGATGAACGAACTCTAGCTATCAACTTTATAACCAATATGAGTAAATATCAATAGAAATTCAATCCCATGTATGTGTCATGGGATATTACGAGCTGGATACTGTGGCGTCATTCCGGAGGCTACAGCAGCAAAATAAAATTACGGAATTAGGGGCCTTCAAAAAAATTCTAAACAAACGAAAACCAATTATTTCCTGTAACCAATAAAAATATAAAATAATAAAACCAATAAATAACCAATTATTTCCTACTAAAATAAAAACACGTCGTACCCAAAGTTCCTCTGTGCCGACAAATGTATTTTAATTTCGATCGTCTCTGCCCTCCCTTGCACAAAAAGTGGCAAAACAAGTCAAGTAGCAAGTAAAGTTTGTTTACTCATCGGCAGCGCTCGACCGTCCCTGAGTGGGTCTTAGATGAGTAATTACTTTTTTTACCTCATTGCCATTCTCCATACTCTACATTTTAAGAGATGCTTTAATTTGGTTTTGGTTTGTCAAAACAATGTGAAATTAAATGTGGTCCATATTTAAATTGCATGTTAAAAAGAACTTGATGAAATATGTACCCATCTAATTAATACTGTTACACTAGACCAAGAAAGTCTTGTGTTTTATAAGTTTATTTTATAAATACTTATATAAGTAAATACCTATATATGTATATACATGACGGAATTATTTTTGACGTCCAGGCTTATTCAGATGTTATTTTTTAAGGTTCCGTACCCAAAAGGTAACCAACGAGACCCTATTACTAAGACTCCGCTTTCCGTCTGTCTGTCCGTCTGTCCGTCTGTCACCAGGCTGTATCTAATGAACCGTGATAGTTGAAATTTTCACAGATGATGTAATTTTAATAACAAATACTAAGAATCAGAATAAAATAAATATTTAAGGGGGCTCCCATACAACAGACATGTTTTTTTTGCTGTTTTTATAGATAATTGTACGGAACACTTCGTGCGCGAGTCTGACTCGCACTTGGCCGGTTTTTGTTTGTTTCACATATCTACAAATGAATTAAATAATTATCCATCCGTAAGCGTAGCTGACACTGGTGCTACGGTGTAGCACGTCTACAAAGCGGAAATGTTACGAAGCTCTACGCATGCTACGAAATTCAAAACATAATTTTGCTTTTTAAGGAAACACAGTACATTTAAACTGATAACAACCTTGGACAAATAAACCAGATAACAACTTATCAAATAATTAGCTAAAAGTACACGTGTTATTATCAGTAATTACTGTAATGGCTAAATAGTAACCTTAAAACGGCGATAATTCATGATTTTTATCGTACGTACACATAGCCGCATTGCAGTACACACGGAGGGAAAACATAAACAAACGCTGTACTTCTACCAATGAATATTGCCTCAAGGTCAAAGAGAACTTTTATTATAATGCAAACTAGCCCCGTTATAGTATAATCATGGTCATCATGGTACTGGTTATGAAATAGAACAAGCTAGAGTTTAAAAAACGACACGCGTGCCAAGGTTGGCTTTTCCAAAGATGGTCAAAGTTAGTTAATAATGTTTTAATTTGGATTTGTGATATATTGTGGCTATATAATACGTTAACTTAAACCATAAATATGTACTTCTGTAATATTATTATTCTTTTTCTCACTTTTTTTTGTGTTGAATTTTACACGTCCTTCTGCGCCTTTATTTAATTTTTTCTATATTATGTCCTCTGTCTCGGGTATGCTGAAGATTAGCGTTGCTCGATTTCTATGAGATCGGCAGCTTTGCTGAGCATGCTATAAATGTCTAAAACTTTTTTTCTTCTATTTTAACCTGTGTACAATTTTAATGTGTTTAGTTTTAAGTATGTTTTGGCAATAAACCTTTTTTATTCTTTATAACTATGTACTACCGTACATACTAAATATATCTTTCAAAAAATTATATTTCGATGTATATTTCAAATATTTTGTTGTTCAGAAGGAACTTTCATTATTTATTATTGTTTTTAGCCCAAAATTGATTTGAAAAGCATGAAATAAAACTATGTTTTATATCTGAAGTGGGAATATAATTGTCATAGATAATTGTCAAGAGTCGGTATAAACATACCAAAGAGAATATTTTACATTGAACTAAAAAGTATACAATACAGCGATAAACTTCTTACAAATTTGGACATTCCGCCCACCAAGGACAATAATGTCCTTTACCGCCCACCATGAACATAAATCACAAATTATCTTCTAATCCTTTATACCTATTCTCAATTAAACCAAATAAAATAACCTTCAACATCACTAAGACTCTACAAAAAAAATAAGTAAATTAAGTGTTCTTTTTTAACATTAACAAACGAAAAACTTAATCTACAACAGGTAAAATACACAACTTAGAAGTTGGTCTTTTAATGACAGTGTCCTTACATTTAAGTGTCACCACTCTTGTAACTCCGTCCAAACCAGGATGTTTTTCTAAAATTTTGCCTAAAAGCCAACGAGAAGGAGGTAAATTATCCTCTTTTACTAAAACAACATTACCAATTTTTGGCTCGGTAACTTGTTTTGTCCACTTGTAACGTTGGAGAAGTGTACCTAAATATTCACTCGACCAACGACGCCAAAAATCTTGCATCATTCGTTGTACCAATTGCCATCTTTTTAAACAACTTACATTAGAATTTTCATAGTTACGATCCGGAGCAGATAACAAAGGCTCACCAACTAAAAAATGACTTGGTGTCAGTGCAATAGGATCATCTGGACTTTCTTGGGGTACCTGATATATTGGCCTTGAATTAAGACAGGCCTCAATTTGAGTCAAAACCGTGGACAACTCTTCAAACGTCAAAGTTGAGTTACCAACTACTCTTTTAAGATGAAATTTTGTAGATTTAATTCCAGCCTCCCACAAACCTCCAAAGTTTGGTGCATGAGGCGGAATAAAATGCCAAGTATTATTGGCTAACCAATTTCGAATTTCTGAAGCAACTGATGATTTTTCTTCGTCAAATAATCTTTGTAACTCCTTTGCTGCCCCAACAAAATTTTTACCATTATCACTCCACATGTCAGAGCAATGACCTCGACGAGAAACAAATCTTTTAAAACCTGCAGTGAAACCTTCTGAGCTAAGATCACTAATGACTTCGAGATGTACGGCCTTTGTGACCATACACACAAACAAACAGATATAACCTTTGTAAGTGCGATTACCTCTGCCCTTTGACATTCTCATATCAATAGGTCCGGCAAAATCGACACCACTGTGCAGAAATGGTCGTTTTATTGTTACTCTGGTTTCAGGTAACTGACCCATCAGTTGATTTTGCAAAACCGCAGCTTGTTTTGCACATACGACACATTTTTTTACATACGCCTTAGTAAGCGTTTTCACTCTTATTATCCAATATTTAGAACGCAGATAGTTATTCATAAGAGTAGGACCACCATGAAGGGTTTTACTATGGGCATCTGCAATAATAAGTTGTGTAAAATGTCCTTCATGGGGTAAAATTATGGGATGTTTACTATCTTCGTCCAAATGTTGACAATTTTGCATCCGTCCACTCACTCTCAACAATCCTTGCTTATCAAGGACTGGACATAAAGACTTCAAATTACTCTTGTTCTTTACACACCCAGTTTTTTTTAAATTTTCAATGTCCTCCATAAAGACATCTTTTTGAAAATATTTGATACAAATTTCTAGCGCTTCCCGTAATTCTTCCGCTTCGAGATTTGTTGATGACTTTCTATCCTTTTTCTTCAAAAATCTTCTGCAATAAGCCACTACTCTAACTAATTTTTGAAGATTTGAATACTTGTTCCATAACAAATCATCAATCGTTTTTTCTTTCCCTTTTGAAGATTCTGTACTAGTATGTACCTTTATTGACCTTTGTTCCAAATTCGTGCTCACATCATTTGGTCTTGAATAGTTTATCGATTCGTTTTGGAGCCAAGAAGGACCACGTTTCCACAATGGATTTGTTGTAAGTTCAGAAGCCGATACTCCTCTTGAAGCCAAATCCGCAGGGTTTTGAGATGACTGAACATGTGACCATTGATTATTATCTAACACCATCAAAATTTCTGAAGTTCTATTTGCAATAAAAGTTTTCCACCGGCTAGGATGACTACTTAGCCAGGCTAACACAACTGTTGAGTCTGTCCAAGCATGAAGTTGTCGTTTCGGTATATTTAGTACTTCAGCTACTTCGTTAATTAATGTAGCTAGCAAAACAGCTCCACATAATTCTAACCGCGGAATCGAAACCTGTTTAACCGGAGCAACCCTTGTTTTTGCAGTGACTAAATTGACGATAATATTTCCTTGCGCGTCAACAACTCTCATGTAAATAGCTGCAGCATATGAAACGTTAGAAGCATCGCAAAAACCGTGCAACTCAACACTGATATCTGTCGATTTAGTCCCCACCCATCGAGGCAGACTAAATGTATCCAGTTTTAACAAATCTTGACGATACTTCTCCCATTCTTTTAACAACTCTGTTGAAAGAGGTTCATCCCATTCTAATCCCGAAAGCCAAAGTTTTTGGATGAATACCTTTGCAGTAACTATGCATGGAGCTACCCAGCCCAATGGATCAAAAAGTCGTGCTATATCGGAAATTGCTGTCCTCTTTGTTACTGGCAATTGCTGTGGTGGAAGTTTTACTGAATAGTTAAAGCTGTCAGAGTGCCGATTCCAAGTAAGTCCTAATACCTTCATTTCTGTGTCTAACTTCATATCTACCTTGCATTCACTTCCTTCTTTGATTTGATTAGCTAGCTTCTGACTATTAGTAGTCCATTTTTGTAAAACAAATCCTCCTTTTAATAACAACTCACTCATTTGCTTGTAAATAACGAATCCATCTTCTACAGTTTCAGAACCTGTCATCAAATCATCCATGTAAAAGTCACTTTTGACCCTTTCAGCAGCGATCGGAAATTCCTCAACATGATCTTGAGCAACCTGTTGAAGAGCCTTTACTGCCAGATATGGTGCTGATGCTGTTCCAAAAGTGACACGTAACATTCTGTAATCTTCTATTTCGTCTTCAGGATTTTCTCTCCATAAAAATCTTTGGAAATGTGTATCCTCATCTGCGACCTTCACTTGTCTATACATTTTTACAATATCTGCAACAATACAAATTGGATGTAGACGCCATTTCATCACAATATGCCGCAAGTCAGGTTGTAAAGAAGGACCCACCATTAATGTATCATTCAGTGAGACATTCGTTCCTTTACAAGAAGCATCAAATACAACTCTGACCTTCGTTGTAGATTTATCTTCACGCAAAACAGCGTGATGTGGCAAATACACTGCAACCGATCTTTGGGGATCCCCAAACTTGCAGATACGTTCAGCATGACCTAGTGTCTTGTATTCTTCAATGACCTCGCTGTATCTTTCTTTCATAATCGGATTTTTCTCCAGTCTTTTTTCAAGAGACTTTAACCGTTTTACAGCTGCCTCTCTAGAGTCACTATATTTACAAGCTGGGTCGTCATCTTTAAATGGAAGTTTAACTATGTAACGACCTGTATCATCTCTCTTGGTGGTTGTCTTGAATATTTCTTCACACTTCTGTTCTTCCAATGACAATACTTTCTTTGCACAACTGGAAGATTCTGATTCCAGTTCCCAAAATTTTTTCAGTAACTCATTGCTTACGATTTCTGTATGCATACTGATTACAGCTTTCTGACATGGAGTCTTCTCAGACTGAGAGATAACTTGTCCAGATAAAATCCAACCTAAAGCTGTGTTCTGAGCTGTAGGTGTACCTGGTGGACCTTTGACTAATCCTTCTTTAATTATCTGAGCATAAACTTCTGCGCCCAACAATAAATCGATCCTGTTTGGGGTGTGAAAATAAGGATCAGCCAAGTTTAGACTACTCAATTCCTGCCAGGTTGTATCTTTCACTTCTTCTGACGGAAGAAGTGTAGTGAGTGCACTTAGTACGTACGCATTTACTTGGGTAACAAAGCTTGGATCGTGTAGTGACTGAATGTCAACACTTACTACATACTTCGAACTCAAAGTATTTTGGCTACCACCTAAACCTGAGATAGTACTGATTGTAGGTACCTTCTTAAGACCAAGTAACTGCACTGCTGACTCGGTAATAAACGAGGCCTGAGAACCTTGATCGAGCAAAGCTCTTAGCAGTTGAGTGGACCCGTTCTTACTTGTGGCCTTAATAACTGCGGTTGCTAATAAAACTTGTTTCCCTACACCCTTGGTAAAATATGTGCCGATTTCATTCTTTGAATCAACGGTTTTATTATCAACAGATTCATGGGCACAATCTACATCCTCACCTTCAGCACTATTATTATCGTCAGCTACTTGAGAAGAGTTTTCAATAACAGCTGCGTTTGAACTCGGCAAGGCGTTTGGGTGCAACAATGAATGGTGTTTGCGATGGCAAATTCGACATGTCGTTTTATGACGACAAAACTTTATGGAATGGTTCGCGCCCAAGCAGTTGAAACAAAGTCTATTGGTTTGGACAAAGTTCTGGCGATTTTGTACATTTTCTTTTACAAACTGCTTGCAATTAATAATCCTATGAGCTTCGTTACAAAATGGACAAATAATATCCTCACTCTTTGAAACAGCATTTGTCAGTTAAAACCTAGGTTTTGGTTTGGTCGCCGTCTCTAAAGACTCTAGTGTCCTAAAACGGTTTTTTAAAAACTCTTTGAATTTTGTAAATGTTGGTAGATCATCAGGAAACTCAGACACCTTTGCTTCCCACTGTTCACGAGACCTTGTATCAAGTTTCTGACTTACTATATAGATTACGAGAATATCCCACGAACTCACATCAATTTCTAGATTTGTTAAGCCCTCTAAACAATCATCGGTTGTGTCTAATAAGCTCTTTACACCATTTGAAGACTCGACAACACTAGCTTGACTCAACAGACACTTCAAATAACCATTTGCCAAATATCTTTTATTGTCATACCTATCTTTTAACAGATTCCACGCTCTTTTATAATTAGCTGCCGTGATAGAAATTCGTCTTAGAAGCTGTGCTGCTTCTCCAGTTACATGCCCTTTTAAATAATGTAATTTCTGCACGGCATCTAATGATGTTTCGGAGTCTATTAATGATGTGAATAAATCTCTAAACGATGTCCATTCAGAATAGTTTCCAGAAAACACAGGAATGGATATATCCGGAAGTTTTGCCTTTGCTTTTTTAGTATCAGCACTTTCAACATGACTGTCACAATTTTTCTCTTGAATCATAAACTGTTCCAAAGCCTCCCTTAACTCAGTTTCAAACTCTAAGTAAAACTCTTCAGTAGTATCACTTACTTCATCCGTAAAATAACTATTTTTTAACTCGACCGCTGTAGCCTTTTCTATAATCTCTCTATCATTTGATCGAAATGTTATCCACAATTCTTCAAGAAACTTTAATCGAGATTCGATGTAAGCTTGAGTTAAACGAGACTTAGGAGATTTTTTATAATTTTCTCTATGTTTACGAATTTTTACAACAAGTGCGTTTTGTAATTTTAGTTTGGGTTCCATCTTGAATAATAATTTTGAATCAAACAATTCAATATTCCAAATGATTTTAAACTAACATTTCACTGATAAATCGGGCATAGCATAGGTTTCCCGATGGTACAATAATATGAAAATTATTCTATGTAATTCAAACTATTTTGAGTTCTTGACAGTTAGCTTTACTCTATACTAAACATAAACAAAGTCTATTTATTATCTTCTTCTTCCGAATGTCACTTTCGTGTTTTATGTCACTGTCACATGTATGTAATCTGGAAAGTACTTACTGTTAATTCACTGGCACATCGATACCTTGGTTGATTCCACAAAACTCAGCCTTTCATTCTTGGGCTTGTACTTTTATCTAATATTTCCTCTCGTCCTTCGGGCTCCTCTCGGCAGCTTTACCTTGCTACCGTGGTACACTCGCTGTACTGCTCATCAGTAGTCCGAAGGAAACCGAAATGGCAAATTGGCAATGTGCCACTATTACGGTGATAGATAACTTCCAAATTGAATTGTACAGTTTGTTTAAATTACACGGAAGTACAATCCGACTCGATTAGGACCATGTTTTTAGCCCAAAATTGATTTGAAAAGCATGAAATAAAACTATGTTTTATATCTGAAGTGGGAATATAATTGTCATAGATAATTGTCAAGAGTCGGTATAAACATACCAAAGAGAATATTTTACATTGAACTAAAAAGTATACAATACAGCGATAAACTTCTTACAAATTTGGACAATTATTTCACGTAATTGCATACAATTCTTCTAAAATCTACTCCCATACTACAATAAGGTAATTACAACATCAAAAGCGGTTTTATAAATACCTACATAATTTGTCCGTTTAAAGTATTACATTATAACACCGCTATTCTGCGCTGTGATTGCTTCAATTATTTATAACTCCGCTTTGATGACCAATCAACGATCAGGACGGAAACTACCAGAAATAAGGGTAGGGTCAAGCGGCAATACCCAAGAGATCTTCGTGTTAATGCCATGTAGAACCTAAACGAACTGTCAGTTTACTCCAACTAATTAAAAATCCAACTTTATGTAAAATATTATGTTAGGATTCAGCTGTAAGAAAATGAATATCATCAAAGAAATGAACGAGTGAAAAAGACACGAATAAGATAAATCCGGGGCTTTATTTTTCTTATTTTTCATGAAATTGTTGGTTATAAATATTATAAATGAACACGATATTTTTAATGGTCGCAGATAAAGTATTGTGTGCAACTGAACATAATTAGACATTGGGACACTCGTGCAAAACTATAACGAAACGTGTTCCAATATCTCACGTTATGTTACAGTTGCACAAAATACCATTTAAAACCCTTGATGGCAGTTTTTTTCGGATTTCGTATTAAAAAAACAAGGTGATTTTGATATACCTATATACCACAGTGACAAAAAAGTACCCGGATATTTGAAATAAAACGCAAAATTCTTAATTTTCATAAATATTTATTGAATCTTCTTCAAAATTTGAAGCGATACACATATTCCAACGCTTGTTTCAGTCATCAAAGCATTTTTTATAGGCGCTTTCTAAACGGTTTCACCGAAGCGGTAATTAGAGTTTTGGAAACAAAATAAAGTCGCATGGAGCTAGATCATGTGAGTAAGGCGGCTCGGCTGGTCGAGAGTATTTATTGTGTGCTTGGCCTTATAATTGTTGATAATCGTGGCTCGATGAGATGGCGCGTTATTGTCACGCAAAATCCACGAATTTTCTTGCCGCAATTCCGACAGTTTACGACGGATATTTTCACGCAAATGCGTCAAAACGATTAAGAGGCTATGCGAATTTTATTTTTGTCACTGTCACTTCAAGCGAAAAATCGCGCAGTGCGAGAGGGGCGGATTCAGGGCAAAGGTAAAAAAGTTGGTTTCATATTTTTATTAAAAAAACTAAACTATAAAATATGTTTTATAATAAAATATGTTTGAGTTCTGTACATGGCTATTACTCGTTAAACGAGGAGAAAAAGTGTGTTAGAAGATCTCATTTCAACAATTATTTCTATTAAGGAAAGTTTATCCAAACATCGTTTCCAAAATAAAATCCCTAGATTATATAGTAAAAATGCATATACCAGAAACATATTAAAATTTTCCGTGTATTTCATGAAATACACAGAAAAGAAACATCCATATTTTTTTGCATATTGCCTTAAATAGAGTTGTTGAGATCACGTGCTGTCTCTCTAACCCTAGCACGACATTTTTCGAGCACAATTTCCTTAATTTTATCGACGTTGTCGTCGGTTGAAGAGGTCGAAGGTCTTCCGGAAGGAGGCAAGTCTTCGAAGATCTCCGGACCGTCTATAAAGGCTTTGTACCATTCGTAAACCTGGGTTTTCGATAAAACAGAGTCACCATAAGTGACTTTTTCAGCATTCGGCACACGAAATTCTGTTCAAAACACAAGCTCTATTTGAGACAAACTCTTTGATTATTTCTTTTTCCATTGTAAAATGCGCAGAGCATTACTTAGATTGACTGATTCAACCAGCTGCTGTAAACAAATTGATTGACAGATCGCGATAATTTTTGGCATAGTAATTAAGGACAGTTCTACCAACATACAGAAACTCAAAATAGTTAAAAAGACTTAGCGAATTTCCGGTTGCTTTTTAGAGTTCTTTACCGAAAGGGACCCTATTATTAAGACTCCGCTGTCCATCTGCCTGTCCATCTGTCCGTCTGTCACCAGGCTGTATCTCATAAACCGTGATAGTTAGACAGTTGAAATTTTCACAGATGATGTATTTCTGTTACCGCTATAACAACAAATACTACAAAACAGAATAAAATAAATATTTAAGGGGGCTCCCATACAACAATTTCCAATTTTTGCTGTTTTATAGATAATGGTACGGAGCCCTGCGTGCGCGAGTCCGACTCGTACTTGGCCGTTTTTTTTTTGTTATTAACAACCAATTTGTTCTGCAGTTTCAGTTAGTGATAATAAGGTACGGCACCATATTTGGGAAATTCGAAAAATACTGGTGAGTTCCCATGTTCATTGTTCAAGCCCAGTTTTACAAGCGAATATTTAAATTCTAATTTTGAAAAGGTGTTCATTCATTTGATGCGCTTAAGGCGCTACGGACTTTTAGAACTTCCATATCTACTTCCAGTGAATGATGTATTATTTTGAAAAAATAGTATATTATTTTTGGAATCTTTTTCTAGGAATCCACTAAAACAGAAACGCGATTGGATAAATTCGGCTCGATTCAAATATTCATTGAAATTAGGTCTTTCTCGACACCAATTCTCGTGGTTTGACAATTTGGAATGACATATGGACTGCAACTATATTTTATTAGATGGGTTGTTACAGTATCTAGAATCTGGTTAAACGAAATTTTGATAGCATTTTTAGTACATTTTATATTAATAAAAAACCGACATTTTGCTACTTTTCCTCAAATCCGTCCCTCTCGCACTGAGGATTTCTTCGCTTATGGCGTGAAAGGGACGCTAAAACTTTTGTATATCGTTGTTTTAAAAAACACTTTTACTTATCCACATATTACGTACAACTTTATTATGCCCGACCGGTTTCGCTGTAAAGCATTTTATTTATTTTTTATTTATTTATTTATTTACTCAGGTTAACAAACAGTTACAACACAGATAAAGTACATTAATATAAACACAAACTAACCTAAAGAACCATAAGAAAGATCAAACATAAATTAGCTCATAACCTACAGTTAAATAATTTTCTAGGGCTTTTTACAAATCCTAACTAACAAACAAATAATATACACTACAATCATGTCTAAAATGACGTGCAATAAATGAAACAACAATATCGCCTATCTTTTATATATCGCCTTGATTAAGTACAAAAGCACTGGATTCGGCTAAAATACTCCAAGGCTACGGCTTGCCATGAACTAGGTTTGCCCTTGTTTGCATATCATGCCGTGACTTGTTCACTCGTTCAAGTACGTGCAGTTGAAAGTATTTGTAGGGTCAGTCGTGAGCACATAAACATACAGCTCTCACTTGGTTATTTGCATATCTATCTATTGTTTTGGTAGCCTTTTTGTTCATACTCAAAATATACGCTTCTATTTGAAATTAGACCTAACTGGGAAACCCTAAAAAAAACCCTTTGCATATAAATATTGTGTACATATTATGTCGCAGGAAAATTGTCAAAGCCGTGAAATTATAACATAATTGGTTTATTTTTGTTAGGTTAGTTTATAAAAATCCTAACAAAAAACTAACCATCACTAGTGAAATTATAATTAAGCTGCGAAATATACACCATATCTCCATTATACATGTATGTATGTTTAACACAATATTTATATTATGAATCAAAATCAAAATCAAAAAATATTTATTTCACCAAAAAATGTCTTAACCGAAACAATAAATAATACTGTGGTACCAATACAGGCATAGCCTGACCCGAGGGTGCCAGTGAACATATATGGTTTAGTATTAACTCCAGGTGGCAGGTGAAAATGTTAAGTAAACAAAAAAATAATACTCATTTTGTTAGGTAAAACAAAAACGAAACTAGAGAATCTTAAAAATCTTAGAAAGAGAAAAAAAAAAACTGGCCAAGTGCGAGTCGGACTCGCGCACGAAGGGTTCCGTACCATTATATTTAAAAACGGCAAAAAAACATGTCTGTTGTATAGGAGCCCCCTTAAACATTTATTTTATTCTGTTTTTTAGTATTTGTTGTTATAGCGGCAACACAAATACATCATCTGTGAAAATTTCAACTGTCTAACTATCACGGTTCATGAGATACAGCCTGGTGATAGACGGACAGACGGACAGACGGACAGACAGACGGACAGGTAGATGGACAGCGGAGTCTTAATAATATGGTCCTTTTGGGTACAGAACCCTAAAAAGCAACCGGAAATTCGCTAAGTCTTTTTAACTATTTTGAATTTCTGTATGTTGGTAGAACTGTCCTTAATGACTATGCCAAAAGTTATCGCGATCTGTCAGTCAATTTGGTTTACAGCAGCTGGTTGAATCAGTCCATCCAAGTAATGCTCTGCGCATTTTACAATGGAAAAAGAAATATTCAAAGAGTTTGTCTTCTTCCGTTTATCTAAATTAGTTGAATCTAATTTTTAAAACAGGTACAGCCTTGGTAGCTTAGCGTGAGAGGTATTGATGTCTATCGTACAAGTTCAAAATTTAACTTAGCTTAGGCATCAATAATCCAATTTTAAATTGCTTTTAAAATGTATTTAATAAGTTGTAAAACATTTTTGTACCTTATTTTTCTTTTGTGTAAATAAACAATTTTAATGTTGAAATTTGTTTCTCATTGATTTCTAGTTTGTACTGCATTCTAATAATAATTAGAGTATTCCAATTTAATTTGCAAGACCAATACAAAATTTGCAATTAATGAATTTAATTTGCAAGACGAATACAAAACAAACCACTTTATCAAACAGTTATTTTTAATTAAACATGGTACTCGTACGACAAATGAACCCATTTCAAGTAAAACACAAATACTTGTACATCTCAAAATTCCGTCGACGAGTAACAAAACAAGGCAATGCAATCTGTCGCAAATCTTTCAGCCGGAAAATGTGAAAATACCGTGATATCGCTTCCGGTGCTGTAAACCGGAAACGCCCTTTCTTTCTTTTCCTTTTTGTACGAGTGTGTACTGCTTGAACTTGAATTTATGATTCGTATTAATATTTAATTTATACGTTTTTAATACTCTACAACCATTGTGCAAATAGATAACAATAAATAAATAAATAACAATAAAATAAAACTAACAAAAACTGGCCAAGTGCGAGTCGGACTCGCGCACGAAGGGTTCCGTACTATTATCTATAAGAACGGCAAAAAAAAACATATCTGTTGTATGGGAGCCCCCTTAAATATTTATTTTATTCTGTATTTCTTGTTATAGAGACAACAGAAATACATCACCTGTGAAAATTTCAACTGTCTAACTATCACGGTTCATGAGATACAGCCTGGTGACAGACGGACAGACAGACGGACAGCGGTGTCTTAATGGTTGGTTACCCTTTGGGTACGGAGCCCTAAAAATGGATCAATTCAATAACAAATGTACATAAATGATATTTTTTTAGGGTTCCGTACCCGAACGGACCATATTACTAAGCTTTTCACAAAGCGCTCTGTCCGTCCGTCCATCCGTCTGTCACAGGGGTCTACAGCTTTAGTCGTTATAGGCAGCCCATTTAAATTTTCACAGAATACGTGTTACTATGGCTTCCAGACGGCCAATAATAAAAAAAAAAATTAAACCCGAGGGGGTACATTACAAACAAGTTTTTACAAAAAAATCTTTTTCTTACCCTTGCATGTGGGGTGTCATTATCTACAACTCAGGAGAGAATAATTATATTTTCAATTTTATTTTATCTTGAAAAATAAAGAAATGGGTGGCTATCAGAGTTGCCATTTTTAGACCATTTTTGTTACGGGGTCTATCTCACAGATAGAGATGCCAAACAAAGCAGTTAGGAATTTGTAATTTTTATACAATGTACCGTATGCTGTGTTTAAACAAAAAATACTAAAAACGCCGATTTATAATGTGGTTTTAGGGTTACGTCCCTGAATACTCAACCAACTTAATTTTGCAGCTTTTATATCTGACAGCATTAGAGCATTACCTAAAATTAAATAAATATCTAGTTTGAAATCTAAAAGAGCGAGGCCCGATTCGCGTTTGGCCGGTTTTTTTAAATAACACAACATTGCTAGAAAAACTTAACTAGCAATAAACTATATAACTTTAAACTCTCGCGTTTCGTACACATTATAATATAGTTATAATGTGTACGAAATATAGATTATAATATATGTATTAAACATTATAATATAGACCCGATTATATATATATTAGCAATAAACTTTTGCCGCGTAATGCCATAAACCACGTTTACTTTTACTTAAAAAAAATAATAATGAAAACAATAAAAAGTTGTGAATTTGGTAATGAAAACTGACGCTACAATCCTAAAGCTAACGCTCGTGAGAAAGTATCTCAAATATTAATGAAAGCAGATTTTACTCAAAGAAAACATTGATTTATTTTTTTAATAAGTAAAGCTGCAATAAAACCTTTTTGAAAACTAGCTTGCCTCAGCCAGAAATTGTGAAACATTTTGTACAATTAAAAGGACAGTACCAATAAATGAAGACGTGGCCTAATGGTCTTCGTAACCAGGTCGTAAAAATACAAAAAAAAAACCGAACCCGCGAAAATGTGAAACTAATTATTAAATGTAGTTTCATGAAAATTAAAAGACAGTTTTCTTGTCGTGAATTCGTTTTAGGTTAGTTTTCATGGTCTTCCTTGAACTTCGGACACATTGTTCATATATATATATTTAATATTTATACATATACTAATACATATTTATTCCCTAAGCATTGACCCTTTTCGCATATTTGCTGATTCGATTCCCGGCAGAGGCAAGCGATTTTTTGAAATAACTTTGTATTTAGATTTATACCTAAACAAAATAAAGGAATGTTTTCTTCGAGTAAAATTGCCTTTTTTATTTTCCACACTGTATGATATAATGTAATTAAACAAGTTTTGATTGACTCGATTAACATATTTTTACTAGTGTTTTATTTTGAGGATACCTCTAATAAAATGAATATTTGGCTTTAATTAAATACATCCAAATTTATGTGTAGAACAAAATGACTGAATATTGTATAATACTGTATAATACTGTATAATAATAATTTAAGCTAAGGCATGGTATTTCTAGTTTCTAGTTTTGTAGCATTTTAACAACTTGTAATTATTTTATTGTAAATATTCATATGCCTTCTGGCAGACTGTAGCGTACCTAAAATTATTTCTAAGACCTATTGTATTTCATGAATAAACGAATTCTTATTTTGTTTAATTCATAGATTTATTTTATTTATAGGATAGTTTTATCATAATAATATATAATATAAATGTTATATTAATTATATTCCATGAAGACGAAAAATTAAAATATTATTCTTATTCTTATTCACCTACTTACAACTACTACTTTTGCTGAATAAATTTTAGACTAAAGATTTTGTCTTCTCTTTTTTCTATTTATTCATTAATTAATTTTCTTTAGGAAAACTTAATTAGAATCTCAAGCATTAGATCGATGGCTTGCAATTTGGTAAGTATCTATTACAGGATTACATTGAAAAGGGAACAACTGAGAGTAGATTCCACTCAATAAGATATCTAAACACTTAACTGAATAAATAATTCCCACGATGTTAACGTCACAAACATCTCTCACAAACACACATATAAAAAACAATCAAACGTAACCAGAGGAATTAATGTTTAGATTATTTAGATATTCCATAACAATGTATTTGATTTGTTTTTATATCTTTTATATATTTTTGATTTGTAAGTGTTTTAAAGAGTTATGTTTTCAATTGATTTTATTAAATTTAAATTTCATATTTGTGTAATTTCGTTTATCATTTTTAACCTGTTACATGTGCTGTGAAATACTTATAAGTAAATAAATTATTATTACCATCATTTATATACAACGTGTAACAGAAAGGTGTAACCATATTTGAAGAGCTTATACAGTCAATGATATAGAACAACTTTTACTATGGAACAAAACCTGTATCTCGAAAAACAAATTTTACTGTTTCATAGAAAAATGCAATGCCGCTGAAATGTATGGAAGGGCAGATTTTTTTTTCGAGATTTCGGGGTTGGCTCCATAGTAAAAGTTGTTCTATACCATTGACTGAATAAGCTCTTCAAATATGGTTACACCTTTCTGTTACACATTGTATATAAATTTATCATATCTCGGGAATTTTGCCCGATCGAAGCCAACACGTAGAGTTCCTTTAGACAATTTAATCTAAATGTGATGTGACACTATATAACCGACGATTATCCCTGTACGCACTGTAGGAGTGCACCCAAGGACAACCCCCAGTTAGTATAGGACTATTGTAAGGAATGGAAACAAAGGGAATCAGACTATTGGGTTGAGGTGCTAGTGGACTGGATATCTGGGACTATGAAAGGAACTATGGCGCCTGCCCGACCTATGTTAATAACACGGAAAAATGGGCAGGCGGTGACTCGCCAACTCAATTAAATGACCCCCCCAAACCGTCGCTCGCACGGAGAGACAAGAGGGCAACATTTGTTGAGCGGCTGAAGGTTATTATTATTACAAAGTCGGACAGTCCCATCAACACAATATTAATGTAAATCCAAGGTCGACTAGATGTCCAAAGTTGCTATCGGAATGAAGTTTGTACGAACAAGTACGTTGCAAACTTGAGATGAAACGGTGATACTTTGGCCCCTTGCGGTTTTGCTATCAGCTTCGGACAAGGTACAGAGACCAACTTATTTGTGAAATATGTTGCGCCTGCCGCAGTAAAGAAAAATATGAGTTTGAAATGATCGCATTTCAGCGAATGATAAAAGAAGATGGATTCGCAAATTGCGTCAAAAAAAAACCGGTCAAGTGCGAGTAGGACTCGCGCTTTGAGAGTCTCGTACCATTCGAATAAGATAATAAGTTAAAATAATTTGAACAAAAATTACAAAATTTATGAAACAAAACTGCAAAGCTAAGTTGCTCGAATATTTAGGTAGGTTCATAACCCTAAAACTGCATAAAAATCGGTGTTTTCAATATTTCTTTAATAAAGTGTATGGTAAATAACAGGATACAGAAATAGTTTAGTATTTGACATACACATCATAAAATACCTCATTTATTAAACTCATCATATTTAAGGGGGCTCCCAATGTTATGTATCCCAAAGATCTCGAGAAAAACCACGGAATAAGATGACAACTCACACTAAATAAAAATGTATTTGGTCTGGGGATGACAACTAAAAAAACGGTTAAACGGTGACTTTATTTAGTGTTTGTAAAAATTCTATCCCACCAAAAACATAAATATGAAAAAGGGGCCGAGTTCACTACAAAGGCAGTGCAGGATTTATGGAGTTTCCTTTCGTCATAAATACAGGGTCGGTCCCATACATGTAAAAAGAGCCGAAATATTTATTTTTCTTACCCTGACATGGAGCTTGTCATTGTCTAGAACCTTGAACGAAATGGACCCGAAACGTTGGGCATAACTGCAATAACGTACAACAACGTAGAACGTACAACGTTCTTCACCTGTTTTAAAAGAAAGTTTGTTAGGGTCATTGCTACTGAATATGTAGAACTTGGCAAGTTTTCACAGCTAAAGTTTAAACGGTTACATTATACATGCAAATAACTGACTATGATAACTTGCCAAGTTCTATATATTCTGTAGCAAGGATCTTAACAAACTTTCTTTTTAAACAAGTGAGGATCGTTGTACGTACATTCATGTACAACCATAAATCCTCCATAAATCTCGCCACCCAATTTGATCTCAAATCTTTTGTTTGGCGAAGCCGGCTATCGTGTATTATTTAATTTTTCATATTTATGTTTTTCATGTGATATCATTGGTTTTGAAAATACTTTTAAAAATACCCGCACGTAATTAATCACTACATATTTCTCCGGAGACTATTGCCTGTTCTCAAAGAACAAACTATATAATACGACCGTTCTCCAAGTGAAGAGTATGACCATTACAACAGTGGAAGAATTTTCAAAATCGTTTTTTTGGTTCCAGAAATTACCCACACGAATATAATTAATGGCTATGTCCCTAGAGAACTAGGGACCTGTCCGCAGTAAACAAACTGTAGCTTATGTCTAGGTGAAAAGTCCAACCATTATAAAAGTAAATAATTTTTTAAAATCGGTTCAGTAGTTTCAGAGATTATCCTCTACATACAAACAAACAAATTTTACCTCTTTTTAATATTAGTATCGATTATAGTGCATTGTAACATAGAAAAACCTGTAAATTCCGAATAAGACTCGTGCCCTAAGAGTTCCATATAATTCCATATACTGTTTAAAACAACATGAATTTACACTTACAATGCATTTAACTTTATTTATTCAAAGGGTCTAAGTTGGTTACTAAAATAACTATATAAGTTATTTTCAGAACTTTATCTTTGTATACTCTCAGCGTCCTATCTTTATGCCAAATTTCAAATTTCTTAGTCTCCTGGAAATGGTTTAGGTTTTATATGAGTGAGTGAGTCAGTCAGTCATCACATCAGTGATAAAAATAGTGATTTTTAGACGTGAATATCTCAAGCACTGATAAAGTTTCATTTATGAAATTTTGGACTCTAGACACTTGCGGGGGCACACACGAAAAATTGCAATTTCGTAGGCTTAATAGGAAAATAGTTATGCGGGGTCGAAAGTAGCTCAAAATGGTTCTTGTTATAAAATAAAATGACACACGGCTTATGCGTGACATTTTCTTATTTGAACTCGGTCTATTTTGGCCGTTATAACTATTTTAAATATTTTGTTACAAATCCGGAGAATCGACTGTTAAGGGCTTGTTCTGTGTACAAGCAGATACCATAAAAAAAAACCAGCGTCAACTTTTTTCACTTTTTAATACATATTTCCCCGATCGGCTGATATGACTTTTAAGGGGCTCCACAGTGCTAAACATCTGTTTTGTATTGGATTCAGTTCCGTCAATGTAGATCGTAAAAAAAAAAAAAAATGGCATGTTTTTTGACTCAAGACTATTATTAATTACACTTTACAAATAAACATACTTTTAATCTTCCATTAATTACATTAATTTAAAAAAAAGCATGAATTTCACGAAAAATGCAATTCAGTTTCCATGTTTCAAAACCGATTGAAACGAAACCAACACACGCAGATACTTACTAACTAGAAAAAAACATATTTATTACATAAAGAAATTATGGTTAATGTCCTAATGAAGCCGCGATTTCTAAATATTTGAAGTTTTGCGTGAGCGGTATCTGATTAGAGCAGGATAGAGAGTTAAAAAACAAACTTGTTAAAGCAGGACTGAATTTTAGCATTGTGCAGCCCCTTAAAGAAACGTGACAAAAAAATGATTTTTTTTTCTGGAAATCGTATTAATTCTGTCATAGAGGGAGTCTATAGAAGCACAGTATATTAATTAATAAAAAATACTGTGATAGAAGGAAGTACATAGCTCAATTTACATCCAATATACATATGGGTTTGGAATATACATTTAAAGTAGCGTTCTTGAACGGGTAGAGGTAAAAATTAACTGTCACCCGTTCTACAACCACCAGAGTGAAAACGAACAGCTCGAAGTCTATAAATAAAACTTTACAGTAATGTAAAATGCACTTTGACAGTTAAATTTTACATTCACACTTTGACAGTTAAATTTTACATTTACTCGGGCGTTTAGGAACGCAACCCTAATAGGTACTCAAATAAGGCTGTTTTGCCGCCGCGCTCTGGCTCTCCAAGAAGTTTGGGTCAGATTCCCGCCATTCCACAAGTTCCTTCACTTTGTAAATGTTTCTTTGTGAACCATTTTGCTGGCTGACTTGAGTTTTTTTGGAACGAAAAAAAAATGTTAATTTAAATTGTTCTATGTTCTTTTGTCATGTAATAAATGTTTTTCCGTTTCACATTTTTACGAAAGTAATTTCTTTAAAATTGAAAATGCGATACATTTCCATCTAACTCTTTTTGCATCGAGTTCCTTTCAAATCGAATAATTAATATTTTCTATAATTAATTTCTACACTAAAATAATATTTTCTATAATTTATTATATTTATAATGTTTGCTTATTCTCTTTTTAGAGAAATTAAGCCTTTCAAGACGTTTATTTTGTATACTTTAAATTAGTAAATATCGTTACGTGTACAGTAAATGCAAATTCCTAAAAATAATAATTAAATTCTCTATTAAAAAAAAAACATTTCAAAGAATTATTCCTCCCTAAAGCTCCTTTAAAAAGTTTATAAAAACTGACTCACCTTAGCTTTAAGCAGTCGTCAGCGTTCCGGCGACAGGAGCCGCATGTCGAACCTGAGTAGACCAGACATGATGATGGGAGTAGCTTCCTCGAGGGTTCGAGCCGCTGTGCCGTGGGCAGCAGGTGGCAGTAGCCGGGGCGGGGCGACGGCAGCCACGCCCCCTCAGCAACAAGTCATGTTATACAGTCTCCTACACATACGGTGGGCCAAGGCAGCCCTTATAACGCCCCTGTAGAGGCATACATAAAAAGGTATAACGTTCTGTTGTGGCTGACTGTACTCTAGTGCAGATGCTGTAAGGAGGGCTTAACATTTGACTTTTTCGTAAAACTCACTTTGTTTTTTTTAATATAATAACAATTTCATTGCTTTTTGTCCTGACATTTTCACCTAGGAACCTCACTTGAGCCGGTATTTTGGAAGCATTTCAAGCTAGTGTCAATTTCAGGGTTTGAAAAAGTCAAGAGGTGTTATAAAATAATAGAGCTTCATATCGAATCGTTCTATTTAACATTAATGTAAAGGTACACCAAATATTTTGGCTTCTGGGAAAAGTTTAATATTTTACAAGATTTATCATGTTTAAAGGAGAATTTCTGTATCAACGTAAGAAAAGGCTAGTCTTTTAATAGGAATCCGATGTGTTGTGACGCGCAGCGCGCCTCTTGTTTTGCCAAAAGAATAAATATTCTATTATTATTTTCGGATTATAAAGTCATGTCACAAATGTTGACTTGGTGCAACTTATGAAACATCTTTGTTGAAAATTAAACTCTTGTAACTTTTAAAAAGTCACAGATGTAACTTTTTAACGGTACTTACTCATGATGCCGCTCAATATAAATTTACTCATGATGCCGCTCAATATAAATTTACTCATGATGCCGCTCAATATAATAGTAGTTTATGCTACAAGGGCGCTACGCGAGTGTTTTAAACGTAACCGAGTAATTTATTGCTTTTACGCCCGCCCGTGTATCATACTACGTTTTTCAATGCATAGTGTGAGGAAATGAAAACAAATATAATCTTGTGAACTTTAAATTATGATTGGCTCAAAAGGATTGTATCCAGAGCCTTTAAACAGTGGAAAAAAAGTATAATAATAAAGCCCTAGAGCAAAATAATCGACTTTCTGTTCGGTTTTGATGCATAAAAAGTAGGCCTTTACGAGCACATTGCATTGAAAATTAACAGAGAATTGATTCTAAGGTCAGTATTTCACGTTCAATATCAAAACAAAAACGGTCTATCCCTCTTCAAGTGTATCTGTAGCCTCCCTAACAAAAAGTAACAGATTTGTGAGAGAACAAACAATGCCGGGCTGGCACTGTTAAACTCAGGGATAGAGCAAAGTATCTACAGGATGTTGCTAAACCCTGGAATTTTACATTTGCATATTGTGTTTATTTTCTTTATCTGCGTAAACAAGACATGAATTTCAAATAAATTCATTAATTGCAAATGAATTTCAATTTCAAACAAAATGAATTTCAAATAAATAAAATATTTAAGCGATTTTAAAATTAAACTTCAAATTATTAGTTTAAAATGTAGCTTATCATTATTTATTTTCATCTTGTCTCTATTGCGGTGACTTTTGTGGCCTCTATTGCGTATTCCCTATCATTAATGATAATTTAGGTTTTATTTAGGCCCAGCAGTAAGGGCAATATAATATATGTATATATTTATCATAAACGATCAAAATTCATAAGATCTACGTATTTGTTATTGTCTACAGATTAAAAATAAAATCAATTGTAGTGTGAGAGGTTGCAAAGTTATTTTAAATACGAAGAGTACATTACAAGATATAAAATGGACTAAAAAATTAAATCTATGAGAAAATAGTATATTTCATTACGAGTGCGGAAAGCCTGTCATTGCAAAGAGTTCCGACAAATGTCTACCCGAGCCGAGGCGCAGCCGAAGGTGAGGGTTGACAATCGGAACAAGTTGCAATGACGGTTCCGCACGTGTACTGAACAACTATTTTTAATACAGTTGCGAAAAAATGAAGCAATTTAATAAAATAATAAAAACACAATAAACTCAACTTACTAATACTCCACGCAATAAATTCGTAGTATGTAGATATGTAGCGACTTTTTGACTTTTCCGGTAAAATGTTCTCCGAAGCATTTTGTGCAATTATACTGAGTTCCGGTGGTGTCAATTCAAATAAAATATCGTCGAAATTACTCATTTTGCGCAACAAACAACTAAACCCGCAAAGAAAATTTTTGGAAAATGGCGCCAACCGTAAAAGAATATAAGCAGAGATTTTTTTTTGTTTTCTTCACCCATTCTGGGTAGGCAAAGGGAACTATGCCCATACAGCCAAGTCTTCAGTAGAATTTTTTTATTGATATAAAATGAAAATGAAACCTAACCTAACTCATTGAATCAAATCATTAAATCTGATATTGAAACAAAATAGTAGCTTCTTTTTAGAAATATTTGCATGAATCATAAAAACTTCTTTGATTTTTTTTTTGTAAAAACTTCGTGGTTGGTTTTTTCTTTTTAATAGACATTATTTTGACAGTTGGGAAAGAAAACGCACGAGTTCGGAAAAGGTAAAGAAAAAGCTCGAGTATGTAATAGCCCACATCCCGAACGCTATACGTCCCTGCAATACGCCACTTTTTGAGCAACTGTATTAAAAAATAATTTTAGATGGGGTGGGGCTCGAACCCGTATCTCTGCCCAACGCAGGCAGCTACCTATCTAGTTAGTATAATACAAAAATCTGATCTGTTCTATTTCCAAATAACATACGAGTACAATAGATTTGCTGTCTGTAGAATAATAATTTAGATTTTTTTATTGTAATTGTAAACTAGTATGTCTCATTCTCTTGTCTGGTAGAATTCTAAATAACACAGGTAATTGCTTCGTGTTGAGAAATAATAACATACAGATTTTTACTGTGAATATCACTTAAATTAGTATGTTTTCAAAAAGACAGACTGGAGGGCAAAAAGACTTTGATATCATGTATTCCAAATTTTTCCTAATCGACAATGGACTTAAGCATTTTCAAGGGCAAAAATATTCTGCTATAAAAATTTTAAAAATATCCAAAAATTTAGTTTTTTTTATCAAGATATCAAACATAATTATTTTAATTTTACTTACTATCTTATCTTATAATTTAATGTAGGTATATCAGATACACTTATTCTTATTACAGGTCGGTTTTAATGTAATATAATTAAATAATCTATATCTATAGGTAATAATTTTATATAATAAATAATAATATGGGGTAATACACAAATAATTAATAAAGGTTAGTTTTAATTCAATTTAAAAAAAATAATAAGGGTTAGGTTTGCTTAAATTTAATATAAACAGATTGTTTAACCCCTCGGATAAGCGCTTTGCATAAAATATGTTTAAATTTGTGTGAGATATTAAAAGGGAACCCAAATTGAGAGTTTACTTGATTAGTAAACTCAAACTAAGCACTTTTTCTTCACCCTGTACTTCAAGAGAAGCTTCCAGTGAGTCGTCCCTCGAGCCACGATAGACACGCCTACGTATCGCCTGTGATGTCGACTGATTTAACCAATAAGGCCTGCCAGGCTTATACCATCTACTAATTTTATTGCACTTTTCTAAGCTTTCGTAGAGGAAAAGGTATTGATTTGTAGGTTTCTGTTTAGAACTGGCATGGTACTTCGTTCGCTTCGTTTTTCACCAACAGCATATATTTAACAGACAATCGAGTATACGCGGTACGAATAAGGGGGTCCATCTATAGGTATCAGAATCAGAAAGCCGTTTATTAACATAAAAACATAGCATGCATAATAGATCATTGAATTAAAAATAAACTTATAACTATAAAGGCCGCCCCATCTAGAGTAGAGGGGGGTGTGGTTATAGTGTCCCAGTTTACCAGCTTTTCTGGGGGAAAAATTAATAAACATAATTAATAATACAAAATTAAATACAAAATGAAATAGAAAATGTCACGCAACAATTAAAATTAAAATAATCAATGTTTTATCCTGATTATAAACTCAAAAATAGTGCATATTGATAATTTGTTTTTACGAACGTCTCTATTACAGAAAAAAAAGTACAGTTTTCTTAAGAAAATTATGCACCTAAATAACTTTTTTTTGTAGTAAAAGTACAGTGAAGATCATGTTTACACATTGGACTTTGTACCTATCTTATACACTTCACGTATGTGAGCTGACTTAGTATTGCAAGTGTATAGCTTGATGTGATCACCACTGTACAGTTAGACGAAGTAGGAAGGCAAAGGGAAATTAGCCCATACTGTCTGAGATTTCAATAGGGAATGGTTCGAATAATGGTCGTACTAGTGACCAAACCCATGCGCGGTGGACTGTGATTGATTTTAATGATAGTAAAATTTTTTGGACCCTTGTCTCACATGCGTGGTATTATGGATTTTGTGCGTAATTTATTAATTAATATTTTACTGCTTTTTCTTTATTTTTTATTGCACAAAAAACTTAAATAACATAACATGCACATGAATAAAAATTTGTACAAGGGCGAGCTTATTTCTCAAGAAATTTCTTCTAGCCAACCTTCAATGTGTTGAAAAGATAGTGAGAATAGTGGGCAAATAATTGTGCACAACTTTAAAAACAGAAAACGAAAAAAAAAGAAATTTAATGAATAAGCAATAATACATGCAAATATACATATACATATACTTTTACATATATAATTATTAATGTATTTTTTGTTTGTTAAAATTTTTATTCTGAGCAAAAATGTCGGACAGCAGTAACACTGAGCAACAAAAAAAATAACGAACAATCAAAACGAACCAGCAAAATCAATAAAAGCCTATGTTACCAAGATCTCATGGATTGGAAAATAGGTAGGTAACCTATTACATGGGTGTAAATAACTATATAGTGTATGAAACTATACATAACCTACGGCTTGTTTTTTTAAAACTCACACTCGTGTTAAGACACTGTTAGACAGTTAAAACACAAAAGTGTTAGAACAGGACTGAATTTTAGCATTGTGCAGCCCCTTCTGAAGAAAAGGCCCCATCATGGAATCGCGAAATAAAGCACGATCATAACCGATGTTTCAGGAGCTGATGTGCCAAGTCTTGTCCCAATTTTGATGAAAGGCTATGTCCTACACGTTACTTCGTATATGAGTGTCTGACACAGATAAGCGATGGCCGCAGTAAGTAGTCCAGAGAGCGGGCGGCATGCGGGCGTTATCTCGAAACGTTACCGGCGTTACCACGACTGAGCTGCTTGTATATCACCCTATAAAATGTAAGTCAAAAGCATCATAAGGAATAGAGAAGCTTATTACGTCGAAAAAGGTGTGTCAGGATCGTAGCAGATGGAAATCTGTGCCCTTCTGGGAGTCAGGTTTGAGTATATGTATTTTAAGGATCGAGTCTTCAGATTTGAAACGAAATTACAAGAAATAATTATAACGCCTAAATAAAAGCATTAAACGCAAAAAAAATGCTCGTAAAGGCGTATGACCACGCTAAATAAGCAACTCAATGTGTGTCGGTACAAATATCAACGGAAACGACATTGAAATAATGATCATTTCAGCGTGCCTTGAAAAGTGGCTGTTACGACAACCACTGCGTCTCCGGCTAGCGCAAAATAGGAGAAAATAATACTTTTCACGTGGACGCCATGAACGGAAAAAAAATTTGAACTTAAATTTTTTAGATCTAAACATTTCCTATAATTTGGTGAAATAATAATTAAAATCGCTTTAGGCGTTTGGAAGGAGTAAGAGAATTCTTGTGTTAATCATGTGAAACTTTCGATGACTTTCGTTTTTTTTTTGTCAAAACTTACAATAGAAAAACAGTTTATGAAACTTAAAATTTATTTTTGACTCTATAATGCCTATCATATATTTTAATGAAAGTTTTTGGACCACTCGTGTGGAAGGAGTAGGCCTTCAAAGACAGGTCCAAATTGCAGTTGGCGTATCGAAAAAAAAAAACATAGAAGATGTGTTTCCGGAAATGGTACAAGACACTCAAAAGAGCAAACTGCTCATGATTGCTCTATTGCTCGTAGCTAAAAAAGTTTCAAGGTCCATAAGTATAATACAATATTTTGTGTATAATTTGTTGGAGATGGTATTACACCAAGAACCTTAATTGAATATTTGAAATGAGCTTTTTCGCATGCAATTGCATCTTTTAACTTATATTCTGGGAAAAATACGGTGAATCGTCAATAACATATTTATTTTGAAGTAATAACATGTTTAGAATATAGCCGTTTTAATACGACTTAATAAAAATGTCTTTTTTCAAGTAGGAATAAATTACTATTTACTGAGGAAGTAAAATTTCTGTTATGTCCACAGTGCTTCGCCCTAAGCTTGTTTGGAAAATAATAAATAAGCCCATCTATATAATTTACTACACAGGGTTACATACACATAAATTAATCACCTCTGTATTTAACTTCGTTTTAGGATTCATTCAACAAAACCACAACGTATCAATGACACAACTTAGAATTATATAAGTAAGGTCAACAAAAGAGATACGTTATTATAAGGCCCAGCCAGCGCAAACAATTTGATCCAAAGACCGCCTGACGAGTGAATAAATTGCGTCTATTATAATACCTCAAACTTATTACAATTTTGATATATAAATCAGTTTTGTGTTTAACTGACTGGACAAGTGGACAGGATAGACAACGCAAAGTCTAAGCCGCTGAAGATAGAAACATGAAATGACAGTGGGCAAACTTGTTTGGGAGTTGGTCCAAGCGCCGCCAAGTTTAAGATGTATGTTAAATAAAAGGACATAATGTAGTCCTCAAGCAAGCATATCCCAACAAAATAGTAGTTTATGCTACAAGGGCGAAAAGGAATAAATTACGAGGACGATTTAAAACACAAGCGTAGCGAGTGTTTTAAACGTAACCAAGTAAGTTATTACTCTTACGCCCGTGTATCATAATATGTTTTTCAATGCATAGTGTGAGGAAATAAAACAAATATAATCTTGTGAACTTTAAATTATGATTGGCTCAAAAGGACTGTATCCAGAGCCGTTAAACAGTGGAAAAAAAAGTATAACATCTATGGTACACAGGAAACCATTGTTAGCCAACCATTGTAAATAAATAAAAAAATAATAATAAAGCCGTAGGGCAAAATAATCGACTTTCTGTTCGGTTTTGATGCATAAAAAGTGGGCCTTTACGAGCACTTGCACTGACAAAAAAAAAAAGAATTCGTTAAGATTTTTACATTTGCAAAAACTTTCGTCGGGGCCCTGTGTCAATTACAAGATCTGAAGTACGGGAGGTTGTAGCACATAATATAATTAGTCATATCTTGAAATCTTTCGGATAGATTTTGATGGAATTCTGCTTGCTTGAGGACCACATTGTGTTCTTTAATTTAAAATATGTCTTTATCTTGGCGGCGCTTGGACCAAATTTGCCCACTGTCATTTGCACAAAAAAAGTATTTTTCAAAATTCACCCCATGGTATAAAAGGGTGTAAACTTTTGTATCGAAAATGCGTTTCCAACGGGTACAACGGGCGTTTTGTTTATATCCCAAATCCACGCGGACGAAGTTTCGGGCGCATTTTAGTGGTTGTTAAAAGAATAGTACATATCACGAGCAAACAAAATGGATATTTATGACCTTTCCTTCCATGAGAGAATCGGTAAATACGTTTACTGTTTTTGGATCTGAAAACTAAAAAACAAAAACAAAAATTTTTTTAGTCATTATATTACATTCTTTAATTACATTTTTACATTTAATAGATGTTATTAGGATATAGAATGAACAACAAATGTACCTAAAAATTCGGTGTAAGTAAGAATTGAGTGTGGAGTCCGATTTGCACTTCACACTGTGCATATATAAATATATCGTTTGAAATCGAAATTCTTTCACCAAAAGAACATACTTAGTCTATGCCAAAAGTCAAGGATGGGTGCGATGACGAGCGGAGAGACAAAGAGTGTACTAGGTTTACATGGAAATAAATTTGGGGAGCCAAGCAAAGCGGAGCGGAGTGAGGTGATCCGCCTAGTTTTAACAGAAATATGATATTCCTAGACAGATCATCATATGCCCTTGCCTTGGACGAATAAACCAAGGCCCATGCCCAAGTCTACGATGTGTCGTTGACACATACATGGCAATATTCTAGGATTCACGTCGTGAAGATAAATATTTTTCATTTCTCCGAGTCTACTTGAAGAACCCGGAGTTTAAATGTATGTAATGTATGAATGTTTGTCCAACGATAACTTGAGTATCGTTGATCGGAATGTCATGAAATTTGGTAAACAAGTAAATGAGACAAAAATAATTTTTAAGTTCGAACATGAGCCGAATTGGTTAAGGGGTTGCCGAGGTATGGGATTGTAAGAGGGGGTCCGCGAGTTCACAGTTCGGGGCGAACTACTAGTTTTATTTAGTTTTCAAGTATTATTTACATTTACAGTGCGACAAGGCTCTTTTGGAGTGTGGATGACATTGACAGGGGGCCGCAGTTGTTAAACAAGGGGTATGGTAGCGGCGTTAGTTCTGATTTTGGACACAACCAATCCACGCGCCGTGCCTTAATTGTAGCACTATACTTTGGCGGTTGGCGGAACCTGTCTATTGTGTACTCAAAACGCTTGACAGACTTTGAAATGGTTGAATAGTAGTTTATTTGGTAGTACTTACTGTCAAATGGTTAGTAGGCTTTATTTTGTAGGTGATAGTTTAGATAATTGCATAATTATATTTGTACTGGACGACAACATCGCCTGCACACAACCTACAATTAAAGAAAATAGAGACAGGGGTTCCCAGCTAGAAGACAACGTTAGATATTATTATTGAAAATCTATCCATCCATCCACCAGCCTAGTTCGTCCACTGCTGGACATAAGCCTTTCCAGGACTTTGCCGCTCCCGGCGGTCATCCTGAAAGAATTGCCCATACTCACACACGCTGGGCTGGCGGGTTGGTGAGCGCGGTGTCGGAACCCTCGCACCAGTGACGCCGCTGCCCGTCAACACTCTGTTCTATATAAGGTCCGGCTATTAGGGATGGATATACCGCCATCCATCGGTCCCAGGCATGGTGGGCCTCCTGATTTTTTGTCTGTGAGCTGTCCTCTTACTCTCCCCCGAATTACTTCGAGAAGATATACGAGATATATTTGTCTAATTTTCCTACTGTTCACTTATAATTTTGGACCAAAATTTTTCGACCCAATTTCAATCTGAAATGTAGAGTTTAAAATTTCCAGTCACAATTT
Source organism: Ypsolopha sequella (assembly GCA_934047225.1). Lineage (NCBI taxonomy): Eukaryota > Metazoa > Arthropoda > Insecta > Lepidoptera > Ypsolophidae > Ypsolopha > Ypsolopha sequella. The sequence goes on along the minus strand of OW203996.1, from coordinate 8,718,808 downwards.
TACCATTGTATTCATTTAACCATTTCTAATTACCTAATTAATACATTTTTAATTAGTTAAAATTACAAGTGCTTAAACCATAGCTATCATACTAGTATCATGTGGCTTAAATCGTGTCTAGATCATATTTTATAAAACAAAGTTTGTACCTTTTTAAAATCTGGTTCAATTAATTTCGTGCGTCGAGTGCAAAAACCGAATCAAAAAATAACTTTCCCGAAAGGTTTGTAACCACTGTTGTCTGTAATTATCAACGAAGTGAGTTCGATGTTATATTACCTGAAATTACAAAATTGTAATGTTCTCAAACCACACATTCAGTAGTCTGAAGTCCACTGGTCTGAACAAGAGAAAAATGAAAATCATTGTGGAGAATGTAAATGTTTCGATTCGGGTATCATTAACGGCGCTAAGATTCACTGGTTTCTGGCCTCCTGATGGTTTGGATGGATATTCCAAAATTTTGTATCATGTCTACACGGCCGTTGCGTTCATGTTTCTTTTGGGTACGTTGGTTGAAATCATAGACATCTTACTAGCTACATAATTATATACATAAATACATACATACATACATACATACACACGCCTGTCTTCCAGAAGGGTAGGCAGATACTACGGATTTCCATCTGCTACCATCCCGACACACCTCTTTCGCCTCTTCCACATCCATCAATGTACTAGACATACAAGCTCTTCTATTCTGGGTACTTTTGATATTGCCCTTCTACAGTATGTTTCCAATTTGGTCAGCATACGTCCTTCTAGGGCGGCCTGCGCCCGTAGCACAGTGTTTAATCGCGCGTAATTAAACATTTGTGCAAAGGTTTAGTATATAGTTACGGCGTGAAGGAGTAACAAACATCCAACCATCCAAAATTTCGCATTTATAATATTGGTGGGATAAGTGGGATTAGATAAATAAAAATCAGCCAAGTGCAAGTCGGACTCGAGCACGAAGGGTTTCGTACCATTATCTATAAAAACGGCAAAAAAAACATGTCTGTAGTATGGGAGCCCCCTTAATTATTTATTTTATTCTGTTTTTTAGTATTTGTTGTTACAGCGGCAACAGAAATACATCATCTGTGAAAATTTCAACTGTCTAACTACAACGGTTCATGAGATACAGCCTGGTGACAGACGGACAGACGGACAGACAGACGGACAGCGGAGTCTTAGTAATAGGGTCCCGTTGCTTACCCTTTGGGTACGGAACCTTAAAAAACTATAGTAGCTACCTGGTCCTCTAAAAGGCCATTTTGCATGAATCACATTATGATTCTGTTCTAATGCCGTCTCTTTTGCACGCGTGAAAAAAATCTGACTCTATCCTACTTTCAAATCATTTTATGATTCACCCAAGTCGGCCTTTTTAGATCCCCTGCTTTACATGTAATATTTAGTGAGAACAGGGACAGCTGAAAATCAGCTCTGTGCAGATGTACGTACTCACAGTATTTAGTGGTACAAGAAATTTAGCCCTCCATTTTGGGACGTCCGCCATATTGAATTTAGACTGACGTAACGTATTCTGCCTTCTCGGACACTCTTTTATTTGATACTCATGTCGTGGAGGAAAGATATTTAGTCCGCCGTCTTGGGGCGTCCGCCATATTGGATTTAGAATGAAGTCTTTTAGCTTATAGTATTCTCCTTGTCAAATCTTTTTTTTATACTTATGTCGGTATAGAAATAACAAATTGCCACGCCACCTTGACAAATCACCTCTGACACCCCCTCGGGGTAACATGCCGTGACAAGGTATTTACTTTCTTTATCGTAAAAATGTTACATTTTCTTTACACATCTCTTCATACTAACGAAGATCCCTCGATTGCAGGCGCCTACCTGATCATCCAGGTAGTGGACATGGTTCAGATCTGGGGCGACCTGCAGCTAATGACGGCGACCGCATTTGTGCTGTTCACGAACCTGGCTCACACAACCAAGATAGCCAACTTGCTGCTGCGACGGACGAGGATCGAGGCCGTCATCAGGGACGCCGATCGCGTTTTGTCAAGCCAGGGAGACGAGGGCATGGCGATTGTCAAAAAGTTTCTGGTTTTTGTTTCACGTTTTCCAGTTTTTGTGGTCTTAGTATGATTCTCTTTGCGGTTACACAACTGCACTTTTACAACCAGTATAGGTAACATAAGTCACACGAGGGCACATGACCGACGCCCTCCACAGCTGTTGTCGCCGTTATCGAACTCTTTCGGAAGAATTATCATGATTATCTTTATAGCAAAGTGCCCTGGTCCTGTATCAACGGTCTTTGGGATAGTTAATTTAAAAATTAAATACACACGTTGAGTGACAAAACCATTTGCCAAGTTTGTGCGAGTGGGACACACCGAGGATTCCATACTAGATATATTAAAAAACATATTAAAGTTAGCGCCAGAGTTTTTGAACTTTATAAATTTAAATATTTTATGTTATGTAAGTAAAATATTACCCTGTTTTTTTTCATAATTTTCGGTAAATTAGTTATAGAAATAAAGACACAATTTTTAATTTGTTCCTTTTCTTTATTTATTAATAGTAAAACAATAAAAATAGGTACTCGATATATTTGTCCGCGGTATGGGGCCGTTATCGCCATCATCGACTGATGTCATCATTGACGACTTGACGTTAGAAAAATGTTCACGTGGTATTCTTACTTCTAGAAATAAAGTTCATCATTTCATTATTTCATTTCATTATATGCTACGAGATATATATACATATACATATAATATAAGACGTGGCCGGTCTACAAAGCAGAAAATCTATGGGATCGTAGCACGTGCTACGCCGTAGCAAAAAACGAACGCGAGTGTGTTAATAGCAACAATTCGATATTTGTACATCTAAGAAAAATCAAACATATTCTGTCAGTTACGTTTTTAAAAACCAATTTTAGTTTATAAAAATTTTTATTTTACCACATTTTATACCAAATTTTATGAGTTACGTACGAGGCTGTGACGAGAAATAAGGATGGACAGACGGTCGGGCGGATAGAAGACGGACAGACGAACAACGAAGTCTCACAATAATTTTTAGAGTTCCGTTCCCGAAGGGTGCCAAATGGCACCCTATTACTAAGCCTCCGCTGTCTGTCTGTCTGTCCCTCTGTCACGGGTTTAAAGCTTCAGCCGTTATAGGTACCGAGTTAAAATTTTCACAGAATATGTTTAACTGTGGCTTCTATCACAACAAATAATCAAATAAAAAAGCGGGGCACCCATATAAAAAAAAACTTGAAAAAGTACAATTTTTAACGTTATCATGCCTCCCCACCTTTTCTCCGAAACAAGAAGACTGAAAAATATGAAAAAATTCATGATAATAGGTAATTACGTCACAATTAGCTGAAAAATATAGTGGTTAAGACAAGGTTGTTGCTAGGCGCTACCATTTTAGCGGCTTTTTGTTACTAAGGCTGTATTTTGTTACTGTATTTTGTTACTATTGTTGTTATTTATCATATTATTCTTAGGGTTCCGTGCCTGTATTGTGTGGTGATATGGAACCATTTGTGTGCCAGTCCAACTCGTACTTGCCCAAATTATTTACCCTTTGTGTACGAAACCTTAAAGGTATTCTTATAGAAAATATATTTTTATTGTAATAACGGGTATTAGCAGTCCTGTACCCGTGAAAGAGATAACAAGAAACTGCACAGTCTGTTTTAACTCTAACTTAAGGCGATACCAAAAAAAACATGGGGTTTTTTCGAATCCATTTACTCCACTATAACGTCATCTACGTATTTCATTTTTGGGTAAATGTTTATTGAGTATTTGATTAAGATTCTCACTGAAGGGAAACGCGATTGGATGAAATTTTCTCGATAGAATTTAATTCCGAAAATACCTCTAAATTGTTTTATTTTTTCCTGTAATTCTGAAATCCTAACTAATTTCATTTTGAAATTGCATTGGATTGCATGTGGATATTATGTATTTATAAAGTCTCCTTGAAAATCATTTTGACAAAATAGCTTAGTACATTTTATATTAATAAAAAACCGACGTTTTGCTACTTTTCCACGAATCCGTCCCACTCGCACTGAGGGTTTTTTCGCATATGGAGTAACAGGGACGCTAAAACTTTAACGTATCGCCTTAATAAGTATAAATATAAAAATAAGTATAAATTCTTTATGTTCCGCACCGCATAAATTCCGTATTTTTTCGGGGTCATTAATTAAGTGCGTAGATGCGAAATGTGGATCGACTGCGTTTCCAGATGCGACCGCGAGACCAGCCTGATGCAGGTGTTGTACTTCTGCCTGACCACCATCACGGTAGCCGGCTGGGCTGGCAGCGCTGAGAAGAACCAGCTTCCATTGCGGGCTTGGTGAGACCAACAAACTCGTATAGTTCACGCTATTAGAGAAAGCATGCGTGATATGTCACCTGCGCATTATCGTATTCCCAAAACCGCGTTAAAGCGCCCCGTAAAATTACGCAATGCGACGCTATTTTTTTTTTCTTTTTAATATATTTTTTTTTGTATGGCTTCCATTAATTGTTTTATTTATATGTTTTTTTATATAGTATATTTATGTTTAGATTTTAGGTTTAAAATAACTTTTTAGTTAATATTTATGTTATGCACTAATTTAAATTTCTAATATAAAATTGTTTTTATGTTTTCCCAAGGTTGACTAGAAGAAATTTCTTACAGAAATAAGACCGCCCTTGCCTTCTATCTGTTCTTTGTATGTATCATATCTTCTTATTTTTGTGCAATAAAGTGTTCATTCATTCATTCATTCAGGTTCCTTTACTCTGAAAACTTTCTGAAAATTTTGAATGGATGGGTCCATCTTTTTCCATTTGCGCGTTTACGCTCTTCTTAAATAGTATGATCAGTGACTAAGGTGGTTTTATTTATACCTATAATTCAATTAACACCCGGCAGGTATCCGTACGACACGTCCAAATCGCCAGCCTACGAGCTCACATACTGTCACCAAGTAGGGGCGCTGTTCGTGGCCGCCTACCTGAACGTGGCTAAAGACAGCCTGGTCTCCGCGCTAATCGCCCAGAACAAGTGCAGACTGGAGCTGCTAACGATGATGCTGGGCAGGATCCATCAGGACATGGGGGTGGATGAGAAGGTGAGGATTTATTGCTTCCTGTTCTTTAAGGTTCCGCATCCGAAGAGTGCCAAACTGGACCCTACGGCTGTCTATCCGTCTGTTTATCTGTCTGTCCGTCTGTCACAGAAGTCTACAACTTCAGCCGTTTATGATATTTCTTTGACTTTATTCTTTTTTATAATTTTTCTTATTAGCTGTGATAGAAGCGTGTAACACGTATTCTGTAAAAATTTCAACTTCCTGCCTATAAATTATAGGTAGCCAGTTGAAACTTTGACAGAATATTTTTTTTATAATTTTGCTCTTAAGGCCCTTAATATCGCCAAATGGGTACTTTCTAAAGCCTACTCCCCTTTTATGGCCTAACCAAAAATATTGAAAAAATGTATTATGGATTATCAACTCTAGGACAACATATGCAACATTTTTCTTTTTCGTACCACCAAAACTTCTATATGAAAAATTGTTTCAACTGAATGGTGTTTTTTGGCTTGAATTTCCTACTGCTCCTAAGCGGTTTAGGTGATTTAATTCATTTATGCTTTGATAAATAGATAAACTTGATAGCTATAAATATAACATAGAATTATTCAATCGAACAATGACGCCCGTATGAAAAGTATTATTTTCTCCTATTTTGCCCTTTCAAGGACGCAGCGAGCGTCGTAACAGCCACCACGCATTGTGCACTGATTTGAACGTTATTTCAATGTAGTTTCCGTCGATATTCATACAGACAAACATCGAGCTGCTAATTTGGCGACGGTAATCGCCTTAAGCGTGTAACACGTATTCTGTAAAAAATTCAAATTATAGGTAGCCTTGAATTTTTTACAGAGTACGTGTTACACGCTTCTATCACAGCTAATAAGAAAAATTATAAAAAAAAATTTAGTCAAGGAATTATCATACAAAAACCTGAAAAAAGTATTGTTTTCTACTTTATTTGCTATCTTAAGCCCGAATCAATACACCTTGCGAATATAAATGGTGACCGTTCTATCCACCTCTAACTTACACACTATCTCCGTCTACATTCGCACATGGAAATACAGATAGCAATAAAAACAAAAGCAGTCTGTCAGTGTAGTGTATATTGTTTTATTTGCTCAGTGGTGTATATTGTTGTATAGTGTGGTGTATAGTGTTTCGTGAATGTCTGAGGTTATGTGAGAAAGATGCAAAAAAGAGTAGTATTGTGTAATTATTTGTTATTTGTATTTGTAAATAAATGTTATTTGTAAATTATTTTAGTAGGTATAGCGTATTAGATTTAAGTATCTGTAAAGCTGTACTGTAAATGTATTAAATAAATAAATAAATTGTCAATCGCTCAAATTCAATACTGTGAGCCGATTCTGAAGGCTTTATTTTAGTTTTAGTGCTCTCAAAACTAAAGGAGATGGTCAGAATCGGCCTTAACCGCGTACATGAAATAAATTTATACTATAATTTCTTTTAGATTTATTCGTAGCTAGTTTCACTTTCATAATAACAGGGACACACATATTAAAATAATATAAGTACTTAATGTCGCAACCAGTCATGAGAGCGAACACCGAACGAAACGAAAGCGCACCATCTACCAAATAGTCCACAAACTACGCTTCCAGCGTGCTTTGATAGAGTCATGCGTGACGCAATCGGCAGTCACAGCTTTTTATTTCACGATTCATGCTTTTCTTCTGGATTTTGATAGAGATTACATTACGACTGACATTCGAGCATACCCTTTTAAATATATCAGAATCATCGTGAAACATTGTTACAACTACGAACGTTTCAAACGCGCTTAAGTTTATTTTCGCAATGCCATATGAAAATAACCTCAAAATAAAAACGATTTATCATAAAAAGTTATTATAAGATGGTATCCGTTTTAATTGGATAGTCAAACCATGTTATTTTGAATTTGTTCTTTATCATTGACCACAATATATTTGTGTACACTCTCAAGGCATTTTGCTTATGGGGAACTGACCTTCTCCTTTTGTTCATTGCATAAAAGTCTTAAAAGTTAAGAACAGAATCTAAATTACTTTGAAATAATTTTAAGTTTGACAGCACTAAAACTAAAATTAAAGCCTTCAGAATCGGATAAACGTAAAAACAAGGAGTGCGTTTGTTTGGTCTATATGCTGACAGTAAAGACATTGTGAGTCCCATATGTTTCTTTCGATCATTATCTGTAGATTCATTTGGCTAGATCCATTTAGAATTAAGGTTCCGAATTGTTCGTTAGGCGAACAGAAATGTGTACATATCTATGGTCAGGCGCTACCATTTTCATGCCTTGTTTTTAGGGTTCCGTATCCGTATCACTGTGCTGTCCGTCTGTCTGTCTGTTTGTAATCCGTATGTCACGGGTCTCTAGCCCCTAGACGGAATGAGATAGAGACCTGTAATTTTGGTATGTTGTGTAAAAGGTTGCCCCAAAACGGAATATAGAATTTAAAATGTAAATGAATAATTTTTCAGGGTGGCCCCATACATGCAACTTGTGGGATGTCATTATAGCTCATTGAGTAGGGTATAGATACTTTTTTATTTTTTTTTATTTTGAAAAATAAAGAAACGGGGGCCTATAAAAGTTGTAATTTTTTGGTCCACTTTTGTTACGGTGACTATCTGAAAGACCAAAGCAGTTAGTATGCATGTCATTTGCTTCAGTTAGATCGTGGATAAAGAAAACTGTAAAATATATATATTTTTTAATTAACAATATTTACGTCAATTTTATTTGGTAGTCTTTTTGTGGTGTTTGTTATAAAATTGTGGTGTTTAGTTTATTGAAAACAGTAGAAGTTCTCTTTGAAACTGCATAAACTTTCGACATTTATACAAAATTGATGAACCCCCATTCTTATGTCTAGCGTTTGTGGACTACGGGACTCTATCGAAATTTGGTCTAGCAGCGATGGCAAGTTGACTTTTGGGATTGTTGACTAATAATTTTAGTATCATAAACGGTTATAAGTGGAGTATCATAAAAATCATATACCGGAGGCTTGGTAAGTGATTAATCAGTATCACCGAATCTTCAGTACGAATTTGTCAATATAAATAAATGTCACCTCGTATACGATGTCGAGTACTGGGTGTATTATCTATGGTTACCGTACCCACTACTACTACCCAAGTTAGGTAAAGAGTAACCTTTAAAACTTTTGCTGATGTGTACCGCCCTCTATTGTCATCCTCTACAACTAACTCCTCAATCAGTCAACAGATCTGCTGACCCCGCAACAAGAGCGTCTCGCCGCAGCTCGATTACGTAGTTGCGTGGAGTCCCACCAGGCAGCGCTGCGGACGGCGAGAGAGCTTCAGGAGTGCTTCTCTGCTCCAACCTTCGCTCAGTTCGCTGTCTCTATGGTCATCATCTGCGTGACGGCATTTCAGTTAGCTTCTGTAAGTCATGGCTATAGAAAAGAGAAAATATCAGATAAATGCAAAAAAGTCGAAATTTCCTCCCCAGAAACCTGCGAAAGTGCTAGCTAGAAAAAAAAACATTTCTTACTTAGGTACCAGAATAATTATTAAAAGTCTGCTCAATTTAATGCCTAGAAACATCTAAGTTTTTAGAAACAACATCTATAATAGTCAAAATTTTTATTAAAATAATCTAAGAAATGGCCGTTATTCTCAGAACAATATCAATGCCATTATCATCTTAATTTTAAAATTTTAGCTCGTCGAAGAGTTGTCTATGAAAACAGGCATGATTATGCAGACTACCAATAATTACTCTTGCAAGAAATTAATGATTTTTGAAGTTCTTTGTTTGCATCTCGTATATACAAGGTGACTTTTTGATCATCGTCCAAATTCATACTGGTGGCTTGGTAAGTAATTAGTATCATTGACCAATAACAATTTTTGTAAAATTCGTAAAATGAAAATTCGACTTCCCATAGTGATTCACTCGGAACTGGAAGTGAATTTCTATGGGAAGCCGAAATTTCATTTTACAAATTTCACAAAAATGGTTATTGATCCAAGATACTGATCACTTATCAAGCCTCCAGTATGAATTTGGAAGATGATCAAAAAGTCACCTTGTATATAGTAGGTGGTAGAGCTGATGCTGGGCTCGACTGTGGAGGTACCACCATCTTACTTGGAGACCCTCTCGAAGTAATTCGGGGGAGAGAGTAAGAGGACAGCTCACAGGCAAAAAACCAGGAGACCAACCATGCCTGGGACCGATGGATGGCGGTACATCCATCACTAATAGCCGGGGCCTTATATGGAACAGACTGGTGACGGGCAGCGGCGTCACTGGTGCGAGGGTTCCGGCACCGCGCTCACCAACCCGCCTGCCCAGCGTGTGTGAGTATGGGCAAATCTTCCAGGATGACCGCCGGGAGTGGCAAAGTCCTGGAAAGGCTTATGTCCAGCAGTGGACAAAGACAAACTAGGCTGATGGATTAAGGATGATATAGGCGGTGCCGTTCAGCCCCTCTATTCTGATTCTTTGGTTGCCAACTGGACTAGGTGCCTATCATCAAAAACATAGCTAAAAATGAAACTTTTAAAATGGCTATTAGTGGGTATTTAACTATTTGCGAACTGTGTCGTCACTTCAAGTGAGAACATGTCCTTAGACAATCGGAATTCGATAGTATGTCTATGTTTTTGGTGATAGGCACCCAGTTCAAATGGCAACTAAAGATACTTAATAGGCCCTCTTAACGTCACTTCCGAAACAACGTTTTTTAACGATTGATTTCTGTTTATGTATTGTTAGATATGTTAGTAAAAATCACAGACGTACAAAGGCAATTATTTCTCCTTATACGTCCAATGAGGTAGGCTAGCAAAAAAAGTATACAAGGTGAATTTATAAACGTCGTCTAAATTCGTACTTGAGCCTTGGGAAGTGATGAGCATCATGAACCAATAACGTTTTTTGTAAAATTCACTCAGGACTGGGAGTGAATTACTATGGGAAGTCGAAATTTCATTATACGAATTTCACAAAAATTGTTATCTATTCCTGATGCTAATCACTTACCAAGCCTCCAGTAAGAATTTGGAAGATGATCAAAAAGTCACCTTGTATATATTATCTTTTATTTTATGTGGTGGTTACTTAAAAGAAGCCTTTTTTTTCTAAGCAGCGCTTTCGCATCTCTTAAGGGCCTTACTATTGCCAAATGGGTACTTTCTAAAGCCTACTCCTCGTTTATGGCCAAACCAAAAATATTGAAAAAATGTATTATGGATTATCAACTCTAGGACAACATATGCAACATTTTTCTTTTTCGTACCACCAAAACTTCTACATGAATTTTTTTTACTGAATGGTGTTTTTTGACCTCAAATTCCCTACTGCTCCTGAGTGGCTTGGCCGATTGAATTCATCTATGCTTTGATAAATAGATAAACTTGATAGCTATAAACATAACATTAGATTATTCAATCGAGTAATCACGTCCAAGTGAAAAGTATAATTTTCTCCTATTTCGCCCTATCAAGGACGCAGCGAGCGTCGTAACAGCCACTTTGCATTGCACGCTGATATGAACGTTATTTCAATGTAGTTTCCGTTGATATTCGTAGTGACAAATATCGAGCTGCTAATTTGGCGAAGGATAATAGAGTTTCAAAGATTGTGAGTGTAGGAGAAGTAAAAGACTTAAATAATTAATCTCTTGAGTCAACGTAATGTTTATTTTAGCAAACTGGGAACCTGGTGCGCTTCATCTCGATGGGAACATATTTACTAAATATGACGTTCCAGGTTTTTATCTACTGTTATCAAGGAAACCAGCTGAGAGAGGAGGTAATTACATTGGAAACATACCTTAGAGTACTTTATGTAAGTACCTACTGTATTTGTTGCGTTTGCGTTTGTTTAATGTTATTTGCAGAGATCCAGTTACTGGTTTCAATCACTTGCACAGATGAAGGCAGTCCAACCATATACGTAAAAATTTATATTATAAACTATAAATAAACAAACGACTGATCAAGATATACATATAAGGTGACTTTTGTTTATAAAGACAAGTTTATAATGGATACTTGGTAAATGGCACATATTATTTTTTCAAAATCTGCAAAAAAGATCATTGAACCTTGGTCGCAGTATGAATTTTCCTACAAAAGTCACCTTATATGTATATCTTGATCAGTCAGTTGTTTACATCGGATATCGACCGGTCGTTCGCAACATTTTATAGTTGATCGCGGTAATACTACAATGTATAACTAGGTACTTACATAAAAACTAATGTGCATGTACAACAAATTCCCTTTATTAAAATTTAAAAAAAAAATCGCTTGGCGCCCAACTTCTTTACTGTAGACCACCGGTAGGAAATCTGAATTTATTGGCTTTTTACCTTTGCTATTTTCAATAAAAATAACTTTTCTTTCATCAGAGTTTGACGGTGGCAGGAGGCGCATACGAGTGTCTATGGTACAGGTCCTCGATCAGGTAATTTTATCAGGATTTCGTGAACAATTTAATAAATGTATTTGTGAATCATGAGCATTTAAATTTTACAAGTTATTCAAGAACATAAATGGCGCCATACAGATTCTGCAAGATACGTTACGTCTGGTTTTATATTTTCATCAATATCACCATTGTTAACAACTTGGTTCCATTAAAAAGTGGCGCCATGCAGATTCTGCAAGATACGTTACGTCTGCTTTTATATTTTCATCAATATCACCATTGTTAACAACTTGGTTCCATTAAAAAGTGGCGACATGCAGATTCTGCAAGATACGTTACGTCTGCTTTTATATTTTCATCAATATCACCATTGTTAACAACTTGGTTCCATTAAAAAGTGGCGACATGCAGATTCTGCAAGATACGATACGTCTGCTTTTATATTTTCATCAATATCACCATTGTTAACAACTTGGTTCCATTAAAAAGTGGCGACATGCAGATTCTGCAAGATACGTTACATCTGCTTTTATATTTTCATCAATATCACCATTGTTAGCAACTTGGTTCCATCTAAGCTTCCACTTTTATGCGTCCCCAATCCTTGTCTGGCAGTGATCCCTTTCAAGTTAATCAGCGCGGCCTCGAAGATGTCATCGGTCTACCTAAACACTTCACTGGTGGTCTGTGGACTTCTTACACTCTTAAGAACAACTTGTCTTTGATCCGGTTCCGCAAGGCGCAGCTGATAATAATGGCGGGGAGCTGGCGTCCACAGTGGCGCTGTCTGCTGGCTGTTTCACAGCTCTTTCACTCAACCCTTTATGTTAATGTGTTCGATCATGTTCCGCAAGACGCTGCTGCTAGTGATGGCTAAAAGCCGGTGTTCAGTGGCGCTGTCTGCTGGCTCTCTCATTCAGCCCTTTATGTTAATGTGTTTGATCAGGTTCCGCAAGGCGCTGCTGCTAGTGATGCCTAAAGCCGGTGTTTAGTGGCGCTGTCTGCTGGCTCTCTCATTCAGCCCTTTATGTTAATGTGTTTGATCAGGTTCCGCAAGGCGCTAATGCTAGTGATGCCTAAAGCCGGTGTTCAGTGGCGCTGTCTGCTGGCTCTCTCATTCAGCCCTTTATGTTAATGTGTTTGATCAGGTTCCGCAAGGCGCTGCTGCTAGTGATGCCTAAAGCCGGTGTTCAGTGGCGCTGTCTGCTGGCTCTCTCATTCAGCCCTTTATGTTAATGTGTTTGATCAGGTTCCGCAAAGCGCTAATGCTAGTGATGCCTAAAGCCGGTGTTCAGTGGCGCTGTCTGCTGGCTCTCTCATTCAGCCCTTTATGTTAATGTGTTTGATCAGGTTCCGCAAGGCGCTGCTGCTAGTGATGCCTAAAGCCGGTGTTCAGTGGCGCTGTCTGCTGGCTCTCTCATTCAGCCCTTTATGTTAATGTGTTTGATCAGGTTCCGCAAGGCGCTGCTGCTAGTGATGCCTAAAGCCGGTGTTCAGTGGCGCTGTCTGCTGGCTCTCTCAATCAGCCCTTTATGTTAATGTGTTTGATCAGGTTCCGCAAGGCGCTGCTGCTAGTGATGCCTAAAGCCGGTGTTCAGTGGCGCTGTCTGCTGGCTCTCTCAATCAGCCCTTTTTGTTAATGTGTTTGATCAGGTTCCGCAAGGCGCTGTTGCTAGTGATGGCTAAAGCCAGTGTTCAGTGGCGCTGTCTGCTGGCTCTCTCAATCAGCCCTTTTTGTTAATGTGTTTGATCAGGTTCCGCAAGGCGCTGCTGCTAGTGATGCCTAAAGCCGGTGTTCAGTGGCGCTGTCTGCTGGCTCTCTCATTCAGCCCTTTATGTTAATGTGTTTGATCAGGTTCCGCAAAGCGCTGCTGCTAGTGATGCCTAAAGCCGGTGTTCAGTGGCGCTGTCTGCTGGCTCTCTCATTCAGCCCTTTATGTTAATGTGTTTGATCAGGTTCCGCAAGGCGCTGCTGCTAGTGATGCCTAAAGCCGGTGTTCAGTGGCGCTGTCTGCTGGCTCTCTCATTCAGCCCTTTATGTTAATGTGTTTGATCAGGTTCCGCAAAGCGCTAATGCTAGTGATGCCTAAAGCCGGTGTTCAGTGGCGCTGTCTGCTGGCTCTCTCATTCAGCCCTTTATGTTAATGTGTTTGATCAGGTTCCGCAAGGCGCTGCTGCTAGTGATGCCTAAAGCCGGTGTTCAGTGGCGCTGTCTGCTGGCTCTCTCATTCAGCCCTTTATGTTAATGTGTTTGATCAGGTTCCGCAAGGCGCTGCTGCTAGTGATGCCTAAAGCCGGTGTTCAGTGGCGCTGTCTGCTGGCTCTCTCATTCAGCCCTTTATGTTAATGTGTTTGATCAGGTTCCGCAAGGCGCTGCTGCTAGTGATGCCTAAAGCCGGTGTTCAGTGGCGCTGTCTGCTGGCTCTCTCAATCAGCCCTTTTTGTTAATGTGTTTGATCAGGTTCCGCAAGGCGCTGTTGCTAGTGATGGCTAAAGCCAGTGTTCAGTGGCGCTGTCTGCTGGCTCTCTCAATCAGCCCTTTTTGTTAATGTGTTTGATCAGGTTCCGCAAGGCGCTGTTGCTAGTGATGGCTAAAGCCAGTGTTCAGTGGCGCTGTCTGCTGGCTCTCTCAATCAGCCCTTTTTGTTAATGTGTTTGATCAGGTTCCGCAAGGCGCTGCTGCTAGTGATGCCTAAAGCCGGTGTTCAGTGGCGCTGTCTGCTGGCTCTCTCATTCAGCCCTTTATGTTAATGTGTTTGATCAGGTTCCGCAAGGCGCTGCTGCTAGTGATGCCTAAAGCCGGTGTTCAGTGGCGCTGTCTGCTGGCTCTCTCAATCAGCCCTTTTTGTTAATGTGTTTGATCAGGTTCCGCAAGGCGCTGCTGCTAGTGATGCCTAAAGCCGGTGTTCAGTGGCGCTGTCTGCTGGCTCTCTCAATCAGCCCTTTTTGTTAATGTGTTTGATCAGGTTCCGCAAGGCGCTGTTGCTAGTGATGGCTAAAGCCAGTGTTCAGTGGCGCTGTCTGCTGGCTCTCTCAATCAGCCCTTTTTGTTAATGTGTTTGATCAGGTTCCGCAAGGCGCTGTTGCTAGTGATGGCTAAAGCCAGTGTTCAGTGGCGCTGTCTGCTGGCTCTCTCAATCAGCCCTTTTTGTTAATGTGTTTGATCAGGTTCCGCAAGGCGCTGCTGCTAGTGATGCCTAAAGCCGGTGTTCAGTGGCGCTGTCTACTGGCTCTCTCATTCAGCCCTTTTTGTTAATGTGTTTGATCAGGTTCCGCAAGGCGCTGCTGCTAGTGATGGCTCGGAGCCGGCGTCCAGTGGCGCTGTCTGCTGGTGGCTTCACGGCTCTTTCACTCAATTCTTTTATGGCTGTAAGTGTATATAAGTGATAATAGGTAGCACAACTGTTCTTAAATATATCAAATTTATCAAAGTTTTATGGCACTACTTTAAGTTGATCGCACACTTTTAAGCGTCGTGCGCGCCGCACGCGCCGTACGCGCTGCATTCGCAGAAATACTGAACTGAAATGAAATTATGAAATGCTCCGCGACAGTGCGGTTAAGTGTGCGAGATATCATAGGATTTATACTAAGAAATTCTCAAGGTGGTTCTTACAGCTGGTGACCGAGAAAGCCACAAATAAGGTCGGGTTTTACTCAGATGTTAATTTAGTAAAAAAATATATGACATACTACACAACATGTTAAATGATGTGCATTGATTATAATTAAAACTTTTTATCTGTAATTTAACAAACCAGGGTCCAATTTAATACTAAGTTCCGATTTAATTAATTAAGTATGCATAGAAACAAATGAAACTAAGTCAAATTGACGATATTATAACAAAAAAATTATTTCTTTGATTATTTTTGAAAAATTTTAGCTACAACTTTTTTAACATTTTTTAAGCGCCTATATACGAGTATTTTGCGCTATCCGGAGATCCAGCCTCGTAATTCAGTGCGCGCTGATATGAACGTTATTTCAATACAGTTTCTGTCGATATTTGTACCGACACAGGTCGACTAAAGGTCGTTGGTGGCTACAACAGCCTTCAATGCGGCCCAAGGTGCTTACGGCACGTACGATGCTAAAAAATATGCGATGAGCATTAGCATATACCTAATCTTCCTCTACCGAAGACTTGATTCTTGTCAAATGTTTTTTTTTTCATTTCAGATCATAAAGGCTTCATACTCCTTCTTCACAGTCCTGAAACAAGTTGAAGAAAAAATATAGAGTTTATTTTAACCTTAATTTGTTCATGTAAAATTATATAATAACGGACCGGATTTATATAATAATTTAATAACATTGATAACTTTTTTTTTCAAAGTAAAATTACAAATCTTGGGACTGACTCATCATTGCACAGCCCTAACGCCTAGACACAGCTCAGACCAATAAACCAATGGTCTGAGAGACACAGACACAGAAACATGAAATTATGACAGTACAGTGCCACCATCTTATCTGTAGAATGAAATAGCTTTTTCCGGGCCTGTCATTGGCTAATATTCAATATTATCCAATCAGATATGCTAATTCCACCATTTTCATTCTACAGATAAGTTGGTACACCTGTACGTATAGACATAGATTTTATTTTATTACCTTTATGATGGGAACACTCACTAAGAAAGTATTTCAAGTCAAAATATATTTTTCTAACGTATCCTTAAGGCGCTACGGAAAAAAACGACACTTTAAGAACTTGCATATCTACTTCAGTATTTTGATCAAATAGTATATTATTTTTGGATTCTTTTTCTAGGGATCTGTTAAAACAGAAACGCGATTGGTGAAATTCGGCACGATAGAAATATTTATTGAAATGAGGTCTTTTTCGACACCAATTCTCCTGGTTTGACAATAATTTGGAATGACATATGGGTCGAAATATATTTCGAAATTAAGTTTTTGTACGCCGTTTTAATTATACAAAAAATTTAAATAAAATAAATGCTCTATGTAGCAACATATATACATAAGAAATCCCATTTTTACTCGTTGCGAACGATACTTTTTCTACTACCTGATTTATGTATTTAAATATTTAATTTTTCCTTTCAAATTTAATGTATTTTATGCATGGACCTATAAACCATTTTATGACTTTGCAAAGCGCAGTGCAGTTTTTAGCTTTTTTTTCAGGCTTTAGCCGGCACCTTTTATTTGTGGCCAGTATCATTTTGCGAAAAAAGAGTGTCAGACGCGATATAATCGATTATGTCGTGAATCGAAACGCAAGGAATTTCGATTGTAAAGACAAACTAAGACCGACGTCAAAAAGAATCTAATTTAGCATGAAATGAACACAAACGTCAAAAAGAACCTAATTTTGCAATAAATGAAAGTTCAGTTCAAACTGACCTGATAGTCATTCCGCAACGGGGCCCGGAAAGTTCGATTTTCAAAACTAATTTCGAGTATTAAATGGAACTTTTTCGTAAAGGTAGTAGAAAAATGTGATTTTCATATTGTCTAGGTAATAAAGGTACTACATTTTAGTACAGTTTTTGTACAGTACAGTTGTACAGTTTGTACAGATTTTTGCAAGGTGCCAAAGCATATAAATAAGTAGAGACCGGAGGTCAACCTTTACTACATTCATTTTATCAGCAAAGTTCTAGGTAAAATTGCGTAGTTGGCACGCAATATTGCGTAGTTGGTATTTTACTTTGTGCACAGTATTTGATCAAAATTAATAAAGATGGTAATTAAATACTAGTAAACCTAACTAAGAAATAAGTATATTCTTACTATATGTACTAACAATACTTACATAACAATACTTTTAAGACAAATACAGAGATATAAGGTGGTAGAGCCGATGGCGGGCTCGACTGTGTAGGTACCACCATCTTACTTGGAGACCCCCTCGAAGTAATTCGGGGGAGAGTAAGAGGACAGCTCATAGGTAAAAAACCAGGAGGCCCACCATACCTGGGACCGATGGATGGCGGTATATCTATCCCTAATAGCCGGGCCTTATATGGAACAGACTGTTGACGGGCAGCGGCGTCACTGGTGCGAGGGTTCCGGCACCGCGCTCACCAACCCGCCTGCCCAGCGTGTGTGAGTATGGGCAATTCTTCCAGGATGACCGCCGGCAGTGGCAAAGTCCTGGAAAGTCCTAGGCTGATGGATAGACAAGACAGAGATACAGAGATACAGAGATATATTATACCTAGTCCTGCCATAAATTCTGTCTTCCATTAAACAAGGCAAAACTCAATTTAAATAAAAACAAATTACAAGAACCTTCACTTATTATATTTATTATGAAAAGGTAAAAATAATAAGACAAAAATCTATTCGATATGTCCACCTCTTGCCTTCACACACTTCTTCAAACGGTCCGGCCATTCATCGATTGCCGCACGCACTGTTTCCAGCGGTATCGACGCCGCTGCTGCCACTAAATCACGCTTCAGGGATTCAATATTTCGATGAAGTTTGGAGCACGCCTTCTCCTCTAAAACCTGCCATAGTCGGTAGTCCAAAGGGTTGAGGTCAGGACTTCCAGGAGGCCATCTTCGAAGGCGATAAGACTCGGTAAATTGTCCTTTAGCCAACACTGTGTGGTTCGCGCTTTGTGCGCAGGTGCTGAGTCTTGTTGGAAATCTAGTGTTTATTAGGAAACAAAGTATTGTTTAATGGCTTAACAACAGGCTCCAAAATGTCACTCTGGTAGTTCGTGGCTTTGGTTTTTACTCCTTGTTTGCAAAAATGAAGCATTTTGAACCCTTCGTATGATACGCCCCACCAAACCATGACTGACGCCGGATGGTGACCTCGTTCAACTTTCGCCACCTTCTCTGAAGCTTCTCGAGAGCTGTGAGCTTAGACCTTATCATTTTGGCGGTTAAATTTTTCTTCGACGTTGAAAATTTTCTCATCCGTGAACAAGATTTGTCGATATCCGCCGCTTGCGTGTTGCTGCCACAACTATTTCGATCTGGTGGCTCTAATGCAGCGTAAGGCAGCCGTCAAGCGATGTCCTGTATTTCGACGATAAGCACCAAGTTTAAGGTCCTGTTTGATAATACGAGACATGGTTCTGGGCGGAATTTTCATTTCTCTAGCCAAGATTTTCTGTTTGCGTAGTGGATTTCGTCGAATTCGTTCAGCTACAGCTTTGATAGCTGCTGGTGTCCTTGATTCTCGCGGGCGGCCGCTCTTCGGTCTGTCATCGACGGAGGACATCTCGGTGTATCGTTTAATAGCGCGATGTACGAATTTTATTGATATTCCGAGCGGTTTCAGCAGGTTGAAAATCTCGACGGGTGACTTGTTACACTTGTGTTACGCTATTATTGCGGTACGACTTTCTTTGAGACCCCACTCCATGTCTCCAGCAGGACTTGATGAGACAAAGTGAAGTTTTTTAATAAGCTTAAAGTCTATTTATGTCACGGTAAAACAAATAAATATCAAACGTCATTCCTTTTTAAAATACCAAGAAAAATAAGTTTGGGACAGAATTTATGGCCAGACTAGGTACATATCTAAATAACATCTATCTACGAAAGAACAGGTATAGGAAGAAAGTTAATGCTCTTTAAGGCATATGACGACGCTAAATAAGCAACTCGGTGTATGTCGGTACAAATATCAACGGAAACGCCATTGAAATAATGTTCATTTCAGCGTGCCTTGAAAAGTGGCTGTTACGACAACCACCTCGTCTCCGGCTAGCGCAAAATAGGAGAAAATAATACTTTTCACATGGACGCCATGAACGGAAAAAAAATTTTGAACTTAAATTTTTTAGACCTAAAAATTTCCTATATATTGGTGAAATAATAATTAAAATCGCTTTAGGTGTTTGGAAGGAGTGAGAGAATTCTTGTGTTAATCATGTGAAACTTTCGATGGCTTTCGATTTTTTTGTCAAAACTTACAACAGAAAAACAGTTTATGAAACTTAAAATTTATTTTTAACTCTATAATGCCTTTCATATATTTTTATGAAAGTTTTTGGACCACCCGTGTGGGAGGAGTAGGCCTTCAAAGACAGGTCCAAATTGCAGTTGGCGTATGCATTCCTTAAGGGTAGGTTGCGCTAAACATGCTCTCGCGTTTGAACAATTTAGCATATTAAATCAAAATATTTAAAAAAAAAAATTTGCGTAAGTAGTTAAGAAGTTGAACTACATCACAATTATTCAGATTTAACACAAGTGTCACAATCATAGAGAAAAAAATTGTAAAGATCACTAAAATCATGATAAACGAAATTTGGCGTTGCAACTAGAAAAAAATATTTTATTAACGTTATATCATTGCAGTATAGAACCGGGTTCAGAGCCCGTCACATCCAGATTTACTTTTCTTTCTGCGTTTCTATACTGCAATGATATAATGTTAATTTATATCTCTTTGCGATTGGAGGAATCGCCAAATGTTCAAACATAGAAAGTTATTTCTGTCATAGTTTAAATATTTTATTCGTTCCAAATAGATTTTTTTTTGCGTAAAGAGATTATTAATTATTATTCATATTTATTCATGTAATATTTTTTTTCTTTTGTTATTTATAAAATAACATTCAAATATTTTTGCGTGATTTTTCTGTGATTTTTCTGACAAAATACATATCGCTAAGCACATGACAACCATATTGTGTATTTGTTCATTTCGGTTATGCATGATGTCATCCACTATTTTGTTAAACAAACCATGCAGAAGTAGATTATCGAACTCTTCGATGACAAGCTCTGTTCTATATCTACCCATATCGCGAGTTATTTTGACTTCGATCTAAATAAAGCGATAATTTTATGGTATTTCAGGTATTTAGAAGACCCTGTTACCTTGGTTACTTGCATACTCGTTGTACATAATGTAGCATAAATCTTTATTATTCAATTTCGTCCGGAGATCAGCTAATCAGTTGTCGGCTCGGTATAGCGAACACGCCTACATTACTGTTACATTATTGTGTTCGGATTCTCTACACGCTCGTGTATTTTGCACTTAGTAACTAGTCTGAAAGAAAATATATAGTCTGTTAGAAACAACACAACCGACTTGGCGTACAATAAGGGCGGCCGCACACGCTGTTTGCTGATTAGGTTTCCGTATCAGGAATTAAGATTCGAATTCCGTTAGCCTAGCGCATACGATTTTTTTCTCATTTGGAATACTAATTACCAGTACGCACAGAGATAGCTTCTCGAACGCATGACAAGATGCATAAGGACGAATTAATTTCTATTGAAATTTTGAAGGAGAAGAAAAACCGGAAACTTCATTTTCATGTAACATTTCATCAAATCAAATTTGAGTTTTTTAATGGCAGCATATTTGTTGTTTATTTTCGGAAGACGATTTTCGATTTGCCTGAATGTAAAACAACCGTACTATGACATTTTTTGTATTTCAAAAACAAAATTCAAAAACAAATTAGTGAAACTACTAGGAAATATGTTTCATATAAAGTAATATATATATATATATATATGTACATTTGTAATGTTTCAACTGCATTTATAGTCTCTTTAAAAATCTTTAATGCTCATACTGTCAAACGTTTAAATGCGCTTTTCTTTAAATGTACTAAAATGGACATTCCCTGTTCTTTACCTGCACCCTTCATACTGAATCATACTACCGTAAAAAAGTAGAATTACGAGCATAGACACACAATTTTTTTGATTTTTGCATTATGTCAATCCTTTGTAATTCCTAGGGCAGACTATTCAATTAGGAAAGTGCAACTTCGAAAAAGAGGCCGCATGGAGGATCCGGCTGGGATGGGCTGCGTTTGGGAAATACGTCAGGTATTCTCCTCGGCCGTTCCTCAGTGTTTAAAACACAAAAGTCTTCAACCAGTGCGTTCTGCCAGTCATGACTTACGGTGCCGAAACGTGGACACTGACGGTTGGACTAGTTCACCGATTCAAAGTCGCTCAGCGAGCTATGGAGCGGGCTATGCTCGGAGTTTCTTTGATGGATCATATCAGAAATGAGGTGATTCGTCAAAGAACCAAAGTCATCGACATAGCCTCAAAGATAAGCAATGAAGTGGCAGTGGGCTGGCCACATCTCGAGAAAGTTTCTCGAGTGGAGACCACGAACCGGCAGACGCAGTGTAGGACGCCAGCCAGCTCGCTGGACTGACGATCTAAAAAAGATTGCCGGTAGTGGCTGGATGAGGATGGCCGAGGATAGAAAAATGTGGCGTGCCCTTGGAGAGGCCTATGTCAAGCAGTGGACCGATATTGGTTGATGGATTGGATTGGATTCCACCTTTGATGAACTTCACAATGGCCTACGTAGAAAATTAAAAAAACAAAACACATGCGTGTAGATAAGAACAATTCTGAATGGGAAATTCCTTCCGTGTACGGGGTCACATTCAAAATGTATGCGAATGCTGCATTTGGAATGACGTCATTCGGATTTTTCCAACTCGTTATGCCGAACCCTCCGAAACGATGTCAGAAATATTTTCCGTACAGAAAAAGAACGAATGTGTGCTGTAGTTAAGAGGCTATGCGAATTATATTTCTGTCACTGTCACTCCAAGCGAAAAATCGCGCAGTGCGAGAGGGGCAGATTCAGGGCAAAAGGGAAAAAGGTTGGTTTTATATTTTTATTAAAAAAACTAAAATAGCTAGCACAATTTCAAATATCAAATCTCTAGATATTGTTGAAACACATCTAATAAAATATGTTTCAGTTCTGTATATGGTTCCTATTCGTCAAACGAGGAGAAAAAGTGTGTTTGAAGACCTCATTTCAACAATTATTTCTATCGAGGAAAATTTATCCAAACATGTTTTCCAATTTCAAAACCCTAGATTATATAGTTGAAATGAATATACCAGAAATTTATTCAAATTTTCCGTGGATTTCAT
This sequence comes from Ypsolopha sequella, assembly GCA_934047225.1. Taxonomy (NCBI): domain Eukaryota; kingdom Metazoa; phylum Arthropoda; class Insecta; order Lepidoptera; family Ypsolophidae; genus Ypsolopha; species Ypsolopha sequella. Next base: position 8,696,430 of record OW203996.1, on the reverse strand, counting down.
GAAATACACAGAAAAGAAACACCCGTATTTTTGTCGCATATCACCTTAATACATTTTATATAGATTTTATGCATCTGATTCGGAAAACGAATATCCGTGTTCGGAACTGACCGTGTGCGGCCGCCCTATAGTAAACAATAAAGCGTGACAGTGCCAGTTCACCGGCTGTTCATATTTGGCGTTGTTCGGAAAATAAAACAAAACGGTGTAGCTTTGTGTGCCGCCATCAGTATTTTTCTTTCGCGTTCAGTGTGGAATATACAAAGTGAATTTTTGATCATCGTCGAAATTCGTACCGGAGCCTTGGTAAGTGATCAGCATCATGAATAGATAACAATTTTTGTGAAATTCGTATAATAAAGTTTCGACTTCCCATAGTAATTCACTCGCAGTCCTGAATCACTATGGGAAGTCGAAATTTAATTTTAAGAATTTTACAAAAATCGTTATTGATTCATGATGCTGATCACTTACCAAGGCTCTAGTACGAATTTGGACGATGTTCACAAATTCTCCTTGTATATTCCTACAAATTCGTCCGAAATACGAACTTGTAGACAAAATTCGATGTAGATGAGAACGGTTAAAAAAGCAAATTCTAATCATAATTCTTCTTTGCCTGGACAATATCAACAGTGTATTTGTTATTGTATATATTATAGTCCATCACTATGGTTCGGTACAAGATATCTTTTGTAGTTTTGTCATTAGTGGAGTTGACTTTCAGTGATTGTTATTTTAATAGAGAATGCTCGTATCAATTGTATTCTTCGAAAACACCTTATGACTCTGTAAGAGGAGATATTAGAGATGTTCTTTCATTAGAAGGTGAGTTGCGTTCAGATTATTTTTAATTTATAGGTGTATACGAAGTGTTAAGATGATAGAAATAAACGTAATTCAGCTTTTTTGGAAAATCATCCACTAAAACGATAAAATAGGGGATGAAAATTTGTACAGGAAATTTCTTGGTAGGTAAGATATATTCCGCATATTTCTATTTTCACTACCATGAAAATGGTTATCAAGCAAGCCGGACAAACTATAGTAAGGGATCAAATGGTTATCAAGCAAGCCGGACAAACTATAGTAAGGGATCAAATGGTTATCAAGCAAGCCGGACAAACTATAGTAAGGGATCAAATGGTTATCAAGCAAGCCGGACAAACTATAGTAAGGGATCAAATGGTTATCAAGCAAGCCGGACAAACTATAGTAAGGGATCAAATGGTTATCAAGCAAGCCGGACAAACTATAGTAAGGGATCAAATCAGTTATCACACTTATCAGCGCGACATCAACTCTACCAACTACCGATATCAGTTACCAAGAATTAATTTCCTTCGGAAAAAAGACATTTTACCTGGAGATCAAATGTAGGGTATAGGGAAAGATCAAGGAAGCTAAACAACAAAAAATTCTTTATTTTTCTTTTGTTAAAAGGCAAAGTAATACCTGAAAACATAGTTTAGCGAAAATGAACATACAATCTTATTTTTACCAAGTGTAAAAAAAAACATATTCAAATTATCCCCACATTTATTTTAGTCCGAAAATAAAAAATCTATTTAAATTATTTATCTGGGGGCACGGCAGTGCCCCCGCCGAGTCTCGCAAAAAAAACGCGGAACGGCCGTACCATCCTTTTCTCGAAGCAACTCACGGCACTTTCAACCCCCCTGTATCTTCGTTGTGGGTAAAGTTAGAAGTCTGAAATTTCAGTTACCATGAGTACTTACTAAACCTACTTCTACCCCCAAATTACAAGTTTGTACCTATATTTGATTACGAAATATCGCAAGTCAAAGTTCCCTTATTTTGTCACTGACTGACTGACTGATCATCAAAAGTCTAAAGGTGTTCTAGCAGGCCTACAACACTATATTTTATTAGAGAAATAAAGATGACTAATATTAATACAGTCACTTAATGTTGGTAGGTAACCAATTAGGAAACAATTAATGATAAATTTGTTAAATAGGTGCTCCCATACTAACTAAAATGAAAAGGTGCTTCCATACACACTAAAACAATAGACTTATGATCAAATAAGAGATTATCAGAACCAAAAACACTTCAAAACAGAATCAGGTCAAATACGTTCTATAAAATTAAGGGTACGAAAAATATTGACAGATTCGATAGGAAAAAAGCTAGTTTCGTATAAAATAATGAAGGTATATGTACAAAGGTATGTATGACTATACAGTAAGTACTTACGGCCAGTGTAGCGCTTTTCTAGATCTACTTTACCGCGAATTTCTATTTTCAACTCTTTTATATCGTCATCAAAGAACCAGCCAATCAGAAGCGATATTTAAACCGAGAAATATGTACCTACGAGTAGAAATTATGAAATTAGAGCACGCTCTAGAAAAAAAATGACAATTTGATTAGAGTTTCAATTTATCTCTTAGATCTAAACGTCTATCTCTAAATAATCATGTATGATTAACGTGTTTTCATATTATTTAGATATAAATTGAAATGATCATCATGCGTGTAAGTGTGATGGCGATTATCTCAAAAAAAAAAATATTATCTCAAATAAATCGAGGACAAAATACGTGTCGCTAAGCAACACTTTTACAGGCGCGTATGATAACGATTTGTATCTTAAGGCGCTACGGAAAAAAAAATCGACACTTTAAGGACTTGCATATCTACTTCAGTAAATAATGTATTATTTTGATAAAATAGTATATTATTTTTGGATTCTTTTTCTAGGGATCTGTTAAAACAGAAACGCGATTGGAGAAATTCGGCTCGATAGAAATATTTATTGAAATTAGGTCCTTATCAACACCAATTCTCCTGGTTTGACAATTTAGAATGACATATAGACTGCAACTATATTTTATTAGATGGGTTTTAACGGTATCTAGGACCTGCCCCCCTATTCTGTATCTTTAGTTGCCAACTGTACTAGGTGCCTATCATCAAAAACATAGATAAAAACTGAAATTTCAAAATTGCTTTTAGTGGGTATTGAACTATTAACAAACTGTGTCGTCACTTCAAGTGCGAACATATCCTTAAGAAATCGGAATTCGATAGTATATCTATGTTTTTGATGATAGGCACCCAGTAAAGAAGGCAACTAGAGATACATAATAGGCCCGCTGGTTAAACGAAATTTTGATAGCAACTTTAGTACATTTTTTATTAATATAAAACCGACTTTTTGCTACTTTTCCACGAATCCGTCCCTGTCGCACTGAGGATTTTTTCGCATATGGAGTACCAGGGACGCTAAAACTTTAACATATCGCCTTAAGAGTCGAATTGTATAAAATTGGATTGTTAAAAAAACTAGCCTTATTGTAATGAGCGTTTTTCCTTGTGTCAAATTTAGTGTGAAATAAATTTCCTAGATGGCACTATCGTATACTTTAGCGACAGAATCAAAGACAAAATTTGCACAGATTTCAAACAAATCAAAAACCACTTTGACATTGATTGCTACGAAGCATATTTTATCTATGGTGACATGGATAGCGACATCTGGAGGAAAGCTAAGAACTAAGAAAAAAAAAAGAAAAAAACGCTCATTTATGAAATGTATGAAAGTGCATTTGGTGTGGGTGACGTACAGGCCGATTGCAACCGCACCGAGGCTCTAGCCAGGGATGTAACGGAGCTCCGCCTCCGCATCCGCAAGTGCGTAACTCCGCCTCCGCAACTTTCAAAACGGAGGTTTAGCGGAGTGGAGCTGGATTAATCTATGATCCACTGCAAAATAGATTGGATGCAGATAAAGCCGCAAAGCTGCTTTTCTTGAAATATAATTTGCCTCTTTTGGAATTTAATTATAATTAAATAATTATAAACAATTTTTAGTATAAAAAAAAATTTATAGTAAATTTTCGTATTTTTTTTTCACCTCCGCCTCCGTTAACCTCCGCCTTCGCGGAGGTTGAGTTCTAGACCTCCGCCTCTGCCTCCGCCTCCGTTAACTGACCTTCGTTAAATCCCTGGCTCTAGCTGGCGCGGTGGCTCGAAAGAGCTACCTCGCAGCCGGGAAGAGTCGACGGCTGATCGTGCCAGTAACGCGGCTCTTAGTGGAAAGTGGCTCGCAAGAGGGGCCGACGAGGGGCGTCACACAGTTCTGTTGCCACTGTGTTAATATACACAGCTGGCAGCAAGAGCTAGACATTCGTGCCGCCTCACTGATCTTGATAATATGCGCGAGCAAAGAGGCCGCTGAGCGAGCACGCCAGGCCGCTAGTACGACTTTCGTGTAGCTGATACCGAACTTCGAGCTAAGTTTGCAGCTATTGAGACAAGGACCAGCCAGTAAGCGGACCCAGCTCTCGAAAAATCGTGGAAGAAGTAGAAAGAGAGAGAGATCTAGTAGCGTAGTGAGTAGTTGGCTAGATAATAGGAGGCTAGGCAAAGAAAATATTGTGTAGAAATTATATATATTACAAATTATAAAATATTAAATAGCATACTGATATTAAAATAACCAACCATGCATATCCTTTATTAAATGAACAAAAAGTGATGTCTTTCATTCGACCTTCAGTGACGTCATCATCACACATTTCAATATGAAAAGATATATTTTTTCTTGAACGTGACAGGGATTCGACCATTCAACCTAATATGATTACGTCACTTCGTGTAAATACTAAAATATTTATAAAATAGGTTTAATTGAATGCACGAAAATATGTATTGTTGAAATTACATTGTAAAACAGCTTGATTCTGAACAATATGTTCTTTTAACGCAAGAACAATTTTCAGTTTTTTTTTTATACTTTAAATAACACTATATATTTATTTCATAATTTTAAACATCTTATTTAAGAGAAATATCGGTAAGAGTAATTTTCGGATGATGCTGGAACAGACGGCTCTCCCAAAAAGATTCGGTCGATCGTTTATCGTTCGACCATACGTCCATCTCTGACGCACGCATATAGAGTGTGATAGAGATGAATATATGACCGAACGATATTCGATAAAATTTTGTCACTTTGGAGTAGGTCCTTTTTTTTTACTCTCCCCCGAATAACTTCGACGGGGGGAGGGTTTGCGAGTAGGATGGTGGTACCTCCACAGTCGAGCCCAGCATCAGCAATATATTATGTAGTTTGTTATGTACTGTTATAATATTTCGAGTATACATAGCGATGGATGTTGCTATAAAAACATATAATTGTGTCGATTCGGCGCAACACGACTTATTTGACAGGACTAAGCTTAATTTGAGCGTTCTGTCTTTTTCTTTCTGTATCGAAAAGTTAAAAACAGAACGCTCAAAATAAGGTTAATCCTGTAAAATTAGTTAAGTTGTGTTGCTCCGAATCGACACCATTATTAACAAATGTAAATCTTTGATTGAAATTAATTTCATTTTAGTAATGTCCTTCCTATTGAGATTTATGCAGAAATCACTGTTAAGTTATGGTATTTTACCCATTTTATCCCCTTATATCCCAAATAGCCTCATTTAAGGAATATCTAGGACAGCACCATTTTTACAATATTTTCATATTTAATTTATACAAAAGTTTTGTAAATTTTATGTCATCGTATAAAGTTTTTTACCAGGCACCCATATAAAAATTCACATAAACGACTTCTGCAGAATAAATAAACCATGCAGTTTATTACTGTACCAAACCTGTCCCAAATGTATAATTGTCCCAAATAAATAAACCATGCAGTTTATTACTGTACCAAACCTGTCCCAAATGTATAATTGTCCCAAATAAATAAACCATGCAGTTTATTACTGTACCAAACCTGTCCCAAATGTATAATTGTCCCAAATAAATAAACCATGCAGTTTATTACTGTACCAAACCTGTCCCAAATGTATAATGAAGAAAAATGGTTTGTTTTATTTTTTATTTTATCATATAGTCTATAAAATAAGATAAAAGTCATCGAAACAATTACTTCGATACGATAAGTAGTTTTCGAGATATTAATTTTTTAAAATAGGCTAGAATCGCTCGACCGCGCTCGCATGTGTGACGTCACAAGACATCAATCACCTCGCGCCGCGCTGCCGGCCGCCGACTCGCTCAGCTGTTGCCCTGTTGCCTGTTGTTCGTCGGCCGCGGCACGCACGCGACACGCTGCTCCTACGCATTTTTTCTTTAAATTAACAATTACGGTACAGATATGTCAAATCCAAAGACTTACAAATGGTGTATAGTCCCAAAATGTGTGTCGACAACAGTCAGTTCGCCAGAAAAGTTGTTTTTCAAAGTGCCATTTGAGCTCAAAATGCGAAAAAAATGGATGCGAGCTATTAAAAGAGATAATCCGCCCAGCAACAAAAGTAGTGTCTATTGTTGTGAAGACCACTTTGATGTAAGTAATATTCATGTTATTTATTTTATAGATACATGACAGGAAAAAATATACGCGTAGGTAGTAAGAGTCATGTTTTGATAGGTTATGTCAGGGGTTTGAAACCTTTGGTATAGCATTTCAATGTTTGGCTTCGCGGTAAGTAAAAAAAATTGTTACATAAGTAAAAGTAAACGTTCCAGAGGTTCTAAACCTTTTGTAATGCATGTTTTGCTACAAACGTATGCAAGGTAAAAATACCTTGATGGGTAAAAATATAAAATTAAATTCGGAGATCGACGTATTCCTGCTGATATTATGTATGTGAATGATGATATGTATCTAGCAATGTGCCGTGCCGGGGAACATTCCCAAAAGTGGGAATATTCCTGGGAGTTTCCGGGGAGTATGGCCCTCAGCAAAAAAAAAATGGTTGAATATTTACTACTAATCGAAACTTGGGAGTTTGATTGTACTCGTAATTCAAAATAAAAAAAAAAATACTTTTGGGAAAATTTCGAATGCTCTTGGGAACATTGGAAACTTACTGGGAACATTTCCATTGGAACGGCACATTGCTATATGTATCTTTATTTGGCTAATAAATTAAATTCTTATTTTGGCCTGATAAAAGATATTTATAACATGGAAAAATATCATTATAACTTCTTAACATGTTCTATATTTTGTTCAGCTGCTTTGTGCACATACGTATTAAATGATTAAAATGAATTCTTTATGAGTTTTAACATTTTATTTTATTTGTTTTTACAGGTTGAGAATGACATGGAGAATTACATAAAATTTAAATTGGCTGGAGGTAGAATACAACTTAAAAAAGGAGTAGTTCCTCACAAGTTTCAATGTCAGAGAAATACAGAAAAGAAAGCAGAAAGGTCTGCAGTAGATAAGCGAAACCGAATTAAATATATTGAAAAAATATTAAATGAAGATCCCGTACCTTTGACGCCAGATGCGCCTGAAGAAATATTCGTTGTGTGTGGTGAAGAGGACAATATAGAAGAAGACCCATTGAGATTAGAAAATGACCCATGTATGGGCAGGTCTAAACATCATAAAGCTATACAAGTCAGAATTAAAAATCAAGTTGAGAGTAAAGCAACCATTACCCAAGAAAAATTCTTCAAAAAGGGAAAAAACACTAAGGTAAACATTAAACCGGCATTAATAGAGTCTACTTCAATTTGCAGCTTTACAGATTCTTCTTTGACGAGTGCGCAATATGACCCTGAGAAAGATTTGAAATGTTCAGAGACAGAAGATACAGAATGGGAACAGGCAACATTTAAAAGCCACATGCAAAAAGCAGCTCTGTTGTGCATATCAAGGGAACCACAACTTCTTCTAGGACTACCAAAACAGTGCTATTTTTGCATCAACCTTTTGTGCGAAACTACGAAAAGTACTCCAAGAGATGTAATGATCACTTTGAAGAAAATTCGCCTGCATCAATCAAACGTTATCCTTGCTTTGGACTTTGGTTTGTCTGCAAGTACTGTTTCAACAGTAATAAGGCGTACTATTCCGGATATAGCATCTTCCATGAAATCACTTATATACTTCCCGCCTTCTACAGATGTACTGCTAAATTTACCGATTCCTTTTCGAAGAAGGTATTCTCAAGTGCAAAGCATTATTGACTGCTTTGAGATCCAAATTGAAAAACCCGTCAATGCTGTGAAACAGGCTTTGACGTGGTCTGATTACAAAAGCTGCAATACATTAAAATATTTGATATCTATCACGCCCGATGGCTTCATAAATTTTATATCAGAAGGATATGGAGGGAGGGCATCAGATTCCGTAATATTTGAAGATTGTGGAATTTTGCAAACGTTACCCAAGGGTGCCGCTGTTTTGGCCGACAGAGGGTTTAAAAATGTAGCACATTTATTACAAACGCATGGGCACAGTTTAATCAGACCACCTAGCGTGAGTGCTCAAGTTAAACCCACGAGGCGAGAAGTAATGGAAACAAAAAAAATTGCTGCCATAAGAATACACGTCGAAAGGGCTATAGGTCGTCTGCGTACATTTGCGTTCATGCTCCCTCATGCATGTGTAGACTCTAAGCAAATAGATCTTTTGGACTATGTAGTTACCACAGCATGTGGGATTGTGAACTTGCAAAGTCCTCTTTTTAGCCAAGATTTGTCTTAAATGTATATATGTATGATTGTATGTCTGATGCCCGTGTGATGCTGGATAAGAACAGCATCACCCCTACTCTTCCTGCGGGTGCCGTAAAAGTCGACTAAGGGACTAATCCGGCAGCAGCATTCCCTGTGAATTTAATATCAAGCACTGTGCTCGCCAAACCGTCTGTATGTATGGACCGTTACTCCAACTCAATGCAAGAAATAATTGGTATTCTTTTTTAATGTTAAACATTTATTTGTTTACATTTTTGTAAATTAACTACACCGTTTTATTAATTAGTTTTGACTTTCTGAAAGAGAATCTTGTAAAATTCCTACTTAGAAATAAATAATTTGTCTTAAATTGACTTAATTCAACTAGCTCTGCCTTTCAAAAGCTAATGTTATCTGTTTAATTTTATTATGTTGAAGGTAATAAATAAAACCTTATAACAGTACCAATACATTTATTTTTATTTATACCATAAATGATTAATAAAGCAACACACATAAGTTGCATTTTATGACTCACAAAAATTATTCTACTAATTTATCATAAACATTGCTTTTCCAAAATAATTTGCATTTTTCAAAAAGACTTTTACAGAAGTCTTTATCGTACTGCACTTCATATATATCAACTTTTTTCGAGGACTCAAAGTCTACGTGAGCAACACAAAACAGACCTTTTTGTCTTGCTGACATGTGCATTTGTGCTTGTAGTTGAGCATAATATTTTTTTCCTAGTTGACCGTTCTCATAGTACGTTCTCATTGTGTTCTCCTTGTAAGGACACTTTATTTCAATAACATAGTCATTTGTAAGACCGTCGGGTGACGCACCAAGCATTGGCCAGTCTTTATTCAAATAAAGACCAGACTGTTCAATTTTTATTTTTTTTATTTCTGTAACTACTTTACTAACATCACTCTCTAGTATTTTCCCTCGCTTGATAGCTGCAGTTTCTTTAAATTTCAAGGCTCCAAATACAGTTTCTACTAGGGAGCCGTCCTTTGTTTTGCACTGTGATGCTTCATGCATTTTTGATGCCGTAATGCGCCCGTAACGCATTTCGAACCACATATTAGACTCAGCTTGAGCCTTAGTGGCATCTTTTACAAGAAGACATCTTGAATCAGTCATTTCATTTTGGCAAAATTTAATAAAATTTTCAACGCCCCGATCAGCAGAACTTAGTTTGAATGCGCATATTAGGTAATGCATAGAAATTTTCTGTACTTCCGGCTTTTCAGTGACATATTGAGCGAGTGAGCACTGTACATTTAGTTCAAAAAGCTTTGGAACTAGTTTTTCAAAAAAACCGTTACTGTCGTCTCCAACATTTGGAAGCTGTGAACCAAAGTCTTTGGCTTTTATAAATTTTTCCGTAGTACCAACACCCGCAAGCTTCGATTTCTTCCAGTAGCATTTGACATCTGTCGGTGACGGCTCCTCAGTGCGACGATGAAGCCACATTAATAATGCTATAGTGTGTTTGCATCCACCTTTACTGGCGGCACAATCATCGCAAGTAACGCACAAAACCTCGTCCTCTTTTTCATTGCACTCCAGAAAGCAGTGGTAAGGTTTTGTGCGTACTCGATGCTCCGGTGTGATTCTACACTTTACGATGCAAATGTCTCCTTGTCTTTTTACTTGTACATAGCCGATTGCATCATCTCCATAACTATCTCTCGCTGATCTAAAAAATATATAGTTTCCTTAAATACTTGATTAAAAATTTTATACTATTCTATGAAATGTTTAGAACCCCTGACAAAGTTCTAATTGTTTTTTAAACTAAGATCAAAACAACATTTACAAGAACATAAATATAGGTGTCAAATCTTGTGTTAATACATATCGTTACTAGGTTATATTTTGTTAGAGAAAATAGTTTGGTAGGTAGGTACCATAGTACAGGGCTTCTTAACTATGTTTCGAACATACCTACAAACTTACTTACGTACCTATTTGCTCTTACAGTATTATTGTGACGCGTGAAATGGGAAAAAATAAATAAATATCATGTGATATACGAATTGGATTCTTACTTACTTTTTCATTTTTACTCCTCGCATTTCAGCGGCAACGAAATCAGCATTTTTCGAAAAATATTGAGCCACCATCAAACCGTCCACTCTAGGCAAGTTATTTGATTGTCCTTTTTGAAATCCTTCTTCCATGTTTAAAATTAAATAACCACTAAAGAATAATAATCGGTCGGGAGACGAACTCGTTACTCGCGGTTACATAGGTATCAGTACGTGTGTTCGTGGTGAACCGGCGAGCGCGCGAGGCACCGCGAGGTGCAAGTGGGCGGGACCTGTACAACTACGTCACACGCGAAGCGCGCGCTTTCACGGACATTTGAATTTTTGTTCAACTTCCAATGTCTATAACTTTGAAACTATTTTGAATTTTTGAATGAAACAAAAACAGTTTTATTCCGTAACACTTAGGCGCCATTCTTACAAAGTTTCAAGTGATTCTGCGAACCTACTGATATTGTTTATTGTCCCAAATAAATAAACCATGCAGTTTATTACTGTACCAAACCTGTCCCAAATGTATAATTGTCCCAAATAAATAAACCATGCAGTTTATTACTGTACCAAACCTGTCCCAAATGTATAATTGTCCCAAATAAATAAACCATGCAGTTTATTACTGTACCAAACCTGTCCCAAATGTATAATTGTCCCAAATAAATAAACCATGCAGTTTATTACTGTACCAAACCTGTCCCAAATGTATAATTGTCCCAAATAAATAAACCATGCAGTTTATTACTGTACCAAACCTGTCCCAAATGTATAATTGTCCCAAATAAATAAACCATGCAGTTTATTACTGTACCAAACCTGTCCCAAATGTATAATTGTCCCAAATAAATAAACCATGCAGTTTATTACTGTACCAAACCTGTCCCAAATGTATAATTGTCCCAAATAAATAAACCATGCAGTTTATTACTGTACCAAACCTGTCCCAAATGTATAATTGTCCCAAATAAATAAACCATGCAGTTTATTACTGTACCAAACCTGTCCCAAATGTATAATTGTCCCAAATAAATAAACCATGCAGTTTATTACTGTACCAAACCTGTCCCAAATGTATAATTGTCCCAAATAAATAAACCATGCAGTTTATTACTGTACCAAACCTGTCCCAAATGTATAATTGTCCCAAATAAATAAACCATGCAGTTTATTACTGTACCAAACCTGTCCCAAATGCCGTCGACTTGCTGTAGTTAAAAGTCCTGTTACCATGACTACTCGCGTACTCGTTGTAGCAGAAATTTTATGTTTATTATTTAATTTTTTACCGAGATCAGCTAATCAGTTGCCGGCTCAATTCGGTACAACGAACACGGGTACTTGTTGTTACATTATTAAAATACTTGATTGTACTCGCGATTCTCTACCAGCACGTGTCTAGTGTGAATAAAAATATAGATAAAACGCGTCGAAAAGTCACGACTTACTTGGAACACAATAAAGTATCTACAGTTTATAAAGCGTGACAGTACCAGTTTAAACCGGAAGTTCAAATAATTTTGCGTTCGTAAACCTAAACAAAATGGTGTAAAGTGTGCGGTCATCAGTATTATATATTTCGGGTTCAGTGTTACTGTATATTTGCGAATAAAAAAACTAATAAAATACAAAGTTTAATGAATCCCTAGATAAGATTCGATGTACGAGTAGATTAGAACCGTTATAAAAACACGAATTTTCTAACCATATTCCGACTTCGCCAAGACAATAGTAACAGTGTATCGTATATTTTATTGTCACTATGGTTCCGTACAAGATATTTTTTGTAGTTTTAGCATTAGTCGAGTCGAGTTTCAGTGATTGTTATTTTAATAGAGAATGCTCGTATCAGTTGTATTCTTCGAAGACACCCTATGATGCTGTAAGAGGAGACATCAGAGATTTTCCCGTGTTGGAAGGTGAGTTGCGTTCAGAATATTTTTTTTAACTGTAACTCGTCTGCTATTATAAAAATATTTAAAAAATAATGGAACAGATGAATTTATTTTCATCCCCATATTAGAATTTGTTCTTCGATTAATTTCTCATACGGGGCCCCGAGTGACAGACGGATAGACGGACAGACACACGGACAGCGGAGTCTTAGTAATTGGTCCCGTTGGTAACCCTTTGGGTACGGAACCCTAAAAATCAATTTGTTTTATAAATGATCGTAGTATTGGCGAAGAGTGATTATTTTCTTTTGGTACATTATCGTCCACGAAGATATTTTTGTGTCATCTTCCCTGCTCTTCACCTTTCTCCAACTGATTTCGATTTGGTTTCTACGAAACCCAAAAACTGGATATTTAATATAGATTTTTTTATTAAATAAATAAAATAAAATGTTTTTTGAAGTATTTTAAACAGGAATGTTAAATATTACCTTGTTATAGCAATATCATATTACGAGTATGAAGAAATATCCATTTCAATCATATCAAGAAAGGACATCGAACTACGGTTATGGCCCACAAACTGCTGGAGCCGCTGATTCCATGATTCCACCAAGTTTATGGTTCTGTGACGCTCTTCATAGCAGCACCATTTAGCTATCATTTCGGAAATAGCCTAGCCATTAATGAACGAAATAATCATTAAATTAAACTTGTTCTTCGGAATAACTGGAAATTTATTCCAGTTATTCAAGGTGTATGTGCATTATTTGGAAATAAGTAATACGTATAAAGTCAGCCATCCGTCTTTATGTCTTCTTTAGGCAAGAAAGCTAAACTCACACATAGCTTTACATATTTGGTCGCTTTTTCATGAGAGAGCAATCCTAGAGATTTTGCTTTCCTAAATACACTTCGTTGAAAGTGTACAAAGCATCCATGGACTTCAGCGTCGGGAAAAACGTTATTTATTGCATTTATACCTAAACACTCAAAATCCAATGTGAATTTAGTTGGCTTGAAGGCGGGGAGAACTTCTACTATTTTCTGTAGTACGGTTTCGTAAGTATTGGTCTCTTTATTTGAAAGTAGAGCATAAAACATAAAAACATAGTGTAGCGTTTCTTTTTAAAATATTAAATTTTAGCTACTTCATAATCACGAACGTAATTTCGTCGGTTCGACCTAAATTTGGACTGCCACCAGGCAAGCCTGGTGACAGCCAAAAAAAAGAGGTAAATCTGGATAAAGAAACTGTATAATTTAACTTTAAATAAACTAAAAATAACAAAACTGAAGTAAGAAAAATATGGTATAAAACACAATAATATCTGTAGAGTATTGGGTACTAAGGAACTTATTAAATCAACACAAAAATTATGCCTAATTCGTCTTATTTAGGATTTTGTTTTCCTTTAGCTCAAACGACGCATTTGTTTACAAAATAATGGATTTAAAATTTGGATATCGAAACTAGTTTATAGGATCCCAGAAACTAAGATTTCACGGAAGTTTTAATAACTTCTAATCCGAAAGAAAACGTAATATTAAGGTGTTAAGAGCAATCGTTATCTAGCTTTACACTAAGGAAGAAAAATAATTGATGCTGGATATCCAGACTACTGGATGTTAGGCTACGGATACTAAAAACCTGGTAAGGGTCTCTTCGTGACTTGGGTGTTTCCAGTCTTCCTGGGAGTAGTCGATGAAGCCAAGCCGACTTCTGTTTTAATACCGGAAGCTTTAGCCCACCAGGGTACGTGGTCCTTATATCCGGCCTCAATAGGTACAACCGTACGAGATGGCGGGAGGAATTGAAGAAGAAATGGGGAAAAACCCTTAAAACCTGAAGGGTCGCTGTAAAGAAATAAAACAACAGCGTCAAGATATGCTTATGAAATCTGGGAAAGGGAATTAACGTATTGGAAACGGGACAAAAGGGATTTTCAGAGAATGAAACCAAAATTACACAAAACTTACCAGGAAATGCAGAAAAACACTGGCTTTCACAATATTTAGAGAAAATGTGCTCTGTTTCAAGAATCCAAATAGCTTTCAAATTTTTAATTTTATATTTCTGTAGCAAATTTGTCTTCCTTGTACCACGATACTCTTTGATATGAGAAAAATAACAAAAAAATCTGACAAGATATTCCAAATTTTCGAATTTAAAAATTCAGCAAAGCAATCAACGATAAAGAAAGACTAAAAATATATGAAAAAGGTTGAATACTTGTAGCGAATGCTACAATAGGCACTATATTAGTTCCTTTCTCGTCGCTTCCTAAATCTCCATGGATTGAATAGAGCTGTGTGAACGGCTTCGCGCAACAGTCAAAAGTTCCATGGCAGAAATTACGTGTTACATTTTTAATGTGACTGGTGACATCTTTTGAGGCGAAAATAATTACTCTGTTGCTATTTTCATTGCAGTCCACTACTAGCATAGATTAAATTTCAGCGGAATTATAATATAATTGGGATTTTTTAAAAATGTCTTTGCCACACCAAGACGCACACGTTTCGCGCATAAAATAGTCTTCTTTTTATTGATTGATATTTGGGATAGTTGTCATTCTGTTCTTTATTTTTTAATATTATTCGGTTTTTTTCATAAATTTTTTGGGTACTGCCATAATTTCTGCACACCTTTTCACAAGTTTCATCTCTAACTAATAAACACTCATTGTTATCAAATTTTGGCATTCATGTCGACGAATGTGAAGTAACAAATTTTTGGATCTCTTTCACCTGGCCAGGCCACTACATTTTAATTCTTTTTTTATTTTCACATGCCCACACAGTTGAAGCTAGATTTTCTCGATGTTTTAAATAAACGTGACCGGCGTGTAATAAACTTACACCCCGCTGATTTTTTTATAATTGATAATCACAAGTTGTAGCCTGGGAAGGCCCTTCGCCCGATATTGTCAACAAATAAGTGAAGTAATTAACTTCCTAATCATGTATAATGCACACAAATTTGCAAATATGCTGGTAAGAGAAAGAGAGAGAGAGAGAGAGACAAAAAAATCCATTGTTATCAGTATCGGTGAACCGGTGAACAAGCCTTGCATTAACCGGTTTACCGGGCACGGTCAATTTTTCGCAGAAAAATCATGCTTGTCTCTAATGTTCTAGCTCGAATCATGTAAATTTGATGTGCAAGAATGAGATAGAAAACTTTTCTATTATTGCCTATCTAATAACCGATGTCTATCATTTTCTGCGCAAAGGAACGTTTGTCTTTTTTGTCCAAAAAACCAATGAACTTAGGCTAGGTACTTATGTAGGTATCATAATTAAAATAAGCGTTGTAGAAAATTATGTTTTTCTGCTTTGTATGGTAATAAAAAAACCAAAATCTTCGGAAAAAAAATTTATTCGTATATATTTATTTCAAATTTTCGATTTTCTGCCTGACCGTACAAATAGCCGTAATAGGGAGTGAAATATCTGGTATTATTATTTGGGCCGAGTGGACCCGGGCCGAGCTGTGCCTAACCGAGCAAAGGGTCTTGACAGACAGACAGACGGACAACAAAGTGAACCTCTAAGGGTTCCATTTTTTAATTTTGAGGCACAGAATCCTTTAGATAACTCTTAAGTCACGAAATGACATTTTTTTAGGAATTCAGCTATATTTCTCGACTATGGAAAATCCAATTATTTTAAAGCGTCATACAAAAATTCCTTTTGAAGAATCGATCTTCACAACTTAGTATGGATATCTACTATGTTATTATACCTACTTACCTTTAAAGAATTCTAAATACAACACAATGTAATAACTGTTAGAATATAATTATACTATTCGTTTATTTATCTGCCACAACGCAAATACATAATAGTGAAAATACAAAGGCAATCAACAATCAACATACGGAAATAAAACAGAATAATAAAATAATGTATTATTTGTCGCAGCAGACATAAGAGCCAAAGACTCAGCATATACTGTAGTCTTACAAAGTAAGACTGACAGCGCTGATTTTCAGTCCGAGCCCGCGTAGGTAACGCATGAACAAAAAAAACAGCTCGAGTAACGTTACGTATATCCATCCATAGATAACAAAATATATCAAATTTAAGCGTATAATATACTCGTAGGTCATTTTTGCAAGTTAATAAAGTAAATGTTTGAACAATAACCTTAAGAGGATGGCCTACCCTAGCAACTTTTTTTATTACCCGTCCAGCAGAGTAAGTCCAATGGAAAAAACCTTATTTGCTTTTGACAGAGGCGATTATAATGTTGCTTCATTGGCCTCTTTTTCTTGGACTCGTAATACTAATGATCACGCAGCGAAACAACAAATTGGTGTGTTTTTAGACTTTTTAGCTAATACTGAAATATTTTAAAATACCCTTCATATTTCTATTACTAATTTTATGAAAAAAAAAACCGGCCAAGTGCGTGTCAGATTCGCGTACCTAGGGTTCCGTATTGTGAATGATAAATTTAATTTTGTAATTTTTTTTCGTAAATTTCCCAACCGCTTTATTTTTCCTTAGAATTTGATACACATATCGTATTTTTATAAAATATTTTTTTAATTTATTTCCTTTTTTATATTTTTCATCTGTGCTCAACTTTTTAAAACGCTATATTTTTCCTGTAATTTTCCAGTTATGATCTGTAATCGACATTTTTTCATATTTTTTGGTCAACTAGTTTCGGAGATAAGGAGGGAACATACATATTTTTGTGGTTTTTTAAAGATTTCTTGAAACCAGTGCCAGTAAATATAAAAGTATAATATATTTTTACCATCAACATTTTAATATCTACAATTTGATGCCCATATAGTATTTTTAGAATAATATTTTTTATTTTTCTCGCTTTTGTTTTGGAAATATTTTAAACAATTTCAAATTTTTCATATTTTTTTTACACCGTGACATGTGGGCAAATTAATGCTAATTTTGTGCCAAATTTCATGTCTTTATCTTTAACGGTGCTAAAAGAAATTGCCGCAGACCCGATTTTCGCTCTTATCACCATTGCAATACAATATTGCACTTTTTTTATGACTGTACACAACCTGCCAAGTTTCACCAAGGTCTGCCGGCTTTTTTAGGAGTAACTTTTTGTCCTTCTTCTCACAGTAACTGTGTCATGCTGGTACTCGATGGGATATACGAGTAGCTACCCACAATGAACCTTCGGTCTATAACCCACTGGCTGTCTTCTGCGCTGAAGGAATTGTGATGGCAAATTTAGTGTGCAAATAGTGTTTTGTATAAATAATAAAGTAGTAAAATAATAAAGCCGATTCTGAAGGCTTTAACTTTAGTTTTAGTGCTGTCAATACTTAAATTTTTCCAAAGTAATTTAGCTTCTGTTCTTCACACTTATGAACTATTTTGCAACGATGAAAAATTAGTTTTGACAGTACTAAAACTAAAGTTAAAGCCTTCAGAATCGGCTACATTGTGTCTGTACTCAGAATACGTATATATTTGCGAATTTTTAAATGAAATGGGTTATAAGTCCTATAGCCAACAATCCTTTCTTTAATATTATCGTAGTGACCATGAACTCGTAGCACAGTGTTTAATCGCGCGAGACGCCACTTAGTTGAATCACAAGTGTGAGGAGTGTGACACGATGTTTTTTAATTTTCAACACTATAACTCTAGTTAATACAAACTAACTACCTACATTATTTAGGTATGTTATACAACACCATAACTCTAGTTAATACCAACTAACTACCTATATTATTTAGGTATGTTACACAACACCATAACTCTAGTTAATACCAACTAACTACCTATATTATTTAGGTATGTTACACAACACCATAACTCTAGTTAATACCAACTAACTACCTATATTATTTAGGTATGTTACACAACACCATAACTCTAGTTGATACCAACTAACTACCTATATTATTTAGGTATGTTACACAACACCATAACTCTAGTTGATACCAACTAACTACCTATATTATTTAGGTATGTTACACAACACCATAACTCTAGTTGATACCAACTAACTACCTATATTATTTAGGTATGTTACACAACACCATAACTCTAGTTGATACCAACTAACTACCTATATTATTTAGGTATGTTACACAACACCATAACTCTAGTTAATACCAACTAACTACCTATATTATTTAGGTATGTTACACAACACCATAACTCTAGTTGATACCAACTAACTACCTATATTATTTAGGTATGTTACACAACACCATAACTCTAGTTAATACCAACTAACTACCTATATTATTTAGGTATGTTACACAACACCATAACTCTAGTTAATACCAACTAACTACCTATATTATTTAGGTATGTTACACAACACCATAACTCTAGTTGATACCAACTAACTACCTATATTATTTAGGTATGTTACACAACACCATAACTCTAGTTGATACCAACTAACTACCTATATTATTTAGGTATGTTACACAACACCATAACTCTAGTTGATACCAACTAACTACCTATATTATTTAGGTAGGTATGTTATACAACACCATAACTCTAGTTGATACCAACTAACTCCCTATATTATTATAGATTTTTATAATTGGGATTAATTTGGAAACGATTTATTTCAGGATGTGAAGCAATCAGCGTGTGGTCTCTGCACCGTCATGGCAACAGGAACCCGGGGTCCACAGTCACGTCGAACATGAAGAATATTGCAGCTTTGAAAGATGACATCATTGCCAGTTTTGAGGCTGGTACCAGCGAACTTTGTGCGCAGGTACACTATTCAATGTACCTAAAGGGAATAGGGATATTCTAAACTTATAGCTTGTCAACTTCGTGCTTACCGCGCCCAAGCGGCAAAGAGGTTGGGGGTTGGCGTTGCAGAGGATGCGGGCGGTGGTGTGGCGGGAGGGCGAGCGACCACGCAGCGCGTTCGATCACCCTTCCACCCGCCACACCACCTTTAAATTTCCACTATAAGTGCAAAATTGTGTTTGCTTGTGGGTAGAGAGCCGTTTAGCAGGCGGATTGTAAAAAACCCGCCTTTTTGTAATTAATCAAAACAGAGGCGTCTTTACGCGTAAACCTCCACACAAACGCTGTCAACACATAGTGGGGTGTCTATGGAATGTTATTGTAATATTTAAGGCTGAGGCCTTTAATATTACCTAGATCAACGAACTAAAATTTCATGTTTAAATCGAACTAAAAATCGTGAAATTTGAGTACTAGTTATCTTAACAACACAACCCTAAAATGCGTAATTTTAACGGTTTTATTGTTTTAGATAAAATAAAAAAATCAATACGAGTCATACATCGAAAATGTTATCTAGATTAATATAGCCAAAAATATGTTGCTAAATAAGCAAATAATTTTGCTTTGCCCCGAAAAAACTATCAGCTTAAAAAAATATTTAACATTTTTCGGCCAAAAATAAAAAAAAAAAAAGGTACCTATCTATATATGTATATTATATTATCTTCATTACGGACTATTATTTATTATTGTATGTATGATCACGACGTGCGTGCGCGCGCGTCATAAAATAAATTTAACCTTTTGACTGTCGTGTACGTTATGCCACATATTTTTATATACAACGTGTTAACAGAAAAGTGTAACCATATTTGAAGAGCTTATTCAGTCAATGGTATAGAACAACTTTTACTATGAAACAAATCCTGTATATCGAAAAAAAAAAGTACTCGCTTCATAGGAAAATGCAATGTCGCGCGGCCGAAATGTATGGAAGGGCAGATTTTTTTTTTGAGATTTCGGGGTTGACTCCATAGTAAAAGTTTTTCTATACCATTGACTGAATAAGCTCTTCAAATATGGTTACACTTTTCTGTTAACACGTTGTATATAAAAAATAAAACATACAGGGTGTTAAGATGAAGTTGCGGAAACCGAAAACTGGCGATAGTACTCGACCATACGAACAACATTCGGTGAAAAAAAAACGAGAAATCGAGAAAAAAAAATCTGTTGTTTCATACATTTTGGTCGGGTAGCTATGTAACTTTTTTATGGAACAGCTGTTTTTTTTTTTGCGTTTAAAGGGTAGGCTTCATAGTAAAAGTTGTTCGTATGGATGAGTACTATCGCCAGTTTCCGGCTTCCACAACTTCATCTTAACACATCTTAAATATATACAAGGTGACTTTTTGATCATCGTCCAAATTCATACTAGAGGCTTGATAAGTGATCAGTATCTTGGATCAGTAACAATTTTTGTGAAATTTTGTGAAAATATATATATATACAAGGTGACTTTTTGACCATCGTCCAAATTCATACTGGAAGCTTGGTAAGTGATCAGCATCAGGGATTGATAACAAGTTTTGTGAAATTCGTATAATGAAATTTCGACTTCCCATAGTAATTCACTCCCAGTTCTGAGTGAATCACTATGGGGAGTCGAAATTTTATTTTATGAATTTTACAAAAATCGTTATTGTTTCATGATGCTGATCACTTACCAAGGCTCAAGTATGAATTTGGACGATGTTTACAAATTCACTATGTATATATTATATGAGAATGAGAGTGAGAATGTATTTCATAAAAGTACATACAGACTTATCAGGTATTACAAAGTTAAAGAATTTATATCTAGTATTCTAATAACATATTGTAAATTTAATCAGGATTAAAAAAACAAGGGCAAAAGCCATTCGCCGTACTAGTTTAATAATACAAGAAACTGTCTGACGAACGGATACACGGATATAACATGCCGTTCATTTGTACCTCTGGGTTTTGGTCGTATTTTGTGTGCAGTAAGTTGCTGTAGATGACTTATTAATATTGAAAGTATTTACTTACAAAGCTTAGAATTAAAACAATAATATATACATAGTATATAATACTTATTAAATTGTAACAAGACAACTTGATAAACACCAAGTACATTATAATTACTTGCAATTGCATCAATTACTGAGCTTTGAAGCGTAACTTTCCAATCGATTAGCGTTTTGTGTCAAGCAAAGATTTACTTGGAAAACCTACCGAGGTCGTGAGTTTATTGTAAATAAATATTTCGAATCATTGAGAGACACATTTCTCCGATGATTTCAGTGTCAATTGAACGGACAATTTAGTCTTCTATACACACAAACACTAGGCTCTACTAATATTATATTAGTGTTCGTCAACATCATAAACTGTATGCCCCTAAATTTAATTTAAAATTATTCGGTAATAATGCTTTTTATATGTGTATAAAGTTGTATAATTAATTTACTATTGACTAATATATTTTAAGGAATTAATATTTGCACACCACAATGTGGTCGAATTTATGAATCCATTTATTATTATAATTTTGTTATCTTTAATGTACCAAATTCTGAAGCAAACAAACGTTTTGATTGATTGATCGATTGATTGATATATATATATATATATATATATATATAAACAATAGTTACATATGTCGCAGGTAAATTGTCAAAGCTTTGAAATTATAATTTCACTAGATTAGGTTAGGTTGGATTATCAAAACCCAACAAAAAACGGCTCTGACAATTTACCTGGGACATATACATGGTGTAATACTTGCAGTGCCCATCCAAGGTATCATGATAGATCCTAAATTTAAGTAAAATATCATAAGACCAAAATGATATGATATGGTAATTTGTAATGTGTTTTGTAATTTAGTGGAAGTTGAGTATGTTATAAGCATTGGTAATAGGTGCATAAATATCAAAATAAAACATTCAAAGATGTAGAAATCCATCAAGGATTCTTCAATTGAGATTCTGACTTGATTTACGATAAGTCATGCTTATTTTCAGGATATCGACGCCTTCAAATCATTTGCTTGGAACGAGACCGTCGAGATTTCCTCCTCGTACCTCACTGGCACCGGCTATGAGGAGCTCTATGACATGGCCATGAGGATCCGACAGAAGTACCCTCAACTGCTGGAAACTAACAACTCCTCAATGTTCTACTTTCGTCCCACAGTAGAACAGAGGACCATCACTAGTGCCATGGCTTTTGTGCACGGACTCAGTGAAGGGACTAATCTCACTTTGTCTATTGATGACCCTTGGATTCCGGATATGGTTATTAGGGTAAGACAACTTTACACGACCGGTTTTTGTACCTGATAATGGTCTTCGGTCTCTGTTGTCTATTAATTACAATCACGGGTAAGGGAGAAACACTAAGATGTAATTGTGATGTCAATGTTAGTTGGTCTGAACGAAGGAAGACATCCACATAAACTACAGCAAACAATTAACGGGACACCTGACGCTATAACATCAACAACACCAGGTTTTCAAGGGTTCATTGGAAGAAACTAGGTCTCTCCTCATATTGAAGAAAATATATTTGATTTATCGATCTTTTATCTAGGGATTCCACCTCTAAACAATGTTTTAAGATTATTACTTTTGTCAAAAAAAAATGTTTTCCACCCTTTTTTTTTGTTTTCAAACGTTAGTTTCAAAAACACGGTTAAGAGATCAACTTTATTTTTTTTTTATAAAATAAGCAATAGAAATATGAAGGGATGTTACCTAAATCCAATATTTTTTTCCCTACAAAATATTTCAGTATTAGCTAAAAACACACCAATTTTTTGTTTTGCTGCGTGATCACTAGTATTACGCGTCCAAGAACAAGAGGCCAAAGAGCCAATATATAATCGCCTCTATGAAAATCAAATAAGGCCTTTGCCATTAAACTTATTGTGCTAGACGGGTAATAAAAAAAGTTGCTAGGGTATGTCATCCTCTTAACTACCTACGTAGGGCGGCTGACATGTAATCTCCTTGGTCAGAAATATATACAAAAATAATGCTGGCTGATATGGATTTATATTCGTTTGTTATTCTATTTTCAAAATGTATTACATTCATTTGTTTATTGCATCACGTTTATTTGTCTCCTACAATTGTTTCGAACATGTCGGTAGAGAAAGTGAAAATGGATAAAATCGAGCAGCGTGCGGTGATTAAGTTTTTGACTAAAGAAGGGAATACGCCTTCGGAGATCAGACAGCGTATGTTACGTGTGTTTGGCAGTTCGTGTTCTTCCGAATTTGTTATAAAGTTTTGGTCAAGGCAGTTTAAATTAGGTCGTGAGAGCCTCGAAGATGATCCTCGTAGCGGAAGACCAGTTTCGGCCGTCACCGATGAAAATGTAGCCAGGGTGAAAAAAATTATTTTAGAGGACCGACGAGTGAAGCAGTGGGAGATAGCTAGAGATGTGGGCGTTAGTAAAGAGCGAGTCAATGAAATAATTCATGAGCATTTGAACATGTCCAAGGTTAGTGCACGTTGGGTCCCTAGAATGTTGACTGCATTTGACATGGAGAGGCGTGTCAAATGTTGCGAAGAGTTTTTGGACATGAGTCGAGGGAAAGAGGAAGAAATAATTTCTAGAATAGTAACATGTGATGAGACTTGGATTCGACAATGGGACCCGGAAAGTAAGCAAGAGTCGTTACAGTGGAAATTTAAGGATGAGAAGCCGCCTCGGAAATTCAAGGTCTGCCCATCGGCCGGTAAACTTATGGCTACAATCTTTTGGGACACAGAAGGGATTTTGCTCATAGATTATTTCCCGAAGAAAACTACAATGAATGCTGATTATTACTCAAACTTATTATATCAACCAAGAGAGACAATAAAAGAAAAACGGCGAGGTAAACTAAGCAAAGGAATTCTGATTTTGCACGATAATGCACCAGTGCATACCGCACGCACAACAAAGCTAGCAATTAAAGACAATGGCTTCGAAACCATTGACCACCCCCCTTATAGTCCAGATCTAGCTTGACCACCCCCCTTATAGTCCAGATCTAGCCCCCTGTGACTATTTTCTGTTTAGACTTCTCAAGAAAGACCTCAGGGGACGAAGGTTTATGACCGATGACGAAATGAAGGCAGCGGTTTCTGACTATTTTGACGACAAACCGTTTTTTTTTTTTTAATGGCTTAAATTCAATATTTGAAAAATGTAATAAGTGCATTTTATTAGCAGGGGACTATATAGAAAAATAAAAATAAACTATCCAGTTACGTCTTTTCTTTCATAGTTAGGTAGATTACTTTTCAGCCTCCCCTCGTATACATTGGTTTCCAATGCCCCATTGCGAGGTACAATGAACCAGCCGACGATTTGTTCAAGCGAGGCTATTGAATATCTCAGTAGTTGTAAATATTTGTTTTAAAGTGTTTAACCTAAGTATGTACTTATTTTATTCTGTAAAAATACCATACGAAGTTAATAACTTTCTTGTCTTAGGTAGATGGATACTGTCCATTGGATTGACGGACAAACTGAAATAGAAGCTTCATTTTATAGGATTTCAAAAATTCAAAATTCAAAAAGTTTATTTTGCAAAGTAGGTATATATAATACACGTTTCACAAGTCAAATTTTAATCTTATAAAAATATATGTAATAAAATAATAAATGTACATGAACTACTTAGATTAAATGTTTATTTAATTTATGTAGCAATATATATACGATTAAAATTATAGGTAAAATACAAGGTGAAATCCAATCAACCGCCCGAACCCATACCGGAGACCCGGCCAGGGACCAGGAACAGATTCAATGATCACCAATTCAGTTTTAGTGAAACTTTAAACACATGTCTTTATGAAAGCAGAAGGGGTCAGATGAGGTATATTTATATACCATGCAGTTTATTCACATACCAAAATATTTCTTTTTAGCCCTACAATTACTGTGACAGATATCTAATGGAAGTCAGAAGCGATGACTCGCCTGGCGATGAGCAACTCGCCAATTTTCAAGAAACTTCTGCATATTCTTCTGTGAGTAACTATTCTTTATCATTATTGTTATCTTTTTCTCACCTTCTTCAAATTATACAACGTGTAACAGAAAGGTGTAACCATATTTGAAGAGCTTATTCAGTCAATGGTATAGAACAACTTTTACTATGGAACAAAACATGTATATCGAAAAAATTTTTTTACTGTTTCATAGAAAAATGCAACGCCGCTCGGCCGAAATGTATGGAAGGGCAGATTTTTTTTTTGAGATTTCAAGGTTGGCTCCATAATAAAAGTTGTTCTATACCATTGACTCAATAAGCTCTTCAAATATGGTTACACCTTTCTGTTACACGTTGTATATAGCTATCACTCTAATTTTTTTGTGCTTCTGCCTTTTCCTGTAATTGTTCTCTCCTTCTCCCTTGCATTTGGTTCTCCTCACATTTTTTTTTTTTTGTGTAAAATAATTAATTCTTCCAGATCCAAGACGCCGTCCAGAAGCGTCTCGGCATCTCCTACCAGTTGACCAGAGATGATGTGTACTATTTCTACGAGATCTGTCGGTTCTACCGGTCTTGGTCTACGAACCTCCAGTCTCCTTGGTGCTCCGTCTTCTCCAATGAAGACCTGGTGGTGCTCGAGTATAGAGACGATATCAGACACTATTACCGAAACGGATACGCTTCTTGGGTATGTATTTGGACCATTGAAAGGTACGAATCAATATGAAAGAAGAATGTTTACAAATCCAAAGACGCACAATGGATTTTCTTTGATTTTTATCGCACTGGGGCACAATTATTTTGAATCGGTAAACAATTCATGTCAACTTATATTATAAATTGAAAAAAAAAATGATTTGCAATATTCCTCTAATTTCTTTACATTATTAATAATCTTATAAATACTGAAAACTTAAACTAAAAACCTAAAAATAAATATATTATAAATTAAACCTTTGTTTTTGAACCAATAAAAACTAAATAATTTATAAAAAATAAATTAAATAAATAAAAAACATTATCGAGACCGCTGTCCCGGAGTAGGGTACCCAGAATGCTGGCGACATAACCTCTTTTGCATATGCAATTCAAAATGCAGACTCTAGCCGTTTTAGATATGCACATGCTAACAGAGAATAAAATAACATGTAATCTACATATAAAGGACCAGGGGCTCTACCGCGTAATTCTCATTTGTATCAACTTCAAGCAAATGCATGCGAAATTCAACGCGTGCAAAAGAGATGGCATGTTAGGCGGGCGTCGTCGCACGCA